>OY288250.1:24703769-26146269 GCA_958450325.1 Agrostemma githago | reverse complement strand
GGGTATTAGTATATTTAATCAATTAATTGTAGTCGACATCAATGGACAAAACCCAAACATTGACATTAAAAAATACCCGAAATATTCAAGTATCTATAACCCAACTAAAGAATTAATGGTAAATTAACAAATAAATAACATTTTAAAAAAATCAAAATATTGGTTCCACTATTTGGAGACATATTTAAATTAAATTACATCCTCCATAATTGGCAAAAACAAAACAATACCCAAAATTTGACACAAAAAAGTACCCAAAAAGGCAAAAACAATCTAACTATATAAGATTAGAATTTAAAATTGATAATTGAGAAAAGAAATTTTTTAAAATGATAAAAAATACAACATATACTAATATAGCCTAGTTGGTAAGAATTGGGGATAAAATAAAAAGTGAAGATGAATGAAAAGTGCACACAAGGGGGTTCAAACCCCCACCAACAATGCCAAGTACAAGCCTCATTACCAACACGCCACACAACTCTTGATTGCTCCTAACACACGTAAATAGTACAAGTACTTAGCATCAGTTTTTTTTTTCAAAAAAAAAATGAAAACTGAAGGGTGCGCACGTGGGGTGCTGTGCGCACCCCTAGGTCCGCCCCTGCTTAATACGTGAGTTATCTCAATTTATTACTATAGATAATTTTTTCATTTTACTTATGTTTCTTCTTTAATAGTGACTTAACTTTTCTTTTTCCCGTGCTAGGTCTATAAAAGTGTACGGCTATACATGGGGTACAAGGAAGAGTTCTCAAATTTCGCAGTGGGTGAAAGTTAATGTATGTACTTATTTAAACCTCGTATATTATATGAATCGTTTGCTTCTATGATGAAAAAATGAGGCTTGTGATTGTGTTGATTGGTTCAATCTGGGTGATTTGGGATTATTGTTGATGTAATTTGCGAGAATTGCCCTAACAGAAATGGTAGCTAAAACCAAGCAACTTGTTTTTTTCTTGTGATTGTCTTCTCAGCTGAATTCTGAAAACACCCTTAGCGTCTGTTGTGGTTTATTGGCACTATCTAGAATTTTCAGTCAGCTTTGTATGGTCTCAAAAGAATCCTTGTACTTAATGTGAACTAGGTCTCACCTTGCTCAGTCAACTTGATATAATCCTGAGCTGTACCTATAGGATAGGAATGCACGACTGATCCATTATTTAATCCATTTATTTCTCAATAATGGAGCCTGAAGGAGAGGGGACGTCATTTTAATACGAGTAGCCATAAAACCGGATTCGATCGAGGTCATTTTAATACAGTAACAAACTGTTAGCAGTTGATGTAATTGCTTATGAGTAGACATATTACAATTATTATGCATTTCTAAGAAAACATGGATACAACATTAAAAAAACTTAATAGTTTAAAAATTGAGGAGTATAATGTTAGAATTCTCATTTATCTATTTACGGTATGGTTACAGGTCATCTTGTTACTAATAACCTTCATCCATGTATGTGTATGTTGTATGTTGTATTTTGTCATTTGTACGACTCTTACACTTTGTTATACTTGTTGCAATGTAGTCGGCTCCTCATGCTCGGAAAACAAAGTGCGGTTATTACGTAATGAGATATATGATTGAAATTATCACTCGTTCTGATTTGAAGAGAACCGTCAATGAGGTAAGACTTGGGTTTTCACACTTTCTCTTGTTTCAATCATTTGTTTTATGCACATAATTGAAACAAAATAATTAGTTCATTTATATTATTGATTTTGCAGCATTTCAACGATATGATGCCATATTCTCAAGAAGATTGACGAGGTTCGTGGATTATGGGCGGATTATTTTCTTAATAATTAGTCGTATATGATGCATCGGATTACCTTATGCGGACAAGGTGTTAGTTGGATTATGGTTTTAGGTACTTTTGGACATGGATAATGATTTTACGTGTACCTTTTGGATTTTGGATGTTGGATAATGATTTTATGTATCTTTTGGATGTTGGATTTTATAAAAATGTAACTTCTTTTGTTCAATTATTCGCTATGGTATTCCTTTTTTATGGTTTGTTAATATATATGTATTTAAGAATTATTAAAAAAACATAAAATATGTATACGTATATAAGAAAAAATCTATATATACGTATTTCTGAAAACAGTTGCCTATTATGTATATAGACAACTGTTGTTTTAGAAAAATAGTTGTCTATATACGTAATAGACAACTGTTGTTCTAGGAAAACAGTTGTCTATATACGTAATAGATAACTGTTGTTTTACAAAAACAGTTGTTTATTAACCAATAGACAACTGTTGTAAAACAGATGTCTATGCTTAGACTAATATACAACTCCAAACTACTCAACTGTTGTAAGTCAGTTGTCTATGGCAAAAGAAACAGTTGTCTATTTGATGTTTTGTAGTAGTGATTTTTGCTATATATCGAGTATGTATGTCTAATAATTATGGTGTGTCGGAATTTTTGGTGTTTCATGTGTGTGTTTTGTGTTGATTATGAGGTCCTATTTATAGGAGTCGGGGTAGCCTTGCTTGTGTGGCAAGAAATACCGGTTTGGATAGGAAATACGAGAGTTCGTAAGGGAATAAACTTCTCGTTTCTTAGGGGAGAAGAAAACATCTCGGCTGGTTGAGGAGTGTTTGGCCGAGTATTCGGCTGTCTCGGCCGAGTATTTGGAGCTCGGTCGATGTCTGATTCGGTTTCCGGATAGAATTCCTACTTGAGATCGAATTCTATCCTTAAACGGATTTGTTTAATATTATTCGAAGCTGATTTTTTTGGTGTTTGAGTCCGAATCAGCCGTGTAGTGTCACGGCCAGCTCGTGTGACTCGGGAAAAAATATCTTTGACCGGGTTTGACTCGGTCGCTAAAAGACGGTTTTACCCCCGGTGTCGGAATCGACCCAAATTAATCTTATTTGACTCGAAACGACCCACTGGGCCTGGATTTGAGGTCCGTTTTGTGAAATTTGTACTCCGTAATAAGCCTAAACCAAATGCCCATGATTTCGAGCCCATATCCGAGTCCATTAAAGCACGTTTGCGTCCTATCATCGTCGGGTGTTTGGCGGGACCTACTATAGACACCTGGCGGTCAAAATGTGGGTGTCTATAGAGCCCCCACTCTGACTGAGGCTTGGACAAGGCGAAAGTCAGAGTAGCTACCAGGCCAATCGAGGATTAAGACCTGGCAGACTTCCGATCGGGTCGTTTAGAGTCCATTAGACTTGCGTGAAGGGCTCGCCAGCCATAAGATAGAAATCATACCTGGATAGATGTCAATAACGGCGTGGGGACTTTCTACTAAAAAAGTCTTGGATTTGTCTGTTTACAGACAATCTTCATCTTGAAATTGCGTGGGAGTTTGCCTTGGAGGCTATGGGTGTACCGCTTACTGATACGTCCCATCTTTGAATTGCGCGAGAGCCTCTATTAGAAGCTGCGGATGTACCTCTTACTGATACATCCGATTCCTTAGCGAAAATGTTGCTTGAATTTTCACTGAGAACTTTGAGAATTCTCCGAGAGTCTTGGGATACCTGTCTGTTTTGCATGCAACATACAGATAAAACATCGACTCCTGCTGGGGAAGAAAATGATTTTTGGTTGATTTTTTTTTTTGGAAAAAAAAACCGATTTTTTTTGAAAATGGCGGAAATTTTGAAAAATTTGGAAGAAAAGGAATGTTTGGGATGACTTGATTCCTGATCAGATTCTGACACGGATTCCTAAAAATTCCTGGTTAGGCCTGTATGCCTAGATGAAGTGGGAGATATACCGACAGACTCGACTCTGGACGTGACCGGACGAGTCGGCAGACACGACTGGACTCCCTAAGGGTTGGACCGTCACTCGGTAGGGGATGGGCCACCTAAGATGACAAGACTCTTAAGTTGCGCTATTCCGTAGCCTAGGCGAGTGGCAACATGGTCGAATCCTCAGAGTGAGATTGTTTCCGTACGACAGGGCTTTGTGGTAGCAATGCCGTAGAATTTGTTTTTTTTTGGTTTTGGGGCATGTTCCCAAAGTAGGTGTTGTCTCGAGTCTCTGACAGATTCTTGTCTTTGACTGAGCCGAGTACTAGGACACATTATAGAAAGGAGGCTAGTTTTTGAAAGTCTTTGGATTATGTGAGTGGATGGAGAACTTCTGCCTAAGAGAAGCCTTTGAGACAACAAAGCTAGCTGTTGAGAACAGGACAGTGTCGTGACTGGAATGATGGTGCTTTTTGAATTTGTGTCAATGTGGGTGGTTGTGCCTTTGTTGAAAGGCTGCCTACGTATTCAAGTGTAGTGAAATCAAACCAAGCCGTAGTTCAGTGTTGAAAAATGTATTATGGTGCCTAGTTTATTAGGGCTTTGTGTGTAACTAGCCATAGCAATGGTGTAGGCTAGGTGCATTCCCAATGATGTCTTGACCAAAGGGCTAGAATAGTTAGGATGTTGATCATGTGACTGTGAGCATTTTCCGGAGTAGCCCCCAGGGGTGGTGTGAACTATTTGGGCATGTTCTATGCTGACCGCAAGTTGAATTCCCGTGTTTGGGGTTGGTAACTGGTTTAGATGTTTTTGGAAATGTGGTGCTAGGAAGTAAGTGGCTTTGATGGTTCGAAATCTGGAGCTCGATTTTGTGGAGCTAAGGCTTCGAGGGTAAGGTATTGTAATGTGGTAGGAAAGAGGGAAGTCGAGTAATAATGACTCGAACTTCGATCGGGGTAGGTTTGATAATGCGGGATCTGATTTCCATGTCTGGCCCTAATGGTTAGGGTATCCTATGGAGCTTGAATCCTCAAAATTCCGGGCTGTCTCTAGCCTAGGACTCGAGAAGGTCTTGTGGGTTATAATATGGGAAGGCTAGATGTGGTGCTAGCTGACCAACTTGACTGTCACTCCCCTATTGGATGGTATTGATAATTTTGAATTTGACCGTACCCCGGTCAAAGGATTTTCACTTGAGTTGACCGTTGACCACGGTCATGGGTATTTGATTTTTTTGATTGACCTCTTAGCCCCGGTCATGGGTTTTTTTTTTGAATTTTTGCTGGTTGACCTCTTAGCCTCGGTCATGGTTTTTTTTTTGAATGTTGGTTGACCTCTCGGCCCCGGTCATGGGTTTCTTGAATTTTGGTTGACCTCTCAGCCCCGGTCATGGGTTTCTTGAATTTTGGTTGACCTCTCAGCCCCGGTCATGGGTTTCTTGAATTTTGGTTGGACTAATACCAAAGGTAGGGATCGGTTGATCTTATCCGATGGGTGTTTATTGTGGGAAATGGGCTTGCCTCCCGTCTTGGACCCAAACTAGGAGACTACCTAGATTCGTCATAGGATTCGATACCGCTCCTACTAAGGGTGGTTATGTGGCTTTCTATGTCAGACATGGAATAGGTAAAAGGAAAACACGGGCTCGGTTTCCTGCAGTCATTATAGATGTGCCCACAATAGTCATGTGCATGTGCTCACAGTGTATGATGGTGTTCATCATGTTCTCGGAAACACATAGGGAAAGTACATATGTGAAATAGAAAAACTGGTTTTATTAAAATGTGAAAAAGAGGACAGAATGCAAAAGACTTTGACTCTGATTTGGAAATGGAAAGTGAAGGAAATAGAACATCCTAGACTCGGACTCAGACTCCGGCTTAAACCAAATTTAGACTCTCGGATAATGTTGTCATTTGTCGTCGGCTTCTGAGGACTCGAGTTGATGTCCAATATAGCCTTCAACGGAAGCTTCACCCGGATCTTCATTGTGTCGAAGATCATCTTCAATCCTAGTGCCCATTTCGGTAAGCACTGCAAAGTTGGAAATGCCGGCATACCTAAGATGGATGCGGTAGGAAGGTAGGAGGTTGTTGATGAACGCCTCCACTAGTGTCTTCTCGTTGGGCTTGTCTACCAACTTCACACTCTCGGCCCTCCACCTTTGAAGATACTTAGTGAAACCTTCCTTGGGCTCTTGGGCCATGACTTCTAAAGTACGCATCGTGGTCTAGATCTCGGTATTATCGGCATAATTCCGAGCGAATTCCGTCGCCACGTCATCCCAAGTCTTGTACTTCTTGGAGTCAAGCCTGTAGTACCAGGCTTTCGGGTGCTTCTCGAGGGAGGAAGCAAACAGGTGCTTGAACATGGTTGATTTCACTCCTTTGATGGCCATGAATTCTTTGAAATCCCGGATATGTAATACCGGGTCTTCGGTCCCGTCGAACATTGGTAGGCCCGTCAGGTTGAGGTTAGCGGGCAGCTCGTCGGTCAAAGGTGAATAGGAACGAGCATTTTCCGTATGGATTGAATTGTTGGTCGACAGGTGGACCTGTTCCTCCAGCTTGCGGACTGCGTTGGCCAGTTCAGCTATGGGCCCAGTGGTTTCATTCCCGACCTTAGGAGTCCTTTATTCCAAGGTACTCAAACGGGTGGCAATGGCGGTTTGGTGTCCCCTCATCTGGTTCAGTTGATCTTGGATCTTGGCCAACGAGGTGCTCAGTTGATCAATAGCGTCCTTAGTCATGGTTCGGGTGTGAGGTGGCCTGTCTTTAAGAACACTGTGTAATCAGAATCGGAGCCAGATCGAAAGGTGCATCCCAAGAAAAACGACTAGACTCGGAAACGGACTAAAAACCGACTCCTAGACGGGTGACTCGTGGATGGTGGGCTTTCTTTAGGATTTCGGCAGAGTGGGCCTGGTCCTGTTCGAAGGAAAACCTACGTGTGAGCTAATCCCCAGACTTTGGACTCGACTGTGTAAGTGGGCTTCCCTTTGTAGGAGTTTGTCCTACGTAGGTGGGCCGTGCCTTGACTAATAAGACGGACTTGGGATGGGGTGGAAACCCGTGACGTAAGATCAACGGAGTTTCGACGCTATGGACTCTTACTACTTATAACAAGACCCGACACTGCTAAATACGGGAAGTCCTAAGAAGAAGAGGGTTTGAATTTTGAAAACCGAGCAAAGTCGGGTTGGACGGCCCGATCTTTTTGAAAATCGGAAAAAAGGTTTATCGGGCCGAGATTTTGAATTTTTGAAAAAGTTTGGACAGCATACCGGCTGAAAATAGGCTATTTTGAGTCAAAATCATAAGTCCTAAATTCGGTAGCTTTCCGGGTTTTGAAAAATGGATGGTATCCGAAAAAGATGCAATTTTTTTTTTTTTGAAAACTCGGTTTTTGAAAAGACGAGACATGGATCAAGTAGCACGTAGTCACGGAAACAGTATAACGACACCATGTATGCTCTTAGTCTAAGTCTCGGTCGGTCTAATAGGGTCTATACCAACAACGATGGCTTTCTCGTATTGAGGACGGACTCCCTAAGCCGAGTTGGTCTTAGGACATGCCGCAAAACCTAGACGAGTTCCACCATCGATGTCTTTAGCGAACCCATGTAGGAATGCACCGTGGTATAGTGGGACGTCGGTTACAAGTAATCGGCCCGGGAAAGATTGGGTTATGCATAGCCCATTGAACTAAAACGTGTACATTACTATTCGAACGATTTCTTTTCGAGTCTCACCCTAGGGATGCCGATGGTAAGTGACTCATCAGTTGATCCCCAGCGGAGTCGCCAAATTGTGGACATGACATAGGTCCACCCCGACGCGGCCACGCGCGGGTTTGGGGAGGCGAATGAATCTCCATATGAGATGGTCAAATTGAAATTTAAATCGAAGTAGGAGTCGCCACCGAATTTTGTGGTTATTCGGAACCGTTCGAGCCCACTCTATGTCGTAGTGGGCCGTATACAAAATACGACCCATTTCCGATGTCAGAGTTTATTGGGCTCGTCCCTTTGCATATCGATACCGATGCCGACTGGGCGGTTAATCGTATATTGAATGACTCTCGTTGCCAATTGTTTCGGACATCCGGAAACCACGGTTCTGAGTAAGGGGTGAGGGTACGTGTTGGGAAGTTCACTAAGAACACCCAACCCCGCCCGTACTTAGCGGCCTTTACTAAGATATCGTTCGTTTTTGGTGTACACGGGTTAGTTCGACGGTTGAATGATATGCAAACATTATTTTCCTAAGCATGTGAGAAAAATAAAGTGGGTGGCTAAGTCGTTTAATGCATATTAAACTAATAACGTCAAAGTTATTTTAGCATGTGAGTTCGTTTTAGTCTAATAAAACGATAAAAACAAATAGAAAGCTACAAACACGAGAAAACGAGTTAGTAACGGTGAATAAATTGAAAAAGATGTAAATAAATAATATGCATGATTTTAGAAAAGCTTTGATGACACGTGATTGATTAACACGTGTTGACCGAGGTCGAAAAAAAAGTATTTATTAAAATATGTCGCGAAAGTCGCATTTTAATATAAGGTTCGAAAAGAATTAAAAATAGAAAAGCGAAGAAATGAAAAAAAATAAGGGGCCGTCGGATCAGGCCACCGCGCGAGCCGCATGGAGGGCGCGCGACTCGCGTGGTGGTCTGTCGGGTTTTTTTTTATTTTGTCGAAAAATCGTTAATTCTTTATAAATCGCGTACAAATATGGATTAATTCATACTCGATTTATATTTTTGATATTCGTCGTATTCGATATTCGATTATAAAATCGATATCGAATAGTCGGAATGATTTTATAAAAAAGTTTTGAAAAACTCGTTTTGAACGAAAATTGAAAAAAAGAATTTTGAACGAAAAAGATGTTAATTTTCTCCGCGTTAAAAATCATCGAATTTTGTTTAAAAAAAGTAGTGATTTTATTAGCATCAACGAAAATTAATTTAATTTAGTTCTTGTTAGATATGATATTCGATTAGAGAATCGATATCATATCTTAAGAACGTTATAAAAAAATTTTATTATCGAAAATAAATAAAAATATGATGCGACAAACGACCCATATTAATAATGCGAAACGATCGATGACCCGTAAAAGAAAATAAAAAAGGACGGACGAAAAGAGAGGAGAAGAACGTGAGAGAGTGAGAGAGAGAAAGGAGAAGAATCGGGTTTGATTTACACCCTCAACCTACATGCTTTGCGTTCTCGGTATAAGGCTCGTCGGACGGTGGCTTAGGCACGGGAGCGTCGAGAAGATGCGGGTGAGTTAAGGTGGTGCGGATTTATGTGTGTGAGAGGCGTCGGGTTCGGCCGGTTTGGACGGGTCGGTTTCGACGGATACTTCGGGATTCCTTCGGACGTGCGTCGAGACTATTTTTGCTATATATCGAGTATGTATGTCTAATAATTATGGTGTGTCGGAATTTTTGGTGTTTCATGTGTGTGTTTTGTGTTGAATATGAGGTCCTATTTATAGGAGTCGGGGTAGCCTTGCTTGTGTGGCAAGAAATACCGGTTTGGATAGGAAATACGAGAGTTCGTAAGGGAATAAACTTCTCGTTTCTTAGGGGAGAAGCAAACATCTCGGCTGGTTGAGGAGTGTTTGGCCGAGTATTCGGCTGTCTCGGCCGAGTATTTGGAGCTCGGTCGATGTCTGATTCGGTTTCCGGATAGAATTCCTACTTGAGATCGAATTCTATCCTTAAACGGATTTGTTTAATATTATTCGAAGCTGATTTTTTTGGTGTTTGAGTCCGAATCAGCCGTGTATTGTCACGGCCAGCTCGTGTGACTCGGGAAAAAATATCTTTGACCGGGTTTGACTCGGTCGCTAAAAGACGGTTTTACCCCCGGTGTCGAAATCGACCCAAATTAATCTTATTTGACTCGAAACGACCCACTAGGCCTGGATTTGAGGTCCGTTTTGTGAAATTTGTACTCCGTAATAAGCCTAAACCAAATGCCCATGATTTCGAGCCCATATTCGAGTCCATTAAAGCACGTTTGCGTCCTATCATCATCGGGTGTTTCGCGGGACCTACTATAGACACCTGGCGGTCAAAATGTGGGTGTCTACACTCCCATATGAACTTTTTGGTCTCTCCTTGTTTCTCATGGGCTTCCCATCGATTCTCGGGACTCGGGATCGGGTCTCGGAGGGTCGGGATTGGGTCCCAAGGTCTCGGGGTCGATTCCAAGGCATCGAGTCATCGTTCCTTTACTCCGTTGGCTCCAAAATGTGTATGTATCGAGTTAGAATCGCTGCAACTCTTCCAAATCGGCCTCGGGAACCTGAAACGAACTAAAGGAAGCATAAGAAGCCCATAAATCGTTCCCAAGGAGCGATTCCACAAGGAAAATGGGACCAAAACACTACAAAATAGACACTACAAACGACACTTATCAACTCCCCCACACTTAACCCTTACTCGCCCTCGAGTAAGCACATACTAACTATTAAACTATCCGAGTGGGTATTAGCGCACCCTACGCCCTTTCAACTCACGCGAGTGCACTTAGAGGAAAAGTGCACTCCGCAAGGCAAGTTGGGTCTTGCGACAAAACTGTGGATGCAACCGGACACAAAACACACAAACAAACAGACACACAAACAAACACATAATCGGTTGCACCCAAAAGAAAACAAATACCGCTTCCCTCAAACAAGCGGTGAAAGAAGCACCGGTCTAGGACTCGAGGCAAGTGACAACGTTCCAAAGCTAGCAATACAAACGAAGGTGAACCAAACCCTAATAGTATGACGATCAAGCAATAAAAACGTTGGTATCTTACCTAGGTCCTCCTAACTTTTTAAAAACGTACTACGGGACGATCGCCGGAGTGGAAAAGTGAAGAACCACGGTGTTAGTCGACACTGTAGGTAAGTGAGACCCCGCCCCCTTTAGCGTGATCCAAGAGGGTCGTCCCGTGTCTAAGACCGCCTAACTAGTCCAAGTAAAAAGGTGGAAAACATGCAAAATGAGGGAAGACCGACTAATGCCGCTATCATCCTTCCTCGGGACTCGGTCCTTTGGTAGGCTCTTCACGGCAAAAGTCTGAAAAAGGCTTATTTTTGTGGGGATTTCTTTTTGTGAGACGGGTTTTCTTTTGGCATTTTCTTTCTTTTCGACGTTTTGATTTGTTTGTTGCCATGCCATTTCTTTTTCTTCTTTTCTATTTTCTTTTTGGCTTTTGTGCCTTTTCTTTTTCTTCATTCTTTTCTTTCTTTTGTTTTTTTTTTCTTTCTTTTCTTTTCTTTGCCCTTTTGGCTTGATTTTGCTTTTTGGCATTCCTTAGTGTAATAAGAAAGAGAGAATTCAACAAATGCAAATTATTGTGTGGATTTGTGTAGGAAGTAGGGTAATGGGTATGTCGGGACGACGCCTTCCCTTCACACTCACAAAAAGGGGAGAACTTGGACTAGTCGAGCGATGTCAAACAAGGTCACCTAAGGGACGAGACTCGGTAACCAAGGCCTTTTCACACCGTGGGTGGTCATAATGGTCAAAAGTGCAAATCCCGTAGTAAATCCCTAGTAAGCTAGGTGGACTCAAGGTAAAGGACCAACGAAATCATTGATTTAGGGTCATTCTACTAGATTAAAGTCCAAGACTCGATTTACACTACTAGGAAGGGAAAGTACACACTCACACACTAGCCTCTAAACCGGGTTTTCGAAAACGGTTTACACACAAGACACAACTACGCACACAAAACAAAGACTCAACGAAAACGAAAGAAAAAGAAGCAAAAGAAACAAAACACAAACAACACAAAACGAACACAACACAACACAAACACCACCCCGATCATCCAAACAAGCCACTAAATCAACCACAACTTTACAAAGCTCCACCCGAGCACACAACATCACAATATTCTCCGAACTCCGCAAGAGACAAAGAAGAGAAGGGATAAAAATGTTACCGGATGTCTTGCAAGCTCTCCAAAGCTATTGGTGATTTAAGCAACCTATAAGGAAAGAGGGAGGCAAACACGCACAATACGACAAAAATACGACACAAGGACACAAAGGGAAAACACACAAAAGAAAAATATTTTTGATTTTTGCGAAAATTTTTCAAATTTTTAGGATTTTTTCAAGATTTTTTCGAAAAAACTAAGAAAATAAAACTAACTATGCTAGAATATCGCTCCCCCACACTTAAACCGAGCAATGTCCTCATATGCTCAATCGTAGTGTGCGGAGAGACAAAAGAAAAAGAAAAAGAAAAGAAACTACGAAAATAAAGCTAAAAATCAAAAATAAAGTGAAGAAAAGGGTAGAAGGTGTCCGGCCGGGGTGTAGTCAAGTCACCATGGGCCGAGACAAGAAAAGATATGGATGGGGGAAGAAATAAAAAGATGGAAATAAAAGGAAATGGGAGGGGAGGGCTAGGTGTAATCAAGTCACTTAGCCCGGATTCCGCCTAAATCCGACTAAATCCTCAAAAAAGAAAGAGTGAAAAACTTGTAAAGTTTGGATTTTGAATGACTCTCGATGTAGTCACATCATCGAGAGTCGGAAGCAACAACTACCGAGGCCTCGAAGGCCACCATGACATCAAGACACAAAAGTGTACAAGGGGAAGGGAATAAACAAAGGAAAACAAGCAACAACAAAAACGGAAAAGAAAGGATAGTTGCCATACCATAGGTTAGCAACTCACTCTCTCCATCGTCTCATAGATCAATATAAGCACTTGCTTGTCTTCATCATTGCTATCCCGCTTCAAGCTTGATAGAACCGCGTGGTAGAGGTAGTAATGGTGCGAGGGGGTGGGATTTGATGTGAATATCGGTTTAAAGTGAGGAGGAAATGAGGTTAAGTTATGTAAATGAGGTACATGGGTGGTATGATATGAGAAAGGAAGGTAGGGAGGTTAGGTGGGGGTATACAATGGTTGGGTGGGCTCAAATGTCGAAGAAGAGGCCAAAAGAGGAGAAAGGGGACCATCCCGATCGGGTTGATAAACCCTTCCCGGTCGGGAAGCCTCCTTCCCGTTCGGGATGACACTCCAGTGGACTCGATTTTTGGCACCCTCATCCCGATTGGGATGGCCCCATCCCGGTCGGGATGACACACCCTTCCCGGTCGGGAAGGGTCTTCATGACTCCCATGACCCCAAAAACCGACTCCCTTACTCACGATCCATGCTCTATCGATAACCAATCCTCTCAAGGAATCATCTTCACTTCAACTATCACAATAAACTCAAAATACACATCAAATTCACTCCCTCACATCGCTCATCAAAATACCAAAAAAATTACAAGAATCCCACAAAAACAAAAGAGTCCTAGAAACAAAAATCACAAATACAAGCACTAGTACTCTAAAGAAGAAGAGAGGGGAATATACAACATGACGGTTCTTTAGGAACTCCGTCAAACCTAGGATGGTGGACTCTTCTTCAACCGTAGCCCTCAAGGGCATGGAGGAGCAAGTCGAACGCGCTACCGACATCATAATGAAGGCCCAAGAAGCGCTCGAGCCTAGCCAACCTCCACGGCCTCCAAGGAGGAGGCAAGAAGTAGGAATCCCAAGACCCAAAATCATCTCCAAAGTTGTCTCCGGGGTCTATCCATCCTACGAGCTTCACCGATCTCTTCCTCCCTAGGCATCGCTTCCAATCACAAGCAAGCTTCATCTCCAAGAAACAAAGCACAAAAAGCGGCTTTGGCCTCATCTCCTCAATGCACACCCCCACACTTTCCTCAAGTTGTGGTTCCCCATATTCATCACTCGACCCCACATCATCTTGGAGGAGAGGATCGAAACTTCTACCGGCGGTTTAAATCTCTTCCAAACCATCTCTCGGTGTACTAGCAAGGGGCTCTTGATGCTTGTCCAAATTATCGCACAAGGGCAACTCGAGGCTAACAATTTCACCCAACATCCTCACAAATTCCACCAACCCATCCAACTCACCATCCTCCTCCAATTCCTCACCAATGTTGCCTTCACCAAGGGTTATCTCCTCATTCGTCTCTTTTTGGGTAGACGATTGAGGTTCTTCAAAGCAAACTTCTCTATCAAAGGGAACTACATTGGCGGCTTCATGGTTAGGATGCTCTTCTTTCTCAAGTGGGCACCCTTCATCTAAATGAGATGCTCGGGATAAAAACATTACGGTTTGAACTGATAATGCATTTAATTGAGCATTCCTCGCCTCGTTTCCCCTTTGAATTTGGGCCATTAATTCCTCTTGTTCTTTTCGCAATTGAATGGCCGTTTCTTGGATGCTCCTTTGCATTTGAAGCATAGAATGAAACACCTCCGTGTCGGGTAATTGGTGATCATTGGGGTCTTTTAAAGCTCCTTGAAAATCTTGATAATGCCCAAGGGGTGGGGCATCATATTGTTGGTAGCAAGGTTGGGGTGATTGGTAGTATTGTGGGTCATGGGGTTCATATTGTGGTTGGGGTGGAGGGTAATATGGTGGGTTTTGGGGGTATTGGCTTCCATATGGTGAATCTTGATTGAACATGGTGGGTTCACAATCATAACTCGAGTAATAGTCACCATGATCGTAGGATTGGTAATCGTTCACTTGTTGGTAGCCGTTTTCATAACCTTGAAGTTCATACCCACTAGAGTCACCCCAAGAAGCTTGATAGTGGTAGGGGGACGTCATGTCATACCTTTGGTTCATGGAAGAAGAGGGGTAGCTCATATCAGCTTCCATGTGTGGGGAGTTTAGATCAAACCCCATGCTCGCTCAAAAATCGTAGCTCATACCCTGTTGGAAACCACTCATTCTAGCAACCGTCCGTTTAAGCGGCTCTAAGTTGCAAGAAGAAGATAGTCACCACCTCTAAGCACAAACTGTAGACTAAGAACAAACGTGAGAAGTCTAGTGCTTTTTGGGCAGTAGACAAGAGAGAAATAAACCCCACACACACAAGAAGCAAAGTAACAAAAAGAAAAAAGAAAAACACAAACACAAAGACTAAGTCAAGTAACTAGGAAAACAAACTCCAAACTAGCACCGTCCCCGGCAACGGCGCCAAATTGATGGTAGGGATTTGTCGCGTAATCCCAACCGTCAATAATATAACCGGCTATTCCTACGGTAGATAGGGCAAGTCAGGTCGAATCCACGGGGACGGTAATGTATAGCCTAGACTAAGGTCGCCTAAATACGAGACTAAGTCAACGAGCTAAACTACAATGATAAGAAGGGGAGAAGGCTAAGATTAAGACTAAGGCTAAGGAGAAAGCAAACGAAGGAGAACGGGCTAGGATTAGGTCGAGGTCAAAGGGGTAACAGAATGGTCAAGGGAGAACTAGAGTGAAGGAGGTAGTAGGGTGATCTAGGTTGGTCCGGGCTCTCGCAACTTAGACCCACATAGAGGTTCCACCTAGAACCCATCTCGGCGACACACATGACAAACGGGGTTCTAGCGCGCTATGGTGGCCTAGGTTGCATCCGGGCTCTCGCTACTTAGATGGACCTAGGGGTCGTCCTCACCGGGCTCTCGCAACTTAGTGAGGGAACCGAACCCACAAACAAACTAACACCCACAAGAGAAAGGCAAGAAGAACAAGCATTCGCAGCTACTTAGTCATTCAAGCATTTCAACAAACATGTGATGTGCACCATACCAAGAGGAAACCCAAATCTTCCACCAACATCTCCAACAAACCCTTAATCACCCAATTAGCACCCTAATCACCCTACTAACCCTAGCAAGGACACTACTCTAACATAATCAAACTATAACTAACAAGAACAAGATGAATAATCATAAGAAAACAAAACAAACATATACAAACTAACAAGAACAAGAACAAACAATAATAAAGATTCAAACTTGAACAACATAAACAAGATTAAGAGAAAGGGAAAAGGATTATACCAAACTAGAGGAGAAGAAAGAACAAAACTTGCATTAATGAAGAAAAACCCAAAACAAACACCCAAGGTTGTCAATCTTGAATGGGTCTTGAAGAATTCCCTTAATACAAGACTAAACTAGGATTAACAACTAATTACTGACTAATCTACACTAATCTAATCTAATCTAACCTAAAGTAGTCTAGGGTTTTAGGAGAGGTGAAGAATAAGCTTTACATAGCAAGGGAAGGGTATATATAGGGTTTAAGAATGGAAGGAGGGGAAAGAAACAAGCGCGGGTTACAGCTAGGTCGTCCCGGCCGAGACGGGGTGGTCCCGGTCGGGACGGGGTCGGTCCCGGTTGGGAAGCCATGCTCCCGGTCGGGATGGGCCCTGGACAGTAGCCTCCTTGTTTGTGCACCTCATCCCGAACGGGATGAGGTCATCCCGAACGGGATGAGTCTTGTAGGCCTCCCATATGAACTTTTTGGTCTCTCCTTGTTTCTCATGGGCTTCCCATCGATTCTCGGGACTCGGGATTGGGTCTCGGAGGCTCGGGATTGGGTCCCAAGGTCTCGGGGTCGATTCCAAGGCATCGAGTCATCGTTCCTTTACTCCGTTGGCTCCAAAATGTGTATGTATCGAGTCGGAATCGCTCCAACTCTTCCAAATCGGCCTCGGGAACCTGAAACGAACTAAAGGAAGCATAAGAAGCCCATAAATCTTTCCCAAGGAGCGATTCCACAAGGAAAATGGGACCAAAACACTACAAAATAGGCACTACAAACGACACTTATCAGAAACTCTTCAGATTCCGACTAACCTCATCCAATTCTTCACTAGCAATGCCTTCATCAAGGATCATTTCCTCATTCGTCTCAGCTTGGGTAGACAATTGAGGTTCTTCATAGCAAGTCTCGCTTCTCAAAGGGATTTCATTAGCGGCTTCATTATTGGGTTATTCCCCTTCCCCAAATGAACATCCTTCAACAAGTTGTGAAGTTCGAGTTAAAAACATTAAGGTTTTAGCCGCTATAGCATTTAATCTAGCCTTACATGCCTCGTTTTCCCTTTGACATTGGGCCATGAATTCATATTGATCTTTCTGCATTTGGATGGCCATTTCTTGTTGACTCTTTTGCATTTGAAGAATCGATTGATATAACTCCAAGTTGGGCATTTGGTGGTCATTGGGGTTTTGGAATGCTCCTTGAAAACCTTGATGATGCCCAAGGGGTGGGGCATCATATGGTTGGTAATGAGGTTGAGATGATGGGTAGTATGGTGGGTTTTGGGGAGATTGACTTCCATAGGGAGAAATATGATGAGACATGGTGGCTTCACGATGGTAATTTGAGTAATTACCACAATGATCATAAGGTTGATAAACACTCACTTGATGGAAGCCGTTTCCATATCCTTGAAACTCATACCCACGCATTTCTTGATTACCCCATGAAGCTTGATAGTAGTTAGGAGACATCATGGCATAGCTTTGATTCGTAGAGAGAGAGAAGAGGAATGTACGGTGGCCTCTATAGGTGGGGAGTTTAGATCAATCTCCAAGTTTTGCTCGAAATCTTAGCTTGTACCCGGTTGGGAACCTCTCAATCTAGCAACCGTCCGTTGATGAAGGTTTCGAGAAAAAACCTTTCCGGCTCTGACTTGTAAAGAAGAGGATGGTTACCACCTCTAGGCATAAACTGTAGACTAGAAGCAAACGTGAGAAGTCTAGTGCTTTTTTGGCACTAGACAAGAAGGAAATAAACTTCACACACACAAGAAGCAAAGATAAACAAAGAAGAACACAAAAACAAAGACAAAGTCAAGTGAATAAGCAAACAAAGTCTAAACACACACCATCCCCGGCAACGGCGCCAAATTGATGGAAGGATTTGTCTTGGATCCCGACACCAAATAAAACCAACTAATCCTAACAAGTAGCTAGGGTAATTCGGGTCGATCCACGGAGACGGAAAAAGGGTTTGGACTAAGGTTACCTAAGGACTAGACTAGGTCACAAGGTCATAATGGGGGATAATTATAGAGAATTGATTACTAACACAATCACTAGGCTAACAAACAAGGATAAACAAACTAAGACAATGAAAAGAGAATAAAGCTATGACTATGAATAAACTAAGGATAACATGAACTAAATGATTCAACTAAAGCTAAATTTAAACAACAAACAAGAAGAACAATGACAAAGATGATGAAGAAATCAAATAGGGAAACAGTAGGGTTAGGTCGGGTTCATAGGTGCATTAGGCTAGTAGGGAAATCGAGGGTGTAGGTTTCACCTAGTCACTAAGGTAAGTCTGCGCTCTCGCGTCAAGAACAAACCTGAAAACTCAAGCAAGATGTTACCCAAAACAAGAGAATTCAACCACCAATCAAACATACAACAAAAAAGAGGAAACTAGCAAGAGTAGTATGGCCACTACCACCCTAAGAAGCATTTCATCAAACACATGGCATGCATAACAAGTGACTAGCAACAAAGATTCAACCTTTACCCACAATCAACCCTAATCACCCATAATCAACACCTAATCCTTCTACTAACCCCACAAAGAGTCTCCTCACTCATGGCTAAACTAAAAGTAACAAGAACAAAGGAAATCATCATATGAACAAGAACATTCATAATGAAAAACAACAAGGATGAACAATACAATAAAGAAAAGATAAAGATTGAAACTTAATTAACTAACAATAAAAGATTAAGAGAAAATAGAGAAGAGAGATTATACAAAACAAGAGAAGAGATGAAAAGATTGAAACTCGTATATATAAAGAAAACCCAAATACATCCACCAAGGTTGTCAAACTTGGTAGATTCTTCAAGAAATCCCTTAATACAAGAGTAACTACTAAGACTAAGCTAAGATTCACAAAATATTAAGGAAATATTATGGATAAACTAAGCTAATGATGAAGGTTCTTTATCTAGGGTTTTGTATAAGGTGGTGTGCTTAAAAAAAATACAAGAGGAAGGTATATATAGGGTTCCGTAAGTGAGGTAATAAAAAGAAGGCGAAGGAGTGCGAGCTGGGCCCATCCCGGCCGGGAAGATGGTGCTCCCGGACGGGAAGGCTCTCCAGAGGCCTGCTTCTTCTCATCTTCTTATCCTGGTGATGGTAGGGATTCGTCACGTCCCAACCGATCAATAAATAAACCGGCTAATCCTAGTGGGTAGCTAGGGCAAGTCGGGTCGAATCCACGAGGACGGTAATGAGACGTCTAGACTAAGGTCACCTAAAAACGAGACTAAGTCAACGAGCTAAGCTAGACAAGAATGATAAGAAGGGGAGAAACTAGACTATGACTAGGGTGAAAAACAAAGGAAACGGGCTAGGATTAGGCCGGGGTCAAAGGGGTAACGGAATGGTCGAGGAAGAACTAGAGTGAAAGAGGTAGTAGGGTAATCTAGGTATAGTCCGGGCTCTCGCTACTTAGACTCACCTAGAGGTTTCACCTAAAACCCATCTCGGCGACACACATGACAAACGGGGATACTAGCGCGCTATAGTGGCCTAGGTCGCATCCGGGCTCTCGTTACGTAGATAGACCTAGGGGTCGTCCTCACCGGGCTCTCGCTACTTAGTGAGGGAACCGGACCCACAAACAAACTAACACCCACAAGAGAAAGGCAAGAAAAACAAGTATATGCATCTACTAGTCATTCAAGCATTTCAACAAACATGTGATGTGCACCAAACCAAGAGGAAACCCAAATCTTCCACCAACATGTCCAACAATACCTTAATCATCCAATTAACACCCTAATCACCCTACTAACCCTTGCAAGAACACTACTCTAACATAATCAAACTATAACTAACAAGAACAAGATGAATCAACATAAGAAAACAAAACAAACATATACAAACTAACAAGTATGAAGAACAAAACAATAATCTAGAACTAAAGATTGAAACTTGAATAACATAAACAAGATTAAGAGAAGAGAAAAAGATTATACCATACTAGAGGATGAAAGGAAGAATGAAAACTTGTATAAAAGAGAAAACCCAAAATAATCATCCAAGGTTGTCAATCTTGGTGAAGATCTTCAAGAATTCCTTAATACAAGGGCTAATCTAGGATTAACAACTAATTACCGACTAATCTACTCTAATCTAATCTAATCTATGCTAAAATAATCTAGGGTTTTTGTGTCTAATGAAGTGCATAAGCTTTACATAACAAGGGAAGAGTATATATAGGGTTTAAGAATGGAAGGAGGTGAAAGGAAGTAGGCGCGGGTGAGCTGCAGCCCATCCCGGTCGGGAAGGGGTGGTCCCGGTCGGGACGGGGTCGGTCCCGGTCGGGAAGCCATGCTCCCGGTCGGGAAGCCATGCTCCCGGTCGGGATGGGCCCTGGGCAGGAGCCACCTCTTTTGTGCAACTCAACCGGGACCGGTTGAGGCCATACCCGTCGGAGATGAGTCTTGTAGGCCTCCAATATGAACTTTTTGGTCCCTCCTTGGTTCTCATGGGCTTCTCACCGATTCTCGGGACTCGGGATCGGGTCTCGGAGGCTCGGGATTGGGTCCCAAGGTCTCGGGGTCGACTCCAAGGCATCAAGTGATCGTTCCTTAGCTTCGTTGGCTCCAAAAAGTGTATGTATTGAGTCGGAATCGCTCCAACTCTTCATGAATGGTCTCGGGAATCTGAAACGAGCTAAAGGAAGCATAATTAGCCAGTTAACCGCTCCCAAGGAGCGATTCCACAAGGAAAATGAGACCAAAACACTACGAAATAGGCACTACAAACCACACTTATCAACTCCCCCACACTTAACCCTTACTCGCCCTCGAGTAAGCACATACTAACTACTAAACTAGCCGAGTGGGTATTAGCGCACCCTACGCCCCTTCAACTCACGTGAGTGCACTTAGAGGGCAAGTGCACTCCGCAAGGCAAGTCGGGTCTTGCGACAAAACCGCGGATGCAACCGGACACAAAACACACAAACAAACAAACACACAAACAAACACTTAGACGGTTGCACCCAAAACAAAAGAAATACCGCTTCCCTCTAAAAGCGGTGAAAGAAGCACCGGTTTAGGACTCGAGGTAAGTGACAACGTTCCCAAGCTAGCAATACAAACCAAGGTGGACTAAACCCTAATAGTATGACGATAAAGCAACAAAAACGTTGGTAACTTACCTAGGTCCTCCTAACTTTCTAAAAACGTACTACGGGACGATCGGCAGAGTGGAAAAGTGAAGAACCACAGTGATAGTCGACACTGTAGGTAAGTGAGACCCAGCCCCCTTTGGCGTGAGCTAAGAGGGTCGTCCCGTGTCCAAAACCGCCTAACTAGTCCAAGTAAAAAGGTGGAAAACATGCAAAATGAGGGAAGACCGACTAATGCCGCTATCATCCTTCCTTGGGACTCGGTCCTTTGGTAGGCTCTTCACGGCAAAAGTCGGAAAAAGGCTTATTTTTGTGGGGATTTCTTTTTGTGAGACGGGTTTTCTTTTGGCATTTTCTTTCTTTTCGACGTTTTGATTTGTTTGTTGCCATGCCATTTCTTTTTCTTCTTTTCTATTTTCTTTTTGGCTTTTGTGCCTTTTCTTTTTTTTCTTCATTCTTTTCTTTCTTTCATTTTTCTTTCTTATCTTTTCTTTGCCCTATTTTTTTGGCAAGATTTGGCTTTTTGGCATTTCATTGTGTAACAAGAAAGAGAGAATCAACAATTTGCAATTTATTGTGTATATGTGTAGGAGGTAGGGAAATGGGTAAGCCGGGATGGGCCCTTCCCTTCAAACCCACAAAAAGTGGATAACATGGACTAATCAAACAATCCTCAACACGGTCACCTAAGGAACGAGACTCGGTAACCAAGGCCTTTTCACACCGTGGGTGGTCATATTGGTCAAAAGTGCAAATCCCGTAGTAAATCCCTAGTAAGATAAGTGGACACAAGGTAAAGGGCCAACAAATTCATTGATTTAGGGTTATTCTACTAGACAAAAGTCCAAGACTCGATTTACATTACTAGGAAGGGAAAGTAGACACCCGCACACTAGCCTCTAAACCGGGTTTTCGAAGACCATTTACACACAAGACTCAACAAACGCAACACAAAATGAAGACTCAACGAGAACGAAAGAAAAAGAAACAAGAGCAACAAAACAAGAACAAAACAAAACGAACACGTACATAACACAAACACCACCCCAAATTTTCAAACAAGTCACCAATCAACCACAAACTTTACAAGCTCCACCCGAGCACACCACAACACACGACTCCTCCATACTCCACGCGGAACAAAGAGGAAAAAGGGGTGAAGAGATGTTACCAGAAGTCTTGAAAGCTCTCCAAAGCTAACGTCGATTTAAGCAACCTATAAGGAAAAAGGGAGGCAAACACGCACAACAACACAAATATACAAGACACAAAGACACAAAAGGGAAACACAAAAGGGGAAAATCTTTTTGATTTTGTGAAATTTTTTCAAATTTTTAGGGTTTTTTCAAGATTTTTCGATAAATTAGGAAAATAAAACTAGCTATGATAGAATATCGCTCCCCCACACTTAAACCGAGCAATGTCCTCATATGCTCAATCGTAGTGTGCGGAGAGACAAAAGAAAAGGAAAAGAAACTACGAAAATAAAGCTAAAAATCAAAGAATAAAGTGAAGAAAAGGGTAGAAGGTGCCGGCCGGGGTGTAGTTAAGTCACCATGGGCCGAGACGAGAAAAAGATATGGAAGGGGGGAGAAAAAATAAAAAGGAAGGAAATAAAAGGAAATGGGAGGGGAGGGCTAGGTGTAATTAAGTCACCTAGCCCGGATTCCGCCTAAATCCGACTAAATCCTCAAAAAGAAAGAGTGAAAAACTTGTAAAATTTGGATTTTGAAATGACTCTCGATGTAGTCACATCATCGAGAGTCGGGAGCAACAACTACCGAGGCCTTGAAGGGCACCATGACATCAATACACAAAAGTGTACAAGGGGAAGGGAATAAACAAAGGAAAACAAGCAACAACAAAAACGGAAAAGAAAGGATAGTTGCTGTATCATAGGTTAGCAACTCACTCTCTCCATCGTCTCATAGATCAATATAGGCACTTGCTGTAACACCCGCTATTTTCCTAGCATTTTTATTCTTCCGTTATGACATCGTTATAACTCTATCACATTTTGGCTTATGTGTCATCATTTTTCCAAGCTTATCTTCAACATTGAGTTTCATGATATTTATTTTTATTTAAAAGATTTTAAATCTTTTACATCTATTTATTTGATTTTCTTCGTAAGGTTATTAATTTTCCGCGAGGAATTCTATTTCTATTCGAATTGACGTTTTTAAACTCGGATTTAAGTTATTCCTTTTCCTAAAAATGTTTAAATACATTTATATAATATTTTCAAGTAGTAAATATTTTTATTTTACGAAAATTTAGCCATTAAAGATTCTATTACGAAGCTTCGTGAATAATTATTTTCTTACGCGAGGTTTACTCGAGTTGCTTTAAAATGCCTTTAACTATTTTACGATTATACTTTTTATCAACTTATAAATCATTTGAGACCTTTTCCTTATATTTTGGACCGACAAAGCTTCTTGTCACAATTTAACTATGTTTTATTAATACGTTTCATTTTATCACATTAAACCGTAAACATAGGATTCTTTTCTTTTCATTGAATTGAGGCTTTACTACTCAAGCTCTTCCTACTCCTCTTCTTATCCCTTTGGCTAGCCATATTTGTCTAGATGCACTTTGGATTCCTCATTTTGGAGGCTTTAATTTCATTCTTACTCTTTAAAGTGTAGTAACCTCCATCTCCTCCTTTACTCTACATTCATTTTTGGCATTAACAAAAAAATTACTACAACATATTCATCATCCTTTTTTTCCTTCTTGGCCGAGTACTCCCTCCCCTATTCCAGCCTGATTTTTGCTCCATTTCGAGTCTCAATCAAATCGTTTTTATCGTCATATTAACCCTCTTTCCGATTCCTTCGTTAAGGTAATAATCGACGTCATTTTCGATCATTATTTACCTTGATTTTTGTTAGTTTTCTCATGGTATTTTTCTGCCATAATTTTGGTGTTTGGAAGGATTTGTGGACGATCCCGAGGCCGACGAGTATATAATCGATTCAGACATGGAGTAGAGGTAACGTCGATGTTACTCGGTATTTCATGATTTTAATTGTGTATTTGCATGTATATAATTTTATATTTTATTTGACAATATATGTATGTCACCAAATCTAGAAAATTTTTAAAAGTTGAAAATTTGCATGTTTCGGTATTTTTATCGCTTTTTCGAGATTAACGATTAAATTGTTATATTAATTTGTAAAATCATAATATTCGGCCTAAACATGTAATATATGTTTATATTCTGTAAATTGATATTTTGATGATTTATAATAATTTAATATTTTTCTGATATTTTAAATATCGATTATTGAATTATTACCGTTTACGGACAAAAATGATTAAAAGCCGATTTTTAGTTCTAGTACCTAAACATTTTATTTTAATCTCATTTTTGACGTGGTGAAACTTTCTGATGAAATACAATTTTCTGAATTTTTTCATAAGTTTTCGGAATTTTTAAGTGGATGAATTAATTAATCACTTTAAATCATCGTTTATCGTTAAAACCGTGTTTCTTGTTTAAATTCTCGAATTCTGGTCTTTGGTTTAAATCTGGAAAAAAATTGTGATTCTGATGATTTCATATATTTTTATGATTTTTAGTGCCTTAATAAAATGTTAGGAACGATAAGTTTATTAATGAAATCGTTAATTGTGAAAACGGGTTTAAATGACGGTTTTGTTGGAATTTGTTGAATCTGGAATTTTGGAAAAATCTGAAAAATTTATATTCTGGAAAATCATGATTTTTAAGTTTAATAATAATTTTTGGATATTAATATTTAAATCATTTGGTAAATACTATTTTTATTAATCGTTATTGTCGATATTAGACGATTAACTAGAAAATGCTTTAAAAACCAAGTTTTAGGATTCTGGAAAATTTCATTTTTGGACAGAATGTCCATAATTATGTTTTAACTATTTTATGTAATTTTTTTACTATTTATTAAAGTCTTTAATTAATAATTATTGATTTTCGGACAAATCGTGCTTTATCGTTAAAATTCTTCGTCTTACCTAAAAGAATTATTTTTCCAGCAATTTTGAAAGTATTTAAATCTGAACTTTAAGAGTTAAATCATCCCTTAACATATTCTAAATATATTCAATGGTTTAATTAAATAAAAGACGTTAAAAGATTTTATTTGACATTTGCCGTAAAATCCTATTTATAATCGTATTGTCGAAACTAATAATAATTAGGGAATTTTAGTTTTGTAGATTTTGGAAACACCCTAATTAGTAGTATTTAAAATGTTTAAGACATTTCTAAGTCATTTTATAAACACTTGTATGACGTTTCAATAATTTCACTAATGCAAAAGTTCTCGTTTTAAAAATTAATATCGTTAAGGCCGAAAGTACTAGTTTTATAAATCTATATCGTTTACTAATATTTTGCTATTTTCATATGATGCTATTTTTAGTAAGTTTCTAACAATAGAAGTTTCCTAAAACAGAAAGTTTCCTCTTTTGGAAAGTGGTTCTTTTTCCTTTTGTTCTCCTATGGTTTATATTATTGAATTATATCTTTTGAATATCGATAATGCCTTTGTTTTGGAGTTATGGAATAAGGAAAAATATGGGTTTAGAGTAATATAGTCTGGGCTGTACGTCTTGCCATCAACTATAAAGCTGGTGTGTCTATGTTGAGACACATTGGTCGTTGAACTGAGCATGGTTTGTGTTCAGGAGGGTGTATGTTTACCTTAAACTTAGATATCGCATCGTGTGAGTCGCGTCGGGTTGAACTGGATATGGTTTGTATCCAGGAGGGGTGTGCACTACTTAAGCCAGGACCTCGCTGCACGCAGTCCTGTTATAGTTGAGTTGCCTAGTTAGAGACCAAAGTCTGATTTGTTTTGACTAAGTTCTCGAAACTAGATTTTAGTACTGTCCTATTGAAAGTCTAGAATCTACATTAATCCTATCCATAACGCCATTTTGATTATTTTATTTATTATCGATATAAATTGGTTTGCAGGTTGGCAAATATTTTTATGTTTCTTCGGTAACCCATTTTAATATTTTGGTTTTGTGCTGAAAACTTATTTTAATATGATGTTTTACTGTTTTCCATTTTTATTATTTTTCTATAGTAGTAAGTACAGTTTTAAAATCCTGTTATACGGCTGGGAGAACGTTGACGTTGCTCTCCACTGATTGTGGCTGTTATGTTTTAACATGGCAGGTATACGTGTTTATTTCCGATGGGTGTGGGCTAACGAACAGTCTTGGATCCTGCTTGATCTTTTTAATAATTATGTCTTACGGATTGTTTAACCTTTTTACGGATTGTTTTAAATTTTAGCCATTTTTATGTATGGCATACGTTTGACTTTACCAATTTAATTTACTAAGACATAGTTACAGTGTGTATTAATCCTGACTCTACAGTGTTTCCGCCACTGTATCGCGTTAGAATTTCCAGGGGATTACACTTGCTTGTCTTCATCATTGCTATCCCGCTTCAAGCTTGATAGAACCGCATGGTAGAGGTAGTAATGGTGTGAGGGGGTGGGATTTGATGTGAATATCGGTCTAAAGTGAGGAGGAAATGAGGTTAAGGTATGTAAATGAGGTACATGGGTGGTTTGATATGAGAAAGGAAGGTAGGGAGGTTAGGTGGGGGTATACAATGATTGGGTGGGCTTAAATGTCGAAGAAGAAGCACCAAAAAGGAGTAGGGGATCATCCCGGTCGGGTTGATAAACCCTTCCTAGTCGGGAAGCCTCCTTCCCGATCGGGATGACACTCCAGTGGACTCGATTTTTGGCACCCTCATCCTGATCGGGACGGCCCCATCTCGGTCGGGACGACACACCCTTCCCGGTCGGGAAGGGTCTTCATGACTCCCGTGACCCCAAAACCGACTCCCCTACTCACGAACCGAGCTTCATCACTAACCACTCCTCTCTAGGAATCACCACCACTTCACACCTATCACAATAAACTCGAATACAACATCAAATTCCCTCCCTCACATCGCTCATCAACAATCCAATATTACAAGAATTCACAAAACAAACAAAATCAATAGAAAAATCACACAAATACAAACACAAGAATTCTAAAGAAGAGAGGAGGGGAATATACAACATGACGGTTCTTTAGGAACTCCGTCAAACCTAGGATGGTGGACTCCCCTTCAACCGTAGCCCTCAAGGGCATGAAGGAGCATGTCAAACGCGCTACCGACATCATAATGAAGGCCCAAGAAGCGCTCGAGCCTAGCTAACCTCCACGGCCTCCAAGGAGGAGGCAAGAAGTAGGAATCCCAAGACCCATCGTCATCCTTCATGTCATCTCCGGGGTCTATCCATCCTATGAGCTTCACCGACCTCTTCCTCCCTAAACATCGTCTCCAATCACAAGAAAGCTTCATCTCCAAGAAACGAGGCACAAAAAGCGGTTTTGGCCTCACTTCCTCGTTGCACACCCCCACACTTTCCTCAAGTTGTGGTTTCCCATCTTCATCATTTGTCCCCACGTCATCATGGAGGAGAGAATCGAAACTTCTACCGGCGGTTTCAATCTCTTCCAAACCATCGCTTGGTGTATTAGTAAGGGGCTCTTGATGCCTATCCACGTTCTCGGACAAGGGCAACTCGAGGCTAACAATTTCACCCAACAACTTCACAAACTCTACCAAATCATCCAACTCACCTTCCTCCTCCAATTCCTCACCAATGTTGCCTTCACCAAGGGTCATATCCTCATTCGTCTCTTTTTGGGTAGACGATTGAGGTTCTTCAAAGCAAATTTCTCTTTCAAAGGGAACTACATCGGCGGCTTCGTGATTATGTTGCTCCTCTCTCTCAAGTGGGCACCCTTCATCTAAATGTGATGCTCGGGATAAAAACATTACGGTTTGAACCGATAATGCATTTAATTGAGCATTCCTCGCCTCGTTTCCCCTTCGAATTTGGGCCATTAATTCCTCTTGTTCTTTTTGCAATTGAATGACCGTTTCTTGGATGCTCCTTTGCATTTGAAGCATAGAATCAAACACCTCCGTGTCGGGTAATTGGTGATCATTGGGGTCTTTTAAAGCTCCTTGAAAATCTTGATGATGCCCAAGGGGTGGGGCATCATATTGTTGGTAGCAAGGTTGGGATGATTGGTAGTATTGTGGGTCATGGGGTTCATATTGTGGTTGGGGGTGGAGGGTAATATGGTGGGTTTTGGGGGTATTGGCTTCCATAAGGTGAATCTTGATTGAACATGGTGGGTTCACATTGATAACTCGAGTAATAGTCACCATGATCGTAGGATTGGTAATCGTTCACTTGTTGGTAGCCATTTTCATAACCATGAAGTTCATACCCGTCTTGATCCCCCCAAGAAGCTTGATAGTAATTAGGAGTCATCATGTCATAGCTTTGGTTCATGGAAGAAGAGGGGTAGCTCATATCGGCTTCCATGTGTGGGGAGTTTAGATCAAACCCCATGCTTGCTCGAAAATCGTAGTCCATACCCGGTTGGCAACCTCTCACCCTAGCAACCGTCCGTTAAAGCGGCTCTGAGTTGCAAGAAGAAGATAGTCACCACCTCTAAGCACAAACTGTAGACTAAGAACAAACGTTAGAAGTCTAGTGCTTTTTGGGCACTAGACAAGAGAGAAATAAACCGCACACACACAAGAAGCAAGGTAAAAAAAAGAAAAAAGAAAAACACAAACACAAAGACAAAGTCAAGAAAATAGGAAAACAAAGTTTAAACTAGCACCGTCCCCGGCAACGGCGCCAAATTGATGGTAGGGATTCGTCACGTCCCAACCGATCAATAAATAAACCGGCTAATCCTTGTGGGTAGCTAGGGCAAGTCGGGTTGAATCCACGGGGACGGTAATGAGGCGTCTAGACTAAGGTCACCTAAAAACGAGACTAAGTCAACGAGCTAAGCTAGACAAGAATGATAAGAAGGGGAGAAACTAGACTATGACTAGGGTGAAAAACAAAGGAAACGGGCTAGGATTAGATCGGGGTTAAAGGGGTAACGGAATGGTCGAGGAAGAACTAGAGTGAAAGAGGTAGTAGGGTAATCTAGGTATAGTCCAGGCTCTCCCTACTTAGACTCACCTAGAGGTTTCACCTAAAACCTATCTCGGCGACACACATGACAAACACACAAACAAACACTTAGACGGTTGCACCCAAAACAAAAGAAATACCGCTTCCCTCTAAAAGCGGTGAAAGAAGCACCGGTTTAGGACTCGAGGTAAGTGACAACGTTCCCAAGCTAGCAATACAAACCAAGGTGGACTAAACCCTAATAGTATGACGATAAAGCAACAAAAACGTTGGCAACTTACCTAGGTTCTCCTAACTTTCTAAAAACGTACTACGGGACGATCGGCGGAGTGGAAAAGTGAAGAACCACGGTGTTAGTCGACACTGTAGGTAAGTGAGACCCCACCCCCTTTAGCGTGAGCCAAGAGGGTCGTCCCGTGTCCAAAACCGCCTAACTAGTCCAAGTAAAAGGTGGAAAACATGCAAAATGAGGGAAGACCGACTAATGCCGCTATCATCCTTCCTCGGGACTCGGTCCTTTGGTAGGCTCTTCACGGCAAAAGTCGGAAAAAGGCTTATTTTTGTGGGGATTTATTTTTGTGAGACGGGTTTTCTTTTGGCATTTTCTTTCTTTTCGACGTTTTGATTTGTTTGTTGCCATGCCATTTCTTTTTCTTCTTTTCTATTTTCTTTTTGGCTTTTGTGCCTTTTCTTTTTTTCTTCATTCTTTTCTTTCTTTCATTTTTCTTTCTTTTCTTTTCTTTGCCCTATTTTTTTGGCAAGATTTGGCCTTTTGGCATTTCATTGTGTAACAAGAACGAGAGAATCAACAATTTGCAATTTATTGTGTGTATATGTGTAGGAGGTAGGTAAATGGGTAAGTCGGGACGGGCCCTTCCCTTCAAACCCACAAAAAGTGGATAACATGGACTAATCAAACAATCCTCAACACGGTCACCTAAGGAACGAGACTCGGTAACCAAGGCCTTTTCACACCGTGGGTGGTCATAATGGTCAAAAGTGCAAATCTCGTAGTAAATCCCTAGTAAGATAAGTGGACACAAGGTAAAGGACCAACAAATTCATTGATTTAGGGTCATTCTACTAGACAAAAGTCCAAGACTCGATTTACATTACTAGGAAGGGAAAGTAGACACCCGCACACTAGCCTCTAAACCGGGTTTTCGAAGACCATTTACACACAAGACTTAACAAACACAACACAAAATGAAGACTCAACGAGAACGAAAGAAAAAGAAACAAGAGCAAAAAAACAAGAACAAAACAAAACGAACACATACATAACACAAACACCACCCCAAATTTTCAAACAAGTCACCAATCAACCACAAACTTTACAAGCTCCGCCCGAGCACACCACAACACACGACTCCTCCATACTCCACGCGGAACAAAGAGGAAAAAGGGGTGAAGAGATGTTACTGGAAGTCTTGAAAGCTCTCCAAAGCTAACGTCAATTTAAGCAACCTATAAGGAAAATGGGAGGCAAAAACGCACAACAACACAAATATACAAGACACAAAGACACAAAAGGGAAACACAAAAGGGGAAAATCTTTTTGATTTTGTGAAAAAATTTCAAATTTTTAGGGTTTTTTCAAGATTTTTCGATAAATTAGGAAAATAAAACTAGCTATGATAGAATATCGCTCCCCCACACTTAAACCGAGCAATGTCCTCATATGCTCAATCGTAGTGTGCGGAGAGACAAAAGAAAAGGAAAAGAAACTACGAAAATAAAGCTAAAAATCAAAGAATAAAGTGAAGAAAAGAGTAGAAGGTGTCCGGCCGGGGTGTAGTCAAGTCACCATGGGCCGAGACGAGAAAGAGATATGGAAGGGGGGAGAAAAAATAAAAAAGAAGGAAATAAAAGGAAATGGGAGGGGAGGGCTAGGTGTAATTAAGTCACCTAGCCCGGATTCCGTCCAAATCCGACTAAATTTTAAAAAAGAAAGAGTGAAAAACTTGTAAAATTTGGATTTTGAAATGACTCTCGATGTAGTCACATCATCGAGAGTCGGGAGCAACAACTACCGTGGCCTCGATGGCCACCATGACATCAAGACACAAAAGTGTACAAGGGGAAGGGAATAAACAAAGTAAAACAAGCAACAACAAAAACGGAAAAGAAAGGATAGTTGTCGTACCATAGGTTAGCAACTCACTCTCTCCATCGTCTCATAGATCAATATAGGCACTTGCTTGTCTTCATCATTGCTATCCCTCTTCAAGCTTGATAGAACCGCATGGTAGAGGTAGTAATGGTGCGAGGGGGTGGGATTTGATGTGAATATTGGTAGAAAGTGAGGAGGAAATGAGGTTAAGGTATGTAAATGAGGTACATGGGTGGTATGATATGAGAATGTAAGGTAGGGAGGTTAGGTGGGGGTATACAATGGTTGGGTGGGCTTCAATGTCGAAGAAGAAGCAGCAAAAAGGAGTAGGGGATCATCCCGGTCGGGTTGATAAACCCTTCCCGGTCGGGAAGCCTCCTTCCCGATCGGGATGACACTCCAGTGGACTCGATTTTTGGCACCCTCATCCCGATCGGGACGGCCCCATCCCGGTCGGAACGACATACCCTTCCCGGTCGGGAAGGGTCTTCATGACTTCCATGACCCCAAAACCGACTCCCCTACTCACGAACCGAGCTTCATCACTAACCACTCCTCTCTAGGAATCACCACCACTTCACACCTATCACAATAAACTCGAATACAACATCAAATTCACTCCCTCACATCGCTCATCAACAATCCAATATTACAAGAATTCACAAAACAAACAAAATCAATAGAAAAATCACACAAATACAAACACAAGAATTCTAAAGAAGAGAGGAGGGGAATATACAACATGACGGTTCTTTAGGAACTCCGTCAAACCTAGGGTGGTGGACTCTCCTTCAACCGTAGCCCTCAAGGGCATGGAGGAGCAAGTCGAACGCGCTACCGACATCATAATGAAGGTCCAAGAAGCGCTCGAGCCTAGCTAACCTCCACGGCCTCAAAGGAGGAGGCAAGAAGTAGGAATCCCAAGACCCATCGTCATCCTTCATGTCATCTCCGGGGTCTATCCATCCTACGAGCTTCACCGACCTCTTCCTCCCTAAACATCGTCTCCAATCACAAGCAAGCTTCATCTCCAAGAAATGAGGCACAAAAAGCGGTTTTGGCCTCACTTCCTCGTTGCACACCCCCACACTTTCCTCAAGTTGTGGTTTCCCATGTTCATCAATTGTCCCCACGTCATCATGGAGGAGAGAATCGAAACTTCTACCGGCGGTTTCAATCTCTTCCAAACCATCGCTTGGTGTATTAGTAAGGGGCTCTTGATGCCTATCCACGTTCTCGGACAAGGGCAACTCGAGGCTAACAATTTCACCCAACAACTTCACAAACTCTACCAAATCATCCAACTCACTTTCCTCCTCCAATTCCTCACCAATGTTGCCTTCACCAAGGGTCATATCCTCATTCGTCTCTTTCTGGGTAGACGATTGAGGTTCTTCAAAGCAAATTTCTCTTTCAAAGAGAACTACATCGGCGGCTTCGTGATTAGGTTGCTCCTCTCTCTCAAGTGGGAACCCTTCATCTAAATGTGATGCTCGGGATAAAAACATTACGGTTTGAACCGATAATGCATTTAATTGAACATTCCTCGCCTCGTTTCCCCTTCGAATTTGGGCCATTAATTCCTCTTGTTCTTTTTGCAATTGAATGGCCGTTTCTTGGATGCTCCTTTGCATTTGAAGCATAGAATGAAACACCTCGTGTCGGGTAATTGGTGATCATTGGGGTCTTTTAAAGCTCCTTGAAAATCTTGATGATGCCCAAGGGGTGGGGCATCATATTGTTGGTAGCAAGGTTGGGATGATTGGTAGTATTGTGGGTCATGGGGTTCATATTGTGGTTGGGGGTGGAGGGTAATATGGTGGGTTTTGGGGGTATTGGCGTCCATAAGGTGAATCTTGATTGAACATGGTGGGTTCACATTGATAACTCGAGTAATAGTCACCATGATCGTAGGATTGGTAATCGTTCACTTGTTGGTAGCCGTTTTCATAACCTTGAAGTTCATACCCGTCTTGATCCCCCCAAGAAGCTTGATAGTGATTAGGAGTCATCATGTCATAGCTTTGGTTCATGGAAGAAGAGGGGTAGCTACTATCGGCTTCCATGTGTGGGGAGTTTAGATCAAACCCCATGCTTGCTCGAAAATCGTAGTCCATACCCGGTTGGCAACCTCTCACCCTAGCAACCGTTTGTTAAAGCGGCTCTGAGTTGCAAGAAGAAGATAGTCACCACCTCTAAGCACAAACTGTAGACTAAGAACAAACGTGAGAAGTCTAGTGCTTTTTGGGCACTAGACAAGAGAGAAATAAACCTCACACACACAAGAAGCAAGGTAACTAAAAGAAAAAAGAAAAACACAAACACAAAGACAAAGTCAAGAAAATAGGAAAACAAAGTTTAAACTAGCACCGTCCCCGGCAACGGCGCCAAATTGATGGTAGGGATTCGTCACATCCCAACCGATCAATAAATAAATCGGCTAATCCTAGTGGGTAGCTAGGGCAAGTCGGGTCGAATCCACGGGGACGGTAATGAGGCGTCTAGACTAAGGTCACCCAAAAACGAGACTAAGTCAACGAGCTAAGCTAGACAAGAATGATAAGAAGGGGAGAAACTAGACTATGACTAGGGTGAAAAACAAAGGAAACGGGCTAGGATTAGATCGGGGTTAAAGGGGTAACGGAATGGTCGAGGAAGAACTAGAGTGAAAGAGGTAGTACGGTAATCTAGGTATAGTCCGGGCTCTCTCTACTTAGACTCACCTAGAGGTTTCACCTAAAACCCATCTCGGCGACACACATGACAAACGGGGTTACTAGCGCGCTATAGTGGCCTAGGTCGCATCCGGGCTCTCGCTACGTAGATAGACCTAGGGGTCGTCCTCACCGGGCTCTCGCTACTTAGTGAGGGAACCGGACCCACAAACAAACTAACACCCACAAGAGAAAGGCAAGAAAAACAAGTATATGCATCTACTATTCATTCAAGCATTTCAACAAACATGTGATGTGCACCAAACCAAGAGGAAACCCAAATCTTCCACCAACATCTCCAACAATCCCTTAATCATCCAATTAACACCCTAATCACCCTACTAACCCTATCAAGAACACTACTCTAACATAATCAAACTATAACTAACAAGAACACGATGAATCAACATTAGAAAACAAAATAAACATATACAAACTAACAAGTATGAAGAACAAAACAATAATCTAGAACTAAAGATTGAAACTTGAATAACATAAACAAGATAAAGAGAAGAGAAAAAGATTATACCATACTAGAGGATGAAAGGAAGAATGAAAACTTGTATAAAAGAGAAAACCCAAAATAATCATCCAAGGTTGTCAATCTTGGTGAAGATCTTCAAGAATTCCTTAATACAAGGGCTAATCTAGGATTAACAACTAATTACCGACTAATCTACTCTAATCTAATCTAATCTATGCTAAAATAATATAGGGTTTTTGTGTCTAATGAAGTGCATAAGCTTTACATAACAAGGGAAGGGTATATATAGGGTTTAAGAATGGAAGGAGGTGAAAGGAAGTAGGCGCGGGAGAGCTGCAGCCCATCCCGGCCGGGAAGGGGTGGTCCCGGTCGGGACGGGGTCGGTCCCGGTCGGGAAGCCATGCTCCCGGTCGGGATGGGCCCTGGACAGGAGCCACTTCTTTTGTGCACCTCAACCGGGACCGGTTGAGGCCATACCCGTCGGGGATGAGTCTTGTAGGCCTCCAATATGAACTTTTTGGTCCCTCCTTGGTTTTCATGGGCTTCTCACCGATTCTCGGGACTCGGGATGGTGTCTCGGAGGCTCGAGATTGGGTCCCAAGGTCTCGGGGTCGACTCCAAGGCATCAAGTGATCGTTCCTTAGCTTCGTTGGCTCCAAAAAGTGTATGTATTGAGTCGGAATCGCTCCAACTCTTCATGAATGGTCTCGGGAACCTGAAACGAGCTAAAGGAAGCATAAGTAGCCCATAAACCGCTCCCAAGGAGTGATTCCACAAGGAAAATGGGACCAAAACACTACGAAATAGGCACTACAAACCACACTTATCACCCGGCCGTGATGGGTCCTTCCCGGCCGTGATGGCCTGGGTCCTTATTTGCTCTTCCTAGGCTTCTTATCGATGCTCGGTGCTCGAGATATTCTCAAGTGGGCTCCAAGGGACTCGGGATCGAGTCTAAGTCACCGAATCATCGTCATTTCTCTTCATTGGCTCCATATGCATCGGAAACGAAACAGAATCGTTCCATCTCTCCATGATGAGCATTAGGAACCTAAAACAAGCTAGAAGAAGTGTAAGTAGCCTCGAAACCGCTCTAAAGAGCGATTTCACAAAAGAAAGCGAGACCAAACACGCTAAATAAACACTACAAAACACACTTATCAATTGGAAATAATATGACCAAGGACTAGACCTTGTTCGACCATGAAATGACATTTCTCCCAATTTAAAACAAGTTTATGTTCCTCACAACAAGCTAACACTTGATCAAGATGATTAAGGCAAGAATCAAAAGATGTACCAAGGACACTAAAATCATCCATAAAAACGTCCTTGAACTTTTTAATAAAATCGGAGAAAATTGTCATCATACATCTTTGAAACGTTCCCGGGGCATTACACAATCCGAATGGCAACCTACGATAGGCATAGGGGCCATAGGGACATGTGAAAGTATTTTTATCTTGGTCATCGGGGTGAATGGGAATTTGAAGAAATCTCGAATGACCATTGAGGAAACAAAAATAAGAATGATGCGCAAGTCGTTCAAGCATTTGATCAATAAAGGGAAGAGGGAAACGGTCTTTTATGGTGGTCGTGTTCAACTTTCGAAAGTCTATACACATGCGCCGACCGGTAATAGTCGTAGTAGAAATTAAATCTCCCTTTTCTCCTTTCACAACCGTCATTCCCTCTTTTTTCGGCACAACTTGTACGGGGCTAACCCATTTAATTCCGGTTATAAGGTATATAATGTTAGCCTCATACAATTTAAGAACTTCCTTCATGACGACCTCTTTCATGGTGGGGTTCAAACGACGTTGACCCTCAACCGAAGGGAAGTGGTCATCATCAAGGATGCAAACATTGGACTTATTCCTGGAGGTCGTCAATGCTATACCCGATGGCCTTTTTGTGTTTCCTCAAAACAACTAAAAGTTTTTCCAATTGAGGACCATCAAGTGTGGCATTGACAATAACGGGATAAATAGTTCCTTCAAGGAAGACATATTTGAGGGAAGAGGGGAGTGGCTTAATTTCAAGATTAAGAGTAGAGGGTACCGTACTTTCACCCACCGGTAGTGGTTCTACCTCTTCTTCATGCATGATTTCTTCTACAAGAGGTGGGGAATCAAGTGGTTCCTCTTCTTTCTTATCATTATCTATCAAGCTATACTCAAACAAACTATCAATAACTTCAATAGAATACATTTTTTCAATCATTGGTTGTTTAAGAGCTTGAGAAAGGGAAAACTCTACCAATTCGTTCCCCATGTTAAAAGACAGCTTTCCATTTTTAACATCAACTATGGTGTCACCGGTATCCACGAATGGTCGTCCTAAGATAATGGGGGTAAAAGTATCCTCGGGCATGTCCATAACGATAAAATCGGAAGGAATGAAAACTTACCAACTTGCACGGGTACATCCTCAAGTATCCCAAGTGGGTACTTGACGGACCTATCCGCATGTTGGACCAACATGCTTATGGGTCTCATCTCCCCCACACTAAGTCTCTTGGTAATTGAATAAGGTAACAAGCTAACATTGGCCCATAGGTCACACAAACCTCGGTTAACAACAACATTTCCAACTCGACAAGGGATGGAGAAACTACCAGGGTCATCAAGTTTCTTTGGCATTTGGTTCATAAGAATAGCACTACATTGTGTCGTAAGAGGGACACATTCTTTGTCTTCTATAGTTCTCTTTTTAGTCAAAACCTCTTTCAAAAACATAGAATAATGGGGCATTTGAGAAATTACGTCGGTGAATGGTAAAGTGACCTCCACTTTCTTTAGCATATCCACAAAACAGCTAAATTGAGCATTTTCTTTGTGTGGTTTACCTCGCTCAATAAAAGGCAATGGCGGCACAAAAGCGGGAGGCGGTGGAACATTAGATTCTTCTTCTTCTTCGGCTAAACGCTCCACCTATTTTCTTTTTGCTTCTTCCGCTTCCATTTGCTTCTTTTTCTTCCTTATTTCTCTTAATTCTCTTTGTTCAACCTCCACATTTTCAAGAATATCGAATTCCGCTTGTATTCTCCGGTTTTGTTTGAAGGACGCGGGGTATGCGGCTTGTGGTGAACCTTGTTGATTGACTTTGATTGTGGTGTTTTTGTTGTTCAGATTCTCATATGGGTCCTCAAGTTCTTTGCCACCTCTCAAAATGAAGGCATTTGCAAGGTGTGGAGAGTCTCTCAGGTTTTGGGGTTGACCGGGCAAACCATGGGGTAGATGTTGGGGCGGCTAAAGCTTTTGTTGCTTCTTGGGATTCCCAAACCTTTAGCCTTGCTTTTGTGTCTAAGTTCTCACTCCATAGATGCCTAATGGCTCTTTGCAAATCATTGGTGTTATCCTAAGGACCTCCTCCTTGACCATATTGAAAATTACTTGATTGACCATAAGATTGAGAGGGTTGATTGTAAGATTGTTGGTTGTAGCCTTGGTTGCCTTGGTAATTACCTTGGAAACCATGATTGTATCCTTGATTGAAATTGTTCCCTTGTTGATTTTGATAATTGCTAGGAACATGAAAATTACCTCCTTATTGATTGAAGTTACTCCTTTGATGATGGGGTAAATATGGGGACATCTTTAGAGGACCTTGATTAAAGAGCCTTTGTTGGCTTTGATTGAAAGGTCTCGGTTGATTCCCTTGGATACGTGGCATCGGGTTTTGAATATTTTGGTTCCCATAAGAAAAGTTGGGATGGAACCTCGTGTCGGCATTTTAAGTATTAGAGTAGGGATCAAATTGAGGTCTTTGCCTGTATACTTGAATAGCTTGCACTTCATTTGGCTCTTTAAAATTACCTTCTTCGTTTAGAATACAAGGGCTAGAATCATGGCCATAATTGCCACAATGTTCACATTGTGTTTCCCATGTTAGTTCTTGTTTAGATGGTGATGGTTGCCTTGTTGGAACACTCTCTTGAATTTGGTACATTCCTCTAGGAGTTGGTTTAGAGTTCATGCATCCATTTTCTTTGTCAGTTCTTCAATTCTAGCTTCAAGTTTCAATTCATTGGAACTCTTGGAAGAGCTCATTTCAACTTTCTTCCTAGAATCCCTCGATTGACCCACTCTAGAATCACTTCTTGTCATCTTTTCAATAAGACTTTTAGATGCCTCATTGGTAAGGGAAGAGAAATCTCCTCTGGCGGTCGAGTTGAGGATTTCCTTAATTCTTGATGAAAGGGTGCTGTAAAAAGTTTGGGTTTTTAGCCAATCGGGTATTCCATGGTAAGGGCATTTAAGAAGTAGATCTCTAAATCGCTCCCAAGCTTCGCGTAGATTTTCAAATTTATCTTACTTAAAAGTTTGTATCTCTATGCGGTATTGGTTAGTCTTTGACGGTGGATAATATTTCTCCAAGAAGGCATTGGATAATTGAGCCCATGATGTAAATGTGTTATACGGATGTCCATGAATCCATCTTCGAGCTCCATCTCACAATGGCTTAGGGAATAATTGTCGGTGAAGTTGACATGATGTTAGCCCATGTAATCGAGCCCCAACTAATTTCTCTTTGAATGATGCAATATGTTCTTGGGCATCTTCTTGGAAAAAACCTTGAAAAGTGTTTTGTTGAACCGCATTGGTTAAAGAAGCTTTTTGTTCATAATTCTCGGGAATTACCCCGAAGTCGACTGATGATGGGGTCTCTTCATGTGTAAGTTTGGAATGGGATCCTAAGGTCGCCATTGGTAGAGGTGGTGGTGGTGGTGTAGATTTGGAGGACTTTGATTTTGATTTTGTTGTGATTGTTGTGGAGTTCTTGGTAATGGTGGAGGTGGTGATGAATTTCGTGAAGTAGAGGATGTGGAAGGGTTATTTGGTGTAAGAGGTGTATGTGGTAGGATGGTATTTAGATTGGGTGGTGATAGTGAAGGATGTGGGATGATAGTTGTTGAGTTGTTCCCCCGAAATCGTAAAGCTCTAAATGTCCTCTCCGGCTCCGGATCGAACCAGAAGGGCGATGAAGGATTCTTGGGCATAAACTCAACAAACGGTAAGTCTCCTAGCACCTATTGGTACTAGGAAAGAGGGAAAAAGAAAATAAAAGCAGCTAACCAAACACAATAAACTAAAACTCGATTAACTAATCGCCATTCCCCGGCAACGGTGCCATTTTGATCTCACCCAAATCAGGATCGGTCATTAACGATAGACAGGGGATCAAACAATATTTAGGGGGAGTCGGGAATCGAAAATCGGGTTCTATGAGTCTCGAAATTATGGGTCGGTCACAAAGTCGATAGAGGGAGAATGCCACCTTTCGATATCTTCACCCAACTTATCTAGATCCCGCTTTCGCGGCGAAAAAGGGTAACTCTCAAGTCAAGGTAACTCCTACCCCAAGTTTCCCCATATTAATAGGAGTGAGTCAAGGTAGATCTAGCTGGCCGGACTAAGTCAACAATAACACAAAAACCTCAAACATGATAAATCAACAAGCATGCGAGCACAAGAGAGTGGAGTACCGTCCGAAAAGCAACATACAAAATCAAAAGTCCAAACAATCAAACGACCATAAAATAGGTCAAGGAAATCATTGGATGAAGTTTCACTCGATGAGATACCACCGGGCGAAGTTTCCGCTAACGACATTTCTACCTCCCCGAAGATCTTCAGGAAACTTTCTCCACTGGGAGAAATGACCTGGTAAAACTTTCACCCATTGGATGAAGTTTCGCCCGACGATAAAGAGGCACCCAAATGCAAAATCTGGAAGAAAGTTCACCGGATGAAGTTTCACCCAGCGGTATTGGCTCGTGATTAGCAGATGCTCACAGGGTGAAGTTTCACCATATGAAGATTTATTGGGCAAAAGTCTCACTAATGGAGCAAAAGTTGGATTTGGGCTTTGGTTTAGTGATCCATTAAGCTACTACTATATATATAGTTAACCTAAGTAGGTGCACAATAACATTCCATTAGATAATCTCACTAGCATCCTTCATCATCCATCACACTACACTAGCTTAGATAGAAAGCCATTAGATATTCATAGATTTTACCAATCTTCATCTAGCTTTCGATTCAAGCTTTTGTAAAGAATTCTAGTTTAGATCTGTGGACGTCCCTCTGCGCCGCCCAGCCCCCCGCGCGGGACCGACCCGGTTTTTCAACGTGTGGCGGCGGCCACCCACGAGACCCCCTCCCTCCCGTGGGCCGGTCCGATCTCGCGTGCGGGGCAAAGTGTCGGACCTCGATTTGGATGACGATACGGAATTGTACTAGACGGGTGCAGGCACTCGTGTTTCCGTTTGGGAATCGATAGAGTCGTGGTTGTAAATGTTTAAAGGCCGTTTTGTTTGGTAAGGTGACCTTTTTAATGAACTGAAGTTGTCGTTGATTTGTGGAGTCACCACCGAGTCAATTATGGGGACTCGAAAACCGTTCAAGTCAACTTTGATCCCTTGCCGGCTCAAAGTTGAGTGGCATGGGACCTAAAGATAAAGACTTGTACCCTTAAGCACTCCATGCTTGAAATGAATCTCATTGTCAATGGTTTCGGACATCCGGAAACCGTCAATTCTGAGTAAGGGGTGAGGATACGTATTGGGAAGCCAACATCCGATAGATGTCAACACCCAATCCCGCTCGCACTATAGCGGCCTCTACTAATCAATCGTGGGCTGATATCCTAGTCCTTTTGTTGTTGTGGAAGTACTGTAACATCCGTTGTTTTAACCCTAAGCCTTTTGCTATGTCGGTTGTTTAAGGACAAGTAAGTTTTGTCGTCAAAGTAGCTGTGTTTGCATTCTTTGCATGCGATTTCACCTGACAAGCATGCCATGAAAAGATGCACGTAGGAGAGTAGAGAGTACTAGTATTATACGTATTAGCAAATCAGTTTTAACGCGATAATACGGATATTAGTCATTCTCGTGGTATACCTTACCTGGTATTCTGCTTAAGATGTGATCAACGCATTTTATATCGTATTTTATTGTCCCCCGACAACCGTTTTTGAGCTTTTCTTCTTCCATATTTAATTGATTAATGTCGATTTCTATTAGAAAGTCGATACTGACGGTCCTCGTGCTATTTTGTAGGTTAAGTGCAATTTTGAGCATATTTTGGAATAATAACCCGGGTAGCCGAGACGAGGACGGAAGACGAGGAAGGATACGAAAAGCCGAGAAGTAAAGGAATAACTCGATCAAGAGCTCAGCAGCATCCACTCGATCGAGTGGCGTAGAGCACTCGATCGAGTGCCATATATCCAGAGTCAACCTGAAGCGTTCACGCATCCACTCGATCGAGTGCACGCATGTACTCGATCGAGTGCCTTGCATTCAGGCCGCGGATTGGATTTTTCTTTTAATTAGAATTATGGGCCTGTTTGTAAGTCCAACTGATTTCTTTTAAATCAGTTGGAAGAGGATTGTCAAACTACTTTTGATTCTATTTTTTTTACACACTTCACGTTACATTAGTTTTAGATAGAAGACTACGTTCATTCCGTCTTTCTTCGCAAGATTCATCGTACTCCGTTCTTCCTTTTTCAGATCTGAATTTGTTTGGTATCTCTACTTTAATTTTAATTTTAATTTCAATTTCAATTCTCTAGTTTTTAATTCTTGTCTTAATCTCTAGTTTAATTTCTGTCTGAAATCGTTCTTAGTTTTCGTAGTTATCTGATTTCAGTCTCGTAGTTTAATTAATCCGCATTCACCATGATTAATTGCAATTCATATTTCGTTAGTTTAATTATAATCCTCATGAGTAGCTAATTTTTATCTAGGGTTTAAGGGAATCGATGGGTGTTAATTGGGTTATAGAAAATTGACCTGTCTCTGATTATATGAACTGTCGCCTGAATATTGTTTTTAATTCTGATTGATTAATTACTGGCCAAGATTAATTAGTTAGTATCACAATTAGGACTTTTCGCCGACCGGGTTAAGGACTAATTAGGTCACGATATTTTGGGTAGACTAGCTTAATTCTAGCGACCGCAGGTTAAGTTTAGTTCTAAAGTTTGTAGTAGTACCGACCGGACCTACACCTTAGACAGTTCGATTATTGACCTGTTAATTGACTCCCTGACCCGATTGACATTCATTGTGAACCTGAGACCCTAGACCTTTTTATTATTGATTTACCTTATAGCAATTAGTTGTTAGTCCACTCAAACAAACCGAAAAACAGTGACCCGCAATCTTTAGTCTAGACCTTAGAGCAAGTAATTGAGTCCCGTCTCCTGGTGGTTCGACCCCTACTTCACTATCTACATTAGTTAGTGGACCTTAGGGTATCTTTGATTAGTGATACGACTACCCCTATCAAATTTTGGCGCCGTTGCCGGGGAAGACGGTGTTATTTATTTGCTTGTTTTGTGTTTTAGTGTTTAGATTGCTTGTCTCGAGGAACTTCAGTTCCTTGAGACCGTTTCTCACATTTTTTTTGTAGTTTCCTCGTATGCCCAGGTCCTCTCGAATTTCAGGCTACGTACCACCATTCGATCCTGAACCAGAGAGAACTCTCCGAAGGTCTAGGAAATTCTACCAGGAGATTGCTGAGACAGAACGATCAAATTCTGTGGAACATTCGGACGACGAGCATATATCCGAAGCACTGTCCTTTGAAGAGGATAATTCCACTGCTGCCCCCGAGACACCGCTAGTCAAGATGCCTCCCAAACTTGCTAGCCATTCCGAGCCGGAGCAAAGTGCCCTACCGATCCGTTGAAGAGGCCCACTGCCACTACGGGTACGTTCGAGATTCGCCCCACCTTTATTACATTGGTGGAGCGCAATCAATTCGGTGGAGGTCCTGATGAAGACCCGACGAAGCACATGAAGCTCTTCACCGACTATTGCTCAACTATACCACTCCCCGCGGGAGTGACACAAGAAGAGGTGATGGAGATGCTATTCATGTTCTCCCTACGCGATAACGCGAGAGACTGGATCACTGATCTAGACAAAGAGACCGAGGGAATCACAGACTGGAACTCTCTAGCCTTAGCTTTTTACAAGCACTACTACACGCCGCAGAAGACCAACATGTTGAGGAGTCAGATTACTAACTTCCGACAGACATCGCACGAAAATATCTACGAGGCGTGGGTAAGGTTTAAAAAGCTTGTTAAGGAGTGCCCACATCACGGATTCGAGGTATGGTTTTTGTGCAATCAATTCTATAATGGTTTATATGACGATTGCCGAGCTACGCTCGATTCTGCAGCTAATGGCAGGTTCCAAAACAACGTCGATGATGATAAAGCATGGAAATTGATTGAAGATATGGCTACTCATCACTCACGTTAGGGAAATCCACGAGGTAATACCCGGGGAAATAGTGGTGACTCCGAGTCATCAAATGCCATAGTTAGCCATCTAGCCGCTTTAACTAAGCGGATTGACTCCATGGAGCTTGCTAGAACCCAAAACCACCAACAACAAGGCGGTATGTACCAAGTCAATGCCATGTCTGAGGTTGTTTGCGAGAGTTGTGGGGATGTGGGTCATTACACCCAAGAGTGTGTGAGAGTAGAAACGACGAATGCATTTCAATCCATGAGACCACACCAACCCTACATGAACCAACCGGGCTATGACAAATCCTTGTTGTCCTATAGGAGTCAAAATGTGCTCAATCCACCACCACTCGGCGGTAACAAAACCGTCCCATATGTAGCACCCCATAACCGACCCTCCCAAAGCCATAGCAATAACCGTCAACAATTCCAAGGAGGGCAACAAAATTGGGGTAACCAACAAGGGTGGGGTAACCAACAACAAGGGTGGGGTAACCAACCACAGTGGGGTAATAACCAACCTTGGGGTAATCAACAAGGGTGGGGGAACCAACAACAATTCCAACCGATCCCACAAAACCAAAACCAAGCTCAAGCTCAAGCTCCAACCAACACCGAGTTTGCGGAGGTAAAGCGTTATTGATGCAAGGTATCCAAAGTCATAACAAGCTAGAAACTCAAGTCAACCAGATACTTGCACATAACAAGATGCTAGATACCTAAGTAGCACAACTTGCCGCCCAAAAGCAAGCTAGGCCACCGGGTACTTTACCTCCTCAAGGCGAACAATCACACGAGCAAGCCAATGCGATCACATTGAGAAGCGGAACCCATTATGACGGTCCGAAGATGCCCGAGGAGTATGTTGTGGTTGATGAGACCGAGTTAGAGAAGCAAGAGCTAGCCGAGGAAGTGTTGAGTAGGCCACGAATTGAGGCTACTCGATCGAGTAACACCACCTCACTCGGTCGAGTAGACCTCAAAAAATCTGGCAGTGAGCAGTCCCGTAGTCAACTCGACCGAGTCACACCTGACTCGATCGAGTTGGAGGTCACTCGACCGAGTGGTATCAGCCCACTCGATCGAGTAGACCCTTCAAAAGGGATCAGTAGCCACCCAGTGACGCCACTCGATCGAGTGCCTTCAGGTGACTCGACCGAGTGTACTGATACTCGACCGAGTCAGCCTGAACTCGATCAAGTGGAAACCGTAACGCCTAATCCCTCTATTTTTCATTCCCAGGTTGCAACTAAGGATGCTAATTCTTCTCAAGCGTCCCCGTCTCAAGCAAAGGAGCCTGCGATTCCGATCATACTTCCATTTCCCCACCGACAGCGTAAGACAAAGCTCGATCAACAGTTCGGTAAGTTTATGGAAGTCGTTAAGAATCTGCAGGTAAGTGTTCCTTTTACCGATTTGATCACTCAAGTTCCTGCTTACGCGAAGTTTATGAAAGAAATACTAACTCGTAAGCGGTCTTTTAGTGAAACTGAGACAGTTGCTTTCACATAGGAATGCAGCGCGCTACTACAGAGTCGTACCCCGCCAAAGCTCAAGGATCCAGGGAGTTTTTCTATCCCTTGTACTATAGGGACATTAGCTATCGATAAGGCCCTGTGTGATCTAGGAGCTAGCGTCAGCGTCATGTCGTATTCTATTTGTCAGAAATTGAATATGGGTGTTTTGAAATGTACTAATATGACTTTGCAGATGGCTGATCGATCGGTCAAATATCCTTTAGGTGTCTTAGAGGATGTTCCGGTCCAAGTAGGGAAATTCTTTATTCCCGTAGACTTTGTTGTCTTAGACATGGCTGAGGATGCCATAATACCCATTATCCTCGGTCGCCCTTTCCTACACACGGCGGGGGCGATCATCGATGTCAAAAATGGGAAGCTCACACTCTCCGTAGGAGATGACACCGTGACTTTTAGTCTCGATCAAGCTCTTAAGAAGCCCATGATAGAAGAGTCTTGCTATAGCATAGATGTAATTGATTTAGAAATAGAAAATTATATTGACGACTATCTTGGCATGGACCCTTTGGAGAAATTGCTAACATCCGGCGATGCTGATGCCGAGAAGAAATCATGGAGCGTGGAAGTGGATGAGCTGGAACGAATGCGAAACGGCAAGCAGAGCACTATAGAGAAGGTATACAGTCTCGGCACCCCTAAAAAGGAGATCGAGGTAAGTAAACCTGAACTAAAACCCCTCCCCTCTAATTTGAAATATGCATTTCTAGATGATAAGGGTCTAAACCCCGTAATTGTCAACGCTGCACTCACAGATAGCCAATTTTCGGAGTTGTTAGTCATCTTACGACGGCATAAGAAGGCTATTGGGTACAGTATTGATGACCTACGGGGTATTAGTCCCGAGTTTTGCATGCATCGCATTCACTTAGAGGGAGACCATAGACCATCCATTCAGGGACAACGTAGGTTGAACCCGAACATGCAGGATGTGGTTAGGAAGGAGGTTATGAAACTCCTAGATTCCGGCATTATCTACCCCATTTCCGACTCTAAATGGGTCAGTCCAGTCCAAATGGTCCCTAAGAAGGGTGGGACCACGGTTATCACGAACGAGAGGAATGAACTTATTCCTACTCGATTAGTGACTGGATGGAGGATGTGCATTGACTATCGCAAGCTGAACGTAGCTACTAGAAAAGACCATTTCCCCCTCCCCTTCATTGACCAGATGCTAGAGCGTCTTGCTTGCCATAAGTACTTCTGCTACTTAGATGGCTACTCGGGATTTTTTCAAATCCCAATTCACCCAGACGACCAGGAGAAAACAACTTTCACCTGTCCCTACGGCACCTTCGCATACCGAAGGATGCCCTTTGGCCTTTGTAATGCCCCGGCCACTTTCCAACGTTGCATGATGTCCATATTTTCGGACCTTATCGAGTCTGTCATGGAAGTCTTCATGGATGATTTCACTGTATATGGCACTGATTATGATGCATGTTTACTTAATCTTACACGGGTCTTGCAACATTGTGAGGAGACCAACTTGGTCTTAAACTGGGAAAAATGTCACTTCATGGTGACTGAGGGAGTCGTTTTGGGTCATTTAGTGTCCGAACGCGGCATCCAAGTGGATAAAGCGAAGGTCGAGGTGATCGAGCAATTACCATACCCCGTTAATGTTAAGGGTGTGCGGAGTTTTCTTGGTCACGCGGGTTTTTACCGCCGTTTCATCCAAGATTTCTCCAAGATTGCCAAGCCCTTGACTCAGCTGCTCCTCAAAGATGCCCCGTTCGTCTTTACTGACGAGTGTGCTCGAGCTTCTGACAGGATTAAGCAGGCTCTCGTTTCCGCACCTATTATCCGAGCTCCCGATTGGGATTTGCCTTTCGAGGTTATGTGCGATGCTAGCGATTATGCTGTAGGAGCCGTGCTCGGGCAAAGGAAAGACAAGGCTTTACATGCGATCTACTATGCTAGTCGGACGTTAGATATGGCGCAGATCAATTATGCTACCACGGAGAAGGAGTTATTAGCCATCATCTATGCTCTAGACAAGTTTCGGGCCTATCTCATTGGCTCGAAGGTGATAGTATATACAGATCATGCGGCCTTGAAGTACCTTCTAGCGAAGAAGGAGGCCAAACCGAGACTTATTAGATGGATCCTATTACTGCAGGAGTTTGACTTAGAGATCCGTGATAAGTCCGGGGCCGAGAATGTCGTAGCCGATCACCTATCCCGGCTAAGATATGATGGTGGGGATCTCGCTCCAATTGACGATTCATTCCCCGACGACCATTTGCTCGCTATTACCATGGACACTCCATGGTTTGCTGATTATGCCAACTTCCTAGTTGGAGGTACTCTACCTCCCGACCTTCAGTATCAGCAGAAGAAGCGATTTCTACATGATGTGAAGAGGTATTTCTGGGACGACCCGTATCTCTTCCGAGAATGTGCAGATGGTTTATTTAGGAGATGTATTCCCGAGAGTGAGGTACATTCTATCCTCACTAGATGCCATTCCTCTCCTTATGGTGGACATCATGGTCCTTCGAAGACCTTCGCAAAGGTAATGCAATCGGGTTTTTATTGGCCCACCATTCTCAGGGATGCCACCACCTTTATCCGTTCCTGCGACGCATGCCAACGAACGGGAAATATTTCTCGGCGACACGAAATGCCTCAAACCGGGATTCTTGAAGTAGAACTATTTGATGTTTGGGGTATAGACTATCAAGGACCGTTCCCTTCTTCTTATGGGAATCGGTATATTTTGGTCGCCGTAGATTATGTTTCTAAGTGGGTGGAAGCCATCGCTTCACCTACTAACGATGCTAACGTGGTGATCCGGCTCTTTAAGAAGACAATATTCCCGCGTTTTGGGGTCCCACGGGCTATTATTAGTGATGGCGGTTCACATTTTCATGAACGCCAACTCACTACGATACTGAAGAAATACGGTGTTCACCACCGTACCGGGCTAGCTTACCATCCACAAAGTAGTGGACAAGTCGAGATCTCGAACCGCGAGATCAAGTCTATTCTCGAGAAGGTTGTCCGTACTTCGAGAAAAGATTGGAGTTCGAAGCTCGACGATTCCCTTTGGGCTTACCGGACCGCATTCAAGACTCCTATCGGGACATCCCCGTATAGGCTTGTTTATGGCAAGGCTTGCCATCTACCCGTCGAGCTCGAGTTTAAGGCTATGTGGGCCTTAAAGGAGCTCAATATCGATCCGAAGCTAGCCGGAGAGAAGCGCCTCATGCAATTGAACGAATTAGATAAATTCCGTCTCCATGCTTACGATAACGCGAGAATTTATAAGGAGCGGACCAAAAGATGGCATGATAAGCGCATTATCCCCCGAGAGTTCCATGTCGGCGATAAGGTACTTTTATTCAATTCCCGACTTCGACTCTTTCCCGGGAAACTTAAATCCCGATGGTCTGGACCGTTCACGGTCACTGAAGTGAATAAATTCGGGTCAGTTACACTCACTACCGACAAGGGCGAAATATTCAAGGTGAACGGTCAACGCCTCAAGCTCTATCACGAAGGTGCGTACGTCGGTGTTGTAGAGGCCATGGACCTCAACGACATTCTCGATTCCACCTAATCAAATTGAGGTAAACCGGTCGAGCTGGACCGTAAAAACCAGCGCTAACCGGGAGGCAACCCGGCACCACTTGTATAAATTTGTAATTTCCCTTTCCGCATTTTTTTTATTTTTAGCTTGGTAGCTCAAATTGGGAGTTAGTATGATTTATCGAGTGAGGACGAGGGAATTTTACGGCTTAATTGATTTAATTTCAGGATTTTGAAGCAATTTAAAGAAAAAAGAAGGTAGAAGTAGCAGGTGCAGTGGTCACTCGACCGAGTGGCCTATCCACTCGGTCGAGTGCTCTGATGGAGGAGCTACTGTCCAGTTTTCATGGGCTCACTCGACCGAGTGGCCCATGCACTCGGTCGAGTGCCCTGACAGAGCAGCTACTGCCCACTTTTCAAGGGCTCACTCGACCGAGTGGCCCATGCACTCGGTCGAGTGCCCCTGAACCGGTTGCAACTTCGGTTTTTTCGTCCTCCTTTAATTGTTTCTTACTTTTTTTTTTTAAATCAGTTTACTCATCTAAACATCCCCTCCCCCTCACATTACATAAGAACCCTAACCCCCAATTCACCCAAATCACTCTTATTTCATCAATTCCACACCAAATCTCACGATTTTTGCTTCTAAATTGCAATTGGGAGTGTTTCTTTGTGTTTCTTGGTGTCGATTTCTGAAATTTTCGTCCCTTTCTCCCCTATTCTCGTCCAAACCGTCACCCTTGAGGTATATTACGGGATTTTTGATTTCCTTGCTTCTTTTCTTGATTTTATAGTTTAGTTTCATCCTTAGTTATATACTAATCCCATTGCATGCTTGATTTTGCGTTGATTTCACCACTTTGTGCTCAAAAATCGATGTTTGTGTATAGGGTCTGATTTTGGCCGAGATGTTGTGTTTTTTGTGGGATTTTTGTATAATTCGGTTTTGTTATTATGCTATAGTCATGGCAGGAAGAAGGAATCCGCCCCGAAACAACAACAGGAACAGGAATGCAAGGCAGCCTGCTGTTCAGCCTGTGCCGGGATATGAAGAAATTGAATGCAGGGACGAGGCCCAAAGAGCTCGTTTAGTTACCTTGATACCTAGGACGATGGAGGCTACCCGGTGCTGCTCGTCGCAATTCGCAATCGAGCTCGGTTTGAACGAGCAATTATCGCATCTCTTGTCCATGACCGGATTCGGTGGCTTATGGACACTACGTGAGTTATCTTACCGAGTACTCACTTTAGAATTTTTAAGTTCATTTGAATTTGATAGACAAGAGAGTATGATATCTTTTCGGTTAAACAATGAGGAGCAATCCATCTACCTTAGTACATTGTCCGAGTGTCTTAGACTTACCTCTAACCAAGCTGAAGACATCCTAGACATACCCGAGAGTTCGAAAGCACCCCCCTACTTTAAGTTATTTTCGGGTCGTAGTGCACTTGTCACCGCTATGGCGCTCAGCGCCATCCCACACCCTACTATCCGCCTCTTCTTGCGGATTTTGAGTCATGTAGTTTTTCCACGCTCCGACATGAGTAAACTTCACTCATTGGAGGTGTTGATTTTAGGACACTACCTAAACCCCTTTAGGCAATCCCTGAAGGCGTTTAGTGCACCGGGTATGATCTGTGTCGGAATCCAGCGCCAGATCAATGGCTCTGGACCGATTGGTTGTGGAGCCATCGTCACCGCGCTAGCAAAGCGCTATATTAGGGGTTTTGGGGAGTCAGTCACTTTTGAGAGTCTCACCGACCGCGTCCCTTTGCTATACCGTGGCTACCTCTTCTCCACTTTGAAGTGGATTCGGGGCAATCCCCCGGAATTTTCGTGGCGCGTCCGAGACAAGGTTTGGATGAAAATCCCGGTTGTCGAAGGGACGATCCTACCCCCACTACTTGCATTACCACCCACTCCCGCAGTCGAGGACATACCCGACCCACCGAGCTACCTCATTCCAGAGGAGCTCTTCATTTTCGAGGAGGGTGCCCAACCCCCTCGACGTAGGGTCCGTGTACAGACCGAACCCGACGAGACCGAGCCCTCTAGGGTCACACCTACACCCACCCCGACCTTCCCGTTCCAGACTCCGGGTGCCGAGTTTCCGCACCCGTATCCATTTATGTATGATCCAGTTTATGAGCACCAGAGACGGGCACACGAGGGGATTAATCAGAGCATCATCAACCGCGAGATCCACGAGTACATGCTTACTCAAGGCATCTCGGCGCCTCAGCACCCGTCCTACTGGAGAGGTCCAGGAGATACTAGTGGTATTTTCCACGATTATGGGGTTGATCCAGCTGCTTGGGGCCCGGATTACGGACACACCTACGGCGGCCTAGGAGCACAGTGGTTGAGAGGCTTGCGACAGTCGGGTCAGCAAGGTGGTGCTAGCGGCTCAGGCCAGGGCGACACTGGAGCCGGTCCATCTGGGACCGGCGGAGACGATGAGATGGCTGATTAGCCGGTTTGGGGGAGCTACCATTGTATATACGGTACTTTCTTTCCTTTTTATTTCTGTTTTTTATTGTTTTCTTAGATTTTTCTTCCCCTTAGGTCGAGTTGTCCTTAGGATTGGCTGTGGATTTGTTTGTCATATATGCTGTAGAGTCACATTGAGGACACTGTGACATTTAGGTTTGGGGGAGAATTTGTGTGTTTTTGTGTGCTTTTATTTTCTGTCGTGTGCTTTCAAAAATTTTAAAAATCCAAAAATTGAAAAAATTGAAAAAAACCAGAAAAATCCAAAAAGATTTTATTTTTGTGTGCTTTGTGTTTGTCTTGTGTCTATTGTGAAACATGCAAAACGGCGATGATGACATTGCATTTTACATGACCTCTCCTAATTGACAGCTAAATTCGTACCTGAATGCATGTAATACTTGAGATGAGATGATTTTGATATGATTGCCTATTGAACCGTTAATTGCCAAATGAGTAAATTTGACCATTTTGTCGGCAAACCACAAAAATTCTAAGGAATTAGAGCTTCCTAGGCCAGTAACATCTATAACTGGTCTCATTTATATTTAGGAATTGAGTGGTTTCTCCTTATGGGATGTGTAACATATATTTGCATAAATATGACGCCTGTCTCTTGATATTGAATACGTGTTTGGTTTGAGGAGGAGGTACATGAGGAAAGGCATTTCTGTTTTTTGACGAGCTCCACATAGCCAAAATGACCCATTTTTACTACCTTGTAGATTTAGGTTATTTTTCCTCTGTTTAGCCCGTTTCAGCTGTTGTAAGCCAGTTTTCATGATATTTATATCAATTAGCTACAACCCAGAACAGTCTACCTTACCAGGACAGTCGCAGTGAGCTCAATTGAGAATTATTCCACTACTCGGTCATAATTTGGATTTCTATACCTTTTGGATCTTAGTGGGTAATACTGTTATGTGACTCTGTATTCGCCTTCCCCTTGTCTGAATTGGAAAAAAATATAGAAGCATGAAAAAGAAAGAAAGAAAGAAAATGAAAAAAAAATGGAATTAGAAAAAGAAAAAGAAAAAAAAACATATATGCTTCTTATAATATTTCGGGGAACGGTCGAGATTTTGTAACTAGAATTGAATTATAATTGGGAGGATGACAAAATTCCCTCTTATGCTCTTTTGAGTTTTATCTCTAGTTAGTGGTCAGAATTCATAGTTGAGGTTTTTGGATGGATAGTTTTTATTGTGTAGCTGCGACTACTGGTCTTAGCCCCACATTTCCATACGTGCTTTAGGCACAATCCATTTTATCCCCTCACATATAAGCCACCCTTTGTAAGTCCTTGGCATGTACTATGGTCCTGATTGGTGGAACACGTGTTTAATTGGGGAGATTGATTTCATATTCGATTGCATGCATATTTCATAAGTTGAGTGAGTGTCTTTATTCTTTCCTATCTTCACATATATACTTACCCGTACTTATGAGTGTCGAGCGACAACCGTAAGGAAGTCCGACATTATTGGTCTCGCAAGATTGAAAGTTTGGCAGGCAATTGTTTGATTATGGCATGATTATTGATCTCGTTCCATTCTTGAGCATTATGTGTTTTCTCGTCGGTCTTAGTTGATTTTAGGAGGATGATTGTAATTTAGCTCTGAGTTGTGTTTCACATCACTTGTCCTCATTTGTATATATTTTAGTAGTTTGCTTTAGGACAAGCAAAGGTTTGGTTTGGGGGAGTTTGATCAACGCATTTTATATCGTATTTTATTGTCCCCCGACAACCGTTTTTGAGCTTTTCTTCTTCCATATTTAATTGATTAATGTCGATTTCTATTAGAAAGTCGATACTGTCGGTCCTCGTGCTATTTTGTAGGTTAAGTGCAATTTTGAGCATATTTTGGAATAATAACCCGGATAGCCGAGACGAGGACGGAAGACGAGGAAGGATACGAAAAGCCGAGAAGTAAAGGAATAACTCGATCAAGAGCTCAGCAGCATCCACTCGATCGAGTGGCGTAGAGCACTCGATCGAGTGCCATATATCCAGAGTCAACCTGAAGCGTTCACGCATCCACTCGATCGAGTGCACGCATGTACTCGATCGAGTGCCTTGCATTCAGGCCGCGGATTGGATTTTTCTTTTAATTAGAATTATGGGCCTGTTTGTAAGTCCAACTGATTTCTTTTAAATCAGTTGGAAGAGGATTGTCAGACTACTTTTGATTCTATTTTTTTTACACACTTCACGTTACATTACTTTTAGATAGAAGACTACGTTCATTCCGTCTTTCTTCGCAAGATTCATCGTACTCCGTTCTTCCTTTTTCAGATCTGAATTTGTTTGGTATCGCTACTTTAATTTTAATTTTAATTTCAATTTCAATTCTCTAGTTTTTAATTCTTGTCTTAATCTCTAGTTTAATTTCTGTCTGAATTCGTTCTTAGTTTTCGTAGTTATCTGATTTTAGTCTCGTAGTTTAATTAATCCGCATTCACCATGATTAATTGCAATTCATATTTCGTTAGTTTAATTATAATCCTCATGAGTAGCTAATTTTTATCTAGGGTTTAAGGGGATCGATGGGTTTTAATTGGGTTATAGAAAATTGACCTGTCTCTAATTATATGAACTGTCGCCTGAATATTGTTTTTAATTCTGATTGATTAATTACTGGCCAGGATTAATTAGTTAATATCACAATTAGGACTTTTCGCCGACCGGGTTAAGGACTAATTAGGTCACGATATTTTGGGTAGACTAGCTTAATTCTAGCGACCGCAGGTTAAGTTTAGTTCTAAAGTTTGTAGTAGTACCGACCGGACCTACACCTTGGACAGTTCGATTATTGACTTGTTAATTGACTCCCTGACCCGATTGACATTCATTGTGAACCTGAGACCCTAGACCTTTTTATTATTGATTTACCTTATAGCAATTAGTTGTTAGTCCACTCAAACAAACCGAAAAACAGTGACCCGCAATCTTTAGTCTAGACCTTAGAGCAAGTAATTGAGTCCCGTCTCCTGGTGGTTCGACCCCTACTTCACTATCTACATTAGTTAGTGGACCTTAGGTTATCTTTGATTAGGGATACGACTACCCCTATCAAGATGCGTCGGTTCGGTATTAATAAAGATGCGTTGAACCTAATAAGGCGAGCACCGGGACTAATACGGAACCCGACCATCACTTTGTTCAATTTTAGTTGTTTTACGTTTTGAATTCCGTGTTAGGTGATTTAGCATGCGATTATAAGGTCATAAAAGCAATAAATCATACAAAAAACTGTAAATGCGAATGTAAGTAAATCACGTTGTGAGGAGTTGCACCCTCGGAGTGTACACTAAACGAGACACGATGCATAGATAGTTTGAGAAGGGATCTCGGAATTACTCGGGTTTATTTAGCGTGTTTTAGTGTTTGCGGTTGAAGTTGGGACGTTACGTATTTTAGTATATGTCAGTGGGCCTAGTGCTCATATCTAGTGTTGTCGTAGTGCATAATAAGAGAAAATACGAATATGGAAAGTTTTGTTTAGATGGCAACCTAGTGACGAATCGACTTCAACAGGCGGATCTTCCTAGCTTGACCAGTGACTCCAGCAGAGCTCCGTTACCGTCAACCCTTCTTGCGGCTACTCCGGCAGAGCTTCGTTACTATAGACTGATTCTGCGGCTAATCCGGCAGAACTTCGTTACTAAACTTGAGCTAGTCGAACACAGGCACCTCGGGATCGAGTGGAGTGCTCGAAGGTGAGAAGTAGCGTCGATTTCGCTTTATCAGAACTACGATCGAGTGGATCATTGCCTCGGGTGTCCGAGTGCGAGCCCTTAGCGAGAGAAAAGAGAGGGAAGAACAAGTTGTGTAGAAGTAGGCACGAACTCGTGATTGTGTGTCGAATGAATGGGGTGAGGGGGGGTATTTATAGGTGTTTTCGGTCCTCGTCACCCATATGGACGCCCGGGGTCATGCGGCTCGGTCTTCAGGCGCCCGGTGTGGGGCAGTTCATTCTTCAGGCGCCCGAGCTGGAGCAGTCGAAGTTTTGAAGATCCGATATCAAAACTTTCCAAAACGGAGAAGATGCATATCCTAGGTTATCTTGGAGGTTAAGGCTTCTCTATGACCCTAGCATGTCGAGTGTCGGGTGGGCTTCGGGCGCGTGTCCCGAGGTTCGCTCGCCCGACGCGTCGACTCGGGTTTGACTTTTCATATTTCGGGACCGATTCGGGGCCCCGGTGTCGGAATTGACTCTAATTAGTGTCAACGCGACCGTAATGACACGACTAAGCCTGCCTTGATTTTAATTTAATTTGCCCGAATAATTTATTTGATCCGTTCTATAGAAAAGCTACCTAGAACACCGCGAACCCGCGTCGTGTTTTAGTCCTATCGTCATCGGGTGTTTGTTGGGCACTTCTGCAGCCAGCATGTCTAAATCTGGGTGTCTACAGAAGCCCCCACTTTGACTGAGGCTTGGACAAGGCGAAAGTCAAAGTATAGCCACCCAGGTCAATCGAAGATTACGACCTGGTGGCTGTCCGGTCGGGTCGTTTTAAGTCCGTTAGACTGTGTGTTGGGGATCGCCAGCCAAAGTTTAGGAGTCATACCTGATATCTTCGCTTGTGTTTACTTGCTTGGGCCCGGGCCGTTGCTTGTTGTCTTGTTCTTGATTCTTTGCGCGCGTGCTTTGTCTTCTTCGATTTATTTAAGGTTTTGTTTAATTTTAATCGCTTTAATGTATAAGGTGTAAATGTATTTGCTTTTACTTGGGATGCTTATGAACACATAAAACGTTCGAGGGCGTTGGTCTGCTCTCGAGCGGCCGTCTTTGGGATGCTTATGATCCGTAGGACAAGGTAAAATGATATAAACTACCTGAGGGCATCGGTCTCCACTCGGATAGCTGTTTTTCGGGATGCCTCTGACCCCTAGGACAAAATAAAGTGATATAAAACTATTCGAGGGCGTCAGTCTCCGCTCGGATAGGTTTCTTTCGGGATGCCTCTGACCCCTAGGACAAGAGATGTTGTGCCTCCTGGATAACTCAGAACCCTCGAGCAAATTGCTGTACCTCTGGGATAACTCAGACCCCTCATGCAATTTGCTGTGCCTCCGGGATGACTCAGACCCCTCGAGCAAATTGCTGTGCCTCCGGGATAACTCAGACCCCTCGGGCAAATTGTTGTGCCTCCGGGATAACTCAGACCTCTCGGGCAAATTGCTGTGCCTCCGGGGTAACTCAGACCCCTCGGGCAAATTGCTGTGCCTCCGGGATAACTCAGACGTCTCCGGCAAATTGCTGTGCGTCCGGGATAACTCAGACCCCTCGGGCAAATTGCTGTGCCTCTGGGGTAACTCAGACCCCTCGGGAAAATTGCTGTGCCTCCGGGATAACTCAGACCCCTCGGGCAAATTGCTATGCGTCCGGGATAACTCAGACCCCTCGGGCAAATTGCTGTGCCTCCGGGATAACACAGACCCCTCGGGCAAACTGCTGTTTGTTTATTTGTTTTAGTAAAATGCTGGTGTTGTGAGTTTATCTTAGTTAATTTTGTTTTGCAGGCTTGTCTTGTTTTGTTCGGGTTTGTTCTTGCTTTTGTTTCGATCTTGGGTTTGTCGAGTTTGCTCAGAGTTTGCTTATGTTAATTTTGGTTGTTTTTGTTACGCGTCCGGATGCAGCGTTAAATGCTTGTTTTATTAGTCGAGAGTGCATTATCGATGTTAATTAGTAGTTGTTCCATTATTGTTGTTTTGCTTGTCTTAGTAGGTGCATGTGTATTGTCTTTGAGTTGCGTTTGTTTTGTTTTGTCTTAGTCTGGGCTAGGCCGCTTAGGCGCGCATCCTTCAGCGCTCCAAGACTCAGGCGCTCAGCCCCCAGCGCACCTGGACTCGAGCGCGTCAGCTGGGGCGGTCGGATTTTCGTGGATCGGATCTGCTTAACTAATGCAAAAATTGGGGCGCTCGTTCATTCCACAAAGAATTCGAACGCGTCATCGTCTTCGCCCCCAAACTCGACTTCTTCGATTTTTCTTGCCAAATTTTGTTTCGATTCTGCCTTTTACGACAATGTCGACTCCGGGTTAGTGTTCCTTGCTTGCTTATTGTCGATTTTGCTTGATTGAATTGATTATGAGTTAGTTTGTTGCAAACCCAAGAAAATCGATTTGGGTGTTTTTTATTTGTTAAGTTTTGATGTTTGTGCTTGATTTCATTGTTAAATTGAGGTCGATTAGAGCTTGTTGAAGTACTTATAAGCTTGATGAGGATGTTCGAGGTGTGACAATGGTTCCGTAGGGAAATGTGTTGGGAAAGCTAGGGTTAAGGACCGTTTTCCGGTTATTCCCGTGTTTATTTCGCATAATTTTGCTCAAACGGTGTTTATGGGGATATGGGTAGCTCTATTGTCGATTTCTAGGGCTAGGATGACCTTTAAGACCTTCCGTGATATTTTGTGTGTCTTAAGACGGACCAAAAGGTGTCGTAACGATGCCGGATTTTCCCGAAAGCACTTCTATTGTGAGCAGGATTGAAAATGCATGCTAGCGGCCCTTTCGGAATTTTGATATCCTTATCCAAAATTTTGACCTTATTTTGACCTGTTTAAGCTGATTTAGCCTGACTAGGGTTATGTTTCGTTGTGTTTTTTTGTTTGGGTTTCACAGCTTGAGGTGATACCGAGCGTTCCGAGGGAACTTCCTCGATTGGTGCTGGTGAGGAGGTTGTCGGGGCAAGTTCGCAGACTCCCCGAGGGATTCGCAGGAGGAGACGGAGCATCTCGTCTCAGCGGCGTGACCCTGAGACTATTAATGAGGCTGAGTTCGATAGGGTGAAGAAACGCAAGCTGCCGGAGACGGTGGCTAGGAGGGCTCATGCTCTGGTTCCGGTACCAGAGAATGAGGAGATTGTTTACGAGGATCCTGAGTGGGCTCGGGATTGGGATGGTCATCAGCTGATGTTTCATTTTGACCATCACATTTCTAGCCGCATTGTGCGGGGTCTGGTTAAGTGTATTATTCGCGTTTATTAGTTATGCCTCGGATTCTATTATATATTTTTGCTTAGGTTAGGCTAGTTTTGTTTTTGTTCATCCTAGCATTGTTTCAGTTTGCAGCCCCCAGGTCCGATGAGGACTTTCTCGGGTTTTACTACGTGCCTCGACGTCTACCATCAGAAGTTGACCCCCACGGTAAAGGGGATTATCGAGAGGACTGCCCTGGGTCCCGTGGTCGGGCAATGAGTTAGGTTGGTGGGTTGCCAGACTAAATGCAACCTTATGGTGATCCGGGCGATGATAGATCGCTTCCACGATACTACCTCGACCTTCCACATGTCTTTTGGGGAGGTCAGGATGACCCTAGAGGATTTTGGGATGATTAGTGGTCTGCCCTGGGGTCCGAATAGGATTAGGTGGGCCGCCGAGGGCCCTAGTCTAGATAGTGATGAGGTGCGGGGCCTCATCGGGGATTGTCTGCCGCATGAGGCATATAATACGCCTCATGCTATAGTGAGCTCGTACATCACCAACCACTTCGAACGAGTAGCGGTGTTAGAGGGTCGGGAGGCTAATACGCCGGAGCAGGATGCTCGGCTGTGGCTGTGGTATTTTCTAGGGTCGACTCATTTCTCGGATAAGAGCGAGAGGTTCAGTACCAGGATTTTGCCTTTCCTAGTTGAGCTGACTCAGCTGGGACGCTTTGATTGGGTGACCGCGGCTTTCGTGGAGATGACTCGCTGCTTGCAAGTCATGGTGGGGCCGCTGGTGATAGGGTAGAGTTCAGCTGTGCCCATTGTGGGTCCAGGCCTTATACTGGAGGTTAGTTTGTTTTTTTCGCTCTTGTGTTTTGACTTCTACTCAGTTTTTGGCTTGATTTCGCTAAAGTTGTTTTGGGGTTTTATAGGCTTGGATTTATTCCTACTTCCTGTGCTTGCCACCTAAGACGGTGCAACTGCACCCGAAGAAATTCCCGGCGGGAATCGAGTGGAGGCTGGCTCAACCTAAGAGCATAATCAGCCATTACCCGGTGGAGAGTGAGTTGGTTAACAAACTAGGCATTAACGATGTAAGTTTTCTCTTATAGTTCATTTGCTCAATAGCCCCCAAGTTTTGGGATTCATTAGGATGTCGTTTTTGTTTTTGTAGTTTGTGGCCCGCCCTTGGGCTAATTACGAGGGCGTGCCGGAGTATGTGGCTTCGGAGTTGAGACCGCGGAGTTATAGGAGGATGCTTCTTCCTTAGTTGATACGTCCAGTTTGGTATCTGGGCGAGCGGTTGGTGCGTCAGTGCCTATATGACGACTTCAGGGTGCCGGTTGATCCTCCCCGGACCATGTTCAGACCGCCGACCGCAACAGAGATCCTTGAGGACAAGGACGGAGAAGGAGGCGATACAGTCTTGGTGCCTGGTGCCTCCTACCTATCTCACGTCACCCGGCGGTTAGCTTGGTACCGCCTCGTGGTAATGTTCTAATCTTTGGCTCTAAGGTTTGTGTTACGGTTTGTTATTTCTTTGCCTTTTGACTGACCAATCTGTTGTCTTTTCATTTGGCCGATCCAGCTGACGAAATCCAGCCCCCAGATTTTCCTATGACTCTACTTAGGGTGGATGCGGCTGGGATACTCTTTACCGATCCTCTCCCCCCGTGTTTTGCTGAGGAGATGGATGCCGGGATAGAGTGGAGTGACCGGGTACACTGGGTAAGTTTTGACTTTTGTTTTCGATTCGGGTTCTAAGAATTAGGGTCAGTTTGCCTAACTTTTATGGTTTTACTCTCAGGTTTCGTCGGCTTGCCATCAGCGGTTGTGGCAGACTGCAAACTGCTTCCGAGCCTATGCCTCGAGGGTCTCTCGTGACACTTCGGGGCCTCGATCAGTGAGTCTGTGTGACTAATGTGGTTTCCTAGGCTGCTTGTGTGTTTTTCTAATGTTTGAGTGTACTCGCAGGATGTCTCGGATATGGTGGGACAGTTGGAGACTCGGGTGACCGAGCTTGAGGCGAAAGATGTCGAGTCGTCGAGGCTCCTGCAATCTCGGGTTGACGAGATCGCCTTCCTAAAGGAGAAGCTGGCTCGGTCTCGGGGCGAGACCTCCACCCAGGGTGAGGCCGGACATAGGATCGAGAGGGAAGCTGAGGCTGAGGCTGAGGACACGAGCACTACGGAGGAGGTTGGAGGAGTCCCCAAGACGGCTACCCTAGATATGTTGTCGGGGATGGACGGTAGTGAGTCTCCTACCTTCGACTTAGAAGACCTAGGTTTGGATGACAACTTAGGTGAGCTTGTGATAGCCATCGGTGCGGCTTCTAGGGGTCCTCCCTAGTCTCGATTTGTGTATAAATTTGTATATTTTGTATATTTGCTTTAAATTCTTAGCATTTGAATTAGTTAGATTAGTCCTGCACATTTTGTTTGGTTAATTGTGTAGTTGGATTGACAAGTAATCACTTTTACGTTCATTTGCTTGCGATTCGACCTAGTTTAGGGTACGTTGGTGTTTCATGAGAGTATGAAAGTCGTTTGTTTCGGAAGTATTTTTGAAATGCGTTAGTTTGAGCCGGGAATCGGATCAAGTAGTACGTTGATTAAAATGTTTTGACTCGAGATGTAAAGTAATAACATGCCTTGACCGAGTGTGTTAAAAGATGGGCGCGATTGTTTTGGCATTCAGAATGGGACCGAAGTTTAAAATTCGAGCAATTTTTGATAAATAAAAAAAAAGTTAGACCACTTTTTATTCATTCGTAAAACTTGCCTTGTTACAGACGCAACTCGAGGATGACCGCTAAAAGGCTACGACACGCCTAGGTGGGTTATTCGTAAAATCCCCTTGTCGGACTACAGATGCGACTTGACGATGACCGCTAATAAAAGGTTACGACACGCCTAGGTGGGGTAGCTTATCCCCCATAAAAAAAAGAATAAAAATGTCTATGTCTCGCGTGTCCGACGAGTGAACTCGCGTTCCTGTAGCTCTTGCATGGGTATCTTGGTTTTCAAGCGAGCTTTAGCGACTCCGGGAGGTCGTTCCCGCTGTCAAAGGTGTAGGATGATAATTACGGGGATTCAAATTTCTATCCTTGGGTTGCCCGGGTTGAGTCATGCCTGGCTCCAGGCGCTCGGATTGGTGCAGTGGGGTCCTGGGCCACTTGGGCTTAGGCGGCCAGAGACCTGGGTGCGTGGGCCGGTGCGGTTCGAACCCCGGGTTATGGAAATTTTTGTTGTTTCCTAATTCTTGTGGGATTAGGGCTATATATACGGGTTGTGGGTGCATGTCCTAGACATACTAGGATATCCGTAAGGTATAGAACCATATCTAGGGTCATGTCGGGTTTTGGGAATGTTCTGACCGAGTGGACGGGTTTGTTTAAGAAATGTCATTCCGAGGTTAGTTCAAACGATGGTTTGTCGATGGTTGTTGCACTGAGTCGAGTCAAGGTACATGATGATTTTCTGCGGGCATGCTCTAGATTCTGGGACCCGAAATATCATGTTTTTGCGTTTCCCGGGGGTAAAGTTTGCCCTCTTCCCGAAGAGATAGACGGTATAGGCGGGTGGAGCTCGGTTCGACCTTGTGTGCCTTGTGGGGATAGTGCTTATGTGGAGCGACTTTACTACTTTTTGGACCTATCTTCATTAGAGGAAGCTAAAGGCTATTTTGGTGTGGGTGGTCTTAACTTAGAGTTGCTCTCGAGGACATTCTCGTAGGTTGGCTCTCGTCATGTTTCGGCCCTAGCATGTAGGTGTGCTTTTAACATTGCTATTGTTTGCTATTATCTTTTTGAGGATGCGCGGTCACTTGAGGGTTGGGGTAATCCTCGAGCGTTGGATGTGGTAGCGGCTATGGAACATGGACGATCACCTTCTTTGCTCATTTTAGGTGAACTTGTTCTGGGTCTTGACGCTAGTGTTCCGGTACGCTAGTGTTCCTGTATACAGGGGATTCCTTCTCGGGGTTCTAGGGTTATCCTACAGGTGTGTTGCTTTGTTTCCCCTTTTTTGTTTGCTATGTTTTTGTAGCTTGGTTTTACTTGTTTTGTAGTTGCTTTGACTTTTGAGGTGTGATGCTTTGTCGTGTTTTTGTACAGGTTTGGTTGCAAGAGCGGCTCGGTTTAATCGACCGTCCTTGATGTTTCAAAGACTACAGCTACAGGGGTTTCACGGGCCGGAAGATGGTGTTGGTGTGGAGCAAAAATTCCAAAGAGGAAGACTGGCTTTCCTATTTGGGTAGTGGAAATGTTGTCATCAGGTGGTCCATCCCGTGGTGGAATATTAGTGGGCGTGTCGAGTTTCCATTTTCGTCTTCGACCTGGGCTTTGTTACTACTAACCATGAGGGATTAGGTTTATATTTACCCGAGCATGTTGTCCAATCAAATGGGTGTTCGACCTCCTATTCCAGACGATGCGAAGGTCGTTTCTAGTTCTGATCCATGGACCGAGGATTTGCTTAGGTGGTTCAGGGTGTCCTGGGAGCGGAAGTTTTTGCACCCCGTGGCTCGACCGATCGACAATACTTCCGTCTGGAAGAGAGTTTGTGGACACCCGTCGGGACAGACCGACTCAAAAGTTAGGAAGACAGCGCCACTAAGAGGCGAAGAGGAGACTCGAGAGATTAAGTGCCTAACCAAAGACAGCGGGACCGATCCTAGTTTAGTCAGTTCATCTGAACAAGCCAAGACAGACAAGACCCATATTAAAGCTGCGAAGGAGCAAAGAAAGTGGGATTTGCTAGACTCACGTTTGGATAGGGCGTTAGAAGCTTGCTTTCGGAAAATCGAAGAGAAAGAACGCAAGCAGTCACACCCGAGTAGTGAGGGTAAGGAAAGGTTGGACCGGTAGAGCCCAGCCGTTTAGTACTATGTTGTATTAATTGATATTACGTGGCGTATTAGTACTAGTTTTTGTAGTGAGTTTAGACACGTTCTTGATTTTCCGGGACGTCCGGATTTTGGATGCTTGATGTTGATGCCTCGACAAAGGCTCGATTTAATCATTTTTTTTAATGAGAAGCACATTTATTTTTTTTCCTTCTTTTTTTGTTTTTTGGTGGCTCACAACTCAATTCTTCATTTTACCCGGAGCGCCGTTTCGGGCTTTCACTCCGTCCTCGGCTCACCTTTTTTGTTTTGTTGTTTTTTTTTTGCTCTTTTTTTTGTTTTTTTTTACGGCTCGCAACTCGTTTCTTCATTTTGCCCGGGGCGCCCTTTCGGGTTTTCACCCCGTCCTCGGCTCGTCATTTTTTTTATTTTTTTTTACGATGGCTCGCAACTCGTTTCTTCATATTGCCCGGGGCCCCCTTTCGGGATTTCACCCTGTCCTCGGCTCGTCGTTTGTGCTTCGTCATTTAAACTCACTCATTGACCGGGTTGTGGGGGGAACTTGGTTTACGCATGAATCGATTATTCGACTATTTTGCTTAGTTGTTTGGTTGTACCCGGAGAAGGGTTTCCTACGTATTCGCTTCTGGACGGAATCAAACCATGTTCGTAGTTCTTTTAGAAAATTCCAATGAGCTTGCTTTAGACTCGTCTATGCCAATTATCGATGCGAACTCGATTGATTATTATTTTTATTTTTATTTTTTTTGCTTCCCGCCCTAAATCGGAGGTGGGGATGTGGCTGGTAGGGTGTCTATGGGTAATATCGTTTGAGTTGATTCATGTTGGTTGGGGTTGAGAATTCTTGCCCGTCTAGGTCGGTGAGGATCACTACGCCACCGTAGAGTATTTTCTTGGGGAGGTAAGGGCCCGCCCAGTTTGGTTTGAATTTCCCTCCAAGGTCGATGGGAAGGGGCGCTCTAATGGATTTTATTACTAAATCTCCCTCGTGTATGTTTCGGGATTTCACTCGTTTATTAAAGGCTCGTTGGATGCGTTGTTGGTAGGCTTGTACGTTGGATAAGGCATATATCCTACGCTCGTCTAGGAGTACCAGCTCGTCATACCGTTTTTGGTTCTACTCCTCTTCAGGAATACCGCTCTCGGCTAATATCCTCAGTGACGGTATTTCTAGCTCTACAGGTTGTAATATGGTGTGGCTACAGTGGGTGTTCTATAGGATGTTCGATATCCCCATAAGGGGAAGGGGATCTTGTTTGGCCAATCCCGGTAATTGTCTATCATTTTCTTAAGGATTGTGGTAATGGTTTTGTTGGCTGCCACTATGATTGTTTTGTAGTGCTTATTTGTTGTGTTTGGTCCCGGTTTCTAGGCTACTTATGCTTCTTCTAGTTTATTTTACGTTCCTAAAATCAATCATGGAGAATTGGAACGATTACGACTCGTTTCCTACACATTTGGAGCCAACGAAGAGAAGCGACGATCACTCGGTGGCTTAGATTCGATCCCGAGACCATGGGATCCATTCCCGAGCCCCTTAGACTCGATCCCGAGCACCGAGAATCGATGCGAAGCCCATGAGATGCAAATAGGGACCTTTAAGATCATATTGAAGGCCTACAAGACCCATCCCGGTCGGGAAGAGTAGCCATCCCGGTCGGGACCACCACCATCCCGACCGGGATGGAGCAGCTGTAACCCGCTCTTCCTTTTTTCTTCTCCTTTGCTCTTGTAACCCTATAAATACCCCCCCTCTTGTAATCTTATGTTATGTTAGACATTACCCACTAAACCCTAGACTACTTTAGCCTAGATTAGCCTAGATTAGTGTAGATTAGTCTTTAATTAGTCCTTAATCTTAGTTTAATCCTTGTATTATTGGAATTCTTGAAGATCTCTACCAATCTTGACAACATTGGTGGATGTTTGGGTTTTCTTCTATGCAAGTGTTCATCTTTTCTTATCTTGTTTAGTTGGTATGATCTTTCTTCTCCCTTTACTCTTTTTCTTCCTTTGTTATTCAAGTTTTAATCTTTGTTCATTGTTTTGTTCATCGTTCATTGTTTTTACTAGTTTCATTATGAATGTTTTGTTGCTTGTGTTGTTTTCCTTTCTTTGTGTTAGTATTAGTTTGAACATGTGTGAGTAGACTCTTTGTGGGGTTAGTAGGGGAATTAAGTGTTGATTACGGATGATTAGGGTTTGATTGTGGGTAAAGATGGATTCTTCGTTACTAGTGACATGTTATGCACACCATGTGTTTGTTGAATTGCTTGTTAGAGTAGTAGTTGCAAATTCTTCTCTTGCTTGTCTTCCTCTTCTCATTGTGTGATAGATTTGTGGTTGAATCCTTGTGTTTTGGGTAACATCTTGCATAAGTGTTCGGGTTTTGTCTTTGACACGAGAGTGCGGACATTGGCTTTGACGCGAGAGCGTGGACCAACCTTAGTAACTAGGTGAACCTTGCACCATCAATCTCCCAACTATCCTACTACATTTATGAACCCGACCTAACCCTATTCTTTCCTTGTTTGATTTCTTCATCTTCTTAGTCATTGTTCCTTTAGTTAGTTGAATCCTTTAGCCTTAGTTGTGTCCTTAGCATAGTCCTAGTCATAGTGTTATCCCCCTTCCTATCGTTCTAGGTTAGTTTAGCCTTGTGACCTAGTCAAGTCTTTAGGTGAAATTTATTCGAAACCAACTTTACCGTCCCCGTGGACTCGACCCAACTTACCCTATCTACGTGTTAGGTCTAGTTGGTTTTTATTTGTTGGTGGGGATCCACGGCAAATCCCTCCCATCAATTTGGCGTCGTTGCCGGGGACGGTGCTAGTTTAGACTTTGTTTGCCTATTTACTTGACTTTATCTTTTGTTTTTGTGTTTTTCTTTTTGTTCCTTTGCTTCTTGTGTGTGTGAAGTTTATTTCCTTCTTGTATAGTGCCCAAAAAGCACTAGACTTCTCACGTTTGCTCTTAGTCTACAGTTTGTAGCTAGAGGTGGTGACCATATTCATCTTTACAACTTAGAGCCGCTTTAACGGACGGTAGCTAGATTGAGAGGTTTGATCTAAACTCCCCACCCATAGAAGCCACCATAAGCTACTCCTCTTCCTCCATGAATCGAGACTGTGATATGATGTTCCCCTACTACTACCAAGCTTCATCGGGTAATCAAGAAACCCGTGGGTATGAGCTTCAAGGATATGGAAACGGCTTCCATCGAGTGAGTGCTTACCAACCTTGTGATCGTGGTGGTTATTACTCAAGTTACCATCGTGAACCCACCATGCCTCATCATAATTCTCCCTATGGAAGCCAATTTCCCCAAAACCCACCATATTACCAATCACCTCAACCTCACTACCAACAATATGATGCCCCACCCCTTGGGCATCATCAAGGTTTACAAGTAGCACTCCAAAACCCCAATGACCACCGAATGCCCAACTTGGAGTTATATCAATCGATTCTTCAATTGCAAAAGAGCCAGCAAGAAATGGCCATCCAAATGCAAAAGAACCAAGATGAATTCATGGCCCAATATCAAAGGGAAAACGAGGCGATGGATGCTCCATTAAATGCGTTATCGGTTAAAACCATAATGTTTTTAACCCGAACGTCACAACTAGATGAAGGGTGCTCACTTGAGCAAACGGAGAAACCTAATCACGAAGCCGCCGATGAAGTTCCTTTTGGAAGCGAAACTTGCTTTGAAGAACCTCAATCGTCTACCCAAGAAGAGACGAATGAGGAGATAGTCCTTCATGAAGGTGTTTTTGGTGAAGAATTGGGTGAGGATAGTGGGAATTTGAATAGTTGTTGAACCTTCAATCCCCTCCGCTTGCCTTCCTCTTGAGCTTCATGCCACTTCTTATGAGCCTATTGTTGAGGATGTCGAACTTTGGGATTAGTTGAGTGAGGTGATAGGTGTTGTGAAGTCATGGGACATGAATGATGAAATCAAGTCGCCCATATGTGATCATCCAATAAAATATTTTGAACCCCTTGTGTGTAATTTGGATCTTGGTTTAGAGGAGGTTGAAACCGCTTGTATGAGTTTTAAATCTCTTCTTATTGATGATGTGGGGAAGAACGATATTTTAGGATTGGGAGATATTGGGCCGGAACTTGTCGATGACTTGGGTTTGCTTGATGAAAAGAAAAGGGTTAAGCTCCCTTTTGACCCTTGTGTTAGAAATTCAAGCCTTGGTTGTGCTAGGAGACGATGCTTAGGGAGGAAGAGGTCGGTAAAGCTTGTAGGATGGATAGACCCCGGAGACAACATGAAAGATGACGTTGGGTCTTTGGGTGACTACTTCTTGCTTCCGACTTGGAGGCTTTGGAGGATAGATTGGCTCGGGCACTCTTTGAGCCTTCATTACGATGTAGCTCGTGCGTTTGACTTGCTCCTCCGAGCCCTTGATGGCTACGGTTAGGAAGGAAGAGTCCACCATCCCCGGTTTGACGGAGTTCCTAAAGAACCATCATGTTGTATATTCCTCTTTCCTCTTCTTTAGAGTTCTTGTGTTTGTATTTGTGTGGTTTATTTCTAGGTTTTGTGTCTTTTGTGGAACTCTTGTCGTTTGGTATTTGATGATCGATGTGAGGGAGGGAGTTTGATGGTGTTTATTGAGCGTATTTGATAGGTTGATAGTGAAGATGGAGAGTTATGAAGAGTAGTTGATGATAGAAGCTTGGATCTTGGGCAAGGTAATCGGTTTTTGAAGCTTTTGACAAGCTTTTGGGGACGAGATTCTAGGTCTCGTTGTATTGGTGGCTTATGAAGGGTTAGAAGACTCATCCCGACCGGGAAGAAGTCCATCCCGACCGGGAAGGATGTCATCCCGATCGGGATGAGTGTTCTGAAAAGTGGGTTCATTGATGTGCCATCCCAACCGGGATCAAGTCCGTCCGGACCGGGAAGGAACCGTCCCGACCGGGAAGAAGTCCATCTCGACCGGGATGGGTTCCAGCCTCCCCTTTTTGCCTTCTCTTCGTCATTTGAGCCCACCCAACCACTTTATACCCCCTCCCAACCTCCCTAACTACCCTTGCAACTATCATATGATCCCTACACTTCATATATATACCTTCCTCTCATACTCACTTCACTACACACGGAGTCTCACCTCAAATCCCACCCTCATTATACCATTGCAAGCCCAGTACTTCAACCATGCGACCATATTGAGAAAGAAGAGGAATAACAATGATGAAGACAAGTGAAGTGCCGATATCGAACATTGAGACAATGGAGTTAGTGAGTTGCTAACCGATTGGTACGACAACTATCCTTTCTTTTCCGTCTTTTATAGCTTGTCTCCCTTTGTTTGTTCCCTTCCCCTTATCATTTTTTGTGTCATGGTGGCCCTCGGGGCCTTGGTAGTCATTGCTCCCGACTCTCGATGATGTGACTACATCGAGAGCCATTTCAAAAATCCAAATTTGCAAGTATTTTCACTTTTTCTTCGATTTCTCTTTCTTTTGTTACGATTTAGTCGGATTCGGGCGGAATCCGGGTTAGGTGACTTGATTACACCTAGTCCTCCCATCCCATTTCCTTTTATTTTCTTTTTATTTCCTCCCTCATCCATATCTTTTCTCGTCTCGGCTCATGGTGACTTGATTACACCCCGGCCGAACACATTCTACCTTTTCTCCGCTTTTCTTTTTGATTTTTAGGTTTATTTTTGTAGTTTCTTTTCTTTTTAGTGTCTCCACACACTACCGATCGAGCATGAGGACATTGCTCAGTTTAAGTGTGGGGGAGCGATATCCTAGTATAGTTTAGTTTTATTTTCGTAGTTTTTTCGAAAAAAATCTTAAAAAACCCTAAAAATTTGAAAAATTTCATAAAAATCAAAAAGATTTTTCCTTTGTGTCTTTTTGTTTTGTGTCGTTGTGTCGTATATTTGTTGTGTTGTGCGTATTTTGCCTCCCTTTTTCCTTGTAGGTCGCTTAATGACCGTTAACTTTGGAGGGCTTTCAAGACATCCGGTAACATCTTTTTATCCCTTTTTCCTCTTTGTCTCTTGTGGAGTTTGGAGGAGATTTGTGATGATGTGTGCTCGGGTTGAGCTTTGTAGAGTTTGAGGTTGATTTGGTGGCTTGTTTGGAAGTTCGGGGTGGTGTTTGTTCTCATTGTGTGTTTGTTTTGTTTTGTTTTGTTGTCTTTGTCTCATTTTCTTTCGTTCTTGTTGTGTCTTTGTTTTGTCTTGTTTAGTTGTGTCTAGTGTGTAAAAAAGGTTTACGAAAACCCGGTTTTGAGGCTAGTGCGCAAGTGTTTACTTTCTCTTCCTAGTAATGTGAATCGAGTCTTGGACTTTAGTCTAGTAGAATGACCCTAAATCAATAGTTTCGTTGGTCCGTTACCTTGAGTCCACCTAGCCTACTAGGGATTTACTACGGGATTTGCATTTTGACCATTATGACCACCCATGGTGTGAAAAGGCCTTGGTTGCCGAGTCCCGTCTCTTAGGTGACCATGTTCGAAATTGGTTGATTAGTCCAAGTTTTCCACCTTTTTGTGGGTTTGAAGGGAAATCGCGACCCCCGACTTACCCATTTCCCTACCTCCTTCACATATCCACAAATAATTTGCAAATTGTTGAAATTCTTACTTGGTTACAAGAAATGCCTACATAACAAAATCATCCAAAAGGCAAGCCAAGTCAAAAGAAAGAAAAAAAAAGAGAAAAAGAGAAAAAAAAAAATGAAAAAGAAAAATAAAAGGCACGACAAATGAAAAACAAAATACAAAAGAAGAAAAAGAAATGGCATAGCAACTCAAAAGCCAACTGCAAAAGAGGAAAAAATGCCAAAAGAAAATCGTCTCACAAAAAAAGATTCCCACAATCTCAAAAATAAGCTTTTTCCGATCGTTACCGTGAAGAGCCTACCAAAGGAACGAGTCCCTAGGAAGGATGATAGCGGTAATGATCGGTCTTCCCTCATTTTGCAATCATATTCCACCTTTTTACTTGGACTAGTTAGACGATTTTGAGCATGGGATGATCCTCTCGGCTTATCGCTAAAGGGGGCGGGGCCTCACTTACCTACAGTGTCGACTAACACCGTGGTTCATCCTTTTTCCATCCCGCCGATCGTCCCGTAGTACGTTCTTAGAAGGTTAGGAGGAACCTAGGTAAGTTACCAACGTTTTTATTGTTTTGTTGTCATACTATTAGGGTTTAGTTCATATCGGTTTGTATTACTAGCTTGGGAATGTTGTCACTTGCCTTGAGTCCTTAACCAGTGTTTCTTTCGCCGTTTGGTAGAGGGAAGCGGTATTTATTTCTTCTTGGGTGCAACCGATTGCTTGTTTGTTTGTATGTTTGTTTGGTTGTGTGTTTTTGTGTCCGGTTGCATCCACAGTTTTGTCGCCAGACCTTACTTGCCTTGCGGAGTGCACTTTTCCTCTAAGTGTACTCGCGTGAGTTGAAAGGGCGTAGGGTGCGCTAATACCCGCTCGGTTAGTAGTCTAGCTTCTTTTAGTTTGTAGTTAGTTTGTGCTTACTCGAGGACGAGTAAGGGTTATGTGTGGGGGAGTTGATAAGTGTGTTTTGTAGTGCTTATTTGTCGTGTTTGGTCCCGGTTTCTCTTGTGAAATCGCTCTTTGGAGCGATTTCTAAGCTACTTATGCTTCTTCTAGTTTATTTTAGGTTCCTAAGACCAATCATGGAGAATTGGAACGATTCCGACTCGTTTCCTACACATTTGGAGCCAACGAAGAGAAGCGACGATCACTCGGTGGCTTAGATTCGATCCCGAGACCTTGGGACCCATTGCCGAACTCCTTAGACTCGATCCGGAGCACCAAAAATCGATGAGAAGCCCATGAGATGCAAATAGGGACCTTTAAGATCATATTGAAGGCCTACAAGACCCATCCCGGTCGGGAAGAGTAACCATCCCGGTCGGGATGAAGTGCAAGCAAAACAGGTCTTCTGGAGTGTCATCCCGACCGGGACTAAGCTCATCCCGGTCGGGACCACCACCATCCCGATCGGGATGGAGCAGCTGTAACCCGCGCTTCCTTTTTTCTTCTCCTTTCCTCTTGTAACCCTATAAATACCCCCCACCCCCCCCCCCCCCCTCTTGTAATCTTATGTTATGTTAGACATTACCCACTAAACCCTAGACTACTTTAGCCTAGATTAGCCTAGATTAGTGTAGATTAGTCTTTAATTAGTCCTTAATCTTAGTTTAATCCTTGTATTATTGGAATTCTTGAAGATCTCTACCAATCTTGACAACATTGGTGGATGTTTGGGTTTTCTTCTATGCAAGTGTTCATCTTTTCTTATCTAGTTTAGTTGGTATAATCTTTCTTCTCCCTTTACTCTTTTTCTTCCTTTTTTTTTCAAGTTTAAATCTTTGTTCATTGTTTTGTTCATCGTTCATTATTTTTACTAGTTTCATTATGAATGTTTTGTTGCTTGTGTTGTTTTCCTTTCTTTGTGTTAGTATTAGTTTGAACATGTGTGAGTAGACTTTTTGTGGGGTTAGTAGGGGGTTTAAGTGTTGATTATGGATGATTAGGGTTTGATTGTGGGTAAAGATGGATTCTTCGTTACTAGTCACATGTTATGCACACCATGTGTTTGTTGAATTGCTTGTTAGAGTAGTAGTTGCAAATACTTCTCTTGCTTGTCTTCCTCTTCTCATTGTGTGATTGATTTGTGGTTCAATCCTTGTGTTTTGGGTAACATCTTGCATAAGTATTTGAGTTTTGTCTTTGACACGAGAGTGCGGACATTGGCTTTGACGCGAGAGCGCGGACCAACCTTAGTAACTAGGTGAACCTTGCACCATCGATCTCCCAACTATCCTACTACACTTATGAACCCGATCTAACCCTATTCTTTGCTTGTTTGATTTCTTCATCTTCTTAGTCATTGTTCCTTTAGTTAGTTGAATCCTTTAGCCTTAGTTGTTGTCCTTAGCTTAGTCCTAGTCATACTATTATCCCCCTTCCTATCGTTCTAGATTAGTTTAGCCTTGTGACCTAGTCAAGTCTTTAGGTGTAATTTAGTCGAAACCAACTTTACCGTCCCCGTGGACTCGACCCGACTTACCCTATCTACGTGTTAGGTCTAGTTGGTTTTTATTTGTTGGTGGGGATCCACGGCAAATCCCTCCCATCACACTACGGCCCCGTTTGTTTGTGGTCTATAGGGTGATGACTTGTGTCTTTAGATTTTGTATTTGTCAAGGAGTTTCTGGGTGTCGGCCCTGAAGTGAGCCCCCTGGTTGCTGATGATCTCGTGAGGTATGCCATAGCGGCAAATGATGTTGTTTTTGTAAGAATTTGACTACTTGTTTTGAGGTTAGCACGGTGTAAGAGGCGGCTTCTACCCATTTGGTGAAATAATCGACGGCCACTAGTATAAAGCAGTGTCCGCCGGTCCCGGATGGATGGACCTTTCCTATGATGTCTATTCCCCAAGTAGAGAAAGGTCAGGGTGTGGCTATGGTGTGTAGAGGATATGGAGGTAGGTGTTGGATGTTAGCGAATATTTGGCAATTGTGGCAGTGCCGGACATGATGTCGACAGTCTGCCTCTAGGGTAACCCAGTAATAGCCCAGTCTCATTATTTTTCAGGCTAGTAGGTGTGCACTCATGTGGGGTCCGCACTCTCCGTTATGTATCTCTTCCATGACTTTCTTGGACTGGTTTTTTTTTATGCACCTAAGGAGGACTCCTTGTGGTGTTCGTTTGTATAATAGTCCTTGATTCAGGACGTAATGGGTGGCTTGCATTTGTATGGCTCTTTTGTTCTTTGTGTTAGTGTTGGGTGGGTATGACACGTGGGTATTAAAGTCTAGGATCCCTTTGTACCAAGGTTCTTCGGGGGTGTCATCGGTTTCGATGCTATGGATGTAGGCCGGTTGTTCGCTTCTTTCTACGCAAATGGGCATAGAGAAGAGGTGATCGGGCATGTTTACTAGTGAGGCTAGCTTGGATAATGCGTCAGCGAATTGGTTTTCCTCGCGAGGTATGTGTATGAAGTCGATTTTGGTGAACTTTCGGGACATTGTTTCTACCTTGGTTTGGTATGGGGTTAGGCTTTCGCTATAGACCTTCCAGTTTCCCTTGGCTTGGTTGACTACTAAGGACGAATCTCCATGTATTCTAAGGTTTTTGACTCCTAGAGATACGGCCGCTTTGAGACCTATTAGGCGGGCCTCGTGTTTGGTCGTATCGGAGAAGTTTAGTTGGATGAAGGTCCGGTTGTTTTAGGTTTATTGGTGTTTGGGTGATGGTATTGATGATGGGTTAAGTTTAGGTCGTCGTTTCCGATTTTCAGGGGAGGGTGAGTGGGCCGCTTGTTGTAGCCCTTGTATTTCAGTAAGTTGTTCTCGATAATTGGCACAAAGTTGAGTTCTTAAGCGCTTTAAATAAAAAATTAAGCGATTGTCGAGGCATGTTTGTAAAAAAAGAAGAAGATTGTTTTATTGATAATAGTAGACGGGCTAGGTGCCCGCGGTTTCGTTTTTGGGGGAGGCGGAGGACATGTCCCTCGCACTTCCCTAGACTCGATAAACAAAGTACTTTTTTTTTGGTGTAAAATGTTAGTATTATATCATTCACAAGAGAGCAAATTACATCAAAGCATCCTACATCCCGACCTAGATGGTCGCAATGAGTTTACTTATCACCTCGACCTCCTTACAATTGAGATCATACTTGATCAGGACATTGTCAAATCTATTTTTAATACAATTCTTAATCTCCTTAATCACTTGATTCGGATGCTGTATTACATATTCCATCCTCGCCTTATTCCTCTTCATCCAGATAGTGTATATCAGAGCCACCATCACCGCAGCCTGACTTCGTCCCCTAGGACCGTCCGCTATCCTAAACTCGGGGTGAGTAGGCATGTTCATCTTCACCCACTCTTCCACACCCGCAGTAACTCTCTTACTGAACTCACACTCAAACATCAAGTGCTGTACAGTCTCAGTTTCAGTACCACAAAGACAGCATTTATCGTTATCGCAACAACCATTTTTGAACAGCTTTTCCTTGGTATTCAGGCCCCCATTAACCATAATCCAGGTAACCGCAGAGTGTTTTGGTAAATTCCACTCTTTCCAGGTGAGCCCGTTCCACGGAACCTTGGGTTTGCTACCCCTGATCCAGGCATAACCCCGCGCAACAGTGTAAACACCATTATCATGGGTCCAATCGTCATCCACATACCCCCCTTTAAGCTTTTCTTTCATCTTACATATAGTCCTCCAAGTCCATGCAACATCACTAGACGGCCTATAATCATGCCAAGTTTTGCCCTTCAAATAGATTTGGTTGATCCATCTTACCCATAGTCTGTCACGTTTAGTGTAAACCCAATGCACTAATTTACCAATTGCTGCAATATTCCAGCTCTCGGCATGCTTAATGTTTAGGCCACCTTCCTCTTTAGTTCTACTCACCTTATCCCACCCAACAAGGGGAACCCGTTTGTAGTCGGCGCTGCCTTCCCACAAATACTTCTGACAAATTGCATCAATCCTCTTAACCACCCCTTTAGGAAGAATGAAGATATTAGCCCAGTAGTTATATAGGGTATTAAGAACAGAATATATGAGAAAACTTCTCCCTGCATATGAGAGTTTACGGGCTCCCAAGCTCCTGATTCTAGCTATCATTTTTTCAGCAATCCTGGAGCACTTCAATTTGTTCAATTTCTTTGTTTGAATAGGAATACCAAGGTAGTTGAAAGGGAGGCTACCCTCTGTGAAACCCGTAGCCTGTATTATATCATCTATGGGTTCCCTTTTAACTCCATTGAAATATATGGCAGACTTATTATTATTCACAGTAAGTCCTGATGCTTTAGAAAAGGACGATAGAGCTCGAACAAGCAGCATAATCGATTGGGCATCCCCTTTACAGAACATCATGAGATCATCGGCGAAAAAAAGATGCGTTAACGTCATTTGTTTACACATAGGATGGTACCTGAAGGTCCATTTCCTAGTAGCGTAGTGAATCATTCGGCTGAGATACTCCATACATATAGTGAAGATAAGAGGAGACATAGGATCCCCTTGCCTCAGCCCTCTATTTCCCTCGAAAAAGCCAAATAATTCTCCATTGAGATTAATGGTGTATCTTGGGGTCGAGATGCAATTCATGAGAAGAACTTTGAAGTGCTGCGGGAAATTCAGGTGGGTTAACATATCATCAATAAAGCTCCATTCCACCGAGTCGTATGCTTTTTGCAAATCAATTTTGAACAGGCATCTGGGGGACACATGGGCCCTATTGTACTGCTGCGCGATGTCCTGGCAGATCAAAATATTCTCGATAATCGACATGTCTTTAACAAACGCACCTTGGGTCTAATCAATAATATCCGGCAGTACTCTTGGTATTCTGTTAGAAAGAATCTTGGATATTGCCTTATAGATCACATTGCAGCAAGCAATGGGTCTAAATTGCTTAACATCCGTGGGCATTTCACATTTTGGGATCAGCGTCAGCGTGTGGCATTAATCTGCTTTAAAATTTTACCAGTTCTGAAGTAATCCTTCACCGCTGTACATACGTCATCTCCAATAATGCCCCACGCCTTTTTATAGAACCCACTCGTGTATCCATCGGGGCCTGGCGCTTTATCATTAGGAATCGAGAAGATTGTCTCCTTTATCTCTAAGTCCGTAACAGGTTGCACCAGAGTGGCGTGATGCTGTTCAGTACAACCCTTACCCATAAGCATAACATCAGTTCTAACTGGGTGATTCTTTGCACTGCTGGCGAGGAGCTGCTTGTAATACACAAGGAATGCGTCCTGAATGTCTTGCGGTTCCTCTGTGATGTTGCCCTCCATGTCTTTAATCCTCAAAACCTTATTTCTAAGGACTCGTTGTTTGATAGCTCTGTGAAAGTGAGCCGAATTGCCATCCCCTTCCCGTATCCAGACAGCTTTCGCCTTCTGTCTTAAGAAATCGTTTGTCTTATTAATTAAGTCCCACATATCCTTCGATGCTTCCTTTTCAGCTGCAAGCAAATTGCTGTTAACAAAGTACATATTATTATTATTATTAAGCAAAGGCCCAAAGATGAACTAGACTCCGACTCAGGTGCGGACTTGCTGGCCTCAGTAGGCGTCTTAGTGCCCTCGTACTCAGGGTATGCCCCGAACTTTTCTTCCTGAATGAGGTGTCGAACCTGCTGCCTAAATTCGCGACATTCGCTAATTTCATGTCCTCGGCCTTGGTGGTATCGGCACCATTTGTCACTATTCCAATGCGACGACCTCTTGTCGGTAGGTGGGTCAGGTGTTGGATTCAAGGGATAGAGTAGCCCGTCAGATATTAGCATAGTTAGGGCCTGATCATGGGATAACCCGAGGTGTTCTAGTAACCGGAGACCCCTTTCCTCAGAATTGTCCGCTAAGAGGCGGGTGGGCCTTTTTGTCAGTAGTGCGGTTTTTACTACCCCTTTTTTTATCAACCCCTCGATTTTATCTTTTAGTAACGTACAGGATTCCGTAACATGGCCGGTGCCCCTATGGTAGTGGCAGTATTTCCCTTTGGACCAGTGGCAGGATCTATGCTTAAGTGGGGGATCGGCCATTGGCCCTATGGGTCGTAAAAGGCGAAGGGAGGCTAATCTTCGGAGTATAGCCGCGTAGCTGACCCTGATTTGGGTGAACTTTTTCTTGGGTTCGATGGTTTCGGGTGAGCCTAGGTTCTCTTCTTTGATCGACCCGTTGCATGGGGAAATGGGGTTTTTGGGAGGTTCCTCGAGACTCTCCTCGATATGGGCTATCCTTTTCTCAATCCTTGAGTGTATTGCGTGTATTTGTGACACTAGGAGGGTTAAGATCTCGATAGTTGCAGCGAGGTCGAGGGATACTGGCTCTGGCTGAGTGCCTAGTTCATCCTCAATGTTCAGGACCTCTTCTCCCAGGGGGACAAGGTGGGAGCAGTCAATAGTGTCATCGAAGATGGCGTCGACGCCAAAGGGGTTCGTAGTATTATTGGGTTTCTGAGGTGGAGGAAGAGGGATTGTCCCGTTTTCTATCATGTCTTGTATGGTATGCCTGAGCTGAAAACAAGACTCTGTGTGGTGGCCCTTGCCACAGTGGTATTGGAAGTACTTATTAGCGTCCCACGACTTTGCCCTCTTCTCCGTGGGCGGGTCCAGGGTAGGACTTATTAGTTCGAGCTTCCCTTGCTCGGTCAATCTTTTTAAGGCTTCGGTGTATGTGATGCCCAGCTTAGAAAATGTTCTAGGAGTGAAATTTTTCCTTCCCTGGGTAGTTGGCTCAACTAGGTGTACTTCCTCGGCTTTATTACCCCCATAAGATCGGACCCCCGTAGAAGTGGTCGGTCCTTGATAGCCTTTCCCCATTATTTTGGAGAATGTCCCTCTTTTCATATCATCCTCTAGGCCTATTCCTAAGGTGGATAGCTCCTTAAAGGTGTGGATGTTTTGGTACCTAAGGTGGGAGGCGTAGGCTGGCCTAAGGTTATTGACGAATTTTTCCACCAAGGTGGCTTCGTCTGGGCGGTTTACTAGCTGGGTACTGACCTTCCTCCATCTAGTCAAAAATTCTGAGAAGCCTTCCTTTTCATTTTGGGAGAGGACCTCAAGGCTCCTAATGGTGACTTGCGTTTCGGTATTATCCGCGTACTGTTTTGCGAATTCTATGGATATATCGTCCCAGGTAGATACCTTCTTAGGGTCAAGTGAATAGAACCAGGATCGAGGGGTGTCTCCTAGGGATGAGGGGAATATCCTAGTGAAGAGGCTAGGTTTGACTCCTTTAATGGCCATGTAATCCTTAAAGGCTCGGATTTGGTTAAGGGGGTCTTCAGTTCCCTTGAACATAGGTACGTCGGCTAGGGAGAAGTTCTCAGGTAATTGATCGTTCACCATTTCGAATTTCCTATGGTTTTCAAGGTGGACGTCGTTTCCCTGGTTCAGGCGCATTTGATTTTCGTGAAAATCTATACGGTTCATGGCGGATTGGAGGGTGTCATCTTGAGGTGGGATAACGGGATCGTTTGGGATAAGGCCGATGGGTGCCCCACCTAGCGGGGTGGAATTTAGAAGGGCCTCGTTGAGGATCCGGGTGTGGTGTTCATCTGAGGCCTTGTCCTCCAGATGGCCTAAGCGAGAATCTATGCTGTTTACAGACGCGTTTACTGTTATAACAGTGGCTTGTAAATCCCGGATTAGGTCAGCTAATGCTCCTATGGTGTTGTCTGCGGATTACCCGGCATTGTCCCCACTGTGATTGCTTGCGTCCATGCTTGAATCCCCCGTCATGATTGTGAAAATGCGTTTTTGGTGAGAACGAGTTTGTTGTGTATTTAAAGGGTTCGAAGGGACGTTCTTAACTGAGCGACGCGGAAATGAGACCCTTGACCCACGGGTGCGTGCGATCACTGATTTAGGGACTCAGGCGTTTTTAGACTCTTGGTGTACTCGGCGAGACGCCCGGTGAATTTTAAATCTCTGTAATGAGATGATATGACACAAACCTCGTGGGGGAGGTTTAAAGAGGACTTCTCGAAACGAGACGACCCAAAGTGTAAAACCTCGAGTAGAGGCGATCCTAGTAACTAGCACGGGCAATTAATCACACGGTTGCACGACGTAAGGAGTTAATCGCGATCCCGGCTCAGGATCAAAGAATTTTGACATTTTTGAAAACAACCGATACTCGTAGGGAAAAGTTTTTCTCTTTTTTTTTGAAAAGTGATTTTGCAAAATTATGGTGTCTATGGTGCGGTAACATCGTTGGTAGTGTGAAACGTGTGTTACTATGTGTGTGTCGGGAATCCGACGATAGTAAAAGTGTAAATGTTTTTTTTGAAAGGAACACGGTCCTTAGGTGGACCGGGTTTGAAAATAATGAATTGATGCCTTTATCGAGACTACTATTAATTAGCTAGTTCGATAGTGGATGTGTGTGGTGCCTTAAAGGTGTGACTAAATTCTCGTCAAGGGTTTAGGTAGTGAATTGTGTTTTTAGAAAAGTAGTTTTTTTTCTCTTTGAAACGGGTGATCCATGTTTGTTGGTTGCTGTAAATAGCATTCGATAGTGGATGGTGGTGTGTTGTGAAAAGTGTTTCGGGAATGTAACCGTTTTGGGTTCCTTGACTTCATTAATTGAAGCTTCGGTTGTGCTAACGGTACGTGTGCAAAAACCTTTTTTTTTGAAAATAAAATGTAACCGTTTGGTGTGCTTTGATCCCATTAACTAGGGTCTCGGTAATATTAACGGTGTTTGTCGTTTTGACGGGTTTTACTTTAGCCATGTGACGGCGTTCGAAATGTATTTTTTTTTTAAACATCGAGTGTAAAATTTGTCATGACAACGGCATCTCAAAATTTTTCCTTTTTTTAGAAAACATGACTTGACCGGAGTATCGGTGTTCCAGAAATTGTTTTGGAAGGATGAGATATTTTTTCGAAAACGGAATTGGGTGTGGTTAAATATGTCGGCGTGGTTGAATCCGGATTTTAGTGTTTTATTTGGGTTGGATTGTTCAAACACGGTACACGTAACTAGGAATGCATACACTCATGCAGGATGCAGACTCGGGTAGGTTTAGGGTAGGCTACGGCCCACGAATAGTCCTTACTTAGGCATTGACAATGATCGGGGGAGATGAGTGTCATACCGTCCGTTCGGAACTATCCGCTAATTATCCCGCGGGGTACGCGTTAGGCGGTCGGAGCGTCAATCGAGGATCTCTCCTTGTGTCCCTAGAGATCTTACCGCGAAGAGGTCGACTGGTCCTTATATCGGTTAGGGTGGGTTTTTTAGGGCCAAAACCTGTAGTGACATCAACTAGGAGCTAAGAGATGAGCTTCACCGACCTCGTTCAAGTTACACCACCGTTGGAAACTTGTTTCCAATTCCCCAGTGGAGTCGCCAAACTGTGCACGTCCGTCCGCACCGCGCCCCGCGCGCGCCTGCGTGGGACTGACCCGGTTTTTCAACGTGTGGCGGCGGCCACCCACGCGCCCCCCTCCCTGCCGAGGGCCGGTCCGATCTCGCGTACCGGGCGAAGTGTCGGACCTCGATTTGGATGACGATTCGGACTTGTCCTAGACGGGTGCGAGCACCCGTGTTTCCGTTTGAGAATCAATCGAGTCGTGGTTGTAAATGTTTAAAGGTCGTTTTGTTTGGCAAGGCGACCTTTTTAGTGAACTGAAGTTGTTGTTGATTTGTGGAGTCGCCACCGAGTCAATTATGGGAACGCGGAAACCATTCAAGTCAACTTTGATCCCTTGTCGGCTCAAAGTTGAGTGGCATGGGACCTAAAAATAAAGACTTGTACCATTAAGCACTCCATGCTTGGAATGACTCTCATTGCCAATGGTTTCGGACATCCGGAAACCGTCGATTCTGAGTAAGGGGTGAGGGTACGTATTGGGAAGCCAACATCCGATAGATGTCAACACCCAATCCCGCTTGCACTATAGCGGCCTCAACTAATCAATCGGTGGGCTGATATCCTAGTCCTTTTGTTGTGGTGGAAGTACTGTAACATCCGTTGTTTTAACCCTAAGCCTTTTGCTATGTCGGCTGTTTAAGGACAAGTAAGTTTTGTCGTCAAAGTAGTTGTGTTTACATTCTTTGCATGCGATTTCACGTGACAAGCAGGCCATTAAAAGATGCACGTAGGAGAGTAGAGAGTACTAGTATTATACGTATTAGCAAATCAGTTTTAACGCGATAATACGGATATAAGTCATTCTCGTGGTATACATTACTTGGTATACTGCTTAAGATGCGTCGGTTCGGTATTAATAGAGATGCGTCGAACCTAATAAGGCAAGTACCGGGACTAATACGGAACCTGACCATCACTTTGTTCAATTTTAGTTGTTTTACGTTTTGAATTCCGTGTTAGGTGATTTAGCATGCGATTATAATGTCATAAAAGCAATAAATCATACGAAAAACTGTAAATGCGAATGTAAGTAAATCACGTTGTGAGGAGTTGCACCCTCGGAGTGTACGCTAAACGGGACACGATGCATAAATAGTTTGAGAACGGATCTCGGAATTACTCGGGTTTATTTAGTGTGTTTTAGTGTTTGCGGTTGAAGTTGGGACGTTAGTATTTTAGTAGATGTCAGTGGGCCTAGTTCCCACATCTAGTGTTGTCGTAGTGCATAATAAGAGAAAATACGAATATGGAAAGTTTTGTTTAGATGGCAACCTAGTGACGACTCGACTTCAACAGGCGGATCCTCCTAGCTTGACCAGTGACTCCGGCAGAGCTCCGTTACCATCAACCCTTCTTGCGGCTACTCCGGCAGAGCTTCGTTACTATAGACTGATTCTGCGGCTAATCCGGCAGAACTTCGTTACTAGACTTGAGCTAGTTGAACACAGGCACCTCGGGATCGAGTGGAGTGCTCGAAGGTGAGGAGTAGCGTCGATTTCGCTTTATCGGAACTACGATCGAGTGGATTGTTTGCCTCGGGTGTCGGAGTGCAAGCCCTTAGTGAGAGAAAAGAGAGGGAAGAACGAGTTGTGTAGAAGTAGGCACGAACTCGTGATTGTGTGTCGAATGAATAAGGTGAGGGGGGGGGTATTTATAGGTGTTTTCGGTCCTCGTCACCCATATGGACACCCGGGGTCATGCGGCTCGGTCTTCAGGCGCCCGGTGTGGGGCAGTTCATTCTTCAGGTACCCGAGCTGGAGCAGTCGAAGTTTTGAAGATCCGATATCAAAACTTTCCAAAACGGAGAAGATGCATATCCTAGGTTATCTTGGAGGTTAAGGCTTCTCTATGACCCTAGCATGTCGAGTGTCGGGTGGGCTTCGGGCGCGCGTCCCGAGGTTCGCTCGCCCGACGCGTCGACTTGGGTTTGAGTTTTCATATTTCGGGACCGATTTGGGGCCCCGGATTCGGAATTGACTCTAATTAGTGTCGACGCGACCGTAATGCCACGACTAAGCCTGCCTTGATGTTAATTTAATTTGCCCGAATAATTTATTTGATCCGTTCTATAGAAAATCTACCTAGACTACCGCGAACCCGCGTCGTGTTGCAGTCCTATCGTCATCGGGTGTTTGTTGGGCACTTCTGCAACCACCGGGTCCAAATCTGGGTGTCTACAAGATCTTGAAGTTCTTTGAAGATTATCAAGGGAGTAGTGACAAATCTGTTGTCCTCTTCATCTAGGCTTCTCCTATATTTCATGCAATCTACATCTTTATTGTTTTTTTTCCTCCATTGTTGGTATATTTCTCTTCCTCTCCCTCATCTCTTGATTAGATTTATTATTGTTCTTTCGATATTGTATCGTTTTCCCTAATTTTAATTGCATTGTTTTTTAGATTGTCTTATAGTTTCTTTTGTTGATCGTAATTTTCTTCTTTGTTTAATTTTTGATTCCTCTAGTTTTATCGTTATGCATGTTTTTGTTATCATCTCCATTGTTATTGCTTTTATAGTTCTCTTCATGAATTGTTAGTAGTTCACTTGTTAGGGGGTTAAGGGAGGAAGATCTTGGGTAATATATATGAATTAAGGAATTGCGGTTGGGTTGCATACGTGGAATCTCAGACATGCTATTGGCAACGAATCCTATCAAAATAGATAAAAAAAACTACCAAAAACACGTGAAATGCACAAGAGAAACACTAATGCGAGAAAGACTAAGAATAAGGCAATAATCGCACTCTAATCTCGCAAAACGGAGGAAAAACGAGTCTAAATGGGAGGAAAAACAATCTAAATTTAGCACACATCAATAAGGGTGTATTATAGAGTTTGGCGAAATGTTCTGATTTCGAAATTCAGGTGCCTGAAGGCTAGTGCCTTGATATTGAGGCGCCTCACCTGAGGTGGCTCAGTTCTAAGGCGCTTGGGTGCTGGCAGTTGAAATCGCGCGTATCGGAAGTTGCTCAAAATACAGATTGATATCCGGTTTATTCGAGGTAAGATTTTATTCCGTTTGACTTGGTTGATTTGTGTTTTGGACGCTATTTGGTTCCTTTGATTTGTTTCGGGTTTTCAGCTTTGATCGGGTTTGACTCGGTCGATAAAGACAGTTTTGCCCCCGGTGGCGATTTTGGCTCAAAGTAACTTTTATTGGAAATGACCCACTGAGTCTGGATTTGAGATCGGTTTTGAGATATTTCTACTCTGCTTAGTGCCTACGTCGGATACTATTGATTCCGAGCCCATATTCGATCGTATTGATGCATGTTAACGTCCGATCATCATCGGTTGTTTTGTTGGAGACTGCTACAAACACGAGCATGCAAAATGTGTGTCTACAGTATTTACACATCATTTTGAGACTTTCTTATTTTTCATTCTATTTTATGACCTAGTTGTCTTTCTTGAGGGACCCTCCACTGAAGGAAGGGGTGTGAGAGTAGAGTGGTCATTTACCTCATGCTTATCATTTGAACTTTGTTTTGCCTGTTGTTCACAAGTTTACTCAGAACGAGTAAAGTTCAAGTGTGGGATATTTAATAAGCAAGAGTTATACCCTTCTTTCTAGGATCATTTTGTCAACATTTGAGGTGCTTTTATGTCTTATTGCACGCGTTTATAGTGTTATGTGATTTTACCCCCATTTGGTGTTTTATTGCGTATTTCAACTATTTTGAATGCTTAGCTTTGCTTGTAAAACAACATGTTCGCGTATCGATCTTGGCTAACCAAATAGAGGTGATCTAAGTGTGGACATGACATAGGTCCACCCCGACGCGGTCACGCGCAGGTTTGGGGAGGCAAATGAATCTCGTGGTAAGATTGATCTCGGGTTGAAATTTAAATCGAAGTTAGGAGTCGCCACCGAATTTTATGGGAATTCGGACTCATTCGAACTCACTCTACACTTAGGCATTTTGTGCACAAAGCACGGCTCGCTTTTAGTGCTAGAGCTTATGAATTCGTCCCTTTGCATTACAATACCGACGCCGAGTTATCGGATATCGTGCATTGAATGACTCTAGTATGCCAACGGTTTCGGACATCCGGAAACCATGGTTCTGAGTAAGGGGTGAGGGTACGTGTTGGGAAGCCCACGAAAGACACCCAACCCCGCCCGCTCTTAGCGGCCTCTACTAAGATACCGTTCGTGTTCGTGTACGCGTGTTAGTAAAATGACTAAATGTTATGCAAACAACGTTTTCGGCTAAGCATGCGAATTATGTGTGAACTACGTCATTTTAATGCATCTTGATTCACGTCAAAATGATTTAGCATGCGACGTTCATTTAAGGCAATAAATGGCAAACATCGAAAATAGAAAACTCGTAAATAAATTACAAATTACGCAGGCGGAATACAACCCAAAATTTACAATACAACAAGCGATAAAATAATAACCGGAATAGAAAACGGTAAACATTAACTATAAGCGGACCCGTAAATAGAAAATGTAAGCTAAATCGTAATTTGAATGAATGGACGAACTTCGATTAAATACACATTATATTGTGCATTAAACGGAGGACGAAGACTTTAATACGTGTTTGCGTATGGGGTCCTAGCGTGGTGCTAGCTCGATCCCGGGTCTCGAAGTCTTGTCCCGACTTATCATAGCAAAATGGAAATGCCTCGACTCGTCCTATATTGGATACGACTAAAGAGTCGTCAACTTAGGACTAGTCTTGTGAGACGTGGCTCAAAGTCGTAAAGGTGACTACAATATAATGTGATGCATGATTTTAGAAAAAGGAAACACGTGATGGCCTTTACACGTGACGACCAAAGTCGTAGCAAAAATTGACGAGGCTCGGATGATGTAAGTGTAGACACCCGGATTTGGACCTGGTGGCTGCAGAAGTGCCCAACAAACACCCTATGACGATAGGACTGCAACGCGACACGGGTTCGCGGTGCTCTAGATAGTTTTTCTATAGAACGGATCAAATAAATTACTCGGACAAATTAAACTAACATGATGGCAGCCTTAGTCGCGTCGTTACGATCGCGTAGACACTAATTAGAGTCAATTCTGACACCTGGACCCCGAGTCGGCCCCGAAACTCGAACCGAGTCATCACTGCGCTAAGCGAACCTCGGGATGAACACCCGAGGCCCACTTAACCCAAAGCGCTAGCTCAAGCCGCGGGAGCCCTTAGGTCCTAAGCAATGTATCACACTCCCGTCTCTCGATTTTGGAAAGAATCAAAATCGTATCTTCAAAACTCCAACCTCCCCGCCTCACGCGCCTAAGAGTCCCCACGCCTGAGCCCAGGCGCCTGAGTCCTGGTGCGCCCCAGTTCACGCGCCTATATGGGCGACGAGGGCCGAAAAAAACCTATAAATACCCCACTTCACGACCGCATTTACACACAACTCAACTCTCTCTTCCCCCCTCTAAACTCTCGTTAAGTGCTCGCACTCCGACACCCGAGGCAAACGATCCACTCGATCGTAGTTCCGATAATACTAAAAGCAAAATCGACGCTACTCCTCACCTTCGAGCACTCCACTCGATACCGAGGTACCTGTGATCGACTAGCTCAAAACTAGTACCCAGGTTCTGCTTGATTAGCCGCAGAACTAGTCCCTAGCAACGAAACTCTGCCGGAGTAGCCGCGGGAAGGTCAAACGGTAACGGAGCTCTGCTTGAATCACTGGTCAAGCTAGGAGGATCCGCCTGTTGATAGAGTCGTCACTAGGTTGTCATCCAAACAAAACTTTCCATATTTGCACTTTCTATTATTATGCACAACGATAATAATAGATGTGGGCACTAGGCCCACAAGCATCCACTAAACTACGTAACATCCCAACTTGAACCGCAAACACTAAAACACACTAAATAGACCCGAGTAATTCCGAGATCCATTCTCAAAACTATCTATGCATCGAGTCCCGTTTAGTGTATACTTCGAGGGTGCAACTCCTCACAATGTTATTTACTTACATTCGCATTTACAGTTTTTCGTATGATTTATTGCTTTTATGACCTTATAATCGGATGCTAAATCACTTAACACGGAATTCAAAACGTAAAACAATTAAAACTGAATAAGTGATGGTCCGTTCCGTATTAGTCCCGGTGCTCACCTTACTAGGTTCGACGGATCTCTATTAATACCAAACCGACGCATCTTAAGCAGAATACCAGGTAAGGTATACCACGAGAATCACTAATATTCGTATTACCACATTAAAACTGATTTGCTTAATACATATAATACTATTACTCTCTACTCTCCTACGTGCATCTTTTCATGGCCTGCTTGTCACGTGAAATTGCATGCAAAGAATGTAAACACAACTACTTTGACGACAAAGCTTACTTGCCCTTAAAAAACTGACATAGCAAAAGGTATAGGGTCAAAATAATGGATGTTACAGTATTTCCACCACAACAAAAGAACTAGGATATCAGCCCACCGATTGATTAGTAGAGGCCGTTATAGTGCGGGCGGGGTTGGGTGTTCTTTGTGAACTTCCCAACACGTACCCTCACCCCTTACTCAGAATCAAAGGTTTCCGGATGTCCGAAACCATTGGCAACGAGAGTCATTCCAGACATGGAGTGCTTAAGGGTACAAGTCTTTATCTTTAGGTCCCATGCCACTCAGCTTTGAGCCGGCAAGGGATCAATGTTGACTTGAACGGTTTTCGAGTCCTCATAATTTGACTCGGTGGCGACTCCACAAATCAACGACAACTTCATTTCGCTAAAAGGTTGCCTTGCCAAACAAAACGGCCTTTAAACATTTACAACCACGAACTTGATCGATTCCCAAACGGAAACACGGGTGCCCCACACCCGTCTAGTACAAGCCCAGATCGTTATCCAAATCGAGGTCCGACACTTCGCCCCATATGCGAGATCGGACCGGCCCCCGGCAGGGAGGGGGCCGCGTGGGTGGCCGCCGCCACACGTTGAAAACCAGGTCGGTCCCGCGCAGGGCGCCGAGCGGTGCGGACAGACGTCCACAGTAAGAAGCACTCGTTTTGTTTAGACAAAGGAGTCCACTCGACCGAGTCATGGGAGAGACTCGATCTAGTGGGCTTCTGAAAGACCTTCTACCCATTTTTTTAGGTGCTACTCGATCGAGTAGCCCATGGCACTCGATCGAGTGCTCCCTGTACGAGTTACAGCTTGTTTCAAAAAAGGTGACAGTTTCATTTTTATTTATTCAAAATCGATGGTCGACCGAGTTACGTAAAAATATTACATAATTTGAACTCAACTCGGTTTACGGTGCCTATAATCGTACGTTATACAATTATAAGACCGGCATCGGAATTTTGGAAAAAGGGTTTTATGGTCGATTAAAATTTGACTAGGACGAAATTGTCTCCCTTCGCGTCACGACACCGATACTAATCCTTACGGATTATGTGGTGTTCGATTTTCGCGTCAACGGGTTAGGCACTAATCAAGAAAATGGCATTGGACATACACGTTAAACTATGTACGACCAAGATCACGTTACGCCCTTATGTGCTTAGGGCGGCGCTCCTCGAAAGGGTCCCACCACCTTCGTGACTTGTAAAGGGATTAAACGGACTTGGAGTGGTTGTCGTAGTCAAACGTGTTCAATCCAAAAACGATATTATTATATATATATATATATATATATATATATATATATATATATATATATATATATATATATATATATATATATATATATATATATATATATATATATATACGCGGTATTAGATATAAATGACGATATAATGGACGAAAATCAAAATGTAACAATAATAAAAATGTTAGTGTTAGGATTAGTATAGTAATAATTTGTAATAGTATATAGTACATAATATATATAAAGAGAATAAGAAGAAAATAAAAGTGATGTGTCGTGTTTATATAGCATTATTCCCTCAATTCCATTGTCTCCTACGGTCGGAACGCGCTCTTCAGAGCCGTTTCTTCTAACATTTTGCTTTGAGTGAGTGTTTTTGTAGATTATACACGATTTCAGGTCTTTATGTGCATTTACACTCATATCTGGTTAGAAGAACGATCCCGAGACAAAACCCGTGCTTTAGGACGTCTAGGCGAAGAAGAACTGAGAAGTGTCGATTCATTGGGCCATGGAAAGCGGCCCAATACTTGTTTCATAGGCAATGTGCACCTCTCCCAGCCCCGACAAGCCGCCTGCCAGCCGGCCTGAGCGACACACAAGACGATTTAAGCTTAGTTTTAAGTTGTGCTTCGTCCCCTGCATGTGACCGGCCGCCTGCAGGCCGGCCGGCGTGCACACTCAGATTTTTCCGCCTACTTTGTTTAACTAAGAGAGGCTTTGTATTTTTTATCTATAACTTTTGATACTTAGAATTTTTCCTTAGAGAAAGCTACGTAACTCTTAGCATTCTAGCCCTTGGTTTCAACTCGTACTCGATTTTGGTAAATTCGTTTATGCAATTTTCAGTTTTATATTTCAATCTTCATCGTGAATTACTTAGTTCGTCGTAATTTTCTCTATATACAATTCGTCGTTCCGTTTAGTTCGCTAGATTCTCGTTCGTTTATCGTTAGATTTATTTGCTTCACTTTTTATCATGAATTCTATGTATGCGATTTGTTGTTTGGTAATTATCATGCGTAGCTAATTTTCTCATTAGGGTCGAGGGGGATCGAAGGATTATTATACGATTATGTTTCTTCGATACTAAATTTATAATTATGCTAGTACCATTTTCGCGTGTTTTATTTGTCGATTAATTTGTTAAAGGCCACAACATTTTAATCTGTTTGGGAAATTCTAGTTCTTGTGCGAAAGCCGAATTAGTATTAGATCACGTGCGATTTGGTAGGGAGTCTAATAAGTTGCGAGAGCCCGTTAGATCCTTCCTAGGTTGACACGATTCGAGAGAACGTGTTATAGCCGACTAGCATGTTTATATGTTTATTATTCTCGCATTTTTGTCGAACATCTATCGTGAACCCGTGACCTTAGTTTTCATCTCATTGTTAGATTCGATTATTTATTATCGCATATTAGTAGTGTTTTTATATTTTTCCATCAATCGACCCGTTTAGAGCATTTTAGAATCGCCATAGCTACTAGACGAATTTAACTGTTTGCCTGTGGATTCGATGCCTTGCTTGCCGCTATATTTTTTTGTTAGTAGCATTGGATTTATCCTGATTGGGTGAGACGACTTAACCCATATCAAATTTGGCGTCGTTGCAAGGAATAGGCTTCCAAAAATACTCAAGTCCATCATAGCAAACATCCGACCAAGTCTAAGAAACAAATTTCAAGACGGGGAAATAGAAAAAATAAACCATCAACAAATGCACAACTTCACCAAGCATAATATGTAGAAACCACATTTTCAACCAAAACCCTTGCATAGGCTCCTCACGGAGCCACTCAACGCTCAAATAGGAAGGTGTAGACACCCACATTTTGACCGCCAGGTGTCTATAGTAGGTCCCACCAAACACCCGATGATGATAGGACGCGAACATGCTTTAATGGACTCGGATATGGGCTCGAAATCATGGACATTTGGTTTAGGCTTATTACGGAGTACATATCTTACAAAACCAACCTCAAATCTAGGCCCAGTGGGTCGTTTCGAGTCAAATGAGACTAATTTGGGTCGATTCCGACACCTGGGGTAAAACCGTCTTTTAGCAACCGAGTCAAAACCCGGTCAAAAATATTCTCGAGACACGCGAGTCAGCCGTGACACCTCACGTGGCTGATTCAGTCTCCAATACCACAAAAAACCAGCTTCAAAAAATATTAAACAAATCCGTTTAAGGATAGAATTCGATCTCAAGTAGGAATTCTATCCGAAAACCGAATCAGATACCGACCAAGCTCCAAATACTCGGCCAAACCCCCCCATTCAGCCGAGATTTCCTTGCTTCCTCCCCAAGCAACGGACTTCTCGTTCCTTTCAACTTCTTACATTTCCTATCCAAACCAGTATTTCTCATCACCTAAACGAGATACCTTCCCTAGACTAAATCGATGACCTCTCGTATAAATAGGACCCTCGCGACACACACAATTCATCCACCATCAATCATCGAAATTCAGAATTAAGCTAGAATTATTCATCAACCTCGACACACATTCATCGTTCATACAAGCACCGAAATACCGTCCAAATCAACCCGACAAATCCGACCCACACGCCGGCCGAAACCCGCCACATCACACGACCAAACCGACACCTTAACTCATCCCACATCATCTCGACGCTCCCAAGTTTAAACCACTTTCCGACGAGCTCTTGTCCGAGAAAACAAAGCATGTAGGTGGAGAGTGTAAATCAAACCCGATTCTTCTCTTTCTTCTCTTCCTTTCTCACGTTTTTTATGGGTCGTGTCATTGTCGGTCGTATTTTTAATATGGGTCGGTGGTCACATATTTTTATTTATTTCTAATAATCGATACTAAAAAAAATAAATTTTTTAACGTTCTTAAAATACGATATCGATTCTTTTAGTCGAATATCGTATCTAACAAGAACTAAATTAATTAATCCTCGTTGATGCTAATAAAATCGTTACATATTTTTTTAAACAAAATTCGACGATTTTATACGCGGAGAGAATTAACATCTTTTTTTCGTTCAAAACAAACTTTTTTAAAAAACCTTTTCTAAAATCATTCCGACTATTCGATATCGATTTCATAATCGAATATCGAATACGACGAATATCGAAAATATAAATCGAGTATAAATTAATCCATATTTGTACGCGATTCATAAAAATTAACAGTTTTCGATAAATAAAAAAAACCGGACAGACCGCCACGCGAGTCGCGCGCCTGTCAGGCGACTCGCGGGGTGGCCTGGTTCGCCGGGTCTCTTTTTTTCGTCTCCTCGCTTTTCTATTTTTTATCCTTTTCGAATCTTACATAAAAAGCGACTTTCGCGACATATTTCGATAAATACTTTTTTTGACTTCGGTCAACGCGTGTTAATCCATCACGTGTCATAAATCTTTTCTAAAAATCATGCATATTATTTATTTACGTCTTTATTCGATTTATTCAATTGTTACTAACTCGTTTTCTCGTGCTTGTAGCAATTTATTTATTTTATTGTTTTATTAGACTAAAACGAATCTTCACATGCTAAAATAACTTTGACGTTATTAGTTTAACATGCATTAAACGACTTAGCAACCCATTTTATTTTTCTCACATGCTTAGGAAAATAATGTTTGCATATCATTCAACCGTCGAACTAACCCGTGTACTCCAAAAACGAACGATATCTTAGTAAAGGCCGCTAAGTGCGGGCGGGGTTGGGTGTTCTTAGTGAACTTCCCAACACGTACCCTCACCCCTTACTCAGAACCATGGTTTCCGGATGTCGGAATCCATTGGCAACGAGAGTCATTCAATACACGATATCCGATAATGTCGGTATCGGTATCGTAATGCAAAGGGACGAGCCCAATAAACTCTAACATCGGAAATGGGCCATATTTTGTATACGGCCCACTACGACATAGAGTGGGCTCGAATGGTTCCGAATAACCACAAAATTCGGTGGCGACTCCTACTTCGATTTAAATTTCAATTTGACCATCTCATATGGAGATTCATTCGCCTCCCCAAACCCGCGCGTGTCCGCGTCGGGGTGGACCTATGTCATGTCCACAGAAGGGTATGTATATGTATATATATATATATATATATACACACACACACACACACACACACATACATACATATATATAGAGAGTAAGGATCAAGTGAGTCCTCCTATATACATTGAGTCCATGAGTCCAATCTTGGACCATTGATCAAGTATTTGTTACACTGGCCACCATTTACGAGATGGACACATCAAAAGATTGGTGTTATCCTTCATGCAGCAAGTGCAGGTGTAAGACGTCACAAATGGAGGACGGAATGTGGTACTGTCAATCAGTAGACTGCCAAATTAATGGTCAAGGAATGAAGGAAACCATGATGAGGTACAACAAATTATATCTATTCTGAACATCAGTTTCTAACCTAACTATTACAATCAATTCTTTTAAACAGATAAAAGGCCAAATTCACCATATTTGACGACGTATGTGAATTTGCTGAAGTTATCATTTGGAACGAACAAATGGCAAAACTCATAGGAAAGACGGCAGATGACCTACTACAAGAGAGAACGGTAAGAGCATGTCCTATCTTAAAGTTTAGCATTACCTAAAATAAACAACACAACTAACATATCAACTGAATGTAGGACTCAAGCCCAAACGATTTACCTCCACAAGAATTCAGTTCTATTATAGAGAAAGAATACCTCTTCAAAATAAGAATCACACAAGATTTCAACATCAAACAAAATTCAAAGTGCTATGGAGTCATAGACATTTGTGAAGATGAAGCACAAAAGATGGAATGGAGGAACCTAATGTCTAAACAATCAACGACACATACGGTATTAAACTAAACATTATCATAAACAATATTCAAATGACAATTTTATGTGTGTACGTAATAAAAATGTGTGCAGGCCGTGGAGGTGGTAGACAATGATGGTGCAGGAAGTACTGCGTCGGTGTCAGTGCCATCAAAGAATCGGGTTGTGGAAACGGTAAATGATGGTAGGGATTTGTCGCGAATCCCAACCGATCAATAAATAAACCGGCTAATCCTAACTACGGTAGATAGGTCAAGTCAGGTCGAATCCACGGGGACGGTAATGTATAGCCTAGACTAGGTCGGCCTAAGAACAAGACTAAGTCAACGAGCTAAGCTAAACTATAGAATGATAGAAGGGGAGAAAGCTAGACTAAGACTAAGGTGCCGGAGAAACAAACAAAGAAACGGGCTAGGATTAGATCGGGGTCAAAAGGGTAATGGAATGGTCAAGGGATAACTAGAGCGAAGGAGGTAGTAGGGTAATCTAGGTTGGTCCGGGCTCTCGCAACTTAGGCCTACCTAGAGGTTCATCCTATAACCCATCTTGGCGACACACATGACAAACCGGGTTTTAACATGCTATAGTGGCCTAGGTCGCATCCGGGCTCTCGCTACTTAGACCGACCTAGGGGTCGTCCTCACCGGGCTCTCGCAACTTAGTGAGGGAACCGAACCCACAAACAAACTATCACCCACAAGAGAAAGGCAAGAAAAACAAGTATATGTATCTACTAGTCAATCAAGCATTTCAACAAACATGTGATGTGCACCAAAGCAAGAGGAAACCCAAATCTTCCACCAACATCTCCAACAATCCCTTAATCATCCAATTAACACCCAAATCGCCTTACTAACCCTAGCAAGAACACTACTCTAACATAATCAAACTAAAACTAACATAAGCAAGAAGAAACAACATAAGAAACAAAACTAACATAAACAAACTAGTGAAAACAATAAACAACAATCAAAGATTAAAACTTGGATGATTAAACATGAAAGATTAAAGGAAAAGAGGAAGGAAAGATTATACCAACTACAAGGGATGAAAAGGAGAACACTTGTATAGAACAAAACCCAAATAATTCCACCAAGGTTGTCAAGCTTGAATGGATTCTTCAAGAGATCCAATAATACAAGATTAAACTAAGATTAACAACTAATTAAGAACTAATCTATACTAATCTAATCTAATCTAACCTAAAGTAGTCTAGGGTTTTAGGAGAAATCAAGAATATAACATAAGATGGTGTCTTAATACAAGAGGGGGGATATATATAGGGTTACAAGTGAAAAGGATTGAAAGAAACAAGGCGGAGCTGTAACTGACCCTTCCCGGTCGGGAAGGCTTGGTCCCTGTCGGGAAGGACCTTCCCGGTCGGGATGGGCACCCATCAGCCGCGCTTCATGTTCACTTCAACCGGTTCCGGTTGAGCCTTGTAGGCCTCCTTTAAGCTTCTTTCGGTCCCTCCTTGCTTCTCATGGGTTTCTCGTCGATTCTCGGGACTCGGGATCGGGTCTCGGAGGCTCGGGATTGGGTCCCAAGGTCTCGGGGTCGATTCCAAGGCATCGAGTCATCGTTCCTTTACTCCGTTGGCTCCAAAATGTGTATGTATCGAGTCGGAATCGCTCCAACTCTTCCAAATCGGTCTTGGGAACCTGAAACGAACTAAAGGAAGCATAAGAAGCCCATAAATCGCTCCCAAGGAGCGATTCCACAAGGAAAATGGGACCAAAACACTACAAAAAAGGCACTACAAACTACACTTATCAGTAAACTACAATTTCACTACTCATAATTAGTTAGGTGCTGAATAACAATATCTTATTATTATAAGTTAGACGCTCAATTGAGTTAATTCAAAATGCAATATAATTATATTATCGATTGCGTGTCTATTATTAACATAAATATTATCCCTAAATATATCTAAGACTATGCTGCATGCAAAAATTAAATTTGAAATGTAAAGATAAAATGTAAAGTGTTATACCTTTCTTTTAAGAATGGGTCGATTTTTAGATTAGAATAACAAGGCTAATAATAATAGATCTAATGTCATAAATCCAAAATTTTAGAAATAATGAACAAAAATCTGTACAACACGGAGAAAAAGGATTAGTGATAAAATTATATTAACATAATTAAGATTTTGAAATTAGTAAATATGCATGAAATATCTGAAATCAAGAAGATAAAGTGGAATTAGTAAAAATTAGTAAAAATTAGTACCTCACCTGTACACTGAAAAGGTAATTAAAGTAGAAAGTTGTAGCCATACGCCTAGATGCCTCCATTTCATAAGCAATTGTCAAGGCAGGACGGTTGTTTCTCACTAGCTCCTCTGTATACAAAAGTTTTTTTGTTCCATTATGTAACAAGGACGGACATGTGACAACAAATAGGAAAAACTAATCAAATAATATTATACCAGCAAAAACCAACCAAGCTTTGCGGATGTCAAATTTCGGTTTCTCCATTAATGCAAGAATTTCTACATGATTCTTTAAGGGCTTCGGAAAGGAAATATGCATGAAATAATGGACCAAAATATATGTACAACACAGAAAAAAGAAAGGATCAGTGATGAAAATATATTTACATACTTTAGATTTCAAAATAAAAAAAAAAGGGAAAAAAAACCACCATTTCCGTGTTCAGCAGGCAAATCAGCATTTTGAAATTTAATAAAAAAATAGATCTGATGCCATAAACCCCAGATTTTAACGAATCATCACGGACGAAAATCTGTACAACAACGATCAGACATGATACTAAGCTTAACAATATCATAAACAATATTCATATGACAATTTTTTTTGTGTGGACATTATAAAAATGTGTGCAGGCATTGGAGCTGGTAGGCGATGATGGTGCAGGAAGTACTGCGTCGGTGTCAATGCCATCAAAAAATTGTGTTGTGGAAACGGTAAACTACGATTTCACTAATCATTGTTAATTAGTTAGGTGCTGAATAATAATATCTAATCATTTTACCGATTGTGTGTCAATTATTGACTAGAACAGAACTTTAATGTAGGAATATATTTCCGATAACACCCTGCCAGTCGAACCTGCCACCCTAAATGAGGCAGCCATGGAAAGACTAATCTTACAAGAACAAAAAGACATCAAAGCTGCTGCCAATGCCGAAGAAAAACCACTGGCAGGTGCAACACTTTAGAAGACCAGCGATGCAGCAGAGCGTGTGGAGCCACAACCCAAACAGATGAAAAAAAGACATGGGAAAGATCATATAGACTGTGTACAATCAAATTCAGATAATCAAGTATCCAAGACAAGGAAGAAGACTACCAATCTAATAATCACAGGTTAAGGGTTTAATTAATCACAATCCAGTGTCTTTCATTAGGGTTCCTGACATTTTTCACTTTCAGTTTTTTTTTCACTTTCGGTTTTTTTATCGGACAAATGATTTTACATTTTGTTGAACCTCATTTGCATGTTTCCAGACCTGTTTACATTTTGGTGAACCTCATTTGCATGTTCTATCAGTATTAAACACCTATTTATCTCATAACGGCACACCATTCTTACCATCGACTATTGGTTATTGCTCATCATTGAGTGATATACGAAAATTTGCAACCACCAGACACTTTGACATTATTAATATGGTAATCTGAAACACCAGACATCAATATTTTCACTTAATGCAATTTTATTAATTTTTAGTCAATATCGACACTATATAAACGACAAGTGTATATAGATGGCAGATGGTATGTATAGGAGCAGTACTGACAAGAAAGCAGAATCAATACCAACTTCAGTACGGAAATCCTTGCAGCGATGTATTCCAAAACCAACTTCAAATTAGACGTAATCTTATGATCCCTCAGGCAACTTCAATTTTAGCCATAAAGAATCAATGCATGCCCCTACCGGTCACACTAACATCAGGCATCAAAGTAAACACTTCAACCAAAGAACTACTAATTAACATTATCGTAGTCCTGTGGGAGCATCTTACTTTGAATTTCGGATTTAAGAATGACAGCAAGGGCGCTCTCAAATTCTTATAGTTGACTCATGTTTGTTGCTCATCATTGAGATCGTTGCTTACTTACAATATTATTACTCAGTTAACCATAAAGAACCAATGCATACCCCAACCGATCACACTAAAATCAAGTCCCAAAGTAAACTCCTCAACCAAAGAGCAAACATTATTGTAGTCCTCTAGGAGCATTTTATCGTCAGTACGTACTGCTCACTGATGAACTTCGACAAATAATCTGCATTATCATCGTATTACAACATTAATTAATAAAGTAACAAAACAATATATGGTAATCTCTTTTATATATATACATATATAGTATATATTAGTACATTATGAAGTTATGTTCACAACAAAATTAAGTCATGTAGTCGAATTTTAAAGTCGATCGTTCTATCAGTTTTAGTTGGCTGTGTACAAATCCAAAATCAGATAACATATAAGGTCAGTACGATCAATCAGAAACAATATTTTCACTTAATGCAATTTTATTAATTTTTAGTCAATAGACATATTATCTACGATAGTGTATATAAATGGCAGATGGTATGTAGAGGAGCAGTACTGACAAGAAAGCAGAATCAATACCAATTTCAGTACAAAGATCCTTGCAGCGATGTACACCGAAAACGACTTCAACCAAGATGTAATCTTATGATCCCTCAGGCAACTTCAATTTTAACCATAAAGAATCAATGCATACCCCTACCGGTCACTCTAACATCAGGCATCAAAGTAAGCACTTCAACCAAAGAATTAGTAATTAACATTATTGTAGTCCTGTGGGAGCATCTTACTTTGAATCTCCGATTTCAGAATGACAGCAAGGGCGCTCTCAATATCTTATAGTTGACTTATGTTTGTTGCTCATCATTGAGATCGTCGCTTACTTATAATATTATTGCTCAGTTAACCATAAAGAACCAATGCATACCCCTACCGATCACACTAAAATCAAGTCTCAAAGTAAACACTTCAACTAAAGGACTAACATTATTGTAGTCCTTTAGGAGCATCTTACATTGATCTTTGGATTTTGGAATGTCAACAAGGGTGCATTCAGTTACTTATAGTTGACTCAAGTTTGTTGCTTATACACATGATTGGCTTGGTCAGCTTACTATCAGTATGGCTCACTGATGAAAACTTCGACAAATCATCTGCAATATCATCATCATATTACAACATTAATAAAGTAAGAAAGCAATATATGGTAATCTCTTTTATGTATATACATATATAGTATATATTAGTATACTATAACACATGTAGTCGAATATTAAAGCCGATCGTTCCATCAGTTTAAGTTGGCTATGTACAAATCCAAAATCAGATCACATATAAGATCAGTACGGTCAATCAGAAACAATATTTTCACTAATAGCAATTTTATTAATTTTTAGTCCATATCGACACTACATAAACGGCATTGTATAATTAGAAGAATTACATAGTATTAGAACAACACTTAGAATGTAATTTAATAGAATAAATGATAATTTAAGTCTTGCATGCATATAAATTTAAATAAAAGGTAATTAACTCAACCTAAAATTCTGAACACTAATGAAACAAGAAAACCAGTCCAAAATTCAAGTAAATCAACCGAATCTTCAAGTAAAACCAGCCCACTACCATCAATTTTTACTCCATGAAATCACAACCACTAATAACTTCCAACTACTAAGATAAACTACCCACAAGTTGCATAAAAACAACAGTAAACTGCCAACAAAACACAACTAAAACCTAATTTTTCACACACTATATATAACATAGTACATACCAAAAACATCTACAAACATAACGAAAAAAAAGTCAACATGGAAAACGAAAACAACCGATTAATTCAGCCATTCATTGAGGGTCGAGTTGTTCGAATATGGAAAGGAGATCCTATCCGTTTAGAAAATCAGCAATCTGCATCTCTAGAAATTTTAATGGTAGATAAAAATGTAAGTGATATATGTCTCATTTATTGCATTATATCTTCATAAAAATGTAAGTGATATAATGTAACTTAATTTCAAATTATAGGGATCAATGATGCAAACAACAATCCTGTATGCAACCACACATCCACATGAAAGGAGCTTCAATGAAGGAAGAGTCTATCGAGTGAAGAATTCCAAGTTAGTACCCAATTACATAAGGGAGGCTGCCACACCTCACAGATGACGATTTCTGATTCGTCCAACAACAATTATAGAAGATATTCAAAACGAAGAAATTCCAACTTTAGGTTACAATTTTGAATCCTTTCAAAATCTGATTAACAGTAACTTCAGTGGACGACCTTATATAGGTATACTACCAAATTTTTGTTGTATTCAATATTGAGGTTATAAATTTAGTTCTTAATAAAAGTGTTCTAATAGATAAATTTCTGCAGATGTTATTGCTCAAGTGGAGGAGTACAGAGTGATACTCAACAGTACTTGCTCAGTTTTAGTGCTCCAAGACATCCATGGTCAAATATGTCCATGTGGGTATGGGGAAAACATGCTGACGATATCAAGATAATGGTTGCAGATGCAAAATTTTACACCGAAAAGCCGATTATAGTGTGCCAGTGTGTGCAAAGGATTCCATATCACGGTACATAACTACATAAATTACAGACCATTACATTCCAAAATTAGCAGTAGTTATTTTATATCTTTAAATGTGCAGGTGAAATGAGACTAACAGCAAAAGATGCCACGAAGATATACTTCCAACCAGACATACCAGAAGTTAATGAACTAATTGCTAGGTAATATTAATCCAAATACAAAAATGAAAGTTATCAATCAGCTCATGTTATATTACTATAATAACACTATATTATGACTATAAAATCAGAAATGCATGTCGTGGAGCAGTACTCAGGGACATCACAAGGGCAACAAACATGGAAGGATATAACAGAAGATGAAGAATACGATGAAGTTAGAAACATGGGAAGAAAAAGGATAAGGGTTGAGACTATCAACATAGATGAAAATGAAGAAAACCAGGGGAATACAAACTGAGGAAGTGGCAAAATTAACATCATATTGTTTTTCATGCTACACTTAAAAGACCTTTTAATGCTGTTTTTATTGTAATTTCTGACTTTTTTTACTGCTGTTTTAATTTAGGTTTTTTTTAAATAGTATTGACAGTTACTAAATTTCATTTTAAGCTTTATTAAAAGAAGACCAAGCATTTTTTAGTATATACTTGCACTATTATCATGTTCAACAGGTTTCACGGCTAGATGAAAGACAGAAGACAATTCAGATGGCACAGTCACAAGATAGAAGAATTTCAGAAGTAAACAATCAGATTCAACAAGGAATCAAAAGACAGTATTCAGCAAGGATTCACAGAATTTCAGAAGTAAACAATCAGATTTTAACAGAGAACTAGGTTATTTTATGGTCCAATGCCGTATTTGTATTACAAAGTTTAGTGTTTAGACATTCTATTTTCACAGCTAGATAACATAGAAAAGAACCTTCAGATTATGGGTCAGTTATTTTTTGGTCAGCCCGTATTGTATTACTACACTATCAGTTCAGAATCACCATCAATCTAATAAATTAGCCACTTATTATTACATTTTGTTCTATTTATGAAAGATAGAGATGATTTTTAGGCATAAGTGATCATTCAATTTAAATCAGGAATATAAAATTCAATTCTTCAACATTAATATGAAAAAGATATTCTAATGATCGTATTATGGGAAAATGGCTATGCATATGATTGAAATAATTCATTTTCTAAACTAAATGTCAGAATAAATCTTTTATATTTTACAGTAATATGTCAAAGAAAATTTAGTTAGTTTTTTAAGCTAAACTAATTAAAGTTAAAGTTGAATTCATATTAATTTTTTATGCTTGGTTTATACTCCCTCCGTTTCTATGATTTCTTCCACCTTAAAAGTGACACATTTCTTAAGAAAAACAATAAAATAAGTAAAAGTAGAGAGGGAGTAACCTAGGTGGGCCACCTAGGTAAGAGAGAAGTGTGATAAAAAAAAAGGAAAGTGGAAGAAATCAAAGAAATGGTTGAAAAAGGAAATGTGGAAGATATCAAAGAAACAGAGGGAGTATTTTATTAAATAAAAATTTATCATCTCACAATAACATAAAGGCAAGTAAAAGTCAGCAATTCGATTTCAGATAGGAGACATTAAGTTCATTTAAAATGAAGTACAAAAAAAAGATCATTAATATATAAAAAAAACAGGAAAGTAGAGGTTAACTTATCTTAGAGCATGTATTCTGGACCATTAATATATAAAAAAGATCAGTCCCACAACTTTAGTAACTTTCATTGCCTCCCATGATCTCAACTTCCATGTCTCCTATAATCCATGATGCCCATGTTCTCAAATTTGACCCATGAAAAAAAATTATATATACATAGAAGATGGTTAGATCAGAATTCAAATTCATAAAACTCAAAATTCTATGTTTGTCTAGAAAAAAAATGTCAATTGAAGCTAATACCAATCAGAAATCCACCTCTTCAAATGGTGGTACAAAGTAAGCCAGCATCGCAGAATTACTTGGGGTACATAAGGTAAAAATATAAGGTTCATGTATATCTTATTATTTAAATTTCTACCGTTCAACGATAATAATTATGTCTCACTAATGATAGGCTGGAGTATATTCAATCATAGCAAAAATCAAAAGCATTGACGACACTAAACATTGGTATCGTAACAAATGCAAGATTTGTGATAAAATAACAGGTCAAAAAGATAATGGCAAGTGGTATTGTGCCATGAATTTCTGGTATGCTTCAGAAAAAGGGGCAGCTGAAAGAAACTTAATGTCAGTACAAATGAAACTATACTAGTTTTGTCCGGTGCAAATTGCACGGTTGACATTAAAAAGATACACAGAATATGAAGTGAAGGTCACAAAAACCTTTGTTAAAAATATGAATCCGTGTTCTACAATAACCCAAGCATCACGCCTTAATAGTTTTCAAAAGGGAGGAACTGAACTTAAGAAGCCGGAAGGCATCGAACTCAGAACATTTGCATTGACTTCTTTCTACCTACCAGTCCACCAACGTGAGTTGCTTAAATTTAGTTGATTTTGTGTTATTCATTTGAACCAAGGACTTAAGATGACAGATACATACAGTAAGTGTCGAGCAATGAAAACGTAATAATATACTTCAATACTTAATCGGAATATATGGTCTGGGAAATACGGAGTAATTGTGAAGAGTACGATATATATATAAAAAAAAGGTGTTGCTTTTCGCAGTACACGTTTTACTTTCACAATACAATATTTCCAATTTTGTCTCTATCATTTACCTCCTCTCATATTCCATCTTTTCTTGCTCCTCTCCTTTTTCATCTCTTCTTTTCTTCCCAACTATCTATTTACTCAGTACATATTCTTTTAACATTGAAGCTGTATATGTATATTGTTAACGCGATAATTTGTCGACACAACACATTTTTTTTTAAAAAAAAATCATTCATACTACATAAGTAAAAAAAATAAGGTTGGACAAAAAAGAATCAAGAAAAATAAATTTCAATAATTAAGTTTATAATTGCTCTTCATTCTAACCCGTATCCATAACTTTACGAATTGATAAATTGAATGATTTGCGTAGTTAGAATTGGAGGGAATCGACAATAATTGAAAAAATTGGACGATTTATAAAGCTCTAATTTCATTGAATAGGGATAAGAGGATGGTCCTACGCTTTCTCGAAACACCTCAACCCTCCAATGCTTTCGAACTTTAATTTTCTTCTGTTAAATCTGTGAAAAAGTTGCTTCAGATTATAGCTATATCCCTCAAATCCATCCATTGCATCATAGCAACCATATCGCTCTAGAATAAATTCACTTTTTCTTGACTATTACTCCCTCCATTTTTTTATTTAGCTCATTTTTCTTTTAGGAATTTTGTTTAGTTACCCCATTTCTCCTTATGAAAATATATTTATCATTATTTTTCTCTCATCACATGCACCCTATCATCAATTTTCTCTTACTTTTTCATTTTTTCTTAAAATTTTTGTCAAACTCATATGGACTAATCAAAACAAATTGAGAAAGTAATAATTATTTTTGTTTTTATTAATAATTGCGGAGTAAAATTTTTTTTATTAATCCCTCATATTAAGAGTAATATTTTCTCTTTCCTTTTTGGTTAAGTTTGTCTTACCTCTTTTCTTTTTGAGTAGCAGGGGCGGATCTGGGTGAGGGCATGGGTGGGCGACTGCCCTCACCCAAATTCCAGAAATAATTAAGTATGTTTAACTTCCCTAATCATATTGGTGGTTGTAGCTCAGTGGTTGTGATGCTTCCCATTTCCTTCTGAGGTGAGGGGTTCAAATCCAATTGTCCACATTTAATTTTTTTTTGGAGTTTTTCAATCAAAACAATGTAAATAGTAAGATTCGAACCTAAAACCTCTCTTATCAAGTTGATTGCTGCTCATTTGAACCAATGATCTACATAATCTTAATGCACTGTTATCTCGAAATATTATAATTAATAAGAGTATACGATTAAGTCTTCAACTCCCTTTAATTTAGATATCTGTGGGGATTATTTTTTAATCAAATACAAATAAATGAGTTAGACGAAGAGAATATACATTTCCTAGTCACTCTGTCTAATACATATGAAGTATTTTTTTGTAAGTTTTCTTAAACGAATAAAAAAAATTCAAAACAAACATCAATTTATAAAACAAAACTTGGTTTTTCACCAATTACTTTTACGGTATAAATTCACTTATAAAAAAAATTCAAAATACAAACCGTAAATTTTTTCAAATGCCCCCCCTACGGATAAATCCTGGATTCGCCCCTGTTGAGTAGTAATTTTAATCAATTATTTATTCTTCTGTCTATTCTTTATTATTTTCTTTACACACAAACTCCACAATATTTTTCACTTTTTCTTATTTTAATTAATTCGTTTTTTTTCTTCTTAATTTTCGTGCACAAAAAAGAAGGGAAGATTAATCTTAATGGGAGGGAATATTTATTTTTATTATGATGAGTAGTGAGTATTAGTAATAGTATTAATTATTATTTATTTATTTATTTATTCAGTTCAATTAAATTAAGTAAGTTAAGTTCAGACTCATTCAGTTCAGTTCAGTAAATTTCAGTCGAAAAGAACAAAATTAAAATTTTACAAATAAACAATTGGGTGTTGTATATCACGAATTTTTTACGATTCCATGTTAAACTGAATTTAGTGGGTCGGCACTCGTCAATGGCTAAATATGGAAAGATCCATATGTCCATTAATATTGAGGTGCATCAATTGGGCCGACATATAAAAATTATTGAAAATGGACTGAAAAGCATCCTATTAATTTGGGCCGAGATTCTATAACCCACAAACCTAACCCTGATTGACTATGAAATATATCCATCCCCGTCCCCCTACTGACAACCCCAGACCCTAATGCACTGATCGAGTCATGCTCACCCTAGCTCATACCCTCACTCTCAGGCTCTCTATCAACACCCATTTAACCTAATATTCACATCATCAACCTATCATGTTCAAATTATAATGCTATAATATGCAATCACTCTTAGTTGTCGTGATTCTATGTACATGTTGATGTTCCGTCGCATTTTCAGACTACTTGTGTGTTCTTTCGCCTTTTAAGGTCACCGTGGTGTTAAAAATGACGGTCACTCTGATCGGATTTTTTAGTCTATGTCGTCGTTTCCTCGGCTTTTTTCCGGCATTATTTTTGTAACGAACAAAGTGATGCGCATGCACAGTGGAGGAAGCACTACTTCGCCACTTTTTTTTCTCCCTAAACTCGGTATAAACATCTAATTCACTTCTTCTTTTTTGATTAATTTGAAATTTGTGAAATTGAATATTTGAATCTTGAGAATGATGAGTTTGGATGATTTTTTTTTTGGTCCATCGAAGAGCGCACTTAGTCGCATTACAATATAGGGGGAGGGGGGATTCGAACCTGAGACCTACTGTCCCAGAGCACCTAGTCCTAGCCACTAGGCTAAGACATCTTCGGTTGAGTTTGGATGATTGTCACTTACAATCTTGAGAATGATATTATTTATTAATTATTTTAGTAGATCTTCCAATTTAATTTGAATCTAATTTACAATTTTTTTTTGTTCATTTGAAATTTCTTTTTTGCATGTTTCTTAACATGACAATAGTTTTTATTTTAACATGTTCTAGTAATTAAATTTATTTTTTTGGGTCTCTAATGATGTTTCATTTGTTGATTTTATCATGGTGATATGTTGATTTGCTAATGTCCCTTGATCTGTTTTGTTGATTTTATCATGAATTGATTTAAATTAAGTTGATAGGTATATGAATCTTAGTTGTGTTTTATTTTTTTTCGTTGTATTAGTTTAGTGTCATAGTGTGTTTTGTTTTGTGTTATTTGTTTTGTTTTTCTTTGTTCTTGATTTGCCATCATTCTCTATTATCAATACTCCTGCTTAATGAATTTTTTTTCCTTATAGTATGTTGTTTGCCAGATTTTTCCTGAAGTGATTTACGAATGAATGTTTTTTACTATGAACAATTGTGTTTTGTGATTGCATCCTACTTCTATATGATTTTTTTTTTTGTTAAATGGTAAAAAATTGAATTAAAGAATAATGAATACAAGAGTTTATGACCCAAATGGGCAATGCTTTTACATCACAGTTTTCTCAATCCATATTCTATCATTATTCTTCAGTTTGCCATTGAAGCATATCTGCATCCTCATCTTTAGCTCATTCTTTATGCATTTCACCATGCACTCAGGCCTGTCAATTCTAAGATCGACTCTCCCTTTGTTCCTCTCGATCCAAATGTGGTAGATTATTGCATTGATTATTGCATTCAAAACCTGTCTCCGTAGCATCGATCCTCTTCTCTTCAGTCGCCACTCCTGCAAACCAGTGTACGGTATGTTTGTGTTCAGCCATCGGTTAACAATATCAATCATTCTTTTACTGTATTCACACTCGAAAAAGAGATGGTCAATCGTTTCAGTCTCTAGGCCACATAGACAACAGCGGTCATCATCAGCAACCTGCAATCTGTACAGTTTGTGCTTGACATTGAAGGCTCGGTGTTGATGCAGCCAGCTTATGATTCTATGTTTGGGTGCTTTCCATCGATTCCAGACCAGGTGCGTCCAGTTTACACCTTCGCTTTTGTCCCTCAGCCATTCATATCCTTTTCTGATCGAGTATGATTTACCCGCAGCATCCTACCATCCCGCTGTAAGGTATGCAGATTTATACATATTCTTAATCTTGCAGATTTTTTTCCACGTCCAGGTAGCATCCTTAGGAGGCTCGTACAGGATCCACTCCGTCCCCTTGAGGTATATTTGGTGAACCCATATGACCCACAAAGAATCCGCTTTGCAATGAATCCACCAAACCATCTTACCGAGCGCGGCTTTGTTCCAAACACTATCGTCTTTCAATCCTAGTCCCCCTTCTTTGAATGGCTTACAAATCTTCTTCCAAGAGACCATTGGTGTTCTTTTGTACTCAGTGCTTCCATCCCATAAGAAGTTCCTACACAAGGCTTCTATGTTCTTTATGACACCTGACGGGATCATGAAGATCGAGGCCCAATAATTGTGTAAAGTCTTGAGAACTGATTGAACTAAAACTAATCGACCAGCATACGACAGCTTTCTAGCACCAAGAGTTCTAATTCTTTCCACAATATTATCAATTAATGGCCTGCAATCTTTCGCATTCAGCTTCGAGGGTTTGATAGGTACTCCTAGATACCTGAAAGGTAGCTTTCCTTCCACGCACCCTGAAACCGACACAATATCTTCCTTGATCTGATCCTGCACTCCATTAAAGAATACATTGGATTTTCCGGGACTCATTTTAAGTCCCGAAGCTTGCGAGAAAGTAGCATATGTCCGAAGGAGGACCATAATTGACTTAGCATCCCCCTTACAAAATAGAAGAAGGTCATCCGCAAACATAAGACTACTCAGTTTCATAGGGCCACAGAGGGGGTGAAATTTGAAGTCCATAGTGCTAGTTGTGTGAGCAAGTAGCCTAGTGAGGTACTCCATACAAATAGTAAACAGTAAGGGGGATAAAGGGTCCCCTTGCCTTAGGCCTCTCTTCCCTCTGAAAAAGCCAAAAGAACTCCCATTTAAGCTCAACGAAAATGAAGCTGTTGAGACGCATTCCATAATCAAGGCAGTAAACTGGGTAGGGAAGTGTAGAGCATTAAGCATTTGCTCAAGGAAGCTCCACTCCACACTATCATATGCCTTTTGTAGGTCAATCTTGAACATACATCTCGGAGAGACTGATTTCCTCCCATATAGCTTAATCAGATCTTGACATATCAGAATGTTTTCCAAAATATTTCTTCCTTGGATGAAACCCCCCTGCGTTTTGGAGATAATCGTTGGGAGTACCATTGCCAGCCTGTTACACAAAATTTTGGAGATGCATTTATAGATCGTATTACAACACGCAATGGGGCGGAACTGCTGGACAATTTGTGGTCTAGAGACTTCGGGAATGAGCGTCACGATAGTGTTATTGATTTGCTTCAATAATTTCCCGTTATTGAAAAATTCCATCACTGCCTCTCCCACCTCAACACCAATCGTTTCCCAACTAGCTTTGAAAAATTTACTTGAATAGCCGTCCGGACCGGGAGCCTTGTCATTTGGGATAGAAAAGAAGACATCTTTGATTTCATCTTGTGTCACCGTAGAATTATAGTAATATTTTAAAAGAGTTACGCATTCTTCTAAGAATTTAAGAAATGTTTCAATTCATTTAGAAGGAAATAATTAACATTGCAATTCCTTTACTAACAAACAATAAGTAAAATGAAACAATCGCTGGATTGAGCATGATTTCAGGATGCTTGTTGATTTTGAATGCATACTCATATTGCATTGGTTGTTGTGAAAGAAGCGTGGTTCAATGCAATAAAGCTACTCGGTACTTTGTATTTACATTTCTTTTACGTTGTATTTTATTATGTAAGTGCTAATATAAAACTTTGGTAGCTGAAATTTATTTAAGTACATTAATTGATATGTTTGACTCTCTTATTCAAGAAATCTATTTATTGACAGAAATATACTTAAAATGAGAAAATTAAAATAAATATGTTGATATAATCATAAAATATGAACATTCAATTTATAGAAAAACTCTTTTCTGGTAAAATATCACTTGATAGTCATCATCTTTAACTTCTCTGTGAATGATGAATGATGAATATTGCATGCATGCTTCATATTTTTACAAACGTGTAAAAGTAACGTAGTTTTACATTTGCTATTTGTTTGTAGTCTTATACTATTGTTTTGGCTGTACTTTTAAGGGAATGTAATTTGGATGTCTCGATCTTGTTATGTATTTGGACTGTTTCAGCTTAACGAACCGATTACTTGTGGACTTATTTTTTTACTGCTATTGTTAATTTAAATCTGTTGCACATTCTATCTTTAATGTGTTGTACTGCTGTCTGTCTTTGGCATGTTTATATTTTGATGTATTATTTTATTGGATGTTTGAAATAATTAATTGATGGGAAATGGTGACACTATACTAAGCATTTGCTTCTAAATGAATTTAACTCATTGTTCCTCCTCTGATCATCTTGTTTACTTGATTCATTGATTATTTTTTATTGGGTGGAAAAGTAGTATTTCATAATGATCATCAATATTGTCTTAGAGGACTAACTGAATGAGCATACCTAAGTCGGAAAAGTTAGTACCTAGAAATTTTAGAATAAATAATTAAAAGTTTGCTAACTTGGGACTCAAAGAAATTAAACACAAATACTTCAAATTGAAATAGAGTCAATCAAAACCTTAGTGATCTATAATCCGTGGATGTTTTTCCATGGCTCGTCTTCCTTTTTTTGATGCATTTGTTTGTGCATCTATTGTTGTTTGCTGCATCCTCGTTTGATTTTTCCTTTATTTTCTGTCGGATTGTTAATATAGAGAAACATTTAGAAGCGGCTTACCGATGTAGACAAAAATTGAAAACTTGGATATAACATTTTGTTAGTATTATTCTTGGTTATGTTAATTGTTGTGTCTAAAAAGACTGCTTTTTCTGATTAACAACATGCATATGTGTAACGAATTAGAATGGTTAAGGGGGTAAAAATAACAGAAATCAGAATTCGTTTGCTAAATACTCCATACTTGTTTGTTCTTTGGTAGATTCCATTCTTTGATTTTGTTTCTACATCATTTGTGTTGTTTCATACCATTATTCTTGAGCATCTATGCATTTTGTTATCAGGATGCATTTTCTGATCAATAACCTGCATATATATAGAATAAGAATGAATGAATGAGGGTTGAAGCATAAAAGAAATTAGAATCAATGCGTGTTAAATCACACAATGTGCACCTGTTTTTTGCATATCTGTTCCATTTGTGGAACAATACACTCTATTTTATTAGTGTGAATAAGTTAGAACAGCTTTACAACAATGAAGTTCGGAAAATGAGTCACCTATTTTCGAAATTAACTTGATATTGAATACGTAGTACATCTGCTTGATGCCTTGGTTATCCTCAAGTTTTTATGCATTGAATGTTTTCCCTAGTTTTTGTTTGATTGCATTGTGTATTGTATCTTACCGAGTATTATAAATGCAGGTGCAGTTTTAAGCTTTTGACTTTGACAAAATTGAAGAAATCGAATAAGCATGATAGCACATACGGAGTACTTAGTTATCAACCAAATTCATCACTTCTTAGGAAATGAACTCCTTTCTCGGGTGCTACTGCTCGACTTGAGATTCGTGCTTCGTTGGCTTTCGTACCTATTTGCGGATCACCGTTGTCGTGATTGGAACCACATTCATATTATCCGTGATTTCAGAAATCGATTTTTGTTGAAATGAGAAAAGCATAGTTTGGGAATTAAAGGAGTATGCCATTGTTAATTTTTTCAAGTTCAATTAATGAACTGATTGATGAATGTTTATTTAGGATCTGTTAGCACAAAACTGTGTAGGCAATATTTTTTTTTTAGATTGTAAAGCTGTAATTACTTTTTTAAGGGATAAAACTTCCCACTTTTCCAAGTGGTGGGCAGTTAAGCAAGAGTGGGGTGGTTTTATAAAAGAAGTCATCTGCTGGGGTTAAGTAACCGCCAATAGTTATTCTTAACCGCATCACTCTTAACTGCTTCATTTTATTGTTAATTGCTCCTTTGCGTGACACATCAGCGCCACTTAGACTTGTGCTGACGTGGCTTAATATAAGGCCTTCAAATGCTGTAACTTTATATAATAAGGGATTATTCACATGGATTTCATTGAAGGTATTAAAGGTTATAATGTCTAACAGAATTGTTCAATTTTTTAGTTATAAGGTTAAGTTCTTAGCTGAGGATCAAAATGAAGATCAAATTTATGTAATTCCCAACAATAGACAAGTTGAAGAAGAAACTGGATGGAATGCATATGATTCATATGACATGCTAATGGAGGTATAGATTAGACACTTTCAAAAGAATAATGCACCAAATTTTTTTAATTGTAGTGGACTACTTTACTAATCTGATTTCAAATTCACAACAGAAACATGCTGCTTCAAAAGAGATACCATTCACATTAACCACAATGATAGATAAGGAATACATTATAGAGTTGTATGTGTGTGGCTATTTCAATGTTGTGATGGATACAAAATGTTACATGGTTGTCAATCTATTTGATGATAAAGAAGAAATCCATAAAATGAAGAGCATGTCGATCGAACAGGTAAAAACAGTACAATTAATGAATCCTTCAATTTCATAATATCTATTTACTTAATTTCATATTTTTATTGCAGGAACAAAGCAGCACATTAACAACAGGTTCTGCCGTTTCAAATAATAATGAAGAGTTGGTGAGAAACTCATTTTAATAATTCTTAACAAATGACATATTTATTTTACAGTAGTAATCATATCATTGATATCAAAATTTTAATGTCATGCAGAATGTGACTCCTATAAGCAAAAGTACACGAAAAAGGCCACACTTTGACTCCATAAGTGACTGTCAAGATCAACATTCATCGACAAAGACAACTACCAAATTGCAGAGGAAGTAGTCAATGACATGGCCATTCATGTTTTATTCTTAATTTAAGTAACAATTGTAGTGTTTAATCATTATGCATCCTTTTACTAAACATTTCAGTTTTAATGTTAGAGACCTGTTATTATATTTTTTAAGTAATTGTTATGTTTTCTAATTAACTAAATTGCATTAAGTTACTCATGTTTGGTGAATTGATTATATAGTACTAACATTTAATTCAGAAATTTAATTTAATTTACTTCATCGTAAGTACATTTATATGTAAACCTGGATCACTAAGAACATTTGTTAAAATCATAAAATGGAGAACATCTATCACCAAGTGTGAAAATAGTGTTTTCTTAAGATATTTATCATCAAGCTATAAACCTATAAATATGTCAACAACTATTTATTCAACACCAGCTTAATAGTTTTCACATTAAAACAGCTCTTTCATTTTCGTCAAGTTAGCATTTACATTTTTAAAAGAGGCATAATTCAACCATTATAATAAACGCAGGTTCAGACTAAATAATATCGTTGTTTACACCTATTTTAATTTAAGAAAGATAACAAAAACATATTACCTGCATATTATTTGAACATCAATACTACTATATTATACAAGAAACCATTTAGTCAGCAGATACTATCATATATACATTTACTTCATTATTTCAAATCCACATCAAATTGAAAACCTAAAACAATTTTCAGTAACTTACAGATACAAACACTAATAGCAGTTAATCTGAAAATTTTATGGTCAAATACTTGGTGAATAAATAAAAGTCAGTAGCAAAGCATTACTCCACTCCCTTTTTAACTTCTCATTTATAACTTACAGCAGTTACATTAAGTTTAAATCAACATTTTCAATCTATAAATAGACAAGAGACCACATTAACATATAAAAGTTCACAATATACAAATCAAAAGGAAGCCTTATATTCTTTACTCAATACAAAATCCCATTTCCGTTTTAATAAAAAGCATACCTAAGAAATATAGATTTTAAGAACTACTGGAAGGTTTATGATGGAGAATGATGGTGCTTCAAGAAAAGAGAAGGCAAGGGATAATAAAAAAATTCAAAACACGGAAGGTAATTGTTATTTTGTACATTTTATTCTGTTTTAATAAGGTTCATTGTATATAGGAATAGTTTCTACGATAATTTATAAATTTCCTTTCATTAATAGCTTTAAGCATTAATTCCAAAATTAAAACAGTCAACTAAAAAATAATGTACAGAATACTCTTTATATCGTTTAGGAATATTATAGATAGTCATTAATCCAATTAGTTTTAATTAATACAATATTTTGACCCACTTTATCCTTAAAATCATATATTTTTAGAGTCAACATTTTAGTAATCATATTAACATTTTTATACACATCACTTTTTGTTAACTACAGTAATCTAAACAGAATCTTAACATGCATCAAGTCATTAATATTTTAAATAGTGTAATAATATACTCCGAAATTATGGAAAAAAAGAGAAAAAATTCATGCCTCAGTTATTTCAAATTGTACATATGCAAAGATACCCAGATCTACATAGTTTAGTGATAAATAATAAAAAAACAAAGAAAACACAATCTTTTTTAGCTACAATTAACACAAGAACAAAGTAATATAATTACATTAATAGATGTAACTAATCAAAAAAAATAACAAACATGTTCAGCAAAAAATAGAAAAGAAGATATTTCATTTCTCAAAGTCTAGATCTAAAAACATATGATCTATAAAAGGTGAAAACATATCATATTGTTAAGTATTATTATTCTGCAAGCAATAATTAAATTCGAAATGAGAGGGTAGAATGTAGAATGTTATACCTTCTAGAATGAGTCGATTTTTAGATTAAAATAAAAAGATTAATAATAGTAGATCTGATGTTGTTACAATATCTCGAGTATATTCTGTATATTATTATGGAAAGATATTATTATTTACTTTAGATAGAATTATAGAGTTGAAGTTTATGGCAGTTACTAGTTTATGGAAAGATACTAGGAGATTGTAATTCTCAATATATAAGGAGAATTGTATGATGTTAATTATTAATGAGAAAAACACTTTCCCAAATTCTCTTATTTTCTTATTTTATCATGGTATCAGAGCCTCTCGATTCTTAAGAACAACTAAATAAACGTTCCGCTGCCCTGCCGGTGGGTTGAAAATACGGCACCCACCGGTGGGATTTGTTCGTTGTTATTCTCACACACACACAAAGAAAAAAACAATTTTTTCGTATTTTTGTTAAAATAAAAAATAAAAATAAAACACTATTTCCCCTCTGAATTTTATTCCACAATACCTCATTCTTCCACTGATGTGAGGCTGACGATTCTATCTATGGCGTTTGTGAATTTGCTATGAGTTCGAGAAGGTTCTCAAGCAATTTAAATTGGCGGAAAGTTTACCGTCTAAAATTGTCAAGTAGAAAACTTGACGTTTAATCATCGACGACTCAGAAACCTCGTTCGAATTTTAGCCGGAAGAGTCTATATGCCACCTTGGAGAAGAGAGCAATGAAGATCGAAGATCGAAGATATCAATTTTTTTTAATTTACGATAAAGGAATATCATATTATCGTACCATAGACAAATGGTGACGAAAAATTGAAGGGGAACGGGAACGGTCCAAAGATCATCCTCATGACATCACCTTCGAAGATATCAAAGATCGAAGATATTGGATTTTTTTTTAATTTGTGCAAACTCATGGAAATTTTAAAAATTACCATGAGTTTGAGGGGATAATAGAGTATAGGTAATGGAGGATACCGTGGTACGGTATCCGAATATGTTTAGGAAACACACAATATTATATGAGGTTTAGGAAACACACAATAGAACAATATTGTGTGACAAATTAGGAAATACAATAATATCATTAAGATATGATTTAGTATAAGATACTCCCTCCCATTCTTTGGAAACCTACCATAAGTTGAATATATGTGAGGTATATTTTAATCATATGGTAGGTTTCCAAAGAATGGGAGGGAGTATGATTTAGTTTCCTAGTTTGAGTTAGATACGGTGTCTTTATGATAATATAAATATGGGTCTATGTTTGTATTAATAATTAAGAAAGAAAGTACGAAGTTATAATATGGGTCTATGTTTGATCGGGGTCAAGATGGCAAGGTAGGTAAATTACTTAAATCCATTTATGGCTTGAAACAGGCGTCGCGAAATTGGTTCGCAAAATTGACCGTGTCCATGAAAGAATACGGATTTATTCAGTCATTGGCCGATTATTCGTTATTCACATTCAATCGTGAGGATATTTTTATTGTGGTCCTAGTATATATCGATGATATGATTGTGGTTAGTAATAATGTTGGAGCGTGCAAGAATTTCAAAACTTTCTCAGACAAGAAATTTGGAATTAAAGACTTGGGTAAAATTAAGTATTTCTTGGGAATAGAAGTAGCACATACTAAAGATGGACTATTTCTAAACCAACGAAAATATGCAATGGGTATCATCAAGGAAACAGAGATGCAAGACGCACGTCCGGCATATACTCCCATTCAGACTGATCACAAGCTAGCATTGGCAACCGGTTATGTGTTGAAAGACGTGATGAAGTATCGAAGATTGGTAGGGCGGCTAGTATATTTGACCATAACTAGGCCGGATCTAGTCTATGCGGTACATGTTTTATCACAATTTGTGAATGAGCCTCAGAAGGAGCATTGGGATGCGGCACTAAGGGTAGTTCGGTACCTCAAACAAAATCCGAGTAAAGGGATCAAATATAAGAAGAATGAAGATTTGCAATTAGTGGGATATTGTGATTCTGATCATGCTAGGTGTCAAGTGTCACGGAGATCACTTAGCGGATATTTTGTGTCGATAGGCAAATCACCGATATCTTGGAAAGCAAAGAAGCAAGTGACGGTTTCGAAATCTTCAGCGGAAGCCGAGTACAGAGCCATAGGTTTGGCCACTAGTGAACTGATCTGGTTAAAGTCTTTTCTTGCATCATTGGGAATCTTTCACAAGAAACCAATGCAGTTATATTGTGATAACCAGGCGGCTATACACATAGCTAAGAATCATGTATTTCATGACAGAACGAAGCATATTGAGATTGACTGTCATTTTGTTCGTCAACATCTGGTTGAGAAGACAATCAGTTTATCGCATGTCAGGAGCAAGGAGCAAATTGCAGATTTATTCACCAAAGCATTAGGAGGTGAAGCGTTTGACCATTTGCAGTTCAAGCTGGGTCTCGGTTTACCAGGAGCACCAACTTGAGGGGGGAGTGTTAGAATATCTCGAGTATATTCTGTATATTATTATGGAAAGATATTATTATTTACTTTAGATAGAATTATAGAGTTGAAGTTTATGGCAGTTACTAGTTTATGGAAAGATACTAGAGATTGTAATTCTCAATATATAAGAAGAATTGTATGATGTTAATTATTAATGAGAAAAACACTTTCCCAAATACTCTTATTTTCTTATTTTATCAGATGCCATAAACCCCAAATTTTATGGAATCTTCACGGACAAAGATCTGTACAACAACCCAAAAAAGGATCAGTAATTAAAGAAATTGGAAATAGATTAAATTTCGAAATCATGCACACACAAAAAAACCCTCACCATTTTCGATCTTGAAAATAGATCTTGAATTCGGATCGGACAGGAAATATGCATAAAACAACGAACAAAAATATGCACAACACAGTAAAAAAAAGATCAGTAATGAAAAAAATTGACATATTGAGGATTCCGAAATTTGAATAAATAAAAATTAAAAAAAAAAACTAACCATTTTCGGGTTCGGATAGCAAAGTAATCTTGATTTCATATTCGGATAGGAAATATGCACGAAATTTTGATTTCAGTAGAGCACGTAGAACACAGAAAAAAAAAAAAGGGGGATCAGTGATGATTTCGAAAAAAATATCTGTAAAGATTTCGAAATCTAAAACAAAAAAAAAAACTCGCCATCAATTGATGAAGATCTTCATTTCTGATCGGAACGTGCTGATTGGATTAATAAACGATGAAAGTTGATATTTCTGAGTGTTGCATATATTTAATTTTCTTCCATTTTTTTCTTTTTGAAATCTGAGTGTTACAGTGAGAAGAGATGATTTTGAAGAGAGAGAGCGTTTGACTGAGATGGAGGCAGTCGGTTTTAGGGTTGGTTTTAGGGTTGCTGTAATGAAGGATATATCTTTTATATATATGCTCTACAGTAACTCAACCATTTAGGGTTTCAGTTTCTTGGGCCGGAGTGGATTGGGGTAATCAGAAAAAGAGCTAAGTTCAATTTGGGCCAAGCCCATGTAGCATTAAAAGGAGTAAGTAAATATTGGTTACATTATTGTCATATATTTATGATTGCTCAGGTGGTTTGTGAGTAATATTAAAGTCTCGCATGTGCATGTGGTCAAGGGTTCGACATTCGCCTAGATAATTTTATTTGGATATTAATCCTTTAACACAAATAATTTATAAAATGAAAAAGTGTAGACTTAAAATCAACCTGAAACATTGACACATGAAATTAATGCAAGATACATGTTTGACTTATATACATCTATTAACATTATTGATTGGGTAAATTAGTTTTAACTTATGTTTTTTTAAAGAGTAAATTAAAAATTACATCTTGTAAGATACCAATTTTAAAATTTACTCCATTTTGAATTTTTGGTTAAAAATAACTCCCAAAATCTATCAAAAATTCAAAAATTGCTCCAAAATATAATTTCTGAACGAAAATGACCCTAACTTTTTTATGTCATATTACTTTACTCACCCTCTAGCCAGGCCTTTTTCATCTTAAAAATAAATTTGGAAGCAATTTTTGAACTTTTGATAGATTTTGGGAGTTATTTTTAACAAAAATTTCAAAAGGAAGTAAATTTTAAATTTGATATTTAAAAGGGAGTAATTTTTTATTTACTCTTTTTTAAATAATATAAAATTTACTCTCAGTAGAACTAACTTAATATAAAAAACGTAACACAAAACATTTCAAGAAAATTGCGAATAAAAAATAGACATCTAATTAGAACTGCCTCATGAAAATCAAAGTGTACCATTAAAAAAAACTGATTGTTATCTCATAAATTAATAATAAAATATATTTAATGTAACAATTACTCATATAGAGATTACGGAGTACATTATATATAGAGTCGTGTAATATGTAAAATGTGTTATATTTTCCAATTTCAATATATTCCAAAGAAGTCTGGTTACTACTCCGTATTCTATACGGAGTAGTGAAGTACTACATTAGATGAAACTTAACTATATTAATATTTTCATAACTAATATCCATTATTTTGACTATTATTACGGAGTATTGGTTATTGATACTAATACATTTTATAAATATAGATTTTTTTGTTTGTTTTTCTATTTCATGCTATTTTATCAGTGATTATACTTATTAGTTTACGTTATATGGAGTATAAAATTGAAAATATTTCAAGAAGTTATGAATAAAAAATACTCCGTAGATCTTTAATTTGAACTGTAAAAAATATAGATAACAATAAATATTTTTTATAAGTACTACGGATTATTTTACGTGGGATCTAGTTTTACGATACCGTGTATATATATATATATATATATATATATATATATATATATATATATATATATATATATATATTTGTACTTTATTGGTTTGGGTAATTAAATATGTCATGGAGAAAAATGGGGATTATTTTCTGGCATTTTTTAAAAATATACTAAGAAATACAAAATATCAAGTAGTATTGTAATATATTTGGGGTTTTGACCGTGTTTTAATGGATTTAGTTTTGTAATCATAATGTGTTATTGGTGGGCTCAAATTGCATTCCAACCCTTGTTTAGCATTAATGTATATATGGAATGTGTAATTGGCGGGAAAATTTTGTGAGGTGGTTTCTGTATTATATATTAGTATAGATAATATATTTTCCTTTTTCGAACTTAACTAAATCGAAATATTTTTGACATCTATATTTATACGAAGTATATCTTCATTTGATTTTGTGTAGTATTTAAGACTATAAATTACCTTATTTAACATATAGATACGTCCACATCCTAATATATGGAGTAATTTTTATATGGGTTTTTCTATGGAGTACCCCTCAACTATTGGCTTTTCCAAGTGGTACCCCCGCCTTTTTCGAATTACAAGGTGTACCCCTAAACTTTACTTATCAGTCCATATCATAACCCTAAACTTTACTTATCAGTCCATATCATAACCAAAGTAATAAGTGTATTACAATTTTTTTTTGTAAATGAATAATTAACATATTAATCAATTCAATTTAATGCTTCAAACCACCTCTCTTTCTTTACCATTCACCAAGCCACTAAATGTTCACCACAACGCACCTCTGTTGTCGGTCAACGTCGACCTTTTTACCTCACTCTTTTAAATCCTTCAACCTCAATTCCTTCATCACCCATATGTCGTAGTGTAGTGGAATGAAGTTTTTCGAGTAAAGGATGCAAATTGAAGAAATATATCATGGTTGATGAAAGTCAATTAGGGAATAATCACTATTTACATCATCAATTGAGAAATTTTCGTCGGAAAATCAAAATTTTGGTTACTATATAGAGTAATTTACAAAGTTTAGGGGTACACCATGTAATTTGAAAAAGGCGGGGGTACCACTTGGAAAAGCCGATAGTTGAGGGGTACCCCATAGAAAAACCCTTTTTATATTCAAAACTTTTATTCCGTATAATTTTGATGTTTAAAAGTCATATGAAGTACCGTAAATAACAGCATTGAGAAAGTGGAGTTAAAATCGATAAAATATTTTCGATCCTAACCAATATTAATTCTGTCTTCGTCCTTGGGTGTAATGGGTTAGTGGATTGGTGTCATTGTTATGAGAATGGGTACAATTTTGGACGTCAATTTTGGTCCACCCTACGTTCCCCATCTTTTTCCTTTACGTTTATATATCTTCCCATTAGTTAATTATTCAACTACTTTAGAGTCGTTTCTTCTAACATTTTGCTTTGAGTGAGTGTTTTTGTAGATTCTACACGATTTCAAGCCTTTTTGTGCATTTACACTCATATCTGGTTAGAAGAACGATCCCGAGACAAAACTCGTGCTTTAGGACGTCTAGGCGAAGAAGAACTGGGAAGTGTCGATTCATTGGGCCGTGGAAAACGGCTCAATACTTGTTTCATATGCAATGTGCGCGCCACCCTGCCTCGACAGGCCGCCTGCCAGCTGGCCTGAGCGACACACAAGACGATTTAAGCTTAGTTTGAAGTTGTGCTTCGGCCCCTGCATGTGACCGGCCGCCTGCCGACCGGCCGACGTGCACACTCAGATTTTTCCGCCCTTTTTGTTTAACTAAGAGAGGCTTTGTATTTTTTTATCTATCACTTCTGATACTCAGAATTTTTCCTTAGAAAAAGCTACGTGACTCTTAGCAATCTAGCACTCGGTTTCAACTCGTAATCGATTTCGGTAAATTCATTTATGCAATTTTCAGTTTTATATTTCAATCTTCATCGTGAATTACTTAGTTCGTCGTAATTTTCTATATTTATAATTCGTCGTTCTGTTTAGTTCGCTAGATTCTCGTTCGTTTATCGTTAGATTTATTTGCTTCACTTTTTATTATGAATTCTATGTATGCGATTTGTTGTTTCGTAATTATCATGCGTAGCTAATTTTCTCGCTGGGGTCGAGGAGGATCGATGGATTTTTATATAGTGTATGTTGCTTCGATACTAAATTTATAATTATGCTAGTACCATTTTCGCGTGTTTTATTTGTCGATTAATTTGTTAAAGGCCACAACATTTTAATCTGTTTGGGAAAGTCTAGTTCTTGTGCGAAAGCCGAATTAGGATTAATTAGATCACGCGCGATTTGTTAGGGAGTCTAATAAGTTGCGAGATCCCGTTAGATCCTTCCTAGTTTGACACGATTCGAGAGAACGTGTTATAGCCGACTAGCATGTTTATGTGTTTATTATTGTCGCATAATCGTCGAACATCTATCGTGAACCCGTGACCTTAGTTTTCATCTCATTGTTAGATTCGATTATTTATTATCACATTTTAGTAGTGTTTTTATATTTTTCCATCAATCGACCCGTTTATAGCATTTTAGAATCGCCATAGCTACTAGACGAATTTAACTGTTTCCCTGTGCATTCGATACCTTGCTTGCCGCTATATTTTTGTTAGTAGCATTGGGCTTATCTTGATTGGGTGAGACGACTTAACCCATATCAAAAAGGGAGAAAGTGAGTTGATGACACCCTCAACCTACATGCTTAAAATCGCCTCGAAAACGGACTCGTAATAGCGACGGGAGCGTGGGAGTGTCGAGGATGTAAGTAGAGTTATGGTGTGTGTATGGTTAGGGAGCGGATGCTCTCGGGTCTTTGACGAGTTTTGATCTCGGGATTTTGAATGTGTATGTGTGTATAGATGATGGGGATGATTGAATGTTGAGGTTGTGCTAGTGTGTAGAATTGCTTGTTGTGTGCTAAGTGTAGGGTTGCCAAGGTTGCTTAGGGTTTTTTTTAGGTTGTAAATTAAAGTTCTTGAAAATGAAGAGGTAAAGATGGGGTATTTATAGAAAATGTACCCCGACCTAGGGTCACTCAATCGAGTGGCCCTAGTGTACTCGATCGAGTGCCCTGAAAAGAAGAGCATGATCTGTTTTTGTTGTTGCACTCGATCGAGTGAGGTCAAGCCACCCGATCGAGTGGGTCAGGCGGGTGAGCCAATTTAGGAAAGCTTTGACCTTTTTTGAATTTTGAATATTGTTGATTTGGCACTTGTTTCTAGAAGCTTGCACGGTCGGTTTTTGATTCGGACCGGGTTTTGGGTCGTAAAAAGACGGTTTTACTTCCGGTGCCGGTTTTGACTCAAATTAGTCTCATTTTATTGGAAACGACCCACTGGGCCTGGATTTGAGGTCGTTTTTGAGAAACGACCCACTCTCATCACATGCACCCTATCATCAATTTTCTCTTACTTTTTCATTTTTTCTTAAAATTTTTGTCAAACTCATATATCAAAACAAATTGAGAAAGTAATAATTATTTTTGTTTTTATTAATAATTGCGGAGTATAATTTTTTTTATTAATCCCTCATATTAAGAGTAATATTTTCTCTTTCCTTTTTGGTTAAGTTTGTCTTACCTCTTTTCTTTTTGAGTAGCAGGGGCGGATCTGGGTGAGGGCATGGGTGGGCGACTGCCCTCACCCAAATTCCAGAAATAATTAAGTATGTTTAACTTCCCTAATCATATTGGTGGTTGTAGCTCAGTGGTTGTGATGCTTCCCATTTCCTTCTGAGGTGAGGGGTTCAAATCCCATTGTCCACATTTAATTTTTTTTTGGAGTTTTTCAATCAAAACAATGTAAATAGTAAGATTCGAACCTAAAACCTCTCTTATCAAGTTGATTGCTGCTCATTTGAACCAATGATCTACGTAATCTTAATGCACTGTTATCTCGAAATATTATAATTAATAAGAGTATACGATTAAGTCTTCAACTCCCTTTAATTTAGATATCTGTGGGGATTATTTTTTAATCAAATACAAATAAATGAGTTAGACGAAGAGAATATACATTTCCTAGTCACTCTGTCTAATACATATGAAGTATTTTTTTGTAAGTTTTCTTAAACGAATAAAAAAAATTCAAAACAAACATCAATTTATAAAACAAAACTTGGTTTTTCACCAATTACTTTTACGGTATAAATTCACTTATAAAAAAAATTCAAAATACAAACCGTAAATTTTTTCAAATGCCCCCCCTACGGATAAATCCTGGATTCGCCCCTGTTGAGTAGTAATTTTAATCAATTATTTATTCTTCTGTCTATTCTTTATTATTTTCTTTACACACAAACTCCACAATATTTTTCACTTTTTCTTATTTTAATTAATTCGTTTTTTTTCTTCTTAATTTTCGTGCACAAAAAAGAAGGGAAGATTAATCTTAATGGGAGGGAATATTTATTTTTATTATGATGAGTAGTGAGTATTAGTAATAGTATTAATTATTAATTATTTATTTATTTATTTATTCAGTTCAATTAAATTAAGTAAGTTAAGTTCAGACTCATTCAGTTCAGTTCAGTAAATTTCAGTCGAAAAGAACAAAATTAAAATTTTACAAATAAACAATTGGGTGTTGTATATCACGAATTTTTTACGATTCCATGTTAAACTGAATTTAGTGGGTCGGCACTCGTCAATGGCTAAATATGGAAAGATCCATATGTCCATTAATATTGAGGTGCATCAATTGGGCCGACATATAAACATTATTGAAAATGGACTGAAAAGCATCCTATTAATTTGGGCCGAGATTCTATAACCCACAAACCTAACCCTGATTGACTATGAAATATATCCATCCCCGTCCCCCTACTGACAACCCCAGACCCTAATGCACTGATCGAGTCATGCTCACCCGAGCTCATACCCTCACTCTCAGGCTCTCTATCAACACCCATTTAACCTAATATTCACATCATCAACCTATCATGTTCAAATTATAATGCTATAATATGCAATCACTCTTAGTTGTCGTGATTCTATGTACATGTTGATGTTCCGTCGCATTTTCAGACTACTTGTGTGTTCTTTCGCCTTTTAAGGTCACCGTGGTATTAAAAATGACGGTCACTCTGATCGGATTTTTTAGTCTATGTCGTCGTTTCCTCGGCTTTTTTCCGGCATTATTTTTGTAACGAACAAAGTGATGCGCATGCACAGTGGAGGAAGCACTACTTCGCCACTTTTTTTTCTCCCTAAACTCGGTATAAACATCTAATTCACTTCTTTTTTTTTGATTAATTTGAAATTTGTGAAATTGAATATTTGAATCTTGAGAATGATGAGTTTGGATGATTGTCACTTACAATCTTGAGAATGATATTATTTATTAATTATTTTAGTAGATCTTCCAATTTAATTTGAATCTAATTTACAATTTTTTTTGTTCATTTGAAATTTCTTTTTTGCATGTTTCTTAACATGACAATAGTTTTTATTTTAACATGTTCTAGTAATTAAATTTATTTTTTTGGGTCTCTAATGATGTTTCATTTGTTGATTTTATCATGGTGATATGTTGATTTGCTAATGTCCCTTGATCTGTTTTGTTGATTTTATCATGAATTGATTTAAATTAAGTTGATAGGTATATGAATCTTAGTTGTGTTTTATTTTTTTTCGTTGTATTAGTTTAGTGTCATAGTGTGTTTTGTTTTGTGTTATTTGTTTTGTTTTTCTTTGTTCTTGATTTGCCATCATTCTCTATTATCAATACTCCTGCTTAATGAATTTTTTTTCCTTATAGTATGTTGTTTGCCAGATTTTTTCTGAAGTGATTTACGAATGAATGTTTTTTACTATGAACAATTGTGTTTTGTGATTGCATCCTACTTCTATATGATTTTTTTTTTTGTTAAATGGTAAAAAATTGAATTAAAGAATAATGAATACAAGAGTTTATGACCCAAATGGGCAATGCTTTTACATCACAGTTTTCTCAATCCATATTCTATCATTATTCTTCAGTTTGCCATTGAAGCATATCTGCATCCTCATCTTTAGCTCATTCTTTATGCATTTCACCATGCACTCAGGCCTGTCAATTCTAAGATCGACTCTCCCTTTGTTCCTCTCGATCCAAATGTGGTAGATTATTGCATTGATTATTGCATTCAAAACCTGTCTCCGTAGCATCGATCCTCTTCTCTTCAGTCGCCACTCCTGCAAACCAGTGTACGGTATGTTTGTGTTCAGCCATCGGTTAACAATATCAATCATTCTTTTACTGTATTCACACTCGAAAAAGAGATGGTCAATCGTTTCAGTCTCTAGGCCACATAGACAACAGCGGTCATCATCAGCAACCTGCAATCTGTACAGTTTGTGCTTGACATTGAAGGCTCGGTGTTGATGCAGCCAGCTTATGATTCTATGTTTGGGTGCTTTCCATCGATTCCAGACCAGGTGCGTCCAGTTTACACCTTCGCTTTTGTCCCTCAGCCATTCATATCCTTTTCTGATCGAGTATGATTTACCCGCAGCATCCTACCATCCCGCTGTAAGGTATGCAGATTTATACATATTCTTAATCTTGCAGATTTTTTTCCACGTCCAGGTAGCATCCTTAGGAGGCTCGTACAGGATCCACTCCGTCCCCTTGAGGTATATTTGGTGAACCCATATGACCCACAAAGAATCCGCTTTGCAATGAATCCACCAAACCATCTTACCGAGCGCGGCTTTGTTCCAAACACTATCGTCTTTCAATCCTAGTCCCCCTTCTTTGAATGGCTTACAAATCTTCTTCCAAGAGACCATTGGTGTTCTTTTGTACTCAGTGCTTCCATCCCATAAGAAGTTCCTACACAAGGCTTCTATGTTCTTTATGACACCTGACGGGATCATGAAGATCGAGGCCCAATAATTGTGTAAAGTCTTGAGAACTGATTGAACTAAAACTAATCGACCAGCATACGACAGCTTTCTAGCACCAAGAGTTCTAATTCTTTCCACAATATTATCAATTAATGGCCTGCAATCTTTCGCATTCAGCTTCGAGGGTTTGATAGGTACTCCTAGATACCTGAAAGGTAGCTTTCCTTCCACGCACCCTGAAACCGACACAATATCTTCCTTGATCTGATCCTGCACTCCATTAAAGAATACATTGGATTTTCCGGGACTCATTTTAAGTCCCGAAGCTTGCGAGAAAGTAGCATATGTCCGAAGGAGGACCATAATTGACTTAGCATCCCCCTTACAAAATAGAAGAAGGTCATCCGCAAACATAAGACTACTCAGTTTCATAGGGCCACAGAGGGGGTGAAATTTGAAGTCCATAGTGCTAGTTGTGTGAGCAAGTAGCCTAGTGAGGTACTCCATACAAATAGTAAACAGTAAGGGGGATAAAGGGTCCCCTTGCCTTAGGCCTCTCTTCCCTCTGAAAAAGCCAAAAGAACTCCCATTTAAGCTCAACGAAAATGAAGCTGTTGAGACGCATTCCATAATCAAGGCAGTAAACTGGGTAGGGAAGTGTAGAGCATTAAGCATTTGCTCAAGGAAGCTCCACTCCACACTATCATATGCCTTTTGTAGGTCAATCTTGAACATACATCTCGGAGAGACTGATTTCCTCCCATATAGCTTAATCAGATCTTGACATATCAGAATGTTTTCCAAAATATTTCTTCCTTGGATGAAACCCCCCTGCGTTTTGGAGATAATCGTTGGGAGTACCATTGCCAGCCTGTTACACAAAATTTTAGAGATGCATTTATAGATCGTATTACAACACGCAATGGGGCGGAACTGCTGGACAGTTTGTGGTCTAGAGACTTCGGGAATGAGCATCACGATAGTGTTATTGATTTGCTTCAATAATTTCCCGTTATTGAAAAATTCCATCACTGCCTCTCCCACCTCAACACCAATCGTTTCCCAACTAGCTTTGAAAAATTTACTTGAATAGCCGTCCGGACCGGGAGCCTTGTCATTTGGGATAGAAAAGAAGACATCTTTGATTTCATCTTGTGTCACCGTAGAATTATAGTAATATTTTAAAACAGTTACGCATTCTTCTAAGAATTTAAGAAATGTTTCAATTCATTTAGAAGGAAATAATTAACATTGCAATTCCTTTACTAACAAACAATAAGTAAAATGAAACAATCGCTGGATTGAGCATGATTTCAGGATGCTTGTTGATTTTGAATGCATACTCATATTGCATTGGTTGTTGTGAAAGAAGCGTGGTTCAATGCAATAAAGCTACTCGGTACTTTGTATTTACATTTCTTTTACGTTGTATTTTATTATGTAAGTGCTAATATAAAACTTTGGTAGCTGAAATTTATTTAAGTACATTAATTGATATGTTTGACTCTCTTATTCAAGAAATCTATTTATTGACAGAAATATACTTAAAATGAGAAAATTAAAATAAATATGTTGATATAATCATAAAATATGAACATTCAATTTATAGAAAAACTCTTTTCTGGTAAAATATCACTTGATAGTCATCATCTTTAACTTCTCTGTGAATGATGAATGATGAATATTGCATGCATGCTTCATATTTTTACAAACGTGTAAAAGTAACGTAGTTTTACATTTGCTATTTGTTTGTAGTCTTATACTATTGTTTTGGCTGTACTTTTAAGGGAATGTAATTTGGATGTCTCGATCTTGTTATGTATTTGGACTGTTTCAGCTTAACGAACCGATTACTTGTGGACTTATTTTTTTACTGCTATTGTTAATTTAAATATGTTGCACATTCTATCTTTAATGTGTTGTACTGCTGTCTGTCTTTGGCATGTTTATATTTTGATGTATTATTTTATTGGATGTTTGAAATAATTAATTGATGGGAAATGGTGACACTATACTAAGCATTTGCTTCTAAATGAATTTAACTCATTGTTCCTCCTCTGATCATCTTGTTTACTTGATTCATTGATTATTTTTTATTGGGTGGAAAAATAGTATTTCATAATGATCATCAATATTGTCTTAGAGGACTAACTGAATGAGCATACCTAAGTCGGAAAAGTTAGTACCTAGAAATTTTAGAATAAATAATTAAAAGTTTGCTAACTTGGGACTCAAAGAAATTAAACACAAATACTTCAAATTGAAATAGAGTCAATCAAAACCTTAGTGATCTATAATCCGTGGATGTTTTTCCATGGCTCGTCTTCCTTTTTTTGATGCATTTGTTTGTGCATCTATTGTTGTTTGCTGCATCCTCGTTTGATTTTTCCTTTATTTTCTGTCGGATTGTTAATATAGAGAAACATTTAGAAGCGGCTTACCGATGTAGACAAAAATTGAAAACTTGGATATAACATTTTGTTAGTATTATTCTTGGTTATGTTAATTGTTGTGTCTAAAAAGACTGCTTTTTCTGATTAACAACATGCATATGTGTAACGAATTAGAATGGTTAAGGGGGTAAAAATAACAGAAATCAGAATTCGTTTGCTAAATACTCCATACTTGTTTGTTCTTTGGTAGATTCCATTCTTTGATTTTGTTTCTACATCATTTGTGTTGTTTCATACCATTATTCTTGAGCATCTATGCATTTTGTTATCAGGATGCATTTTCTGATCAATAACCTGCATATATATAGAATAAGAATGAATGAATGAGGGTTGAAGCATAAAAGAAATTAGAATCAATGCGTGTTAAATCACACAATGTGCACCTGTTTTTTGCATATCTGTTCCATTTGTGGAACAATACACTCTATTTTATTAGAGTGTGAATAAGTTAGAACAGCTTTACAACAATGAAGTTCGGAAAATGAGTCACCTATTTTGGAAATTAACTTGATATTGAATACGTAGTACATCTGCTTGATGCCTTGGTTATCCTCAAGTTTTTATGCATTGAATGTTTTCCCTAGTTTTTGTTTGATTGCATTGTGTATTGTATCTTACCGAGTATTATAAATGCAGGTGCAGTTTTAAGCTTTTGACTTTGACAAAATTGAAGAAATCGAATAAGCATGATAGCACATACGGAGTACTTAGTTATCAACCAAATTCATCACTTCTTAGGAAATGAACTCCTTTCTCGGGTGCTACTGCTCGACTTGAGATTCGTGCTTCGTTGGCTTTCGTACCTATTTGCGGATCACCGTTGTCGTGATTGGAACCACATTCATATTATCCGTGATTTCAGAAATCGATTTTTGTTGAAATGAGAAAAGCATAGTTTGGGAATTAAAGGAGTATGCCATTGTTAATTTTTTCAAGTTCAATTAATGAACTGATTGATGAATGTTTATTTAGGATCTGTTAGCACAAAACTGTGTAGGCAATATTTTTTTTTTAGATTGTAAAGCTGTAATTACTTTTTTAAGGGATAAAACTTCCCACTTTTCCAAGTGGTGGGCAGTTAAGCAAGAGTGGGGTGGTTTTATAAAAGAAGTCATCTGCTGGGGTTAAGTAACCGCCAATAGTTATTCTTAACCGCATCACTCTTAACTGCTTCATTTTATTGTTAATTGCTCCTTTGCGTGACACATCAGCGCCACTTAGACTTGTGCTGACGTGGCTTAATATAAGGCCTTCAAATGCTGTAACTTTATATAATAAGGGATTATTCACATGGATTTCATTGAAGGTATTAAAGGTTATAATGTCTAACAGAATTGTTCAATTTTTTAGTTATAAGGTTAAGTTCTTAGCTGAGGATCAAAATGAAGATCAAATTTATGTAATTCCCAACAATAGACAAGTTGAAGAAGAAACTGGATGGAATGCATATGATTCATATGACATGCTAATGGAGGTATAGATTAGACACTTTCAAAAGAATAATGCACCAAATTTTTTTAATTGTAGTGGACTACTTTACTAATCTGATTTCAAATTCACAACAGAAACATGCTGCTTCAAAAGAGATACCATTCACATTAACCACAATGATAGATAAGGAATACATTATAGAGTTGTATGTGTGTGGCTATTTCAATGTTGTGATGGATACAAAATGTTACATGGTTGTCAATCTATTTGATGATAAAGAAGAAATCCATAAAATGAAGAGCATGTCGATCGAACAGGTAAAAACAGTACAATTAATGAATCCTTCAATTTCATAATATCTATTTACTTAATTTCATATTTTTATTGCAGGAACAAAGCAGCACATTAACAACAGGTTCTGCCGTTTCAAATAATAATGAAGAGTTGGTGAGAAACTCATTTTAATAATTCTTAACAAATGACATATTTATTTTACAGTAGTAATCATATCATTGATATCAAAATTTTAATGTCATGCAGAATGTGACTCCTATAAGCAAAAGTACACGAAAAAGGCCACACTTTGACTCCATAAGTGACTGTCAAGATCAACATTCATCGACAAAGACAACTACCAAATTGCAGAGGAAGTAGTCAATGACATGGCCATTCATGTTTTATTCTTAATTTAAGTAACAATTGTAGTGTTTAATCATTATGCATCCTTTTACTAAACATTTCAGTTTTAATGTTAGAGACCTGTTATTATATTTTTTAAGTAATTGTTATGTTTTCTAATTAACTAAATTGCATTAAGTTACTCATGTTTGGTGAATTGATTATATAGTACTAACATTTAATTCAGAAATTTAATTTAATTTACTTCATCGTAAGTACATTTATATGTAAACCTGGATCACTAAGAACATTTGTTAAAATCATAAAATGGAGAACATCTATCACCAAGTGTGAAAATAGTGTTTTCTTAAGATATTTATCATCAAGCTATAAACCTATAAATATGTCAACAACTATTTATTCAACACCAGCTTAATAGTTTTCACATTAAAACAGCTCTTTCATTTTCGTCAAGTTAGCATTTACATTTTTAAAAGAGGCATAATTCAACCATTATAATAAACGCAGGTTCAGACTAAATAATATCGTTGTTTACACCTATTTTAATTTAAGAAAGATAACAAAAACATATTACCTGCATATTATTTGAACATCAATACTACTATATTATACAAGAAACCATTTAGTCAGCAGATACTATCATATATACATTTACTTCATTATTTCAAATCCACATCAAATTGAAAACCTAAAACAATTTTCAGTAACTTACAGATACAAACACTAATAGCAGTTAATCTGAAAATTTTATGGTCAAATACTTGGTGAATAAATAAAAGTCAGTAGCAAAGCATTACTCCACTCCCTTTTTAACTTCTCATTTATAACTTACAGCAGTTACATTAAGTTTAAATCAACATTTTCAATCTATAAATAGACAAGAGACCACATTAACATATAAAAGTTCACAATATACAAATCAAAAGGAAGCCTTATATTCTTTACTCAATACAAAATCCCATTTCCGTTTTAATAAAAAGCATACCTAAGAAATATAGATTTTAAGAACTACTGGAAGGTTTATGATGGAGAATGATGGTGCTTCAAGAAAAGAGAAGGCAAGGGATAATAAAAAAATTCAAAACACGGAAGGTAATTGTTATTTTGTACATTTTATTCTGTTTTAATAAGGTTCATTGTATATAGGAATAGTTTCTACGATAATTTATAAATTTCCTTTCATTAATAGCTTTAAGCATTAATTCCAAAATTAAAACAGTCAACTAAAAAATAATGTACAGAATACTCTTTATATCGTTTAGGAATATTATAGATAGTCATTAATCCAATTAGTTTTAATTAATACAATATTTTGACCCACTTTATCCTTAAAATCATATATTTTTAGAGTCAACATTTTAGTAATCATATTAACATTTTTATACACATCACTTTTTGTTAACTACAGTAATCTAAACAGAATCTTAACATGCATCAAGTCATTAATATTTTAAATAGTGTAATAAAATACTCCGAAATTATGGAAAAAAAGAGAAAAAATTCATGCCTCAGTTATTTCAAATTGTACATATGCAAAGATACCCAGATCTACATAGTTTAGTGATAAATAATAAAAAAAACAAAGAAAACACAATCTTTTTTAGCTACAATTAACACAAGAACAAAGTAATATAATTACATTAATAGATGTAACTAATCAAAAAAAATAACAAACATGTTCAGCAAAAAATAGAAAAGAAGATATTTCATTTCTCAAAGTCTAGATCTAAAAACATATGATCTATAAAAGGTGAAAACATATCATATTGTTAAGTATTATTATTCTGCAAGCAATAATTAAATTCGAAATGAGAGGGTAGAATGTAGAATGTTATACCTTCTAGAATGAGTCGATTTTTAGATTAAAATAAAAAGATTAATAATAGTAGATCTGATGTTGTTACAATATCTCGAGTATATTCTGTATATTATTATGGAAAGATATTATTATTTACTTTAGATAGAATTATAGAGTTGAAGTTTATGGCAGTTACTAGTTTATGGAAAGATACTAGGAGATTGTAATTCTCAATATATAAGGAGAATTGTATGATGTTAATTATTAATGAGAAAAACACTTTCCCAAATTCTCTTATTTTCTTATTTTATCATGGTATCAGAGCCTCTCGATTCTTAAGAACAACTAAATAAACGTTCCGCTGCCCTGCCGGTGGGTTGAAAATACGGCACCCACCGGTGGGATTTGTTCGTTGTTATTCTCACACACACACAAAGAAAAAAACAATTTTTTCGTATTTTTGTTAAAATAAAAAATAAAAATAAAACACTATTTCCCCTCTGAATTTTATTCCACAATACCTCATTCTTCCACAGATGTGAGGCTGACGATTCTATCTATGGCGTTTGTGAATTTGCTATGAGTTCGAGAAGGTTCTCAAGCAATTTAAATTGGCGGAAAGTTTACCGTCTAAAATTGTCAAGTAGAAAACTTGACGTTTAATCATCGACGACTCAGAAACCTCGTTCGAATTTTAGCCGGAAGAGTCTATATGCCACCTTGGAGAAGAGAGCAATGAAGATCGAAGATCGAAGATATCAATTTTTTTTAATTTACGATAAAGGAATATCATATTATCGTACCATAGACAAATGGTGACGAAAAATTGAAGGGGAACGGGAACGGTCCAAAGATCATCCTCATGACATCACCTTCGAAGATATCAAAGATCGAAGATATTGGATTTTTTTTTAATTTGTGCAAACTCATGGAAATTTTAAAAATTACCATGAGTTTGAGGGGATAATAGAGTATAGGTAATGGAGGATACCGTGGTACGGTATCCGAATATGTTTAGGAAACACACAATATTATATGAGGTTTAGGAAACACACAATAGAACAATATTGTGTGACAAATTAGGAAATACAATAATATCATTAAGATATGATTTAGTATAAGATACTCCCTCCCATTCTTTGGAAACCTACCATAAGTTGAATATATGTGAGGTATATTTTAATCATATGGTAGGTTTCCAAAGAATGGGAGGGAGTATGATTTAGTTTCCTAGTTTGAGTTAGATACGGTGTCTTTATGATAATATAAATATGGGTCTATGTTTGTATTAATAATTAAGAAAGAAAGTACGAAGTTATAATATGGGTCTATGTTTGATCGGGGTCAAGATGGCAAGGTAGGTAAATTACTTAAATCCATTTATGGCTTGAAACAGGCGTCGCGAAATTGGTTCGCAAAATTGACCGTGTCCATGAAAGAATACGGATTTATTCAGTCATTGGCCGATTATTCGTTATTCACATTCAATCGTGAGGATATTTTTATTGTGGTCCTAGTATATATCGATGATATGATTGTGGTTAGTAATAATGTTGGAGCGTGCAAGAATTTCAAAACTTTCTTAGACAAGAAATTTGGAATTAAAGACTTGGGTAAAATTAAGTATTTCTTGGGAATAGAAGTAGCACATAGTAAAGATGGACTATTTCTAAACCAACGAAAATATGCAATGGGTATCATCAAGGAAACAGAGATGCAAGACGCACGTCCGGCATATACTCCCATTCCGACTGATCACAAGCTAGCATTGGCAACCGGTTATGTGTTGAAAGACGTGATGAAGTATCGAAGATTGGTAGGGCGGCTAGTATATTTGACCATAACTAGGCCGGATCTAGTCTATGCGGTACATGTTTTATCACAATTTGTGAATGAGCCTCAGAAGGAGCATTGGGATGCGGCACTAAGGGTAGTTCGGTACCTCAAACAAAATCCGAGTAAAGGGATCAAATATAAGAAGAATGAAGATTTGCAATTAGTGGGATATTGTGATTCTGATCATGCTAGGTGTCAAGTGTCACGGAGATCACTTAGCGGATATTTTGTGTCGATAGGCAAATCACCGATATCTTGGAAAGCAAAGAAGCAAGTGACGGTTTCGAAATCTTCAGCGGAAGCCGAGTACAGAGCCATAGGTTTGGCCACTAGTGAACTGATCTGGTTAAAGTCTTTTCTTGCATCATTGGGAATCTTTCACAAGAAACCAATGCAGTTATATTGTGATAACCAGGCGGCTATACACATAGCTAAGAATCATGTATTTCATGACAGAACGAAGCATATTGAGATTGACTGTCATTTTGTTCGTCAACATCTGGTTGAGAAGACAATCAGTTTATCGCATGTCAGGAGCAAGGAGCAAATCGCAGATTTATTCACCAAAGCATTAGGAGGTGAAGCGTTTGACCATTTGCAGTTCAAGCTGGGTCTCGGTTTACCAGGAGCACCAACTTGAGGGGGGAGTGTTAGAATATCTCGAGTATATTCTGTATATTATTATGGAAAGATATTATTATTTACTTTAGATAGAATTATAGAGTTGAAGTTTATGGCAGTTACTAGTTTATGGAAAGATACTAGGAGATTGTAATTCTCAATATATAAGAAGAATTGTATGATGTTAATTATTAATGAGAAAAACACTTTCCCAAATACTCTTATTTTCTTATTTTATCAGATGCCATAAACCCCAAATTTTATGGAATCTTCACGGACAAAGATCTGTACAACAACCCAAAAAAGGATCAGTAATTAAAGAAATTGGAAATAGATTAAATTTCGAAATCATGCACACACAAAAAAACCCTCACCATTTTCGATCTTGAAAATAGATCTTGAATTCGGATCGGATAGAAAATATGCATAAAACAACGAACAAAAATATGCACAACACAGTAAAAAAAAGATCAGTAATGAAAAAAATTGACATATTGAGGATTCCGAAATTTGAATAAATAAAAATTAAAAAAAAAAACTCACCATTTTCGGGTTCGGATAGCAAAGTAATCTTGATTTCATATTCGGATAGGAAATATGCACAAAATTTTGATTTCAGTAGAGCACGTAGAACACAGAAAAAAAAAAGGGGGATCAGTGATGATTTCGAAAAAAATATCAGTAAAGATTTCGAAATCTAAAACAAAAAAAAAAAACTCGCCATCAATTGATGAAGATCTTCATTTCTGATCGGAACGTGCTGATTGGATTAATAAACGATGAAAGTTGATATTTCTGAGTGTTGCATATATTTAATTTTCTTCCATTTTTTTCTTTTTGAAATCTGAGTGTTACAGTGAGAAGAGATGATTTTGAAGAGAGAGAGCGTTTGACTGAGATGGAGGCAGTCGGTTTTAGGGTTGGTTTTAGGGTTGCTGTAATGAAGGATATATCTTTTATATATATGCTCTACAGTAACTCAACCATTTAGGGTTTCAGTTTCTTGGGCCGGAGTGGATTGGGGTAATCAGAAAAAGAGCTAAGTTCAATTTGGGCCAAGCCCATGTAGCATTAAAAGGAGTAAGTAAATATTGGTTACATTATTGTCATATATTTATGATTGCTCAGGTGGTTTGTGAGTAATATTAATGTTTCGCATGTGCATGTGGTCAAGGGTTCGACATTCGCCTAGATAATTTTATTTGGATATTAAACCTTTAACACAAATAATTTATAAAATGAAAAAGTGTAGACTTAAAATCAACCTGAAACATTGACACATGAAATCAATGCAAGATACATGTTTGACTTATATACATCTATTAACATTATTGATTGGGTAAATTAGTTTTAACTTATGTTTTTTTAAAGAGTAAATTAAAAATTACATCTTGTAAGATACCAATTTTAAAATTTACTGCATTTTGAATTTTTGGTTAAAAATAACTCCCAAAATCTATCAAAAATTCAAAAATTGCTCCAAAATATAATTTCTGAACGAAAATGACCCTAACTTTTTTATGTCATATTACTTTACTCACCCTCTAGCCAGGCCTTTTTCATCTTAAAAATAAATTTGGAAGCAATTTTTGAACTGTTGATAGATTTTGGGAGTTATTTTTAACAAAAATTTCAAAAGGAAGTAAATTTTAAATTTGATATTTAAAAGGGAGTAATTTTTTATTTACTCTTTTTTAAATAATGTAAAATTTACTCTCAGTAGAACTAACTTAATATAAAAAACGTAACACAAAACATTTCAAGAAAATTGCGAATAAAAAATAGACATCTAATTAGAACTGCCTCATGAAAATCAAAGTGTACCATTAAAAAAAACTGATTGTTATCTCATAAATTAATAATAAAATTTATTTAATGTAACAATTACTCATATAGAGATTACGGAGTACATTATATATAGAGTCGTGTAATATGTAAAATGTGTTATATTTTCCAATTTCAATATATTCCAAAGAAGTCTGGTTACTACTCCGTATTCTATACGGAGTAGTGAAGTACTACATTAGATGAAACTTAACTATATTAATATTTTCATAACTAATATCCATTATTTTGACTATTATTACGGAGTATTGGTTATTGATACTAATACATTTTATAAATATAGATTTTTTTATTTGTTTTTCTATTTCATGCTATTTTATCAGTGATTATACTTATTAGTTTACGTTATATGGAGTATAAAAAATCAATTTTGAAAATATTTCAAGAAGTTATGAATAAAAAATACTCCGTAGATCTTTAATTTGAACTGTAAAAAATATAGATAACAATAAATATTTTTTATAAGTACTACGGATTATTTTACGTGGGATCTAGTTTTACGATACCGTGTATATATATATATATATATATATATATATATATATATATATATATATATTTGTACTTTATTGGTTTGGGTAATTAAATATGTCATGGAGAAAAATGGGGATTATTTTCTGGCATTTTTTAAAAATATACTAAGAAATACAAAATATCAAGTAGTATTGTAATATATTTGGGGTTTTGACCGTGTTTTAATGGATTTAGTTTTGTAATCATAATGTGTTATTGGTGGGCTCAAATTGCATTCCAACCCTTTTTTAGCATTAATGTATATATGGAATGTGTAATTGGCGGGAAAATTTTGTGAGGTGGTTTCTGTATTATATATTAGTATAGATAATATATTTTCCTTTTTCGAACTTAACTAAATCGAAATATTTTTGACATCTATATTTATACGAAGTATATCTTCATTTGATTTTGTGTAGTATTTAAGACTATAAATTACCTTATTTAACATATAGATACGTCCACATCCTAATATATGGAGTAATTTTTATATGGGTTTTTCTATGGAGTACCCCTCAACTATTGGCTTTTCCAAGTGGTACCCCCGCCTTTTTCGAATTACAAGGTGTACCCCTAAACTTTACTTATCAGTCCATATCATAACCCTAAACTTTACTTATCAGTCCATATCATAACCAAAGTAATAAGTGTATTACAATTTTTTTTTGTAAATGAATAATTAACATATTAATCAATTCAATTTAATGCTTCAAACCACCTCTCTTTCTTTACCATTCACCAAGCCACTAAATGTTCACCACAACGCACCTCTGTTGTCGGTCAACGTCGACCTCTTTACCTCACTCTTTTAAATCCTTCAACCTCAATTCCTTCATCACCCATATGTCGTAGTGTAGTGGAATGAAGTTTTTCGAGTAAAGGATGCAAATTGAAGAAATATATCATGGTTGATGAAAGTCAATTAGGGAATAATCACTATTTACATCATCAATTGAGAAATTTTCGTCGGAAAATCAAAATTTTGGTTACTATATAGAGTAATTTACAAAGTTTAGGGGTACACCATGTAATTTGAAAAAGGCGGGGGTACCACTTGGAAAAGCCGATAGTTGAGGGGTACCCCATAGAAAAACCCTTTTTATATTAAAAACTTTTATTCCGTATAATTTTGATGTTTAAAAGTCATATGAAGTACCGTAAATAACAGCATTGAGAAAGTGGAGTTAAAATCGATAAAATATTTTCGATCCTAACCAATATTAATTCTGTCTTCGTCCTTGGGTGTAATGGGTTAGTGGATTGGTGTCATTGTTATGAGAATGGGTACAATTTTGGACGTCAATTTTGGTCCACCCTACGTTCCCCATCTTTTTCCTTTACGTTTATATATCTTCCCATTAGTTAATTATTCAACTACTTTAGAGTCGTTTCTTCTAACATTTTGCTTTGAGTGAGTGTTTTTGTAGATTCTACACGATTTCAAGCCTTTTTGTGCATTTACACTCATATCTGGTTAGAAGAACGATCCCGAGACAAAACTCGTGCTTTAGGACGTCTAGGCGAAGAAGAACTGAGAAGTGTCGATTCATTGGGCCGTGGAAAGCGGCTCAATACTTGTTTCATATGCAATGTGCGCGCCACCCTGCCCCGACAGGCCGCCTGCCAGCTGGCCTGAGCGACACACAAGACGATTTAAGCTTAGTTTGAAGTTGTGCTTCGGCCCCTGCATGTGACCGGCCGCCTGCCGACCGGCCGACGTGCACACTCAGATTTTTCCGCCCTTTTTGTTTAACTAAGAGAGGCTTTGTATTTTTTTATCTATCACTTCTGATACTCAGAATTTTTCCTTAGAAAAAGCTACGTGACTCTTAGCAATCTAGCACTCGGTTTCAACTCGTACTCGATTTCGGTAAATTCATTTATGCAATTTTCAGTTTTATATTTCAATCTTCATCGTGAATTACTTAGTTCGTCGTAATTTTCTATATTTATAATTCGTCGTTCTGTTTAGTTCGCTAGATTCTCGTTCGTTTATCGTTAGATTTATTTGCTTCACTTTTTATTATGAATTCTATGTATGCGATTTGTTGTTTCGTAATTATCATGCGTAGCTAATTTTCTCGTTGGGGTCGAGGAGGATCGATGGATTTTTATATAGTGTATGTTGCTTCGATACTAAATTTATAATTATGCTAGTACCATTTTCGCGTGTTTTATTTGTCGATTAATTTGTTAAAGGCCACAACATTTTAATCTGTTTGGGAAAGTCTAGTTCTTGTGCGAAAGCCGAATTAGGATTAATTAGATCACGCGCGATTTGTTAGGGAGTCTAATAAGTTGCGAGATCCCGTTAGATCCTTCCTAGTTTGACACGATTCGAGAGAACGTGTTATAGCCGACTAGCATGTTTATGTGTTTATTATTGTCGCATAATCGTCGAACATCTATCGTGAACCCGTGACCTTAGTTTTCATCTCATTGTTAGATTCGATTATTTATTATCGCATTTTAGTAGTGTTTTTATATTTTTCCATCAATCGACCCGTTTATAGCATTTTAGAATCGCCATAGCTACTAGACGAATTTAACTGTTTCCCTGTGCATTCGATACCTTGCTTGCCGCTATATTTTTGTTAGTAGCATTGGGCTTATCTTGATTGGGTGAGACGACTTAACCCATATCAAAAAGGGAGAAAGTGAGTTGATGACACCCTCAACCTACATGCTTAAAATCGCCTCGAAAACGGACTCGTAATAGCGACGGGAGCGTGGGAGTGTCGAGGATGTAAGTAGAGTTATGGTGTATGTATGGTTAGGAAGCGGATGCTCTCGGGTCTTTGACGAGTTTTGATCTCGGGATTTTGAATGTGTATGTGTGTATAGATGATGGGGATGATTGAATGTTGAGGTTGTGCTAGTGTGTAGAATTGCTTGTTGTGTGCTAAGTGTAGGGTTGCCAAGGTTGCTTAGGGTTTTTTTTAGGTTGTAAATTAAAGTTCTTGAAAATGAAGAGGTAAAGGTGGGGTATTTATAGAAAATGTACCCCGACCTAGGGTCACTCAATCGAGTGGCCCTAGTGTACTCGATCGAGTACCCTGAAAAGAAGAGCATGATCTGTTTTTGTTGTTGCACTCGATCGAGTGAGGTCAAGCCACCCGATCGAGTGGGTCAGGCGGGTGAGCCAATTTAGGAAAGCTTTGACCTTTTTTGAATTTTGAATATTGTTGATTTGGCACTTGTTTCTAGAAGCTTGCACGGTCGGTTTTTGATTCGGACCGGGTTTTGGGTCGTAAAAAGACGGTTTTACTTCCGGTGCCGGTTTTGGCTCAAATTAGTCTCATTTTATTGGAAACGACCCACTGGGCCTGGATTTGAGATCGTTTTTGAGAAATTTGCACTCCGCTAAATGCCCACGTCGGATACTATTGATTTCGAGTCCGTATTCGAGCTTATTAAGTCACGTTTACATCCGTTCATCATCGGGTGTTTTGTCGGGAACTGCTATAGACATTAGCAGGCAAAATGCGGGTGTCTACAGAGCCCCCACTCTGACTGAGGTTTGGACAAGGCGAAAGTCAGAGTAGCTACCAGGCCAATCAAGGATTACGACCTGGCAGCCTTCCGGTCGGGTCGTTTATAGTCCATTAGACTCGCGTGAAGGGCTCGCCAGCCATAAGAAAAGGGTCATACCTGTCATGATGATGATAGCTCCGTGGGGAGTCATACTTGTCTTTGAAGTCCTAGGTGTACCTGTATTTGCACGTAATACTTAGGTGAAACACCGACTCACGCTGGGGAGTAAAGTAGCTGCGCGGGGACTTGCTTTTGAAGTCTTGGGCGTACCCGTATGCCGACACATCACATCTTGGATGTAGCATTCTAGGAGAAACACCGTCTTTGATGTTCCGTTGGGAAGCACTGGCTGGCACCTGAAATGTTAGATACATTGGCAGAAATAGCACGCATAGTATATAGCAAGATAGCACATAGGAAACGCAAAGCATCTATAGATTGGCTTGCGCTGGAGAAAATGGTTTTTTGGTTCCTTTTGAAATCAAAGTCCTGAAAGCAACTCACGTGGTAGGAGATAGGTTTTCAAAATTGAAAGGGGTAGAAAAGAAATTTGCAGTTTAAATAGACTGAAATTTGACCTTGTCAAAAAGGATTTTCTGAAATGGCTAAGTTTTGCAAATTTCAAAGCAAGAGTTTGAAAAGCGAGGCATACCGACAGACTTGACTCTGGACGCGACAAGACGAGTTGACAGACACGAACTGGACTCTCGAGGGATTGGACCGTGACTTTGCAGGGGGTGGGCCACCTAAGATGACAAGTCTCTTAAGTTGCGTTATTTTATAGCCTAGACGAGTGGCAACACGGTCAAACTTCAAACTGGGAAGGATCCGGTATAGGGGAATTGCAGTAGTCTGTAATGAGACTGTTTCTGCAGGACTCAGCAATAGCAGTGTTGTAGACTAGTGCTCTTTTGAATTTTGGGGTATATTCCCAAGGTGGGTGTCGTTTCGAGTCCCTGACAGATTCTCTTCTTCGACCGAGCCGAGTACTAGGACACACTATAAAAAGGAGGCTAGTTTTTGAAACATATTTTGGATTTTGTGAGTGGATGGCGGTCTTCTGTCTAAGAGAAGCCCCTAGGACGACAAAGCTAACTGTTGAGAACATGATAGCATCGTGACCGGAATGGCGGTGCTTTTTGAATTTGTGTCAATGTGGGTGGTTGTGCCCTTGTTGAAAGGCTGCCTACGTATTCACGTATAGTGAAATCAAACCAAGCCGTAGTTCATTGGATTGGAGGATATGTTATGGTGCCTAGTTTATTAGGGCTTTGTGTGTAACTAGCCATAATGATGGTGTAGGCTAGGTGTGTTCCCAATGATGTCTTGATCAAAGGGCTGGAACAGTTAGGATGTTGATCCTGTGACTGTGAGCGTTCTCCGGGGTAGCCTGATAAGTGTGTTTTGTAGTGTTTATTTCTCGTGTTTGGTCCCGCTTTCTCTTCTGGAATCGCTCTTTAGAGCGGTTTCGAGATTACTTACGCTTCTTCTAGCTTGTTTTAGGTTCCTAAGGCCTATCTTCGAGAAATGAAACGATTCTGACTCGTTCCCAGCGTATATGGACTCAATGAAGAGAAGCGACGATGATTCGATGACTTAGACTCGATCGCGAGTCCCATGGAGCCCACTTGATGATATCTCGAGCACCGAGCATCAATAAAAAGCCTAAGAAGAGCAAATAATGACTCTTCACGGTCGGGAAGGACCCATCACGACCGGGATGAAGAGACGAGAAGAAACAGGCTGCTGTGGGGCCATCCCGGCCGGAAGCACCACCATCCCGACCGGGACCGCCCACCCCTTCCCGGACGGGAAAGGCCCAGCGCTGCCCGATTTTCATTCTTTCGCCTCCCTTACTCCTGGAACCCTATATATACCCCCGTCTTGTATTGTTTTAGGACTCTAGCTTACATAATGAAACCCTAGACTACTTTAGGTTAGATTAGCTTAGATTAGTGTAGATTAGCTTAATCCCTCCTTAATTACTCTTCCATTAAACCTTAATCTAGTTAGTTACTCTTGTATTATTGGAATTCTTTGAGATTCTATCAAGATTGACAACCTTGGTGATGTATTTGGGTTTTCTTTTATGCAAGTGTTCATCTTTTCATCTCCTTTCTAGTTGGGTATAATTGTGGACATGACGTAGGTCCACCCCGACGCGGCTACGCGCGGGTTTGGGTAGGCGAATGAACCTCCATATGAGAAGGATCGAATTGAAATTTAAGTCGAAATTGAGTCGCCACCGAATTTTATGGTTATTCGGAACCATTCGAGCCCACTCTATATCGCCATGGTCCATACACAAAGTATGGCCCATTTCGGTTTGAGAGTTTATTGGGCTCGTCCCTTTGCATATCGATATAGATGCCGACTTGAGCGGTTAATCGTATATTGAATGGCTCTCGTTGCCAATGGATTCGGACATCCGGAAACCACGGTTCTGAGTAAGGGGTGAGGGTACGTGTTGGGAAGCCCACTAAGGACACCCAACCCCGCCCGCACTTAGCGGCCTCTACTAGGACATCGTTTGACTTTTTAATATGCGCGTTAGTGATTCGGTGAAATGTTATGCAAACAGCGTTTTAGCTAAGCATGCGAATTAGATGTGAGCTACGTCAATTTAATGCATCTAATTTATTGTCGAAGTGATTTAGCATGCGAGGGTTCATTTAAAAGCGGTAAAACGCAAATAAATAAAGCAAAGCAAAAATGGATCGATTACAAGTTACACGGGCGGAATACAACCCGGAATTCACAATACGGCGTACAATAAAATAGGACAATTGAAATATATAATTGAAACGACGAGCAATAATTGTAAACGGACCCGTGTATAAACTAGACCGTGATTTTGTGTAGGTGGACGAACTTTAATTAGTTACACATTATATTGCGTATTAATCAAAGGACGGAGGTTCGAGACCTAGACGTGGTGCTAGCCCGATCTCGAACCTCGATGCCTTGTCCCGACTTATCACTTCGAGAAATTGAGTCTAAATTAATTTTACATCGGATACGACTAAAGAGTCGTCGATATAAAATTAATAATGTGAGATCGTCGATCAAAATCGTTTAAGTGAAGTGATATGCATGAATTTTGGAAAAGCCACGTGATTGAATTTACACGTGTCGACTAAGTCGTTTTTTAAAAAAGACGAGGCTCGAATGATAAAAAGAAGAGCCCTCGGTTTCTGGGCTGCAGGACCCACTCGGTCGAGTCATGGCCTGACTCGGTCGAGTGTGTCCTTAGACGTAGCTACTGCCCGTTTTTATGGGTGCTACTCGATCGAGTAGCGTACGTACTCGGTCGAGTAGCCCCTGTACGAATGAGAATTCGTTTCGTTTTATGATGATCGGCTAAATTAAATACGAATATTGCGTGATTCGCATTTAATTTAGCTTCCGGTGTTATAATCATGTATGAATGATTATAATACCGTCACCGGAGTTTTAGGAAAACGTTTATTGTTAGTTTAGAAAATTTGAATTAGTAACGAAGGATGTCCCTCTACGTCACGTCATCGAAACTAACTCTTTCGAGTTATGTGATGTCGGTTTTCGTATCAACGGGTTTCGTACTAATTGGAAATGAGATTAAATGCGTTCAACTATGACTTTAGATTGGTTATCATAGTTCAACACATTCAAAACCGAATTTTTCGTATTAAAATGCATTTACGCGATATTATGACGATAATGATGATAAAGAAAAGGTGATACAAAGACGCGAAAGTACGACAATATTAATGCTAGTGTCCCTACTATGCTTACGATTATAAATACGATACGAAAATATGACAAATAAAACGAAAAAAGAGATTAAAAAAAAGGATCGAGATGGGGTTTAGGACACCCTCAACATACATGCTTAGTAAGGACCTCGGAAATGGACTCGTAATAGCGGCACGGGCTTGGGAGTATCGAGGATGTATGCGAGTTATGGTGTGTATATGTGTGTGTATGCTTCGCCGGTTCTCCGAGAGACGAGGGGCTCGGGTTTTGTGTGTCTTGCCTAAGTTGCTAGGGTCGTAGTGTTGTGTAGTGTAATTGCAAAGGTGTGTTTGAAGGAGTGTCGGTCTTCCAAAGTTGTGATGGATGAAAGTTGTGTGTTGTGCATGGGGTCATGGGGTATTTATAAGGGAGCCCCGACCCCGGGTCACTCGACCGAGTGGCGCGGGTGCACTCGGTCAAGTGCCCCTGCGAATGAACCTGGACGGGTTCAAAGAGGCTCCACTCGATCGAGTGGCCAATCCACTCGACCGAGTGGATCAATCAAGCCGCATAATTTAAGGCTTGATTAGCCTTAATTTGATTGTGATTGATTTGGATAGGTTTGGATTGATTTTTGGCTGATTTTGAATCTGGTGCAAGCTTTGAGGACGTACCCGGTCGGTTTTGTGTGTCGGGTTTGTCTTGACCGGGTTTTGACCCGGTCGCTAAAAGACGGGAATTATTTTTGGTGCCGGTTTTGGCCCAAATTAGTCTTGTTTGACTCGGAACGACCCACTGGGCCTGAATTTGAGGTCTGTTTTGTGAGATTTTTACTCCACTAAAAGTCCATGTCGGATATTATTGATTCCGAGCCCAAGTCTGAGTACACTAAGTCACGTTTGCGTCCGATCATCATCGGGTGTTTTTTGGAAACTGCTATAGACACCTGGCGGTCGAATTTTGGGTGTCTACAATAATCTTTATTCTTTCTTTTCTCTTAATCTTTCTTTGTTAGTAAAGTTTCAATATTTATCTTTTGTTTATTGTTCATCCCTTTTGTTCTTCATAATGAATGTTTTTGTACTTTTGATAGTTTCTCTTGTTTGTGTTAGTTTTAGTTTAATTATGTGTGATTAGTTTTCCTCTAGGGTTAGTAGGGGGATTGGGTGTGATTAGGGATGATTAGGGTGAGATTTGTGATACTAGTTGTTGTTTTTGTTGTTTCCTAATGCCTTGCACTCTACATGCTCGATGAAATGCTTGTGAGACTTGAGACGATTACTCCTTGTTTTTCTTGCTTCTTCTCTTGCATGTTCTTGTTTGGTGATAGGTTTGGTTCCTCTACTAGAAGCGAGAGCGTGGTGAGGAGACCCCTAGGCCGTTTAAGTAGTGAGAGCCCGAATGTAACCTAGGCTACGAAACCATGCTAGTACCCCCGTTTCCGTCTTTTTATCTCCTTGGTATCCATGAACCCAACCTAGCCCTAGTTTCCTTCTTATTGATTTAATTATCTTTTCATTATCATTAGTTGTTTGTTTAGCCTTTTTATTTCGTGTTATAGACTTTAGTTTAATCATTAGTCAACCTTAGTCATTCACTTTAGTTTGTCTTGAACCTAGTCTTGGACCATAGCACCCAATAGTTTGGAACTCCCGTCCCTGAGGATCTCGACCCGACTTACCCTTGCTACCTAGCTTAGGTTCGTTGGTTATTATTTTGACCGGTAGGATAGACGACAAATAACTGTCGTCATAGCCCCCAGAGGTGGTGTGAACTATTTGGGCATGTTCTATGCCGACCGCAGGTTGAGTTCCCGTGTTTGGGGTCGGTAACTGGTTTGGATGTTTTTGGAAATGTGGAGCTAGGTCGTAAGTGGCTTTGATGATTCGAAATCTGGAGCTCTGATTTTGTGGAGCTAAGGCTTCGAGGGTAAGGTGTTGTAACGTGGTAGGAAAGAGGGAAGTCGAGTAAAAATGACTCAAACTTCGATCGGGTATGTTGATAAGGCGGGATCTGATTTCCATGTCTGGCCCTAATGGTTAGGGTGTATCCTATGGAGCTTGAATCCTCAAAATTCCATGCTGTCTCTTAGCCTAGGTCTCGAGAAGGTCTTGAGGGTTGTAATGTGGGGAGGCTAAATGTAGTGTTAGCTGACCAGCTTGATTGTTTCTCCCCTATTTGATGGTATGGGTATTGATAATTTTGCATTGACCGTGCCCTGGTCAAGGGACTTTCACTTGAGCTGACCGTTGACGACCACGGTCATGGGTTTTTGAATTTGATTGACCTCTTAGCCCCGGTCATGGGATTCTTTTTTTGGGTTGACCTCTTAGCCTCGGTCAAGGGATTGACCGTATCTGGTCAGGGGATGTTGATCATGGCCAGCTCTTTTGTTTTGGCCTTTTGCTTTTTCCTTGGACTTTTGATATTTTTTTTGTCCAGCTTTTTTCTCTTTTTTTTTGTTGTTGGTCAAACTAACACCTAAGGTAGGGATTGATCGGTCTTATTGGAGGGGTGTTTATTGTGGGAAATGGGTTTGCCTCCCGTCTTGAACCCAAACTAGGAGACTACCTAGATTTGTCCTAGGATTCGATACTGCTCCTACTAGGGGTAGTTATGTGGCTTTCTATACAAGACATGGAACAGGAAAAGGAAAACACGGGCCTCAGTTCCTGCAGTCATTATAGATGTGCCTATAATAGTCACGTGCATGTGCTCACAGTGTATGATGGTGTTCATCATGTTCTCGGAAACACGTAAGGGAAGCATTTATGAGAAATTGAAAAAGCTGATTTTGTTGAATTGGAGAAGAAGACAGAATGCAACTGACTCTGACTCTTTGATTTGGAAATGAGGATGTAGGGTATCCTAGACTCTGACTCAGACTTAGACTCGAAACAAATCCGGACTTCCGAATGCTCGATTGGTTATTTCTTTTTTTGGTAAGGTCCTTGATTAGAGAGAACGACAAGTGCCACGACTCGCCTAAAGTCGGTTTTGCGCAAATGCAAGAGAGGGATTCAAGCTAGACACGGCCCGGGGTGACGGGATGACAAAGACTCTTGGATCGAGATACTCGAACGTTGACCAAGACAAGATAACAGCCCTGACTTGAACTCGATTTTGAGACTCGAGCTGCGCGCGCTACTACGAATACATTTGATTATCTACGCTTTTTTCATTAATTTCCGACGCTTTAAAGTGTCGAGAATTTTAATCTTGACACTTTACAAAAGCGTCGGATTTTGAGCCGTTAGGAATTTTTGACACTTTTAAGCGTCGATATTCTCGACAATTTCTTGTGTCAATAGCTTAAAACGACACTTTATGATGTCAATATTTCTGACACTTTTATGTGTAAATAATTCAAAGGATGACACTAAAGTGTGTAAAGAAAAAAATGGTGGTAACTAACATTGACAAAAAAAAGCGTCAAGATTTATTGATTAAGAAATAGTTTATAATTTTTTTAGACATATTGATCATCAATATATATGTCAAAAAAAAATATTTATTAACATAAAATTTCATTAACAATAATAATATATTACAAAGTTAATAGAAACATGGTAACTGTTTCCCCTGAACAAGAGTTTGAGAACAATTTCTGCTAATGTTCATGTATGAATAAAAAACAATAAAATATCTCAAAAAGCTGATTAAATCCTAACTATAGTGTGCGACGAATCATCTTCCAAAGTGAAAGTGAGAATTGCGCCTTCCAACGGAGTGCATTGCAGAGATTGTTTCTTGACCTGATATGTAAACGCATGGGAATTAAATATTAGAGAAGTGAAGTAGGAAGTTATGCTACTAATTAAAAGATAACACACTTTTGCAGGATTAAAAAAATTACAAACATCAAATCGAAAGTATTGAGACCATCAGAAACCCCCAATCCGCTACTGGTAGCAGAGTTGAACGCATTGAATGATGCTCCTGGCCATTATACTGAGTGTCCATGCCTTGATTCGACGTAAGCGTAAGTCGTTAATATAGATTAACAAATAATATACAAATTAACAAATTAAATAAGATAATGAAATAAACGCAAGTCACTAATATAGATTTAATAATAGCCTTGTGACCAAGCATTTATGACTCTTCAAGAATCAAGAGTGTTTCAAGGGTCCAAAAGTCTGAGCAGTTCACATCAGGTAACTCTATGATAAGGAACATGTTGTTACGAAGAATTGGATAATAATCACTTTAAACTAAAATATTTTCCATTCTCTTTATAACATCTAGTTTCTAAGGATCATAGAAACAATTTATTAGTTATATAATAAGTTAGAGTTGTACGCCAGAATTGAATCACACCTGAATACGATAGGGCACTAGTCCTTCAAGCAAATGTCCAGAGTATAACGTCGACTTGTAAGTTGTCTTCCTATTTTAGGGGCAAAAAAACATTTTCATTCTTGTTCTATTTAGAAAAATCAGTAGATTTAATCTTCACAAGAAGGCATGAGTTTCATCTTGCTAACAATGTACTTGCAAAGTCGAAAAAGAAAAATACAAGGCTTTAATTCAAGAGATTGCAAGTTGCAAAATATAGAAAACATGGATAAAAGCTTGATGGGTTTACAGTTGTCTCCTAGAGTTGTAACAAATAAAATTGTGGAACATACTAAACTAAAAAAAATCTCATCAACACTATGAATATTGCTCTTGTGCAACATTACTGTATTAGTAAAGAGTATATGGAACAAATTACTAGCAGCAATATAACTTTTCAAATAGAGTTAGCTTCACAAATTTATTGTACAAATAACACAAAATAAAGAGGGCAAAATAATACCTATGAGAACCAAGTGCTTTTCATTTATAGCTTGAAGGGGAGAATGTTAAGTGCAGGCAATCCACCATATATACTACCAAGAGGACAATTCATCTCATGTATTCATTCAGTGAGCAAAAGATAGTACAATATACCATAACCCACATGAAAATTTAACAAATGAAACACTTTCACGAGATAACAACAATAAAGGACTCCAATTTTAATAATGCAAAGTTGAAGTTGTGTCGACAATCAAATAGTAAGAGGTTATTCAGATCTTAAGTCGTAGCCATCGACTTTGAAATCTGACATATAGTACGAACCCAACTAATTTGCAAGTGAAAGAGCCTGAGAGTCACATTAAATTCTTAATTGAGATTATCATATCAAGTGTAGTTGTGATAAAGCCTTTAGCTAGCAAAAATTATACAAATATAGTTGTATTGTGAGTGACATTCCATCGACCAACTAATTTATCATTGAGTAAATCTAGTTACGGAGTAATTGAAATATAACAAGGGTATACATTACTAAAAAATGGAATTAGAGACTTTGAACACCGTAAACGACTGAACCTTTATGATACATCAACATTAGTAATCAAGTATTTAAGATGACATGATTTTAGTTCAGTGCATAAAAGTAGATGTTAACTACCTTAGTTGGTAAGGTTATGAAATGTGGTACTCATGATTCCGTGAGCATCATATTCGCTCTTGTAGGTTTCTCTATATACCCAAAAAAGATTATTTACATCTAAAAAACCAGTTGAGGATCTGAACCTAACAGTAGGTTCATGAAATTTCAAATAGAACCTAACACAACAAAGGTTACAGAAGACATGTCAGATTCATTTGGGTTCGTAAGACATTAGTCTTCTGTACACACATGGCTGCAGTTGAGACCATGTGATCCAACTCCATATCATCATAACCATTTCCGAAAAACAGATCAACCAACATCTCTCAGTGATAAGTGTCGTTTGTAGTGCCTATTCTGTAGTGTTTTGGTCCCATTTTCCTTGTGGAATCGCTCCTTGGGAGCGATTTATGGGCTTCTTATGCTTTCTTTAGTTCGTTTCAGGTTCCCGAGACCGTTCATGAAGAGTTGGAGCGATTCTGACTCGATACATACACTTTTAGGAGCCAACGAAGCTAAGGAACGATCACTCGATGCCCTGGAGTCGACCCCGAGACCTTGGGACCCAATACCGAGCCTCCGAGACCCGATCCCGAGTCCCGAGAATCAATGGGAAGCCCATGAGAAGCAAGGAGGGACCAAAAAGATCATATTTGAGGCCTACAAGACTCATCCCGGACGGGTATGGCCTCATCCCGTCCGGGATGAAGGAGCAATTGAAGGAGCTGCTGTCTGTGGCTCATCCCGACCGGGAGCAGTTCATCCCGATCGGGACCACCTCATCCCGATCGGGACCAACTCATCCCAACCGGGATAAGCCCAGTTCAGCCCCGCATTGTTTCCTTCCACTAGTACAAAAAGTAGATTTGGATATTGGAAAAGGTTACGGTTGCCTTTAATAACCGTTGCCAGAAAATCCCTTTGGAATAGGATTTAGAAATGGCTACGGTTTCTTGGAAAAAACCGTAGCCATACATAAAAAGCTTCGGTTGTGTTCTTAAACTGTAGCTTAAAGTTGTTTTGAATTACAAGGGTTATAATTAAGGAACCATAGCGAAATATATCAGGCTTCAGTTGAGTACTTGAGTCTATAAACCGTAGCATCTAAGATGTTGTGCGTATTATACGAGTATAAGTAACTTTATCTCCCCAAAAGCTCTACCATCATCATCCTTATCCCTATTTCAATTGCGGCTACAAATAAAATTAATCTTCGCTACTGATTTTGCGAACACCCTTTACAACTTCTCTTTCCACCAGTTTATTCCTCATATTTTGTACCGGCACTAAGAAGCCATGGGAAGTCAATTTCGTACCAGTTCAATCTTCGAATTTGTAAGTTGTCATCTTTTCTCATCTTTAGATCTCAAATTTTGTGGGGTTGTTTTTTTTAATTTCTTGATTGATAATCTTTTTAGATTTATTAATTAGGGTTTGTTTGATTTTTGTAGTCAATTGGTGTTTTTTTGTTTGATTTTGTATTTATGGTTTTCCGTGATTATGATATTTTAAGGCAAGCAAGATTCGCGAATGAGTGTTTTGAGTGAATGTCTTTGTTCCTAATATTCTAGATTTTGGAAGTCAAGTCAGATTTATTTATCTCATTTAATTTTTGCTCATCAGTTACATTTTCCCATTGTTATTCACAATTATTTTTGGACTTTTATCAATTTTTGAGAGAGCATGCAAATCGTATCAAGTTTAAATATGAATAAACTACGAAAAGCTAACAAGAGAGATGGGGCTAAGATGCAAGGGAGAGTGAATATTAAACATCGCTTAGAAAAGACCAGCAAAAGGTTGACCATCCAAGCAATTAATTTTGTGTATACGCACTATCAAGATTAAACTACATTGCTTCTAAGACAACGTGAAAGCTAAACATCTTAGGACAAAACTATCAAAGAGTGTTTTATAATCTTAGGCGTTCGTTTTCGAACCCAACATCGGCAAGCTTGGCCTCAAACTTGGCATCCAACGTTATATTGCTGGACTATTTCATTATTTCTAAAAAAAATTTGTATATCTATAATCTTAGTTGCTTCAATTATTGAGAATATATAAGTTCTCTATTTTTGTTCACATATTAATTCCTTCAATTGGATCCTACTCATGCTACTTAATTATTATTACTAACTCATTATTGCTGCATACCAGGTCCTCAGGATGACAGAATTCCATTCACTGAACCCATGTTTTTGTTGTTCAACTGTGTAAATTTCGATCTCAGCACACTACATTTCTTATGTAATCAATTCTTTATGAAAATTTGGTCTACTCTTTTTAACCCTTGTTCTATTCAATCATAGACTTGATACATTTTGCCTCTAAGTACTGTTTTTCGTGCTTCTTTATAAGGTATGGTTCTTGATTATAATATATGAAATATTGTTGAATCGTATGTTTTATGGACTGATCTGACATAAGTCGTTCATATATATTTGTTTGTTATGCTTCACATGTGCACCATATGGTTTATGCCGCTTTGGTCTTGCAGACAATATGAAATCGCTTACCTAAGAGATATGCCATCATTGTTTCCAGTATCAGCAATTGCCATTATTGGAAGAGGGGTTCCTTATAAATCCATTTCTGGTTAGCGTGTAATGTTGTTGCCTTTAGGTTTTTTATCATTTAGTTTAATGTATTCTACACTTTTATATTCAAATACTACTAGTTGGCATAGTTATATCTTGAAAGTGTGATATGTATTTCATTGGCATAGTTATCCAGTTGGCATACTACTCAAAAAATCTGACTCAAGTATTTCATTTTTAGCCATTTGACTATGAATCTTACGAGAGAAACTCAACAGAACTTACCCTTTCTTTGAATGAAGTGATTCGGAGAAAATTGAACAACTTGCTTGTAGTAGTTGTTATGTAAGAAAGGAGTTGGAGAATTCGCGTACCTAAAAGATTCAACTGAACAACAGATTAAATGAATTGACGAACGTATTTTTTTGCTTATAATTTCATAGTTATCTGATGGGCTCTAGCAATTCATTGTGACATTCAATGTATTAAATGATCTCTTTCATGTTCATGTTTTTCTGATGTTTCTGTCCGGACTTTCACAGCACAACGATCTGTTGATCCACTTTGCCCTCTACATGTCAAAGCTACATTAGTCCTTCAAAGAAACCGAGATTCTCCGCCAAGAGAACACTATCCTCCGTGTTTCAAACTGTGAGCTCAGTCACGAGATCAGCGTCTTACTTGAAGCATGCAGCTGCACTTCAGGCCCAACATTATACTGAAAGCCCACCTTTTGCCACTGCTAGTTGCTTTTCGAGTGGAAAGAAGACGATAACAGAGGAGAATGAAGGAGGTGTTTGCGGGGAAAAGCTTGAGAAGTAACTCGCAGATTCTAACAAGTGTAGTTTCATTACCTGGATGATTCGTATTCTTAGAATCTTTTCAAGGGCCATACTTTTCAAGATTTTTTTTTTAATTTTTAAAAAATCATTACAATACCATGGTATTGTATTAGATAATGTAAAAAATCTTTCGGTAGTTACTAATATTAGTGGCATGTTTTATTATTTTATTTTTTTTAACTTAGAAATGGCTTCGGTTATTTTTTATGAACCGAGACCTTTAATATAATTTTGGCTTCGGTTATAGTTATCAACTGAAGTCATTTAGTACCTTTTGGCTTCGGTTGTTGCTATTAACCGATGTCTTTACTCACTTTTGGCTACGGTTCAATTTAAGAACCGAAGCCTTTACAGTTTTTTGGCTTCGGTTCATATAAATAACCGTTGCCAAAAACATATTTTGTTACGCCTCATAACCGAAGCCACAACTCGTACACTTAATGCTACGCCTTGATTTACTACGCCCATTTAACCGTAGCCATATGTCCTTTTTAACCGAAACCACAAGTGCTTTTTGTACTAGTGTTCCTTCTCCTTTCCACTTGGAACCCTATATATATACCTCCCTCTTGTATTAAGAGATCATCTTATGTTAGGAACTTCATATTAGACTAAACCCTAGATAGATTAGCATAGATTAGAGTAGTCGGTAATTAGTCTTTAATCATAGATTAGTGCTTGTAATTTGGGAATTCCTCAAGATCTCCACCCAAGCTTGACAAACTTGGATGTTTGTTTTGGGTTCTTCCATTTATGCAAGTTTCTTTCTTCCTTTCATCTTCTAGTATGGTATAATCCCTTTTCCTTCTTCTTAATCTTGTTTTTATCATTCAAGTTTGAATCTTTAGTTCTTGTTTATTGTTTTGTTCTTCATTCTTGCTAGTTTCATTTATGCATCCTCTTGTTCTTGTGTTGGCTCACCTTGTTAGTGTTAGTTATAGAATAGATATGTTAGAGTAGACTCTTTCTAGGGTTAGTAAGGTGATTAGGGTGTTAATTGGACGATTAAGGGATTGTTAGAGATGTTGGTGGAAGATTTGGGTTTCCCCTTGGTTTGATGCATATCACATGTTTGTTGAAATGCTTGAATGACATGTATATGTGTATGCTTGTTTTTTTCTTGCCTTTCTCTTGTGGGTGATAGTTTGTTTGTGGGTTCGGTTCCCTCACTAAGTTGCGAGAGCCCGGTGAGGACGACCCCTAGGTCGGTCTAAGTAGCGAGAGCCCGAATTCGACCTAGGCCACCATAGCGCGCTAGAACCCCGTTTGTCATGTGTGTCGCCGAGATGGGTTTTAGGTGAAACCTCTAGGTCGGTCTAAGTTGCGAGAGCCTGGACTATACCTAGATTACCCTACTACCTCCTTCGCTCTAGTTCTCCCTTGACCATTCCGTTACCCCTTTGACCCCGACCTAATCCTAGCCCGTTTTCCTTTGTTTGCTTTCTCCTTAGCCTTAGTCTTAGTCTAGCTTTCTCCCCTTCTATCATTCTATAGTTTAGCTTAGCTCGTTGACTTAGTCTAGTAATCGGGTGACCTTAGTCTAGGCTATACATTACCATCCCCGTGGATTCGACCCGACTTACCCTATCTACCCTAGTTAGGATTAGCCGGTTATATTATTGACGGTTGGGACGTGACGAATCCTTACCATCACTCAGTCATGTTTATCAAGCAAGGCTTTGCCTTGAGAAATAGAAACCACAAACACAATAGAAATTATGTACATCGGTCTTAAGTAGGCGTAGAATATCAATAAGTAAAAATATATCCTCAAATCCAACGAGATAAAACAATGAAAGCCTATCATCAATCATAAAATGCCCATCCATTAACATCCGATTAGAACAAATGAGAACAGAACAAAAGGATCCTATTATGCATTAATAATATGTAAGCTAACAAAACTGTCGAATGAAACAGATAGTGAGGTGCTCACTTGATAACACGGTTGATAGCTTCCTAGGTAATAGACCCAACATTTACATAGAAAAGATGAAACCCTTGGCATGTCTCAATGGTTGTGTCACCTGTAAAACCGGATCAAAGAATAACATGTTACTTACATATTGATATATCTGTAGGATGATAGAATTTTTGCATAGATAAAATCTTAATCCCTGTGCTAGTGAAGAAGAAAATAGGAGCATGATACAACAGGGGTAAAATAGAGTCCGTATGTGACAAACCTTTTCGAATAGAGAAATGAAAAGAATAAAAAACTTGATGATCTGGGAGCTGCTTAATATAAACTCTTTATCCATACTCCGTATATCTAATAAATAAAATAAATGTCCTTATCAAAATCAAAACAAAACCATTAAGCAAATTACAACCTGCATGACGTACGGGTGTGTGTTCTTACATGAAAAATACTAAAATAAGGAGGAGACAAGTTGAGATTCAATTAGTATCAAGTAAATGCGCACTTTGTCATCAATTTCAAAGATAAAAATTAACATGAATGATGCAAAAGAAACCATTTTTTGCGATTACTGCCAATAATGATGATGAGTTTCCTTTCACAAAGAAAATGAGGGAAAACAGTAACACACCATAGCTATATAAAGTGGATAACGAATCAGATTAGGACGCTTCTCTCTGCGAAATCAATCCATATGAAACAATGAGCCTGCTTCATTATAAATTAGCTTACAAGAGAATGGGTATACAAAATCCACCCAGGACAACACTTAGAAGCGTTCTAAGTGGAATAAACAGCTTTACATAGTTGGTATATGAAAATTAAAACCCTATAAATAAAATAAAACAATAGTGAAGGAAATTACTTACAATTGCAGCAATGTAATTCTTGTCAACCCTAAATTTGCATTGACCTAAACAATTCGACAACTTCGTCAGACATTTAGCTTCTCAAATGTATTGACATGAATGAATTCCAGTTTATCAGATCCCGATTGATCAACCTCTTAAAAGCCAATGTGTGATTGAGAATTCACAACTGGATACTTAAATTTGAAATACTTGTAAATATAAAGAAATCTAAGATGTGTGATTTAGAATCGAATTGCTACTTATTTTTGGTATGAGTGCAGTGGTTGAATAGGTTTTTTGGTAAAGAGGTTTGAACGTGGGGTTTAATTTGGGTGAAACAAGGATCTCGGGCTTTAGAAATTTTAATTTTTTATACGCGCTCATCAATGCAAACGGCAATTATCAATTAGGTCAAAATAAGAGGACTTGAGATTTATGGATCCGACGCTTCACTAAGGCGTCAGTAGCAAAGCCTCGCGAGGGTGACTCCGAAAATGGGCCGACCGTGTTTGACCGCGTTGCGTGCTCGGACCAACCGTGGTGACCTAACCCTAGGTGACTCGACACTCGAGTATTCGTAGCATGTGTACGACTCAAAGAAAGCGTCATAAGGACGCCGGTGTAGGATGAACGTAAGGTACCCCTTAAGGTGACCGTGGTCGACTGCTCGGGTGGGGGATAGCCCCCAAGTGAGACTAAAGACTCTGATAGAACTCAGATGGTGTGGCATCTGAATGACTCGAAAGTGGGGTACGTGAGACAACACGTGTAAGACATGACCTTAGAGCAATCGTGATTGATCGCTCTGCACTGCCTCTGCGGAAGGGTAGCCCCCGAGTGGGATTGAAGACTTTGTTAAGACTCGACTGTCGGACGAGTGACTCTTAGATGTAAGGACCACAAACCTTTTGTTATAGGACTATGCCTTGTAAAAGGTTGACTCGGCCTCAAGGAAAGGCAGGCGGGGTAAGGGAAGAAACTTGCGATCCCGTCTTTTGAAATTGGCAACATGCCGACAGGATTGATTTTTGAAAAGTTGAATATTTGGAATTTCGAAAATGAATTTTTACAAATTCATAAAAAAAACAAAAAGGGGATCCCGGAGATTTGAAAATCAGAAACGACATTCCGGAGATTCGAAAATTTGGGGCATCTCGAAGATTTGAAAATCGCGATGGCATCACGAAGAATTGAAATCGGAAGCATGCCGGCTAAAAATAGGCTATTTTGAGTGAAATCGTAAGTCTAAAATTTGGCAGCATTCCGAGTTTTTGAAAAATGATACGGAAACCAAGTAGCACGTAGTCAAACAAGCATTATGACGACAGCATGTATGCTTTACGCTAAGTCTCGGTCGGTCAAAATTGGGTCCATACCAACAACGACGGCTTTCTCGTAAATCAGGACGGACTTCCTAAGCCGAATTGGTCTTAGAACATGCCGCGAAACCCATACGAGTTCGGCCATAGAAGTTTTTAGCGCACTCATTTAGGAATGCACCGCGGTGTAGTGGGACGTCGGTCACAAGTAACCGGCCCGGGCAAAAATGGGTTATGCATGAATCATTGAACTAAAACGCATACATTAATATTCGAACGATTTCTTTTCGAGTCTCACCCTAGGGACCCCGATGACAAGTGGTACATCAAGTTGATAAGTGTAGTTTGTAGTGCCTATTTTACTATGTTTTGGTCCCATTTTCCTTGTGGAATCGCTCCTTGGGAGCGGTTTATGGGCTACTTATGCTTCCATTAGTTCGTTTCAGGTTCCCGAGACCATTTCTGAAGAGTTGGAGCAAATTCGACTCGATACATACACTTTTTGAAGCCAACGAAGTGAAGGAACGATCACTCGATGCCTTGGATTCGACCCCGAGACCTCGGGACCCAATCCCAAGCCTCTTAGACCCGATCCCGAGTCTCGAGAATCGATGAGAAACCCATGAGAAGCAAGGAGGGACCAAAAAGAGCTTATTTGAGGCCTACAAGGCCCATCCCGGTCGGGAAGGCCTCAACCCGTCCGGGATGGGGTGCACAAAAAAGAGCCCTTCTGTCCTGAGCCCGTCCCGGTCGGGACCAACCCGTCCCGGTCGGGACCACGCCGTCCCGGGCGGGACCAAACCGTCTCGGGCGGGAAGCAGCAGTGGCAGCCCGTGTCTTATTCTTTTCTCCTCCTTCATTCTTGTAACCATATAAATACTTCCCTCTTGTATTGTTTACTTATCATACATTACCCTAGAATCTTTTAGGCCTCTCTCAAGGATTCATAACCCTAGATTAGTGTTCCTCTCATTAGCTTTAATCTCTCTTTAATCTTTAGTTAATCATTGTAATTAGTCTTGTATTAAGGGGATTCTTGAAGATTATTCCAAGCTTGACAACCTTGGGGTTTTATTTGGATTTCTTATTTATACAAGTTCTCATCTTTTTCATCCATTATTAGTTGGTATAATCTTCTTCTCCCTTTTACTTTTGTTCTTTGTTATTTAATCAAGTTTGAATCTTTATTTATTGTTCATTGTTATTGTTTGTTTATTATGGATGTTTGGATGTTTGGTTTGATTTCTCTTGTTTTTGTTATTGTTAGTTTCATAATGAGTGAGTAGTTCTCTTATGGGTTTAGTAGGGGGATTAAGGGTAGATTATGGGTGATTAGGGCTTGATTAGGGGTAAAGGTGACTCTTTTGTTGTTAGTCACATATTGGGCACTCTTTGTGTTTGTTGAATTGCTTGTGTGAGTAGTAGTGGCCAATGCTTCCCATACTTGTGCTCATCTTCTCATTGTTTGTCTAGTATGTGATTGTGTTGAGAATAGTCTTAGACACGAGAGTGCGGACTAGGGTTTAGAAGCGAGAGCGCGAACCTACCTCGACATCGGTCTACGTAGCGAGAGCCCGGACCGACCTACCCCACTTCCTTCCATATTTGATTCCATCCTCTTAGTTAGTCGTCATTCCTATAGTTTCATTGTTTAGTTAGTCTCTAGTTATCTCTTTCAATCTTATTATAGCTAGTTCATTGTTAGTCTAGTTCTTACCTCTTCTCCATCATAGCTTACCAATTCTCTTCATCTTTGTGTTGTTTTGGTAGCCTAGTCTCATTTTTAGGTCGACGTAGTCTAGACTTCGCAATAACATCTCCGTGGACACGACCCGACTTACCCTAGCTACCCACTAGGATTAGTTGGTTATTTATTGTTGGTTAGGACCCACGACAAATCCCTCCATCACAAGTATCCCCAGCGGAGTCGCCAAATTGTGGACATGACATAGGTCCACCCCGACGCGGCCACGCGCGGGTTTGGGGAGGCGAATGAATCTCGTGGTAAGATTGATCTCGGGTTGAATTTAAATCGAAGTTAGAAGTCGCCACCGAATTTTATGGGAATTCGGACCCGCTCGAACTCACTCTACACTTAGGCATTTTGTGCACAAAGCACAGCCCGCTTTCAGTGCTAGAGCTTATGAGTTCGTCCTTTTGCATTACGATACCGACGCCGAGTTATCGGATATCGTGCATCGAATGACTCTCGTATGCCAACGGTTTCGGACATCCGGAAACCATGGTTCTGAGTAAGGGGTGAGGGTACGTGTTGGGAAGCCCACGAAGGACACCCAACCCCGCCCGCTCTTAGCGACCTCTACTAAGATACCGTTCGTGTTCGTGTACGCGCGTTAGTAAAATGACTAAATGTTATGCAAACAACGTTTTCGGCTAAGCATGCGAATTATGCGTGAACTACGTCATTTTAATGCATCTTGATTCACGTCAAAGTGATTTAGCATGCGACGTTCATTTAAGGCAATAAATGGCAAACATCGAAAATAGAAAACTCGTAAATAAATTACAAATTACGCGGGCGGAATACAACCCGGAATTTACAATACAACGAGCGATAAAATAATAACCGGAATAGAGAACGGTAAACATTAACTATAAGCGGACTCGTAAATAGAAAATGTAAGCTAAACCGTAATTTGAATGAATGGACGAACTTCGATTAAATACACATTATATTGTGCATTAAACGGAGGACGGAGACTTTAATACGTGTTTGCGTATGAGGTCGTAGCGTGGTGCTAGCTCAATCCCGGGTCTCGAAGTCTTGTCCCGACTTATCATAGCAAAATGGGAATGCCTTGACCCGTCCTATATTGGATACGATTAAAGAGTCGTCAACTTAGGACTAGTCTTGTGAGACGTGGCTCAAAGTCGTAAAGGTGATTACAATAGAATGTGATGCATGATTTTAGAAAAAGGAAACACGTGATGGCCTTTACACGTGACGACCAAAGTCGTAGCAAAAATTAACGAGGCTCGGATGATGTAAGAAGCACTCGTTTTGTTTGGACAAAGGAGTCCACTCGACCGAGTCATGGCAGAGACTTGATCGAGTGGGCTTCTGAAAGACCTTCTACCCATTTTTTAGGGTGCTACTCGATCGAGTAGCCCATGGCACTCGATCGAGTGCCCCCTGTACGAGTTACAGCTCGTTTCAAAAAAGGTGACAGTTTCGTTTTTATTTATTCAAAATCGATGGTCGACCGAGTTACGTAAAAATATTACATAATTTGAACTCAACTCGGTTACGGTGCCTATAATCGTACGTTATACAATTATAAGACCGGCATCGAAATTATGGAAAAAGCGTTTTATGGTCAATTAAAATTTAATTAGGACGACATTGTCTCCCTCATCAAGGTTTCTCCTTTATTTCTTCATCAAGGCTTCTCCTTTATTTTCATATCTTCCTTATTGTTATTTTCCTTCATTGTTAGTATAACTCTTTTTTCTCTCTCTTTTATCTAGATTAGATTTTACTATTGCTCTTTCATTATTGCATCGTTTTCATTGATTTTACTTGCGTTGTTTTTAGATTGCTTTGTAGCTTCTTTTGTTGATCGTAATTTCCATCGTTGCTTTAGTTTTATTTCCTTTAAATTTTGTTTTTATGCATGTTTTGTGATTATCTCATTGTTATTGTTTTTGTTGTTTTCTTCATGAATTGTGAGTAGATTATTAGTTAGGGGGTTAGGGGACGAATAATTTGGTGTCATGAATTATGGAATTTTGGTGATTGATACACTTGGGTCGATTTGTCTAATTTGGGATTGTTGTATTCGTGTCGACTTTACTTGATCAATATCGTTGACTCGTATTCACCCTTATCAATATAGGGAAACTCGGGGTTTGGGTAATTCCGATTAGTGACCTAGCCGCGAAAGCGGGTTTTAGTGTGGTCGAGTTAGGAAATCCGGGTCACCCACGTGACAGGTGGGGACCGAAAAGGGTAACTCGCTCCTTATCGATTGTATATTGTTTGCGTGATTCTTTGTTTATGTATCCCGTTTCTAATTCCCCGACTCCCCCTAACGCCTTTCATTTACTTGATTTCTCTTTATTATTCTAGTTTCGTCTTCATTAGTTTAGTTCGTGACCAATCAAAACCCCCCTGTTTTGATCCCAATCAAAAGACTAGACCAAGACTCGACTTTCCATGTGTTCCATCCCTGTGGATCGATCCCGACTTACCGCTACTGCGTAGTAGTTAGTTGGAGTTATAAATTTTGTTTGATCGCGTTAGATAGGCGACAATCTGACCCGCATCAATTTCTTTTGTGTTACCTTATTGAGCATAAGGTTGAGCCTTGAGAAGATTTATGAGTATTGGATTAGATTGTCCTGCATTTATGTTGTTTTTTTTATAAAATATGATTTGTATATATCAAAAAACTAGTCATTTACAACGGTAACCAAGCAGGTTACAAGATAGGCTTTCAGTAACTAAAACAAATGAATCAACATCCAATTAACCAACAATTAGAGACTAGTTCTAGTTACAATTCTGGTCAGGCATCTTGGACTGGCAACTAGCTTTCACAGCAATCTTTATTTAGGCTGAAACCTTCTTAGGTCGAATCAGTGGCTCCTCCATCCTAGCTTTGTTTGTTTGTCCCCAAATATAGTAGTAACATGCTACCAGGATCATAGCATCAAGCCCCTATTTTGGGGATTGTCTTTGGGTAATCAACTTTTCTATATCCACAACAAGGCCATACCATTCCTCAATGCACTGGACGAGCTTCCTACTATATTCACATTCAAAAAACAAGTGGGACACTGTTTCAGTATGAGCATTGCATATGCAACAGGAGATCATCATTGCTGCATCCAATCTTTGCCATTTTGTCCTTACTGTTCATACCATTCATCACGGCAAGCCAAGCAATAATAGAATGTTCGGGAATGTTCCAACTGTTCTACACTATGGGAGGCCAAGCTTTAGGCCTGCCTCTGTTTCTCATCCAGTCATAGCCCTCCTTAATTGTGTAGTAAGCGTGAGAATGATAAGTGTAGTTTGTAGTGCCTATTTTACTGTGTTTTGGTCCCATTTTCCTTGTGGGATCGCTCCTTGGGAGCGGTTTATGGGCTTCTTATGCTTCCTCTAGCTCGTTTCAGGTTCCCGAGACCATTCATGAAGAGTTGGAGCGATTCCGACTCAATACATACACTTTTTGGAGCCAACGAAGCGAAGGAACGATCACTCGATGCCTTGGATTCGACCCCGAGACCTTGGGACCCAATCCCGAGCCTCTGAGACCCGATCCCGAGTCCCGAGAATCGACGAGAAACCCATGAGAGGCAAGGAGGGACCAAAAGGAGCTTAAAGGAGGCCTACAAGACTCAACCGGGTCGGGATGGCCTCAACCGGTCCCGGTTGAGGTGCGCAAAAGAGGAGCTACTGTCTGAAGCTCTTCCCGACCGGGAGCAGGTCATCCCGGCCGGGACGGCCCATTGGCTGCTCGCCTTTGTTTCTACTCTTCTCCTTTCCATTTGGAACCCTATATATACTCTTCCCTTGTTTTGTTTAGAGGATGGACTTCATTAGACACTAAACCCTAGATTGTTTTAGCATAGATTAGCATAGATTAGTGTAGATTAGTCTCTAGTTTATCGTTAATCCTAGTTTAACTCTTGAAATTTGGGAATTCTTGAAGAATCCAACCATGATTGACAACCTTGGTTGATGTATTTGGGTTTTCTTCCATTTATGCAAGATTTCTTCTTTCATCCTCTTGTTAGTAGGTATAATCTCTCTTTTCCTTTCCTTTAATCTTGTTTATCATTAAAGTTTGATTCTTTGTTCATTTTATTGTTCATAGTTCATAGTTTTCACTTGTTTCACTATGTTTGTTTTGATTGTCATGTTGATTCTCCTTGTTAGTGTTAGTTTTAGATTAGATATGTTTGAGTAGATTCTTGCTAGGGTTATTAGGGAGATTGGTTGTGATTGTGGATGATTAAGGGTTTGTTGGAGATGTTGGTGGAAGTTTTGGGTTTCCTCTTGGTTAGATGCATGGAACATGTTTGATGAAATGCTTGAATGACATGTAGATGCAAATCCTTGTGTTTTTCTTGCCTTTTCTCTTGTGGGTGGTAGTTTGCTCGTGGGTTTGGTTCCCTCACTACGTAGCGAGAGCCCGGTGAGGACGACCCCTAGGTCGGTCTAAGTAGCGAGAGCCCGGACGTAACCTAGGCCACGATAGCACGCTAGTAACCCCGTTTGTCATGTGTGTCGCTAAGATGGGTCCTATCAAGAACCTCTAGGTCGGTCTACGTAGCGAGAGCCCGGACTACACCTAGATTACCCGACTACCCCTTCACCTTAGCTCTTCCTCGACCATCCCATCACTCCATGAACCCGACCTAACCTTAGTCTTCCTTCTTAGTGTTATCCTAGCTTCCCTTAGTCATTAGTTACTTGTTTATTTTCCTTTTCCGCGTTTTAGACCTAGTTTAGTCCTCATCCTCCCCTAGATTAGCTTGTCTCGAACCTAGTCCAAGACCGTAGCATACCTTAGTCCGACCTCCCGTCCCTGTGGATTCGACCCGACTTACCCTAGCTACCCACTAGGTATAGTTGGTTTTATTTGACGGTTGGGATCCACGACAAATCCCTCCCATCAAATTGGCGCCGTTGCCGGGGACGGCATAGTTTAGACTTTTGTTTGCTTAGTTGTGGACTTTGTTCTTGACTTTTGTGTTCTCTTCTCCTTGTGTATCTCCGTCCTACTTCTTGTGTGCTATTCTCTCTTCCTAGTGCCTCAAAACCACTAGGCTACTAACGTTTGCTCAAGTGCTTCTAGTTCATCCTAGGTATCAAAGCAACGTTATGGAAATGGCACGTCCTAGCTTCCATCAATCGCCACGGGACAACTATGGGGCGAATTACCAAAACCCACAACTTTACCAACCATACCAATCTCATCAACAATCTTATGAACCCTCTTCATATGGTTACCATGAAAGTTGTCAAGGATCACTCCAACATCCTAACAACTACCAAACACCCTCACGTAACCCACAACCAAAACTCCCCGACTTTGAGACTTGTCAAATGTTGGTCCAAATGCAAAAGAGTCAACAAGAGGCGATAATGCTATTGCAAAAGGATCAACATGAGATGATGATTTTAATGCAAAAGAGTCAACAAGTGATGATGACTCACATACAAGGGGTTAAAGACGAGCTCAAGGCCCAAATAGAGGTGCAAGATGCTCGCATCAATGCACTCATGACTCGAATCACGATGTCGGCCACTCGAGCTCCACAACATGTTGAGGAAGGTTCATTTGGGCAAGAAGGTCGGGTGTCTCCACAAGAAAGTCAACCCAATCTTGAAGCTACAAATGAAGAAGAGAGGGTCGATCAAGAGACCATTGTTGAGTGTTGCTTGGGTGGTGAAGATAGGGGAAGAATGGAGGAAGTTGAAGCTTCAAGGGCCGACAATGAGGAGGGGAGTGAACATGATTCTCGAGATAATTCTTGGGGAGCCGATGTTTTGGCTATCAAATTGGATTTGTTCGATTTTCTTCGTGATGAACCGGATCTAGACAATCCAAAGCCAAGTGAAGACATACCTCCTCTAGGCCATATTGACAAGGTGAGTGAAAAGGAGCGTAATACTTGGGAAAAAGAGGTAGATGCCTTGGAACTCGCCGTGAATGGAAAGTTGGAGGATCCTAATGACTCCAATGAAGAAAACTTGATGCCTAAATGATAAGTGTAGTTTGTAGTGCCTTTTTCACTATGTTTTGGTCCCATTTCCTTGTGGAATCGCTCCTTGGGAGCGATTTATGGGCTTCTTATGCTTCCTTTAGTTCGTTTCAGGTTCCCGAGATCGATTTGGAAGAGTTGGAGTGATTCCGGCTCTATACATACACATTTTGGAGCCAACGGAGTATGGGAACGATGACTCGATGCCTTGGAATCGACCCCGAGACCTTGGGGCCCAATCCCGAGCCTCCGAGACCCGATCCCGAGAATCGGCGAGAAACCCATGAGAGGCAAGGAGGGACCAAAGAGCTCTTAAGGGAGGCCTACAAGACCCATCCCGTTCGGGATAGCCTCATCCCGTTCGGGGTGGGGTGCGACATTGAGAAGGCTGGTGTGAGCCCATCACGGTCGGGACCAACCCGTCCCGGTCGGGATGACAGGGCCGTCCCGATCGGGATGATCCGTCCCGGTCGGGAAGCTACAGAGGCAGCACGGGTCCTTCTATTTCATGCTCCTTCATTCTTGTACCCATATATATACTCCCCTCTTGTATTGTTAACACATCTTATCAGACCCTAGACTAATTTAAGCCTCCATTCATATTCAAAACCCTAGATTAGTACTACTCTCATTAGTTTAATTCTCTCTTTAATCATTAGTTAATCATTGTAATTAGTTCTTGGATTAAGGGGATTCTTGAAGATTGTTCCAAGCTTGACAACCTTGGGATTTTATTTGGGTTTCTTATTAATACAAGTTCTCTTCTTTTTCATCCATTGTTTGTTGGTATAATCTTCTTCTCTTATTTACTCTTGTTCTTAGTTTGTTAATCAAGTTTGAATCTTTTTATTTTGTTTATTGTTTTTGTTATTGTTCATTATGGATGTTTGGATGTTCAAGTTGTTTTCTCTTATTATTGTTAGTTTTTCATTGATAATGAGTGAGTAGATTACTTGTGGGGTTAGTAGGGGGATTAGGGGTAGATTATGGATGATTAGGGTTGATTGAGGGAAAAGGGTGAGTCTTTGTTGTTAGTCGCATTGTGGGCACTCTATGTGTTTGTTGATATGCTTGTATGAGTTGTAGTGGCCATGCTTCCCATACTTGTGCTCATCTTCTCATTGTTTGTCTATGATGCGGCAATGTTGAGAATAGTTTAGTCGCGAGAGCGCGGACTAGGGTCTAAGTTGCGAGAGCCCGGACCCACCTTGACATCGGTCTAAGTTGCGAGAGCCTGGACCGACCCTAGCAACTAGGAGACACCAATACCCTTGATCACCCAATTACCCATCTACTCTTATGAACCCGACCTACCCCACTTTCTTCCATATTTGAGTTCATCCTCTTAGTTAGTCATCGTCTCATTAGTTTCATTGTTTAGTTTGTTTCTAGTTAATCATTAGTCTAGTTCTTATCTCTTCTCCATCATAGTTTTCCAATTATAGCTTTCTTTGTGTTTGTTTGGTAGCATAGTCTCGTTTGTAGGCCGACCTAGTCTAAACTTTACAATACCGTCCTCGTGGATACGATCCCGACTTACCCTAGCTACCCACTAGGTCTAGCCGGTTGTTTATTGACGGTTAGGGACGTGACGAATCCCTACCATCAATTTGGCGCCGTTGCCGAGGACTGTGCATTGTTTAGACTTAGTTTGCTTATTTCTAGACTTAGTTACCCTTCTTTGTGTTTTCCCATCTTCTCTTGTGATTATTTTCTAGTTTTTATTCTTTTCTTAGCTTTCTTTTCTCGTTGTCTCTAGTTGTGCTTGTTTATTGTCGTTGCCTAGTGCCCACAAAGCACTATTTGTTCTCACGTTTGTTCTAGTGTGTAGTGTATGCCTAGGAGGGGAGGCGACTTCTATCTCTTTGATAAGTGCCATTTGTAGTGCCTATTTCGTAGTGTTTTGGTCCCATTTTCCTTGAAGAATCGCTCCTTGGGAGCGGTTTAGGGGCTTCTTATGCTTCCTTTAGTTTGTTTCAGGTTCCCGAGACCGATTTGGAAGAGTTGGAGCGATTCCGACTCTATACATACACATTTTGGAGCCAACGGAGTAAAGGAACGATGGTTCGATGCCTTGGAATCGACCCCGAGACCTTGGGACCCAATCCCGAGCCTCCGAGACCCGATCCCGAGTCCCGAGAATCGATGGGAAGCCCATGAGAAGCAAGGAGGGACCAAAAGGTTCATATTGGAGGCCTACAAGGCTCATCCCGAACGGGTATGGCCTCATCCCGTCCGGGATGAAGGAGGAAACGAAGATGAGCATACTGACTGCCCATCCCGACCGGGAGCAGGTCTTCCCGACCGGGACCGACCCCATCCCGACCGGGACCACCCCGTCTCGGCCGGGACGGGCGTGCTGCTGCCGTGCTTTGCTTTCTTTCTTCTCCTTTCATTCTTAAACCCTATATATACCCTTCCCTTGTTATGTAAAGCTTATGCACTTCATTAGACATTAAACCCTAGACTACATTAGGTTAGATTAGATTAGATTAGTGTAGATTAGTCGTTAATTAGTAGTTAATCTTAGTTTAGTACTTGTATTAAGAGAATTCTTCAAGATCTCCACCAAGATTGACAACCTTGGTGGTTTGTTTTGGGTTTTTCTTCATTAATGCAAGATTTCCTCCTTTCTTCCTCTCTAGTATGGTATAATCCCCTTTTCCTTCTCTTTAATCTTGTTTTATGCATCCAAGTTTGAATCTTTAGTTGATTGTTTTGTTATTGTTCATTGTTATCATTAGTTTGTTGATGTTTGTTTTGTTTCTTTGATAATTCCTCTTGTTAGTGTTAATTCTAGATTAGATATGTTAGAGTAGTGTTCTTGCTAGGGTTAGTAAGGTGATTAGGGTGTTAATTGGGTGATTAAGGGATTGTTGGAGATGTTGGTGGAAGATTTGGGTTTCCTCTTGGTTTGGTGCACATCACATGTTTGTTGAATTGCTTGAATGACTAAGTAGTTGAGAATGCTTGTTTTTCTTGCCTTTCTTTTGTGGGTGTTAGTTTGTTGTGGGTTCGGTTCCCTCACTAAGTTGCGAGAGCCCGGTGAGGACGACCCCTAGGCCGGTCTATGTAGCGAGAGTCCGGATGCGACCTAGGCCACCATAGCGCGCTAGAACCCCGTTTGTCATGTGTGTCGCCGAGATGGGTTCTAGGTGGAACCTCTAGGTCGGTCTAAGTTGCGAGAGCCCGGACCAACCTAGATCACCCTACTACCTCCTTCGCTATAGTTCTCCCTTGACCATCCCGTTACCCCTTTGACCCCGACCTAATCCTAGCCCGTTCTCCTTTGTTTGTCACCCTAGTCATAGTCTAGTTTTCTCCCCTCCTTATCATTCTTGTTTAGCATAGTCCGTTGACTTAGTCTCGTATTTAGGCGACCTTAGTCTAGGCTTTACATTACCGTCCTCGTGGATTCGACCCGACTTGCCCTATCTACCGTAGGAATAGCCGGTTATATTATTGACGGTTGCGATTCCACGACAAATCCCTCCCATCACTCTTTAATCCAGAGCCGGAGAGACTCTTTTGAGCCTTTCGCCAACGGACGATTAACCGGGTTAGAATCTCTCAACCAAGCGCAAGCAATACTCATCAAGGGCAAGCTTAAGGAGCCGACTTTAGCGAGTCACCTCGAGAGACGGACGGAGGGACCTTCATCAATCCCTTCGGTGACTCTTCTTCTCCTAGTTCCCCCTCTTCATCTACATCAACACCGTCTACACCACCATCTTCTCCCTTATATCCAAGAATGCCGAAGTTTTCATCTCACTCCACTTTCACGGAAGATGTCTTGCCGGGACCGAGTGCATTACCGGAAGCCTATACCGGGAATTTTGTGGCTAAGACTCAATTTATCCAACTTGTGGAGAGGAGCCCATTTAGTAGTTTGCCCACCGAAGACCCGCACCAACATATGGAGACCTTCTCCGATTATTGTGACGCTATATCTCAAACCGGGGTTACTCAAGATCAAATTCGTTGGGTACTTTTCCCGTTCTCTCTTATTGGAAAAGCGAAGCAATGGATCAAGAGTCTCGATAGGGCAACCATGGGTATCGATACTTGGAAAAAGCTTGCCTTGGCGTTCTACCAAAAGTTTTACCCTCCGGAGAAGACCAATTTGGTTAGGGCCTCCATCACCGGGTTCCAACAAAGGGATGAAGAGAGCCTATATGAAGCTTGGGAGCGGTTTAAGTCTTTGGTTAGGTCGTGCCCTCATCATGGACTCTCACAATGGTTCTTGGTGGAACAATTTTGGAATGGCCTTTATGAGGACTCGAGAGCTATACTTAATATGGGCTCCAATGGTAGGTTTACCGAGGTCGATGACGACCAAACTTGGGCAAGAATCGAAGAGATGGCGGTGCATAATTCGCAATACTCTAGGCCTAGGAAGGCACATCGAGGAGGCATGCATGAGGTTGATGCTATCACTAAGTTAAGCATTGACCTTGGAGCTCAATTGAAAACACACATACATGGAGACTATTGACAAGAAGCTCCAAAGCCACCTCAACCAAGTTCAAGGCACTAGTTCCTCCCACCATCAACCGATTCAAGAAGTGAATGCTTTGGGGTTTGCACCTCCTTTGCCTTATTTTGGGGTGTGTGATACTTGTGGAATCGTTGGTCATGACCCTATGAATTGTAGAGGAAGTATTGAGCAAGTGAACGCCTTTCAAGCGTTCAAGCAAGGTGCCTCCTACTCTAATCAATACCAAGCTTCCAATCAAGTCCCTCAACAACAAGCACTTCAACATCAACAACAACATCGTCCCTATGTTCCACCTCCCTTAAGGGACAACACTCAAGGTTACCAAGGTTATGCGAGTAATCCAAGACCCTTCAACAACTTCAAGAAAAACAACCAAGGTACCTTTCACAACAACAATCAAGGGTTCCAACAAGGGAACTTCAATCAAGGCGGTTTCCAAGGAAACCAAAACTTTCAAAGACAACAAAACCACAAACAAGGCCTTAATCAAGGCAATTCTCATGGGTTCCAAGGGAACCATCAACAACAAGCTACACAAGTTAATCAACAACAAAGCAAGCCTAGGAGCCGGTCTCCTACTCATGATTATGGCATTCCTCTCGCCATCACCGATACTCCACATAATTCATCATCCCCACCTCGGGATTTTGACATTCAAAAGACATTGATGGAAATACAAAGGAGCAATCAAGATATGCAACAAAGTCAAATGGACATGTCAAGAAACCATCATGAGCTCTTCACTTATATTCAAGGGGAAAACGCAACGAGAGATGCCCGTATGAAGATACTTGAGACTCAAGTATCTCAACTCGCTTCGGGGAGCTCCTCAAGGCAAAAGGGACAATTACCTTCTCAAGGTGAAACACCGACATTTGAGCATGTAAATGCTATCACCACAAGGAGAGATACATCCTATGACCCCCCTTCATTTCCTAGTGAGCAAGAGCCAATGCAAGAACCGACAAAGGAAATGGCATCTCCAACTCAAGAAGAATCAAGCTTTGACAATCCAATGGAGGAACAAGTTTTATGGGAAGTTGAAAAACCCCAAGAAGACAACCCTCCCCCACTTCAAGAGAAAGACAAGGGTAAAAGGGAAGTCCTTTGAGGAATCCACCCCTATTGAACAACACAAGTACCAAATCAAGTTGCCTTTCCCATCAGGCAAATGAAGACTAAGGTGGAAACTCAATACGACAAGTTCCTTAGTATTGTGAAGAAATTGGATGTTAGTGTCCCGTTTACCGAGTTACTTACCCAAATCCCGGCATATGGTAAATTCATGAAAGAAATCTTGGCTAGGAAGAGGTCCATCGACAAGGAAGAGACGGTAGCGTTCACGAGGGTGGTGAGCGAGCTTATTCAAGGTTCCACGCTTCCGAAGTTGAAGGATCCGGGTAGTTTCTCGATCCCTTGCACCATCGGCAATTACAAGATCGAGAGAGCTATGTGTGATTTGGGCGCGAGTGTGAGCGTTATTCCCTACACCATTTGTGAGCGACTAGGGATGACGGAATTGAAATTTACCTCCATTACACTCCAGATGGCCGATAAGTCTCTTAACCGACCATTGAGAATGTTGGAGGACGTGCCGGTGCGAATCGGGAGGTTTTTCATTCCGGTCGATTTCATTGTGGTCGACATGCCGGAGGATGCTAACACTCCCATCATCCTTGGGCGCCCATTTCTACACACCGCCGGTGCCGTGATCGATGTGAAGAAGGGTAGGATTACTTTTCAACTAGGCGACGAAGAGTTAGTGTTCGACCTCCAAGGCAACACTTCGCCTATGACCGAGACATGTAATATGATCCATGCCACGGAAGACATCGATCTTGGGGAAGAACCGGGACAAAGCTTGAAGAAGTACTCTTATGTACTTGAGGATGATGACTCCGATTTGGAGGAAGATGAGTGCCCATGTCATGGGCTTGATGACAAGTTGAATTGCAATGATAAGAAAGAAGATGAGCCTCCTTTGGGGCCACATGAGGATCGTTGGACGTTTAGGTATATCCCGAAGGATCGCAAGTACAAGTTCAAGCCATTGAACTTAGTAGATCGGGATGCCCCGGGAACGTCGAGGCAAGGTCATGAGGAACCTTGGTTTGTGGACGGTTATATCTCGAGCCTAATTGAAGACTTTGCTAGGGCCTTTGACTTGTTCCTACGTGCCCTTGATGGAGATGGAACCGGTTTGGAGGTTGTTGAAAAAGAATGAAGAGAGCACCATCCTTGGTTTGACGGAGTTCCACAAGAACCGTCTCATTGTATATATCCTTGTATTATATTTTCTTTGGTTTTTCTTGGTGAATTCTTGTAATATTGAATTATCGATGAGCGATGTGAGGGAGAGAGTTTGATGTTGAGTTTGAGTTTGTCTGATAGGTATGAAGCGTGGATGATTCCTAGAGAAGAGAGGCTATGATAGAGCTTGGGTAGTAAGCACGAGGATTGGGTTTTTGAAGCTTGGAGCAAGCTTTTGGGATTGTGGAAGTTGAAGAAGGCCCATCCCGACCGGGATGAGGCGTCCCGACCGGGAAGGGTGAGGCATCCCGACCGGGAAGGGTGTCGTCCCGATCGGGATGGGTGTACCAAATTTCGAGCATGCTGTGGGTCCATCCCGACCGGGATGAGGGCGTCCCGACCGGGACGAGTGAGGTAACCCGACCGGACCAACCATCCCGATCGGGATGGTCCTCTACTCCCCCTTTGTGTTTCTTCTTCGACAATTGACCCCGCTCAACCATTTTATGCCCCCTCCCAACCTCCCTAGCTATCCTAGCCCTATCATATGCCCCATGTACTTCATTGTCATGCTCTCACTCCATTTCCTATCCACTTTACACCGACTCTCACATCAAATCCCACCCCCTACCATTATTACCTCTACCGTGAGTTCTTTTCAAGTGTGAAGCGAGATGGCATCCAAGAAGACAAGCCCCGTACCTTTAATGATCATTGAGGACGATGGAGTTCGTGAGTTGCTAGCATGTTGGTAAAGTAACTTCCCTTACTTTTCCGTCTTTTTTCGCTTGTTTTCTCTTGTTTACCCCCCCTTCCCCTTGAGTCACGGTATCTTAGTGGCCTTCGAGGCCATAGTATGGTTGCTCCCGACTCCCGATGACGTGATTGCGTCGAGAATCAATTGTTTAATCCAATTTTACAAGATTTTCACCCCTTTTTAGGAATTGGTCGGATTTGGACGGAATCTGAGCTAGGTGACTTGATTACACCTAGCCCTCCCCTCCCATTTCCTTTTATTTCTTTCTTTTTATTTCTTCCCCCTTCCATATCTTTTCTTGTCTCGGCCCATGGTGACTTGACTACACCCCGGCCGGACACCTTCTACCGTTTTCTTCACCTTTTTTTTTTTTGATTTTTAGCTTTATTTCCGTAGTTTCTTTTCTTTTTCTTTTGTCTCTCCACACACTACGATTGAGCATATGAGAACATTGCTCTGTCTAAGTGTGGGGGAGCGATATTCTATCATAGTTAGTTTTATTTTCTTAGTTTTTTCAAAAAAATCTTTAAAAACCATAAAAATTTGAAATTTTTTCATAAAAATCAAAAAGATTTTCTTTTGTGTGTTTTCCTTTTGCGTCTTTGTGTCGTATATATGTTTTGTGTGCATGTTTTGCCTCCCTTTTTCCTTATAGGTTGCTTAAATCACCGAATGATTTGGAGAGCTTTCAAGACCTCCGGTAACACTTTCTATCCCTTTTTACCCTTTGTCTCGTGTCGAGTTTGGAGGAAATTGTGATGTTGTGTGCTCGGGTGGAGCTTTGTGCATTTTGGTGGATGATTTGGTGGCTTGTATGGAATATCGGGGTGGTGTTTGTTTCATGTTTGTTTCGTTATGTTTTGTTTTTGTTGCCTTTTGTTTCTTTTTTCTTTCGTTTTCGTCAAGTCTTTGTTTTGTGTGTAGTTGTGTCTTGTGCGTAAATGGTTTTCCAAAACCCGGTTTAGAGGCTAGTGTGCGAGTGTTTACTTTCCCTTTTTAGTAATGTAAATCGAGTCTTGGACTTTAGTCTAGTAGAATGACCCTAAATCAATGATTTCGTTGGTCCTTTACCTTGAGTCCACCTAGCTTACTAGGAATTTACTACGGGATTTGCACTTTTGACCATTATGACCACCCACGGTGTGAAAAGGCCTTGGCTACCGAGTCTTGTCCCTTAGGTGACCGTGTTTAGGATTGCTTGATTAGTCCAAGTTCTCCCCTTTTTGTGGGTTTGTAGGGAAATCGCGACCCCCGACTCTCCCATTAACCTACCTCCTACACATATCCACTCAATAAAATTGCAATTTGATGATTTCTATCTTTCTTGCTACACATTGAAATGCCAAAAATGCCAAATCTTGCCGAAAGGGCAAAGAAAAGAAAAAGAAAGAAAATGAAAGAAAGAAAAGAATGAAGAAAAAGAAAAGGCACAAAAGCCAAAAAGAAAATAGAAAAGAAGAAAAAGAAATGGCATGGCAACAAACAAATCAAAATGTCGAAAAGAAAGAAAATGCCGAAAGAAAACCCGATTCACAAAAAAATAACCCCTACCTCTCAAAATAAGCCTTTTTCCGACTTTTGCCGTGAAGAGCCTACCAAAGGACCGAGTCCCGAGGAAGGATGATAGCGGCATTAGTCGGTCTTCCCTCATTTTGCATGTTTTCCACCTTTTTACTTGGACTAGTTAGGCTGTTTTGGACACGGGACGACCCTCTTGGCTCACGCTAAAGGGGGCGGGGTCTCCCTTACCTACAGTGTCGACTAACACCGTGGTTCTTCACCTTTCCACTCTGCCGATCGTCCCGTAGTACGTTTTTAGAAAGTTAGGAGGACCTAGGTAAGTTACCAACGTTTTTATTGCTTGATCGTCATGCTATTAGGGTTTAGTTCACCTTGGTTTGTATTGCTAGCTTGGGAACGTTATCACTTACCTCGAGTCCTAAACCGGTGTTTCATTCACCGCTTTTAGAGGGAAGCGGTATTTCTTTCGTTTTGGGTGCAACCGTCTAAGTGTTTGTTTGTGTGTTTTGTGTCCGGTTGCATCCGCGGTTTTGTCGCAAGACCCCACTTGCCTTGCGGAGTGCACCTTTCCTCTAAGTGCACTCGCATGAGTTGAAAGGGCGTTGGGTGCGCTAATACCCACTCGGTTAGTTTAGTACTTAGTTTGTGCTTACTCGAGGGCGAGTAAGGGTTAAGTGTGGGGGAGTTGATAAGTGTAGTTTGTAGTGCCTTTTTCACTATGTTTTGGTCCCATTTCCTTGTGGAATCGCTCCTTGGGAGCGATTTATGGGCTTCTTATGCTTCCTTTAGTTCGTTTCAGGTTCCCGAGATCGATTTGGAAGAGTTGGAGCGATTCCGGCTCTATACATACACATTTTGGAGCCAACGGAGTATGGGAACGATGACTTGATGCCTTGGAATTGACCCCGAGACCTTGGGGCCCAATCCCGAGCCTCCAAGACCCGATACCGAGTCCCGAGAATCGGCGAGAAACCCATGAGAGGCAAGGAGGGACCAAAGAGCTCTTAAGGGAGGCCTACAAGACCCATCCCGTTCGGGATGGCCTCATCCCGTTCGGGATGGGGTGCGACATTGAGAAGGCTGCTGTGAGCCCATCCCGGTCGGGACCAACCCGTCCCGATCGGGATGACAGGGCCGTCCCGATCGGGATGATCCGTCCCGGTCGAGAAGCTACAGAGGCAGCACGGGTCCTTCTATTTTATGCTCCTTCATTCTTGTACCCATATATATACTCCCCTCTTGTATTGTTAACACATCTTATCAGACCCTAGACTAATTTAAGCCTCCATTAATATTCAAAACCCTAGATTAGTACTACTCTCATTAGTTTAATTCTCTCTTTAATCTTTAGTTAATCATTGTAATTAGTTCTTGGATTAAGGGGATTCTTGAAGATTGTTCGAAGCTTGACAACCTTGGGATTTTATTTGGGTTTCTTATTAATACAAGTTCTCTTCTTTTTCATCCATTGTTTGTTGGTATTATCTTCTTCTCTTATTTACTCTTGTTCTTAGTATGTTAATCAAGTTTGAATCTTTTTATTTTGTTTATTATTTTTGTTATTGTTCATTATGGATGTTTGGACGTTCAAGTTGTTTTCTCTTATTATTGTTAGTTTTTCATTGATATTGAGTGAGTAGATTACTTGTGGGGTTAGTAGGGGGATTAGGGGTAGATTATGGATGATTAGGGTTGATTAAGGGAAAAGGGTAAGTCTTTGTTGTTAGTCGCATTGTGGGCACTCTATGTGTTTGTTGATATGCTTGTATGAGTTGTAGTGGCCATGCTTCCCATACTTGTGCTCATCTTCTCATTTTTTGTCTATGATGCGGAAATGTTGAGAATAGTTTAGTCGCGAGAGCGCGGACTAGGGTCTAAGTTGCGAGAGCCCCGACCCACCTTGACATCGGTCTAAGTTGCGAGAGCCCGGACCGACCCTAGCAACTAGGAGACACCTATACCCTTGATCATCCAATTACCCATCTACTCTTATGAACCCGACCTACCCCACTTTCTTCCATATTTGAGTTCATCCTCTTAGTTAGTCATCGTCTCATTAGTTTCATTGTTTAGTTGGTTTCTAGTTAATCATTAGTCTAGTTCTTATCTCTTCTCCATCATAGTTTTCCAATTATAGCTTTCTTTGTGTTTGTTTGGTAGCATAGTCTCGTTTGTAGGCCGACCTAGTCTAAACTTTACAATACCGTCCTCGTGGATACGATCCCGACTTACCCTAGCTACCCACTAGGTCTAGCCGGTTGTTTATTGACGGTTAGGGACGTGACGAATCCCTACCATCACTAAACCTCCTCTATCGCACTCGATTTCTAGTCCCTTGTCTTGTGAGACGGTTGGTGAAGAGGATCCTTGTCGGGCGGTGGAAAAGAGTTCCACTCTCGACCCCGTAGAAGAAGCAACACCCCTAGGGTGTGATCTCCCGCATCATAATGCCGAGCATGACTCTAGACCACTATACCTACCGGATGGTCATAAGAGTCGTTGCTATCATGGTTCGGAAGACCCGGAAGATCACGAGAACCCCGAGCATAATGAAGATGATTGCTTCTCAACTCCGTCTTGGAAGCTCTTGAAAGTGGCTAGGCTCGGCCATGTGAGCTTAAACGAAGATGTTGCTAGGGCATTTGACTTACTCCTTCGAGCTCTTGATGGCTATGGAGGTGTAGTTGGTGAGAGTAGCTTAGTGTAAATATCTTTTCCCTTTTCCTTTGCTTGTATTTGTGTTTTTGTTTGTTGGATATTTTGGTTTTTAGGATTGTTAGTTTTTGTGGAGATCTTGTAATTTGGTATTTTGATGAGCGATGTGAGGGAGGGATTTTGATGAATGATTTGAGCTTATTTGCTAGATGTGAAGTGAAGATGAAGTCTCGAGGAGAATGGTTGTGGATAGAGCTTGGACTTTGAGTTAGGAAGTTGGTTTTTGAGGATTTGGATAAGCTTTTGGGGTCATGGGAGTCATGAAGACCCTTCCCGGCCGAGAAGGAGGTTTCCCGACCGGGAAGGATGCATCCCGATCGGGATGAGGGTGCAAAAATTGGATCTTTTTGTGGAGCCATCCCGACCGGGACGAGGGCTTCCCGACCGGGACGGGTGTGTCATCCCGACCGGGACCATGCATCCCAACCGGGATGGTCCCCTTCTCCTCTTTTGGCCTCTTCTTCATCATGTGAGCCCACCCTACCATTTTATACCCCCTCCCAACCTCCCTACCTACCCTTGCACCTATCATATGACCTTGCACTTCATATGCATACCCTCACCTCACCTTCTCTTCACTTTACACCGACTTTCCCATCAAATCCCACCCCCCTCACACCATTACTACCTCTACCATGCGGTTTTATCATGTTTGAAGCGGGATGACAATGACGAAGACGAGCAAAGTGCCTAAATTGATCTATGAGACGATGGAGCAAGTGAGTTGCTAACCGATGGGTACGGCAACTATCCTTTCTTTTCCGTCTATTATGCTTGTTTTCCCTTGTTTATCCCCTTCCCCTATTACATTTGGTGTCATGGTGGCCTTCAAGGCCTTGGTAGTTGTTACTCCCGATTCTCGATGACGTGACTACATCGAGAGTCTTTTCAAAATCCAATTTTACAAGATTTCCACCTTCTTTTTTGAGGATTTAGTCGGATTTGGGCGGAATCCGGGCTAGGTGACTTGATTACACCTAGCCCTCCCCTCCCATTTCCTTTTATTTCCTTCTTTTTATTTCTTCCCCCATCCATATCTTTTCTCGTCTCGGCCCATGGTGACTTGACTACACCCCGGCCGGACACATTCTACCCTCTTCACTTTTCTTTTTGATTTTTAGCTTTATTTTCGTAGTTTCTTTTCTTTTCTTTTGTGTCTCCACACACTACGATCGAGCATGGGGACATTGCTCGGTTTAAGTGTGGGGGAGCGATATTCTAGTGTAGCTTAGTTTATTTTCTTAGTTTTTTCGAAAAATCTTAAAAATCCCTAAAAATTTGAAAAAGTTTCACAAAAAAAATCAAAAAGATTTTCTTTTGTGTCTTTTTCTTTTGTATTGTTGTGTCGTATTTTTGTTTTGTTGTGCGTGTTTTGCCTCTCTTTTTCCTTATAGGTCGCTTAATCACCACTAGCTTTGGACAGCTTTCAAGACACCCGGTAACATCTTTTCACCCCTTTTTCCTCTTTGTTTCTTGTGGAGTTTGGAGGAGATGCGTGTTGTGGTGTGCTCGGGTGGAGCTTTGTAAAGTTTGTGGATGATTGGTTGCTCATTTGGAAGTTCGGGGTGGTATTTGTTTTGTTTATGTGTTTGTTTTATCTTGTTTTGTTTTGTTGCCTTTTGTATCTTTTCCTCTCGTTTTCGTCATGTCTTTGTTTTGTGTTGTGTAGTGTGTCATGTGTGTAAACGGTTTTCGAAAACCCGGTTTAGAGGCTAGTGTGCAAGCGTTTACTTTCCCTTTCTAGTAGTATGAATCGAGTCTTGGACTTTAGTCTAGTAGAATGACCCTAAATCAATGATTTCGTTGGTCCTTTACCTTGAGTCCACCTAGCTTAGTAGGGATTTACTACGGGATTTGCATTTTGACCATTATGACCACCCACGGTGTGAAAAGGCCTTGGTTGCCGAGTCCCGTCCCTTAGGTGACCATGTTTGGGATTGTTTGACTAGTCCAAGTTCTCCCCTTTTTGTGAGTATGAAGGGAAGACGTCGTCCCGACATACCCATTTCCCTACCTCCTACGCATATGCACACAATAAAATTGCAAATTGTTGAAATCATCTTTCTTGTTGCAAAAAGAAATGCCTACAACTCATATCAAGCCAAAAAGGGCAAAAGAAAGAAAATGAAAGAAAGAAAAGATTGAAGAAAAAGAAAAGGCACAAAAAGCCAAAAGAAAATAGAAAAGAAGAAAAAGAAATGGCATAGCAAAACAAAGCAAAAAATGCAAAAGAAAGAAAAATGCCAAAAGAAAACCCGTCCCACAAAAAAAGAGTCCCCACATCTCAAAATAAGCCTTTTACCGGCTTTTGCCGTGAAGAGCCTACCAAAGGACCGAGTCCCTAGGAAGGATGATAGCGGCAAAGGTCAGTCTTCCTTCACTTTGCAAATATTTCCACCTTTTTACTTGGACTAGTTAAGCGGTTTTGGGCATGGGACGACCCTCTTGGCTCATCGCTAAAGGGGGCGGGGTCTCACTTACCTACAGTGTCGACTAACACCGTGGTTCATCCTTTTTCCATTCCGCCGATCGTCCCGTAGTACGTTCTTAGAAGGTTAGGAGGACCTAGGTAAGTTACCAACGTTTTTATTGCTTTGTCGTCATACTATTAGGATTTAGTTCATCTCGATTTGTATTACTAGCTCGGGAACGTTGTCACTTGCCTCGAGTCCTAAACCGGTGCTTCTTTCACCGCTTGTTTGAGGGAAGCGGTATTTGTTTTCTTTTGGGTGCAACCGATTACTTGTTTGTTTTTGTGCTTGTTTGTTTTTGTGTCTTGTGTCCGGTTGCATCCACAGTTTTGTCGCAAGACCCGACTTGCCTTGCGGAGTGCACTTGCCCTCTAAGTGCACTCGCGTGAGTTGAAGGGGCGTAGGGTGCGCTAATACCCACTCGGCTAGTTTAGTAGTTAGTATGTGCTTACTCGAGGGCGAGTAAGGGTTAAGTGTGGGGGAGTTGATAAGTGTCGTTTGTAGTGCCTATTTTGTAGTGTTTTTATCCCACTTTCCTTGTGGAATCGCTCCTTGGGAGCATTTTATGGGCTTCTTATGCTTCCTCTAGCTCGTTTCAGGTTCCCGAGACCATTCATGAAGAGTTGGAGCGATTCCGACTCAATACATACACTTTTTGGAGCCAACGAAGCGAAGGAACGATCACTCGATGCCTTGGATTCGACCCCGAGACCTTGGGACCCAATCCCGAGCCTCCGAGACCCGATCCCGAGTCCCGAGAATCGACGAGAAACCCATGAGAGGCAAGGAGGGACCAAAAGGAGCTTAAAGGAGGCCTACAAGACTCAACCGGGTCGGGATGGCCTCAACCGGTCCCGGTTGAGGTGCGCAAAAGAGGAGCTACTGTCTGAAGCTCTTCCCGACCGGGAGCAGGTCATCCCGGCTGGGACCGACCCCATCCCGACCGGGACCACCTCATCCCGGCCGGGACGGCCCAGTGGCAGCTCGCCTTTGTTTCTACTCTTCTCCTTTCCATTTGGAACCCTATATATACTCTTCCCTTGTTTTGTTTAGAGGATGGACTTCATTAGACACTAAACCCTAGATTTTTTTAGCATAGATTAGTGTATATTAGTCTCTAGTTTATCGTTAATCCTAGTTTAACTCTTGTAATTTGGGAATTCTTGAAGAATCCAACCAAGATTGACAACCTTGGTTGATGTATTTGGGTTTTCTTCCATTTATGCAAGATTTCTTCTTTCATCCTCTTATTAGTAGGTATAATCTCTCTTTTCCTTTCCTTTAATCTTGTTTATCATTAAAGTTTGATTCTTTGTTCATTTAATTGTTCATAGTTCATAGTTTTCACTAGTTTCACTATGTTTGTTTTGATTGTCATGTTGTTTCTCCTTGTTAGTGTTAGTTTTAGATTAGATATGTTAGAGTAGATTCTTGCTAGGGTTATTAGGGAGATTGGTTGTGATTGTGGATGATTAAGGGTTTGTTGGAGATGTTGGTGGAAGTTTTGGGTTTCCTCTTGGTTAGATGCATGGAACATGTTTGATGAAATGCTTGAATGACATGTAGATGCAAATCCTTGTGTTTTTCTTGTCTTTTCTCTTGTGGGTGGTAGTTTGCTCGTGGGTTTGGTTCCCTCACTACGTAGCGAGAGCCCGGTGAGGACGACCCCTAGGTCGGTCTAAGTAGCGAGAGCCCGGACGTAACCTAGGCCACGATAGCACGCTAGTAACCCCGTTTGTCATGTGTGTCGCTAAGATGGATCCTATCAAGAACCTCTAGGTCGGTCTACGTAGCGAGAGCCCGGACTACACCTAGATTACCCGACTACCCCTTCACCTTAGCTCTTCCTCGACCATCCCATCACTCCATGAACCCGACCTAACCCTAGTCTTCTTTCTTAGTGTTATCCTAGCTTCCCTTAGTCATTAGTTACTTGTTTATTTTCCTTTTCCGCGTTTTAGACCTAGTTTAGTCCTCATCCTCCCCTAGATTAGCTTGTCTCGAACCTAGTCCAAGACCGTAGCATACCTTAGTCCGACCTCCCGTCCCTGTGGATTCGACCCGACTTACCCTAGCTACCCACTAGGTATAGTTGGTTTTATTTGACGGTTGGGATCCACGACAAATCCCTCCCATCAAATTTGCGCCGTTGCCGGGGACGGCATAGTTTAGACTTTTGTTTGCTTAGTTGTGGACTTTGTTCTTGACTTTTGTGTTCTCTTCTCCTTGTGTATCTCCGTCCTACTTCTTGTGTGCTATTCTCTCTTCCTAGTGCCTCAAAACCACTAGGCTACTAACGTTTGCTCAAGTGCTTCTAGTTCATCCTAGGTATCAAAGCAACGTTATGGAAATGGCACGTCCTAGCTTCCATCAATCGCCACGGGACAACTATGGGGCGAATTACCAAAACCCACAACTTTACCAACCATACCAATCTCATCAACAATCTTATGAACCCTCTTCATATGGTTACCATGAAAGTTGTCAAGGATCACTCCAACATCCTAACAACTACCAAACACCCTCACGTAACCCACAACCAAAACTCCCCGACTTTGAGACTTGTCAAATGTTGGTCCAAATGCAAAAGAGTCAACAAGAGGCGATAATGCTATTGCAAAAGGATCAACATGAGATGATGATTTTAATGCAAAAGAGTCAACAAGTGATGATGACTCACATACAAGGGGTTAAAGAGGAGCTCAAGGCCCAAATAGAGGTGCAAGATGCTCGCATCAATGCACTCATGACTCGAATCACGATGTCGGCCACTCGAGCTCCACAACATGTTGAGGAAGGTTCATTTGGGGAAGAAGGTCGGGTGTCTCCACAAGAAAGTCAACCCAATCTTGAAGCTACAAATGAAGAAGAGAGGGTCGATCAAGAGACCATTGTTGAGTGTTGCTTGGGTGGTGAAGATAGGGGAAGAATGGAGGAAGTTGAAGCTTCAAGGGCCGACAATGAGGAGGGGAGTGAACATGATTCTCGAGATAATTCTTGGGGAGCCGATGTTTTGGCTATCAAATTGGATTTGTTCGATTTTCTTCGTGATGAACCGGATCTAGACAATCCAAAGCCAAGTGAAGACATACCTCCTCTAGGCCATATTGACAAGGTGAGTGAAAAGGAGCGTAATACTTGGGAAAAAGAGGTAGATGCCTTGGAACTCGCCTTGAATGGAAAGTTGGAGGATCCTAATGACTCCAATGAAGAAAACTTGATGCCTAAATGATAAGTGTAGTTTGTAGTGCCTTTTTAACTATGTTTTGGTCCCATTTCCTTGTGGAATCGCTCCTTGGGAGCGATTTATGGGCTTCTTATGCTTCCTTTAGTTCGTTTCAGGTTCCGGAGATCGATTTGGAAGAGTTGGAGCGATTCCGGCTCTATACATACACATTTTGGAGCCAACGGAGTATGGGAACGATGACTCGATGCCTTGGAATCGACCCCGAGACCTTGGGGCCCAATCCCGAGCCTCCGAGACCCGATCCCGAGAATCGGAGAGAAACCCATGAGAGGCAAGGAGGGACCAAAGAGCTCTTAAGGGAGGCCTACAAGACCCATCCCGTTCGGGATAGCCTCATCCCGTTCGGGGTGGGGTGCGACATTGAGAAGGCTGCTGTGAGCCCATCACGGTCGGGACCAACCCGTCCCGGTCGGGATGACAGGGCCGTCCCGATCGGGATGATCCGTCCCGGTCGGGAAGCTACAGAGGCAGCACGGGTCCTTCTATTTCATGCTCCTTCATTCTTGTACCCATATATATACTCCCCTCTTGTATTGTTAACACATCTTATCAGACCCTAGACTAATTTAAGCCTCCATTCATATTCAAAACCCTAGATTAGTACTACTCTCATTAGTTTAATTCTCTCTTTAATCTTTAGTTAATCATTGTAATTAGTTCTTGGATTAAGGGGATTCTTGAAGATTGTTCCAAGCTTGACAACCTTGGGATTTTATTTGGGTTTCTTATTAATACAAGTTCTCTTCTTTTTCATCCATTGTTTGTTGGTATAATCTTCTTCTCTTATTTACTCTTGTTCTTAGTTTGTTAATCAAGTTTGAATCTTTTTATTTTGTTTATTGTTTTTGTTATTGTTCATTATGGATGTTTGGATGTTCAAGTTGTTTTCTCTTATTATTGTTAGTTTTTCATTGATAATGAGTGATTAGATTACTTGTGGGGTTAGTATGGGGGATTAGGGGTAGATTATGGATGATTAGGGTTGATTGAGGGAAAAGGGTGAGTCTTTGTTGTTAGTCGCATTGTGGGCACTCTATGTGTTTGTTGATATGCTTGTATGAGTTGTAGTGGCCATGCTTCCCATACTTGTGCTCATCTTCTCATTGTTTGTCTATGATGCGGAAATGTTGAGAATAGTTTAGTCGCGAGAGCGCGGACTAGGGTCTAAGTTGCGAGAGCCCGGACCCACCTTGACATCGGTCTAAGTTGCGAGAGCCCGGACCGACCCTAGCAACTAGGAGACACCTATACCCTTGATCACCCAATTACCCATCTACTCTTATGAACCCGACCTACCCCACTTTCTTCCATATTTGAGTTCATCCTCTTAGTTAGTCATCGTCTCATTAGTTTCATTGTTTAGTTTGTTTCTAGTTAATCATTAGTCTAGTTCTTATCTCTTCTCCATCATAGTTTTTCAATTATAGCTTTCTTTGTGTTTGTTTGGTAGCATAGTCTCGTTTGTAGGCCGACCTAGTCTAAACTTTACAACACCGTCCTCGTGGATACGATCCCGACTTACCCTAGCTACCCACTAGGTCTATCCGGTTGTTTATTGACGGTTAGGGACGTGACGAATCCCTACCATCACTAAACCTCCTCTATCGCACTCGATTTCTAGTCCCTTGTCTTGTGAGACGGTTGGTGAAGAGGATCCTTGTCGGGCGGTGGAAAAGAGTTCCACTCTCGACCCCGTAGAAGAAGCAACACCCCTAGGGTGTGATCTCCCGCATCATAATGCCGAGCATGACTCTAGACCACTATACCTACCGGATGGTCATAAGAGTCGTTGCTATCATGGTTCGGAAGACCCGGAAGATCACGAGAACCCCGAGCATAATGAAGATGATTGCTTCTCAACTCCGACTTGGAAGCTCTTGAAAGTGGCTAGGCTCGGCCATGTGAGCTTAAACGAAGATGTTGCTAGGGCATTTGACTTACTCCTTCGAGCTCTTGATGGCTATGGAGGTGTAGTTGGTGAGAGTAGCTTAGTGTAAATATCTTTTCCCTTTTCCATTGTGCTTGTATTTGTGTTTTTGTTTGTTGGATATTTTGGTTTTTAGGATTGTTAGTTTTTGTGGAGATCTTGTAATTTGGTATTTTGATGAGCGATGTGAGGGAGGGATTTTGATGAATGATTTGAGCTTATTTGCTAGATGTGAAGTGAAGATGAAGTCTCGAGGAGAATGGTTGTGGATAGAGCTTGGACTTTGAGTTAGGAAGTTGGTTTTTGAGGATTTGGATAAGCTTTTGGGGTCATGGGAGTCATGAAGACCCTTCCCGGCCGAGAAGGAGGTTTCCCGACCGGGAAGGATGCATCCCGATCGGGATGAGGGTGCAAAAATTGGAGCTTTTTGTGGAGCCATCCCGACCGGGACGAGGGCTTCCCGACCGGGACGGGTGTGTCATCCCGACCGGGACCATCCATCCCGACCGGGATGGTCCCCTTCTCCTCTTTTGGCCTCTTCTTCATCATGTGAGCCCACCCTACCATTTTATACCCCCTCCCAACCTCCCTACCTACCCTTGCACCTATCATATGACCTTGCACTTCAAATGCATACCCTCACCTCACCTTCTCTTCACTTTACACCGACTTTCCCATCAAATCCCACCCCCCTCACACCATTACTACCTCTACCATGCGGTTTTATCAAGTTTGAAGCGGGATGACAATGACGAAGACGAGCAAAGTGCCTAAATTGATCTATGAGACGATGGAGCAAGTGAGTTGCTAACCGATGGGTACGGCAACTATCCTTTCTTTTCCGTCTATTATGCTTGTTTTCCCTTGTTTATCCCCTTCCCCTATTACATTTGGTGTCATGGTGGCCTTCAAGGCCTTGGTAGTTGTTACTCCCGATTCTCGATGACGTGACTACATCGAGAGTCTTTTCAAAATCCAATTTTACAAGATTTCCACCTTGTTTTTTGAGGATTTAGTCGGATTTGGGCGGAATCCGGGCTAGGTGACTTGATTACACCTAGCCCTCCCCTCCCATTTCCTTTTATTTCCTTCTTTTTATTTCTTCCCCCATCCATATCTTTTCTCGTCTCGGCCCATGGTGACTTGACTACACCCCGGCCGGACACATTCTACCCTCTTCACTTTTCTTTTTGATTTTTAGCTTTATTTTCGTAGTTTCTTTTCTTTTCTTTTGTGTCTCCACACACTACGATCGAGCATGGGGACATTGCTCGGTTTAAGTGTGGGGGAGCGATATTCTAGTGTAGCTTAGTTTATTTTCTTAGTTTTTTCGAAAAATCTTAAAAATCCCTAAAAATTTGAAAAAATTTCACAAAAAAAATCAAAAAGATTTTCTTTTGTGTCTTTTTCTTTTGTATTGTTGTGTCGTATTTTTGTTTTGTTGTGCGTGTTTTGCCTCTCTTTTTCCTTATAGGTCGCTTAATCACCACTAGCTTTGGACAGCTTTCAAGACACCCGGTAACATCTTTTCACCCCTTTTTCCTCTTTGTTTCTTGTGGAGTTTGGAGGAGATGCGTGTTGTGGTGTGCTCGGGTGGAGCTTTGTAAAGTTTGTGGATGATTGGTTGCTCATTTGGAAGTTCGGGGTGGTATTTGTTTTGTTTATGTGTTTGTTTTATCTTATTTTGTTTTGTTGCCTTTTGTATCTTTTCCTCTCGTTTTCGTCATGTCTTTGTTTTGTGTTGTGTAATGTGTCATGTGTGTAAACGGTTTTCGAAAACCCGGTTTAGAGGCTAGTGTGCAAGCGTTTACTTTCCCTTTCTAGTAGTATGAATCGAGTCTTGGACTTTAGTCTAGTAGAATGACCCTAAATCAATGATTTCGTTGGTCCTTTACCTTGAGTCCACCTAGCTTAGTAGGGATTTACTACGGGATTTGCATTTTGACCATTATGACCACCCACGGTGTGAAAAGGCCTTGGTTGCCGAGTCCCGTCCCTTAGGTGACCATGTTTGGGATTGTTTGACTAGTCCAAGTTCTCCCCTTTTTGTGAGTATGAAGGGAAGACGTCGTCCCGACATACCCATTTCCCTACCTCCTACGCATATGCACACAATAAAATTGCAAATTGTTGAAATCATCTTTCTTGTTGCAAAAAGAAATGCCTACAACTCATATCAAGCCAAAAAGGGCAAAAGAAAGAAAATGAAAGAAAGAAAAGATTGAAGAAAAAGAAAAGGCACAAAAAGCCAAAAGAAAATAGAAAAGAAGAAAAAGAAATGGCATAGCAAAACAAAGCAAAAAATGCAAAAGAAAGAAAAATGCCAAAAGAAAACCCGTCCCACAAAAAAAGAGTCCCCACATCTCAAAATAAGCCTTTTACCGGCTTTTGCCGTGAAGAGCCTACCGAAGGACCGAGTCCCTAGGAAGGATGATAGCGGCAAAGGTCAGTCTTCCTTCACTTTGCAAATATTTCCACCTTTTTACTTGGACTAGTTAAGCGGTTTTGGGCATGGGACGACCCTCTTGGCTCATCGCTAAAGGGGGCGGGGTCTCACTTACCTACAGTGTCGACTAACACCGTGGTTCATCCTTTTTCCATTCCGCCGATCGTCCCGTAGTACGTTCTTAGAAGGTTAGGAGGACCTAGGTAAGTTACCAACGTTTTTATTGCTTTGTCGTCATACTATTAGGATTTAGTTCATCTCGATTACTCGTTTTTACCGTGGTTCATCCTTTCACCGCTTGTTTGAGGGAAGCGGTATTTGTTTTCTTTTGGGTGCAACCGATTACTTGTTTATTTTTGTGCTTGTTTGTTTTTGTGTCTTGTGTCCGGTTGCATCCACAGTTTTGTCGCAAGACCCGACTTGCCTTGCAGAGTGCACTTGCCCTCTAAGTGCACTCGCGTGAGTTGAAGGGGCGTAGGGTGCGCTAATACCCACTCGGCTAGTTTAGTAGTTAGTATGTGCTTACTCGAGGGCGAGTAAGGGTTAAGTGTGGGGGAGTTGATAAGTGTCGTTTGTAGTGCCTATTTTGTAGTGTTTTGGTCCCACTTTCCTTGTGGAATCGCTCCTTGGGAGCGTTTTATGGGCTTCTTATGCTTCCTCTAGCTCGTTTCAGGTTCCCGAGACCATTCATGAAGAGTTGGAGCGATTCCGACTCAATACATACACTTTTTGGAGCCAACGAAGCGAAGGAACGATCACTCGATGCCTTGGATTCGACCCCGAGACCTTGGGACCCAATCCCGAGCCTCCGAGACCCAATCCCGAGTCCCGAGAATCGACGTGAAACCCATGAGAGGCAAGGAAGGACCAAAAGAAGCTTAAAGGAGGCCTACAAGACTCAACCGGGTCGGGATGGCCTCAACCGGTCCCGGTTGAGGTGCGCAAAAGAGGAGCTACTGTCTGAAGCTCTTCCCGACCGGGAGCAGGTCATCCCGGCTGGGACCGACCCCATCCCGACCGGGACCACCTCATCCCGGCCGGGACGGCCCAGTGGCAGCTCGCCTTTGTTTCTACTCTTCTCCTTTCCATTTGGAACCCTATATATACTCTTCCCTTGTTTTGTTTAGAGGATGGACTTCATTAGACACTAAACCCTAGATTTTTTTAGCATAGATTAGTGTAGATTAGTCCCTAGTTTATCGTTAATCCTAGTTTAACTCTTGTAATTTGGGAATTCTTGAAGAATCCAACCAAGATTGACAACCTTGGTTGATGTATTTGGGTTTTCTTCCATTTATGCAAGATTTCTTCTTTCATCCTCTTGTTAGTAGGTATAATCTCTCTTTTCCTTTCCTTTAATCTTGTTTATCATTAAAGTTTGATTCTTTGTTCATTTAATTGTTCATAGTTCATAGTTTTCACTAGTTTCACTATGTTTGTTTTGATTGTCATGTTGTTTCTCCTTGTTAGTGTTAGTTTTAGATTAGATATGTTAGAGTAGATTCTTGCTAGGGTTATTAGGGAGATTGGTTGTGATTGTGGATGATTAAGGGTTTGTTGGAGATGTTGGTGGAAGTTTTGGGTTTCCTCTTGGTTAGATGCATGGAACATGTTTGATGAAATGCTTGAATGACATGTAGATGCAAATCCTTGTGTTTTTCTTGCCTTTTCTCTTGTGGGTGGTAGTTTGCTCGTGGGTTTGGTTCCCTCACTACGTAGCGAGAGCCCGGTGAGGACGACCCCTAGGTCGGTCTAAGTAGCGAGAGCCCGGACGTGACCTAGGCCACGATAGCACGCTAGTAACCCCGATTGTCATGTGTGTCGCTAAGATGGGTCCTATCAAGAACCTCTAGGTCGGTCTACGTAGCGAGAGCCCGGACTACACCTAGATTACCCGACTACCCCTTCACCTTAGCTCTTCCTCGACCATCCCATCACTCCATGAACCCGACCTAACCCTAGTCTTCCTTCTTAGTGTTATCCAAGCTTCCCTTAGTCATTAGTTACTTGTTTATTTTCCTTTTCCGCGTTGTAGACCTAGTTTAGTCCTCATCCTCCCCTAGATTAGCTTGTCTCGAACCTAGTCCAAGACCGTAGCATACCTTAGTCTGACCTCCCGTCCCTGTGGATTCGACCCGACTTACCCTAGCTACCCACTAGGTATAGTTGGTTTTATTTGACGGTTGGGATCCACGACAAATCCTTTCCCATCAGAGAACCAGAGCAGATGCCATTAGTGTATCCTCCCTTAATCTTTTCCTTGACTTTACAAATGTTCTTCTATGCCCATTTGTCTCCTGCCTTAGGGGTTTAAGTGTCCTAATTATGTCCTTTCAGATAGACTTGGTTCACCCATCTGATCCAGAGCTTATCTAGTTGACTGTAAACCCGGTTAGCCAGTTTCCCAATGGTTGCTTCATTCCAGACTCCTACAATCTTTATCCCCAACCCACCTTCAGCTTTGGTGAGAGTGAAATTGTCCCAAGCAACAAGAGGAACTCTTTGATATTCAGAATGACATGCACAAAGTGTAACACCCCTGATTTTATAAATTAAATTAAATTAAAATTATGTTCGTATTTTTATTTTTACGATTTAACTCGTAATTCTTAAAATTATTATAAAATGAATTTATCGTTTAATCGTTTCAAACTCCTAAAATTCTATTTGACTCGGAAACTCTTATATTTAAAACATATTTTTATTTCTGTTTCGATTCATTTTATACATTTAATTTAATTCTTATCGAAAATCTATTGCGACGATTTAAATTCTAAATTCTTTTTATTTATTTATATTTAAGTTCGAATTTCTATTTTCGGCTCGAAGTTCATTTATATTAAGTTTCGCCAAAACAATTATTACATTTCCTCGAGAAATCAATTTAATTCACTTTATCGAAGATTTATTATTATTTTTCGCGAAATGCTATTTCGTCGTCTAACTATTTATTTCTATAAACTTCGTTTTCGTCTCGAATACTTTATTTACTGATTTTATTTGACGGTCCAATTATTTATTAATTTTATTAACTCGTTTAATTCGATTCGTGGGTCAGCCAACTTATCGATACGGAATTTGCTTAATCCGTATTTCATACCCAATTCATTTAATTATTCCGTACTTTCTTATTTGGTTGATTCTTTTCCTTTGACCACTTGTTTAATGTTAGCCCTCAAATTTTTGGTGTATCCACCGCTTCCCCTTACTTCCAGTTCACCTCCCTCATCATTCATCGCCCCTTATTCATTTTTCTTGTTTTCACCTCCCTTTTATTCCCCTCGTTTTCCCCTTCTTTCCTGCACAATGTCCGCATGATTTTGTTTTCTGCTACTATATTTATCATTGCTGTCTGCTGCTGCTACGCTCCACTGCTGATGTTGCTACTATGCTGCTGCCGCTACTGCTGTTGTTTCGTGCCACTGTTTCTGCTGCCCCTTTTTCGTTCATCCTTCTTTCTCCCTCGTTTTTATCAGACTCACCGTCAGTGTAACCTTCTCGGTCCTCTGTTTTCGCTATTTTTTTTCCTCTGTTGCTGCTGCGTTGTGTCTCTATCCGTCGGCTCTGTCCTTTTTCCTCGCCATCTGTTCGGTCCTCCTCATTTTCTCTCCGGCATGTTTTTATTTCAACGAAGAAAACTAGCGGTTCTACAACTTGGAGCATCAGGACGACATTTCTACGAAGCTTGAGTAGATCAAGAAGGACGTGTACGAGTTCGTTTTGGGTGTCGACTAAAGGTAACTTTAGGACGTTACTCGATTTTATATCGTACGTTTGAGTAGTAGTATGTAGTAAATATTTTAACTTCAGTTTTCTAATTTTAGCTATTTATTATTGGCTAAAAATATTATTTTAAATTGCGTACCTTATAATATTTTACAAGTTTTCGATATCGTTTTATAAATCGTTAATAATTTTATTGTTAATGATCGTTATAATATTTTGTTGGTTATCGTAATACTAGTAACTAAATACATCGATTTCATATTTTCTTCATATTTCGTTAATTTATAATTTCAACTCAAAATCGTATTTATATATTATAAATCAAGGTTTGTATACTTGTTTAATAAATAAATTTTTGTTTTACGAATTATACTAATAAATGAGAAAATAGTCGATTTTGTTTTAAATATATTTTTAGTCGAGACTATTTTCACTAATAATTTCTTATTTGTTTACAATGACTATTTTGGTAAAATCCGTATTATTTATTAATAAAAAGCTATTTGTTAAAAATGATTTGAAATCTTTGTAAATTCATTTCATTTATAAAACTCGTTGACTCAATTAATTTTGATATCGTTTTTCTTAAAACACCCCTTTTCTAAATCTTATAGTTTTAACTCGATTTCCTAATTATATATAAAATACTATATATTTACTTATTATATTTTATTTATATTTCGAGTAACGAATTTAGAAATATGTTAAAGTTACGATAACGACGATAATAATAAAATGTTAATTTCGTCGGAAATGCTATTTTTATATATATTTCACTTATTTTAATAATTTACGTATTTCTAGAAGAATATTTCTATTTTAAGTAAGTTTCTAAAGTTAGTAAGTTTCTATTTATAGAAAGTCTCCTTTTAATATAAAATGTTTATTTCTTTTTCCTCATATTATTTATAATGATTATATCTTTTGTATATATATATATATCGATAATGGCTGTTTTGGAGTTATGGAATAAAGTCAAGTGTGGGGTTAGAGTAATAAAATCTGGGGTTTACGGTTTTGCCATCAACTATAAGGCTAGTGTATCAGGAATCGGTACATTGGTTGTTGAACCGGGTGACAGGTATCCTGGGAGTTGTATACATTTTGACCTTAAGCTTAGGCCTCGCAGTAAGTCGCCGTCATAAGTTGAACTGGGTGATAGGTAATCCCAGGAGGGGTGTGCATTGTCTTAAACTAGGGCCACGCATTTATAAGTTGTCGTCCTATTATGGTTGAGTAGCCTAGTTAGAGACCGAAGTTTGATTTGTTTGAACTAGGTTCTCGAAGCTAGATTTTTAGTATTCTCCTGGTGAAAGTCTGACCTTCTACACTGAATATACCCATAACGTCATTTTGAATATTTTTATTATTATCGATACATTTTGGTTTGCAGGTTGGCAAATATTTGAAGTTTTCTTCTGAAAACTTGTTCTGATTTTATTCTTCCAATATTTTAAGTTTTCTCCGAAAGCTTATTTTTATTATATCGTTTTAATGTTTTCCATTTTAATTATTTTGATATAATAATACTACTATTTTTCCACATGATATAATATGGCTGGGAGAACGTCCGAGTTATTCCCCACTGACGTGGCTGTTATGTTTATAACATCACAAGTAATTGCTGCTGGGTTTTGGGTGTGAGCCAGCGAGTAGCGTGGATCCTAATCTGTCTTCATTCATGTTATTTATGGATTATTGTAACCCTGTTTGGAGAATATTTAATTTAGCCCTTTTGTAAAAAGTGGCCTCTGTATTGAATGATCGTTCTTTTATTAAAATGTAGAACATCAGTGTGTTTTAATCCCAATTCTACAGTGTTTCCGCCACTGTATTGCGTTAGATTTTCTAGGGGATTACACAAAGGAAGTTTCTGCATATGGCCTTTACCCTTTTGGTGATGTTGACTGGCAGCACAAATATGGAAGACCGGTAGCAGTGAAGGGAGTTCAAAACAACATTTATCAGGGTTATCCTACTTGCATAAGAGAGTTTTCTGTCTCCTATACAACTTACTCTTGCCACCATCTTCTCAGTAAGCTTTTTATAGTCATCTTTGGATAGTTTTCCAGGCTTTATGGGTGCACCTAAGTACCTAAAAGGCACAGTCCCCTCAGTAAAACCAGTAACAGAGAGGATGTTATGTTGCAGCTCTTCAGTCAAACCATTGAAGTATACCTCAGACTTCCCACTATTTTTATGGAATCTTGTAGCATCTGAAAAGGTCGTGAAAGCCTTCATTAGCAGGAGAATAGATGGGGCTTTTCCTTTGAAGAACAAAAGTAAGTCATCTACAAACATGATATGAATCAGCTTAAGTTCCTTACACATAGGATGATATTGAAACCCACTATTGCATACTTAAGGGTCCTGGTAAGATACTTCATGCAAAGACTGAAGAGAAAGGGAAATATAGGGTCCCCTTGCCTTAGGCCTCTTTTTCCTTTGAAGTATCCAAAAGACATTTCATTAAGTGAGAGAGTGAAGTAAGTAGAGGTAACGACATAGCTCATAATTTGCTTAATGATCAGTAGGGGAAAGTATAATGCTTGGAGCATTTGGTTGAGGAACTCCCACTCGACTGTATCATAGGCCTTCTGAAGATCAATTTTGAAAAGGCATCTAGCTGAGAGCTTTTCCTCTCATAAAGTTTAACCAAATCTTGGGAGATAAGAATGTTCTCAATAATAGATCTTCCTTGGATAAATCCACCTTAAGTATCTTCCACCAAGTATGGCAGAATTAAAGCCAGTTTGTTGCATATAATTTTGGATGTAATCTTATATATAGTGTTGCAACAGGCTATAGGTGTGAAGTGAGTAACAGATGAAGGCCTTTCCATTTTAGGTATGAGAGACATTGAAGTAGCATTAATTTGTTGAAAAAGCAAACCAGATTTAAAAAAATCTTGTACTGCTACACAAATATCATCTCCCACAGTATCCCAGGTAGCTTGAAATAATCCACTTATGTAGCCATCAGCGCCAGAGGTCTTATCCTGAGGTATGGAAAAGGCACCTTCCTGATTTCTTCTTTGGTCACTGGGGATAGAAGAATAGTCCAGTGTTCTGGAGTACATTTTCTGCCTTTATCTATAATGGATTCTCTGACAGGGGCAGTTGCCTTGGAACTCCCTAGGAGATGGTAATAATAATCCAGGAAAGCCTGTTGAATATCAGTAGTATTAGTGCATTCTTGCCCTAACGTATTCTGAATCTAAGTAACTCTATTCCTGTTGTGTCTTTGCCTTAGACAGGCATGGAAGTAAGTTGTATTAGAGTCCCCGTCCTTTATCCAATGAGTTTTGGCTTTCTATTTCTGGAAGCTATCCCTAGCCTGCTGAAGACTTCTAACCTGCTGTAGCAACTGAATTTCTTCATAATGAGGTCAGCATCAATAAGATTGTTGGAGAGATCCTCTTGAATCTGAGCCAAAGCATAAATAGTAGTATCAGTCTTCACCTCAATATCAGAGTAGCACTCCTTGTTTAGTCCTTTAAGAATAGGTTTCAGAGTTTTAAGCTTCTTAACCACAGCAAACATGGGTACCCCATCAATATCCTGATCCAAATGATGCTTAACCCTATCCTAAAAAGATGCATATTTGCACCACATGTTAAAGAATTTAATGTTCTTCTTATGCTTATCCACTAATTCAGATCCACTAACCATACAAGGTGTGTGATCAAATGTCCCTTCATGATGGAAATGAGCCACTAGGTTATGAAATTCCACAGACCAATCTTGGTTAACCAAGAACCTGTCCAGTCTACTGTATTTCCTACTTCCTGGCGCCTGTTTGTTTGTCCAGGTAAATAAAGCACCAGTAGCAATAATATCAAGGAGAGAACAACACTCATGGCAATCAATTAAATCCTCCATGTCTTCATCTTTAGTTCGTCCTCCCAATCTTTCCTCTTTGGCAATTACTATATTAAAATCACCAACAGTACACCACGGACCATTCATACTCTTAGCAAAATCCTTAAGAGTAGCCCAAACTATCAACTCCCTCATTGAATATATAAATCATTGTAATATGAAATTTTTCTAAGATGCTTTGTCCAGAACGTAAGCATGAATAAACTGAGCATCCCAAGCTAGCACAGTGACATCAAATAACTCAGGTTTCCATAAAAGCCAGACCCTTCCCCCCTTATGGCATTTGCCATTAGTAGTAAGGCTCCATCCCTCCAACCAGTTATGAGCAATGTTGGCAGCATTATTACAACTAATTTTAGTTTCCAGTAAGCCAAAAAGACTTACATCCTGTTTATTCATAAACTCCTTTATTTCTTTCTATTTATTTAAACTATTCACGCCTCTTACATTCCAGAATCCAACTCTAATCATGGGGGGTGGGGGGAATGGGGTTACCTTCTTCCATACTAGTGTGTTTGCTACTCTCTCCTACCTCTTTGAAGGATCTACTGGGGCTGGCATTCCCAGTATTTGATTGTATCAGGGGTGGATTCTCAACCTCCTTGATCAAAGGTGGTTGAGGTCTCTTCTGGAGTGGTTTCCAAGCTCTCTTAGGAGAAGGAGGGCCATCTTTGACAATGCCCTTCTTGAAGGCATGGGTACCAAATACCCTTACATTTTGCGCATAAGCTTGGTTTTCATTCATATTCAACTTCCAGAATGATCTTTTGCCCTTCTTCATCTAGGATTTTGATCACACAGGGATAAGTCTTCTATACTTAGAAGCTCTACAAGTGTTCTTGCAAATCCCAATCTGCTTTTATCAACTATAGCCCGATCAACTTTAACATACTTACCAGTCATGTTGGCTATGGAAGGTAAGCATTTACCCCAAAACCTTAATGGTAAGGCATGAAGGCCTACCCAAGCAGGTACCACTTTAATATCCTCCTTTGTCAAATCAGTGTCATCAGTCCAAGGTTTAACTATTAAAGGCTTGTTATCGAACACGTGATAGCCTGCATTAAAAACAGTTTCCTTGCCCTTCATTTCTTTAAATCTGACTACAAAAATGCGATTACGCATGAAGGATACCTTGTCAATTCCATGTTTTTTCCATATCTGATGTACAAAATCATCTAAAAGTTCCCAGGGAGGATTTGCACCAAGAACGAATAAAATAAAGCATGTTCCCAGTGCAATACCTCCTCATGTGTATCCTTCTTGGAGAACATCAGTAGTATCTGACGCACGTCAGATTGTAGCCTATCTAACGCGATCAAACAAAATTTATAACTCCAACTAACTACTACGTAGTAGCAGTAAGTCGAGATCGATCCACAGGGACGAAACACATGAGAGGTCGAGTTTAGGTCTAGTCTATTGATTGGGATCTAAGGGGGGTTTTGAGGTTGGTCATGAACTAAAATAATGAGAACGAAACTAGAATAGCTAAGAAAAATCAAATAGAGAAAAGGTGTTTGGGGGAGTCGGGGAATTAAAAACGGGATACATAGACAAGGAGTCAAGCAAACGATATACAATCGATAAGGAGCAAGTTACCATTTTCGATCCCCGCCTGTCACGCGGGTGATCCGGATTTTCTAACTCGACACACTAAAACCCGCTTTCGCGGCGATTAAGCTAGGTCACTAATCGGAATTACGCAAATCCCGAGTTTCTCCATATTGATAAGGGTGAATACGAGTCAACGATATTGATCAAGTAAGGTCGACACGAATACAACAATCCCAAATTAGACAAATCGACCTCAAGTGTAACAATCGCCAACATATATACCCAAATTCATGACACCCAAATCTTCCTTCCCTAACCCCCTAACTACTAATCTACTCACTAATCATATCAAAAACTAGGTTAACTAAATAACTCAACACTGATGATAACATAGAAATAAACATTAAACTAAAAATAACATTAAATAATGAACTAAATAAGAAATAAATCAATAAATTAGTAACATGAGATAAAAACAATAAACTGAGAACAAGAGAATATCAAATCTAAAGAAAATTGAATGAGGAAGAAAGATTGAATACTTGATTAACGGAAAGATTAAGTCTTGGATTCTAATTGAAGAAGATTAATTAATTAGATCAAGATAAATTGAAGGTGATAAAATGGAGAGTCACCTCCTAAATATCCCCCTAAACTAATCTCTAAAACCCTAATATTAATGTGTAATGTTGTGATCTAATCTAAGGTGATCCCCTCCCAAATGAGGGTTTACATCTATTTATAAGAGAGTCTAATTAGTCTCATTAAGGGTAAATTAGGAAACTAAATAAGAGAGATGAAATAGTCAAAATGAAAGTCAAAATGAAATAAAGGAAAATGAAATAAAAGAAGGGAGTATCCAGCAGCAAGCCAGCGATGCGTCAAGTTCAACATCACCCGGTTCAATCACCTCATCGGGTGATTTACCACCCTACGAGTCTACGACATTCCAATTTCCTCACCGGGCAAGATCATCCCTCAACGGACAACCTTTCGCCCCTCGACATCCTGATTTCGCACGTTTTAATTCAATTTCAAATTGATGCCTGAGCTGTGATATGTTCGGGCTTGTTGGATCGATTCGTCGGAGTAGTGGTCCGAGCTCGACTGGTGCGATGGTATTTGGGCAACTCGTCGGCGGTGTTCGATTGGTGGTTGCAGATCTGGTGCTGCTGTTCACCGGTGAATTGAAGATAATGGAAGAAGCTGTTGCGTGATTGATTGGAGGAGCAGGTGCCGATGATGGGTCGAGCAAGGCGGTTCTTCAGCGCAGAGATGGTGATAACGGAAGTGCAATGGAGGAATGAAGGTGTTGGTGGTCGTAGCTCCAACGTGAACGGACAGCGAGGAGGGGAAAGCCCGTGTTGGACTGCAGCGGTGCTGGTGACAACTCGTCGGAGGTCCGGTGTTGCAATGGCGTCTCGGTCGAGCTGTTGTTGTTGTTGTTGTTGTTGTCGTTTCCGGAGTTGCAGGGGAGTGTGGTTATGGTGAGGAGGTTGAAGTGAGTCGCGGCTGAAGGTGGTGGTGTTTACGGATGTTTGTGGGTCGATGTGGACAGTGAATGCCGGTGATGGTGGTTGATGAAGGGATAATGGAGGGAGATGGGTTAGTCAAGGTCAATTTTTGACCTTGACTTAGAAATAGGTTAGTTTGAATTGGTTTTGGGCTAAGTGAAGTGAGTTCGGCTAGGATAGATGATTGAGATAAGCATTTTATGTGAGGTATATATATGGGTGAGATGGGTTGGGTCAAAGGTGGGTTAACTCAGATCGCTTTGACTCGATCTCTTTATTCACGAACACGTACCTACAAAGACAAAATAAACAAAAGCAGTACCAAAATCTACGTAAATGACGATGATTACGAATAAACTAAACTATAACTAGAAAATATAAAATATATACGATAATGAGTTATATTGTCGTTTAAGCACACAAAATCGAGTCAAATACGAGTCTAAATGAAGAGTAAAACCGTTTAAATTTACGTATTATCAGTATCTCCTCATTTGCTTGGTCTATCCCCCATAGTTGTTGGTCCCTTATTTTTACTTCGTTGGGTGATCCATGGGATATCAGTATCTCCATCTTCATCGTCAAAATTCAGGCCTAGTATGGCATTAAGTTCATGCATAGCCTTAGTACGTTGGGTTTGTGCATCAGTATGAGGCCCTGTTGATGTCCTCATTCCTTCTCTATCCTTATGCCCTACGTCCTGGTGTGATGTGCCTTGTGTAGATTGCTTAGCACAAGTCTTGGAGGCGGAATTTCGTGCCATTAGAGCAGCCTGAATCGCCTTCACAGATGAGCATTACAGTTTTATAATTGTTGATCGCCTGTTGTCGAGTCTTGCATTTTTGTTAGGGTTGCGTAATTGTGGCTTGAATTTACACCAAGATGTTTTCTTTATTATTTATCATTCCTTTGTTTACCCTAGTAATTCTAGTAGGTAGTTCGTCTTGTCACTAGTCTAGTTGTGTTTTATTAGATTTTTTTTTTTTGGTAAAAGGTAAGTATGTATATAAATATGTGAGTGAATCCAATTTACAAAAAATGACTACATCAAATTATGTAGCCATAGGCTATCTCTATCTCTGATTGGATATCTAATCTTACACATGATTCTACTTCTAACATCCATCTTGATCATTTTGACGACACGGTCTGGTTGTGGAACCACTCCCTCTATTTTGCACACATTCCGATGTCTCCAAATATGATAGATCGCAGCGTTAATCATAGCTCGGAGAATGTTGCATTGTAGCCTGGTACCTCTCTTCTTACAAGCCCAATCCATTCCCCTACTACTAGGAATTTGCTTCTTTACCCACATACTCCGTTTGTCTATAACTCTTGAGCTCCAACAACACCCAAAAAATAGATGTTCAAAAGTTTCAGCCTGCGAGTCACAAAAATAACATAAGTCGGAATCAGCGACCCCGATCCTCAAAAGTTTCACTCTAGTATTTAGTGCCCCCGAAAACACAAGCCAGGATATAAAACTGTGCCTCGGGATGCTCCAAACACTCCAAACGAGCCTACTCCAACCGACCTTCAGGTGATGAACCCGTAAGTCATCATAAGCTCGAGCAATCGAATAGTGACTACTAGAACCGTGCCATAGTTCGTCTACATATAAATTCTTGATCTTCTCTTTAGCCTGACTAATCTTCCTCCACGCCCATGTGACATCAGCATGAGGCTGATACTCACGCCAGTCAGTGCCCCTCAAATAGATGTTACTGACCCACCTAACCCACAACCGATCCGGTTGATTAAACACCCAAGAGGCCAATTTAGCCACAGCAGTCTCATTCCACAGGTAGAGGTCTCGCAACCCCAACCCCCCCCTCCTCTTTTGGCCGACAGATTCTATCCCAACTCACTAAGGCTCTCTTCGTGCCCTCCACACCACCATCCCATAAAAAATTGCGACATAGAGACACGATTCGGGCCATAACAAATTTCGGGATAATAAAATCCATGGCCCAGTAATTATGAAGCTGGGACAGCACAGACTGCACCAGAGTCAACCTTCCTGCATAAGAGAGTTTCCGGGCACCAATACTAGTAATCCTCACAACAATACGGGCTAATAGAATCTCACAATCCTTCTTACCCAAATGAGTGCTCTGAATAGGCAGTCCAAGATATCTAAAAGGCATGGTGCCTTCCACACATCCTGAAAACTGCAGAATAGCCTCCTTCTATCATTGTCAACTCCGGCGAAGTAAGCATGAGGCTTGCCCACACTAATACTCAGCCCAGAAGCTCTCGTGAAAGTTGCAAAAGCCTTCCACACCAGCTCCATAGATTCAGTCTCCCCCTTACAAAATAGGAGCAAGTCATCCGCAAATAATAAGTGACTTAATTTCAAAGGACCACATTTAGGGTGATATTTGAAATTTTTGTCCACCATTCCGTGAGTCATAATACGGGAGAAATAATCCATGCAAATAGTGAATAGAAGAGGCGACATCGGATCACCTTGTCTCAAACCTCGCTTTCCACGAAAAAAGCCAAAATTATCCCCATTAACACAAAGAGTGTATGAGACCGATTGAACACACTCCATAATCAAGTTTCTGAAATGAACGGGAAACTCCAATGCTTGCAACATCTGATCCATAAAACGTCATTCCACACTATCATATGCTTTATGTATATCAACCTTGAAAAGGCTTCTAGGGGAAACTCGGCCTCTCCCATACAAACGGACCAAATCCTGACAAATCAACACATTCTCCACAATACTCCTCCCTTCGATAAATCCTCCTTGAACAGGAGAAATTATCTCCGTTAAGACTCGAGCCAGCCTTGTACAAATAATTTTAGAAATGCATTTATACAAGACATTACATCAAGCTATTGGTCGGAACTCTTTCACAGACTGAGGTCTATTCACCTTAGGAATAAGGACAACATTAGTACAGTTCAGCTGTTTGAGCAGCTTACCTGAAATAAAGAAATCCTGAATAGCTTGAACTATATCCGGACCAACAATCTCCCACGAATCAATAAAAAATTGACTCGAAAAACCATCCGGTCCCGGCGCTTTGTCTCGAGGAATGGAGAACATAGCATTCTTGATCTCAGCCTCAGACACTCTCGCAGATAAAAGCATCTTGTGTGCATCAGTACACACTTTCCCTTGTCACACAATCCCGAAGTTGACCTGCTCTGTTGCACGAGACTCGCCCAAAAGTTTCATGTAATAGCCAAGAAAGGCCCCTTCTACGTCCTCCTTCGATTCACACAATCTGCACGCCTCATCAGCAATACCCACAACAGCGTTCCGGGCTCGACGTGCGGGCAGAACCCCGTGGAAGTAAGCTGAGTTTACGTCCCCCTCTTTAACCCATCGCTGTTTAGACTTTTGTGCCCAGAAATCAGAGCGAGCAGACTGCAAAACTCGCACCTGCTCATTAGTGCAGCCTCTTCCTGCAGCAGCAACTCAGTCCTGTCAGACCTGATACAGACTTGCAGCAACTCCAGTTTCAACTCGGCCTGACTGCAACGATTCTCTATGTCCGAGAAGCTAGTCGAGTTCAAGCTTTTCAGTGGTCTCTTCAGCTCATGCAATTTCTTCACAACCTGAAACATACAAGATCCCCTAATCGACACACCCCACGCACCTTTCACACAATTTTTGAACTCCGGGGCCCTACTCCACATGTTCATATACTTAAAACTCCGATTCTTTCGCACTAGAGGAAGCTCAAGTTGAACTACACAAGGACAGTGATCAAAAGTACCTTCCGGCAAGAAATTAGAAAAGCAATTAGGGAATAGAAGCATCATAGCATCATTAATCAAGCACCGATCAATGCGACTAAACACCCTAGTATCCGCCACTTTGTGTTTGTTATTCCATGTGAACCACGACCCAGTCGCCCTAATATCAGAGACATCACAATTAGCAAGGCAATCTCGAAATTGCGCCATCGCCTCCTCCGAGGAGGAACCACCAATACGCTCACGAGCCTCAATCACACAATTGAAATCACCCATTATCATCCACGGTCCACCCATAGCATACGACTCAAGCCTCCTCCAAAGTTCCAGCCTGTCATCAGCCGAGTTAAAAGCATACACTAAAGAAAGCATGTACTCCTTCCCCGGGCTTGAAACTTTGACATGTATACATTGATTACTATAATCCAATATTGTCAAATTGACCTTCTCATGCTTCCACAACAACCAAACTCGTCCCCCTTCATAACAGTGATTATTAGCAGTTATACTCCATTCATTGAAAACATTCATATGAACTTTCGCATAAGCTTTATTCTTAATCTTTGTTTCAAGTAAACCAAACACATCTACCTGTTGCCTCCTAACATACTCACAAATAGTGCGCTGCTTATTTATATTACACATGCCGCGCACGTTCCAGAAACCAATATTATGTACTACCATGGATAACCAACTCCAACCCGACCCCATCCATTCCCTCACCCCTCGCCTTACTCGGCGAGCCTTTCACCATATCCGCAAAGGAAATATCCGGATTCACAACCGGGTCCTTCCTAGAAGCAATACGAATTATCTCAGTATGCACAGGCTGCCTCACAGGCTGGTTCACAGGCTGCTTCACAGACTGTTTAACCGCACCCTTCACAACAACAGAAGGTCGTTGTTTAGGCTCAACCCCATCATCTTTCTTCTTGGTCTTAGCCTCTAATCGTACCTTCCTCAATTCCTCTTTCCTACAGTCACTCATTTCATGCACATATCCTTTACACTTGGAACACCAAATAGGTTTCCATTCAAACTTGACAAGGACATCTACAACATGGCCATGCTCATCCAAAAAAACGAACCGAATTTTTGAATTTTTGACCTAGTTTAACCATCACCATCGTTCTCGCATAACCCAACCTCGTTCGCTCTTCTGTTGCAAGGTCAGACTTAATATAAGGACCTACTAGGGAAGCAACCCTAGGAAGGCACCGACCCCAAAATTTCAGAGGGAGGCCGTGCAATTGTACCCAAACCGGTACCTCTTGCACATCCTCCTTATCAAGCTTCGCATCCGGAGTCCATTCTTTAACGACTAAAGGTTTGTTGTCAAACATATAGAAACCATGGTTTAGAATTTGTACCTTGGCCTCTTTCTCTTTGAACCTGACAATGAAGATCCCATTCGGAAGGAACAATATTTTGTCAATCGGATGAGCCTTCCAAATGCGCTTCACATACCCTTCCACCACCTCCCAGGGCGGGTTCGCACCCATAATGAAGCAGTACACTGCGTTACTCCAATATTTAACTTTTTCCTCCACATCATCCTCAGAAAAACGTAACAATTCCTCTTCCTCTTCCACGTCCACCACTCGCTTTCCGTCTCTCTGTTTCCACCCTGAATCAGCATTCAACTCTGACACAATTATTGCGTTCGTTTCAGGAACAAAAGTCGAAATCTCCTCGTCATCAGACTCGAGGTTTAATCCAGGAATATCATCTAGTTTGGTGTTCTCTGAACCAACATCCTCAATCCGATCAGAATTCTGTTTTTTCATCGTTTCGATCTTCTGTTTAGTCAGCCCTTTTTTCAATAAATCCACCTTCGCTGCCCTAGTGACCGGTTTAGGGCCAGTCACCGGAGGTCGATCTTTCTTTCTCATTGGAGTAGCAGTGCCGGACAGGAAGCCGCCGACAGCAGGGAAGGGACACCGGTATCACTCTGGGATCGCACGAGTCGCCAAATCGCCAGAGCTTCGCAAAGAAAAAGATTTTGATTTTTTGATTTTGAAGGTTATTATCCACGTTTTGTTTTATTAGATTTGTTTTTCTTAGTTGTTCGTCCATCCTTGTGGTTCGACACCCTTTACTTACCTCAAGTATCTCCTTGAACAGCGAATTACCAACCCATCCCAACACAAATGGTTGTCTAAACTATTGGGTTATGATTATGAGATCACATACAAATCCGGCAAGGAAAATATAGCAGCGAATGCCTTATCGAGAGTTCATAGTTCTTAATTAGCTCAACTGTATGTCAGCACACTCAACATAGATCTATTCACATCCATTCAGGAGTCTTACGAGAAAGATGAGAAACTGTCCAAAATCATTCGAGATCTCACTCTTGACCCTACATCACACACAAGGTATTCATGGCTAGGTGGTCACCTACGCAGAAAGGGCCGGCTAGTAGTGGGGAATCATGGGAAATTACAGCATAATTTGATCTCTATGATGCACGACACATTGCAGGGGGAGCATTCCGACGTGGGGGAAACATATCAAAGACTTAATCAGATGTTCCAATGGAAGGGAATGAAGCAAGATGTCAAAATTATGTGCAACAGTGTCCCACTTCCCAGCAATGTAAGTATTAGCCAATTGCCATTCCGGTTAAATTACAGCCCATACCTCCCCCTTCCACAGTATGGACTGGAATTAGCATGGATTTTATTGATGGATTACCTACATCTATGAGTATGGATTCCATCATGGTAGTAGTAGTGGATAGGCTAAGTAAAGCTGCCCACTTTATTCCTCTACATTATCCTTATTCTGCCGCCATAGTAGCACAAGCCTATTTCGATAACGTCTACATGTTACATGGGATGCCTGAAAGCATTATTTCAGATCGGGATTATATCTTCCTAAGCAATTTCTGGCATGAATTGTTCTCTATACACGGGGTCAATTATCTTAATCTCACATCTACCTACCATCCTCAATCCGACGGTCAAACTGAGGTTCTCAACCGATGTCTGGAAACATATCTTCGATGCTTTTGCAGTGATTCACCCACAGACTGGTATAAATGGTTACCTTCAACCGAATACTGGTACAACACTTCGTTTCGTACCACAGTTCCCTGAAGGCCACACCTTACCCTACTCTCCACTTACCCTACTTACCAGGTCATAGCATGGTGGATGTGGTTGATCGAACAATGACAGCAAGGGAGGAGGCACTAGACAGCTTACGGGTAAACTTGGCTAAAGTCCAAACCCGCATGAAACAGCAAGCGGATGCTAAGAGAAATGACAGGGAATTTTAGGTAGGCGATTTTGTATACTTGAAACTCCAACCATACAGACAGAATTCGGTAGCAAATCACAGCAATCACAAGCTAACTAAGAGGTACTTTGGCCCATGTGAGATCATCAAAAGAATTGGTCCTATGGCCTATAAGTTAGCCCTTCCTCTTGGCTCTAATATTCGCAATACTTTCCATGTGTCGTTACTCAAAAAACACCATGGAACTCTTCCTGACATTATGGTTGACACATATTTACCCCCGAGCCTGATGTCATTCTAGACGGGAAATCAGTCAAGAGAGGGCGGATCAATGTTACCAAGGTGCTGGTGAAATGGTCGAACTCGGGACTCGAAGACGCTACATGGGAATACTTATATATATGATATGACGAAAAAAATTAAAGACTTTGATACTTGGGGTCAAGGATCTTCTCAAGCGGGGAGTGTTGATACACAAGATTGAGGGAATTACTGTCATTGGCCACGTCATCTACTCAAGCGGTTAACAAGGGACCACACTCATATGTCAAATAGCATCTCGCACAATAGATTGGCACCTAAGAGCAAGTCCAATAGTGAAGCTAAAGGACTTGCCTGCAATTTATTAAAATATGCTAGCTACAAGCAAACTATTGGAGAAGAGAAATGTGTTGTAGCTTGAAAGCAGTACCTGCTCTCCTAAGCTACATATTGTAGACACCCAGATTTGGACCTTGTGGCTGCAGAAGCGTCCAACAAACACCCGATGACGATCGGACTGCAACGCGACGCGAGTTTGCGATGTTTTAAATAATTTTTCTATGGAATGGATCAAATAATTACTCAGAAAAATTAAATTAACATCAAGGCAGCCTTAGTCGTGTCATTACGGTCGCGTAGACACTAATTAGAGTCAATTCCGACACCGGAACTCCGAATCGGTCCCGAAACACGAACCGAGTCAACACCGCGCCAAGCGAACCTCGGGATGCACACCTGAAGCCCACTAAACACCACAGCTCTACGTCAGAAGGAGGATGCTTAGTCTCCAAGTCACGTATAATACGTACCACGCTCGGTTTTGGAAAGTATCAAAATCGGATCTTCAAATTTCCGGGCGCCTCACCTTGCGCGTCTCAGGCTTCACACACCCAAACCCAGGCGCCTGAGTTCTGGTGCGCCTGGACTAAGACGTTCATCCGGGTGACGAGAGCTGAAAACAACTATAAATACCACCCTCCACCCCCTTCATTCGACACAACATTCATTCTCTCTTCCCTCTTCACTCGTAAGAGTTTCTCGCTAAGGGCACGCACTCCGACACCCGAGGCAAACGATACACTCGATCGTAGTTCCAATAAAGCGAAATCGACGCTACTCCTCACCTTCGAGCACCCCACTCGATACCGAGGTGCCTGTGATCGACTAGCTATTCCTAGTCTAGTAACGGAATTCTGCCGGATTAGCCGCAGAACCAGCAAATAGTAATGGAGTTCTGCCGGATTAGCCGCAGGAAGGGTCGACGGTAACGGAACTCTGCCGAAATCACCGGGAAAGCTAGGAGGATCCGCCTTTCGAAGTCGAATCGTGACTAGGTTGTCATCTAAACAAAACTTTACATTCTTGCACTTTTATTATGCATTACGATATTGTCAAACGTGGACACTAGGTCCACAACACATACTAAAACACTTAACGTCCCAACTTCAATCATAAGCACTAAAACACTCTAAGTAGACCCGAGTAGTTCCAAGATCCGTTCTCATCTATCTATGCATCGCGTCCCGTTTAGCGTATACTCCGAGGGTGCAACTCCTCACTACGTGATTTACTTACATTCGCACTTACAGCTTTCGTATGATTTATTGCTTTTATAACCTTATAATCGCATGCTAAATCACCTAACACGAAATTCAAAACGTAAACAAGCTAAAATTGAACAACGCGATGGTCGGGTTCCGTATTAGTCCCGTTGCTCGCCTCACAAGGTTCGATGCATCCCTACTAATGTCGAGCTGACGCATCTTAAGCAGAATACCGGGTAAGGTATACCACGAGAATGACTAATATCCATATTATCACGTTAAAACTGATATGCTAATACCGTACCCATAATAATAGTACTCTCTACTCTCCTACGTGCATCTTTTCATAGCCTGCCTGTCACGTGAAATCGCATACAAAGAATGTAAACACAACTACTTTGACAACAAAGCTTACTTGTCCTTAAACAACCGACATAGCTAAATATAGGGTTAAAATAATGGATGTTACAGTACTTCCGCCACAACTAGGGAACAAAGTTATCAGCCCACCGATTGATTAGTAGAGGCCGCTATTGTGCGGGTGGGATTGGGTGTCGATGTCTAGCAGGCGTTGGCTTCCCAATACGTACCCTCACCCCTTACTCATAATCGACAGTTTCCAGATGTCCGAAACCATTGGCAATGAGAGTCATTCCAGGCATGGAGTGCTTAAGGGTACAAGTCTTTATCTTTAGGTCCCGTGCCACTCAGCTTTAGCCGGCTAAGGATCAAAGTTGACTTGAACGGTTTCCGAGTCCCCATAATTGACTCGGTGGCGACTCCACAAATTGGCAACGAATTCAGTTCACTAAAGAGGTCGTCTTACCAAACATATCGACCTTTAAACTTTTACTACCACGACTCGATCGATTCCAACGGAAACACGGGTGCTCGCACCCGTCTAGTACAAGTCTGAATCGTCATCCAAATCGAGGTCCGATAATTCGCCCTGAACGCGAGATCGGACCGGCCCCCGACCGGGTGAGGGCCGCGTGGGTGGCCACCGCGATGAAACCAGGTCGGTCCCCCGAGCGGTGCGGGCGGACGTCCACAGTTTGGGGACTCCGCTAGGGATTTAGAAACAAGTTTCCAGCGGTGGTATAAATTGAACGAGGTCGGTGAAGCTCATTTCCTAGTTTCCTGTTGTGGTCACTACAGGTTTTGGCCCTAAAAAGCCCACCCTAACCGATATTAGGACCAATCGACCTCTTCGCGGTAAGATCCTTATGGACACGCGGGGAGATCCTCGGTTGATTTTCCGGTCGCCTAACGCGTACCCCGCGGATATATTAACGAGTAGTTCGGAGCGGACGGTACGACACTCATCTCCCCAGATGGCCTGTCAACACCTAAGCAAAGGCTATTCGTGGGCAGTAGCCTAACCTAACCTACCCGTGTCTGCTTCCTGCATGAGTGTACGCATTCCTAGTTATGTGTAGCGTGTTTGAGCAACCCAAATAAAACACTAAAATCTGGATTCAACCACGACAACATATTCAACCGCACCCAACTCCGTTTCCGAAAAGAGTCATCTCCTTTTCAAAGTTGCCCTTTCAGCGCCGATGCCCCGACCAAATTAAAATAGTTTCCGAAAGACTTTTATTAAAAAAGGGAAAAAACGCCGTCATGGCAAATTTAACAATCACTACTTTTGTTTTTAAAAAAAAAAGGAAAAAACCTTTTGAACGCCGCTACCTCGGCCAAAGTAAAACTCGTAGTTTCCCGACGACGAGGACCGCTAATATCACCAAAAATCCCAATTAATGGGGTCGAGGTACCTTAAACGGTTACATCTCATTTATTTAAAAAAAAAAAAAAACAGAAAGCAACGTTTTCTCGCACGTACCGTCGACACGACCGAAACTTCAATCAATGAAGTCAAAGAACCCCAAAACGGTTACACCCTCAAAAACACTATTCACTACCTAAATTCCGTAATGAGAATTTAGTCGCACCTTCCGAAACACCGTCACGGGCATCACTTTCTCTCACGAATATCGTCCACACCACAAATACCGAACTAACTAATTAATAGTAGCCTCGGTAAGAACAAGACCTCATCATTTTCAAAACTGGTTCTTTTAGAACCACGATCTTTTTGTAAATCCACCATGAACATTTTTTGCTATCATCGAGTCCTCGACAAGCACATGGCAACAATTTACACACATCACGAACGATGTCACTAAACCACCGAGACACTACTTTTGCAAACTCTCATTCTAAAAAAAAAGAGGTTTATTTTCAAAAGACATACATTTCGAAAATATCCAAGCTCTTTGATTCCGAGCCGGGATCGCGATCAATCTTTTACGCCGTACAACCGTGTGATTAACTGTCTGTGTTAGTTATTAGGATCGCCTCTATTCGAGGTATTACATTTTGGGTCGTCTCATCCCGAGAAAGTACTCTTCTTTAAGTCTCGCTCCTGAGATTTGTGTCAAATCGTCTCATTTTGGAGACATAGATTCACTAGGCGTTCCGCCGAGTACACTAAGAGTCTAAAGCACCTGAGTCCTTAAACCGATGACCGCAAACATGTGCGAATTAAGGGTCTCGCTTCCGTGTCGCTCAGTAACGAGCATTTCTCGAGTCTCTTAGTCGCCTGGTAAACCTGCCCTCATCAAAACCATCCATTTCCGCAGTCATGAAAGGGAACTCAAGTGTAGAGGCAAGTAACCATAGCGGGAACAACGTCGGACAATCTCCAAACAACACCATAGGAACCCTAACTAACATGATCCGAGACCTACAGGCCACTATCATCACCGTAAACGCATCCGTAAACAACATAGACTCCCGCCTAGGCCACTTGGAATATAAGACCTCTGATGATCACCATCACCGGATCCTTAAGGAGGTCCTTTTAAACTACACCCCACTAGGCGATGCACCCGCCGGTATCACCCATAATGACCCCATTTCCCCACCTTAAGATGACACCCTACAATCCGCTATGAATCGCATAGATTTCCTCGAAAATCAAATGCGCCTAAACCAAGGGAACAATGTCCATCTCGAAAATCATAGAAATTTTGAAATGGTAAATGACCAGTTACCAAAATAAATTCCCTAGCCGACATACCCAAGTTCAAAGGAACCGAGGATCCCCTCAACCATATCCGGGTCTTTAAGAATTACATGGCCATTAAGGGGGTCAAACCCATCTTTTTCACTAGGATATTCCCTTCATCCCTAGGGGACACACCGCGATCTTGGTTTTATTCGCTCGATCCCAAAAAGATATCCACTTGGGACGATATCTCCATAGAATTCGCGAAACAATATGCAGATAATTCCAAAACACAAGTCACCATTAGAAGCCTTGAGGTTCTTTCCCAGAAAGAGAAGGTATGCTTCTCCGAATTTCTGATTAGGTGGAGGAAGGACAGTACCCAACTGATAAACCGTCCGGATGAAGCCACTTTGGTAGAAAAATTCGTCAATAACCTTATACCCGCTTACGCTTCCCACCTTAGATACCAAAATATCCATACCTTCAAGCAACTATCCATCTTAGGAATACGCCTAGAGGATGATATGAAAAAGGGAGTATTCTCCAAGATAATGGGGAAAGGCTATCAGGGTCCAACCACATCCACCGGAACCCGATCTTATGGATCATCCGGGAATAACAAAACTGATAAGTGTAGTTTGTAGTGCCTTATTTGTTATGTTTTGGTCCCATTTTCCTTGTGGAATCGCTCTTTGGAGCGATTTCTAGGCAACTCATGCTTCCTTTAGTTCGTTTTAGATTCCCGAGACCGTTCATGGAGAATTGGAACGATTCTGACTCGTTTCATGGACTTTTGGAGCCAACGGAGAGAAGGAACGATCGCTTGGTGCCTTGGATTCGATCCCGAGACCTTGGGACCCATTCCCGAGCCCCTTAGACTCGATCCCGAGCCCCGAGGATCGGTGAGAAGCCCATGAGAAGGAAGGAGGGACCAAAAAGATCATAATGAAGGCCTACAAGGTCCTTCCCGGGCGGGATAATGCTATCCCGCCCGGGAAGGAGTGTGCAAATGGAGCTAGGTCTGTTTTGGGTCCGTCCCGGTCGGGACCATGCCGTCCCGGTCGGGACCACCCCGTCCCGGTCGGGACCATCTCGTCCCGGTCGGGATGAGATTACTGTAGCCCGTGTTTGCTTCTTTCTTCTCCATCATTCTTGTAACCTTATAAATACTCCTCCCTTGTATTGTTTAAGTATGATACATTACCCTAGACTATCTTAGGCCTCTCTTGAACATTCAAAACCCTAGATTAGTGTTCCTCTCATTAGCTTAATCTTCCTTTAAACTCTTGCTAATCCTAGTTTAATCTAGTTTAATTAGTCTTGTATTAAGAAGATTCTTGAAGACTCCTCCAAGCTTGACAACCTTGGAGATTATTTGGGTTTCTTATTTATACAAGTTCTCATCTTTTTCATCATCTTGTAGTTGGTATAATCTTTTTTCTCTTGTTCTTTGTTTATTAATCAAGTTTGAATCTTTACATATTGTTCATTGATAAGTGTAGTTTGTAGTGCCTAATTTGCTGTGTTTTGGTCCCGTTTTCCTTGTGGAATCGCTCCTTGGGAGCAGTTTATGAGTTACTTATGCTTCCTTTAGTTCGTTTTAGGTTCCCGAGACCATTTGTGAAGAATTGGAGCGAATCCGACTCGATACATACACTTTTGGAGCCAACGAAGTGAAGGAACGATCACTCGATGCCTTGGATTCGACCCCGAGACCTTGGGACCCGATCCCGAGCCTCTTAGACTCGATCCCGAGCCTCGAGAATTGGTGAGAAGCCCATGAGAACCAAGGAGGGACCAAAAAGATTATATTGGAGGCCTACAAGACTCATCCCCGACGGGAAGGGCCTCATCCCGTCCGGGATGAGGTGCACAATTGCGTAGGCTACTGACCTGGTCATCCCGACCGGGAAGAGCAATAACACAGCCTGGTGTTATTGATAACACAGCCCGGTGTTATGCTTGATCCCGACCGGGACCACTTCATCCCGATCGGGATGAGCCCAGTTCAGGCCCGCGTCAACTCTTTTCTTCTCCTTACTCATTGTAACCCTATATATACCCTTCCTCTTGTGTTCTTAGAAATGTTCTTCACTTCCCATTAAACTCTAGACTACTTTAGCATAGATTAGCTTAGATTAGAGTAGATTAGTCTTTAGTTTATCGTTAATCTTAGTTTAGTCTTGTATTAAGGGAATTCTTGAAGAATCCATCCAAGATTGACAACCTTGGGTGATGTATTTGGGTTTTCTCTTTTATGCAAGTTTTCATTCTTCCTTTCATATTGTTAGTAGGTATAATATTCTTTTCCCTTCTCTTAATCTTGTTTATTCATTCAAGTTTTAATCTTTATTCATTGTTATGTTTATTGCTCATTGTTTTCACTAGTTTCTTTATGTATGTTTTGTTGTTTGAGTTAGTTTATCTTGTTCTTGTTAGTTTTTCCTTTAGATATGTTTGAATAGATTCTTGCTAGGGTTAGTAGGGTGATTTGGGAGTTTAATGGGTGATTAAGGGTTTGTTGGAGATGTTGGTGGAAGTTTTGGGTTTCCTCTTGGTTTGATGCATGGTACATGTTTGTTGAAATGCTTGAATGACATGTAGATGCATATGCTTGTTTTTCTTGCCCTTTTCTCTTGTGGGTGATAGTTTGCTTGTGGGTTTGGTTCCCTCACTACGTTGCGAGAGCCCGGTGAGGACGACCCCTAGGTCGGTCTACGTAGCGAGAGCCCGGATGCGACCTAGGCCACGATAGCACGCTAGGAACCCCGTTCGTCACGTGTGTCGCCAAGATGGGTTCTAGGAGGAACCTCTAGGTCGGTCTACGTAGCGAGAGCCCGGACTACACCTAGATTACCCGACTACCCCCTTCACCTTAGCTCTTACTTGACCACTCCATCACCCCTTGAACCCAACCTAATCCTAGCCCGTTTCCTTATTAGTTTTCTCCGTCACCTTAGTCATAGTCTTAGCCTTCTTCCCTTCCTATCGTTCTAGTTTAGCCTAGTTAGTTGACCTAGTCTCGTATTTAGGTGACCTTAGTCTAGATGCCTCATTACCGTCCCCGTGGATTCGACCCGACTTGCCCTAGCTACGTGTTAGGATTAGTTGGTTATTATTGATCGGTGGGGATCCACGGCAAATCCCTCCCATCAATTTGGCACCGTTGCCGGGGACGGTGCTAGTTTAGACCTTGTTTGCCTATTTACTTGACTTTGTCTTTGTTTTTGTGTTTTTCTTTTTTCTTTTTTCTTTCTTTGCTTCTTGTGTGTGTGAGGTTTATTTATCTCTTGTCTAGTGCCCAAAAAGCATTAGACTTCTCACGTTTGCTCCTAGTCCACAGTTTTTGCCTAGAGGTGGTCGCCATCCTCTTCTTTACAACTCAGAGCCGCATAAACGGACAGTTGCTATATTGAGAGGTTTCCAACTGGGTACAAGCCAAGATTTCGAGCAATCATGAGGTTTGATCTAAACTCCCCACACTTGGGAGCCAATATGAGCTACTCCTCTCCCTCTATGAACCAAGGGTATGACATGACGTCCCCCTACCATTATCAAGCTTCTTGGGGCAATCAAGACACTAGTGGGTATGAGCTTCAAGGATGTGGAAACGGCTACCAACAAGTGGACTCTTATCAATCATATGATCATGGTGGCTATTACTCAAGCTATCAATGTGAACCCACCATGTTTCATCATGATTCACCATATGGAAGCCAATATTCCCAAAACCCACCACATTACCCTCCAGCCCAACCACAATATGAACCCCATAACCCACAATACTACCAATCACCTCAACCTCACTATCAACAATATGATGCCCCACCCCTAGGGTATCATCAAGATTTTCAAGGAGCTTTACAAGACCCCAATGACCACCAATCGCCAAACTTGGAGTTGTATCAATCGATTCTTCAATTGCAAAGGAGCCAACAAGAAATAACCATCCAAATGCAAAAGAATCAAGATGAATTCATGGCCCAATATCAAAGGGAAAGCGAGGCGATGGATGCTCGATTAAATACGTTAACGGTTAAAACCTTAATGTTTTTATCCCGAACGTCACAACTAGATGAAGGGTGCCCACTTGAGAAAGGGGAGCAACCTAATCACGAAGCCGCCGATGTAGTTCCTTTTGAAAGCAAAACTTGCTTTGAAGAACCTCAATCGTCTACCCAAAAAGAGACGAATGAGGATATGGCTCTTGGTGAAGGCATCGTTGGTGAAGAATTGGAGGAGGTTAGTGAGTTGGATGAGTTGGTGGAATTTGTGAAGTTGTTGGGTGAATTTGACAAGCCCAAGTTGCCCTTGTCCGAGAATGTGGATAAGCATCAAGAGCCCCTTGCTAGTACACCAAGCAATGGTTTGGAAGAGATTGAAACCGCCGGTAGAAGTTTCAATCTTCTCCTCCATGATGATGTGGGGACGAGTGATGAAGATGGGGAACCACAACTTGAGGAAAGTGTGGGGGTGCGCAACAAGGAAACAAGGCCAAAACCGCTTTTTGTGCCTCGTGTCAAGGATATGAAGCTTGCTAGTGATCGGAGACGATGCTTAGGGAGGAAGAGGTCGGTAATGCTCGTAGGATGGATAGACCCCGGAGATAACATAAAAGATGATATTGGGTCTTTTGAGGACTATTTCTTGCCTCCACCTTGGAGGCCGTGGAGGATTGCTTGGCTCGAGCACTCTTTGGGCCGTCTTTATGATGTCAGTCGAGCGTTTGACTTGCTCCTCCAAGCCCTTGAGGGCTATGGTTGAAGAATGGGAGTCCACCATCCTCGGTTTGACGGAGTTCCTAAAGAACCGTCATGTTGTATATTCCCCTTTCTCTCTTCTCTTTAGTTTTTGTGTTTGTAATTGTGTTTTTTTTTATGATTTTGTTTCTAGGATTTGTTTGCTTTTGTGGGATCCTTGTAATTTTGGTATTTCGATGAGCGATGTGAGGGAGAGATTTTGATGAATGCTTTGAGCTTGTTTGTTAGGTGTGAAGTGAAGATGAATCCTAGAGAGGAATGGTTGTGGTTAGAGTTTGGATTTTGAGTTAGGGAGTCGGTTTTTGAAGCTTTGGATGAGCTTTTGGGGTTGTGGAGAGTTAGAAGACTCTTCCCGGCCGGGAGGAGAGCATCCCGACCGGGAAGGATGAGGCATCCCGACCGGGAAGGATCCATCCCGATCGGGATGAGGGTGCAAGAATTTGAGCTTTCTGGAGCATGATCCCGACCGGGATGGGAGCGTATCGACCGGGAAGGACATGTCATCCCGACCGGGACCATCCATCCCGACCGGGACGGTCCCCTGCTTCCCATTTTGCCTCTTCTTTGTCTTGTGAGCCCACCCAACCACTTTATACCCCCTCCCAACCTCCCTACCTATCCTTGCACATACCATATGACCCATATACTTCATTTGCATACCCTCACTTCATTTCCTATTAACTTTACACCAAGCCTCACATTAAATCTCACCTTCTCACACCATTGCAAGCTTACTACCTCAACCATGCGTACTTTCAAGCTTGAAGAGGGATGACGATGATGACGACAAGCAAAGTGCAATTATTGATCATTGAGACGATGGAGAGAGTGAGTTGCTAACCGATGGGTACGGCAACTATCCTTTCTTTTCCGTTTTTGTTGTTGCTTGTTTTCCCTTGTTTATCCCCTTCCCCGTTTACGCTTATGTGTCGTGGTGTCATTGTGGCCTTCGAAGCCTTGGTAGTTTTTGCTCCCGACTCTCGATGATGTGACTACATCGAGAGTCATTTTGAAAATCCAAATTTACAAGATTTTTCACCCCCTTTTTTTAGGATTTAGTCGGATTTGGACGGAATCCGGGCTAGGTGCCTTGATTACACCTAGCCCTCCCCTCCCATTTCCTTTCATTTTTTTTTATTTCTTCCCTCATCCATATCTTTTCTCGTCTCGGCCCATGGTGACTTGACTACACCCCGGCCGGACACCCTCTACCCTTTTCTCCGCTTTAATTTTAATTTTTAGCTTTATTTTCGTAGTTTCTTTTCTTTCCTTTTGTCTCTCCGCACACTACGATCGAGCATGAGGACATTGCTCGGTTTAAGTGTGGGGGAGCGATATTCTATCGTAGTTAGTTTTATTTTCGTAGTTTTTCGGAAAATCTTTAAAAAACCCTAAAAATTTGAAATTTTTTCACAAAAATCAAAAAGATTTTCTTTTGTGTGTTTTCCTTTTTATGTCTTTGTATCGTATATTTGTTTTGTTGTGCGTGTTTTGCCTCTCTTTTTCCTTATAGGTTGCTTAAATCACCGATAGCTTTGGAGAGCTTTCAAGACTTCCGGTAACACCTTTATCCCTTTTTCTTCTTTATCTCTTGCGGAGTTTGGAGGAGATTGTGATGTTGTGTGCTCGGGTGGAGCTTTGTAAAGTTGTGATTGATTTGGTGGCTTGTTTGGAAGTACGGGGTGGTGTTTGTTTTGTTTATGTGTTTGTTTCTCCTTGTTTTGTTTTGTTATCTTTTGTCTCTTTTTCTTTCATTTTTGTCGTGTCTTTGTTTTGTGCGTGTACTTGTGTCGTGTGTGTAAATCGGTTTTCGAAAACCCGGTTTGGAGGCTAGTGTGCAAGCATTTACTTTCCCTTTCTAGTAGTATAAATCGAGTCTTGGACCTTAGTCTACTAGAATGACCCTAAATCAATGATTTCGTTGGTCCTTTACCTTGAGTCCACCTAGCTTACTAGGGATTTACTACGGGATTTGCATTTTGACCATTATGACCACCCACGGTGTGAAAAGGCCTTGGTTGCCGAGTCCCGTCCCTTAAGTGACCGTGTTTGGGATTGTTTGACTAGTCCAAGTTCTCCCTTTTTGTGAGTATGAAGGGAAGACGTCGTCCCGACATACCCATTTCCCTACCTCCTACACATATCCACATAATAAAGTTGCAATTTGTTGAAATCTCTCTTTCTTGTTGCAAAAAGAAATGCCTACAACTCAAATCAAGCCAAAAGGGCAAAGAAAAGAAAAAGAAAGAAAATGAATGAAAGAAGAGATTGAAGAAAAAGAAAAGGCACAAAAAGCCAAAAAGAAAATAGAAAAGAAGAAAAAAAAAGAAATGACATAGCAACACAAAAAGAAAAGAGTGCAAAAGAAAGAAAATGCCAAAGAAAATCACCTCACAAAAAGAATCCCCACATCTCAAAATAAGTCTTTTACCGACTATTACGGTGAAGAGCCTACCCAAGGACCGAGTCCCTAGGAAGGATGATAGCGGTAATGGTCGGTCTTCCCTCATTTTGCAATCATTTCCACCTTTTTACTTGGACTAATTGAGCGGTTTTGAACATGGGACGACCCTCTTGGCTCATCGCTAAAGGGGGCGGGGTCTCACTTACCTACAGTGTCGACTAACACCGTGGTTCATCCTTTTTCCATCCCGCCGATCATCCCGTAGTACGTTCTTAGAAGGTTAGGAGGACCTAGGTAAGTTACCAACGTTTTTATTGCTTTGTTGTCATACTATTAGGGTTTAGTTCATCTCGATTTGTATGATTAGCTTGGGAACGTTGTCACTTGCCTCGAGTCCTAAACCGTTGCTTCTTTCACCGCTTGTTTGAGGGAAGCGGTATTTGTTTTCTTTTGGGTGCAACCGATTATTTGTTTGTTTGTGTGTTTGTTTGTTTATGTGTTTTGTGTCCGGTTGCATCCGCAGTTTTGGCGCAAGACCTTACTTGCCTTGCGGAGTACACTTCTCCACTAAGTGTACTCGTGTGAGTTGAAAAGGCGTAGGGTGCGCTATTACCCGCTCGGCTAGTTTAGTAGTTAGTATGTGCTTACTCGAGGGCGAGTTAGGGTTAAGTGTGGAGGAGTTGATAAGTGTAGTTTGTAGTGCCTAATTTGCTGTGTTTTGGTCCCGTTTTCCTTGTGGAATCGCTCCTTGGGAGCGGTTTATGAGTTACTTATGCTTCCTTTAGTTCGTTTTAGGTTCCCGAGACCATTTGTGAAGAATTGGAGCGAATCCGACTCGATACATACACTTTTGGAGCCAACGAAGTGAAGGAACGATCACTCGATGCCTTGGATTCGACCCCAAGACCTTGGGACCTGATCCCGAGCCTCTTAGACTCGATTCCGATCCCCGAGAATCGGTGAGAAGCCCATGAGAACATAGGAGGGACCAAAAAGATCATATTGGAGGCCTACAAGACTCATCCCCGACGGGAAGGGCCTCATCCTGTCCGGGATGAGGTGCACAATTGCGTAGGCTACTGACCTGGTCATCCCGACCGGGACCACCTCATCCCGACCGGGAAGAGCAATAACATAGCCTGGTGTTATTGATAACACAGCCCGGTGTTATGCTTGATCCCGACTGAGACCACTTCATCCCGATCGGGATGAGCCCAGTTCAGGCCCGCGTCAACTCTTTTCTTCTCCTTACTCATTGTAACCCTATATATACCCTTCCTCTTGTATTCTTAGAAATGTTCTTCACTTCCCATTAAACCCTAGACTACTTTAGCATAGATTAGCTTAGATTAGAGTAGATTAGTCTTTAGTTTATCGTTAATCTTAGTTTAGTCTTGTATTAAGGGAATTCTTGAAGAATCCATCCAAGATTGACAACCTTGGGTGATGTATTTGGGTTTTCTCTTTTATGCAAGTTTTCATTCTTCCTTTCATCTTGTTAGTAGGTATAATCTTCTTTTCCCTTCTCTTAATCTTGTTTATTCATTCAAGTTTTAATCTTTATTCATTGTTATGTTTATTGCTCATTGTTTTCACTAGTTTCTTTATGTATGTTTTGTTGTTTGAGTTAGTTTATCTTGTTCTTGTTAGTTTTTCCTTCAGATATGTTTGAATAGATTCTTGCTAAGGTTAGTAGGGTGATTTGGGTGTTTAATGGGTGATTAAGGGTTTGTTGGAGATGTTGGTGGAAGTTTTGGGTTTCCTCTTGGTTTGATGCATGGTACATGTTTGTTGAAATGCTTGAATGACATGTAGATGCATATGCTTGTTTTTCTTGCCCTTTTCTCTTGTGGGTGATAGTTTGCTTGTGGGTTTGGTTCCCTCACTACGTAGCGAGAGCCCGGTGAGGACGACCCCTAGGTTGGTCTACGTAGCGAGAGCCCGGATGCGACCTAGGCCACGATAGCACGCTAGGAACCCCGTTTGTCACGTGTGTCGCCAAGATGGGTTCTAGGAGGAACCTCTAGGTCGGTCTACGTAGCGAGATCCCGGACTACACCTAGATTACCCGACTACCCCCTTCACCCTAGCTCTTCCTTGACCACTCCATCACCCCTTGAACCCGACCTAATTCTAGCCCGTTTCCTTATTAGTTTTCTCCGTCAACTTAGTCATAGTCTTAGCCTTCTTCCCTTCCTATCATTCTAGTTTAGCCTAGTTAGTTGACCTAGTCTCGTATTTAGGTGACCTTAGTCTAGATGCCTCATTACCGTCCCCGTGGATTCGACCCGACTTGCCCTAGCTACGTGTTAGGATTAGTTGGTTATTATTGATCGGTGGGGATCCACGGCAAATCCCTCACCATCATTCATTGTTCTTGTTTGTTCATAATGGATGTTTTGATTGTTATGTTTATTTCTCTTGTTATTCTTAGATTTAGTTTCATAATGTGTTAGTAGATTCTTTGTGGGGCTAGTAGGGGGATTAAATGTGGATTATGGGTGTTTAGGGTTTGATTATTGGTAAAGGTGATTCCTTTGTTGCTAGTCACTTGTTGGGCACTCCATGTGTTTGTTGAATTGCTTGTTTGAGTTGTAGTGGCCAATGCATCTCATGCTAGTCTTCCTCTACTCATTGTGTGTTTGGTTTGTGATTGAATACTTGTGCTCTAGGTAATACTTTGCATAGGTTTTCGGGTCTAGTCTTAGACACGAGAGTGCGGACTTAGGCTTTGTCGCGAGAGCGCAAACCGGCCCTAGTAACTAAGAGACACCTACACCCTTGATTACCCAATCATCCTACCACATTTATGAACCCGACCTAACCCTACTCTCTTCCATATTTGATTCATCCTTCTAGTTAGTCTTCTTTTCCCTAGTTCATTGCTAGTTAATCTTTAGTTGTTTCGATTAGTTTATGTTATACTTAGTTCTTTGTTAGTTCGCTCTCAACACCTCCAACCATCATAGTAGTCAATTCTAGTTTCTTGTGTTTGTTTGTGACTTAGCCTAGTTTTTAGTGGACCTAGTCTAGACTTTACAATACCGTCTCCGTGGACACGACCCGACTTACCCTAGCTACCCACTAGGATTAGTTGGTTATTTATTGTTGGTTGGGAACCACGACTAATCTCTCCCATCAATTTGACCGAGGAATTACACCTGGTCAAGCCAACCACTAGAGGAAGAACAAGCTTCACCCCTAGAACAATCTTCAAGTTAGGCATCACATACACCGAAGCCTTAAAGAGGCTAACTGAGCAAGGAAAGCTCGAACCCATAAGTCCCACTACGGATCCACCTGCAGACAAAAGAGCAAAGTCATGGGATGCTAATAAGTATTATCATTTTCATCGTGGCAACGGTCATGATATATACCGAATCATGTTTTCGGCTAAAACATGTCATACAAGACATGATCGAAAATGGGACTATTCCTCTCTCGCCACCCGAAAAACCAAACAATACCACAAACTCATTCAGTGTCCACGCCATCTTTGACGACGCCATTGATTGCTCCCACCTCGACCCTCTAGAAGAAGATATCATGAAATAGAGGATGGACCAAACAGTCATCCAGAACCCACACCCACCAACCCCACGGAACATGCGACAACCATCGAAAGCTTAATCCACTTAGTCTCACAAATACACCCATTACTGTTAAGAATCGAGGCTAGGATAGCTCGCATCGAGGAAAAGCTCGAGGAGTCCCCAAAGCCATCCCCCTCAGAGTGCAATGGGTCAATTAGAGGGGATAGCATAGGTTCACCTGAGAGCTCAGAGCCAAAGAAAAAGCACACCCAAATCGGAGTTAGCTACGCAGCCGCGCTCCGAAGATTAGCATCCCTTTGCCTCCTACGGCCCATAGGACCAATGGCTGACCCCCCATTAAATCATAGATCCCCCCATTGGTCTAAAGGAAAGTACTGTCATTACCATAGAAGGAACGGTCATGACACGGAGTCTTGCTCACTACTAAAAGATAAAATATAAGGGTTAATAAAGACAGGGTCGTGAAAACCGCATTACTGACAAAAAGACCTACCCGCTTCCTAACAGTCACCTCTGGGGAGGGAGGGCTCCGGCTCCTTGAACACTTCGGGCTATCCCACGATCAAGCCCTAACAATGTTAACATCCGACAGACTTCTTTATCCCCTGGCTCCGACGCCTGATCCACCCACCGATAAAAGGCCAATACATTGGAATGAAAGGTAACAAATGGTGCCGATATCATCAAGGTCGAGGTCATGACATCAGTGAATGTCGTGAATTCCGGCAGCAAGTCCGACACCTCATTTGAGAGGTAAAGTTCGAGGCGTACCCAGAATACGAAGGCACGCGGACACCCGCCAAGACTAGCGAATCCGTACCTGAGTCAGAGTCTAGTTCATCTTAGGGCCTAGACTTAATAATAATAATAATAATAATAATAATAATAATAATAATAATAATAATAATAATAATAATAATAATAATAATAATAATAATAACAACAACAACAATAACAACAACAACAATAACAATAATAATAACAATAACAATAACAATAATAACAATAAAAATAACAACAACAACAACAACAACAACAACAACAACAACAACAACAACAACAACAACAACAACAACAACAACAACAACAACAACAACAATAATAATAATAATAATAATAATAATTTTGATTGCTTGCGATGAGAGGGACAGCGATCTCCAGCCCTCCTCCCCCTGAGGCTAGGGTTCCGTCTGCCGGCGGCCGCTGACCACGCCGGCGTGCCTACCTCTGCCGGCCGTCTTCCCTGGGCGCCGCCGACCTTTCTCCTCTCCCCCTGCTGTCTCCTCCTCCTGCATCGGGTGTTTCCGGCCTGCCCCTGCCGTCGGATTCTTGTTCTGCTGCTCGCTTCCTCGCCGGATTTCTGCCGGTTTCTGCCACTTCCCCTCCGTTCCTCCTTCCTCCGTCATCTTCCGCCGCTCCTGTCTTCCCTCCTGTCGGATTCCTGCCGGAATTATGCTTTTTGCTCTGTTGTTTCCCTGACGCTGCTGCTGGTTTCGTCTGCCGCTTTTGCCGTCTGCCGCCTCTGTCGTCGTCGGCTGACCCTCGTCGGCTGGTCTTTGCTTCTCTCCGGTGTTGGTCTATGCTCGTTGCTGCCCCTGTTTGGCTTTCTTGCTCTCCGGCGTCGGGTCTGCTTGGTTTTGCCCGGTGCTGGCTGTTGCTTGCTCCCCTGTCTGCCTTCCACCGTTCTGCTGCCGGAATCGGCCTCCTGCTAGAATCGGTTTTTGGTTTGCTGCTGGTCCTCTGTCTTCATCAGCGGGTCTCTTTCAGCTGCTGCGAACTCCTGCTGCGGATGCTGGGTTGCCTCGCCGGAGTGGCTGCTGTCGCGGGGGTGGTGCTGCTGCTAGCCTCGGGTGCTGCTGCTTCTTGGCCTCGGGTGTCGGTTCCGCTGCTGTGTGCTGCCGGTTGCTTCGGTCTTTCTCCGTCATCTTCCTACCATCTTCCTCGGTCTTTTCGGTGGACGGTGAGGCTGTTTTTCGTCAGGCTTTCTCCGTCATCTTCCTACCATCTCTTTTTTGTTGGGTTTTTCTCCGTCTTTCTTGTTGCGTTGCTTGTTCTGTTTCTCCTTGGTCGTTTGGGTTGGGTTGGTTGTGGATTGTCGTGCCGATTCTTCATGCCGGGACTCGCGCGTTTTCATTGCCCCTTCGTCGGTCTTTCTGGGTATTGTGATAATGGTGGGAACGGTCTGGTTAAAACCTCCCTCATCTACCACCTCCGAAATCGACATGGCCTTGGAGAAGCTCAGGTAACTACGCGTCAAGCTCTTTCTTCTAGTTTATCTATTTTTTCTGAGGCAGAGGTTACCCTTAAGCGTATGAGTCTTTGGCTTTGTGGGGTTTGCTTCACCACGCATTCTCTTTCTGCCAAGTGTCGGCACGGGCCGTGGCCTGATTTTGTTGCACCCCCTGATTGTGGTGACGAAGTTGCTCGTTTTTTTTATGGCATCCCTAGGCCGCTCGCTCCATCTTCGTCTCCTGGCGATGTTGTGGGGCCTGTTGGGTTGGGTTGTCTTGACGTGGCTTCTCTGGATCGCTTGTTGTCGTTAGGGGTGCGCACTGTGAAATCTGTCCCTGATAAGTGTGATTTGTAGTGCCTATTTTGTAGTGTTTTGGTCCCATTTTCCTTGTAGAATCGCTCCTTGGGAGCGGTTTAGGGGCTTCTTATGCTTCCTTTAGTTCGTTTCAGGTTCCCGAGACCGATTTGGAAGAGTTGGAGCGATTCCGACTCGATACATACACTTTTTGGAGCCAACGAAGCTAAGGAACGATCACTCGATGCCTTGGAGTCGACCCCGAGACCTTGGGACCCAATCCAGAGCCTCCGAGACACGATACCGAGTCCCGAGAATCAATGGGAAGCCCATGAGAACCAAGGAGGGACCAAAAAGTTCATATTGGAGGCCTACAAGACTCATCCCGGACGGGTATGGCCTCTCCCGTCCGGGATGAAGAAGCAAATGAAGAAGGCGATACTGTGGGTCCTTCCCGACCGGGAGCATCTCTTCCCGGCTGGGACCGACCCCATCCCGACCGGGACCACCTCGTCTCGGCCGGGACGGGGGTGCTGCAGCCCGCCTTCATTTCTTTTCTTCTCCTTTCATTCTTAAACCCTATATATACCCTTCCCTTGTTTTGTAAAGCTTATATTCTTCACTTCTCCTAAAACCCTAGACTACTTTAGGTTAGATTAGATTAGATTAGTGTAGATTAGTCGGTAATTAGTAGTTAATCGTAGATTAGCTCTTGTATTAAGGAATTCTTCAAGATCTCCACCAAGATTGACAACCTTGGTGGTTTGTTTTGGGTTTTCTCTTTTATACAAGTTCTTATTCTTCCTTCCATCCTCTAGTTTGGTATAATCCTTTTCCCTTTCTCTTAATCTTGTTTATGTTGTTCAAGTTTGAATCTTTAGTTGATTGTTTTGTTATTGTTCATTGTTATCATTATTTTGTTGATGTTTGTTTTGTTTCTTTGATGATTCCTCTTGTTAGTGTTAATTCTGGATTAGATATGTTAGAGTAGTGTTCTTGCTAGGGTTAGTAAGGTGATTAGGGTGTTAATTGGGTGACTAAGGGATTGTTGGAGATGTTAGTGGAAGATTTGGGTTTCCTCTTGGTTTGGTGCACATCACATGTTTGTTGAAATGCTTGATTGACTATTAGTTGCAAATACTTGTTTTTCTTGCCTTTCTCTTGTGGGTGATGGTTTGTTTGTGGGTTCGGTTCCCTCACTAAGTTGCGAGAGCCCGGTGAGGACGACTCCTAGGTCGGTCTAAGTAGCGAGAGCCCGGATGCGACCTAGGCCATTATAGCACGTTAAATCCCCGTTTGTCATGTGTGTCGCCGAGATGGGTTATAGGATGAACCTATAGGTAGGTCTAAGTTGCGAGAGCCCGGACCAACCTAGATTACCCTACTACCTCCTTTGCTCTAGCTCTCTCTTGACCATTCCGTTACCCCTTTGACCCCGACCTAATCCTAGCCCGTTTTCCTTGTTTGCTTTCTCCTTAGCCTTAGTCATAGTCTAGCTTTCTCCCCTCTCTACCATTCCTAGATTAGCTTAGCTCGTTGACTTAGTCTAGTATTTAGGCGACCTTAGTCTAGGCTATACATTACCGTCCCCGTGGATTCGACCCGACTTGCCCTATCTACCGTAGGAATAGCCGGTTATTTTATTGACGGTTGGGATTCCACGACAAATCCCTCCCATCAATTTGGCGCCGTTGCCGGGGACGGTGCTAGTTTGGACTTTGTTTTCCTAGTTACTTGACTTAGTCTTTGTGTTTGTGTTTTTCTTTTTTCTTTTTGTTACTTTGCTTCTTGTGTGTGTGTGGTTTATTTCTCTCTTGTCTAGTGCCCAAAAAGCACTAAACTTCTCACGTTTGTTCTTAGTCTACAGTTTGTGCTTAGAGGTGGTGACTATCTTCTTCTTGCAACTTAGAGCCGCTTAAACGGACGGTTGCTAGAATGAGTGGTTTCCAACCGGGTATGAGCTACGATTTTCGAGCGAGCATGGGGTTTGATCTAAACTCCCCACACATGGAAGCCGATATGAGCTACCCCTCTTCTTCCATGAACCAAGGGTATGACATGACGTCCCCCTACCACTATCAAGCTTCTTGGGGTGACTCTAGTGGGTATGAACTTCAAGGTTATGAAAACGGCTACCAACAAGTGAACGATTACCAATCCTACGATCATGGTGACTATTACTCAAGTTATGATTGTGAACCCACCATGTTCAATCAAGATTCACCTTATGGAAGCCAATACCCCCAAAACCCACCATATTACCCTCCACCCCAACCACAATATGAACCCCATGACCCACAATACTACCAATCACCCCAACCTTGCTACCAACAATATGATGCCCCACCCTTTGGGCATCATCAAGATTTTTAAGGAGCTTTAAAAGACCCCAATGATCACCAATTACCCGACCCGGAGGTGTTTCATTCTATGCTTCAAATGCAAAGGAGCATCCAAGAAACGGCCATTCAATTGCAAAAAGAGCAAGATGAACTCATGGCCTGATTTCGAAGGGAAAACGAGGCGAGGGATGCTCGATTAAATGCAATAGTTGTTAAAACCGTAATGCTTTTATCCTGAACATCGCAATTAGATGAAGGATGCCCACTTGAGAAAGAGGAGCAACCTAACCATGAAGCCGCCGATGTAGTTCCCTTTGGAGGAGAGATTTGCTTTGAAGAACCTCAATCGTCTACCCAAAAAGAGACGGATGAGGATATGACCCTTGGTGAAGGCAACATTGGTGAGGAATTGGAGGAGGATAGTGAGTTGGATGGTTTGGTAGAGTTTGTGAAGTTGTTGGGTGAAATTGTTAGCCTCGAGTTGCCCTTGTTCGAGAACGTGGATAGGCATCATGAGCCCCTTGCTAGTACACCGAGAGATGGTTTGGAAGAGATTGAAACCGCCGGTAGAAGTTTCGATCCTCACCTCCAAGATGATGTGAGGCCGAGTGATGAAGATGGGGAACCACAACTTGAGGAAAGTGTGGGGGTGTGCAACGAGGAGATGAGGCCAAAACCGCTTTTTGTGCCTCGTTTCTTAGAAACGAAGCTTGCTTGTGATTGGAAGCAATGCTTAGGGAGGAAGAGGTCGGTGAAGCTCGTAGGATGGATAGACCCCGGAGACAACTTTGAAGATGATTTTGGGTCTTGGGATTCCAACTTCTTGCCTCCTCCTTGGAGGCCGTGGAGGTCGGCTAAGCTTGAGCGCTTCTTGGGCCTTCACTATGATGTCGGTAGCGCGTTCGACTTGCTCCTCCATGCCCTTGAGGGCTACGGTTGAAGAAGAGTCCACCATCCTAGGTTTGACGGAGTTCCTAAAGAACCGTCATGTTGTATATTCCCCTCTCCTTCTTCTTTAGAGTACTTGTGCTTGTATTTGTGTGATTTGTTTCTTGGATTTGTTTGTTTTTGTGGGATTCTTGTAATTGATTTGGTATTTTGATGAGCGATGTGAGGGAGCGAATTTGATGTGTATATGAGCTTTGTTTGATAGGTGTGAAGTGAAGGTGACTCCTAGAAAGGAGTGGTTGGTGATATAGCTTGGATCGTGAGTAAGGGAGTCGGTTTTTGGGGTCATGGGAATCATGAAGACCCTTCCCGACCGGGAAGGGTGTGTCATCCCGACTGGGATGGGGCCGTCCCGATCGGGATGAGGGTGCCAAAAATCGAGTCCACTGGAGTGTCATCCCGATCGCGAAGGAGGCTTCCCGACCGGGAAGGGTTTATCAACCCGATCGGGATCATCCATCCCGACCGGGATGATCTCCTACTCCTTTTTGGTGCTTCTTCTTCGACATTTAAGCCCACCCAACCATTATATACCCCCACCCAACCTCCCTACCTTCCTTGCTCCTATCATACCACCCACATACTTCATTTTCATACCCTCACTTCATCTTCTATCTACTTTAGACCGGTATTCACATCAAATCCCACCCCCTCGCACCATTACTACCTCTACCATGCGGTTCTATCAAGCTTGAAGCGGGATAGCAATGATGAAGACAAGCAAGTGCCAATATTGATTTATGAGACGATGGAGCGAGTGAGTTACTAGCCGATTGGTTTTGGTAACTATCCTTACTTTTCCGTCTTTTATTGCTTGTTTTTCTCTTGTTTGCCCCCTTCCCCTTGAATCATGGTATCTTGGTGGCCTTCGAGGCCTCGGTAGTTGTTGCTCCCGACTCCCGATGATGTGACTACAACGAGAGTCATTTCAAAATCCAAATTTTTACAAGTTTTTCACTCTTTCTTTTTGAGGATTTAGTCGGATTTAGGCGGAATCCGGGCTAGGTGACTTGATTACACCTAGCCCTCCCCTCCCATTTCCTTTTATTTCCTTCTTTTTATTTCTTTCCCCATCCATATCTCTTTCTCGTCTCGGCCCATGGTGACTTGACTACACCCCGGCCGGACACCTTCTACCTTTTCTTCACTTTATTTTTGATTTTTAGTTTTATTTTCGTAGTTTCTTTTTCTTTCTTTTGTCTCTCCGCACCATATGATCGAGCATGAGGACATGGCTCGATTTAAGTGTGGGGGAGCGATATTCTAGTATAGTTTAGTTTATTTTCTTAGTTTTTCGAAAAAATCTTTAAAAATCCTAAAAATTCGAAATTTTTTCACAAAAATCAAAAAAGATTTTCTTTTGTGTGTTTTCCTTTTGTGTCTTTATGTCGTGTATTTGTTTTGTTTTGTGTGTTTGCCCTCTTTTCCTTATAGGTTGCTTAAATCGCCGCTAATTTTGGAGAGCTTTCATGATGTCCGGTAACATCTTCTATCCCTTTTTCCTTCTTTGTCTCTTGCGGAGTTTGGAGGAGACTGTGATGTGGTGTGCTCGGGTGGAGCTTGTACATGCGTGTGGTTGATTTGGTGACTTGTTTGGAAATTCGGGGTGGTGTTTGTGTTGTGTATGTGTTCATTTTGTGTTGTTTTTGTTTCGTTGCTTTTACTTCTTTTTCTTTCGTTCTCGTTGAGTCTTTGTTTGTGTGTTTTTGTGTCTTGTGTGTAAATGGTTTTCGAAAACCCGGTTTAGAGACTAGTGTGTGAGAGTTTACTTTCCCTTCCTAGTTGTATAAATCGAGTCTTGGACTTTACTCTAGTAGAATGACCCTAAATCAATGAATTCGTTGGTCCTTTACCTAGAGTCCACCTAGCTTACTAGGGATTTACTGCGGGATTTGCACTTTTGACCATTATGACCACCCACGGTGTGAAAAGGCCTTGGTTACCGAGTCTCGTCCCTTAGGTGACCGTGTTTAGGATTGTTTGATTAGTCCAAGTTCTCCACCTTTTGTGGGTTTGAAGAGGGATCGCGACCCCCGACTTACTCATTACCCTACCTCCTACACACATATCCACACAATAAGTTGCAATTTGTTGAATTCTCCCTTTCTTGTCATACAAAGAAATGCCAAAAAGCCAAATCAAGCCAAAAGGGCAAAGAAAAGAAAAAGAAAGAAAATGAAAGAAAGAAAAGAATGAAGATAAAAGAAAAGGCACAAAAGCCAAAAAGAAAATTATTTCCACCTTTTTACTTGGACTAGTTAGGCGGTTTTAGACATGGGACGACCCTCTTGGCTCACGCTAAAGGGGGCGGGGTCTCACTAACCTACAGTGTCGACTAACACCGTGGTTCTTCACTTTTCCACTCCGCGGTTTTGTCGCAAGACCCGACTTGCCTTGTGGGGTGCACTTCTCCTCTAAGTGTACTCGCGTGAGTTGAAGGGGCGTAGGGTGCGCTAATACCCATTCGGCTAGTTTAGTAGTTAGTGTGTGCTTACTCGAGGGCGAGTAAGGGTTAAGTGTGGGGGAGTTGATAAGTGTAGTTTGTAGTGCCTATTTGTTGTGTTTTGGTCCCTTTTTCCTTGTGGAATCGCTCCTTTGGAGCGATTCATGGGCTTCTTATGCTTCCTTTAGTTCGTTTCAGGTTCCCGAGACCAATTTGGAAGAGTTGGAGCGATTCCGACTCAATACATACACATTTTGGAGCCAACGAGATAAAGGAACGATGACTCGAGGCCTTGGAATCGACCCCGAGACCTTGGAACCCAATCCCGAGCCTCCGAGACCCGATCCCGAGTCCCGAGAATCGGTGGGAGACCCATGAGAGGCAAGGAAGGACCAAGGAGCGTTTAAGGAAGGCATACAAGGCCCATCCCGTTCGGGATGGGGTGCTACATTAGGATGGCTGCTGTGAGCCCATCCCGGTCGGGACCAACCCGTTCCGATCGGGATGACAGAGCCGTCCCGATCGGGATGATCCGTCCCGGTCGGGACCGTGATGCTGCTGCACGACTCTTTTTTATTTCTTCTCCTTTATTCTTGTACCCATATATATACTCCCTTCTTGTAATTTTAAGACATCTTATGTTAACCTACATTAGGTTAAGCCTCCAAAACCCTAGATTTACTCTCACTCATTAGCTTTAATCTTTCCTTAATCTTAGTTAATCCTTAGTTAATTATTGTAATTAGTTCTTGTATTAAGAGGATACTTGAAGAATTCTCCAAGATTGACAACCTTGGGTTTTATTTGGGTTCTTATTTATACAAGATTTCATCTTTTCATCTCCTTAGTGTTGGTATAACCTTTCTTACTCTTAATCTTGTTTATTTAATCTTGTTTGAATCTTTTCATATTGTTAGTATCATTGTTCTTGTTAATCATTATGGATGTTTGTTTAGTGATAATATTTTCTCTTGTTATGGTTGTTTTATTCTTGATAATGAGTGAGTAGTCTTCTTGTGGGATTAGTAGGGGGATTAGGGGTAGATTATGGATGATTAGGGTTGATTAAGGGGAAAATGTTGTATCTTTGTTGTTAGTCACATTGTAGGCACTCTATGTGTTTGTTGATATGCTTGTGTGAGTTGTAGTGGCCATGCTTCCCATGCTTGTGTTCATCCTCTCATTGATTTCTTACTTTGTGGAAATGTTGAGAATAGTCGTAGTCACGAGAGTGCCGACTAGGGTCTAAGTTGCGAGAGCCCGGACCCACCTTGACATCGGTCTAAGTTGCGAGAGCCCGGACCGACTCTAGCGATTAGGAGACACCTATACCCTTGATCACCCCAATTACCCTTCTACCTCTATGAACCCGACCTACCCCACTTCTTTCCATATTTGTGTTAACCCTCCTAGTTAGCTATCGTTCTTTTAGTTTATTCATTAGTTCGATCCTTAGCTTAGTCATACTCCTCCTCCATCATTAGTTATCCTTTTATCGCTTTCTTTGTGTCGTTTTTGGTAGCATAGTCTCGTTTGTAAGCCGACATAGTCTAAGCTTTGATATACCGTCCTCGTGGAATCGATCCCGACTTACCCTAGCTACTCACTAGGTTAGTCGGTGTTATATTGATCGGCTAGGGACGTGACGAATCCCTTACCATCAGTACCTCCTACACCTTATTATGGGATGTGCGATACTTGTGGGATACTTGGACATGAGCCCATGCAATGTCGAGGAAGTATTGAGCAAGGGAACGCCTTTCAAGCGTTCAAGCAAGGTGCCTCCTATACTAATACGTTCCAAGCTTCCCATCAAGTCCCTCAACAACAAGCTCTACAACATTGTCCCTATGTTCCACCTCCCTTAAGGGACAACAATCAAGGATACCAAGGTTATGTGGGTAATCCAAGGCCATTCAACAACTTCAAGCAACATAACCAAGGTACATTCAACAACAATCAAGGGTTTCAACATGGGAACTTCAATCAAGGAGGTTTCCAAGGAAACCAAAACTTCCAAGGAAACCAAAACCACAACCAAGGGTATCAAAACTACAACCATAGCAACAATCAAGGCCTTAATCAAGGCAACTCTCATGGGTTCCAAGGGAACCATCAACAACAACAAGCAACTCAAGGTAATAGAAAAGAAAGCAAGCCTAGGAGCCGGTCTCCTATTCATGATTATGGTACTCCATTAGCCCTCACCGATACTCCACAATCTCCACCTCGGGATTTCAACATGCAAAAGCAAATGTTGGAGATGCAAAGGAGTCAATTGGAGACACAAAGGTCACAACAAAAGATCATTGCCCAACTCCTAATGGACAACAAGGAAACAAAAACTCATATGAAGATGCTTGAGACTCAAATATCTCAACTTGCTTCGGGAAGCTCTTCAAGACAAAAGGGGCAACTACCTCCTCAAGGTGAAACACCGAAATTTGAGCATATAAATGCTATTACCACGAGGAGTGGTACTTCTTATGATTCCCTCTTAGCCCCTAGCGAGCAAGAAGTTACGCCCTCCTCTCAAGGCTATTCAAGCAAGGGAAGTCCGATGGAGGAGCAAGTCTTATGGGAGATTGAGAAACCCCATGAAGACAAGCTTCCCCCACTTCAAGGAAAAGATAAAGGCAAATGTAAAATGTCATTTGAGAAGTCCACCCAGATTGAGCAAAACAAGATTCATATCAAGTTGCCTTTCCCAACAAGGCAAATGAAGACTAAGGTGGATGTCCAATTTGACAAATTCCTAGACATTGTGAAGAGATTGGATGTGAGTGTCCCGTTTACCGAGCTACTTACCCAAATCCTGGCATATGGAAGATTTATGAGAGAAATCTTGGCTAGGAAGAGATCCATCGACAAGGAAGAGACCATAGCGTTCACAAGGGTGGTGAGCGAGCTTATTCAAGGTTCTACGCTTCCCAAGTTGAAGGATCCGGGTAGTTTCTCGATCCCTTGCACCATAGGCAACTACAAGATTGAGGGAGCACTATGTGATTTGGGTGCGAGTGTAAGCATCATTCCCTATTCCATTTGTTGCCGACTTGGGATGAAGGAGCTTAAAAATACTTCCGTTACACTCCAAATGGCCGATAGTTCACTCAACCGACCATTGGGGATGTTAGAGGATGTGCCGATAAGAATCGGAAAGTTCTTCATTCCAGTTGACTTCTTAGTGCTCGGCATGCCGGAAAATGCTATCACTCCCATTATCCTTGGACGCCCGTTTCTACATACCGCCGGTGTCATGATCGATGTCAAGAAGGGTAGGATTACTTTTGAGCTAGGCGACGAAGAGTTAGTGTTTGACCTTCAAGGCAACACCTCGCCTACGAACGAGTCATGTAATATGATCCATGCCACGAAAGACTTTGATCTAGGGGATGAGTCGGGGAAAAGCTTGAAGAGTGACTTCTATGAACTTGAGGATGATGACTCCGAGATTGGGGAGGATGAGTGCCCACATCATAAGTGTGAAGACAAATGCTATGACAAGAAGAAAGATGAGCCTCCCTTGGGGCCACATGAGGATCGATGGACGTTTGGGTATATACCGAAGGATCGCAAGTACAAGTTCAAGCCATTGAATTTAGTAGATCGGGATGCCCCGGGAACGTCGAGACAAGGTCATGAAGAACCTTGGGATGTGGATGCTTATACCACAAGCTTGATTGAAGACTTTGCTAGAGCCTTCGATTTGTTGCTTTGTGCCCTTGATGGGGATGGGATTGGCTATAGCGTTGTTGAAAAAGATTGAAGAATCCACCATCCTTGGTTTGACGGAGTTCCACAAGAACCGTCCTATTGTATATATCTCTTTCTTGTAGTTAGTTTGAGTTTTGTGATATTCTTGTTATTTGGATTGATTGATGAGCGATGTGAGGGAGAGAATTTTGATGTTGAGTTTGAGTTTGTTTGATAGGTGTGAAGTGAAGGTGATTCCTAGAGAGGAATGGTTATCGATAGAGCTTGGATTGTGAGCAAGGGAACGGGTTTTTGAAGCTTTGAATAGCTTTTGGGGTTTTAGAGGCCATGAAGAGAGCATCCCAACCGGGAAGGAGTCATCCCGACCGGGAAGGATGGGGAATCCCGACCGGGAAGGAGCCATCCTGATCGGGATGAGGGTGCCATATTTAGAGTTTTCTGGAGTGTCTTCCCGACCGGGAAGGGAGCTTCTGGACCGGGATGGGCATGTTATCCCGACCGGGACCATCCATCCCGACCGGGATGGTCCCCTGCTCCACCTTATGCCTCTTCTTCGACATTTGAGCCACCCAACCATTGTATACCCCCTCCCTACCTCCCTACCTGTCCTTGCCCATATCATATGACCCTTGCACCTCATTTCCATACCTTCACCTCATTTCCTCCTCACTTTAGACCGATATTCACATCAAACCCCATCCCCTCACATTATTGCTAGCTTACTACCTCAACCATGCAATTTTCTCAAGTATGAAGTGAGATGACAATGAAGACAACAAGCAAGTGCATTTATTGAATCATTGAAGACGATGGAGTTCGTAAGTTACTCACTTATTGGTAAGGCAACTCTCATTACTTTTCCGTCTTTTGTTGCTTGTTGCCCTTTGAAAACTCCCCTTCCCTTTGTCATGGTGGCCTTCGAGGCCTTGGTAGTTTTTGCTCCCGACTCTCGATGACGTGACTACATCGAGAGTCATTTGAAAAATCCCAATTTACAAGTTTTTCACCCTTTTTTGTAGGATTTAGTCGGATTTAGGCAGAATCCAGGCTAGGTGACTTGATTACACCTAGTCCTCCCCTCCCATTTCCTTTTATTTCCTTCTTTTTATTTCCTCCATTTCCATATCTTTTCTTGTCTCGGCCCACGGTGACTTGATTACACCCCGGCCGGACGCATTCTACCTTTTTCTCCGCTTTCTTTTTGATTTTTAGCTTTATTTTTGTAGTTTCTTTTTCTTTTCTTTTGTGTCTCCACACACTACGATCGAGCATGACTACATTGCTCGGTTTAAGTGTGGGGAGCGATATTCTATCATAGTTAGTTTTATTTTCGTAGTTTTTCGAAAAATCTTGAAAAATCCCTAAAAATTTGAAAAAATTTCGAAAAAAATCAAAAAGATTTTCTTTTGTGTCTTTTCCTTTTGTGTCATTGTGTCGTGTATTTATTTTGTGTGCGTGTTTTGCCTCCCTTTTCCCTTATAGGTCGCTTAATCGCCGCGAGTTTCGGAGGGCTCAAGACATCCGGTAACATCTCCTCACCCCTTTTTCCTCTTTGTTCCTTGTGGAGTTTGGAAGAGATGTGTGATGTGGTGTGCTCGGGCGGAGCTTTGTTCATATTTGTGGTTGATTTGGTGACTTGATTGGAAGTTCGGGGTGGTGTTTGTTTTGTTTTTGTGCTTGTCTTGTTTTGTTTTATATTGTTGCCTTTTGTCTCTTTTTCTCTCATTTTTGTCATGTGTTTGTTTTGTGTCGTGTAATGTGTCATGTGTGTAAAAAGGTTTTCGAAAACCCGGTTTAGAGGCTAGTGTGCGAGTGTTTACTTTCCCTTCCTAGTAGTATAAATCGAGCCTTGGACTTTAGTCTAGTAGAATGACCCTAAATCAATGATTTCGTTGGTCCTTTACCTTGAGTCCACCTAGCTTACTAGGGATTTACTATGGGATTTGCATTTTGACCATTATGACCACCCACGGTGTGAAAAGGCCTTGGTTACCGAGTCCCATCCCTTAGGTGACCGTGTTTAGGATCGTTTGATTAGTCCAAGTTTTCCCCTTTTTGTGGGTTTGAAGGGAAGGGCCCGTCCCGACTCACCCATTTCCCTACCTTCTACACAATATCCACCAAATAAATTTGCAATTTGTTGAAATCTCTCTTTCTTGTTGCAAAGAAATGCCTACATTTCAAATCAAGCCAAAAGGGCAAAGAAAAGAAAAAAAGAAAGAAATGGAAGAAAGAAAAGATTGAAGAAAAAGAAAAGGCACAAAAAGCCAAAAAGAAAATAGAAAAGAAGAAAAAGAAATGGCATGGCAACAAACAAACCAAAAAAAAAATGCAAAAGAAAGAAAAATGCCGAAAAGAAAATCGTCTCACAAAAAGATCTTAACCCCACAAAAATAAGCCTTTTTTCGACTTTTACCGTGAAGAGCCTACCAAAGGACCGAGTCCCTAGGAAGGATGATAGCGGTAATAGTCGGTCTTCCCTCACTTTGCAATATTATCCACCTTTTTACTTGGACTAGTTGGGCGGTTTTGGGCATGGGACGACCCTCTTGGCTCATCGCTAAAAGGGGCGGGGTCTCACTTACCTATAGTGTCGACTAACACCGTGGTTCATCCTTTTTCCATCCCGCCGATCGTCCCGTAGTACGTTCTTAGAAAGTTAGGAGGACCTAGGTAAGTTACCAACGTTTTTATTGCTTTATCGTCATACTATTAGGGTTTAATTCATCTTGGTTTGTATTGCTAGCTTGGGAACGTTGTCACTTGCCTTGAGTCCTAAACCGGTGCTTCTTTCACCGCTTTTTAGAGGGAAGCGGTATTTGTTTTTCTTTGGGTGCAACCTTGTGTTTGTTTGTTTGTATGCTTGTTTGTTTATGTGTTTTGTGTCCGGTTGCATCCACGGTTTTGTCGCAAGACCTTACTTGCCTTGCGGAGCACACTTTTCCTCTAAGTGTACTCGCGTGAGTTGAAAGGGCGTAGGGTGCGCTAATACCCGCTCGGCTAGTTAAGTAGTTAGTATGTCCTTACTCGAGGGCGAGTAAGGGTTAAGTGTGGGGGAGTTGATAAGTGTAGTTTGTAGTGCCTAATTTTCTGTGTTTTGGTTCCGTTTTCCTTGTAGAATCGCTCCTTGGGAGCGGTTTATGGGTTACTTATGCTTTTTTTAGTTTGTTTTAGGTTCTCGAGACCATTTGTGAAGAATTGGAGCAAATCCGACTCAATACATACACTTTTCGGAGCCAACGAAGTGAAGGAACGATCACTCGATGCCTTGGATTCGACCCCGAGACCTTGGGACCCAATCCCGAGCCTCTTAGACCCGATCCCGAGTCCCGAGAATCGGTGAGAAACCCATGAGAAGCAAGGAGGGACCAAAAAGTTCTTATTGGAGGCCTACAAGACTCATCCCCGACGGGAATGGCCTCATCCCGTCCGGGATGAGGTGCACGAAATGCAATGGTTCTGTTCTGGGTCCGTCCCGGTTGGGACCAGCCCTTCCCGGTCGAAATCAAGCATAACACCGCGCTGTGTTATCAATAACACCAGGCTGTGTTATTGCTCTTCCCGGTCGGGACCAATCCGTCCCGGTCGGGACCATGGAGCTGCAGCACACCTTTGTTTATTTTCCCCTCCTTCATACTTGTAACCTTATAAATACTTCCCTCTTGTATTGTTTACACATCTTATCTTACCCTAGACTCTCTTAGGCCTCCATTAAGCATTCCAACCCTAGATTAGTGTTCCTCACATTAGTTTTAATCTCTCTTTAATCCTTAGTTAATCTTTGTTAATCTAGTTTAGTTAATCTTGTATTAAGAGGATTCTTGAAGATTCATCCAAGCTTGACAACCTTGGAGTTGATTTGTGTTTCTTATTTATACAAGTTTGCATCTTTTTCTTCCTCTTGTTGTTGGTATAATCCTCTTTACTCTTGTTCTTTGTTATTTACTCATGTTTCAATCTTTACTTATTGTTATTGTTATTGTTTGTTCATTATGGATGTTTGGTTTAGTTCCTCTTGTTTATGTTAGTTTTACTTTCATTATGAGTGAGTAGTTCTCTTGTGGGGTTAGTAGGGGGATTAAGGGTAGATTATGGTTGATTAGGGTTGATTAGGGGTAAAGGGTGAATCTTTGTTGCTAGTCTCATATTAGGCACACCATGTGTTTGATGATTTGCTTTTGTGGGTAGTAGTGGCCAATGCTTCCTATACTTGTTTCTCTTCTTCTCATTGTTTGGCTAGTGTGTGCACTACAAGAGAATTGCAATTTAGCTACTAATTTAGCAAATGCCTAAAATTCAGTCGCTAAATATATAAATTAGCTACTACTTTTGAGACATAAATATATTTAGTCTCTATTTTAGATATCAAAATATAATGGTAGCTAATTACGTCACTATTATAGAGACTAAATAAAGTCGATAGCAAATTTGGTATCTAATTTAAGTTTTTAGATACGAAAAAACGTCAGTAGCTAAAGTTGTCTCAATATATATCGACATAAAATTGCGAATAATGTATTTAGTTTTTATATAGGAGACCAAAGTAAATTCGTAAATGAGCTAATTTAAATTCTTAGCTACAGAAATAATTTGGTAGCTAAATTTAGTTGTCGGTCGTTGCTATCATGTATTTTTTATAATTCTTATGATATTTTTTTTATATTTTTTAATATATGTATATTACTATTGGAGTATTACAAAAGTATCTTACAATCCACATTTTAATGATTAATTTTACCTTTAAGTATACATTCATTGTCCAAACAAACATAAATCTTCAAGTGGCCCAATGGTTTGACACTTGGTCAAGTGTTTGAAGGTTATGGGTTCGATTCCTCTTGCGAACTGAAATCATCAAATTCTATACTAGAGGCGGTGGTGTGGTGCGTGGACGTACATGCGTGGTTTAGTGAGGTGGGGGTAACTCTACGTGCGGTATGGCGGGCTAGCTAGGGTGATGTGGCGGGGTAGGGGTATGACATGTATTTCTTGTTTTTTCGTGGCCATTTTAGATACCAAAAAATTACGTCGCCAATTTTGCTACAACTGAATCGGTCTCTAAGTTCGTCCCTAAATTAGCTACTATACAATTTGCGGTCGCTAATGTAGCTACTCGAATTTTCGTCTCTATTATTGTCTCAAAATTTGCTACCACCCTTTCGTCGCTAAATTGGTAGCTAATTTTGGTCGCTAATTCAGTAGCTAAATTAGCGACAAGGCGTTTAGCTACTAATGAAATTTAGTCGCAAATTCAGTCTCTAAGCTAATTAGCTACGGAATATTGAAGATTTGCTACTAAAACCTCCGACTCTAAAGTGACTTTACCTTGTAGTGGTGATTGTGTTAGGGTATAGTCTTTGACACGAGAGTGCAGACATTGGTCTACGTAGCGAGAGCCCGGACCAACCTTGACCTAGGTTTAGACGCGAGAGCGCAAACCGACTCTAACAACTAGGAGACACCTACACCCTTGACCACCCAATTACCCTTCTACACTTAAGAACCCGACCTAACCCTACTCCCTTCCATATTTTATTTCTCTACCTAGTTAGTCATCATTTTCCCTAGTTTGCTAGTTTGTTTAACCTTTAGTTATTTCATTTAAGCCTTGTTATAGCTAGTTCATTATTAGTCTAGTTCATACCTCTTCTCCATCATAGTTTGTCAATTATCGTTCTCTTTGTGTTGTTTTGGTAGCCTAGTCTCGTTTTTAGGTCGACTTAGTCTAGACTCTACCATACCGTCTCCGTGGACACGACCCGACTTACCCTAGCTACCCACTAGGTATAGTTGGTTACTTATTGACGTTAGGACCCACGGCGAATCCCTACCATCAATGTGAGGCCGAGATTAGTATACTCAGGCAAAGGTCCAAGATGGAGAATATTATCATGGGGGATAAGTCCACGAAATTCTTTCATTCTAGACTTAAAGAAAGGAGACAGCAACAAACCATTGGAGCTATAGTTGATGGTGAAGGTAACTACATGGAGGGGATGTATAATGTAGCCCAAAGCTTTGTGAGATACTATGAGGGTATGCTTGGTAGTAGTAAAAAAATACAGGATATTGATCTGGGGGTGATTTCTAATGGTCCCTTGGTGAATCATGGGAGTTGGGAAGCTATGCTCAGGCTGCCTAATGAAACTGAAATTAGGAATTGCATTTTTTCTATTGGCTCTGATAGAAGTCCGGGCCCTGATGGTTTTTCCTCGGAGTTCTTTAAAGCTTCTTGGCATACTATCAAAGGTAACTTTTGTGCAGCGGTGATGGAATGTTTTAAGAAAGGGAGACTGATTAAGCAGGCCAACGTAACGACTATTACCCTAATACCTAAAAAGGAGGTTTGTCAATCTGTTCTTGATTTTAGGCCTATTTCTTGTTGTTCAGTGATTTACAAAACTGTAAGCAAGATCCTTACGCTTAGAATCCAAGAGGTGTTAGAGGTTATTATTGGTTTGGAACAGGCAGCCTTTGTTCCTAGGAGAAGCATCCATGCCAATATTGCTCTCTCCCAGGCTCTAATCAAGAACTATGGGAGAGCTTATATTACACCCCGATGTCTTATGAAAATAGACCTTCGGAAAGCATTCGATTCCCTTCAATGGCCTTTTATTAAGAGCATGCTCTTGGCTTTCAACTTTTCCCCTAAGTTTGTTAATTGGATTTTGGCATGTATTACCGGCTCTTGGTTTACGATTAAGATTAATGCGCTGAACATGGTTTTTTTAAAGGTAATAGCGGGATAAGACAAGGGGATCCTTTATCCCCCTACCTTTTAGTTCTAAGTATGGAGGTTCTTTCTCGGAGGCTTAGGAATATTAATTCTCAAGACATGGTCTCATGCCATCCTAAATGCTGTCAACTTCGGCTAAATCATCTTATTTTTGCCGACGATTTAAGGGTTTTCACTCGAGGAGATTGTCCTTCTGTTGATGCTGCTATGCAAGCCCTTAAGGCTTTCTCTCTGGAGTCTGGTTTATCTGTTAACTGTGAGAAGACTAATATCTTCTTCGGAGGAGTTTCAACTGAGGTGAGAGAGCTCATTCTCAGCCAAACTGGATTCTCTATGGGTTGTTTTCCTTGCAGGTATCTTGGACTTCCACTGAACTCGGTTAATAATAAGAAAGGAGAATATCAAACTCTTATTAATAAGATTAGTAGGCAGGTCCATTGTTGGTCTTCCACTTTCCTATCTTATGCCGGCCGCCTGCAGCTTCTTAGTTCGGTAGTCTTTGGTCTTACTACCTATTGGTGCTCAAATGCCATGCTCCCTGTTAATATAACAAAAAGAATAGATCAATTATGCCTTAGGTTTTTTTGGTCTGGGGATGGTGAGAAGACTAGAATGGTTTTCAAAGGATGGGATAGCATTTGCAAGCCGTGGATTGAAGGAGGCTTCAATATCAAACATCTATTGTATTGGAACAAAGCTCTGATGGCTCGCTGGCTGTGGTTGTTAATCACGGACAGAGGAAGACTATGAGGTAGTTGGCACAAACGCTATATTCTCAAGACTAACAATATTTGGGAAGTTAGTAAGTCGGAGAGGTTTACAACTACTTTTAATGAGGTTCTTGGTATTAGAGACGAGGTGTTGCAGGTTGCAGGGTGCAGGAATGCTGCTGAACAATTAATCCTGAGCTGGGCTACGGGGTCTACTTTTAATGTTGGGAATGCCTATGATTGGTTTAGACCTAAGCATCGGAAGATTCCTTGGCTTAAAGGCATCGGATATACTGCTATTACTCCTAAACAACGAGTGTTCGTAACACTAGCAGGACTGAAGACACTAGCAACTCAGGATAACTTGAAATCAATAGGGATGCAAATTCCAAATAGATGTGTTTTGTGTATGCAGGCTGAAGAAAACTCGGCGCATCTCTTTTTCCATTGTCCGTTTTCTAGACAAATTTGGCAAAATCTCTTGTGTTGGATGCAATTAACGGGTAGAAGTAACTTTCTTATAAAGGAGTTGACTTGGAGTGCGAACAAGGGAAGAAGAAGGCATTGGAAATACCAGTGGTACTGTCACTGCTTGGCTGCTGCTATCTACTATATTTGGGTTGAGCGTAATGCTCTAATATTTGAAGGAAAAAGTTGTCCTACTAGTAGCATTATCAGTAAAATTAAGTTCGATATCTTTACTAGATTAAGGGCTAGAGGAGTCCAGATTAGTATTTGAAGATGTATTTAGGGAGGCTAACCTTCATATTGGCTTTACTTTTGTAAGATCCTATTCTTATTGATATAAATAAGATGTAATTTCTTGCAAAAAAAAAATTATAATAATAATAATAATAATAATAATAATAATATGTTTTGTTGGGTTTTGGGTTTTCCGGCGCCGCTGCTGATACGCCGCCTGCCGTCTGCCGTCGTTCCGCCGCTGATGCCTTCCCTTCTCCGCCGCCGACTTCTGCCGCCGGTGTTGCTGCCGACCTTCTCTCCCTCCACCGCCACTCTGTTCGCTGGTTCTGGTCTGGGTCTTCCCTGCCGCTGCTCTACTGTTGTCACTCGGCTCTTGCTTGCGCCCTCTGCCGTCTCATCCTGCCGGAGATTCGCCGGCTTTTCTGTCGTCCATTTATTCAGTTTGTTTTTGATCTACTTTCTGTGTTGGCTCTACCGTGGATTGGCTTCTAGTGCTGTTGCCGGAATCCGCTCGCTGGTGCTGCTCTTGTCGGAATTCCCTTGCTGTTTCTTGTCGTCGGCTGGCTCCCGCCTGAGGGTTCCTTCTCCGGCAAGCTGGTGTCGGACTGTCAGTCTTCCTCTCTTTCGTGGTTTTCCCCTGTTTTGTTTTGTTTACTGCTCTTTTTGGGGTCTGTTTTGGCCTCGGGTTTTGTGTTTTTCCGCTGCTTTGGTCTGCCTGCTTGGTGTTGGTGGGTGTTTGTGGCTGCTGCTGTTTCGTTCCTTGGTTCGGTTTTTGGTTTCCCGCTGGTTGCTGCTCGTTTGTTGGTGTTTCTTTCTTCTTTTTGGGGTTTCGGGTTTGGTTTTTGTTTGCTTTTTCCTTCTGTTTGCTGCTGGTGTTGGCTCATTTGCTCATTTGCTGGTGTTTGCTGCTGGTTCGGTTTTGTTTGCTGCTCGTTTGTGTTGTTGTTTGCTTCTCGTGTGCTGCTTTTTCCTTCTTCTTTTTGTGGTTTCGCGGTTTGGTTTTCTTCTTCCTCTTTTGCGTCCTTCGGATTTGTGGTTCGTCCTCTGCTTTGCTCCACCATGCCTCCTTCAGCTCGCTTCCATTGTCCTTTCGTGGGTCTTTCTAATTGTCCGGATGGTAGTGGACAAAGTCTTACCAAACAATCCCTGCTCGTTCACTTGCGCAACCGCCATTTTTGTGTTGGTGCTCAGGTATTAACGCGACAAACCCTCTCCAGTAGCTTGTCTATTTACTCTTCGGCTGAGGTCACCTTTAAGCGCATGGGTATTTGGTTGTGCGGTGTTTGCCTTTTGACTCATACGCTCACTTCTTGTTGTCGACATGGGACGGGGGATTATGTTGAGGCGCCGGATTGTGGGGATGGGTTCGTTCGGTTTATTCTGTATGACCTTCCTCGCCCCGTTCCGTCCCTTGTGCCGTCAATGGGAGGTATTGACCAGGACATGCCCTCTTGCCTTTCTTTGGCTTCTCTTGATCATTTGCTCTCTAAGGGGTTGCGCACGGGTTTTGAAGAGTGCCCTGGATGATGTCGTTGGCTCCCCTTTTGATGTTTCTCGTTGGGTTTCCTTGCTTGTCTTACCTCTTTGTGTCTTGAAGATCTTTTCCCCTAGGAGTATTTTGGAGTGTACAACGGCTATTAGACGACAACGTCAGGAAGAAGCTATTGCCCGGGCTATTCGTACTTGGGGAATGTCGGGGGGGGAAGCTGTTGCTCTTGCGCGAAGCCCTTGCGGAGGTCTCCCATTCTTTTTGCGAGGAGGAGAAGATTGACTTAGGCGAGCTCAACATCCGTCAGTGTCGTAAGAAGATTTCTGATGGTCATTACACGGCCGCCGTTCGTGTTCTTTCTTCATCCGGTGTGGCTCCGTACACTGATGCCTCCCTTCGGGCTCTCCAGGATAAGCACCCAGCTGCTCTCCCTCCTGCCCTCCCGTCTGAGCCTTTTGTTGACTGTCTTGATGCGCCGGTGTCCGTTGTTTTGGACATGATTCGGAGTTTCCCCCGGGGCACGTCTTGTGGGGGGGATGGGTTTCGGGCCCAACATCTGTTGGATTGTTTGAGTGGTGCTGCTATTGCCATTTCTGATGATCTGATTGCCTCTATCGCTCGGGTGGTCAACCTTTTTCTCGATGGGAAGTGTCCGCAGGTGTTAGTTGAGTACATTGCCAGTGCCCCGCTCACCCCGCTCGTTAAGCCGGGAGGAGAGGTTCGCCCTATTGCTGTGGGTACCATCTGGAGGCGCCTTGTTTCCAAGGTTGGTGCTTACTTGGTTGGCCCATCTTTAGGTGGCTATTTTGAGGGCCTTCAATTCGGGGTAGGTGTTTCTAGCGGGGGTGAAGCTATTCTGCATTCCTTGAACCGCCTGGTAGAGGATCGTGGCGCTGATGTGGGAATCTCCATGTTACTTGTCGATTTCCAGAATGCCTTTAACTTGGTTGACAGGGAGACTAGTTGGGGGAGGTTCGCCGTCAGTGTCCTGCCCTCTCCCATTGGGTTGAGTTTTGCTACTCCAGCCCTGCTAGGCTCTACTACGGGGAGCACTGCCTCCGCTCTTGCCAGGGGGTCCAACAGGGTGACCCCTTAGGCCCCCTCCTTTTCTCCCTGGTTTTACACCCCCTGGTTTGCAGGATTAGGGACTCCTTCGATCTTTGTTTCCAGGCTTGGTACCTCGATGATGGTACTATTGTCGGGGATATGCTTATTGTGGGGAAGGTCCTCCAGATGATTATGGATGAGAGCCCCGTTCTGGCCTCCATCTTAACGTCACTAAAACGGAGGTTTTCTGGCCTACCGAAGACCCGAGGAGTAGGTTTGCTGGTGCTTTCCCCTCCGCTATTGCCAGACCCTTGGATGGTGTTAAGGTCCTGAGAGGGCCGGTCAGCGTGTGCCCGGCTTTCAGTGGTGCTCTTGTCTCAAAGAGGGTTGCCCGTACTATAGAGCTCATGGACCTGGTTGCTATGATTGAGGACCCCCAGTGTGAGTTACTTCTTCTCCGGGCGTGCACAGGTATTTCTAAGTTATACTTTGCCTTACGAACTTGCTCTCCCCGTGCTTTTGGGTCGGCCCACATTTCTTTCAACACCGCGCTCCGTTCTAGTCTTGAGCGTATTGTCACGGCATCCGGACCCGGTTTTGGGGAGTGCCAGTAGCGGCTGGCGACCCTCCCCTTTTCCCTAGAGGGGCTCGGTGTCTTTGCCGCCGCTGATGCCCTGCACTTTGCCTTCCTTGCTTTTCGCCTCCAGTCTGCCGATTTGCAAGCTAAGCTGCTTCGTCCCTCCGAGATCGTCGCCCCTGGATTTGCCTTAGACTCCGCCTTGAGTGGTTTTGTTGAGGCTACCGGTTCTGACTTCTTGAGTAACCCCTATGAGATCGCTGCCCCAAAACTTATGAAGAAATTGGCAGACATATATTTTACGAGGGTTGCTACAGCAGCGAAATCTGTTTTCTCCTTGACCCCTCGACAGGTTGCCTTGTGGAAATCTCAGCAGGGGGACCATTCTCCTGACTGGCTGAGGGCTGTCCCTATTACCGGGCTTGGGCAAACCATGAACGGTCGGACATATCGCAGTGTGATTAGTTACCGCCTGGGAGTCCCTTTGTTTCCACTTTCCGGGACTTGCTCTTCCTACTCCAGGGCCCTCAGAGAGGATATTTTTGGTGACCACGCGGTTTCGTGCGCTGGTACTGTGGGAATTAAACATCGCCATAACCTTGTCCGCGACACATTGTTAGATATTTAGTTTCGGACAGGGATCTCTGCAGGTAAGGAGGTGGAGATTGGCCTCTGCGACGATAAAGACAAGCCCTTACGATCCGCCGACCTTCTGCTATATTCGTGGGACAAGGGACGTGATGTTTGTGTCGATCTGACTGGGTCCTCTCCTTTGACCCAGTCCGGCTTGACTTCTTTTGAGCCTGGACGGGTCGTTGCTGATGCTGCTCGCCGTAAGTGTGTCAAGTATCAGGCACGCTGCACGGCCATTGGGTATGGTTTTCTTCCTTTCTCCTTCTCCTCTCTCGGTGAGCTCGACACGGATGCTGTTTCTCTGCTCCAGCGGATTCGTAAATTCTCTATATCTCAGGATGCTGGAGCGCGTGCCGCAGTTCATATTTTCACTAGAATTAGTTTTGCGATCGCTAAGGGAGTGGGGGCCCAGATAGTATCTCGGCTCCCCTCTAACTTTTTGTAATTTATTCTGGTGTTAATAAAAGTTTCGTTTAAAATAATAATAATAATAATAATAATAATAATAATAATAATAATAATATCGCTCGGGTGGTCAACCTTTTTCTAGAGGGGAAGTGTCCGCAGGTGTTAGGTGAGTACATTGCCAGTGCTCCGCTCACCCCGCTCGTTAAGCCAGGGGGATGGGTTCGTCCTATTGCTGTGGGCACCATCTGGAGGCGCCTTGTCTCCAAGGTTGGAGCTTACTTGGTTGGCCCATCTTTAGGTGGCTATTTTGAGGGCCTTCAATTCGGGGTGGGTGTTTCAGGTGGGAGTGAGGCTATTCTGCATTCCTTGAACCGCCTTGTAGAGGATCGTGGCGCTGATGTGGGTCTCTCCATGTTACTTGTAGATTTCCATAATGCCTTTAACTTGGTTGACAGGGAGACTATGATGGGGGAGGTTCGCCGGCAGTTTCCTGCTCTCTCCCGTTGGATTGAGTTTTGCTATTCCAGTCCAGCTAGACTCTACTACGGGGAGCACTGCCTCCGCTCTTGCCAGGGGGTCCAGCAGGGTGACCCCTTAGGCCCCCTCCTTTTCTCCTTGGTTCTGCATCCCTTGGTTTGTAGGATCAGGGACTCCTTTGATCTTTGGTTCCAGGCTTGGTACCTCGATGATGGTACCATCGTTGGGGATACGCTTGTTGTGTGGAAGGTTCTCCAGATGATTATGGATCAGGTCTCCCGTTCTGGCCTCCATCTCAATATAACTAAAACGGAGGTTTTCTGGCTTATAGAAGACCCGAGGAGTAGGGTTGCTGGTGTTTTCCCCACCGCTATTGCCAGACCCTTGGATGGTGTTAAGGTCCTGGGGGGGCCTGTCAGCGTGTGTCCTGCTTTCAGCGGTGCTCTTGTCTCGAAGAGGGTTGCCCTGACTATAGAGCTCATGGACTTGGTTGCTACGATTGAGGACCCCCAATGTGAGTTACTTCTTCTCCGGGCGTCCACAGGTATTTCCTAGTTATACTTTGCTTTGCGCACTTGCTCTCCCCGTGCTTTAGGATCGGCCCACCTTTCTTTTGACACTGCGCTCCGATCTAGTCTTGAGCGTATTGTCACGAAGTCCGGACCCGGTTTCGGGGAGTGGCAGTGGCGGCTGGCCACCCTCTCCTTTTCTCTAGGGGGGCTTGGTGTCTTTGCTGCCGCTGATGCCCTGCACTTTTCCTTCCTTGCTTCTCGCCTCCAGTCTGCCCACTTGCAAGCTAAGCTACTTTGTCCCTCTGCGCTCGCCTCCCCTGGATTTGCCTTTGAGTCTACCTTGAGTGGGTTTGTTGAGGCTACCAGTTCTGACTTCTTGAGTAACCCCTCTGATGGTAAGGATTTGTCGTGGATCCCCACCGATCAATAATTAACCAACTACTCCTAACACGTAGCTAGGGTAAGTCAGGTCGAATCCACGGGGACGGTAAGAGGCGTCTAGACTAAGGTCACCCAAAAACAAGACTAAGTCAACGAGCTAAACTAAACAAAACAATAATAAGAAGGGAAGAAGGCTAAGACTATGACTAAGGTGACGGAGAAAACAAGTAAGGGAAAGCACTAGGATTAGGTCGGGTTCAAGGGGTGATGGAATGGTCAAGGAGGAGTTAAGGTGAAGGGGGTAGTCGTGTTATCTAGGTGTAGTCCGGGCTCTCGCTACGTAGACCGACCTAGAGGTTCCTCCTAGAACCCGTCTTGGCGACACACGTGACAAACGGGGTTCCTAGCGTGCTATCGTGGCTTAGGTCGCATCCGGGCTCTCGCTACGTAGACCGACCTAGGGGTCGTCCTCACCGGGCTCTCGCTACGTAGTGAGGGAACCAAACCCACAAGAAAACTATCACCCACAAGAGAAAAGGCAAGAAAAACAAGCATATGCATCTACATGTCATTCAAGCATGTCAACAAACATGTACCATGCATCAAACCAAGAGGAAACCCAAAACTTCCACCAACATCTCTAACAAACCCTTAATCACCCATTAAACACCCAAATCACCCTACTAACCCTAGCAAGAATCTACTCAAACATATCTAATGCTAAAACTAACAAGAGCAAGAGAAATTAACTCAAGAACAAGAACATACATAATGAAACTAGTAAAACAATGAACAATGAACATAACAATGAACAAAGATTAAAACTTTAATGATAAAACAAAGATTAAAGGAAAGGATAAGAAGATTATACCAAACTAGAAAGGAAAGGAAAAGAGGAACACTTGCATATAAGAAAACCCAAACAATTCCACCAAGGTTGTCAAGCTTGATAGATTCTTCAAGAGATCCAATAATACAAGAGTAATCACTAGATTAACGACTAATTAAGGACTAATCTACAATAATCTATGCTAATCTATGCTAAACTAGTCTAGGGCTTAGTGTCTAATGAAGTATCTATCATAAGAATACAAGAGGAAGGGTATATATAGGGTTACAAGAGTGAAGGAGAAGAAAGAAAGAAAGGCGTGATGTAGCTGCTTCGTCCCGCCCGGGACGGATCGGTCCCGACCGGGAAGAGCAATAACACAGCCTGGTGTTATTGATAACACAGCGCGGTGTTATGCTTGATCCCGACCGGGACGGGCTGGTCCCAACCGGGACGGACCCAGGTCAATAGCTTCGCTAAATGCACACCTCATCCCGGACGGGATGAGGCCTTTTCCGACCGGGATGGGTCTTGTAGGCCTCAAATAAGAACTTTTTGGTCCCTCCTTGCTTCTCATGGGCTTCTCACCGATTCTCGGGACTCGGGATCGGGTCTAAGAGGCTCAGGATTGGGTCCCAAGGTCTCGGGGTCGAATCCAAGGCATCGAGTGATCGTTCCTTCACTTCTTTGGCTCCGAAAAGTGTATGTATCGAGTCGGATTTGCTCCAACTCTTCACAAATGGTCTCGGGAACCTGAAACGAACTAAAGGAAGCATAAGTAGCCCATAAACCGCTCCCAAGGAGCGATTCGACAAGGAAAATGGGACCAAAACACAGTAAAATAGGCACTACAATCTACACTTATCAACTCCCCCACACTTAACCCTTACTCGCCCTCGAGTAAGCACATACTAACTACTAAACTAGCCGAGTGGGTATTAGCGCACCCTACGCCCTTTCAACTCACGCGAGTACACTTAGAGAAAAAGTGCACTCCACAAGGCAAGTAAGGTCTTGCGACAAAACCGTGGATGCAACCGGACACAAAACACATAAACAAACAAACACACAAACAAACAAATAGTCGGTTGCACCCAAAAGAAAACAAATACCGCTTCCCTCAAACAAGCGGTGAAAGAAGCACCGGTTTAGGACTCGAGGCAAGTGACAACGTTCCCAAGCTAATCATACAAATCGAGATGAACTAAACCCTAATAGTATGACGATAAAGCAACAAAAACGTTGGTAACTTACCTAGGTCCTCCTAACTTTCTAAGAACGTACTACGGGACAATCGGCGGGATGGAAAAATGATGAACCACGGCGTTAGTCGACATTGTAGGTAAGTGAGACCCCGCCCCCTTTAGCGATGAGCCAAGAGGGTCGTCCCATGCCCAAAACCGCCTAACTAGTCCAAGTAAAAAGGTGAAAATATTTGCAAAGTGAGGGAAGACCGACCATTACCGCTATCATCCGTCCTAGGGACTCGGTCCTTTGGTAGGCTTATCACGGCAAAAGTCGGAAAAAGGCTTATTTTTGTGGGGTTGAGATCTTTTTGTGAGACGATTTTCTTTTTGGCATTTTTCTTTCTTTTGCATTTTTGCTTTGTTTGTTGCCATGCCATTTCTTTTTCATCTTTTCTATTTTCTTTTGGCTTTTTGTGCCTTTTTTTTTTACTTCAATCTTTTCTTTCTTTCTTTCATTTTCTTTGCCCTTTTGGCTTGATTTGAATTGTAGACATTTTTTTGCAACAAGAAAGAGAGATTTCAATAATTTGCAATTTATTGTGTGGATATGTGTAGGAGGTAGGGTAATGGGTAAGTCGGGACGGGCCCTTCCCTTCAAACCCACAAAAAAGGGGAAAAACTTGGACTAGTCGAGCAATGTCAAACATGGTCACCTAAGGGACGGGACTCGGCAACCAAGGCCTTTTCACACCGTGGGTGGTCATAATGGTCAAAAGTGCAAATCCCGTAGTAAATCCCTAGTAAGCTAGGTGGACTCAAGGTAAAGGACCAACGAAATCATTGATTTAAGGTCATTCTACTAGACTAAAGTCCAAGGCTCGATTTATACTACTAGGAAGGGAAAGTAAACACTCGCACACTAGCCTCTAAACCGGGTTTTCGAAAACCTTTTCACACACATGACACATTACACGACACAAAACAAAGACATGACGAAAATGAGAGAAAAAGAGACAAAAGGCAACAATATAAAACAAAACAAGACAAGCACAAAAACAAAACAAACACCACCCCGAACTTCCAATCAAGTCACCAAATCAACCACAACTTTACAAAGCTTCACCCGAGCACACCTCATCACAAATCTCCTCCAATCATTACAAGAGATAAAGAGGAGGAAGGGATAAAAGGGTATTACCGGATGTCTTGAAAGCTTTCCAAAGCTAACGGTAATTAAGCGACCTACAAGGAAAAAGGGAGGAAAACACACAAAACACAACAAAAGCACGACATAACGACACAAAAGAAAAAGACACAAAAAGAAAATCTTTTTGATTTTTTGTGAAATTTTTCAAATTTTTAGGGTTTTTAAATATTTTTCGAAAAACTATATAAATAAAACTAACTACGCTAGAATATCGCTCCCCCACACTTAAACCGAGCAATGTCCTCATGCTCGATCGTAGTGTGCGGAGACACAAAAGAAAATAAAAGAAACTACGAAAATAAAGCTAAAAATCAAAAAGAAAAGTGAAGAAAGGGTCGAATGTGTCCGGCCGGGGTGTAGTCAAGTCACCAAGGGCCGAAACAAGAAAAGATATGGATGGGGGAAGAAATAAAAGAAGGAAATAAAAGGAAATGGGAGGGGAGGGCTAGGTGTAATCAAGTCACCTAGCCCGGATTCCGCCTAAATCCGACTAAATCCTACAAAAAGGGTGAAAAACTTGTAAAATTTGGATTTTGAAAATGACTCTCGATGTAGTCACGTCATCGAGAGTCGGGAGCAACAACTATCAAGGCCTCGAAGGCCACCATGATACCAAGACACAAAAGTGTACAAGGGGAAGGGGACAAACAAGGGAAAACAAGCAATAACAAAAACGGAAAAGAAAGGATAGTTGTCGTACCGATCGGTTAGCAACTCACTCGCTCCATCGTCTCAATGATCAATAAAGGTACTTTGCTTGTCTTCTTTATTGTTAACCCGCTTCAAACTTGATAAAACCGCATGGTTGAGGTAGTAAAAGTGTGAGGGGGTGGGGTTTGATGTGAATATCGGTGTAAAGTGAATAGGAAATGAAGTGAGGGTATGCAAATGAAGTATATGGGTCATGTGATATGAGCACGGAGAGGTAGGGAGGTTGGGAGGGGGGTATACAATGGTTGGGTGGACTCAAATGAAGAAGAAGAGGCATAAGGGGGAGTAGGGGACCATCCCGGTCGGGATGGATGGTCCCGGTCGGGATGACACACCCGTCCCGGTCGGGAAGACACTCCAGTAAACTCAAAATATGGCACCCTCATCCCGATCGGGATGGCTCCTTCCCGGTCGGGATGCCTCATCCTTACCGGTCGGGATGACTCCTTCTCGGTCGGGATGCTCTCTTCGTGGCCTCCAAAACCCCAAAGGCTATTCAAAGCTTCAAAAACCCGTTCCTATGCTCACAATCCAAGCTCTATCATTAACCATTCCTCTCTAGGAGTCATCTTCACTTCATCTATCACAATAAACTCAAATACAACATCAAATTCCCTCCCTCACATCGCTCATCAACAATCCAAATAACAAGAATATCACCAAACAAAGAGTCCCAGAAAAAAAATCACAATAAACACAATTACAAACACAAAACTAAAGAGAAGAGAGGTAGGGGAATGTACAACATGACGGTTCTTAAGGAACTCCGTCAAACCTAGGATGGTGGACTCTTCATTCCTAAATATAGCCTTCAAGGGCTCGGAGGAGCAAGTCAAACGCACGAGCCACATCATAATGAGGGCTCAAGCATACGAGCCAAGCTAACCTCCACGGCCTTCAAGGCGGAGGCAAGAAGTAGTCCTCAAAAGACCTGACATCATCACTCGTGTTGTCTCCGGGGTCTATCCATCCTACGAGCTTTACCGACCTCTTCCTCCCTAGTCCCCGTCTCCAATCAATAGCAAGCTTCATATCCTTGACACGAGGCACAAAAAGCGGTTTTGGCCTCGTTTCCTTGTTGCACACCCCCACAGTTTCCTCAAGTTGTGGTTCCCCATCTTCATCACTTGTCCCCACATCATCATGGAGGAGAGAATCGAAACTTCTACCGGCGGTTTGAATCTCTTCCAAACCATTGCTTGGTTCACTTACAAGGGGCTCTTGATGCTTTTCCATATTATCGCACAAGGGCAACTTGGGCTTGTCAATTTCACCCAACATCTTCACAAATTCCACCAACCCATCCAACTCACTATCCTCCTCCAATTCTTCACCAATGTTGCCTTCACCAAGGGTCATATCCTCATTCGTCTCTTTTTGGGTAGACGATTGAGGTTCTTCAAAGCAAATTTCTCTTCCAAAGGGAACTACACCGGCGGCTTCGTGATTAGGTTGCTCCCCTTTCTCAAGTGGGCACCCTTCATCTAATTGTGACGTTCGGGATAAAAACATTACGGTTTGAACCGATAATGCATTTAATCGAGCATCCCTCGCCTCGTTTTCCCTTTGATATTGGGCCATGAATTCATCTTGATCCTTTTGCATTTGAATGGTCATTTCTTGTTGGCTCCTTTGCAATTGAAGAATCGATTGATACAACTCCAAGTCTGACAATTGGTGGTCATTGGGGTCTTGTAAAGCTCCTTGATAATCTTGATGATGCCAAAGGGGTGGGGCATCATATTGTTGGTAGTGAGGTTGAGGTGATTGGTAGTATTGTGGGTTATGGGGTTCATATTGTGGTTGGGGTGGAGGGTAATGTGGTGGGTTTTGGGGAAATTGGCTTCAATACGGTGAATGATGATGAAACTTGGTGGGTTCACTATGATTGCTCGAGTAATAGCCACCATGGTCATATGATTGATAAGCGCTCACTTGTTGGTAGCCATTTCCGTATCCTTGAAGCTCATACCCACTAGTGTCTTGATTACCCCAAGAAGCTTGGTAGTGGTAGGGGGACGTCATGTCATACCCTTGGTTCATAGAGGGAGAGGAGTAGCTGATATCGGCTCCCGAGTGTGGAGAGTTTAGATCAAACCTCATGCTTGCTCGAAAATCGCGGCTCGTACCCGGTTGAGGACTTCTCAATCTAGCAACCGTCCGTTAAAGCGGCTCTAAGTTACAAGAAGAAGATGGTCACCACCTCTAAGCACAAACTGTAGACTAAGAGCAAACGTGAGAAGCCTAGTGCTTTTTGGGCACTAGACAAGAGAGAAATAAACCTCACACACACAAGAAGCAAAGGAACAAAAAGAAAAAAGAAAAACAAAAAAACAAAAGACAAAGTCAAGTAACTAGGAAAACAAAGTCTAAACTAGCACCGTCCCCGGCAACGGCGCCAAATTGATGGTAAGGATTTGTCGTAGATCCCCACCGATCAATAATTAACCAACTACTCCTAACACGTAGCTAGGGTAAGTCGGGTCGAATCCACGGGGACGGTAAGAGGCGTCTAGACTAAGGTCACCCAAAAACAAGACTAAGTCAACGAGCTAAACTAAACAAAACAATAATAAGAAGGGAAGAAGGCTAAGACTATGACTAAGGTGACGGAGAAAACAAGTAACGGAAAGGGCTAGGATTAGGTCGGGTTCAAGGGGTGATGGAATGGTCAAGGAGGAGCTAAGGTGAAGGGGGTAGTCGGGTTATCTAGGTGTAGTCCGGGCTCTCGCTACGTAGACCGACCTAGAGGTTCCTCCTAGAACCCATCTTGGCGACACACATGACAAACGGGGTTCCTAGCATGCTATCGTGTCCTAGGTCGCATCCGGGCTCTCACTACGTAGACCGACCTAGGAGTCGTCCTCACCGGGCTCTCGCTACGTAGTGAGGGAACCAAACCCACAAGCAAACTATCACCCACAAGAGAAAAGGCAAGAAAAACAAGCATATGCATCTACATGTCATTCAAGCATTTCAACAAACATGTACCATGCATCAAACCAAGAGGAAACCCAAAACTTCCACCAACATCTCTAACAAACCCTTAATCACCCATTAAACACCCAAATCACCCTACTAACCCTAGCAAGAATCTACTCAAACATATCTAATGCTAAAACTAACAAGAACAAGAGAAATTAACTCAAGAACAAGAACATACATAATGAAACTAGTAAAACAATGAACAATGAACATAACAATGAACAAAGATTAAAACTTTAATGATAAAACAAAGATTAAAGGAAAGGATAAGAAGATTATACCAAACTACAAAGGAAAGGAAAAGAGGAACACTTGCATATAAGAAAACCCAAACAATTCCACCAAGGTTGTCAAGCTTGATAGATTCTTCAAGAGATCCAATAATACAAGAGTAATCACTAGATTAACGATTAATTAAGGACTAATCTACAATAATCTATGCTAATCTATGCTAAACTAGTCTAGGGTTTAGTGTCTAATGAAGTATCTATCATAAGAATACAAGAGGAAGGGTATATATAGGGTTACAAGAGTGAAGGAGAAGAAAGAAAGAAAGGCGTGTTGTAGCTGCTTCGTCCCGCCCGGGACGGATCGGTCCCGAACGGGACGGGATGGTCCCTACCGGGAAGAGCAATAACACAGCCTGGTGTTATTGATAACACAGCGCGGTGTTATGCTTGATCCCGACCGGGACGGGCTGGTCCCGACCGGACGGACCCAGGTCAGTAGCTTCGCTAAATGCACACCTCATCCCGGACGGGATGAGGCCTTCCTGACCGGGATGGGTCTTATAGGCCTCAAATAAGAACCTTTTGGTCCCTCCTTGATTCTCATGGGCTTCTCACCGATTCTCGGGACTCGGGATCGGGTCTAAGAGGCTCGGGATAGGGTCCCAAGGTCTCGGGGTCGAATCCAAGGCATCGAGTGATCGTTCATTCACTTCATTGGCTCCGAAAAGTGTATGTATCGAGTCGGATTTGCTCCAACTCTTCACAAATGGTCTCGGGAACCTGAAACGAACTAAAGGAAGCATAAGTAGCCCATAAACCGCTCCCAAGGAGCGATTCCACAAGGAAAATGGGAGCAAAACACAGTAAAATAGGCACTACAATCTACACTTATCACCCTCTGAGATCGCTGTCCCAAAACTTATGAAGAAATTGGCAGATATATATTTCACAAGGATTGCTTCAGCGGCGGAATCTATTTTCTCCTTGACTCCTCGACAGGTTGCCCTGTGGAAATCTCAGTAGGAGGACCATTCTTCTGACTGGTTGAGGACTGTCCCTATTACTGGGCTTGGGCAAACCATGAACGGTCGGACATATCGCAGTGTGCTTAGTTACTGCCTTGGAGTCCCTTTGTTTTCGCCTTCCGGGACTTGCTCTTCCTGCTCCAGGGTCCTCAGAGAGGATAATTTTGGTGATCGCGCGGTTTCGTGTGCTGGTACTGTGGGGATTAAACACCGTCATAACCTTGTCCGTGACACACTGTTGGATATTTGCTTCCGGACGGGGATCTCTGTAGGCAAGGAGGTGGAGATTGGCCTCTGCGACGATAACGACAAGCCCTTGCGACCTGCCGATCTTCTGCTCTACTCGTGGGACAAGGGGCGTGATGTTTGTGTTGATCTGACTGGGTCCTCTCCTTTGACCCAGTCCGGCTTGACTTCTTTTGAGCCCGGACAGTCGTTCCTGATGCTGCTCGTCGTAAGTGTGCCAAGTATCAGGCACGCTGCACGGCCATTGGGTATGGTTACCTCCCTTTCTCCTTCTCCTCTCTAGGTGAGCTCGACACGGAGGCTGTTTCTCTGCTCCAGCGGATTCATAAATTCGCTATGTCACAGGATGCTGGAGCGCGTGCCGCAGTTTATATTTTCACTAGAATTAGTTTTGCAATAGCTAAGGGAGTGGGGGGCCCAGATAGTATCTCGGCTTCCCTCTAACTTCTTGTAATTTGTTCTGGTGTTTAATACAAGTTCCATAAAAAAAAAATAATAAAAAAAAAAAAAAAAAAAAAAAAAAAAAATAATAATAATAATAATAATAATAATAGTAATAATGTCGTAATGTCAGAAAAACCGAGGTTTTTTGGCCTAAGGAAGATCCTAGGAGTCGACTTCCTGGTGTTCCCCCCCCCCCCCCCCAATATTTCTCGACCGCTGCGTGGGGTCAATGTCTGCCGTATTTTCAGCAGTGAGCTTGTGGCAAAGAGAGTTACTAGAACCATTGAGCTTATGGATTATGTTGCCAGGATTGAGGATCCACAGTGCGAGCTGTTGTTACTTCGTGCATGTGCCGGTATTTCTAAGCTTTCTTTCTCTCTACGCACCTGCCCCCCTACGGTCTTCGACTCGGATAAGACCTTCGATGCGGCTTTGCGGTCTAGCTTGGAACGCATTGTCACCACGTTCGGCCCCGGGTTCGGGGACTGGCAGTGGCGTCTTTCCACACTGCCCTTTCATTTCGGAGGGTTGGGTGTGTACAGCGCTTGGGATGTCCTGCACCATGCCTTTTTGGCTTTTCGCCTGCAGTCCTCTGAGTTGCAGGCTATGCTCCTTCGGCCTTCAGCTGTCTCAGCCCCCGGGCCGGCCTTTGATACGGCCTTGGCTCTGTTTAACGAGACCACCGGTTCCGACCTTTCCTGTAATCCTAGTGAGATCGCTGCCCCAAAACTCATGAAGAAATTGGCAGATATATACTTCACGAAGGTTTCTGCTTCGGTAGAATCGGTTTTCTCCTTGACTCGGCGACAGATGGTTTTGTGGAAGTCTCTGCAGGATGCTCACACGTCTGACTGGTTGCACGTTGTACCCATCTCCGGGCTGGGGCAGACCATGAATGAGAGGACCTACCGCTCTGTCCTTAAATATCGGTTGGGTGTCCCTTTGTTCCCGGTATCTAAGCCTTGTTCTGCCTGCTCCCGGGTTTTTGTTGGGGACATTTTTGGGGACCATGCTGTGTCGTGTGCTGGTACTGTTGGTATTAAGCATAGACATAACCTGGTTCGCGACACCCTTTTGGATATCTGCTTCCGATCTGGTATTTCGGCCGGTAAAGAGGTGGATGTCGGTTTGATTGATAGGGGGATTTACTTCTTTATTCCTGGGATAGGGGGCGTGATGTGTGTGTCGATCTGACAAGGTCGTCCCCATTGACTCAGTCTGCAATGACGGATTTTCTGCCTGGTCGTGCGGCCGTTGACGCTGCTCATCGTAAGTGTGCCAAGTACGGAGATTTGTGCACCAAGACTGGTTATCGGTTCCTGCCTTTCTCCTTCTCTTCACTTGGGGAGCTTGATGCAGAGGCTATTGCGTTGCTCAAACGGATTCAAAAATTCTCTATCGCTCAGGATGCGGGGGCTCGCGCAGCTGCTTTTATTTTCACTAGACTTAGCTTCGTTATTGCTATGTGAGTGGGTGCCCAGATAGTATCTTGGCTACCCACTAACTTCTTGTAATTTGTTTCGCTATTAATGCAAGTTCCGGTTTATAATAAAAAAAAATAATAATAATAATAATAATAATAATAATAATGATAATAAAGCAAGTTTTCTTAGTCTACCGAGTCAGGGAGGCGCAAGGGGTCCTGTCCTCCGCCTCCCCATCGAACAAAATCCCGGGCGCGTAGCCCGCCTATTTATATCAATAAAATAACTATTCTTCTACAAACATGCCCCAACAATCGCTCGACTTCCATTAATAACTTACTTTATCACTTGAAACTCAGTACTATGCCATTTATTGATAATAATTAACTAAGCATAAGGGCCACAACGAACGGCCCACTACATATTCACCCTAAAAATGAGATCATGAACAACCACCCTAAGTTCAACCCACAACTGACCCCTCTAACTAAACAGCAACACGCCTATAACCAATAAGTGATCATGCAAACTCGACTTCCAAGTTAAAAACAACGCAGCCGAATACGAAGCCTGCCTAATAGGACTAAAAGCCGCCGTAACTCTAGGATTTAAAAACCTTAGAGTACACGGAGATTCATCCCTAGTAGGCAACCAAGCCACGGGCACCTGGAAGGTTTATAGCGAAAGCCTAGCTCCATACCAAACTGAAATAGAAACAATATCCAAGGAATTCACCGATATTGACTTCATACACATACCCCGTGAGGAAAACCAATTCGCTGACGCCCTATCTAAATTAGACTCACTAATAAACATGCCCGACCACCTCTTCTCTATGCCTATCTGCGTAGAAAGAAGCGCACAACCAGCCTACATCCATAACCTCGAAACCGACGATATCCCCGAAGAACACTGGTACAAAGCCATCCTAGACTTTAAAATCGACGGATCATACCCACCCGACACAAACACCACAAACAAAAGAGCCTTAAGAATACAAGCCACTCATTACGTCCTGAGCCAAGGACTACTCTACAAACGAACCCCACAAGGAGTCCTCCTTAGGTGCATAAGTAAAACCCAATCAGAATGAGCCATGGAAGAGGTACATGACGGAGAATGCGGACCCCACATGAGTACACACCTAGTAGCCCGAAAGATAATGAGACTAGGCTACTACTGGATTACCCTAGAGGCAGACTGTCGACGTCACGTCCGTCACTGCCACAACTGCCAAATATTCGCCAACGTCCAACACTTACCGCCATATCCTCTCCATACCATAACCACACACCTTGGCCCTTTTCTAATTAAGGAATTGACATCATAGGAAAAGTACACCCATCCGGGGCCGGCGGACACTGTTTTATACTAGTGGTCGTTGACTACTTTACTAAATGGGTGGAAGCCGCCTCTTACACCGTACTAACCTCCAAACAAGTAGTCAAATTCTTACAGAATAACATCATTTGCCGATACGGCATACCTCATAAAATCATCAGTGATCAGGGGGCTCATTTCAAGGCCGACACCAAAAACTCCTCGACAAATACAAAATCCAAAGACATAAATCCTCACCCTATAGACCTCAGACGAACGGGGCCGTAGAAGTGGCAAACAAAACAATTACCACAATCCTTAAGAAAACGATAGACAACTACCGGGATTGGCCAAACAAAATACCCTTCGCATTATGGGGATACCGAACATCCTACCGAACACCCACCGGAGCAACGTCCTACTACCTAACCTACGGCTCCGAAGCCGTGCAGCCCATAGAATTAGAGATACCCTCACTAAGGATACTAGCCGAAAACAGTATCCTTGAGGAAGAGTGGAACCAAAAACGCTACGATGAGTTAATAATCATAGATGAGCGTAGAATTCATGCACTATCCAACGTGCAAGCCTACCAACGGCGTGTACAACGGGCCTTTAACAAACGAGTGAAATCCTGAAACATACATGCGGGAGACCTTGTAGTCAAGTCCATTAGAGCACCCCTTCCCGTCGACCTTAGAGGGAAGTTCAAACCAAATTGGGCTGGCCCCTACCTCGTTAAAAAAATACTCTCAGGGGGCGCATAATCCTTACCGACCTAGACGGCCAAGAGTTCTCAACCCCAACCAACATGGACTAACTCAAACAGTACTACCCATAAACATCCTAACAACCCCATCCTGAACTCCGAATTAGGACGCAAACCCGCTCAAAAAAAAATCGCATCAATAATTGGCATAACGAGTCTAAAGCAAAATCGCTCACGTCTAAAGGAACTACGAACATGGTTTGATTCCATCCAAACACAGATACGTAGGCAACCCTTCTCCGGGTACAACCAATAAAAATAGCAAAATCGATTACTCGATTCACATGCAAACCGAAACCCTTTTTCTTAGTGTTCCGATTAACGAGTGATTCAAATGATGAAGCACAAACGACGAGCCCAGGATGGGGTGAAATCCCGAAAGGGCGCCCCGGGCAAAATGAAGAAACGAGTTGCGAGCCGTCGTAAAAAAAATGACGAGCCGAGGACGGAGTAAAAACCTGAAAGGGCGCCCCGGGCAAAATGAAGAAACGAGTTGCGAGCCGTAAAAAAGAACAGTGAGCCGAGGACGGAGTGAAAACCCGAAAGTGCGCTCCGGGTAAAATGAAGAATCGAGTTGCGAGCCGCCACCAAAAAAAATATATAATGTGTTTCTCATTAATAATAAAGATCAGTTAAATCGAGCCTTTGTCGAGGCCTTTACATCAAGCATCTGAAATCCGACTATTCCGGAAAACGGCAACGTGTCCAAAGAACCACAAAAACTAGTACTAATACGCCACATAATACTAATTAATAGAACATAGTACAAAACGGCTGGGCTCTACCGGTCCAACTTCCTTTTCCCATCGCCATCTGGGCAAGCTTTTTCGGGTCTTTCACCATCGACCCCTCTTAATACAAGCTTCCACCGCTCTAGCCAAAGGCGAGCTAAGCCAGCCATATTTCTTTTCAGCACTAGCACCTTCAATATGGGTCTTGTCAGTCTTGGCCTGTGCAGATGAACTAACGGCACTAGGATCGGTAACGCTGTCTTTGGTCAGGCGCTTAGCGACGTCTTCTTGAATTGAATCTTTATCCTCTGGCACCGCGGTCTTCCTAATTTTCGATTTACTCTATCCTGACGGGTATTCATAAACCCCCTGCCGGGAGGATGTAATGTCGGTAGGTCGAACGTTCTCTATAACGACGGGGTGTGAGAATTTCTGTTCCCAAGACACCCTAAACTCCCTAAATGAATTCTCCGTCCATGAGTCAAACCTATAGACACCCTTAGCAGTCTCCGAAGCGGTTGATTTCACCCCCATTTGGTTGGACAACTTGCCAGGATAAATGTAAACCAAGTCCCGTAGGGATAATATTAGCATAACTTGAGTCGAGGACGAAAAGGGAAATTCGGCCTGCCCATTAATATGCCACCACGGAACGGCCCACCTGATAGTCACCTGCCCACTGTCCAAGTAGGAGAGCCATTTTTTTCCAGGATGACCAACGCTCCATGCCTGCACCACCTTACAACCCGTAAAACCCCTATAGTTATAACCTTTGATACCCTGGGGAGGGTCGACCAAACTAAGCATCTCCTGTAGCCAAACCTGCACAAACCACGACAAAACGTCACGCTTTCGAACTGAAGCAACCCCAAAAAAGACACAACAACAAAACTAGCCAAACACTATAACACCCTAAGCACCTGCAAAATAATCCTAGAACCCCGAAAAGAAGCCTGATGAAGCCGGGCACAAGCATCGAGACCTAGAATAAGCTCACCCAAAATAAGCAAAGAGGGGGATCGTTCATGTTCCATCCCCATTACGACGTCCAGAACCCGAGGGTTACCCCAACCATCATGCGTTGTTGCATCCTCGAAAAGATAGTAACAAGCCACCGCGATGTTAAAAGCCCGTCTACATGCTATAATTGAAATATCGTAGGAACCGGCCTGTGAGAATGTCCTGAAAACTTTAGCCTCCTCCAACAAAGAAATGTCCAAAAAATGACGAAACCGTTCCACAAAAGCGTCGTCTCCAAAAGACACACAAGGTCGAACCGAACTCTACCCACCTATGGCGTCTAGCTCCTCTGGGAGAGGGCAGACCTTACCCCCGGGAAAAACAAAAAACATGACCTTTTGTGTCCTAAAACATAGAGCATGCTAGCAAGAAGTAATCCTGCACTTTAATCTGGCTCAACGCAATGATCATTGACAACCCGTCACCTGAACAAGCTTCGAGGTCACATTTCTTAAAGCGACCCGCCCACTCGATCAGGAGATTCCCGAAACCTGACATGACCCAAAACAATACAAGGAACTATAGACACACTATGAATATTTTAGTATGTCTAAAACAAGCACCCGTAACCCGTATATATAGCCCTAATCCCACAACAATTAGGAAACTACGAAAATTTCCATAAACAAGAACTGGACCGCCCAAGCCCAAGCGCCCAGATATCGGGCCGCCTGAACCCGAGCGATCCAACTTCCGGCCGCCTTAGTCCGGGCGTCCATTCCTAAGTAATCAGCCTCTCGAGCAGCCCAAAACTCGAGGCATCAATCCCGCGTTGTCGCCATAACTATCACCTGAAATCTCGGACATCGGGAACGACCTTCCGAAGTAACCGAAACCCTCTCCAGAGACCGAAACATCCACGCAAAGGTTACGAGGTCCCGCGGATAGCAAGTTTCACTCGACGGATTCACCGGACTTAGACGTATTTTTTCTTTTTTTAGGGGGATAAGCTACCCCACATAGGCGTGTTGTAGCCTTTAACGGTCATTGTTAAGTCGCCTCTGTAGCCCAGTACGACATTGTCATGAATACGCAAAAAGTGGTATAACTTTTTTTCAAAAGTGGCCTAGATTTTGGCTTCTATCTCATTATGAATGTCGAGACGACTACACTTTCCTCCTAGCACACTCGGTCGAGGCACGGCAACTCTTTAAGTTCCACACGTGTCGAGTCAAAATATTTTAATCGACGTACTATCTGATCCAAAACCCGACTCAAACTAACGCGTTTCAGAAAAATCCGAAAAACTACTTCCGTACTCTCACGCAATCTTAACGCATCTAAAACATCCTAAAATATGACGAAATCGCAAATAAAACAATCATGAAGTGATTACTTGTCAATTTAGGTCAGCATTTCACAAAACAAAAACGCAAAGACAAAACTAAACAACTCAAATATTAAAAGTTAAATATATACAAAGTCATACGCAAACCAAGTTCACAAACTAGGGAGGAGCCCTACAGGTTGCACCTATGGCCATCACGAATTCACCGATGTTCTCATCCAAACCCAGATCCTCTAGATCCAGGAGAGGAGACTCACTACCGTCCATCCCTGACAACATATCTAGAGTAGCTGTCTCGAGAATCTCTCCAACACCTTCGGTAGCACCCGTAACATGACCTTCAGCCTTAGCCTTAGCCTCCCTCTCCATCTCAACCCCTTGCCAAGCCTCGCCCCGTGCAGAAGTCTCACCCTAATACCGAGCCAGCGCTCCTTAAGTTGGGCAATCTCGCATATCTAGAGTAGCTGTCTCGAGAATCTCTCCAACACCTTCGGTAGCACCCGTAACATGACCTTTAGCCTCAGCCTTAGCCTCCCTCTCCATCTCAACCCCTTGCCAAGCCTCGCCCCATGCAGAAGTCTCACCCAGATACCGAGCCAGCGCTCCTTAAGTTGGGCAATCTCGTCGCCCCGAGATTGCAAGAGTTGTCGCGCATCCGCCGCTGCCGCCTCAATCTCGGTCACCCGAGTCTCCAGCTGCTCCACCATGTCCCGGGAATCCTACAAGTACACTCGCACTTTAGGAAAACATACACACAACCCAAAAATCCAACCCTAGGTAGACGCACATACCGATCGAGGCCCCGAAGTGTCACGGGAGACCCTCGAGGCATAGGCCCGAAAGCAGTTGGCCGCCTGCCACAACCGCTGATGGCAAGCTGACGAAACCTGAAAAGCGAAACCAAACAAGTTAGCCAAACATAGCCTAACCCTTAGGGTCCAAATCCTAAACAAAAACCGAAACTTACCCGGTATACCCGGTCACGCCACTCTATCCCAGCATTCATCTCCTCGGCGGAAAACGGAGGGAGAGGCTCAGTGAAGGCTACCTCGGCTGCGTCCACCCTGAGCAACGTCAAAGGGAAGTCTGGGGGCTGAATAGCATCCGAAGGATCAGCCAGCTGAAGGAAAAGCGGACCGGTCAAAGAGCAAGCAAATATTAAGCCATAGAACGAAACGAGCTTTAAAACCGAAGATAAAGTTCTCACCACGAGGAGGTGGCAAGCTAGCCGCTGGCTGACATGAGACAGATAGGAAGCACTAGGCACCAAGAGTGCATCGCCTCCTTCTCCATCCCTGCCCTCAAGGACCTCTGCGGCAGTCGGTGGTCTGAACATGGTTCGGGGAGGATCAACCGGCACCCTAAAGTCGTCATACAAGCACTGACGCACCAACCGTTCGCCCAGATACCAAACCGAGCGAAACAACGCAAGAAGGAGCATCCTCCTGTAGCTCCTAGGACTCAACTCCGCAGCCACATTCCTGGGCACACCCTCGTAGCCGGCCCAAGGACGGCCACGAACTACACAAACAGAACTATAATTTCAATAACCCTAAACCCTTGGAGGATACTAAATAAAACAAGTTGTAAAGAGAAAACTTACATCCTCGAGTCGTAGTTGGTTAACCAGCACGTTCTCGACGGGTAATGGCTGGTCGTACTCTTAGGCTGAGCCAGCCTCCATTCGATCCCTACCGGGAATCGGGTCGGACAAACCCGCACCATTTTAGGTGCCAAGCAAGGAAAGTAGGAATAAATCCAAGCCTACAAAACCTCAAAACACCTTTAGCAAAACCAAACTAAAACTAAACAAAACCCGAGAAGCGAATACAGAAACGATTACTAACCTCCAGCACGAGGCATGGGCCCACGATGGGCAAAGCCGAGGCCGACTCCACCTGCAACGGCCTCACCATGACTTGCAAGCAGCGAGCCATCTCCTCAAAAGCCGCGGTAACCTAATCAAAACGTCCTAACTGATATAGATCAGCTAGGAGAGGCGAAATCCTAGTACTAAACCTCTCGCCCTTACCGGAGAAGTGGGTCGATCCTAGGAAATACCACAACCACAACCGGGCATCTTGTTCCGGTGTGTTGGGTGCTCGACCCTCCAACACCGCCACCCTCTCAAAGTGATCAGTGATGTACGAACTCACCAGAGTATGAGGCGTACTGTAAGCCTCACGCTCCAAACAATCCCCGATGAGGCCCCGAACCTTATCACTACCTAACCTAGGGCCTTCGGCAGCCCATCTAATCCTCTCAGAACCCTAGGGTAAGCCCGTAATAACCCCGAAATCGTCTAAAGTCATCCTGACCTCCCCAAAGGACATATGGAAGGTCGGGGTAGTGTTGTGAAAGCGATCTACCATCGCTCTAATCACCATAAGGTTGCATTTGGTCCTGCAACCCACCAATCGAACCCACTGCTCGACCACGGGACCTAGAGCGGTCAACTTTTGAGAATAAATCTCAAGGCATGTCGTAAAACCCGAGAAGGTCCTCATCGGACGATTTCCTCGTAGACGATTTCCTCATTCTCTGGCACAGGAATCGGGACATGAGCCCTCCTAGCAATTGTCTCAGGAAGCCTATGCTTCCTTACTCTATCAAAGTCGACCTCATTTGTGGCCTCTGGATCACGACACTGCGACGGGACGCTCCGTCGTCTCCTACGAATCCAGTGGGGAGTCAGTGAGCTCGTCCCGGCGGCCTCGCCACTAGTTCCTACCAAAGAAGTTCCCTCGGGATGCTCGGTATCATCTCTAGCTGCAAAACCAAGCAAAATACAAAAATTCATGCCTCAGATCAGGCTAAAACAGCTCAAACGGGTCAAAATAAGGCCAAAATTTTAGATAGAGATATCAAAATTCTGAAAGGGCCGCTAGCACCTATTTTCGACCCCGATCACAATGGAAGTGGTTTCGGGGAAATCTGACATCGTTATGATACCTTTTGGTCCGTCGTAAGTCGCACAAAACCTGACGGAAGGCCTTAAGGGTCTTCCTAGCTCACAAAGGTCGACGTGGAAAGCACCCACGACATCGCAAACACTAATTGAGCAAGATTACAAGGGACAAGTACGTGAATAATCGGGAGAACGGTCCCTAACCCTAGCATTTCGAATTTATTCCCATGGGAGGCCATTGTCGTACCTCAAAACCTCCAATCAAGCTTATAACTATTTCGACAAGCTCTATTCAACCCTAATTGGACAATGGGACCAAGCACAAACATCTAAACCTAGCAAATTCAAAATACCCAAATCGATTTTCTAGGGTTTTAATAAGTCACATTCAATCAAATTAAGCAAAATCAACAATAGACAAATGAGAAACACGTACCCGACGTCGACATTAACGTGTATGGGAAAATATTGAGACGGAAATCGGTCGAGTAGGTCGAAAAGGCAAGATGGAGAGGAAGAAGGGCACGCGTTTGAGTTTCGGGGCGAATGAATCATTCGCTTCCCCCTTCGCTGAACGTAAAAGGGACCTGACCCACGAGAATCCGGGCGCCTCAGGTTTCGCGTCCTAATCCTGGACCGATGAGGGCTACGCGCCTGAATTTTGGGGCACAGAAGGGTGTGCGTCCGACTAGCCCGACACAAGACTAAAAACAAGAATAAACGAGGCCCAATATCCAATGTACGCATAACACGCACTCATAAACCAAACAAAAGGAACAACTACAAGACGATTTACTAACCAAAACTGGTAAAGCAAGCCTAAAAGCCGATCCCGAACAATGAAAAATAATGAAGCAAGCATAAGAACATCGACTAACAGGAGTGCTCACATTCAAGCACGTGATAAATCAAGCAAAACAAAACCAATCTAAATAAAGTCCGAACGAATCCAAGCACGTAAATCAGAACAAAGAATAAGACAAACCTGCAAAACAAATTTAATCTAAACAAAATAAATAAAATTCTGTCAAACATTTTCGAGCCTAACGGGTCTTAGTTATCCTGAAGGCAATTTGAGTTTGAGCAGATACTGACACGCTCAAGCATTTTCGAGCCTAACCGGTCTTAGTTATCCATGCAATTTGAGTTTGAGCGGATACTGACACGCTCAAACATTTTGCGAGCCTAACGGGTCTTAGTTATCCAGGCAATTTGAGTTTGAGCGGCTACTGACACGCTCAAGCATTTTCGAGTTTAACGGGTCTTAGTTATCCTTAAGGCAATTTGGGTTTGAGCGGATACTGACGCGCTCAAACATTTTCGAGCCTAACGGGTCTGAGTTTCTCTGAAGGCAACTTGAGTTTGAGCGGATACTGACACACTCAAACAAATTTTTGCCCAAAGGGTCTTAGTTATCCTGAAGACACGGCAACAGCAATTTAAGTTTAAGCGGATACTGACACGCTCAAACGTATTTTGCCTAACGGGTCTTAGTTATCCAGAAGGCACATCAAACAGTAATTTGAGTTTGAGCAGATACTGACATGCTCAAGCATTTTGCCCAAGGGGACATAAGCGCCTCGAATTCACAACAAACAGTGATTTAAGTTTGAGCGGATATTGACACACTCAAACATTTTGCCTGAGTGGTTATAGGCATCCCGAAGCCAATTGTTCGAGTGGATACTGACACACTCAAACATTTCCACCCGAGAGGTCATAAGCATCCTGTAGACACCCACATTTTGACTGCCAGGTGTCTATAGCAGTTTCAAAAAAACACCCGATGATGATCGGACGCTAACGTGTTTCTACGCGCTCGGATATGGGCTCAAAACCATTGGTTGTTGGCTAAAGAACTTATGGAGTACAAATCTCACAAAACCAACCTCTAATTCAGGCCCAGTGGTTCGTTTCTGAGACACATAAAAAACAGCCACAAGATGCAAAGCCCATAATATTTCCAAACCACGGTCCAAAAATCGGACCCGTGCAACCCAGCTGACCCACTTGATCGAGTGCTCAGCCCACTCGATCGAGTGGGCCCTCATTCAAGCCCGACTGCGTTTTGACTGGGCCACTCGACTGAGTCAAGGGGCTACTCGGTCGAGTAACCCTAGCCGGAGGTACATAGCCACGCCTATATAAACAACCCCATGCAACACACTCTTACACATCTTTTTCAATCTTTCAAAAACCCTAACCTATATTATACTCAAACCCTAACCCTAGCATCTAGGATCCAAACCCTAATCACCATAACCTAGGCTACATACTCGATACTCACGTGCAAGCCACATCTAACGAGTCCCGTCCGAGAACAAGAACATATAGGTTGAGGGTGAAATAACCCCGTTCTTCCCTTTCTCTCCTTCTCTTCCTCGTGTCGTAGTCCGTGTCGTCGTTCTTCGTCGTTTTTTTATTTTGTTATCGCATCTACAATATCGCTAATAATTACTAGTATTAAAAAACATTAAAATACTTGTGAATTTGTGTCGAATGCGAAGGATGTCGGAATAAGAAAACCCGAATATACAAGGGTATTGCACCCAGCGTTGCCGGTCGCTTATCCCGACACCCCTAGCATTTGATTATTGAAGCAAGTTAACTTAAACAATAGTTTTTTTTCTATCTTTTCTCTCATTATTATCATTAATCGCATATTCCATCAATTGCAAACTATTTTCAAAACAAGTACTTTTCTTTAGGGTCGAAACCCGTTGACGCCGACCCGACATCACATAATCCCTAGGGATTCATTACGATGTTGGGAAAGCCGAGGGAATCAAGTCTTTCAATTCAAGTAAAGTGTCAATCCATTAGATTCGATACCAATTTAATAATTGGATGTCGAATCTAACGATTTAGTCAAAAAGTTAATTAACACGATTTCTCGTTGATGCTAAAATAGATGTCAAACAATTCGCGAGAATTAATACGACACTATAAACGCGGAGGGAATTTATATCGTTTTGGTTAACTTAAAACGACTTATAACAATCCTTTTTTTTCATCTCGCTCTAATAATTCATATCGATTCAGTAATCGAATATAGGATACGACGAGTATTCTAAATTAGAATCAAGTATAAATCCAATAATATTTATACCCGATTCGACAAAATCAACGATTTATCAAAATCCAAATCGAGCATAAATCATACAATATTTATGCCCTATTCGTTAGAATTATCAAATTAACAAAATCGTAAACGAACCCTAGTTCGTACAGGGGGCACTCGGTCGAGTGGCACCCCAAAAACCAAAACAGAATGCTTTTTCGACCTCCACTCGGTCGAGTCACGCAATGACTCGATCGAGTGGCAACGTACTCGGTCGAGTTCGTCAATAACTCGATCGAGTAGGGTCTAACATACGGGACATAAGTCTTTTCAGAGGTGCACTCGGTCGAGTCCTCCAATGACTCGGTCGAGTGGCCCCTTATCACGTCAAACCGTGAGTCCCATAAAGCCATTCGAACCTCGTTAATGCTTTCTACGACTTAAGTCGACACGTGCCTAATTCATCACGTGCAATATTACTTTCCAAAACTTTGCATCATCTTATTTATATCATTCCATAACATTCTACATCTTTGCAAACCGTTATTATCGTTATACCGTTACTAACCATTTTTTCTCTCTTGTTGATTTACTTTGTTTATTTTATTGTACTAAAATGAACCCACATGCTAAAATTCAACTTCGACGTTAGAATTAGTTGCATTAAATCGACATAGAAACCCTTTCGATTTCTCGCATGTTTAGGGAAAATAATGTTTCCATAATCATATTCATCGTTCAACTAACGCGCGTATTAGAAAGTCTTTCGATATCTTAGTTGAGGCCGCTAATGTGCGGACGGGGTTGGGTGTCCTTAGTGGGCTTCCCAACACGTACACTCACCCCTTACTCAGAACCTCGGTTTCCGAATGTCCGAAACCGTTAGCGCACGAGAGTCATTCAATACACGATAACCGGTAGTGATGGTATCGGTATCGCAATGCAAAGGGACGAGCCCAATAAACTCTGTCATATGAAATGGGCCGTATTTTGTATACGGCCCACTACGACATAGAGTGGGTACGAACGGGCCCGAACTCCCACAAAGTTCGGTGGCGACTCCACTTCGATTTAAATTTCAATTCGATCCATTCTCATATGGAGATTCATTCGCCTCCCGAAACCCGCGCGTGGCCGCGTCGGGGTGGACCTATGTCATGTCCACAATTTGGCGACTCCGCTGGGGATTAACTGATGCGTGACTTACCATCTGCATCCTCAGGGTGAGACTCGAATAGAAATCGTTTGACTAGTACAATACGCGTTTTAGTTTTACGTTTCATGCATAACCCCATATTTTCTCGGGTCGGTACTCGCGACCGATGTCCCATGATCGCCTCCCAATCGAATCGATCGTTAACGAAGGACGGGGGATCAAACGATATTTTTAAGACTCGGAATAACACAAAAACTACTAGAGTAATTGTGGTAAGTAGAGGTCGGTCCACAGGGAACGGTGTGTGTTTGTGAAGCTTAAAGTGACGTGTTCGATGTCTTAGAGGGGGGTTTTTTCTAGGGTCGAGTCTAAACTAAGGGAATATCGAGGGAAATAGCTAAGGGTGGTCAATCTAGGGAAAAGGTGTTGGGGAGAAGTCGGGATTCGGTACATGGAGTCTAAGAAGGTCGGAATCAAGTTTTTGTCGCAATATTGATAAACTCACCTAAAATTCCGCTTTCGCGGCGAATGAGGGTAAGCTCCTAGTCATGGTAATTTCTACCCCGAGTTTCCCCATATTGATAGAAATTAGTCAAGGTCGATCTAGTTGGCCGGACTAAAACAACAATGACATAACACCATAAATAAGATAAACCAACATGCAAGCAACCCACCAACATCCCTATATTCAAATAATCCAAGCCCTCATCCCTAAACTCCCCAACAAGAAATGTACTCACAAATCATTATGGAGAACAACAAAATATCTATTAAGGGGAAAATTACTACAACATGCATATTAAATAGATCTAATGAAACTAACAACACCAATATGATTTAGACAAGATGATGATGAGTAAACAACGTAAAAAACTAAACTAGAGATTAGAGAGTGGAAGAGAATTATACCAACTATGTAGATCTATAAGAAATAAGAAGATATCATGAATAAAGATTGAATCTTTGATGAATAAAATGGAGAACTTGTCACTAATCCTCAAAATAACCCAACAAATCTTCAAATAAAACTCGAATAATAATCTTGAATCTTTGATGAAGAGGATGAAGAACTTGTCACTTAATTCTTCAATAACCCAACAAATCTTCAAAATAATCTTCTACAAACTTTTAATCTAGAGAATTGTTGATGGAAACTATGTAAATCTACTATTAATTACTATGTAAACTACTAGAATTATGGAGGATTTTTCTAGAATACTACTACTAAGGAGATGGTGTAATAAGATGGTGGAATGGTGTGATGTCTTCCTTCCTTGGCACAATGGAGAGGTGACTTGGGTAATAAACTAGGGTAACATATATATATAGTAATCTCTTAATGGGTATTTAACCTAAAGCCCAAATCCAACTTTATGCTCCATTAGTGAGACAATCTCCCTTTGCATCTCCATGGGGTGAAACTTTGCCCTGCGGACTTGACGTTAATTCCCATCGGGTGAAATTTTCACCCGGTGAGATTTTCTTCCATTTTTCGCGTTTTTGGCACTTCTTCTCGTTGGGCAAAATTTCACCCGGTCAGTTTCGCTCGGTGGGTAAGCTCGGAAAATCTTCGGGGAGGCGTTTCACCGTCGGGTGAAATTTCGCCCGGTCATTTTTTCTGGCCTCGAATCTTGTCTCATTCTTCGGTGTATGATCGGATGGCTTTAAACTTTAAGTTGTGTGCTTTGCTCTTTGGACGGTTTTCCCTTCTCTTCTGCTCGTGGAAGCTCAATCGTGATTTTTGTAGCAAAACCTATCAAAATTGATAGAAAAACTACCAAAAACACGTAAAACGCACAAGAGGGACGCTAATGCGAGAAATACGCAAAATATGGCGATAATCGCACTCAAGACTCGCAAACGAGGAAAAAACGGGTCTAAATGGGAGGGAAAACGGTCTAAATTTAGCACACAACAATTCCCCCACATTAAACCGTTGCTCGTCCTCGAGCAAAGACCCAAAAAGAAATTACAAACTACTACTACTATCTAGACTATGCTAAGCCGATACGGGGCAATTGACGGGCCCGCTCCGTCCCTTCAACTCACATCGAAATACTTATGAGGTAAAGTACTCCCATGCAAGGCAAGTTGGGGCTTGCTCAAAATGGTGGATGCGACTAAACACACAAAAACACATAACACGAAAGAATAGACGCATCCAAAGCAAAAATAAAACACCGAATCCCTCATCGAGACGGCGGGGAAAGACACCGATTACTTACCTAAAACAACAATAGACTTCCAAGATAAATGACCCACGTAAACAAGGACCAAAGCCTAATACTATGACAATTAAGCAATATAGATGTTGATAACTTAGCTAGGTCCTCCTAATCTTCTAAAGGGGTACTACGAGGCGTATAACGGAGTGAAAAAAGTGAACCATGGATTCATTCGACACTGTAGGTAGGTGCAGTCCCGCTCTCTTTGGCTAGGCCAAGAGGGTCGTTCCAAAACTCGAATTTCCTAAATTAGCCCAAATAAAAAGAAGGTGGAGTGTTTACAATTATTGGGGTGGATCGACACATCACCGCTATCTTTCGACCCGGGACTCGGTCCTCTAGTTGGCACTTCAAGATGATGAATCGATCAAAGGGCTTTTTTTTTTTAAGGAGACGTTTTTGATAATTTGATTTTCATTTGAAGCTCCTTTTCTTCTCCTTTGTTTTTTTCTTCGTTTTTCATATTTTTGTGCCCTTTTTCTCTTGCTTTGGTTTGCCCTTTTTGGCTTTTTGATGTGGTTTGTGACCAAGCTTGGAGGTTATTTTTGGTGTAAACTTATTGTGATGATGTATAGGTGGAGGAAAAATAGGCAATCGAGAACGCGTGCCATTCCCGGATAACCCACCAAAGGCGGAAAGGATTTGGACTAAAGGTGCAATGGTCATTCGAGCAAGGTCACTTAGAAAACGGGATGCGGAAACCAAGGCCTAACTCCTCCATGGGTGGTCAAGGTGGTCAAATGCAAACCCCGAAGTAAACCTCTAGTAGAAAAGGTGGACTCAAAGCTAAAGGATCAACAAATTCATTGCCTAAGAGTCATTCTACTAGACTAAGGTCCAAAATCTACATTGGGTTATCTACAATGGGATGTAAACTCTTGTTATAAGTTTGTAATTGGGTTTTCGAAAAGTTTTAATCCTAGACACACTATACAGAAACAAAACAAAACGGAACACACGAAATTGAAAAAGCAACTAAAAGAAAACACAAGTAAGGTCATGTACTCCATACTCCATCAACATTCAAGCATAATCAACCACAACACCAAAATGCTCACTTCGAGAGCCTCCAATAGGAACAACCTATCCCCTCTACAAAAGTAAAGAAAGAAGGAAGGAAGTTACCTAGCGGGTGCTTTCATAATCTCTTCAAATCGTGCTATTACGGTGGTGGTTACCTGTAAGAGTAGAGAACAAGACCATACACGGGACACGAAACATAACGAGAAACAAGAAAAGAAAAGAAAAAGAAAAGAAAATGTTTTTGATTTTTCGAATTTTTCAAATTTTTATTGATTTTTAAAAATATTTTTGAAAAATAAAAGATAGTAGATTCCTCCCCCACACTAAAACTGTACATTGTCCTCAATGGACAAGTAGGGGAAAGATCGAAAAAGACGGAAAAGAAAAACAAGAAAATTCTTTTTGGATTTTTATGATTTTTCGAATGTTTTTGGGTATTATAATTTTTTGAATGTTTTTGGATTTTTCAAAAAATTTGAGAAAAAGAAAAGGAAAATAAAATAAAGAAAAGCAGTAAAATAGTGGCGGGCCTAGGTGCAATCACATCACCTAGACCCTAGCCAAGTGGCTAAGAAAATGAAAATGATTAAAAGAAAATGAAAGGGTGAAAAATTGGGCGTAGGTGTAGTCACGTCACCTAGCCCGGATTAAGAAAATTGAGAAAGATTGATAAAAAATTTGGATTTTTCAAAAGGGGTCAATGGCGTAATCACATCGCCAAGAGACCGGGAGCAATACCAAGGCCGCGACGGCCGCAAAAATCATTCGATGGGACGGTGAGACAGCTTGCAATTTTGTTCAAGATAAAACAATCACAATGGTTATAATGATGGGACAGGAAACAAGGAACAACATTAATTCACATACAATGTTAGATGATTAAGACTCACCGACTCCACACATATTTACCCACAACACATACGAACCACATAATCTACCGACTCTTGTAGGAGGGGTCTAGTTCGAATAGTCATTTGACGCAAAGGAGGCCGTGGGAGTTCCTTCACCGGCATACTCCCAAACTCCTACATCCCCCGAGTTGTTCAGTCGGAATTCACAGGGACCTGGAGGTAGGTCCCAATTACAAGGGTTATAAATATTGGTTCGGTACTTGCTGGGGACAATTAAGGCACGGTCATGGTTAAGAGAGACGAGGCGGTGGTCAGGTACATGAAAGATCCAAGTAGGGAAATAGGCCTCGTCAAGCCAGACACGGGGGTCATGTGGTTTAAGATGGTCGGTCGCATAACCCAAATTTTTCGCTATTAAAGTCACAAGACCACCACAGTCGACAGAGGGGCGTTGGTAAATAATAATTTGATGAAAGTGTAACGCCACGACAATAGGTAGGTCTAGGGGATAAGGGTTACCGAGTAAAGAGTCACATATCAATTGTAGGACACACACATTGAGGTTAATGATATTATCGATAGATGGCAAAAGATAGTGTGAAAGGATTTCAGCGAAATAACGAATGGCTGGGTTACGGATTTCAGCGGTAAAACTAAAATTGGGTTCGAAAAACGTTGACCCGGCGCTATGCGTCTCAACAAGTCTCTCCTAGTCGCACTAATTTGCGAATCACATAAGGGTCTACTTAGTCCGGTACCCGATGAGGGCAAACCTAGAGCTAAGCTAAAGTCGAAAATATTTAAACAATGATTTCTACCAAACAAATTAAATTTGAACTCTTTAGGTGTGGTCGGGTTATCGATTGTAAAGGTACCTAAAAACTCACAAGTCAAGTCTTTATTTGTGCAAGGCACAAAATCAAGGAGTTTACTAATACCAATTCTAGACGATAACTCTCTAATATCGTTCTTAATTCCTAGAGTTTTCATTGTGAATGGACAAGGCCATCTCGTACTCTGAAAGTTCTTTTCAGATAAGGTACGAGCAAGGGGTGAATTAGGGCACGGTAAAAGTTTAGGCCTAGCGGACTTACTAGAAGATGAATGCTTAGAAGGATTAGAAGTCGAGGCCATACCTTGTTTACGCGCGGCTCGTTGAGCTCTTGTTTCCATGATAATAATTTGCAAGAAAAATCCCAAAACTTTTGCTTCTCCTTTCTTCAAAAACCTAAAATAAATATTCACCCAAGTATGGAAAGGAGTTATGAATGTGGTGTATGGAAGGTGGTGTAATGATTTTGTGATGGTTGAAAGGGTGAAATGATGAGTGAGGTGAAAAAGGTGGTATAAATAAGGGTGGTTGAGGAGGGAAAGTGAAAGTTTTAAAGTTAGTGGTAAAAATTTGGTGTAAAAATTATTGGAGGGAAAGTTATGTTGAGGTAAATTGTTGGAGGGAGATGAAAATGTAGTGAGTGAGTAAAAGGTGTAGGTGATCGGCCAAGTCACACCGCCGGGTGAAATTTCACCCGGTCGGGCACCATCGGGTGAAATTTCACCCGACGAATTTTCGTCGTGAAAATCGATTTGCCAACTTTTTCTCCACCGGGTGAAATTTCACCCGGTCAAAATCTCACCGGGCGAAATATCGCCCGGTGGTATATTCTTTGGTTCCTGCAATTCTGGCAACTTTTCCGTGGGGCGAAGTTTCGCCCGGTCGAGTCTCACCGGGCGAAGTTTCGCCCGGCGGTCTTCTTTGCTGTGTTTTCCGCCTTGCCATTTCATGGCTCTTCAATAATCACCTAGAGATTCAAATATATGACTCGACTCTCATTACATAATCAATATTTCCCACAAATATGCTTGTGGTCTTCGATTTAAGCTCCATAACTTCTCCAAAATCTTGATCTTCATCCAAATTTATGCTCCATGGTGAAATCCAATTTCAATCATTCTTCTCAAGCTAACAAAACTAATAAACTCAAAGAAATATGATACATATATACAAGGTGGTTGTTGAAGATACCACCAAACCTACATCAACTTTGAGAGGGGTTTAAACATCGCTCCCCGTTGGGAGCTCACCAAACTTCATAGTAGCAAAGGTCTCACGAATATGACCGGGATGATAAATCTTCAAACGTTGCCCATTAACCATAAACTTCCCGGTTTCCGGGCTTGATATCTCTATCGATCCATATGGTTGCACTCCGGTCACTTCAAATGGACTCGACCATTTCGATTTCAACTTACCGGGGAAGAGCTTAAAGCGAGAGTTGAAGAGTAATACCTTATCACCAACGGAGAAGTCCTTATGAAGAATTCGAGAATCGTGCCATTGGCGAGTTCGTTCTTTGTAGATCTTTGAATTTTCGTAGGCCTCAAGTCTTAGTTCTTCCAATTCTTGTACTTGGAGAAGGCGATTATTTCCTACAACACTCTCATCGAAATTTAACTCTTTGATTGCCCATTTGGCTTTGTGTTCTAGTTCCACCGGTAAATGACAAGCTTTACCATACACAAGACGATAAGGAGTGGTTCCAATCGGCGCTTTGTAAGCCGTCCTCAATGCCCAAAGGGCGTCATTTAGTTTCAATGACCAATCCTTTCGGTGTGTATTTACAACTTTCTCTAAAACTTCCTTAATTTGTCGGTTGGAGATCTCGGCTTGCCCATTTGATTGAGGGTGGTAGGCTAAGGACATCTTGTGGGTAATACCATATTTCCTAAGAAGGTGTTCAAAGGTATCTTTCCTAAAATGAGAGCCTCCATCACTAATTATGGCTCTAGGCATACCGAATCTCGGGAAAATCACGTTCTTGAAAAGCTTGATTACAACCTTGGAGTCATTGGTGAGGGAAGTTACGGCCTCAATCCATTTTGAGACATAATCAACCGCGACTAGAATGTACTTGTTACCAAAAGAGGAAGTTAACGGACCCATGAAATCAATGCCCCAAACATCGAACAATTCAATCTCCAAGATAGGTTGAAGGGGCATCTAATTTCTTCTTGTTATATTGCCACTTCGTTGGCATGCATCGCATGTGAGAATGAAAGCTCGGATGTCTTTTAACATGGAAGGCCACCAAAACCCGCTTTGGAAAACCTTGGCAATTGTCTTTTGGTTGGCCAAGTGTCCACCATAAGATGTCGAGTGAAGGTGCTTCACAATATTATATCCTTCTTTGGCCATAACACATCGTCGGTAAATTCCATCTATACATCGGCGAAACAAATAAGGCTCGTCCCAATAATAGCGTCGGGCTTCATAACGTAGTTTCTTCCTCTCTTGTTTGGAATAATCGTCCGGAATAAAATGAGACACTAAGAAATTGACGATATCGGCATACCAAGGTGTAATAGTTTCAACGGCCATCAAGGCCTCATCTCTCATAGCTTCATTGATGGGAATGCCATCTTCTTCATTGCTCTCTTTACTAACCGTTAGTCTACTAAGATGATCCGCTACCAAGTTCTCCGATCCGGCTTTGTCTTTAATCTCAATGTCAAATTCTTGTAAAAGGAGCACCCACCGAAAGAGTCGGGACTTTGTCTCCTTTTTGGACATGATGTATCGAATCGCCGCATGATCGGTATGGATAATGACTTTGGAACCGGTAACATAATTTCGGAATTTCTCCATGGCATAGACAACGGCAAGCATCTCTTTTTCGGTTGTGGTGTACCTCGATTGGGCTTCATCTAGGGTCTTACTTGCATAATAAATCACATGTAGCTTCTTGTCAACCCGTTGACCTAGAACGGCACCAACGGCAAAATTGGATGCATCGCACATGATCTCAAATGGAAGATTCCAATCGGGAGCTTTGATAATTGGTGTGGTAGTGAGAGCGATCTTTATCCTGCAAAAGGCCTCAAGACACGAGTCATCAAAAACAAAAGGTGCATCTTTCATAAGCAAAGAAGTCAGAGGCTTAGCAATTTTAGAAAAGTCTTTAATAAATCGTCTATAAAAACCGGCGTGACCTAGAAAACTCCTCACCCCTTTGACATTTGTAGGTGGTGGCAAGTTCTCAATCACGGAGACTTTCGCCTTATCGACTTCAACTCCTCTATTAGACAAAATATGCCCTAGGACAACACCTTGTTCAACCATAAAATGACACTTTTCCCAATTTAAAACAAGTCTATACTCTTCACATCGAGTCAACACTTGATCAAGATTATCAAGACAAGAATCAAAAGATGTACCATGGACACTAAAATCATCCATAAAAACTTCCATGGATTTTTCAATAAAATTGGAGAAAATAGCCATCATACATCTTTGAAACGTTCCCGGCGCATTACACAATCCAAATGGCATCCTTCTAAAAGCATATGTGCCATAGGGACAAGTAAAAGTGGTCTTCTCTTGGTCATCGGGATGAATAGGAATTTGAAGAAATCCGGAATGACCATCGAGGAAACAAAAATAAGAATGATGCGCTAATCTTTCAAGCATTTGATCAATAAAGGGAAGGGGAAAAAGATCTTTTATGGTGGCCGTGTTCAATTTACGATAGTCTATACACATGCGCCAACCGGTAATAGTCCTAGTGGAAATTGACTCACCCTTTTCTCCTTTAACGACCGTCATTCCTCCTTTTTTCGGCACAACTTGTACGGGGCTAACCTATTTACTTCCGGTTATTGGGTATATAATGTTAGCCTCATACAACTTGAGGACTTCCTTCATGACAACCTCTTTCATGGTGGGGTTCACCCTACGTTGACCCTCAACCGAAGGACGGTGGTGATCATTAAAGATGATCCTATGCATGCAAACATTTGGGCTTATGCCTTGGAGGTCGACAATGCTATACCCGATGGCCTTTTTGTGCTTTCTCAAAACAATCAAAAGTTTTTCCAATTAAGGACCATCAAGGGTAGCATTGACGATAACGGGATAACTAGTTCCTTCAAGAAAAGCATATTTGAGGGAAGAGGGGAGTGGTTTAAGTTCAAGATTAGGAGGAGAAGATACCATACTCTTACCCACCGGTAGTGGTTCTACCTTTTCATCATGCAAACATTCTTCTTCAAGAGGTGGAGAGTCAAATGGTTCCTCTTCTTGCTTATCATCATCTATCAAGCTATACTCAACCAAACTATCAATAACTTCAATGAAATGCATTTGTTCAATCATTGGTTGTTTAAGAGCTTGAGAAAGGGAAAACTCTACCGACTTGTTCCTTATGTTAAATGACAACTTTCCATTCTTAACATCAACTATAGTACCGCCGGTAGCCATAAAAGGTCGACCTAAGATAATGGGGGTAATAGTGTCTTCGGGCATATCCATGACAACAAAGTCGGAGGGGATGAAGAACTTACCAACTTGAACAGGTACATCCTCAAGTATCCCGAGTGGGTACTTGACGGACCTATCCGCAAGTTGAATCGACATACTAGTGGGTCTCATCTCCCCCACACTAAGTCTCTTAGCAATAGAATAGGGTAACAAACTAACACTAGCCCCAAGGTCGCATAAAGCTTGATTAAAAACAACATTTCCTACCCGACAAGGGATGGAAAAGCTACCGGGATCATATAGTTTCTTTGGCATTTCGTTCATAAGAATGCCACTACATTGACCCGTGAGAGAGACACATTCTTTGTCCTCTATGGTTCTCTTTTTAGTCAAGACATCTTTCAAAAACTTAGAGTAGAGAGGCATTTGAGAAATTACCTCGGTGAAGGGTAAAGCTACCTCTAGTTTATTTAACATGTCCACAAAATGGCTAAATTGAGCATTCTCTTGTGTGGCTTAGCTCGTTCGGGAAAAGGCAATGGAGGGACAAAAGTGGGAGGCGGTGGAACATTGGATTCTTCTTCTTCTTCGGCTAATCGCTCCGCCTCTTTTCTTTTGGCTTCTTCGGCTTCCATTTGCTCTTTCTTCTTTCTTTGTTCTCTTAATTCATTCTCCTCATTTTGGAGGATATCAAACTCCGCTTGTATTCCCCGATTTTGTTTGGGGGAAGTGGGAGATGATTCTTGTGATGTACTTGGTTGATTCACTTTGGATGGGGTAGTCTTTGTGTTCAAGTTCAAGTTCTTATATGGGTCCTCAAGTTCTTTGCCACCTCTCAAAATTACGGCATTTGCTTGGTGTGAAGGATCTCTTGGGTTTTGGGGTTGACCGGGCAAACCATGGGGTGGATGAATTGGTGCGGCTAAGGCTTTTGTTGCTTCTTGTGATTCCCAAACTTTTAGCCTCGCCTTGGTATCTTGATGTTCATTCCATAGTTGGCCAACGGTTCTTTGCAAATCATTATAGTTCTCCAATGAGGGACCTCCTTGACCAAATTGAGAATTGCTTGATTGGCCATAAGATTGAGAGGGTTGATTAAATGGTTGTTGATTGTAACCTTGGTTACCATGAGAATTTCCTTGGAACCCTTGATTGTATCCATGATTAAAGTGATTACCATGTTGATTTTGGTAATTGTTGTAATTGTTGGGAACTTGGAAGTTGCTACCTTGTTGATTGAAGTTACTCCTTTGATGAGGAGGCATATATGGGGGCATCTTTGGAGGACCTTGGTTAAAGGGCCTTTGTTGATTTTGATTGAATGGCCTCATTTGACTCCCTTGGGTGCGCGGCATCGGATTTTGAACATTTTGATTTCCATAAGAGAAATTAGGATGAAATCTTGTGCCGGCATTGTAAGTATTAGAAAAAGGATCAAATTGAGGTCTTTGCCCATATACTTGTATAGCTTGGACTTCATTTGGCTCTTCAACATAAACTTCTTCATTAGGAATGCAAAAGCTAGAGTCGTGACTATGATTGCCACAATGATCACATTGAACTTCCCATGTTAATTGCTTTGGAGGTGATGGTTGCCTTGGTGGAACACTCCCTTGAATTTGGTACATACCTCTAGGAGTGGGCTTAGAACTCATGGCATCCATTCTCTTTTTCAATTCCTCAAGTTCCGTTTGGAATTTCAATTCATTAGAACTCGTAGATGAGTTCACTTCAACTTTCTTTCTAGAATCCCTCGATTGACCCATTCTTGAATCACTCCTTGCCATCTTCTCAATAAGATTCTTAGATGCCTCATCGGTGAGAGAAGAGAAGTCTCCTCCGGCGGCCGAATTGAGGTTTTCCTTGGTTCTCGATGAAAGGGTGTTATAAAACGTTTGGGTGGTTAGCCAATCGGGTATTCCATGATGTGGACATTTGCGCAACAAATCTCTAAATCTTTCCCAAGCCTCGCTTAGGATTTCAAATTCATCTTGCTTGAATGTTTGTATCTCCATGCGATATTGATTAGTCTTTGACGGCGGAAAATATTTCTCCAAGAAGGCATTAGATAGTTGAGCCCATGTTGTGAAAGTATTAGCGGGATGGCCTTGAAGCCATCTACGAGCTCCATCTCTCAAGGTCTTCGGAAATAATAAGCGATGCAATTGGCATGAAGTTAACCCATTGAGACGGGCTCCTACTAATTTTTCTTTGAATGAAGCGATGTGCTCTTGAGCATCTTCTTGAGAAAAATCGTGAAAAGTATCTTGTTGGACCGCATTAGTCAAAGAGGCTTTCAATTCATAGTTCTCGGGAATCTCTCCGAATTCGACGGGAGAAGGTGTTTCTTCATGTGTGAGTTGAGAGTGCGAACCTAGAGTCGCCATTGGTTGGATTGGTGGTGATGGTGGATTTGGATTTGGAGAATTTGGAGAATTTGGAGAATTTGGAATTGGTGGTGGTGTTCTCGGCGATGGTGGTGGTGGTGGTGAATTTTGTGAAGTGGAAGGTATGGAAGGATTGTTTGGAGTGGGGTTATGTGATGTAGAAGGTGTAGAAGGTGGATGTGGTAGGATGGGATTAAGGTTAGGAGATGATAATGAAGGATGTGGAATGATGGTGGTTGAGTTATTTCCTCGAAAACGCAATGCTCTAAAAGTCCTTTCCGGTTCCGGATAGAACCACAAGGGCGATGACGTGTACCTGGGCATAAAACTCAATTTAAACGGTGAGACTCCTAGCACCTCGTGGTACTAGGGAAAAGAGAGAAGGGAAAAGTATCAAACACAACAGTTACTCGCCGTTCCCCGGCAACGGCGCCATTTTAATCGCCTCCCAATCGAATCGGTCGTTAACGAAGGACGGGGGATCAAACGATATTTGTAAGACTCGGAATAACACAAAAACTACTAGAGTAATCGTGGTAAGTCGAGGTCGGTCCACAGGGAACGGTGTGTGTTTGTGAAGCTTAAAGTGTTGTGTTCGATGTCTTAGAGGGGGGTTTTTTCTAGGGTCGACTCTAACCTAAGGGAATATCTAGGGAAATAGCTAAGGGTGGTCAATCTAGAGAAAAGGTGTTCGGGAGAAGTCGGGATTCGGTACTTGGAGTCTAAGAAGGTCGGAATCGAGTTTTTGTCGCAATATTGATAAACTCACCTAAAGTCCCGCTTTCGCGGCGAATGAGGGTAAGTTCCTAGTCATGGTAATTTCTCCCGCGAGTTTCCCCATATTGATAGAAATTAGTCAAGGTCGATCTAGTTGGCCGAACTAAAACAACAATGACATAACACCATAAATAAGATAAACCAACATGCAAGCAACCCACCAACATCCCTATATTCAAATAATCCAAGCCCTCATCCCTAAACTCCCCAACAAGAAATCTACTCACAAATCATTATGGAGAACAACAAAATATCTATTAAGGGGAAAATTACTGCAACATGCATATTAAATAGATCTAATGAAACTAACAACACCAATATGATTTAGACAAGATGATGATGAGTAAACAACGTAAAAAACTAAACTAGAGATTAGAGAGTGGAAGAGAATTATACCAACTATGTAGATCTATAAGAAATAAGAAGATATCATGAATAAAGATTGAATCTTTGATGAATAAAATGGAGAACTTGTCACTAATCCTCCAAATAACCCAACAAATCTTCAAATAAAACTTGAATAATAATCTTAAATCTTTGATGAAGAAGATGAAGAACTTGTCACTTAATTCTTCAATAACCCAACAAATCTTCAAAATAATCTTCTACAAACTTTTAATCTAGAGAATTGTTGATGGAAACTATGTAAATCTACTATTAATTACTATGTAAACTACTAGAATTATGGAGGATTTTTCTAGAATACTACTATTAAGGAGATGGTGTAATAAGATGGTGGAATGGTGTAATGTCTTCCCTCCTTAGCACAATGGAGAGGTGACTTGGGCAATAAACTAGGGTAACATATATATAGTAATCACTTAATGGGTATTTAACCTAAAGCCCAAATCCAACTTTATGCTCCATTAGTGAGACAATCTCCCTTTGCATCTCCATGGGGTGAAACTTTGCCCTACGGACTTGACGTTAATTCCCATCGGGTGAAATTTTCGCCCGGTGAGATTTTCTTCCATTTTTCGCGTTTTTGGCACTTCTTCCCATCGGGCGAAATTTCACTCGGTGGGCGAAATTTCGCCCGGTCAGTTTTGCCCGGAAAATCTTCGGGGGAGGCGTTTCACCGTCGGGTGAAATTTCGCCCGGTGGTGTCTCACCGGGTGAAATTTCGCCCGGTCATTTTTTCTGGCCTCGAATCTTCTCTCATTCTTCGTTGTATGATCGGATGGCTTTAAACTTTAAGTTGTGTGCTTTGCTCTTTGGACGATTTTCCCTTCTCTTGTGCTCGAGGAAGCTCAATCGTGATTTTTGTAGCAAAACCTATCAAAATTGATAGAAAAACTACCAAAAACACGTAAAACGCACAAGAGGGACGCTAATGCGAGAAATACGCAAAATATGGCGATAATCGCACTCAAGACTCGCAAAACGAGGGGAAAACGGGTCTAAATGGGAGGAAAAACGGTCTAAATTTAGCACACAACATCCCACTATACCGTGATGTACTCCAATTAGGATATGTCAAAGGTGTCCATAGTCGATTCGAGTGGGTTTCGCGGCATGTTCTAAGCTCAACTCGACTTAGAAAGTCCGTCCCGATCAACGTCTAGGCTATGTACACTGGTATAGACCCTTTATAGACCGACCGAGACTTAGTGTAAAGCATACATGGCGTCGTTATAATGCTTGCGTGACTATATGCTACTCCCTCCGAGTTCCTATTATTGTCCCAAAAAGTTTTGGGGTGAAAAATAAGGAAGAGAAAATGAGTGGTTGAAAAAAGGAGGAAGAGAGAAAAATGAGAGGGTAATTGTGAACCACACATTGATGGCCTAAAAGAGAAAGTGGGACAAAAATCAAACTCAGCCTAAAAAGAAAAGTGGGACAATAATAGGAACTCGGAGGGAGTACTTGGTTTCCGTGTCGTTTTCAAAAACCATCTTTTTCAAAAATTGCATCTTTTCAAACTAACCAATTTCAAAACCCGGGACGTATACCGAATTTAGGACTTATGATTTTACTCAAAACATCCTTTTTTTTAGCAAGTATTCTGCCCATTTCAAAACTCGAAAATATTTTCGAACTTTCAAAACCGGGGCCCGATATTTGTTTCGATTTTCGAAAAATCGGACCCCTCCACCGTTTCTTGGATTTTCCAAGAACAATCCATTTTCAAATCCTTCCTCTTCTTAGGACTTCCCATATTTAGCAGTGTTGGGTCGTGTCTTAAGTTGTCGAAGTCTCTAGCGTCGAAACTCTGTCGATCCTACATCACGAGTTTCTTCCCTATCCCAGTCCGCTTTATTAGACTAAGGCAAGGCCCACCTACGTAGGACATACTCCTACAAAGGAGGGCCCGTTTACACAATCGAGTCCAAAGTCTGGGGTTGTCTCACGTGAACCTTCCTTCGAACAGGACTCGGCCCACCCGCCGATCCCTAAGGAAGGCCCACCTTTCGCAAGTCACCCGTCTAGGTGTCTTTTCCGAGTCATTTCCCTTTTCAGTCCTGTTCAGGATGTACTTTCTATTCCAGGATTTGGGCTAGTTTCTGATTACGCGGTGTTCTTACAGATAGGCTACCAGAGACCAGATATCAACGCAAGATGGACGACTTGAAAGCCGCGCTAGACTGACCAGACCTCCCTGGCCACCTGTCTGACTGCTGTGGAGAAAGGTACTCCCACTGGATCCGAGCCCACTGGGCCTATAGCCGAGTTAATCGGCGCTGTTCGCAAGCTTGAAGAACATGCCTGGTACTACAGGCTTGATTCCAAGAAATACAAGACTTGGGACGATGTAGCTACTGAATTCGCTCGGAATTACGCTGATAATACCGAGATCCAGACTACAATGCGTACTCTGGAAGTGATGGCCCAAGAGCCCAAAGAAGGGTTCACCAAGTATCTCCAGAGATGGCGGGCCGAAAGTGTGAAGCTGGTTGATAAGCCCAACGAAAAGGTGCTAGTGGAGGCTTTTGTCAAGAATCTCCTCCCATCCTACCGGGTCCATCTCCGGTATGCCATCATCCCCAGTTTTGCCGCCCTCACTGAAATGGGCACAAGGATCGAGGACGACTTAAGGTTAGCGAGCCTGACTAAGGCCTCTACCAAAGGATATCAAGGGCCTAGTTCATCTTCGAGCAAGCCCACGCCTGCAGCTGCAACTCACAGCATCTTCGATGAGGTCAATCTGCTGGACACCTCATCCAAAAAGAATACACCAAATCGGGTATTCACGGATATAGGGACTACCTATACCTATGCCTTACAAAGGCTATCTTCGAAGGGTCTTATCCAACCAATAGGCGCGACTCCAGAAGTTCCAGTAGAAAAGAGGTCCAAAAGGTACAATGCCCAAGCTTACTGCCAGTGTCATCGAGGTAACGGGCATGACACGGAAAAATGCTGGAAACTGAAACATCTGATCCAAGATCTGATTGAGAGTGGGAAGATCCCGTTACCCGGAGACAAGCCGAGTAACAAAGAAAACCCGTTCAGTGCCCATGCTATATTCACCGGTGAGGTAATCGACTGCTCACACCTCATCTCCCCCTATACCCCACAAATTAACGGGATATGGTTCGATGACGAGGAGGATGTGTACCTAGCCAAAGGGGAAGCTGTCCCCATCACCAGTGAAGAGGTCCTAAAGGCTAAGTCCAAGGCCTTATCCACCAACCACCTCGCCACCGCCGGGCGCTCTACTCCAAAAACCGTCACTGAACCCGCCAGGACAGAATCTACCCTCGACGAATCAAGCAACGACACGGCCTTGTACCAACAATTGAAGAGGGTTCGAGCTGACTTGACCATATGGCAACTTCTGGTTAGCTCGCAAGAACATCGAGAGGCACTAACTAAGGCCCTCGATCAAATCAAGGTCGACTCACAGGTTACCCCCGCTGAAATGGTAGCCAATATCATGCTCTATCTCAAGGGCAAGTTGATAAGTGTGGTTTGTAGTGCCTAATTTGCTGTGTTTTGGTCCCGTTTTCCTTGTGGAATCGCTCCTTGGGAGCGGTTTATGGGTTACTTATGCTTCCTTTAGTTCGTTTTAGGTTCCCGAGACCATTTGTGAAGAATTAGAGTGAATCTGACTCGATACATACACTTTTTGGAGCCAACGAAGTGAAGGAACGATCACTCGATGCCTTGGATTCGACCCCGAGACCTTGGGACCCAATCCCGAGCCTCTTAGACTCGATCCCGAGCCCCGAGAATCGGTGAGAAGCCCATGAGAACCAAGGAGGGACCAAAAAGATCATATTGGAGGCCTACAAGACTCATGCCCGACGGGAAAGGCCTCATCCCGTCCGGGATGAGGTGCACGAAATGCAATGGTTCTGTTCTGGGTCCGTCCTGGTCGGGACCAGCCCTTCCCGGTCGGGATCAAGCATAACACCGCGCTGTGTTATCAATAACACCAGGCTGTGTTATTGCTCTTCCCGGTCGGGACCATGGAGCTGCAGCACGCCTTTGTTTATTTTCCTCTCCTTCATACTTGTAACCTTATAAATACTTCGCTCTTGTATTGTTTACTTATCTTACATTAACCTAGACTCTCTTAGGCCTCTCTTAAGCATTCAAAACCTAGATTAGTATTCCTCACATTAGTTTTAATCTTCCTTTAATCTTTAGTTAATCTTAGTTAATTACTCTTGTATTAAGAAGATACTTGAAGATTCATCCAAGCTTGACAACCTTGGAGTTGATTTGAGTTTCTTATTTATGCAAGTTTACATATTTTTCTTCATCTTGTTGGTGGTATAATCTCTTATCTCTTGTTCTTTGTTTATTTATTCAAGTTGGAATCTTTAGACATTGTTATTGTTCTTGTTTCTTCATTATGGATGTTTGGATGTTTGGTTTGATTTCTCTTGTTTTTGTTATTGTTAGTTTATTAATGAGTGAGTAGTTCTCTTGTGGGGTTAGTAGGGGGATTAAGAGTAGATTATGGGTGATTAGGGCTTGATTAGGGGTAAAGGTGACTCTTTTATTGTTAGTCACATATTGGGCACTCTATGTGTTTGTTGAATTGCTTGTGTGAGTAGTAGTGGCCAATGCTTCCCATACTTGTGCTCATCTTCTCATTGTTTGTCTAGTTTGTGATTGTGTTGAGAATAGTCGTAGACACGAGAGTGTGGACTAGGGTTTAGACGCGAGAGCGCGAACCTACCTCGACCTTCGGCTTAGATGCGAGAGCTCAAACCGACTCTAGCAACTAGGAGGCACCTACACCCTTGACAACCCAATTACCCTACTACACTTAAGAACCCGACCTAACCCCACTCCCTTCCATATTTGATTTCATCCTCCTAGTTAGTCATCATTTTCTCTAGTTTTCTAGTTTGTTTAATCTTTAGTTATTTAATTTAGCCTTGTGTTAGCTAGTTCATTGTTAGTCTAGTTCTTACCTCTTCCACCACCATAGTTTACCAATTATCGTTTTCTTTGTGTTTGTTTGGTAGCTTAGTCTCGTTTTTAGGTCAACCTAGTCTAGAATTTACAATACCGTCTCCGTGGACACGACCCAATTTACCCTAGCTACCGACTAGGATTAGTTGGTTATTTATTGTTGGTTAGGACCCACGACAAGCCCTCACCATTAATTTGGCGCCGTTGCCGGGGACGGTGCATTGTTTAGACTTAGTTTACTTCTAGCTTGACTTAGTTACCCTTCTTTGTGCTCTTCTATCATCTCTTGTGCATATTTTGTAGGTTTCTCTTGTTTTCTTAGCTTTCTTTTCTCTTTGTTTTTCGTTGTGTTCGTTTATTGTCTTTGCCTAGTGCCCAAAAAGCACTAGGTGGTCTTATGTTTGCTCAAGTGTGTAGTGTATGCCTAGGAGGAGAGGCGATTTCTTTCTCTTCAATCCAGAGCCGGAGAGACTCTTTAGAGCCTTTCGCCAACGGACGATTGATCGGGTTAGACACTCTCAAACGGGTACTAGCAATACCATTGAAGAGCAAGCTCAAGGATCCGACTTTAACGAGTCACCTCCAGAGACGCCCGAAGGGATCTTCATAAATCCCTTTGGTTCATCTATCCATTCTTCTTCACCTAGTTCCCCGTCTAGTTCTACATCAACACCGTCTACACCATCTTCTCCCGCATATCCAATCATGCCGAAGTTTTCATCTCACTCCACTTTTACCGAGGATGTTTTGCCGGGACCGAGTGCTTTACCGGATACATATACCGGGAATTTTGTGGCAAAGACACAATTCATCCAACTTGTGGAGAGAAATCAATTTAGTGGTTTGCCCACCGAAGACCCGCACCAACACATGGAGACTTTCTCCGATTATTGCGACGCTATCTCCCAAACCGGGGTTACTCAAGATCAAATACGTTGGGTACTCTTCCCGTTCTCTCTCATTGGAAAAGCGAAGCAATGGATCAAGAGTCTCGATAGGGCAACCATGGGTATCGATACTTGGAAGAAACTTGCATTGGCGTTCTACCAAAAGTTTTACCCTCCGAAAAAGACAAATTTGCTAAGGGCCTCCATCACTGGTTTCCAACAACGGGATGAAGAGAGCCTTTATGAAGCTTGGGAACGGTTTAAATCTTTGGTTAGATCATGCCCCCACCATGGACTTTCACAATGGTTCTTAGTCCAACAGTTTTGGAACGGTTTATATGAGGACTCAAGAGCTATACTCAATATGGGCTCCAATGGTAGGTTTACCGAGGTCGATGGCGATCAAACTTGGGCAAGAATCGAGGAGATGGCGGTGCACAACTCCCAATACTCAAGGCCTAGAAAGGCGAATCGAGGAGGTAGGCACGAGGTCGATGCCATTACACAACTAAGCATTGATCTTGGGGCTCAATTAAGAACTCACATGGAAACTATTGACAAGAATCTCCAAAGCCACCTAAATCAAGTTCAAAGCTCTAGTTCCTCCAACCAACACTCGATTCATGAAGTTAATGCTTTGGGAGTTGTACCTCCTACTCCTTATTATGGGATGTGCGATACTTGTGGGATAGTTGGACATGAGCCCATGCAATGTCGAGGAAGTATTGAGCAAGTGAACGCCTTTCAAGCGTTCAAGCAAGGTGCCTCCAATTCTAATACGTTCCAAGCCTCCCATCAAGTCCCTCAACAACAAGCTCTACAACATCGTCCCTATGTTCCACCTCCCTTAAGGGACAACAATCAAGGATACCAAGGTTATGTGGGTAATCCAAGACCATTCAACAATTTCAAGCAACATAACCAAGGTAATTACTACAACAATCAAGGGTTCCAACAAGGGAATTTCAATCAAGGTGGTTTCCAAGGAAACCAAAACTTCCAAGGAAACCAAAACCACAACCAAGGGTATCAAAACTACAACCATGGCAACAATCAAGGCCTTAATCAAGGAAATTCTCATGGGTTCCAAGGGAACCATCAACAACAACAAGCAACTCAAGGGAATAGGCAAGAAAGCAAGCCTAGGAGCCGGTCTCCTATTCAAGATTATGGTTCTCCATTAGCCCTCACCGACACTCCGCATAATCCACAATCTCCACCTCGAGATTTCAACATGTAAAAATCTATGATGGATGTGCAAAGAAGCCAAATGGAGATGGCAAGAAACCAACAAGAGTTCTTTGCTCATGTTCAAAGGGATAACATAGCAAGAGATACTCATATGAAGATGCTTGAGACTCAAATATCTCAACTTGCTTCAGGAAGCTCTTCAAGAGAAATGGGGCAACCACCTCCTCAAGGTGAAACACCGAAATTTGAGCATGTAAATGCTATTACCACGAGGAGTGGTACATCTTATGATTCCCCCTTACCCCCTAGTGAGAAAGAACCAATGCAAGAAGTTACACCCTCCTCTCAAGACAATTCAAGCTTTGAAAATCCAATGGAGGAGCAAGTCTTAGGAGAGATCAAAAAACCTCATGAAGACAAGCTTCCCCCGCTTCAAGGAAAAGACAAGGGTAAAAGGAAAGTGTCATTTGAGAAGTCTACCCCGATTGAGCAAAACAAGTTCCATATCAAGTTGCCTTTCCCAACAAGGCAAACGAAGACTAAGGTGGATGTTCAATTTGACAAGTTCCTAGACATTGTGAAGAAATTGGATGTAAGTGTCCCATTTACCGAGCTACTTACCCAAATCCCGGCATATGGAAGATTCATGAAAGAAGTCTTGGCTAGGAAGAGATCCATCGACAAGGAAGAGACAATAGCGTTCACGAGGGTGGTGAGCGAGCTTATTCAAGGTTCTACGCTTCCCAAGTTGAAGGATCCGGGTAGTTTCTCGATCCCATGCACCATAGGCAACTTCAAGATTGAGAAAGCATTATGTGATTTGGGTGCGAGTGTAAGCATCATTCGCTACTCTATTTGTGAGTGACTTGGAATGAAGGAGCTCAAGAGCACTTCCATTACACTCCAAATGGCCGATAAATCATTCAACCGACCATTAGGGATGTTAGAGGACGTGCCGGTACGAATCGGGAAGTTCTTCATTCCGGTCGACTTCATCGTGCTCGATATGCCGGAAGATGCTCTCACTCCCATTATCCTTGGGTGCCCATTTCTACATACCGCCAGTGCCATGATCGATGTCAAGAAGGGTAGGATTACTTTTCAGTTAGGCGACGAAGATTTAGTGTTTGACCTCCAAGGCAACACCTCGCCTACGAACGAGTCATGTAATATGATCCATGCCACGAAAGACTTTGATCTAGGGGATGAGTTGGGGAAAAGCTTGAAGAATGACTTCTATGAGCTTGAGGATGATAACTCCGAGATTGGGGCGGATGAGTGCCCATACCATGAGTTTGAAGATAAGTGCGATGACAAGAAGAAAGATGAGCCTCCCTTGGGGCCACATGAAGATAGGTGGACGTTTGGGTATATCCTGAAGGATCGCAAGTACAAGTTCAAGCCATTGAACTTAGTAGATCAGGATGCCCCGGGAACGTCGAGGTTAGGAGGCGATAATCCTTGGAGTGGAAGTTGGTATTCCACTAGCTTGATTGAAGACTTTGCTAGGATCTTCGATTTGTTTCTTTGTGCCCTTGATGGAGATGGAATCGGTTATAGTGTTGTTGAAAAAGAATTCACGATTGCACCATCCTTGGTTTGACGGAGTTCCACAAGAACCGTCTCATTGTATATATCTCTTTCTCTTGTAATTCCTTTTAGTTTTGTGAAATTTTTGATTATTTGGATCGTTGATGAGCGATGTGAGGGAGAGAATTTGATGTTGAGTTTGAGTTTGTTTGATAGATGTGAAGTGAAGGTGATTCCTAGAAAGAATGGCTATTTATAGAGCGTGGACTGTGAGGAAAGAATTCGGTTTTTGAAGCTTTGGATAAGCTTTTGGGGTTATGGAAGGCTAGGAGATCCGTCCCGGGCGAAAAGAGGGCTTCCCGACCGGGAAGGATGAGACATCCCGACCGGGAAGGAGCCATCCCGATCGGGAAGAGGGTGCCATATTTCGAGTTTCCTGGAGTGCCATCCCGACCGGGAAGGGAGCTTCCCGACCGGGACGGGTGAGGCATCCCGACCGGGATGGTCCCCTACTCCCCTTTATGCCTCTTCTTCGATATTTGAGCCCACCCAACCATTGTATACCCCCTCCCAACCTCCCTAACCTTCCTTGCTCATATCACATGACCCATGTACCTCATTTAAATACACTCACCTCAAATTCTATTCACTTTACACCGAGCCTCACATCAAATCCCACCCCCTCACACCATTACTACCTCAACCATGCGGTTTTATCAAGTTTGAAGCAAAGTGCCTTTATTGATCATTGAGACGATGGAGCGAGTGAGTTGCTAACCGATGGGTACGACAACTATCCTTTCTTTTCCGTCTTTTATTGCTTGTTTTCCCTTGTTTATCCCCTTCCCCGTTTACACTTTTGTGTCATGGTGTCATGGTGGCCTTCGAGGCCTTGGTAGTTATTGCTCCCGACTCTCGATGACGTGACTACATCGAGAGTCATTTCAAAAATCCAAATTTACAAGATCTTTCACCCTTTTTGTAGGATTTAGTCGGATTTGGGCGGAATCCGGGCTAGGTGACTTGATTACACCTAGTCCTCCCCTCCCATTTCCTTTTATTTCCTTCTTTTTATTTTCTTCCCCCATCCATATCTTTTCTCGTCTCGGCCCATGGTGACTTGATTACACCCCGGCCGGACGCATTGTACCCTTTTCTCCGCTTTCTTTTTTATTTTTAGCTTTATTTTCGTAGTTTCTTTTTCTTTTCTTTTGTGTCTCCTCACACTACGATCGAGCATGAGGACATTGCTCGGTTTAAGTGTGGGGGAGCGATATTCTATCATAGTTATAGTTAGTTTTTATTTTCGTAGTTTTTCGAAAAATCTCTAAAAAACCTACAAATTTGAAAAATTTCACAAAAAAATCAAAAAGATTTTCTTTTGTGTCTTTTCCTTTTTGTGTCGTTATGTCGTGCTTTTGTTGTGTTGCGTGCGTTTGCCTCCCTTTTTCCTTGTAGGTCGCTTAATCACCGCTAGCTTTGGAAAGCTTGCAAGACATCCGGTAACGCCTTTCTGTCCCTTTTTCCTCTTTATCTCTTGTGGAGTGTGGAGGAGATTTGAGATGTTGTGTACTCGGGTGGAGCTTTGTGAAGATTTGTGGTTGTTTGGCTGCTTATTCGGAGATTTGGGGTGGTGTTTGTTCTGTTGTTTGTGTTTGTTTTATTTTGTTTTTGTTTTGTCGCTTTTGTCTCTTTTTCTTTCGCTTTCGTCGTGTCTTTGTTTTGTGTTGTGTAGTTGTGTCTAGTGTGAAAAAAGGTTTTCGAAAACCCGGTTTTGAGGCTAATGTGCAAGCGTTTACTTTCCCTTTTTAGTAGTATGAATCGAGTCTTGGACCTTAGTCTAGTAGAATGACCCTAAATCAATGGTTTCGTTGGTCCTTTACCTTAAGTCCACCTATCTTACTAGGGATTTACTACGGGATTTGCATTTTGACCATTATGACCACCCACGGTGTGAAAAGGCCTTGGTTGCCGAGTCCCGTCCCTTAGGTGACCGTGTTTGGGATTGTTCGATTAGTCCAAGTTCTCCACCTTTTTGTGGGTTTGAAGAGGAATCGCGACCCCCGACTTACCCATTCCCCTACCTCCTACACATATCACAAAATAAAGTCGCAAAGTGTTGATATCTCTTTCTTAATTGCAAAAAGAAGTGCCCACAACTCAAATCAAGCCAAAAGGGCAAAGGAAAGAAAAAAAGAAAGAAAGAAAAGATTGAAGAAAAAGAAAAGGCACAAAAAGCCAAGAAAAAGAAAATAGAGAAGAAGAAAAAGAAATGGCATAGCAAAACAAATCAAAAATGCAAAAGAAAGAAAAATGCCAAAAGAAAACCGTCCCACAAAAAGAGTCCCCACATATCATAAATAAGCCTTTTGCCGACTATTGCCATGAAGAGCCTACCAAAGGACCGAGTCCCTAGGAAGGATGATAGCGGTAATAGTCGGTCTTCCCTCATTTTGCGATAATATCCACCTTTTTACTTGGATTAGTTGGGCGATTTTGAGCATGGGACGACCCTCTTGGCTCATCGCTAAAGGGGGCGGGGTCTCACTTACCTACAGTGTCTACTAACACCGTGGTTCATCCTTTTCCATCCCGCCGATCGTCCCGTAGTACGTTCTTAGAAAGTTAGGAGGACCTAGGTAAGTTAACAACTTTTTCGTTGCTTTATCGTCACACTATTAGGGTTTAGTTCATCTTGGTTTGTATTGCTAGATTGGGAACGTTGTCACTTGCCTCGATTCCTAAACCGGTGCTTCTTTCACCGCTTGTTTGAGGGAAGCGGTATTTATTTCTCTTTGGGGGCAACCATTTACTTGTTTGTTTGTGTGCTTGTTTGTCTTTGTGTTTTGTGTCAGGTTGCATCCACAGTTTTGTCGCAAGACCCCACTTGCCTTGCGGAATGCACTTTTCCTCTAAGTGTACTCGCGTGAGATGAAAGGGCGTAGGGTGCGCTAATACCCGCTCGGCTAGTTAAGTAGTTAGTATGTGCTTACTCGAGGGCGAGTAAGGGTTAAGTGTGGGGGAGTTGATAAGTGTAGTTTGTAGTGCCTAATTTGCTGTGTTTTGGTCCCGTTTTCCATGTGGAATCTCTCCTTGGGAGCGGTTTATGGGTTACTTATGCTTCCTTTAGTTCGTTTTAGGTTCCCGAGACCATTTGTGAAGAATTAGAGTGAATCCGACTCGATAAATACACTTTTTGGAGCCAACGAAGTGAAGGAACGATCACTCGATGCCTTGGATTCGACCCCGAGACCTTGGGACCCAATCCTAAGCCTCTTAGACTCGATCTCGAGCCCCGAGAATCGGTGAGAAGCCCACGAGAACCACGAAGGGACCAAAAAGATCATATTGGAGACCTACAAGACTCATCCCCGACGGGAATGGGCTCATCCCGTCCGGGATGAGGTGCACGAAATGCAATGGTTCTGTTCTGGGTCCGTCCCGGTCGGGATCAAGCATAACACCGCGTTGTGTTATTGCTCTTCCCGGTCGGGACCAATCCGTCCCGGTCAGGACCATGGAGCTGCAGCCCGTGTTTGATTGTTTCATCCTCCTTCATTCTTGTAACCTTATTAATACTTTCCTCTTGTGTTGTTTACACATCTTACATTACCCTAGACTCTCTTAGGCCTCTCTTAAGCATTCAAACCCTAGATTAGTATTTCTCACATTAGTTTTAATCTTCCTTTAATCTTTAGTTAATCTTAGTTAATTACTCTTGTATTAAGAAGATACTTGAAGATTCATCCAAGCTTGACAACCTTGGAGTTGAATTGGGTTTCTTATTTATGCAAGTTTACATCTTTTTCTTCATCTTGTTGGTGGTATAATCTCTTATCCCTTGTTCTTTATTTATCTGTTGAAGTTTGAATCTTTACATATTGTTATTGTTCTTGTTTGTTCATTATGGATGTTTGGATGTTTGGTTTGTTTTCTCTTGTTTATGTAAGTTTCATCTTGATAATGAGTGAGTAGTTCTCTTGTGGGGTTAGTAGGGGGATTAAGGGTAGATTATGGGTGATTAGGGCTTGATTAGGGGTAAAGGTGACTCTTTTGTTGTTAGTCACATATTGGGCACTCTATGTGTTTGTTGAATTGCTTGTGTGAGTAGAAGTGGCCAATGCTTCCCATACTTGTGCTCAACTTCTCATTGTTTGTCTAGTTTGTGATTGTGCTGAGAATAGTCGTAGACACGAGAGTGCGGACTAGGGTTTAGACGCGAGAGCGCGAACCTACCTCGACCTTCGGCTTAGATGCGAGAGCTCAAACCGACTCTAGCAACTAGGAGGCACCTACACCCTTGACAACCCAATTACCCTACTACACTTAAGAACCCGACCTAACCCCACTCCCTTCCATATTTGATTTCATCCTCCTAGTTAGTCATTATTTTCCCTAGTTTGCTAGTTTGTTTAATCTTTAGTTATTTAATTTAGCCTTGTGTTAGCTAGTTCATTGTTAGTCTAGTTCTTACCTCTTCCACCACCATAGTTTACCAATTATCGTTTTCTTTGTGTTTGTTTGATAGCTTAGTCTCGTTTTTAGGTCGACCTAGTCTAGACTTTACAATACCGTCTCCGCGGACACGACCCGACTTACCCTAGCTACCCACTAGGATTAGTTGGTTATTTATTGTTGGTTAGGACCCACGACAAGCCCTCACCATCGCAAGTCCAAGGAAGAAGGCCCACTCATAACCTTCTCTGAGTCCGATCTTTCACCATTTGGGGCCGCCCATAACCTGGCCCTCTACATCACGGTCATTTGCCGAGGGAAGTACCTCCCGATGACCCTAATCGACGATGGATCCGCCGTGAATGTCCTACCTCTAAGGACCGGCCGCTAAAGCCTTTCGGCATCACTGATGCCGATTATCTCCTGACGACGCAGACTATCCAGGCTTTTGACGGAAGCCCAAAACCGGTTGCTGGGGCCGTTAAGCTGACAATAATAACGGGCCCGATCGGAAAAGAATTGGAGTTTCAGGTGATTGATGTCACCTCGTCCTTCAACCTATTGCTCGGGAGGCCTTGGATCCATGCGGTCAGGGCCGTGACCTCTACCCTCCACAGAAAAGTCTAGATGCCACTCCAAGACAGTATCATCACATTGGAGGCGACCCCCATGACCGTGGCTAGCTACAATGCCACAAGCCGGGCCGAACCGCGGGGATTCAATTTCGTGGGTATGATGGAAGAGGAATATCTCTTCAGGCTTTACTTCACCACTAGCATCGACACGATGCTACAAAACTTGGGCTACCTGCCGGGGGCTACCTCGAGGCCATATCTTCCAGCTGGGAAGATTATCGAAGTCCTGAACGATGGCGAATCACAATTCGGCTTGGGGTATGCTATAACCCCAGAGAACGTGGTCCGGGCCGGTATTCAGAAGGTCACCAACATCATCAAGGGTACTTATTTAGGCCCTTATAGCCCAAAGTTAACTGACTACTTCGTCACCCCTGTATTCGGGGCTATTCAAGTGGGCCTTTACCAACCCACTATCACATATCCCGAGACCAAAATGACTCGGGAATGCAATTTCATCCCTGATGACATATTCGCCCATCTCCGAACAGAATCCAAAGAGGGTGCCGACAACTCTGAGCCCGTGCTGGGACTCCTATTTGGAGAAGACAAGGCCATCCCCGCTCCTAAAGAGGATCTGGTCAACCTGATCCTCCGCAGCAACCGGTTCGATCCAACGAAGCTGATCTCCGAAGTTGGGGCAGATACCGGGAAAAGGGCCTGGCGGAAGACCATCAAGTGGACCGACAGCCAAGGACGGGTCTACAAGCTAACCACCGGCGAGGGAGACATGCCGGATACCCAGTCTGAGTCTGAGTCGGAGTCAGAGTCCGAGTCTAGAGGGTCTGGTGCTAGATTCCAATTTGTAACCCCTCTTCCTTTAGCCATTGGAGTCTCGGGACCTGTCCCTGGAGCACTCCCAATCCCGCCACTGACCAACGATCAGATGGCCGCTCTATTGGAGCTATTCTCCAAATTTACCATTAATAATAATAACGAAAACCGTTCTGCTTACGACTTGTCTTATTTCCAAAATTCTTCCGATTTCAAAAATTTTATATGCAATCACATCGAGAAACCCGACAAACAGGTACCTCTGCCTCCGCATCTGATCGAGTAGCTCGAACAAAGGGAATCCCGAGATCCGGTAATTGAAGAAATCGAGTCCATTAACGTGGGAACCACTTTAGAACCTCAGATGCTTAAGTTGGGCCTATCTTTAGAACCCAAGGAGAGAAAACAATTTGCAGATCTCCTCCAAGAGTTCAAAGACGTTTTCGCATGGTCCTACAAGGACATGCCGGGAATAGATCGGGAAATAGCTGAACATCGTATACCCATCAAAGATGGGTGTAAGCCGGTAAAACAGAAGCTCCGAAGAATGAGGCCCGAATGGTCCCTCAAAGTCAAAGAAGAAGTCGACAAGCAATTCAAAGCGGGCTTTATACAAGTGTCTGAATATCCAGACTGGGTCGCAAACATCGTACCGGTACCCAAGAAGGACGGCAAGGTGCGAGTATGTGTGGACTTCCGGGACCTTAACAAGGCCAGCCCAAAAGACTATTTTCCGCTACCACACATCGATATACTGGTGGATAACACGGCCGATCATGCCCTTTTATCATTCATGGATAGGTATGCCGGATACAATCAAATCAAAATGGCAGAGGAGAATATGAGTAAGACCACTTTCATTACACCTTGGGGTACTTACTGCTACACCGTTATGCCATTTGGGCTTATCAACGCCGGGGCCACTTATCAATGAACCGCCACTACTTTATTACATGATATGATGCACAAAGAAGTAGAGGTCTACGTGGACGATATGATCGTCAAGTCCAAGGATCGAAGCGGGCACATCTCGGCCCTAAGAAAGTTCTTCACCAGGCTGCATAAGTACAATTTGAGACTGAACCCTCAGAAATGCAGTTTCGGGGTAACATCGGGCAAATTACTGGGCCATATCGTTAGCCAACGCGGCATCGAGGTCGACCCAGCTAAAATCATGGCCATCACCGAGATGCAACCACCCAAAACCGAAAAAGAAATAAGGGGGTTCCTCGGGAAAGTCCAATACATCAGCCGATTCAACTCAAAGCTAACCATGGTATGCGAGCCCATTTTCAAAAAACTGAAGATAGGAGAACGGGTACTGTGGGACGACAAATGTCAAACGGCTTTTGACAAAATCAAGGAGATTCTGTCTGCTCCGCCGGTATTATTGCCACCTCAACCCGGTTTGCCTCTGTCGTTATACCTAACAACAACCGAGACAGCCATGAGGGCTATGCTGGCCCAGACCGTCGAATCAAAAGAGCGGGCTGTTTACTACATCAGTAAAAAGTTCCTAGAATACGAATGCAAATACACAATGCTCGAGAAAACGTGCCTAGCTTTGGTTTGGGCCACTAAAAAGCTCCGACATTACATGCTCAGTCACGAGGTACATGTATTATCCAAAATGGATCCTATCAAGTACCTGTTCGAGAAGCCCATCCTCAACGGCAGGATGTCCAGATGGACTTTAATGTTAGCTGAGTTCGACCTCAAGTTTGTACCATTAAAAGCCATCAAAGGCCGGGTAGTAGCCGAGTTCCTCGCCGATAGTCCAATATCTGAAGAGGGGCACACCGATACATGGGCCTTTCCTGATGAAGACATATTCCATACCGACACCGAGACATGGGATTTGTATTTCGATGGGGCATCCAACTTCCGAGGATTTGGGGTCGGGATTCTGTTAATCTCGCCACAAGAGGAACATACCGTTATCCATTAAACTGGACTTTGACGTGACTAATAACGCAGCCGAATATGAAGCATGCATTCACGGGTTGCAAGCCGCCGCTGATTTAGGAGTAAAGAATCTTCGGGTCCACGGTGACTCATCACTGGTCATCAATCAAGCGCTCCAAAAATGCAAAATTCAAAACGTCAATCTCGTGGCTTACCAAGCACGAGTAAGGGTTCTAGAGAAACAATTTCAGAAGGTAAAATATATTTATCTACCTCGGGAAGAAAATCAGTTCGCAGATGCACTTTCCAAACTAGCATCCCTGCTAAATATCCCGGAGCATCTAACTAGCATGCCAATCTGCGTTGAAAGACGGTCCGAGCCGGCATATATCCATACCATCCAGGATATCGAGATAACTGACCCAGAACCTTGGTATCAGGCCGTCCTAACCTACTTGACAACGGGAGAGCATCCCCCGTGAACTGAAAACCGGGCCAAGAAGGCCTTGCGAAGATTGGCAACCCAATTTGTTCGTACGGACGACGGGCAGTTATACAAAAAGACAGCACAGGGGGCTCTCCTCCTGTGTATCGATAAAATACAAGCCGAAAAGGTCATGGCCGAGGTACACGATGGCGAAAACGATCCACATATGAATGCCCATATGTTAGCCCGGAAAATCATGAGGCTCGGATATTACTGGAACACCATGGAAACGGACTGTCAGTTATATGTCAAGCACTGCCATAACTGTCAGATCTTTGCCAACCTACAACATATGCCATCTTCCCTATTATACACAATGACATCACCATGGCCATTTTCGACATGGGGCATTGATATAATTGGCAAGGTACATCCTTCCTGGACGGGAGGTCATTGCTTCATTTTGGTAGCCATCGACTATTTCACCAAATGGGTCGAAGCCGAGTCATATCGTGTCTTGAATGCCAAGCACGTGGCCAAATTCATCCAAAATAAGATCATTTGCCGACACGGGATCCCACACGAGTTTATCAGTGATCATGGGACCCACTTCCAAGCTGAAACCGCTGCATTGCTAGCAAAATACAAAATTCAGAGGCATACATCTTCACCTTACCGACCCCAAACAAATGGAGCGGTAGAAGCGGCTAACAAAACAATTGTCACCATACTTAAAAAGATGGCTGAGAATTATCGGGACTGGCCTGACAAAATACCTTTTGCTCTCTGGGGGTATCGGACGTCAATTCGCACCGCAACCGGAGCAACTCCATATTATTTGACGTACGGAATGGAAGCGGTCCAACCGGTCAAGCTAGAAGTGCCATCCCTCAGGATTTTACTTGAAAGCCAAGTACCTGAAGCAGATTGGGTCCAAGCCCGATACGATTCGCTAGTCCTTTTAGACGAACGGCGATCCCGGGCCCTCAACAATATCCAAATATATCAAAAGAGGATCCAACGGGCTTTCAACAAAAGGGTTAGGCCCAGGAACATCAAGGAAGGGGATTTAGTCCTAAAATCGGTTCGTGCCTTACTATCGGTTGACCCAAGAGGAAAATTTAAACTCAATTGGGCTAGGCCATACTTAGTCAAGAAGGTCCTATCAGGAGGAGCGGTGATGTTGACAGACTTGGATGGGAACCAATTTGTCAACCCAACCAACTTGGACCAGTTGAAGCGCTACTACCCATAAACCCTATCTCAATGTCACTTGCAAAAAATTTATAAAAATTTGTCTTTTTATAAATTTTCAAAAAATTATAGACAAGTCAATAAGTTAGAATTAAATATTCTACTGTCGCACATCTCGAATTAATAATCTTGATGTATTTCGAAAATTGCAAAAATCATACTTTTGAACTACGTTTGGTTTGATTCCGCTAATTGTGGATACGTAGGCAACCCCCCAAAAGGGTACAACCACTGCAATAACGAAAAGACGGGAACGGTATTCAATAATATGTCTTTTATTAAAATCCCGATAAACTCGGGAAATCCAAAATTACACCTCAAAAAAAAACGCCGGAAACGGCATACAAATAAAACACACCACAAAAAATAGTAATAATATTAAAATAATAAAACAAAGGAGACTAATAGTCATGCATTTTGCCTTTCCCTTTGTCCTTTGGGTCGCATGGAGCTCGAGGTCGCCGGGGCGGAGGCGAGCGTTCCCGAATTACGAGGGGAATCTCCTTAGCTCGAACCCGCTTGTTTGACAGCGGGTCTTCTGCTATTGTCTTTGGTCCAAGTCGGGCCCGCATGTGCTCAGGTAGTCTATCTCGTGGGCCAAGTCTTTGGTCCAAGTCGAACCCGCTTCTTTGACAGCGGGTCTTCTGCTATTACCTGATAGCGAGCTTTGTCCCTCGGGTCCAGACCTGTCCAAACATAAATGGGCCACCATGGCACTACCCACCGGATCAACGGACCGCCGTGAAAAGACAACACCTCGTCCCAATACTTCTGAGTAATTTGACGAGAGAAATCGATAGCCCGCCTCCTTGTCATCACTTGATTATGATAATAGTTGCTCGCGTCAAGGGGAGGATATATCACTGATAGCCTCTCATATAGGCAAATCTGAAGAAAAAAAAAAAGAAAAAAAAAAAAAAAGGAAACAAAATATGAGTTTCCGAGACAAAATATGCGTCCGCCTAAGGGCACTCGATTGAGTGCCTAGGGGTCACTCCATCGAGTGGTACCTCTAAACACGAACAGGGGGCTTTTTACGAGGGCACTCGATCGAGTGCCAGGGTGACTCGATCGAGTGCCCACTGCAACAGAGGAATCGCGAAAAAAAATCAAAAATCGGGATAATAAAATCGAGGGAAAATCCGATTACCTGCAGCAAACGGGTGCTCCCGGTTAGACGAATCGATGAATCTCTCTTCTGATTGTCCAAGCCTTGAATGATTTCACCCGTGATAAGCCAGGCCGGACTGTGCTCCGTCTCCATTAGGTCAACCACGGTAAAAAGGCGAACGTCGCCCATGCACGACAGCAAATCCATGTGACCTTCAAAAGCGTAAACATGGAGCATACAAAAAGAGAAAGCCCTACGGCTATGAATCGGTCTGACCCGAACATCATGCGGGTTCATAAATTTCTCGGCCAGATCAATCAAAGAAACTGTTTTGTTGTCCCGGGCCATTCGAGATACCTCATTGTGGGAGAGCCCTAAAAATTCTCAAAGCTTCCTCCTCGGGTCATAAACCGAATATGGGACGGCAGGACGAAGTATCGGGTTCCATCCTCCTATAGCAGCAATCTCCTCAGGTAAAGGACAAACTTCTCCCCGGGGAAAGGCAAAGACGTGATATGTGTCGTCCCAATAGGACAAGCAAGCATCAAGGAAGTAGCGATCAACTTGCATCTGACGGAAAGGATACAACTGAGTGATACCCGTCTGATTGAGAGCCACCCTATCCGTGTCCCTAAAGCGTCGGGACCATTCCTGCAACATCACGGTCAATCGATCGATTCCCATGGTTAAGATTATTGAAAGGAATAAACAAACTTTCTTTTTGAGAAGGATGATTTGTGAGGAAATTATGAAGAAAATCAAAGACAAGGGAAGGGTATTTATAGTATTAAAACCACAACCTTCTTTCCATATCTTTCCTACACAAAAGTTTCCTAATTTCAACCGGCTTAAACATAGAGGCCTAGTGTAGACACCCGCATTTTGGCTGCCAGGTGTCTGTAGTGGTCTCCAAAAAACACCTGATGATGATCAGACGCAAACATGACTTAGTATACTCGGATTTAGGCTCGGAATCAATAATATCCGACATGGACTTTTAGCTGAGTAAAAATCTCACAAAACAGACCTCAAATCCAGGCCCAGTGAGTCGTTCCGAGCAAAATAAGACTAATTTGGGCCAAAACCGACACCAAAAATAAATCCCGTCTTTTAGCGACCGGGTCAAAACCCGGTCAAAGACGAATCCGTCACACAAATCAGCCTAGAGGAGCTTCTAGAAGCTGGCGCCAAATCAAAAATTCAAATAAAACAAAAGTCAACCATTTCCTATTTTAGCTCGATCCTCTTGATCCACTCGATCGAGTGGATTGACCCACTCGGTCGAGTGGAGCGTCTTTTACCGGATCAGGCCCGTTTGCAAGGGCACTCGATCGAGTGCACTAGGGCCACTCCATCGAGTGACCCTAGGTCGTGGGGTAAAATCTATAAATACCCCTCAAACCCCACGCATTTGGACATATTTTTTGCATGCATATTTACCCTACACTTCTACCCTAGTCCTACTACTACACCACACTTCAACCCTTAGCAACTCTAAGCCTAAAACCGAGTCATTTGTTCCTCGAAAAACCGACAATATCCACCCATACACACACACACCATAACTTGCATACATCCTCGATACTCCGGCGTCCCGTCGCTATTTACGAGTCCATTTCCGAGGTCCTTACTAAGCATGTATGTTGAGGGTGTCCTAAACCCCATCTCGATCTTTATTTTCTTTAATTTTTTGTCTACATTTTCGTATTTTGTATTATAATTGTACTAGTAACTCTAACTTTAACACTAACCTTTTTTTAATTGTTTACTAACACTTTAATTCCGCATTCTAACAATTAATATTCATTTACCGCGTATATATTAACGTTAAAATCCCGGTTTCAAATACGTTTGACTATGATGATCGCCTAAAGTCCGTCTAATTCCTTTACGAGTAACGACGGAGGTGGCGCCCTTTCGAGGAGCGCCGCCCCAATGTGCTCAAGGACATGATGTGATCGTGATCGATCATAGTTGAACGCATTTGATCCCATTTCAACGATTAGTACGGAACCCGTTGACACGAAAACCGACATCACATAATCCGAAAGGATTAGTTCCGATGTCGTGACGTAGAGGGATGCAATTTCGTTACTAATTCAAAATTTCAATCTAGATAACACTTTCATAAAATTCCGATAACGGTGTTATAATCGTATGCATACACAATTATAGCACCAGAAGCCGAATTAAATTCAAATCGTGCGATATTTGTATTTGATTTGGCCAACTATCGATTTTAACCAAAAAAATAAAACAAGTTGTCACTCGTACAGGGGCTACTCGACCGAGTACATAGGCTACTCGATCGAGTAGCACCCAAAAAAAATGGGCAGTAGCTACCCTTGAGGACGCACTCGACCGAGTCAGATCACGACTCGATCGAGTGGGTCCTGTAACCCAGAAAACCGAGAGATTTGACACACTTTTCGAGCCTCGTCTTTTTTACGAATTTAGTCATCACGTGTAAAGACAATCACGTGACCCTCCTTTTTTCAAAACTCATGCATATCATTACACTAGAACAACTTTGATCGATTTTTCGGCGGGATAAGTTGGGACAAGGCATCGAGACATGGGATCGGGCTAGCATTACGCTTAGGTCCTATGTCTCCGTCCTTTGTTTAATACACAACATAATGTGTATTTGATCGGAGTTCGTCCATCTACACAATTCACGGTCTAGTTTATATACGGGTCCGTTTCTATCTTTTTATCGCTTTTCTTATTTTGTTCATTATTTTTATTAATCGTTGTATTGTGAATTCCGGGTTGTATTTCCGTCCGTGTAACTTGTACGTATTTATTTTCGAGTTTTGTTTATTTACTTGCTTATCGCTTTATAAATGAACCTCGCATGCTAAACAACTTCGACAATAGTTAGATGCATTAAATGACGTAGTTAACGCAAAATTCACATGCTTAGCCCGAAAATGCTGTTTGCATATCATCTAGTCGTTTTACTAGCGCGCGTACACGAACACGAACGATGTCTTAGTAGAGGCCGCCATGTGCAGGCGGGGTTGGGTGTCCTTAGTGGGCTTCCCAACACGTACCCTCACCCCTTACTCAGAACCTTGGTTTCCGGATGTCCGGAACCATTGGCGCACGAGAGTCATTTTATATACGAAAGCCGGTGTAAACGGTATCGATATAATAATGCAAAGGGACGAGCCCCATAAACTCTGAAATCGAAGTGGGCCGTACTTTGTGTATAGCCCACGACGACATAGAGTGGGCTCGAATGGTTCCGAATAACCACAAAATTCGGTGGCGGCTCCATTTTGACTTAAATTTCGAATCCGAGAACAATCTTACCACGAGATTCATTCGCCTACCCAAACCCGTGTGTGGCCGCGTCGGGGTGGACCTACATCATGTCCACAATTTGGCGACTCCGCTGGGGATACCTGATGTACCACATGTCATCGGGGTTCCTAGGGTGAGATTCGAAAAGAAATCGTTCGAATAATAGTGTGCGCGCATTAGTTTAATGAGTCATGCATAAACCAAATTTGCCCGGGCCGGTTACTTGTGACCGACGTCCCACTATACCGCGGTGCATTCCTACATGGGTGCGCTAAAGACTTCGATGGTGGAACTCGTATGGGTTTTGCGGCATGTCCTAAGACCAACTCGGCTTAGGGAGTCCGTCCTGATTTACGAGAAAGCCATCGTTGTTGGTATAGACCCTATTTTGACCGACCGAGACTTAGCGTAATGCATACATAAGCGTCGTTATAATGCTTGTTTGACTACGTGCTACTTGGTTTCCGTGTCATTTTTCAGAAAACCGTCATTTCAAAAAATGCATCTTTCCAAATACCTAATTTTGAAAAACCCGAAATGCTGCCCATTTCGGGACCCGTCCTTTCAAAATATCCAATTTTCAAAACTCGGAATGCCGCCAAAATTTAGGATCAACGTTTGACTTAAAATATCCTTTTCTGTAGTCGGCATGCTGTCCGTTTTAACTCTCGAATTTCCGACATCATCTTGATTTTCTGAATTTTTCAAAATTCTAATCTCGGTTTTTGAAATTCCGTTTTCAATTGTGGAACTCTCGGAAATTCACCCATTACATATTCAAATTTTCAATTTCAAAATTTCAAACATCCAACTTTCCTAAAATGAATCTTCCCTATTATAGGACCTACCGTCTATCCGTGTGTCGGGTCTTTGCATAGTATGTAGAAGGTTTATAGCGTCGAAACTCCGTCGATCTTACATCACGAGTTCCCCCCCCCCTTTCCCGAGTCCGCCTTATTTGTCAAGGCACGACCAACCCACGTAGGGCATATCCCTACAAAGGAAAGTCATTCTATGCACTCGAGTCAAAAGTCTGGGGAAAATCTCACGTGGACCTTCCTTCAAAAGGGACTAGGCCCACAAGGCAAAAGTCCTAAGGAAGTCATACCACCTACGAGTCATCCGTCTAGGTGTCTTTCTCGAGTCTTTTTCACTCAGTCCTTTCCTTTTGGGTCGCTCGGGATGTACTTTTCTGTGATTCCAAGATCTGGGTTCAGTTTCTAATTACACGGTGTTCTTACAGACAGGCCGCCGTCAACCAGACACACCCGCAAGATGGAAGATGCTTTGAACAGTCTGAAAACCTCTGTGGACGCCATGGTCGTCAAGCAGACCGACATTGAAGCCCAACTGACTGAAATGAGGGCTGGTCAAGTGGCAATTGTTGCTCATATGGCTGCAGTGGAGCAAAGGCCTCCAAATACCGAGACCAATGGGTCTCTGACTGAGCTACTAAGTGCAATTCACCGACTAGAGGAACAAGTGCACCTAGCCGGAAGTAACAACATTCATCGGGAAAACAGTCGTGAATATGCCCCGGTGAACGACAAGCTACCCCCAAACCTGAACCTCACGGGCTTACCAATGTTTGAGGAAACCGAAGACCCGTTACTACATGTACGGGCCTTCAAAGAATTCATGGCCATCAAGGGAGTGGATTCGTCAAGTTTGTAGTGCCTAATTGTTGTGTTTTGGTCCCATTTTCCTTGTGGAATCGCTCCTTGGGAGCGGTTTATGGGCTTCTTATGCTTCCTCTAGCTCGTTTCAGGTTCCCGAGACCATTCACGAAGAGTTGGAGCGATTCCGACTCAATACATACACATTTTGGAGCCAACGAAGTAAAGGAACGATCACTCGGTGCCTTGGATTCGATCCCGAGACCTCGAGACCCGATCCCAAGACTCCGAGACCCGATCCCGAGTCCCGAGAATCGATGAGAAACCCATGAGAAGCAAGGAGGGACCAAAAGGAGCTTAAAGGAGGCCTACAAGGCTCAACCGGGTCGGGATGGCCTCAACCGGTCCCGGTTGAGGTGCACAAAAGAGGAGGCTACTGACCAGAGCCCGTCCCGGCCGGAACCAGACCGTCTCGGTCGGGACCACACCATCCCGGGCGGGACCAATCCGTCCCGGGCGGGACGCTACAGGGGCAGCACGACTTCAATTCTTTCATCCTCCTTCATTCTTGTACCCATATAAATACTCCCCTCTTGTATTGTTTATGTATCCTACCTTACCCTAGACCCTCTTAAGCCTCTCTTGAACATTCATAACCCTAGATTAGTGTTCCTCTCATTAGCTTAATTCTCTCTTTAATCTTTAGTTAATTATTGTAATTAGTTCTTGTATTAAGAGGATACTTGAAGATTCATCCAAGCTTGACAACCTTGGAGTTGATTTGGGTTTCTTATTTATACAAGTTTGCATCTTTTTCTTCATCTTATTGTTGGTATAATCTTCTCTACTCTTGTTCTTTGTTATTTATTCAAGTTTCAATCTTTACTTAGTGTTATTGTTATTGTTTGTTTATAATGAATGTTTGAATGCTTGGTTTAGTTTCCCTTGTTTATGTTATTGTTAGTTTCATAATGAGTGAGTAGTCTCCTTGTGGGGTTAGTAGGGGGATTAAGAGTAGATTATCGGTGATTAGGGTTTGATTAGGGGAAAAGGGTGAATCTTTGTTTTTAGTCACATATTGGGCACTCTATGTGTTTGTTGATATGCTTGTGTGAGTAGTAGTGGCCAATGCTTCCCATACTTGTGCTCATCTTCTCATTGTTTGTCTAGTATGTGATCATGTTGAGAATAGTCGTAGTCACGAGAGTGCGGACTAGGGTCTACGTAGCGAGAGCCCGGACCCACCTTGACATCGGTCTACGTAGCGAGAGCCCGGACCGACTCTAGCAACTAGGAGACATCTATACCCTTGACCACCCCAATTACCTATCTACACTTATGAACCCGACCTACCCCACTTCCTTCCATATTTGATTTCATCCTCTTAGTTAGTCATCAATTCTCTAGTATCATTGTTTAGTTTGTTTCTAGTTATTTCATTTTAAGCATTGCTTTAGCTAGTTCTTTGTTAGCCACTTTCCTCATCTCCAACCATCAATAGTTTGTCAATTATCATTCTCTTTGTGTTTGTTTGGTGATTTAGTCTCGTTTTTAGGCCGACATAGTCTAAACTTCGCAATACCGTCTCCGTGGATACGATTCCGACTTACCCTAACTACCGTTAGGTCTAACCGATTATATTATTGACGGTGGGGACGTGACAAATCCCTACCATCAATTTGGCGCCGTTGCCGGGGACGGTGCATTGTTTAGACTTAGTTTGCTTATAGCTAGACTTAGTTACCCTTCTTTGTGCTCTTCTATCTTCTCTTGTGCATATTTTGTAGTTTTTCTTGTTTTCTTTGCTTTCTTTTCTCTTTGTCTCTTGATTGTGCTTGTTTATTGTCGTTGCCTAGTGCCCATAAAGCACTAGGTGTTCTCACGTTTGTTCTAGTGTGTTGTGTATGCCTAGGAGGGGAGGCGATTTCTTTCTCTTTAATGCAGAGCCGGAAAGACTCTTTCGAGCCTTTTGCCAGCGGACGATTAACCGGGTTAGGATCTCTCAAGCAAGCGCAAGCAATACCCATCAAGAGCAAGCTCAAGGAGCTGACTTTAGCGAGTCACCTCGAGAGACGGCCAAAGGGATCTTCATAAATCCCTTTGGTTCATCTTTCCATTCTTCTTCTCCTAGTTCCCCCTCTTCATCTACATCAACACCGTCTACACCATCTTCTCCCGCAAATCCAATCATGCCTAAGTTTTCTTCTCACTCAACCTTCACGGAAGACATTTTGCCGGGTCCATCCACTTTACCGGAGGCATATACCGGGAATTTTGTGGCGAAAACGCAATTTATTCAATTGGTCGAGAGAAGTCAATTTAGTGGGTTACTGATAAGTGTCATTTGTAGTGCCTATTTCGTAGTGTTTTGGTCCCGTTTTCCTTGTAGAATCGCTCCTTGGGAGCGTTTTAGGGGCTTCTTATGCTTCCTTTAGTTCGTTTCAGGTTCCCGAGACCAAATTGGAAGAGTTGGAGAGATTCCGACTCTATACATACACATTTTGGAGCCAACGAAACTAAGGAACGATGACTCGATGCCTTGGAGTCGACCCCGAGACCTTGGGACTCAATCCCGAGCCTCCGAGACCCGATCCCGAGTCCCGAGAATCGGTGAGAAGCCCATGAGAAGCAAGGAGGGACCAAAAAGATCATAATGGAGGCCTACAAGGCTCATCCCGTTCGGGATAAGCTCATCCCGTTCGGGATGATGGAGCAAAAAGAGAAGCTGCTGACCTGGGCCCATCCCGATCGGGATGGAGGCGTCCCGACCGGGACCGACCTCGTCCTGACCGGGACCAACCCGTCTCGGCCGGGACGGGCCACTGCTACTCCGCTTTGTTTTCTTTTCTTCTCCCTTCCATTTGTAACCCTATATATACCCCCCTCTTGTATTAAGACACCATCTGATGATATATCCTTAAAACCCTAGACTACTTTAGGTTAGATTAGATTAGATTAGTGTAGATTAGTCGGTAATTAGTAGTTAATCTTAGATTAGTCTTGTATTAAGGGAATTCTTCAAGATCTCCACCAAGTTTGACAACCTTGGTGGTTTGTTTTGGGTTTTTCTTCATTAATGCAAGATTTCTTCCTTTCTTCCTCTCTAGTATGGTACAATGTTCTTCCTTTTTACTCTTAATCTTGTTTAGTTATTCAAGTTTGAATCTTTAGTTGTTAGTTTTGTTCTTGTTCATTGTTATTACTAGTTTGTTTATGTATGTTTGTTTTCTTATGTTAGATCTTCTTGTTCTTGTTAGTTTTAGTTGGATTATGTTAGAGTAGTGTTCTTGCTAGGGTTAGTAAGGTGATTAGGGAGTTAATTGGGTGATTAAGGGTTGGTTAGAGAAGTTGGTGGAAGATTTGGGTTTCCTCTTGTTTGATGCACATCACATATTTGTGGAATTGCTTGAATGACTAAGTACGTACGAATGCTTGTTTTTCTTGCCTTTCTTGTGTGGGTGTTAGTTTGTTGTGGGTTCGGTCCCCTCACTAAGTTGCAAGAGCCCGGTGAGGACGATCCCTAGGCCGGTCTAAGTAGCGAGAGTCCGGATTCGACCTAGGCCTATAGCGCGCTAGAACCCCGTTTGTCGTGTGTGTCGCCGAGATGGGTTCTAGGTGGAACCTCTAGGTGGGTCTAAGTTGCGAGAGCCCGGACCAACCTAGATCACCCTACTACCTCCTTCACTCTAGTCCTCCCTTGACCATTCCGTTACCCCTTTGACCCCGACCTAATCCTAGCCCGTTCTCCTTTGTTTATCTTCTCCTTAGACTTAGTCTTAGTCTAGCTCTCTCCCCTTCTATCATTCCTTAGTTTAGCTCGTTGACTTAGTCTCGTATTTGGGCGACCTTGGTCTAGACTTTACATTACCGTCCCCGTGGATTCGACCCGACTTGCCCTATCTACCGTAGGAATAGCCGGTTATATTATTGACGGTTGGGATTCCACGACAAATCCTTACCATCAGTTACCAACCGAAGATCCTCATCAACACATGGAAACCTTTTCGGACTATTGTGACGCTATTTCTCAAACGGGAATAACTCAAGACCAAATCCGGTGGGTATTATTTCCTTTCTCTCTAATTGGTAAGGCGAAGCAATGGTTCAAGGGGTTGGACGAAGCAAGACTCGGTATTGATACTTGGAAGAAGCTAGCCTTAGCTTTTTACCAACAATTCTATCCCCCGGAGAAGACAAATATATTGAGAGCCTCTATCACGGGATTCCAACAACGTGATGAAGAAAGCCTCTATGAATCGTGGGAAAGATTCAAAGCCTTGATCCGTTCTTGTCCACACCATGGTCTATCACAATGGTTCCTTGTGCAACAATTTTGGAATGGGTTATATGAAGACTCAAGGGCCATACTCAACATGGGATCTAATGGTAGGTTTACCGAAGTGGATGACGACCAAACTTGGTCGAGGATTGAAGAGATGGCGGTGCATAATTCACAATACTCTAGGCCTAGGAAGGCGAATCGAGGAGGTAGGCACGAGGTAGATGCCATTACACAATTGAGCATTGATCTTGGGGCTCAACTAAGAACTCACATGGAGACCATTGACAAGATGCTCCAAAGCCACCTCAACCAAGTTCAAAGCTCTAGTTCCTCCAATCAACACTCGATTCATGATGTTAATGCTTTGGGAGTTGTACCCCCTACACCTTATTATGGGATTTGCGATACTTGTGGGATAGTTGGACATGAGCCTACATATTGTCGGGGAAGTATTGAGCAAGTGAACGCATTTCAAGCGTTCAAGCAAGGTACATCCTATTCTAATCAATTCCAATCTTCCCATCAAGTCCCTCAACAACAAGTTATGCAACCTCGTCCCTATGTTCCACCTCCCTTAAGGGACAACAATCAAGGTTATCAAGGTTATGTGGGTAATCCAAGACCCTTCAACAACTTCAAGCAAAATAACCAAGGTACCTTCCACAACAACAATCAAGGGTTCCAACAAGGGAACTTCAATCAAGGTGGTTTCCAAGGAAACCAAAACTTCCAAAGACAACAAAACCACAATCAAGGGTATCAAAATCACAACCATGGCAACAATCAAGGCCTTAATCAAGGCAATTCTCATGGGTTCCAAGGGAACCATCAACAACAACAAGCAATTCAAGCTAACCATCAAAGCAAGCCTAGGAGCCGATCTCCTACTCATGACTATGGCATTCCTCTTGCCATCACCGATACTCCGCATAATCCACAATCTCCTCCTCGAGATTTCGACATTCAAAAGACTATGATGGATGTGCAAAAGAGTAAACAAGAGTTGCAAAAAAATCAAATGGAGATGTCAAGGATCCAACAAGAGCTCTTTGCTTATATTCAAGGGGAAAACGCGGTAAGAGATGCCCGTACGAAGATGCTTGAGACTCAAGTATCACAACTTGCTTCGGGGAGCTCCTCAAGACAAAAGGGGCAACTACCTTCTCAAGGTGAAACACCAACATTTGAGCATGTAAATGCTATCACCACAAGGAGAGGTACATATTATGACTCCCCTTCATTCCCTAGTGAGCAAGAGCCAATGCAAGAACCGACAAAGAAAATGGCTTCTGCAATTCAAGAAAGCTCAAGCTTTGATAATCCAATGGAGGAACAAGTCTTATGGGAGATCGAAAAACCCATTGAAGACAAGCTTCCCCCACTTCAAGCAAAAGAAAAAGGGAAAGGGAAAGTGTCATGTGAGAAGTCCACCCCTATTGAGCAAAACAAGTACCAAATCAAGTTGCCTTTCCCAACAAGGCAAATGAAGACTAAGGTGGATGTCCAATATGACAAGTTCCTTAACATTGTGAAGCAATTGGATGTGAGTGTCCCGTTCACCGAATTACTTACCCAAATCCCGGCATATGATTCATGCGAGAAATCCTAGCTAGGAAGAGATCCATCGACAAGGAAGAGACAATAGCGTTCACGAGGGTGGTGAGCGAGCTTATTCAAGGTTCGACGCTTCCAAAGTTGGAGGATCCGGGTAGTTTCTCGATCCCATGCACCATAGGCAACTTTGAGATTGAGAGAGCTATGTGTGATTTGGGTGCAAGTGTGAGCATTATTCCCTACACCATTTGTGAGAGATTAGGGATGAAGGAGCTCAAATGTACGTCCATTACACTCCAAATGGCCGATAAATCATTTAACCGACCATTAGGGATGTTAGAAGACGTGCCGGTACGAACGGGAAGTTCTTCATTCCGGTCGACTTCATCGTGCTCAATATGCCGGAAGATGCTCACACTCCCATTATCCTTGGGCGTTCATTTCTACACACTGCCGGTGCCATGATCGATGTGAAGAACGGTAGGATCACCTTCGAGTTAGGCGAAGAAAAGCTAGTGTTTGACCTCCAAGGTAACACTTCGCCTACAAATGATGAGTCTTGCAATATGATCCACACCACGAAAGACATTGATCTAGGGGATGATTCGGGACAAAGCTTGAAGAAGTACTCTTACGTACTTGAGGATGATGACTCCGAGATTGGAGAGGATGAGTGCCCATATCATGGGCTTGAAGATAAGTGCAATGACAAGGAGAAAAATGAGCCTCCTTTGGGGCCACATGAGGATCGGTGGACGTTTGGGTATATCCCGAAAGACCAAAAGTACAAGTTCAAGCCGTTGAACTTGGAATATCGGGAACGTCAAGGCAAGGTCATGAAGAGCCTTGGTTTGTGGACAGTTATATCTCGAGCTTGATTGAAGACTTTGCTAGGGCCTTCGACTTGTTTCTTCGTGCCCTCGACGGAGATGGAATCGGTTATTGTTGTTGAAAAAGAATGAAGAAAGCACCATCCTTGGTTTGACGGAGTTCCACAAGAACCGTCTCATTGTATATATCTCTTTCTTGTAGTTAGTTTGAATTTTGTGATCTTCTTGTTATTTGGATTGATTGATGAGCGTTGTGAGGGAGAGAATTTGACGTGTATGTGAGCTTTGTTGGATAGGTGAAGTGAAGATGATTCCTAGAGAGGAATGGCTATGATAGAGCTTGGATAGTAAGCATGAGGATCGGGTTTTTGAAGCTTGGAATAAGCTTTTGGGTTTGTGGAAGGTCAAGAAGACCCATCCCGACCGGGAAGAGGCTTCCCGACCGGGAAGGGTGCGGCATCCCGACCGGGAAGGAGCCGTCCCGATCGGGATGGAGGTACACATTTTCGAGCTTACTGGAGGTCCGTCCCGACCGGGAAGGGAGCGTCCCGACCGGGACGGGTGTGTCATCCCAACCGGGACCATCCATCCCGACCGGGATGGTCCCCTACTCCCCCTTATGCCTCTTCTTCAACATTTGAGTCCACCCAACCATTATATACCCCCTCCCAACCTCCCTACCTATCCTTGCTCTTATCATATGCCCCATATACTTCATTTTCATATCCTCACTTCATTTCCTATCCACTTTACACCGACTCTCGCATCAACTCCCACCCTCACACCATTAATACCTCTACCGTGAGTTCTTCTCAAGTTTGAAGCGAGATGGCAACCAAAAAGACAAGCAACGTGCCTATAATGATCATTGAGACGATGGAGCGAGTGAGTTACTAGCCGATTGGTTTGGGTAACTATCCTTACTTTTCCGTCTTTTGCCGCTTGTTTTCTCTTGTTTGCCCCATTCCCCTTGAGTCATGGTATCTTGGTGGCCTTCGAGGCCTTAGTATGGTTGCTCCCGACTCTCGATGACGTGACTACGTCGAGAGTCAATCGAAAAATCCAAATTTACAAGATTTTCACCCCTTTTTAGGAATTAGTCGGATTTGGGCGGAATCCGGGCTAGGTGACTTGATTACACCTAGCCCTCCCCTCCCATTTCCTTTTATTTCTTTCTTTTTATTTCTTCCCCCATCCATATCTTTTCTTGTCTCGGCCCATGGTGACTTGCTACACCCCAGCCGGACACCTTCTACCCTTTTCTCCGCTTTTCTTTTTGATTTTTAGCTTTATTTTCGTAGTTTCATTTCTTTCTCTTGTCTCTCCGTACACTACGATCGAGCATGAGGACATTGCTTGGTTTAAGTGTGGGGGAGCGATATTCTATCGTAGATAGTTTTATTTTCGTAGTTTTTCGAAAAATCTTTAAAAACCCTAAAAATTTGAAAAAATTTCACAAAAATCAAAAAGATTTTCTTTTTGTGTCTTTTTCTTTTGTGTCCTTGTGCCGTATTTTTGTTTTGTTGTGTGCGTGTTGCCTCCCTTTTTCCTTATAGGTTGCTTAATCACCGTTAGTTTTGGGAAGCTTTCAAGACATCCGGTAATATCTTCTATCCCTTTCCCCTCTTTATTTCTTGTGAAGTTTGGAGAAGGTTTGTGATGTGGTGAGCTCGGGTGGAGCTTTGTAAAGTTTGCGGTTGATTTAGACGCTTGTTTGGATGTTCGGGGTGGTATTTGTTTCGTTTGTGTGTTTGATTTGTTATGTTTTGCTTTTTGTTGCTTTTGTCTTTTTTTTTGTCGTTCATTTTCGTCATGTTTCCGTTTTGTGTTGTGTTAGTTGTGTCTTGTGTGTAAATAGGTTTTCGAAAACCCGGTTTAGAGGCTAGTGTGCGAGTGTTTACTTTCCCCTCCTAGTAATGTAAATTGAGTCTTGGACTTTACTCTAGTAGAATGACCCTAAATCAATGATTTCGTTGGTCCTTTACCTTGTGCCCATGATAAGTGTGATTTGTAGTGCCTATTTTGTAGTGTTTTGGTCCCATTTTCCTTGTAGAATTGCTCCTTGGGAGCGTTTTAGGGGCTTCTTATGCTTCCTTTAGTTCGTTTCAGGTTCCCGAGACCGATTTGGAAGAGTTGGAGCGATTCCGACTCGATACATACACATTTTGGAGCCAACGGAGTAAAGGAACGATCACTCGATGCCTTGGAGTCGACCCCAAGACCTTGGGACCCAATCCCGAGCCTCCGAGACCCGATCCCGAGTCCCGAGAATCGATGGGAAGCCCATGAGAATCAAGGAGGGACCAAAAAGTTCTTATTGGAGGCCTACAAGACCCATCCCGGTCGGGAAGGCCTCAACCCGTCCGGGATGGGGTGCACGAATTGAACTGCTTTTGTTTTGGGTCCATCCCAACCGGGATGAGCTCATCTCGATCGGGACCACCTCATCCCAATCGGGACCAACCCATCCCGACCGGGATGAGCCCAGTTCAGACCCGCGCTTCATTGTTTCTTCTCCTTTCCACTTGTAACCCTATATATACCCCCCCTCTTGTATTAAGACAGCATCTAATCTTATGTTAGGCACTTCATATTAGACTAAACCCTAGATTATTTTAGCATAGATTAGTGTAGATTAGTCGATAATTAGTCTTTAATCTTAGATTAGTGCTTGTAATTTGGGAATTCCTCAAGATCTCCACCAAGCTTGACAAACTTGGATGTTTGTTCTGGGTTCTTCCATTTATGCAAGTTTCCTTCTTCCTTTCATCTCTAGTTTGGTATAATCTTCTTTTCTCTTCTCCTAATCTTTGTTTTATCATTAAAGTTTGATTCTTTGTTCTTGTTATTGTTCATAGTTCATAGTTCTTGTTAGTTTCTTCATGTTTGTTTTGATTGCTATGTTGATTCATCTTGTTCTTGTTAGTATTAGAATAGATATGTTAGAGTAGATCTTTGCTAGGGTTAGTAAGGTGATTAGGGTGTTAATTGGGTGATTAAGGGATTGTTGGAGATGTTGGTGGAAGATTTGGGTTTCCCCTTGGTTTGATGCATATCACATGTTTGTTGAAATGCTTGAATGACTAGTATGTGCATATGCTTGTTTTTCTTGCTTTTCTCTTGTGGGTGATAGTTTGTTTGTGGGTTTGGTTTCCTTATTAAGTTGCAAAAACCCGGTGAGGACGACTCCTAGGTTGGTCTAAGTTGCGAGAGCCCGGATGCGACCTAGGCCCCGATATCATGCTAGTAACCCCGTTTGTCGTTTGTGTCGTCAAGGTGGGTTTTAGGCGGAACCTCTTGGAGAGTCTAAGTTGCGAGAGCCCGGGCATTACCTAGATTACCCTACTACCTCCTTCAATCTAGTTCTCCCTTGACCATTCCATTACCCCTTTGACCCCGACCTAATCCTAGCCTGTTTCCTTTGTTTGTTTTCTTGCTTTAGACTTAGCTTAGTCCTAGTCTCCTCCTAGATTAGCTTGTCTCGAACATAGTCCTAGACCGTAGCATACCCTAGTCCGACCTCCCGTCCCTGTGGATTCGACCCGACTTACCCTAGCCACCCTAGTTAGGTTTTCCCGGTTTTATTTGACGGTTGGGATTCACGACAAATCCCACCCATCAGTCCACCTAGCTTACTAGGGATTTACTGCGGGATTTTCATTTTTGACCATTATGACCACCCACGGTGTGAAAAGGCCTTGGTTGCCGAGTCCCGTCCCTTAGGTGACCGTGTTTAGGATCGTTTGATTAGTCCAAGTTCTCCCCTTTTTGTGGGTTTGAAGGGAAATCGCGACCCCGACTTACCCATTTACCTACCTCCTACACATATCCACACAATAAATTGCAATTTGTTGAATTCTCTCTTTCTTGCTACACAAAGAATTGCCAAAAAACCAAATTGTAGACACCCGCATTTTGACTGCCAGGTGTCTATGGCAGTTTCCAAAAAACACGCGATGATGATCGGACGCTAACATGCTTCTATGCACTCGGATACGGGCTCAAAACCATTAGTTGCTGGCTAACGCACTTACGGAGTACAAACCTCACAAAATCAATCTCAAATCCAGGCCCAGTGGATCATTCCGAGTCAAACAAGACTAATTTGGGCCAAAACCGACACCGGAAGTAAAACCGACTTTTTGGCGATTGGGTCAACCCCGGTCAAAGTCGTTTCCGAGACACATAAAACAGCCCCTCACATCATCAAAAGTCCAAGTCAAACGCAAAATCCATCAAGAATTTAAAGTCAAGGTCCAAGTCAACGGACCCGTGCAACCCAGTTGGGCCACTCGATCGAGTGCCCGACCCACTCGATCGAGTGGGCCTCTTTCGAGCCCGGCTGCAGGCGTAACGGGCCACTCGACCGAGTTGGCCACCTACTCGGTCGAGTAACCCTAACCGGGTGCCCTAGCTTTGCCTATATAAGCAACCCCATGCAACACACAAAAACAACTTTTACAACCCTAATCACTTCTACACACACAACCTTTTTACACTACTTTTACACACCCAATTCAAACCCTAATCAACATCAAGTTCAACCCTAATCAAGATCAAATTCAAACCCTAAACCTAGTTTTAGGAATCAAAACCCGAGCCACCATAACTCAACCTTCATACACCTCGAAGCTCCCGTGTTAAAGCCGCGACTACGAGCCTTATCCGAGACAAAAACATGTAGGTTGAGGGTGTCAAAACCCCTTTCTCTCCTTCTTCTCTTTCTCTCGTCGTCTTCCCTTTTTTTTTACATTTTTTTATATTTTATTTCATCGTAATTATCGCATCATAATATCGATAATATAATTAGTACAAAACATTAAAATACTTATTGATTTGTGTCGAATGTGAGTGATGGTGGGATAAGGAAAACCGAACATACAAGTGTACTGCACACGCGTTGACGGTCGCTTATCCCATCACCCCGATCGTTTGATTATTGAAATAAGTTAACTTAAACAATAATCCGTTTTATTTTCATTTGCATCATTATTCGAGTCGCATATTTATATCAATTTCAAAAACAAGTATTTTATTTAATAAGGGTCGATCCGTTAGATTCGATACCAATTCTCTAATTGGATGTCGAATCTAGCGATCTAGTCATATAAATTAATTAACGCGATTTATCCATATCGCGATAATTAATTTAAGACGACTAAAAATAATATATTTTCTTTTATTTTCACTCTAGTATTCCATATCGATTCGATAATCGAATATGGGATACTACGAGTATTCAAAATTAGAATCGAATATAAATCCCGCAATATTTATATTCGATTCAACAAAATCGACAATTTATAAAATCTGAGTCGAACATAAATTGTGCAATATTTATGTCTGATTTGGTAGAATCGTCGAATTATCCAAAAATCAAAAGCAATTTCAAAATCAAGACAATTTGCAAAAGAATTACAATTCGTACAGGGGGCACTCGACCGAGCCCACTCGGTCGAGTGGCACCCCAAAATCAGGTCAGAATGTCTATTACGACCCCCACTCGGTCGAGTCTCACAGTGACTCGGTCGAGTGGCTATGTACTCGACCGAGTTGGTCAATAACTCGGCCGAGTACAGTCAAAAACACAAAGCAGAAACCCCTTTTTAAGGCCCACCCGATCGAGTCCATCGACCACTCGATCGAGTGGCCTCATCACGACCAAGGCTACGAGTCGTACATTATTCTATTTTCTAAATTCGATAGTATTTTACGACTTAGGTCAACACGTGTCTAATTAACCACGTGTATTACTATCTTTTCAAACACCGCATCATCTCGTTTACATCATTCAATTTAATCCAATATTTGCTCAAACCGTTATTATTCGTTATATCGTTACTAACAGTTTGTTCGTTTCCTTTGTCAATTTTTATCGTTTGTTTTATTTTACTAAAATGAACCCACATGCTAAAATTCCACTTTGACGTAGAATTAATTGCATTAAATTGACATAGAAACCCTCTTCTCAATTCTTCACATGCTTAGGGAAAACAATGTTTGCATAAGCATTTTTCACTGAATCACTAACACGCGTATTAGAAAGTCACTCGAGTTCTTAGTAGAGGCCGCTAAGTGCGGGCGGGGTTGGGTGTTCTTTGTGGGCTTCCTAACACGTACCTTCACCCCTTACTCAAAACCTCGGTTTCCGGATGCCCGAAACCGTTGGCGCACGAGAGTCATTCAATACACGATATCCGATAATGTCGGTATCGGTATCAAATGCAAAGGGACGAGCCCAATAAACTCTAACATCGGAAATGGGCCGTATTTTGTATACGCCCCACTACGACATAGAGTGGGCTCGAATGGTTCCGAATAACCACAAAATTCGATGGCGACTCCACATAGACCTAAATTTCAATTCGATCCATTCACATATGAAGATTCATTCGCCTACCCAAACCCGCGCGTGGCCGCGTCGGGGTGGACCTATGTCATGTCCACAATTTGGCGACTCCGCTGGGGATTAACTGATGCGTGACTTACCATCGGCATCCTCAGGGTGAGACTCAAATAGAAATCGTTTGACGAATACAATACGCGTTTTAGTTTTACGGTTCATGCATAACCCATATTTTCCCGGGCCGGTACTCGCGACCGACGTCCCACTATACCGTTGATGTACTCCAATATGGATATGTCAAAAGGTGTCCATAGTCGATTCGAGTGGGTTTCGAGGCATGTTCTAAGATCAACTCGACTTAGGAAGTCCGTCCCGATCAACGTCTAGACTATGTACACTGGTATAGACCCTCTATAGACCAACCGAGACTTAGTATAGAGCATACATGGCGTCGTTATAATGCTTGTGTGACTACGTGCTACTTGGTTTCCGAGTCTTTTTCAAAAACCGTCTTTTTTCAAAGATTGCATCTTTTTCAAACTATTCAATTTCAAAACCCGGGACACATACCGAATTTAGGACTTATGATTTTACTCAAAATAGCCTATTTTCTAGACGGTATGCTGCCCAATTCAAAACTCGAAAATCATTTTGAATTTTCAAAACCCGTGGCCCAATACCATTTTCGTTTTTTTTCCGAAAATTGGGCCCTCAACCGAGTTTTCTCGGACCTTTCTCAAAAACAACCAATCTTCAAAACCTTCCTCTCCTTAGGACTTCCCGTTTTTAGCAGTGTCGGGTCGCGTCTTCAGTCGTCAAGGTCCTTAGCGTCGAAACTCTGTCGATCTTACATCACGAGTTTCTTCCCTACCCCAGTCCGCCTTATTAGACTAAGGCAAGGCCCGCCTACGTAGGACATACTCCTGCAAAGGAGGGCCCATCTACACAATCGAATCCAAAGTCTGGGGATGTCTCACGTGGACCTTCCTTCGAACAGGACTCGGCCCACATAGCCGAATTCTAAGGGAGGCCCACCTTTCACAAGCCACCCATCCAGGTGTCTTTTCCGAGTCAACCTTTTACAAGGCATAGCCCTATAACAAAAGGTTCACGGTCCTCACGTCTAAGGGTCATTCGTCAACAATCGAGTCTTAACAAAATTGTCAATCCCACTCGGGGGCTACCCCTTAGCAGGGCGATCAATCACGGTTGCCCTAAGGGTCATGTCTTACACGTGTCTCACGTACTCCACCTTCAAGTCACTTAGATGCCACACCATCTGAGTCCTTAGTCTCACTTGGGGGCTATTCTCTGACGGAATGACTAATCACAGTCACTCCGAGAATCGTACCCTACACACTTCCCTTAGGGGAGTCTAACCCGAGTCAAACCAGAGTCGTCTCTCCTCCTGCGCTATTTCCTATGCCTTGGTGAGTTGGAGTTCCGAAGCAACTTTTCTGATTACGTGGTGTTCTTACAGACAGGCCACCCGAAACCAGATACCAACACAAAATGGACGATTTGAAAAATGCTCTTGCCAAGATTGAGACTCAACTGGCCGCCATCTAGGCTAACCAAGCGACTTTATCCACCCGCCTAAGCACCGTGGAGAAAACGGCCCCAGTTGAGGGATCTGAGCCCACTGGACCCATAGCTAAGCTAATCAGCGCTGTTCGCAGGCTCGAAGAACAGGTTCATCTGTCGACGAACAATTCAATCCACACTGAAAATGCTCGTTCCTACTCACCTTTGAATGACGAGCTACCTGCCAACCTCAACCTTACGGGAATTCCAATGTTTGAGGGTACTGGAGACCCGGTCCATCACATCCGGGCTTTCAAAGATTTCATGGAAGTCCAAGGGGTAAAGTCCACCATGTTTAAGCACTTATTCCCTTCCTCCCTCCAGAAGCACCCCAAAGCCTGGTACTACAGGCTCGATTCCAAGAAATACCCAACTTGGGATGACGTGGCAACGGAGTTCGCTCGGAACTACGCTGATAATATCGAAATCCAGACTACAATGTGTACTCTAGAAGTGATGGCCCAAGAGCCCAAAGAAGGGTTCACTAAATATCTTCAAAGATGGAGGGCCGAGAGTGTAAAGTTGGTAAACAAGCCCAACGAGAAGACACTAGTGGAGGCATTCATCAACAACCTCCTACCTTCTTACCGCGTCCATCTTAGGTATGCCGGCATTTCAAACTTTGCCGTACTTACCGAAATGGGCATTAGGATTGAAGACGATCTTCGACACAATGAAGATCTAAGTGAAGTTTCTACTAAAGGCTATACTGGACATCAACTCGAGTCCTTAAAAGCCGACGACTAATGACAACATTATCCGAGAGTCCGGATCTGATTTGAGTCCGAGTCTGAGTTCGAGTCTAGGATGTACTATTCCCTTCGAAGTCGAAGTCAAAGTCAAAGTCAGAGTCAGACTCAATTGTATTCTGTCCTCTTTTTCAAAATTCAATAAAATCAGCTTTCAATATTTTTTCTCATATATACTTTCCTTATGTGTTTCCAAGAACATGATGAACACCATCATACACTGTGAGCACACGCACGTGACTATTATAGGCACATCTATAATGACTGCAGGAAACCGAGCCCGTGTTTTCTTTTTTTACCTATTCTGTGTCTGGTATAGAAAAACCACATAACTACCCGTAGCAGGAGCGGTATCGAATCCTATGACAAATCTAGGTAATCTCCTAGTTTGGGTTCAAGACGGGAGGCAAGCCCATTTCCCACAATAAAACACCCCTCTAATAAGACGGACCAATCCCTACCGGCAAAAAAAAACGAAAGAGCATTGGACAAAAAAAAATCAAAAGTCAAAAAAAAAGGAAAAAAAGAAAGGGCCAAAACAAAGGCCATCAAAAAAAAACTGGACACAAAAAAATCGAAAGTCCATGAAAAAAAAAACAAAAGGCCAAAACAAAAAAGCAGGCCATCATCAAAAAAATTCAGAATACCCATGACCGTGGTCAACGGTCAATTCAAGTGAAAGCCCCACGACCAGGGTACGGTCAAAATTATCAAAACCCATGATCGCGAGGTCAATCAAAAAATCAAGTACTCAAGTGAAAATCCTTTGACCGGGGTACGGTCAAGTTCAAAATTATCCATGCCATCCAATAGGGGAGTGACAATCAAGCTGGTCAGCTAACACCACACTCAACCTTCCCGCATTACAACCCTCAAGACCTTCCCGAGACCCAGGCCAGAGACAGCCCGAAATTTTGAGGATTCAAGCTCCATAGGATACCCCTAACCATTAGGGCCAGACATGGAAACCAGATCCCGCATTATCAAAACCTATCCCGATCAAAGTTCGAGCCATTTTACTCGACTTCCCCTTTACATAACAAAATTCACAATCACCATACAAAGACTCGAGAGCAAAACTCGTCAAATCCTCGAGAGCAAAACTCGTCAAATCCTCGAGAGCAAAACTCGTCAAATCCTCGAGAGCAAAACTCGTCAAATCCCCGAGAGAAAAACTCGTCAAAATCCCCGAGAGCAAAACTCGTTAAAATCCCCGAGAGCAAAACTCGTTAAAATTCCCCGAGAGCAGAACTCGTTAAAAATCCCGAGAACAAAACTCGTTAAAATTCCCCGAGAGCAGAACTCGTTAAAAATCCCGAGAACAAAACTCGTTAAAATCCCATCCAAACCAATTACCAACCCCGAACAAGGGAACTCAACTTGCAGTCGGCATAGAACATGCCCAAATAGTTCACACCACCTCTGGGGGCTACCCGGAGAACGCTCACAGTCACAGGATTAATATCCTAACCATTCTAGTCCTTTGATCAAGACATCATTGGGAATGCACCTAGCCTGCACCATCGCTATGGCTGGTTACACACAAAGTCCTATTAGACTAGGCACCATAATATATCTTTCAATTCACTGAACTACGGCTTGGTTTGATTTCACTACACGTGAATACGTAGGCAGCCTTTCAACAGAGGCGCAACCACCCACATTGACACACATTCAAAAAGCGACATCATTCTGATCACGACACCATCATGTTCTCAACAGCTAGCTTTGTCGTCCTGAGGGCTTCTCTTAGGCAGAAAACCTCCATCCACTCACAAAATCTAGATAAATCCAAAAAAATCTAGTGTCCTTTCTGTAGTGTGTCCTAGTACTCGGCTTAGTCGAAGACAAGAATCTGTCAGGACTCGAGGCAATACCCATTTTGGACTGTACCTTAAATTCAGAAATCCAGAAGGGCACTAGACTAAATAGTCTCATTACAGACTACTGCCCGTCCCCTATAGCATATCTATCCCATTTCGATGTACGACCGTGTTGCCACTCGCCTAGGCTACGGGATAGCGCAACTTAAGAGTCTTGTTAGGCGGCCCACACCCCTACCGAGTCACGGTCCAACCCTTAGAGAGTCCAGTCCGTGTCGGTCAGCTCGTTCTGTCGCGTCCAGAGTCAAGTCCGTCGGTAGGCCCCTCTCTTCAAATTCCACTTTGAAATTTGCAAATTTAGCCATTTGAAAATAAACCCTTTTCGACAAGGTCAAATTTCGGTCAATTTAAACTGCGAATTTCTTCTCTACCCTTCTCCATTTTGAAAACCTAGCTCGTGATTGCTTTCAGGATTTCAAATTCAAAATTTCAAAAACTTCAAAAATCGTTTTCCCCAGCGCGAGTCATTTTACTACCTACGTGTTGCATGCATTTTATGTGACTTATACAGGTACGACTCAAGCAGGGACATGCAACCCACTAAATCTCCCCAGCAGCATTTTCCCGGAATAGCACGGGATGGGCCCACACACAGGCGCACCCAGGACTTATGCGACAAGTCCAGATTCCCCACGGAAAGCTCAGGTATGATTTCTGTCTTATGGCTGGCGAGCCCTTCACGCGAGTCTAACGGACTATAAACGACCCGACCGGAAGTCTACCAGGTCTTAACGAGCTTGGTAGCTACTCTGACTTTCGCCCTGTTCAAGCCTCAGTAAGAGTGGGGGCTCTGTAGACACCCGCATTTTGACTGCCAGGTGTCTATGGCAGTTTCCAAAAAACACGCGATGATGATCGGACGCTAACATGCTTCTATGCGCTCGGATACGGGCTCAAAACCATTAGTTGCTGGCTAACGCACTTACGGAGTACAAACCTCACAAAATCAATCTCAAATCCAGGCCCAGTGGATCATTCCGAGTCAAACAAGACTAATTTGGGCCAAAACCGACACCGGAAGTAAAACCGACTTTTTGGCGATTGGGTCAACCCCGGTCAAAGTCGTTTCCGAGACACATAAAACAGCCCCTCACATCATCAAAAGTCCAAGTCAAACGCAAAATCCATCAAGCATTTAAAGTCAAGGTCCAAGTCAACGGACCCGTGCAACCCAGTTGGGCCACTCGATCGAGTGCCCGACCCACTCGATCGAGTGGGCCTCTTTCGAGCCCGGCTGCAGGCGTAACGGGCCACTCGACCGAGTTGGCCACCTACTCGGTCAAGTAACCCTAACCGGGTGCCCTAGCTTTGCCTATATAAGCAACCCCATGCAACACACAAAAACAACTTTTACAACCCTAATCACTTCTACACACACAACCTTTTTACACTACTTTTACACACCCAATTCAAACCCTAATCAACATCAAGTTCAACCCTAATCAAGATCAAATTCAAACCCTAAACCTAGTTTTAGGAATCAAAACCCGAGCCACCATAACTCAACCTTCATACACCTCGAAGCTCCCGTGTTAAAGCCGCGACTACGACCCTTATCCGAGACAAAAACATGTAGGTTGAGGGTGTCAAAACCCCTTTCTCTCCTTCTTATCTTTCTCTCGTCGTCTTCCTTTTTTTTATGTTTTTTTATTTATTTTATTTTATCGTAATTATCGCATCATAATATCGATAATATAATTAGTACAAAACATTAAAATACTTATTGATTTGTGTCGAATGTGAGTGATGGTGGGATAAGGAAAACCGAACATACAAGTGTACTGCACACGCGTTGACGGTCGCTTATCCCATCACCCCGATCGTTTGATTATTGAAATAAGTTAACTTAAACAATAATCCGTTTTATTTTCATTTTCATCATTATTCGAGTCGCATATTTATATCAATTTCAAAAACAAGTATTTTATTTAATAAGGGTCGATCCGTTAGATTCGATACCAATACTCTAATTGGATGTCGAATCTAGCGATCTAGTCACATAAATTAATTAACGCGATTTATCCATATCGCGATAATTAATTTAAGACGACTAAAAATAATATATTTTCTTTTATTTTCACTCTAGTATTCCATATCGATTCGATAATCGAATATGGGATACTACGAGTATTCAAAATTAGAATCGAATGTAAATCCCGCAATATTTATATTCGATTCAACAAAATCGACAATTTATAAAATCTGAGTCGAACATAAATTGTGCAATATTTATGTCCGATTTGGTAGAATCGTCGAATTATCCAAAAATCAAAGGCAATTTCAAAATCAATACAATTTGCAAACGAATTACAATTCGTACAGGGGGCACTCGACCGAGTGCCTAGCCCACTCGGTCGAGTAGCACCCCAAAATCAGGTCAGAATGTCTATTACGACCCCCACTCGGTCGAGTCTCACAGTGACTCGGTCGAGTGGCTATGTACTCGACCGAGTTGGTCAATAACTCGGCCGAGTACAGTCTAAAACGCAAAGCAGAAACCCCTTTTTAAGGCCCACCCGATCGAGTCCATCGACCACTCGATCGAGTGGCCTCATCACGACCAAGGCTACGAGTCGTACATTATTCTATTTTCTAAATTCGATAGTATTTTACGACTTAGGTCAACACGTGTCTAATTAACCACGTGTATTACTATCTTTTCAAACCACGCATCATCTCGTTTACATCATTCAATTTAATCCAATATTTGCACAAACCGTTATTATTCGTTATATCGTTACTAACAGTTTGTTCGTTTCCTTTGTCAATTTTTATCGTTTGTTTTATTTTACTAAAATGAACCCACATGCTAAAATTCCACTTTGACGTAGAATTAATTGCATTAAATTGACATAGAAACCCTCTTCTCAATTCTTCACATGCTTAGGGAAAACAACGTTTGCATAAGCATTTTTCACCGAATCACTAACACGCGTATTAGAAAGTCACTCGAGTTCTTAGTAGAGGCCGCTAAGTGCGGGTGGGGTTGGGTGTTCTTTGTGGGTTTCCCAACACGTACCCTCACCCCTTACTCAAAACCTCGGTTTCCGGATGCCTGAAACCGTTGGCGCACGAGAGTCATTCAATACACGATATCCGATAATGTCGGTATCGGTATCAAATGCAAAGGGACGAGCCCAATAAACTCTAACATCGGAAATGGGCCGTATTTTGTATACGCCCCACTACGACATAGAGTGGGCTCGAATGGTTCCGAATAACCACAAAATTCGGTGGCGACTCCACATAGACCTAAATTTCAATTCGATGCATTCACATATGAAGATTCATTCTACCCAAACCCGCGCGTGGTTGCGTCGGGGTGGACCTATGTCATGTGCACACAAATCAAGCCAAAAAAATGGCAAAGAATAGAAAAAGAAATAAATTGAAAGAAAGAAAAGAATGAAGAAAAAGAAAAGGCACAAAAGCCAAAAAGAAAATAGAAAAGAAGAAAAAGAAATGGCATGGCAACAAAAAAGGCAAAAATACAAAAAGAAAGAAAAATGCCAAACGAAAACCCGTCTCACAAAAATAATCCCCTCATCTCAAAATAAGCCTTTTACCGACTATTACCGTGAAGAGCCTACCAAAGTACCGAGTCCCTAGGAAGGATGATAGCGGTAATGGTCGGTCTTCCCTCATTTTGCAATATTTCCACCTTTTTACTTGAACTAGTTAGGCGGTTTTGGGCATGGGACGACCCTCTTGGCTCATCGCTAAAGGGGGCGGGGTCTCACTTACCTACAGTGTCGACTAACACCGTGGTTCATCCCTTTTCCATTCCGCCGATCGTCCCGTAGTACGTTCTTAGAAAGTTAGGAGGACCTAGGTAAGTTACCAACGTTTTTGTTGCTTTATCGTCATACTATTAGGGTTTAGTTCATCTCGATTTGTATGATTAGCTTGGGAACGTTGTCACTTGCCTCGGGTCCTAAACCGGTGCTTCTTTCACCGCTCGTTTGAGGGAAGCGGTATTTCTTTTGTTTTGGGTGCAACCGTTTATTGGTTTGTTTGTATGTTTGTTTGTGTATGTGTTTTGTGTCCGGTTGCATCCACGGTTTTGTCGCAAGACCCCACTTGCCTTGCGGAGTGCACTTTTCCTCTAAGTGCACTCGCGTGAGTTGAAAGGGCGTAGGGTGCGCTAATACCCGCTCGGCTAGTTTAATAGTTAGTATGTGCTTACTCGAGGGCGAGTAAGGGTTAAGTGTGGGGGAGTTGATAAGTGTAGTTTGTAGTGCTTAATTGTTGTGTTTTGGTCCCATTTTCCTTGTGGAATCTCTCCTTGGGAGCGGTTTATGGGCTTCTTATGCTTCCTCTAGCTCGTTTCAGGTTCCCGAGACCATTCACGAAGAGTTGGAGCGATTCCGACTCAATACATACACATTTTGGAGCCAACGAAGTAAAGGAACGATCACTCGGTGCCTTGGATTCGATCCCGAGACCTCGAGACCCGATACCGAGCCTCCGAGACCCGATCCCGAGTCCCGAGAATCGATGAGAAACCCATGAGAAGCAAGGAGGGACCAAAAGGAGCTTAAAGGAGGCCTACAAGGCTCAACCGGGTCGAGATGGCCTCAACCGGTCCCGGTTGAGGTGCACAAAAGAGGAGGCTACTGACCAGAGCCCGTCCCGGCCGGGACCATACCGTCTCGGTCGGGACCACACCGTCCCGGGCGGGACCAAACCGTCCCGGGCGGGACGCTACAGGGGCAGCACGACTTCAATTCTTTCATCCTCCTTCATTCTTGTACCCATATAAATACTCCCCTCTTGTATTGTTTATGTATCCTACCTTACCCTAGACCCTCTTAAGCCTCTCTTGAACATTCATAACCCTAGATTAGTGTTCCTCTCATTAGCTTAATTCTCTCTTTAATCTTTAGTTAATTATTGTAATTAGTTCTTGTATTAAGAGGATACTTGAAGATTCATCCAAGCTTGACAACCTTGGAGTTGATTTGGGTTTCTTATTTATACAAGTTTGCATCTTTTTCTTCATCTTATTGTTGGTATAATCTTCTCTACTCTTGTTCTTTGTTATTTATTCAAGTTTCAATCTTTACTTAGTGTTATTGTTATTGTTTGTTTATAATGAATGTTTGAATGCTTGGTTTAGTTTCCCTTGTTTATGTTATTGTTAGTTTCATAATCAGTGAGTAGTCTCCTTGTGGGGTTAGTAGGGGGATTAAGAGTAGATTATGGGTGATTAGGGTTTGATTAGGGGAAAGGGTGAATCTTTGTTGTTAGTCACATATTGGGCACTCTATGTGTTTGTTGATATGCTTGTGTGAGTAGTAGTGGCCAATGCTTCCCATACTTGTGCTCATCTTCTCATTGTTTGTCTAGTATGTGATCATGTTGAGAATAGTCGTAGTCACGAGAGTGCGGACTAGGGTCTACGTAGCGAGAGCCCGGACCCACCTTGACATCGGTCTACGTAGCGAGAGCCCGGACCGACTCTAGCAACTAGGAGACATCTATACCCTTGACCACCCCAATTACCTATCTACACTTATGAACCCGACCTACCCCACTTCCTTCCATATTTGATTTCGTCCTCTTAGTTAGTCATCAATTCTCTAGTATCATTGTTTAGTTTGTTTCTAGTTATTTCTAAGCATTGCTTTAGCTAGTTCTTTGTTAGCCACTTTCCTCATCTCCAACCATCAATAGTTTGTCAATTATCATTCTCTTTGTGTTTGCTTGGTGATTTAGTCTCGTTTTTAGGCCGACATAGTCTAAACTTCGCAATACCGTCTCCGTGGATACGATCCCGACTTACCCTAACTACCGTTAGGTCTAGCCGGTTATATTATTGACGGTGGGGACGTGACAAATCCCTACCATCATGCCACGTCCAAGAAGAACACCCCACCTCGGGTTTTCACTGATATAGGTACCACCTATACTTATGCCTTACAAAGGCTATCCTCCAAAGGCCTAGTCCAACCGATAGGCCCAACTCCTGAAGTTCCGGTCGAGCGACGTGATAAGTGTAGTTTGTAGTGCCTATTTGTTGTGTTTTGGTCCCTTTTTCCTTGTGGAATCGCTCCTTTGGAGCGATTCATGGGCTTCTTATGCTTCCTTTAGTTCGTTTCAGGTTCCCGAGACTGATTTGGAAGAGTTGGAGCGATTCCGACTCAATACATACACATTTTGGAGCCAACGAGATAAAGGAACGATGACTCGAGGCCTTGGAATCGACCCCGAGACCTTGGGACCCAATCCCGAGCCCCCGAGACCCGATCCCGAGTCCCGAGAATTGGTGGGAAACCCATGAGAGGCAAGGAAGGACCAAAGAGTGTTTAAGGATGACATACAAGACCCATCCCGTTCGGGATGGCCTCATCCCGTTCGGGATGGGGTGCTACATTAAGATGGCTGCTGTGAGCCCATCCCGGTCGGGACCATCCCGTCCCGATCGTGATGACAGAGCCGTCCCGATCGGGATGATCCGTCCCGGTCGGGAAGCTACAGAGGCAGCACGGGCTTCTTCTTTTCTTCTCCTTCATTCTTGTACCCATATATATACTCCCTTCTTGTAATTTTAAGACATCTTATCATACCCTAGATTAGTTTAAGCCTCCATTAACATTCAAAACCCTAGATTATTGCTACTCTAATTAGTTTTAATCCTCTCTTTAATCTTTAGATAATTATTGTAATTAGTCTTGGATTAAGAGATTCTTGAAGATTGTTCCAAGCTTGACAACCTTGGGATTGTATTTGGGTTTCTCATTAATACAAGATTGCATCTTTTCTTCATCTAGTATTGGTATAATCTTTCTTTACCCTTGTTCTTAGTTATTCAATCTAGTTTCATCCTTTACATATAGTTATTGTTATTGTTTGTTTATGATGAATGTTTGGATTGTGAGTTTGTTTTCTCTTATGATGGTTAGTTTTTCATTGATAATGAGTGAGTAGTAATCTTGTGGGGTTAGTAGGGGGATTAGAGGTAGATTATGGATGATTAGGGTTGACTAAAGGGAAAAGGTTATATCTTTGTTGTTAGTCACATTGTAGGCACTCTATGTGTTTGTTGATATGCTCGTGTGAGTTGTAGTGGCCATGCTTCCCATACTTGTGTTCATCTTCTCATTGATTGTTTATTTTGTGGAAATGTCGAGAATAGTTTAGTCGCGAGAGCGCGGACTAGGGTCTAAGTTGCGAGAGCCCGGACCCACCTTGGCATCGGTCTAAGTTGCGAGAGCCCGGACCGACTCTAGTGATTAGGAGACACCTATACTCTTGATCACCCCAATTATCCTTCTACTCCTATGAACCCGACCTACCCCACTTTATTTCCATATTTGATCCACCTTCTTAGTTAGACATCGTTTACTCTAGATTATTTGTTAGTTCGATCATTAGTCTAGTTCTTACTCCTCCTCCTTAATAGTTTTCCATTCTTCGCTTCTTTGTGTTTGTTTGGTAATCTAGTCTCGTTGTAGGCCGACCTAGTCTAAGCTTTGATATACCGTCCTCGTGGATACGATCCCGACTTACCCTAGCTACTCACTAGGTTAGTCGGTGTTATATTGATCGGCTAGGGACGTGACAAATCCCTACCATCACGACGCTCCAAGAACTACAATGCCCAGGCCTATTGCCAGTACCACCGAGGCAATGGGCATGATACCGAGAAGTGCTGGAAGCTGAAGCACTTGATCCAAGACTTGATCGAAAGCGGTAAAATCCCGCTACCCGGAGATAAGCCCAGCAACAAGGAGAACCCTTTCAGCTCCCACGCCATCTTTACTGGGGAGGTGATTGATTGCTCTCACCTTATCTCTCCATTTATCCCGCAAGTGAACGGGATCTGGTTCGACGACGAGGATGACGTCTACCTCGCCAAAGGGGAAGCTGTCCCCATCACCTCTGAGGAGATCCGAAAGACCAAATCCCGAGTCTTAGCCAGTAACCACCTTGGTAGTCCCTATCAAGCCACTAGCTCTAGGGACACCCCCATCCCGACGATCGTCATTGAGCCACTCAGGACGGAAGTCGCCCCTGAGGAGCCGACTGCTGAAATGGCTCTCGTGAAGCAACTGAAGAAGACCCGAGTTAACCTCACCATATGGCAACTCCTGGTTAGCTCACAGGAGCATCGAGAAGCACTTACTAAGGCTCTCGATCAAATTAAGATTGACTCTTTGGTTACCCCTGCTGAGATGGTAGCCACGGTCCTGCCCCACCTGAAGGGCAAAGCTAAGGAAGGAGGCCCAATGATCACTTTCTCCGAAGCCGACCTACCGCCATTCGGGGCCTCCCATAATCTGGCCCTCTACATTACGGTGGTTTGCCGAGGAAAATACCTCCCTATGACCCTGGTTGATGACGGGTCCACTGTAAATGTCCTTCCTCTGAGGACCGCCAAAGCCCTCGGCATTACCGAGGCCGATTATATCCCGACTGCTCAGACCATCCAAGCCTTTGATGGGAGCCCAAAGTCGGTAGCTGGGGCCGTGAAACTGACCATCATAACAGGCCCGATAGAAAAGGAGCTCGAGTTTCAGGTGATCGATGTCACCTCATCATTCAACTTGCTCCTAGGTAGGCCGTGGATCCACGCGGTCAAGGCGGTATCCTCCACCCTCCACCGAAAGATCAAGATGCATGTACTTAACAATGTCATCACTTTAGAGGCAACCCCAATGACTGTGGCTAGCTGTAACGCCACGGGACGCACGGACCTCTGGGGGTTCGATTTTGTAGGGATGATCGAGGAAGAGTACCTCTTTAGGCCTTACTTCACTACGAGTATCGACACGATGCTCCAAAACCTAGGGTACTTTCCGGGGGCTACCTCTCGACCCGATCTTCCAGCTGGGAAGATTATCGAGGTCCTTAAGGATGAAGACTCTCACTTCGGCCTTGGTTTTGCCGTTACTCCGGGCAATGTTGTCCGAGCAGGAATTGAAAAGGCCTGCAACATCATTAAGGGTATCCACTTGAGCCCTTACAGCCCACGGTTGTCTGACTATTTTGTCACACCGGTGTTTGGGGCTATTCAGGTTGGTCTATACCAACCCAATGCTGTGCACCTCGGGACCCACTTGGCCCGGGACTGCAACTATATTCCGGATGATGTGTTCGCCCTCATCCAATCCGAGGGAGCTGATGTTGCTGAGCCCGCGTTGGGGTTACTTTTCGGGGAAGACACCATAGCCCCAACTTCAAAGGAAGACCTGGTCAACCTGATCCTACGCAGCAACAGGTTTGATCCGACCAAGCTGATCTTGGATGTTGGCACCCAGACGGAAAACAGGCCTGGAGGAAGACTGTCAAGTGGACTGACAGTCAGGGAAGAATCTACAAGCTGGTCACTGGAGAAGGAGACATGCCTGAGTCTGAGTCTGAGTCCGAGTCTGAGTCGGAGTCTGAGTCTGAGTCTGAGGTCGAGTCTAGGGAAGATGGTGCTAGAGTCACTCCTGTAACCCCTCTCCCTTTTATCGTTCCTGCTGCTGGCGCTTCGGGGTCTGTCCCGAGCGCCTTACCAATTCTGCCTCTGACCAATGATCAGATGGCTGCTCTTTTCGAGCTGTTTTCCAAATTCTCAATCAATAATAACAACCGTTCTGCTTACGACTTGTCTCTTTTAAATTCTGTTTTCAAAAATATTTTATGCAATGACATTGAGAAACTAGACGAACAGGTACCCTTACCTCCACATCTGATCGAGCAACTAGAGCAAAGGGAATCCCGGAACCCGGTAATCGAAGAAACCGAGTCCATAAATGTGGGAACAACCTTAGAGCCCCAGATGCTTAAGATAGGATTATCCTTAGATCCCGAGGAGAAACAACAGTTCTTAAACCTCCTCCAAGAGTTCAAGGATGTCTTCGCATGGTCCTACAAGGACATGCCGGGGATAGACCGGGAAATAGCCGAGCACCACATACCAATCAAAGACGGGTGCAAACCGGTCAAGCAAAAACTCCGCCGAATGAGGCCCAAGTGGTCTCTCAAGGTAAAAGAAGAAGTCGACAAACAGTTCAAAGCCGGCTTCATACAAGTGTCCGAGTATCCGGACTGGGTGGCAAACATCGTGCCGGTTCCTAAAAAGGACGGTAAGGTGCGGGTATGCGTTGATTTTCGGGATCTTAATAAGGCAAGCCCGAAAGATGATTTTCCGTTACCACACATCGACATACTAGTGGATAACACGGCCGATCATGCCCTCCTATCATTCATGGACGGGTATGCCGGGTACAATCAGATCAAGATGGCAGAGGAAGATATGAGTAAGACCACCTTCACAACACCTTGGGGTACTTACTGCTATACCGTCATGCCATTCGGTCTCATTAACGCCGGAGCCACATATCAAAGGACCGCTACCACTTTATTACATGACATGATCCATAAAGAGGTAGAAGTTTACGTAGACGACATGATCGTCAAATCCAAAGAACGGGACGGTCACATCACCGCCCTAAGAAAATTCTTCACCCGACTGCGCAATTACAACATGAGGCTAAACCCTCAAAAGTGCAGTTTCGGGTAACATCAGGCAAATTACTGGGTCATATCGTTAGCCAACGAGGTATCGAAGTCGACCCAGCTAAAATCAAAGCCATTACCGAGATGCAACCTCCCAAAACCGAAAAAGAAAAAAGGGGGATTTCTCGAGAAAGTCCAGTATATCAGTCGGTTCATCTCCAAACTAACCATGGTATGCGAACCAATTTTCAAGAAACTGAAAGTAGGGGAACGGGTACTATGGGATGACAAGTGCCAAGATGCTTTCGACAAGATCAATAAAATATTGTCTGCTCCGCCGGTCTTAATGCCGCCTCAACCCGGTTTGCCTCTGTCGTTATACCTAACGACGACCGAGATAGCCATGGGGGCTATGCTGGCTCAGACGGTTAACTCCGAGGAACGAGCCATTTATTACATCAGCAAAAACTTTTTAGAGTATGAGTGCAAATATACCATGCTCGAAAAGACGTGTTTGGCTCTGGTTTGGGCTACTAAGAAGCTCCGGCACTATATGCTCAGCTACGAGGTCCATGTACTATCCAAGATGGACCCCATCAAATACCTCTTCGAAAAACCCATTCTCAATGGTCGAATTTCTAGATGGACTCTAATATTGGCAGAGTTTGACCTAAAATTTGTGCCATTAAGGGGCGGGTAGTAGCTGAATTTTTCGCCGACAGCCCAGTAACCGAAGAAGGACACACTGACACCTGGTCCTTCCTAAACGAAGATATTTTCCATACCGATACTGAAACATGGGATTTATACTTCGATGGAGCATCTAATTTCGAGGGTTCGGAGTCGGGATCCTCCTAATCTCACCAAGAGGGGAACATACTCCCGTCTCCATCAAACTGGACTTTGATGTTACCAATAATGCAGCAGAGTATGAAGCATGCATTTACGGGCTACAAGCCGCCGCCAATCTGGGGATCACAAATCTCCGGGTACATGGTGATTCATCCTTGGTCATTAACCAAGCACTCCAAAAATGGAAGACTCGGAATGCTAATCTCATGGCCTACCAGGCACGAGTAAGGGATCTCGAGAAACAATTCCAAAGGGTAGAGTACATATACCTGCCCCGAGAAGAGAATCAGTTTGCGGATGCACTTTCAAAATTGGCATTTCTGCTAAATATCCCCGACCACATGACCAGTATTCCAATTTGCGTCGATAGACGGTCCGAGCCGGCGTACGTTCACGACATCGAAGACATTGAGATAACTTATCTCGAACCATGGTACCATGATGTGCTAACGTACCTGAAAAACGAAGAATATCCTCCCGGGACGGAAGGTCGAGCCAAGAAATCCTTACGAAGGCTAGCCACCCAGTTCATCCGTACCGATGACGGGCAACTGTACAAAAAGACGGCACAGGGGGCTCTTCTCCTTTGTGTTGATAAATATAAGGCTGAGAAAGTTTTGGCCGAAGTGCATGATGGTGAAAACGGTCCACATATGAATGCCCACATGCTGGCCCGAAAAATCATGAGGCTCGGTTATTACTGGAATACTATGGAAGCCGACTGCCAGTTATATGTCAAGCATTGTCATAACTGTCAAATCTTCGGCAATGTGCAACATATGCCGTCATCACTACTCTATACCATGACGTCACCCTGGCCATTCTCAACGTGGGGTATCGACATAATCGGAAAAATAAATCCCTCTGGCACTGGTGGGCACTGCTTCATTTTAGTAGCTATCGACTACTTCACCAAATGGGTCGAAGCCGAATCATATCGCGTTCTCAATGCTAAGCATGTCGCCAAGTTCATTCAGAACCAGATAATATGCCGGTATGGGATTCCTTATGAATTTATCAGTGATCACGGGACCCATTTTCAAGCCAAGACTGCGGCCCTGATGACCAAGTATAAAATTCAAAGGCATACGTCCTCGCCCTATCGTCCCCAAACTAACGGAGCAGTAGAGGCGGCCAAAAAAAAAATTGTCGCCATACTCAAAAAGATGGCTGACAATTACCGAGACTGGCCCGACAAAATACCTTTTGCCCTATGGGGATACCGAATGTCAATTCGCACTGCAACCGGAGCGACGCCATACTACCTGACTTATGGGATGGAGGCTGTCCAACCAATTGAACTGGAGGTACCGTCCCTCAGAATTCTATTAGAAAGCCAAGCACCCGAACCTGATTGGGTTCGAGCACGTTACGATTCGTTAGTTCTACTAGACGAACGGCGATCTCGTGCCCTCAATAATATCCAAATTTACCAGAAGAGGATCCAACGGGCCTTCAACAAGAGAGTAAGGCCCATAAACATTAAAGAAGGGGATCTAGTCCTTAAGTCTGTTCGAGCTTTATTACCAGTTGACCCAAGGGGAAAGTTCAAACCCAATTGGGCTGTGCCATATCTGGTGAAGAAGATCCTATCAGGGGAAGCAGTAATGCTGACGGACCTGGACGGGAATGAATTCGTCAATCCTACTAACCTGGACCAGCTGAAGCGTTACTACCCTTAGCCATTTCTCAATGTCATTAGCAAAATTTATCAAAATCACTTTTTTACAAAAAGCAAGTCAATAAGCTAGAATCATTTATTCTACTGTCGCAAACATCTTGAACCAATAGTCTTGGTGTAATTCGAGATTGCAAATTTACTAAGCCTGAACTACGTTTGGTTTGATTCTGCTAATCGCGGATACGTAGGCAGCCCCTCAAAAGGGCACAACCAATGCAATCGAGAAAAGACAGGAGCGGTTTGATAATAAACTTCTTTTATTAATACCAAAAAAAAATCTCGATAAACTCGGGAAATTACAAAATACAGGAATTTAAAAAAAATACAAAAAAAGCACACAAAAAAAATAGTAATAATACTTAAATAATAATAAAAGATAAAGGACTCGGCATTCAGGGCATCTTACCCTTCCCCTTGTCCTTGGCCTCCTTAGCCGTCCACTGGCGACGACGCGGAGGAGAGCGTTCCCGAATCACCACGGGAACCTCTCTAGCTCGGGCTCGTTTGTTTGAGCCCGAATCCTCTACCACTTCAATAGGCCCAAGTCGGGCCCTCACGGGCTCAGGGAGCCGGTCACGCAGACCTAGTCGGTCCCGGGCCGCCAACCTTGGCCCAAGGCGTCTCTCCAAATCAGTCAGGGGACTTGACTGCCCCCGTGTGCTGCTAGCACCGACCTCCTTAGATCGAGTCTTAGTTTGTGACTTAAGACCCGATTCTCCTCGGACTAAAGCATCGGGAATATCTCCCCCGTCGAAGAAATCCCTGTTATCCTTCGCCGTCTCTCGGCGAACTAGTTCGAAGGCCTCATCAACCTTCAAAGCCTTGCGAGCTTCCTCGGACTCCTCAAAAGTCCATTTCTGGTAAGCCCGTGAAACCCAGGCGGATTGGCAAGGGTTGGGTACAGTCCATGTAGGACGAGTGAACCATCTCTGCAACCATGTGTCGCACATAGCGTCCGTCAATTGGAGCGAGACGCTAATGATGGCTTCAGTCTCAGGGATGCGCTGAGACAAACCGAACTGCCTCAGGAGACGGTCCGGGTAAATATGAACTGTCCAGTCAAGGGACAAAATCACCAAGTAGCGGGCTTGGTCCCTATTGGCCAATCCCGTCAGTTTGGGAAGGAACCACCAAGCGACGGTCCACCTAATCAAAGGACCCCCGTGGAACACCAGCTCCTCATCCCAATAAGCTCGGTTTATTTGATGACTCGAGCTTATCCGTCGCCTTCTGGAGCTAATCTGACTGCTCAAGTAATTGAGGACGCTCGGAGGGGACTCTATAATCGATAGCCGCTCCGACAACCATATCTGAAAAGTACACACAGGATCCGTAAGCAACAGAGTGGTCCGCTACAGCCCACTCGATCGAGTACAGCAGCTGACTCGATCGAGTAAGCCCTCCAAAAACAGGCAGTAGCTCGCCAAAGATATCACTCGATCGAGTGACTTACGGACATCAGGAATTTTGCGCGAAAGACAAAAGAAAAATCGAGATGTATAGCAAAAGACAGGTACTTCCCGTCAGCTGTCGGTTCGGGTCGAGTCGCCTAGCATCCAGACCCATGATGATTTCCCCAGTGGCTAGCCAAGCAGGGCTATGACCAGTCTCCATCTGGTCAACCACGCCGATCAGCCTGATCTGGCCCATGCACGAGTCAAGCTCCATCATCCCTTCAAAGACGTAGCAGTGCAGCATGCAAAAGGCGAACGCCCTACGCCTGTAAGTAGGGGTAGCCCTCACATCCCGGTTGTTCATGAACTTGTCAGCCAGGTCGATTAAGGAAACAGTATCTCCCCGCACCATCCGATTTGTCTCAGCGTGAGACAGACCCAAGAAATCCCTCAGCCTCCTTCTCGGATCCGGGTAGAACGGAGGGGTAGCAGGCTGAACAACAGGGCTCCAACCACCTATGGCTGCGATTTCCTCAGGAAGAGGGCATATCTCTCCCCACGGGAACGCGAAGACATGATGGGTAGTATCCCAAAATGTCAGGCAGGCATCCAAGAAATGTGAGTCAATTATCAAACGTTGGAGAGGGAATAGACTGACGATTCCCATCTGGGTCAGTCGAACCTTTTCCTCGTCCCGAAAGTACTGGGACCATGCAAGAAGCATGGCTGTCAAATGGTCAATACCCATGACAGAAATTTCTAGTTTTCTTGAAAGTCTAAAAGATTTTGAGAAAAAGAAAAAGGGTTTGAATTGGAATGCAGAAGTTGAAGCAGGGATTCCTATATTTATAATAGGAAAACCTAACTGAAACCCACTATAACCCTAACTGCCATACCTCCTCAGCAGACCTGGGCCCTATGCGCGCGCAGGCCTGATTTCAAACAAGGAACCCGGAATAGGAATCAAGCCATCCCGAGCTTTCCTAAGAGTTTCTAAAAAAATCCTGTGATAAAATTTGTGATAAAATTCTCTTCAAAAATTATGGCATTTTCAAAAAAAATCAATATCTTATCTCCCCAGCGCGAGTCAGTGTTTTGCCTATGTGTTACATACAAGTTGTTATGTGTCAGCATACAGGTACACCCCAGACTTCAGAAGCAAGTCTCCGCGAAGCTATTTATTCCCCAGCATGAGTCAATGTTTCCCCGGAATGCTACATCCAAGATGTGATGTGTCGGCATACGGGTACACCTACACCCTCAAAGGCAAGTTTGACTCCCCACGGAGCTACCATCATCAGGACAGGTATGACCCTCTGCTTATGGCTGGCGAGCCCTTCACGCGAGTCTACTGGACTATAAACGACCCGACCGGAAGACTGCCAGGTCATAATCTGCGATTGGCCTGGTAGCTACTCTGACTTTCGCCTTGTCCAAGCCTCAGTCAGAGTGGGGGCTCTATAGACACCCACATTTTTTACTGCCAGGTGTCTATAGTGGTCTCCAAAAAACACCCGATGATGATCAGACGCAAACATGACTTAGTATACTCGGATTTGGGCTCGGAATCAATAATATCCAACATGGACTTTTAGCGGAGTAAAAATCTCACAAAACAGACCTCAAATCCAGGCCCAATGGGTTGTTCCGAGCAAAATAAGACTAATTTGGGCCAAAACCGACACCAAAAATAAATCCCGTCTTTTAGCGACCGGGTCAAAACCCGGTCAAAGACGAATCCGTCACACAAATCAGCCTAGAGGAGCTTCTAGAAGCTGGCGCCCAAATCAAAAATTCAAATAAAATAAAAGTCAACCATTTCCTATTTTAGCTCGATCCTCTTGATCCACTCGATCGAGTGGATTGACCCACTCGGTCGAGTGGAGCGTCTTTTACCAGATCAGGCCCGTTTGCAAGGGCACTCAATCGAGTGCACTAGGGCCACTCGATCGAGTGACCCTAGGTCGTGGGGTAAAATCTATAAGTACCCCTCAAACCCCACTCATTTGGACAGATTTTTTGCATGCATATTTACCCTACATTTCTACCCTAGTCCTACTACTACACCACACTTCAACCCTTAGCAACCCTAAGCCTAAAACCGAGTCATTTGTCCCTCGAAAAACCGACAAAATCCACCCATACACACACACACACCATAACTTGCATACATCCTCGATACTCCGGCGTCCCGTCGCTATTTACGAGTCCATTTCCGAGGTCCTTACTAAGCATGTATGTTGAGGGTGTCCTAAACCCCATCTCGATCTTTATTTTCTCCAATCTTTTGTCTACATTTTCGTATTTTGTATTATAATTGTACTAGTAACGCTAACTTTAACACTAACCTTTTTTTTATTGTTTACTAACACTTTAATTCCGCATTCTAACAATTAATATTCATTTACCGCGTATATATTAACGTTAAAATCCCGGTTTCAAATACGTTTGACTATGATGATTGCCTAAAGTCCGTCTAATTCCTTTACGAGTAACGACGGAGGTGGCGCCCTTTCGAGGAGAGCCGCCCCAATGTGCTCAAGGACATGATGTGATCGTGATCGATCATAGTTGAACGCATTTGATCCCATTTCAACGATTAGTACGGAACCCGTTGACACGAAAACCGACATCACATAATCCGAAAGGATTAGTTTTGATGTCGTGACGTAGAGGGATGCAATTCCGTTACTAATTCAAAATTTCAATCTAAATAACACTTTCATAAAATTCCGATAACGGTGTTATAATCGTATGCATACACGATTATAGCACCGGAAGCCGAATTAAATTCAAATCGTGCGATATTTGTATTTGATTTGGCCAACTATCGATTTTAACCAAAAAAATAAAACGAGTTGTCACTCGTACAGGGGCTACTCGATCGAGTAGCACCCAAAAAAACTGGGCAGTAGCTACCCTTGAGGACGCACTCGACCGAGTCAGATCACGACTCGATCGAGTGGGTCCTGTAACCCAGAAAACCGAGAGCTTTGACACACTTTTCGAGCCTCGTCTTTTTTACGACTTTAGTCATCACGTGACCCTCCTTTTTTCAAAACTCATGCATATCATTACACTAGAACAACTTTGATCGATTTTTCGACGGGATAAGTTGGGACAAGGCATCGAGACATGGGATCGGGCTAGCATTACGCTTAGGTCCTATGTCTCCGTCCTTCGTTTAATACACAACATAATGTGTATTTGATCGGAGTTCGTCCATCTACACAATTCACGGTCTAGTTTATATACGGGTCCGTTTCTATCTTTTTATCGCTTTTCTTATTTTGTTCATTATTTTTATTAATCGTTGTATTGTGAATTCCGGGTTGTATTTCCGTCCGTGTATCTTGTACGTATTTATTTTCGAGTTTTGTTTATTTACTTGCTTATCGCTTTATAAATGAACCTCGCATGCTAAACAACTTCGACAATAGTTAGATGCATTAAATGACGTAGTTAACGCAAAATTCACATGCTTAGCCCGAAAATGCTGTTTGCATATCATCTAGTCGTTTTACTAGCGCGCGTACACGAACACGAACGATGTCTTAGTAGAGGCCGTCATGTGCAGGCGGGGTTGGGTGTCCTTAGTGGGCTTCCCAACACGTACCCTCACCCCTTACTCAGAACCTTGGTTTCCGGATGTCCGGAACCATTGGCGCACGAGAGTCATTTTATATACGAAAGCCGGTGTAAACGGTATCGATATAATAATGCAAAGGGACGAGCCCCATAAACTCTGAAATCGAAGTGGGCCGTACTTTGTGTATAGCCCACGACGACATAGAGTGGGCTCGAATGGTTCCGAATAACCACAAAATTCGGTGCTCCATTTTGACTTAAATTTCGAACCCGAGAACAATCTTACCACGAGATTCATTCGCCTACCCAAACCCGCGTGTGGCCACGTCGAGGTGGACCTACGTCATGTCCACACCTAGTCTCAATACTATCGCGGAGATAGTCATCCCGAACTTTCCTAAATTTCTTTAGGAATCAAAAATTTCCGAATATTCAATTTTTTCAAAATTCCAAATTCAAAAATTTCACAAATCTCAAAATTTTCAAAAATTCAGAAAGTTCAAAAACCGTTTTCCCCAGTGCGAGTCATATTTGTTTCACCTACGTGTTGCATGCAAAATTTTATGTAACTTATACAGGTACAATTTAGGACCGCGCAATTCACATACCTCCCCAGCGGAAAGCCCGAAGCGGCATTTTTTACGGGATGGGCCCATATATAGGCGCACCCGGGACTTACGCGACAAGTCCAAATTCCCCACTGAGGTATTATCATCAGCTCAGGTATGACTCCTATCTTATGGCTGGCGAGCACTTCACGCAAGTCCAATGGACTATAAGCGACCCGATCGGAAGTCTACCAGGTCTTAATTGACTTGGTAGCTACTCTGACTTTCGCCCTGTCCAAGCCTCAGTCAGAGTGGGGGCTCTATAGACACCCACATTTTGACTGTCAGGTGTCTATAACAGTTTCCAAAAAACACCCGATGATGATCGGACGCTAACGTGTTTCTACGCGCTCGGATATGAGATCAAAACCATTGGTTGTCGGCTAAAGCACTTACGGAGTACAAATCTCACAAAACCAACCTCAAATTCAGGCCCAGTTGGTCGTTTCCTATCAAATAAGGCTAATTTGGGCCAAAACCGACACCGAAAATAAAACCGACTTTTAACGATTGGGTCAACCCCGGTCAAAGTCGTTTCCGAGACACATAAAAACCAGCCACAAGATGCAAAGCCCATAATATTTCCAAACCACGGTCCAAAAACCGGACCCGTGCAACCCAGCTGACCCACTCGATTGAGTCCTCAGCCCACTCAATCGAGTGGGCCCTCATTCAAGCCCGACTGCGTTTTGACTGGGCCACTCGACCGAGCAAGGGGCTACTCGGTCGAGTAACCCTAGCCGGAGGTACATAGCCACGCCTATATAAACACCCCATGCAACACACTTTTACACATCTTTTTCAATCTTTCAAAAACCCTAACCTATACTATACTCAAACCCTAACCCTAGCATCTAGGATCCAAACCCTAATCACCATAACCTAGCCTACATACTCGATACTTACGTGCAAGCCACATCTAACGAGTCCCGTCCGAGAACAAGAACATGTAGGTTGATGGTGAAATAACCCCGTTCTTCTCTTTCTCTCCTTCTCTTCCTCGTGTCGTCGTCCATCGTTGTTTTTTTATTTTGTTATCACATCTACAATATCGCTAATAATTACTAGTATAAAAAAACATTAAAATGCTTGTGAATTTGTGTCGAATGCGAAGGATGTCGGAATAAGAAAATCCGAATATACAAGGGTATTGCACCCAGCGTTGTCGGTCGCTTATCCCGACACCCCTAGCATTTGATTATTGAAGCAAGTTAACTTAAACAATAGTTTTTTTCTATCTTTTCTCGCATTATTATCATTAATCGCATATTCCATCAATTGCAAACTATTTTCAAAACAAGTACTTTTCTTTAGGGTCGAAACCCGTTGACGCCGACCCGACATCACATAATCCCTAGGGATTCATTACGATGTTGGGAAAGCCGAGGGAATCAAGTCTTTCAATTCAAGTAAAGTGTCAATCCATTAGATTCGATACCAATTTATTAATTGGATGTCGAATCTAACGATTTAGTCAAAAAGTTAATTAACACGATTTCTTGTTGATGCTAAAATAGATGTCAAATAATTCGCGAGAATTAATACGACACTATAAACGCGGAGGGAATTTATATCGTTTTGGTTAACTTAAAACGACTTATAACAATCCTTTTTTTCATCTCGCTCTAATATTTCATATCGATTCAATAATCGATTATAGGATACGATGAGTATTCTAAATTAGAATCGGATATAAATCCCATAATATTTATACCCGATTCGACAAAATCAACGATTTATCAAAATCCGAATCGAGCATAAATCATACAATATTTATGCCCTATTCGGTAGAATTATCAAATTAACAAAATCGCAAACGAACCCTAGTTCGTACAGGGGGCACTCGGTCGAGTGCCTAGCACACTCGGTCGAGTGGCACCCCAAAAACCAAAACAGAATGCTTTTTCGACCTCCACTCGGTCGAGTAACGCAATGACTCGATCGAGTGGCAACGTACTCGATCGAGTTCGTCAATAACTCGATCGAGTAGGGTCTAACATACGGGACATAAGCCTTTTCAGAGGTCCACTCGGTCGAGTCCTCCAATGACTCGGTCGAGTGGCCCCTTATCACGTCAAACCGTGAGTCCCATAAAGCCATTCGAACCTCGTTAATGCTTTCTACGACTTAAGTCGACACGTGCCTAATTCATCACGTGAAATATTACTTTCCAAAACTTTGCATCATCTTATTTATATCATTCCATAACATTCTACATCTTTGCAAACCGTTATTATCGTTATACCGTTACTAACCGTTTTTTTCTCTTGTTGATTTACTTTGTTTATTTTATTGTACTAAAATGAACCCACATGCTAAAATTCAACTTCGACGTTAGAATTAGTTGCATTAAATCAACATAGAAAACCTTTCAATTTCTCGCATGTTTAGGGAAAATAATGTTTGCATAAGCATTTTCACCGTTCAACTAACGCGCGTATTAGAAAGTCTTTCGATATCTTAGTAGAGGCCGCTAATGTGCCGGCGGGGTTGAGTGTCCTTAGTGGGCTTCCCAACACGTTTCCGAATGTCCGAAATTGTTGGCGTACGAGAGTCATTCAATACACGATAACCGGTAGTGACGGTATCGGTATCGCAATGCAAAGGGACGAGCCCAATAAACTCTAACATCGAAAATGGGCCGTATCTTGTATACGGCCCACTACGACATAGAGTGGGTTCGAACGGGCCCAAACTCCCACAAAGTTCGGTGGCGACTCCACTTCGATTTAAATTTCAATTCGATCCATTCTCATATGGAGATTCATTCGCCTCCCCAAACCCGCGCGTGGCCGCGTCGGGGTGGACCTATGTCATGTCCACACATCCCGGAGGCAAATGTTCGAATTGATATTGACACATACGTCATTTTCTTGATCCACGCTCAACACATCATACGCACTCGAAAAAGCAGATTCTTGTACATCTGAAAAGATAAAAGCACGTGAACGTGATAAACCTAGAACGAGATGACAAGCACGGGCCCGGGCCCCAATAAGCGACCACAGGCGAAGACGTTAGGTATGATTTCTAAGCCTTGGCTTGCGAGCCTCAACACGTAGTCCAACGGACTTAAAACGACCCGACCGGACAGCCACCAGGTCGTAATCCTCGATTGAACTGGGTGGCTATACTTTGACTTTCGCCTTGTCCAAGCCTCGGTCAAAGTGGGGGCTTCTGTAGACACCCAGATTTGGACATGGTGGATGCAGAAGCGTCTAGCGAACACCCGATGACGATCGGACTGCAACGCAACGCGAGTTTGCGATGTTTTAAATAGTTTTTCTATGGAACGGATCAAATAATTACTCAGAAAAATTAAAGTAACATCAAGGCAGCCTAAGTTGTGTCATTACGATCGCATAGACACTAATTAGAGTTAATTCCGACAGAGGGACTCCGAATCGGTCCTGAAACATGAACCGAGTCAACACCGCGCCAAGCGAACCTCGGGATGCACACCTGAAGCCCACTAAACACCACGGCGCTAGGTCAGAAGGAGGATGCTTAGACTCCAAGTAACGTATAATACGTACCACGCTCGGTTTTGGAAAGTATCAAAATCGGATCTTCAAATTTCCGGACGCCTCACCTTGCGCGTCTCAGGCTTCACATGCCCAAACCCAGGCGCCTGATTTCTGGTGCGCCTGGACTCAGGCAACCATCCGGGTGACGAGAGCCGAAAACAACTATAAATACCCCCGTCCACCCCCTTCATTCGACACAACATTCATTCTCTCTTCCCTCTTCACTCGTAAGAGTTTCTCGCTAAGGGCACGCACTCCGACACCCGAGGCAAACGATCTACTCGATCGTAGTTCCGATAAAGCGAAATCGACACTACTCCTCACCTTCGAGCACCCCACTCGATACCGAGGTGCCTATGATCGACTAGCTATTCCTAGTCTAGTAACGGAATTCTGCCGGATTAGCCGCAAAACCAGCAAATAGTAATGGAGTTCTGCCGGATTAGCCGTAGGAAGGGCCGACGGTAACAGATTTCTGCCAAAATCACTGAGCAAGCTAGGAGGATTCGCCTTTCGAAGTCGAATCGTCACTAGGTTGTCATCTAAACAAAACTTTACATTCTTGCACTTTTATTATGCACTACGATAACGTCAAACGTGGACACTAGGTACACAACACATACTAAAACAAGTAACGTCCCAACTTCAATCATAAGCACTAAAACACATTAAATAGACCCGAGTAGTTCCGAGATCCGTTCTCAGCTATCTATGCATCGCGTCCCGTTTAGCGTATACTCCAAGGGTGCAACTCCTCACTACGTGATTTACTTACATTCGCACTTACAACTTTCGTATGATTGCTTTTATGACCTTTTAAATCGCATGCTAAATCACCTAACACGAAATTCAAAACGTAAACAAGCTAAAATTGAACAACGCGATGGTCGGGTTCCGTATTAGTCCCGGTGCTCGCCTCACAAGATTCGATGCATCCCTACTAATACCGAGCCGACGCATCTTATGCAGAATACCGGGTAAGGTATACCACGAGAATGACTAATATCCATATTATCACGTTAAAACTGATTTGCAAATACCCATAAAATTAGTACTCTTTACTCTCCTACGTGCATCTTTTCATGGCCTGCCTATCACGTGAAATCGCATGCAAAGAATGTAAACACAACTACTTTGACAACAAAGTTTACTTGTCCTTAAACAACCGACATAGCTAAATATAGGGTTAAAACAATGGATGTTACAGTACTTCCGCCACAACTAGGGAACAAAGTTATCAGCCCACCGATTGATTAGTAGAGGCCGCTACTGTGCGGGCGGGATTGGGTGTCGATGTCTAGCAGGCGTTGGCTTCCCAATACGTATCCTCACCCCTTACTCAGAATCGACGGTTTCCGGATGTCCGAAACCATTGGCAATGAGAGTCATTCCAGGCATGGAGTGCTTAAGGGTACAAGTCTTTATCTTTAGGTCCCGTACGTGCCACTCAACTTTGAGCCGGCTAAGGATCAAAGTTGACTTGAACGGTTTCCGAGTCCCCATAATTGACTCGGTGGCGACTCCACAAATCGACAACGAATTCAGTTCACTAAAAAGGTCGCCTTACCAAACATATCGGTCTTTAAACATTTACAACCACGACTCGATTGATTCCAACGGAAACACGGGTGCTCGCTCCCGTCTAGTCTAAGTTCGAATCGTCATCCAAATCGAGGTCCGACACTTCACACCGAACGCGAGATCGGACCGGCCCCCGACTGGGAGGGGGCCGCGTGGGTCACCGCCGCGATGAAACTGGGTCGGTTCCGCGGGGGCGCGCGTGGGGCGTCGGGCGGTGCGGACGGACGTCCACACATTTGCTTGAAAGATAATTTTTTATTTTATTTTATTAATTAAATAATGCATCGCCACTTCTCTTTCGTCCGTACAATTCAACAACCGTAATTCTACTTGTACATATTTGGACACGTTTCGGAAATGAAAAATAAACTTTGAGTAGATTATTTTTTCTATTTCACTTATATTTTTTATTTGAAATAATGAAATTTTGTTCTCAGGGCCGGCCCATGAGGGGCTCAATTAGGTTCTTGGAACCGGGACCCAAACAGGTAAGGGCCTCAATATATCCTCTATATATTAAAACAGAAACCACTTCCCACTTTTTAAGACAATGTGAGGCTCCCATTTTGAAATAAGCCTCATTTTTTACACTTTCTACTTCCCATCCAGTGTGAACACAACTTTGTATGCATAAAGAGTAAATTCCTTACAGCAGCCGTATAAAAAGGCCAATGACAGGGTTCGAACCCGCGACCTCTGAGGCCGATCCCAACTTAACAAACCACTAGGCCACTTTGCTAACTGTGAGAAAATAGTACAGAAATAACTATACTACCTTCCACAGACCCCCCTTAATTCATCATCAGCAGTGCGCCTCATCGTCTTCCCAATTCCTCATTAATTGATTAAACACATCTCGAAACTTGATTAATTACAATTCATCTTCGTCAATCATCCATTCTACTCATCCTTCTCGAAAATGCATCCATCATTCATCTCCTCGAAAATCAATCATCAATTCACCCCCTCCCTCTCGAAAATCGTCATCTTCTTCAATGATTCCTCGCTGGAAGTTGTAATGCCATTTAAACCTGTCCCATCGTCTCCATAAGCCTTTAAATTACTTTCTCTACAGGTAATATATATCTATGCAAACCGGTAAGTGCAGTTCCCTATCAGCCATTAAATCTTTTCTGAACTCCTCTGCTCTGTTACTATTGCTACTGTTATCTTTCCCCGCTTTAGCCACCATGTCTGATGTACGTCGTGATTCCATTTCCACATTATGTGAGGGTGTGAGAGTGAAGGATCTAAATGTCAGGGTGATCAATCGATGGAATAGACTAAACTTTAATGACAAATCCGTCACCAACTCAATTGAGTTGCTGCTTATTGACGAGAAGGTTGTTTCCCAAGTAGTATTGATGTATAGCTGTAGACAGTGGTTATGATGTACATATGTAATACATTACATTTGCTTTTTATTTTGTTGATATTTTAGCTTTTTTTTCTATATCAGGATGACTTAGTCCAAGCTACTATAAAGAAATCCTTGATTAGCAAGTTCATTGACAAATTCATAGTGAAGGAGGCTTACAACATTCACAGTCTCACCGTGACGTCGAACACCGGATCGGAGCGGGCTACCTCCCATGCTTGCAGACTCCAAGTTGAATTCTCGACAAGGGTTACTCATTTGCCCAAATGTTCATCAATTCCTTTCAACATATACCGCTTTGCGAGGTTTGATGATATCGTCAGTGGCAAAGTACCAATGAATCAGTATATAGGTCTCCATTATGTTACCTCTTGCTTGCACTTACTTACAAAATGTCCAGTTTGTAAATAATTCTGAGCTTTTCAATGTTTTGTAATGGTTGATTGATTTTGCAGATATTGTTGGCAAGGTGTACGAGATTGGTCCAATGCAGGAAACGAAGAGGGCTTACAAGTGCAGGAAAATTAAGCTTGAAGATATTGAGTATGTACCCTTATTGAATTCGTAATTAAGTAACTTAGTTTTCATTCTTTGACCCATCCTGCGTGCACTTCAATACTGACTGTCAATCATTAACCGCTTATTGTTTTCTTGGTTGACTTCAGGGGTGTTGTTCTTCAATGTACACTATGGGCTCCTCATGCCACCGAACTTCCGGAGGTTTTGCAAGTTCTTCCGTCCCCGCAACAGTCTAAAGTTGTTGTTCTCAGAGGTCTTGAGACGAGGCTTTTTGACAGTAGGCTACTTCTGCATTATTGAAGTCATCTTCTCCCCTCTAACACGAGTTTTTAGTTAATTTGATATATATCTTTGTTGTTCGTTTGATAGATACCTGGATTGTGCAAACCACGTTCAACGCCACAACTTTTGAGCTTAACGCAGCAATACCCGAAGTCGAGGCTTTTCAGGAGAGGTTTAGGATTGCATTTTCATCTGTATTGTACACTCTGAAATCTTGCATCTTTATTGTGGTAACAGTTTTATTTTTTTCAGTCTATCATCCCAAGCCCCTAGCAACTCTCTCCAAATAATCGAGGAAGGTGCTGAAGAAGAGAGTTTCAACTTGCCCGTTGACGGTGTTCTATCAATTTCACAGATTGTTGAAAATGAGAAGGTAGGATCCCAAGCTTTGAAACGTGTCGCTATGACATGCTGTTTTTCTAACTTTCCTGAAATTTTACGGTGTTTACTTCTTAACAACCAGGCTGGGTCGTTCTACACTGTCGCAACGATTGTCGACATAGATTCATCTGCGGGTTGGTACTACCGCAGTTGCAGGTCTTGCAGGACAAAAACAGCGAAGAACGACAAGGGTAGGTGGGTTTGCAAGAACACGGGGTGCGATGGAAGCAAAAATGGATATATGACCTGCAATTCGAAGTAATTCTAATACCTGCACATTCGCTATATGTATCATTTATCCCCCCGCAATTTCACTTTTCCTGTTTCTAAATGTTTTAGTGTTTGTCACAGATTTCAGTTGAAGTTTGTCGTCCAAGATTTCACCGACACAGAGTGTAATTTTGTTGTCTTTGATAATCAAGTTGAGCAGTTCCTTGATACCACGGCTATTGAACTTATTGCTAAGATGGAAAAGGTACGTACTCTCTGCTAAGTGATCGCCCTCATTTTTATTTCTTTCTTCTAGGTCAACTTCTTCACTCTAAAATTCACCCGAGTGTTACTCTTAGGGTGGACAAGGTCATTCCATGCCTGAAGAGCTTTCCATTTTCCTTGATCAACGTTATCTGTTCAAGATAAAAATAGATGACAACTTCAATGTCAAACAATTTTCCAAGTCATACACTGTGTCGTGGATGACCGACGACGTTGACAAGATCCACAAGTGGCACATGACATACGACCAAGCCCTCAAGGTATTCACATACTGGCCTACATTAACATTTCAAGTAGTATATATGGTCTTTTGAATGTCTCAGTTGAACGCAACCTTCTAACCGGAATTATAACGTAGGTTGAGATGGACACATATACTTCGATGACAAAGGATCTCCGTCGTAAGTCGACCACTTCAGGCAGTCAGAGCTTTGAATATATTTCTGAAATTTCGTTGAATGGTTCTAAAGACTTTGATGCAACTTCTACTGAACCGGTATTTTCTTCATATATTATTTTTGATTACATTTAACTTTGTTACCACAACACAAATCTCACGGGTTGTTTACACCTCATCTCATCGCATTCGTACTCTGTTTGCAATCAGGTCATCGATTGTGAGACCGCCTCAACGTCATCTAGGATTACACCTTTGAAGAGGAATGGAGCCGCGGTCGAATTGCTGTCTTATGATGTAGATGCCCTCGCAGAAGACGCTGCATCTGCCACTAAGCAGATCCTGTCTATAAAGAAGGAAAAAATAGCTTGATTGATGTGTTTTTCGTTTGTCCTGGAAAACTTTTACCCGTATTTTCTGATCTAAAAACTTTTTGAATTTGTCGATAGACGTTTAAGTGCTGTTCACCATCTCACTGTGGTGATATTATTTGCAAGATGAGACATTATTATCTGCCAAATTATTCTGATGAGGACTATACATGTTTGGTTTTTGTTCACCTTATGATTTGAACCTCTATGGTAGAGGTTTTTCCTGTTATATCCCTAGCATGTTTCGTCGTCTGATTGCTGTTGCAGGTTACAGGTTGATTAGCATATTCCGGTTTTCCTCTTCGTCAGACTCACCCATTTCCGCATCAGTGTCCACTAACACACAACATTGTGGCTGAGTTGATACAGTTTTATTCGAGGATGATTTTTTGTGTATCATATTTTCATCACCTTCCTGTTTACTATGTATTGTACTTAAACGATATTTTAACACCTAAGTTCGTATATGTAAACATTTCAGTGCTTTTGATTTAAACATTTGTGTAAACTAGCCTTATTCTGAACTTTATATACCTTTCTATCGTCATTCCGTGTGCATCATTTTGTCCTCACTTTACAACTTTGTCATCGTATGGTCATCTTATGGAGAACGTTATGAAAATGTAAGCAGAAAGGAGCTTAAGTTAATTGAAATGAACATACGTACAATAATTGAACTCAAAATGGAAATTTTGATAAAGGACTACAAGGGTCGCAGATAATTGTACTTCAGTTTATGTACTTCAGTTTCGTAATTCCCAAGTTACAATAAAAAATATTTTCCGTAAATCATTCTCATTATAATGCCCCATTTAGAATTATTTGTACTAACCTTGGACATTAACAATAACTTGCCCTCTCATTTTTTTCCTTAGTACATTATTTGTCTATATATTACGTATTGCTTCCCGGCTTACAGATCTTCTTCGTGAAATTTTCCTCTCCAAATTATACTCTCACTACTGTTATATTAAAACAGCGAGAAATTATCTTCTAACACACCGAGTTCCTTATTTTTATCTTCATTAACATTTACTCCAGTTTCATTAACTTGCCATGATTTCAATTGAATCCATGACCCCTCGACTTCTGAATCTCATTGTCCCAAACAATTAAATTTGCTGCACAACTTCCAAATATGTATTGTTGTATAAAACTGTTGTGTTTCATTTTTCTTCCACAGTAAAAGCAAGTAAAGTAAAAACCATGGAGCGTGATATGAGTCTAAATGCAGATAAAGTTAAGTCGGCTACTTCGAAGCGAAAGTCTGCCAACGTCTGCGAAAATGCAGGCATTAAGAGTAACTCAACACGGAGGAAGACACTTAGGAATGGTAAGCACATTGATGGAAGGTTTCAACTATTTCTACAGTTTGTTTTCTACCTGTTAACCACCATTTCGTAATTCTGTTAACGACTGTTTTTTATTTCGTTAACAATTGTTAGATCGGAGGTCTCCTTTAAAGAATGTTACGAACACAGTTAGCAGTCCTGCGACCGGTCATGACTCAGGAACACCCAGGTGCGATCTTAATTCTTATCAAAGCAGACCTTCGAATCATGGTTGCAGGTCTTTAAACCTTGAATGTAGACCTTCAACATCTCTGCCAGGTAAGCGTATGTTAGCAGATGTTCCAGACCAAACAACCGCACCCGAAAATGACGCCTCGGGTACAATACTCCGACATTATGTTCTCTTAATGCAATTATCCACTAAATGTATCCTAATCGTGCCCTACAATCAAAGTTAATTTCATTCTCCGAATTCATATCAAGGTTCATCGCCCACCACAGCCCCAATAGATGAGCTTGAAACATTTGATCGGGATAAAGATCTTTATGAAGATGGTATTCCTTTTCACTGATAAGTATTCGTTGTTCATGCGTTTTCCTGTATATCCTTTCTCTCATTCTGCATTGTTGATTCATGTAACGTGGAATACTGAACTGCGCAGCAATTGGTCTCGAGAAGTACCTCATTAAATATCTCACAGCACAGCAAGCACGAAGGGATATGAAACATATTTTGGCTGAAAGGAGGGAGGGCCATAAAGCATATCAGGATGCCATGTACACTGACAAAGATCCTTATCGTGAGTGGCGTACGAAACTTGCGCGTCGTAAACATGTCGTCAAATTCAGGGAGAGGAGGGATCGAAACTTACTACAGGCGTCGCCGGATACAATGGTCTCTTCTCCTTTTTCTGAACTTACGGAGGGTAACCTTCCTAACTCAATTGTAAAAGACATTATTCGTTCTGTAGTTTCCTATTTTATTAACTGCATCATTAACTAATGTATATGTTTATGCGTTAAATCTGTCAGCCTCGATTGGCCGTGTAGTTGATGATATACGTGAGTCATGCGTAACTGAAACTAGAACACCACAGAATATAGTGTCCACCGGGAGGTTTACCCAATCGAGTCATCGTGATCTAATAATTAACAGCTTAGCACGTGACATATTTGGTGGCCCATCCACCGAAGACAGCCAAGCAATTACAGGTTTGCAAAAGACGCACAAAATTATGCTGTAACTCATATATTCTTAGTTACTAACAGTTTTTCAATCTTTGCAACTACGTTCAGGGTGGGAAGGCTATGAGGACATAGGAGACCCTGTCCACAGCTGTCAGAGGTGTTCTGCGCAGATGTGGTACGGGGAGCGCGACAGGATGGATCAAAGGCCGTTGATCCCAACATTTTCGATGTGCTGCAAAGACGGTGTGGTTGAGTTACCATACCTTACGGACCCCCCTACGCTAATAAAGCATCTACTCCACGGTGATCATCCCAAGAGTCGACATTTTAGGGATAATATTCGGATGTACAACTCCGCTCATGCATTCACATCAAGTGGAGGCAAGATAGACCATTCTATCAACGATGGCAGGGGCCCCTACACGTACAGGATTGGGGGTCAAAATGGTCATTTCATTGGCAGCCTACTTCCGGGTTCCGACGAAACTCCAAAGTTCTGTCAGCTGTACATTTACGATACCGGTGAAGAACTTAACAACAGGAAACGAGCTTATAGGTAATAGACTTTAACGTCGACGCTGGATAAATTCGTTGCAAAACATTCTGATGGACTCACCTATAAATGTTACCTTCGAAATGTTCAATGTGTAGGGGGCAGTCGAATAGAGCGGACAGGTTTGATGACGACCTTATGCTTGATTTGAGGTCCATGATTGATGAATACAATCCGTTAGCTAAGTCATTTCGAATGGCGAGGGATACTATATTGAGCCGGCAGGATAGCGTTGAGGTTAGTCTACGGCTTATCGATGGACGGCACACGGACGGTCGCACATACAATCTCCCGTCCGTGTCTGAAGTAGCTGCGATTATTGTCGGTGACATTGATGAGGCCCTTGAGAGCAGAGACATTGTCGTTGTTGAAAGGTGCGGACGTCTTCAGCGAATTTCTGAACTTCACCCGTCTTACCTCGCACTTCAGTATCCACTCTTTTTCCCGCATGGGGAGGACGGTTACCGTCTTGGAATTAAGCATTGCCAGAATTCTATTGAAACCAGTCGTAACCCAGAGACAGCCCATAATACTCTTACTTTGAGAGAGTGGTTTGCATTTCGTTTGCAGGATCGTCCATCTAATGTAGAACCTGACACTTTGTTGCGAGGAGGTAGGTTATTCCAGCAATTGATTGTTGATGGATACACAATGGTCGAAACCCAACGAATTACTTACCTGAAATTCAATCAGCCTAAACTTAGATCCGAGAATTACAAGCAGCTAAGGAATGCTGTCGAGAATGGAGAAACAGACACCTCATCTCAAGGTGTTAAGTACATTCTTCCTTCAAGTTTTGTTGGTGGTAAAGGTTACATGAGGGAAACGTACCAGGATACGATGACAATTTGTCGCTGGTGTGGCTACCCCGATTTATTCATAACGTTCACGTTCAATCCGAAGTGGCCAGAAATTACACGTTTTGTAAAAAGCAGAGGGCTGCAGCCCGAGGACAGACCCGATATAGTTTCCCGTGTATTCAAGCAGAAATTGGATCTTCTAATGAAAGACTTCAAGGAAAATCACGTCTTCGGACGAACTAGGGCAGGTATATTCCATCCGACATCCACACTTTCCAATTATGAATGTTATTCTATGTACTTTATTATTGTGATGCTAATTTTATGTGATGATTTGCAGTTGTGTACACAATAGAGTTTCAGAAACGAGGTTTGCCCCATGCTCACATACTTTTGTTTCTCGAGAGGGAGGACAAGTTTCCCGAGGCGTCGGATGTTGATGCTGTTATTTCTGCAGAAATCCCAGATCCGTCGGAAAACCCATCACTATACGAAGCAGTTCAGGATTTAATGATCCATGGTCCCTGTGGCCTCGCGAATCCTAATTCACCGTGTATGGTTAATGGTGTATGTACTAAAAGATTTCCTAAGACATTTTGTGAACGTACAACTGTCGATGGCGACGGTTACCCGATGTACCAGAGAAGAGACAATGGCATTAGAATTGACAAGGCTGGTGTGAGCGTTCACAATGGTTTCGTTGTCCCTTATAATGCCGATTTGCTCAGCAGGTATCACGCGCACATAAACGTCGAGTGGTGTAATCAGGCAAGATCCATCAAATATCTATTCAAGTATGTGAATAAAGGGTATGACCGGGTGACGGTTGGTGCATCTGTTAGGACAAAACCCGACGAAGTGGATCACATCCAGGAATACTATGACTGTCGGTACGTGTCACCGTGTGAGGCCGTATGGCGTATCTTTTCATTTGAAATTCACTATAGGACTCCTCCAGTCCTTCGTCTGGAGTACCATTTGCCGAACGAGCAGAATGTTGTGTACAATGACGATGACCCACTTGAAGAAATTGTAGCAAGGTCGAACGGTGCTAGAACGAAGTTCACCGCTTGGTTGGAGTATAACGCAAACCATCAGGAGTCCAGGGGGCTGACATACACAGAGTTTTCAACCAAGTACGTTTGGCAGAGAGAGGGTAGGTGCTGGACCCCCCGTAAGAGGGGCTTTAGCCTTGGCAGAATGTACCATATGTCTCCAAACGGGGGGGAACGATACTACATGAGGTTATTACTGAATTTTGTCAAAGGTGCTACATCGTATGAGGACATTCGTACGGTGAAGGGTGTCTTATACGAAACATACAAGGATGCTTGCTACGCTCTAGGCTTACTGGGTGACGACAAGGAGTATATCGACGCAATAGAGGAGGCCAGCTATTGGGGCAGTGGTGTTTACTTAAGGAACATGTTTGCAACCCTTCTGTATTCCGGAAGTTTGGTGAAACCAGAGGAAGTTTGGGAGAAGACGTGGCACCATCTCTGCGATGACATTCTATCTAGGCGACGGAAGGAACTCCTCAATTTTGGTGAGTCTTTCACTGCTTTTATACTAATATATACTGTTGGTAGCTGTTCAATATTGCAATTCTCCGAATTACATAGATGACGCACAATTATTGAATCCGCTCTAATTTATGTGTATTTCAACACAGAATTGCAAATGACGGATGAACAATTGAAGAACTACGCCTTATCCGAAATTGAAGCTGTACTTCTTGGTAATGGTAGTTCGCTTTCGAAATTCCCGAATATGCCACAACCTGACAATGAACTATTTCGTGTTCATTCGAACAGGCTAATTTCGGATGAATTATCGTACGACCGTGACATTATGCAATCTGAGCACTTATCATATATGTCAACTATTACCGCTGAACAGAGGTCAGTGTATGATTCAATTATTGGTGCAGTTGAATCCGGTTACGGTGGTCTGTTCTTCCTATACGGCCACGGTGGTACCGGGAAGACATTTATCTGGAAAACTCTTTGCGCTGCTTTGCGAAGCAAGGGCGAGATAGCCTTGCCTGTAGCATCAAGTGGTATTGCTGCCACCCTCCTGCCAAGAGGTCGAACTGCTCATTCCAGGTTCAGTATACCTATTAATGTGGATGAGAAGTCCATGTGTCCCGGAATTAGGCCTGGATCTGACTTAGCTGAACTACTCACTAAAGCTAAGCTAATAATATGGGACGAAGCCCCGATGGTTAGTCGATATTGTTTTGAGGCTCTTGACAGGAGTCTTAGGGATATCATGAGAATTGTCAACCCTATGTTTGCGGAGAGACCGTTTGGGGGCAAGGTCGTTGTACTAGGTGGAGATTTCAGGCAAATCCTACCGGTTGTGCCGAAGGGTAGCAGACAGGACATTGTCTACGCCTCAATTTGTTCTTCTCCTATTTGGAGAGATGTAAAGGTCAGACGTTATGCGATATTTCTGTGCCTGACTCATGTATTGAACATGGAACGTCTAACGAATTTTAATTACGTTATATGGTACTGACTGGAATTGCATTTTCATCTGCAGGTCCTTCGGTTGAAAACAAACATGCGCCTTCAATCTGGACGCGACGGAGACGATGTTGATGAAATTCGACAGTTCTCAGAATGGATATTGAATGTAGGGGATGGTCTCGAGGGGGGTCCTAACGATGGTGTAGCAACCATAAAAATACCAGACGAGTTCCTAATAAACCCCGGTGCAGATGCCATTGCAGCAATTGTTGATAGCACATATCCAAATTTGTTAATAAAATACAAGGACACTGACTACTTGCAGGAAAGAGCTATGCTTGCACCAACTCACGACGTTGTTGAGAAGGTTAACGCTTATGTATTGTCAGTATTACCCGGAGACGAAGTTGTTTACCTAAGCTCAGACGAGATTAGCAGTGATGAAACAAGTCGTACTATTCTAGAGTTGTACTCTACTGAGTACTTGAACACGATTAGATCTTCAGGGCTCCCAAATCACCGCTTAACTTTAAAAGTTGGGGCAATTGTTATGCTATTGAGAAACCTAGACCAAGCTAACGGCCTATGTAACGGGACAAGATTAGTTATATCGAAACTCGGAGATCGTGTAATTGAAGCCAAAGTTATATCAGGGGTGAGAAAAGGGGAAATGGCATATGTACCAAGGATTAAAATGTCACCTTCAGATGATACCAAGTTCCCCATCAAGTTTGAGAGGAGGCAGTTTCCAGTAGCTGTATGTTTCGCGATGACCATAAACAAGAGCCAAGGTCAGTCTCTATATAATGTTGGGTTGTTTCTACAGCGACCTGTTTTCACCCATGGACAGCTCTATGTCGCGTTATCAAGGGTGACGACTAAGAGTGGTCTAAAAGTTCTAATCCTAGATGAAGATGCTTTCGACACGGACTCCACCACAAATGTCGTCTATAAAGAGATTTTTTCAAACACTAGATGACAACTATGTTGTAATCTACGCAAAATGTAGGAAACAGGGTAGCCTGGTTTACAGAAATTGTGGAACCGTCTCATGTATCGCTTATTCGGCCTACAATTAAGATTCCCCACATTTATTTGGGTGATGTTCCGGCTTACAGACCTGTCCCCAAAACGTCCCCCGTGAACAACTACCAGGTAGTGTAACACAACTCAATTGGTAGAATTCAAACACAGTTCTAGCATCCACATCGTGAAAAATCTGACCAGATAGTCACACAGTTGTATGTACTCCGTCATTCAAGGTGAAAATATTCAGCGTCGCAAACAAAATAGGGCAAAATAGTAACAATCCTGCCCGGTAAGAGCAATAATCCATTACAGAGAGTTTACAATTTAACAACGAATTAACTGACCAAGTAGAGTCCAACAGTTAATTGAGTAAGATAGATCAGTAGACAATTGAAAAAAGGTCATTGCATTGAGTTAGGAGGAGTTACCTTTCAGACATAGAACCCGGGACGATGCTGCTTCAGCTGATTAAACACGCACACGTACGTCGACAGGCTGTCCGTGTCCGCGTCTCCGTATCCCAGCCTCTTCCAATCAGCTGACAGAGCAATGCAGTTCATCCCCTCCTTCACCAGATCACTATCTGCAGAAGTTGCAACCCACAGGTGAGGACCCGACGTTCTGTCTGAAGTCTTCTCGAAGTCCGCCCGACCCCTACCGACTCTCTCAAAGCACTTCTGCAGCCTGAAAGCACTCTTGAATCTATGCTCGCCCCTTGAGAACTCAACTGCAATGACCCTCTTGAAGTTTCCGGGTTTCCCTTTCCACACATGGAAGACCTTCCTAACAGGGTACCCCAAACTGATCAGTTCGTCCCTCACAAAGTTGAAACTCTGGCCGATTACCCTCCCCTCACCCACTATTTCGTAGGGTAGGTTGTGCATGATGACAGTAGGTGGGTATACATACGTTCCAGCCATGGTTACCAGTTTTCGTTTCTGTTTTGTGTTATATGTCTTGCAGTGGAAGATTGATTCTGATTTTGCAAATGATCGGATGATTTTTTTTTTTTTTGAATGCTAAAGACTTCCCTCAAACGGTTAATGAGTGGTGGATGTTTACTGTGATGTCATTATTACCTCAATTTTGTTAATGTGGCAGCAGTAAATGGGTAAGTATGTAACTTGGAAACCGTAATGTGACCATTTGCTTGCTCAGTTGGTTAAGCAGTCATCATTACTCTTTCACCCAATTAAGTTTCCTCCGTCTTACTGCATGATCTTAGTTTATCGTAATATCTTTCTGTGTAGCAATCCAGACGTTATCAGTCGAGTGTTTTTTCTTTGTCAAAACGTATTCCGTATTAAATCTGTTCAGCTTAATTGTACGGTAACAAAGCTGATTGGTGGAGTCTACGTAATATTCGCTCATACGTTGGTCATTAAATTAATGTACTAGACAACAATTTTGATTATATTCATTCAAAAGTAGTTCGCTTTTAAGTGATTAGTTAACGATTTTACGGACAACCTCAAGTTTACGTTAGTGTTACCCGTGAAAGTACAACTTTAAGTTATTTGTTACTGTGTCGATGCCCAACGTCTCACTGCACAATTACTACCTTCACCCGTTCGCTTTTGGTCACACTCTGTTGGTATTACATACACCATGGCTACGTGTAGATGACGCCACAATGGAGATTTGTCATCGAAAAGAAGTACGGACAATGTGGGGCACCAGTTAGCCAAAATTTGATGAAAATGTTGTCAACAAACATCGTAATCAAAATAGTTGAATACCGAGGTCTAAGTTATTAACATGCAAGCCGGTTACATATATAAAATAATTATTTACAAACACATACGTACATCGTTCAAGCTACATATGTTATTTCTATTTACATCGGAAATCAGTCAACATACTTACATCCGTTCCAATGCAATTAATCGACGTAGAAATCCCGGTAGATTTCATTCAAAGCGTCCATAACATGTCCATAGGTTCCAAATTCTTCGGCCTCGCCCAAGTACGTTCCAACGTAACGACACCAAATTGGCACCATACGGTTGTCCGTGGCCGTTGACAAGTACTTTTCATCCTCCCAAGAAGCAACCCAACAATGTGGACCGGCTTGGTGATCCCACTGTTCGTTCATTGCTTCTTTGGTCATCCCTTCATTTTCAAACTCCCTTTGAAGTTTGAATGCTTGAAAGTAGTTTGGAAGCCTAGCTCCAAACTCAACTACGACCGCCCTTTCGAAATCAAGCGTAGGCGATATACAAGGATCTAACTTAACCACGTTATAACCTAGGTAGATTAATCTCATTTTAAGAATATGCAAATTCTGGCAAATGTACCACCCGTCCTGCACGTCGTACGGCATGTTGTCGAGGATGCACTTAGGTGGCCACATCAACTCTCTATACATTTTAATTGATTAGAAAAAATGGTTTGTGGGGATGGTTTTTTCTTATTGTTGTGAAGAAGCTACATTTGCATGCAAGATCAACGTTTTTGGACAAATGAAGTAAATGATATGACTTTTTTACTTTGCCTATATGTTGTGATGATAATGACTCTTTGACTTCCTTATAGTGTATTTGTGTATGGGTTTTCGTTTGTCGATAATTGTACTAACACATACGACTCAATTTAGCTACGACAATTTTACACCTTCATAATATATACTATTAAGTTACTATACCGTTAACTTCATATCATTCACCGCATACTCGATGTTCAGTAGTTTTTTATATATCGGATGATGTTACCATTGCTAACGGAGGGATAGTATCTGGCCCGTCATTAGATTGGGTTAGTCATAACTACGGTTAGTGTCATTAAGCAAGCCCACTGGACCAATGTACTTGGGCCATGTGAACCCCTCTCCAATATTATTTGAACAGCAGCAATTGGGGGAGTATACAAGGGAATATGGCCCAACTCAAGTTTCGATGTGTATTTCCATCATGCAGCCCAAAACCGTGGATAATCGGTATATGTGTATGTATCTCTACCCAGCCAGCCGAACTAATAACATTGTCTTCTCATTAGTAGTGCGTTCGAAACGATTAGCACCTTCAAATGTGTAATCGTGTTGATATCGACACAAAATAAAAATAAAACCAAGATAAGATTTTTATTTGTTGATATAGTCCTTTCTAATTATTTGTTAAAATAAACGAACATCCCATAAGAATCAGTTTCGTAAAGATGCCAAGCGACATCGGTTGAATTGCATTGCGATGATTACTTGGGACATGTAGGTAGTTGTTGTGTAACCTTTTACCTCTTGCGTAGGTGGAAAGCCTACTCCACAACAAGGAGTAGAAATTAGAATGATCAAAGCATCTCGAAGATATTGCGTCATACTAACTATAGGTTGTTCGTTGTTTCTATTATTTAATAACACCTGACTTAACCTAAACATTCTTAACGAATAAATTAATTTCAATTGTTACATCATTCCACCCTTTATATAACTACAAGCGAACAACCCGTGAAATCTTTCACGGGTAACACACTAGTATATTCTTAATACAAAATTAACTAGTGGTATATTTCTGCAGTGGTTAAGATTGTTAAATTCGATCCAGAGGTTGTGTGTTCGAGTCCCCTACTGCACGGGGCCCTGTTTGTTCTCATTTTTTTTTGCATGGCCGAATGTATTTGCATAAACAAAGTAGTTAATAATTTGAAAATAAAATTATGACAAATTCATAGTATAAAATTACTTCGTATGACAAAGTTATACAAAATATTTGGAGTATAACATATGTTAAATAATATAGATAAATAAAATAAATATGAGGGACCTACAAAGCTACAATACATTGTAGCTTACTATTAGACTAAGTTGTAGCCGGAAAACGATGTTGCCCAAAAATATGAGTTGGCAAGTATAGCTACATCACGTTGTAGCTCACTATTGAACTTGCTCTAAAGGACCACATGAGCATAAAAGCTTCCCGAAGAATAATGACAACTAATCATTTGCCAATCATTGCATAACCATATTGTATTCTCCCTGCAAAAGGAGAATCCTTTTTTGATTATTCATCATCGTTTTGCAAGTTAATTTTGATATTCCCAGGTGAAAGCTTTCACTACAGATGTAATAGCCTATCAATTTGGGGCGTTTGGTTGGTGAGGGGGAAAGGGAATGGAATCAACAAAGGGTATGGAAAGGAAAGGAAAAGGTTACCCTTTGATGTTACTTGTTGTTTGTTTACAAAAGGTAAGGGAATCAGAAACAACTACAAGTCGGGTATGGATACGAGTTGAGTCAAAATTTGGTCGAGTTATATGGGTCATGATTCGGGTTGTGGTTAAAAAATAATTTCCGACGTCTTTCTTTTTACCAATTAAAAAGTTTGAATTTTTTTTTTCCTATTGAGTATGCTGCTATTATATTAATTACACCGTATTTAAAATTTAAAAATTGTAAAATAAAATAAAATAATAATAATATTTTATAATTATTTTATTGCTAAATGATAACAAAAGTAATATAAATTTTATTTTTAATTATTTTTATAATTTATCATGTTATTGTTAATAACTTTTTAATCATTATTTTAAATAGAATAAATTAACCTTGTTAATAACTTTTTAATCATTATTTTAAATAGAATAAATTAACGGGTCAAGTCTCAAATGGGCAATGGGTAAAAAAATATGGATCTTGACCCTAAAATAAATGGGTCAATTGGGTCGAGTCAAAATTTAACGGGTTTGGTGGTGATGATGGTGAGGCCGTGAGGGTAGGTAATGGGTAATCAAAATCCAAATCCTAGGGGGGTGAGGGTAATGGAGATAGAAGGGTTAGGGGTAATGGGGAGGAATGAAAGAGGGAAAGGGAATGGAAAAAATGATGAAACAAACCAGAACAAAGGAAATGGTAATGATTGTTTCCCTTTCCCTTTCCTTTAGACCCCAAACCAAACGCCCCCTATCTCGCCAAATTCATTGCAATTCTGTATCGTTTTCAGTTCTGAACCCATCATCTTAATTTTCTGTATTATTGTACATTTGTATATACTCCTGTAAATAAATGCACTTACGACTAAGAAATACTCCGTAGAAGTTACTTTAATATATGAAACTGTCCCCATCACTGACTTCGTTCTTGCTGAGATAAATGACTCACAGTAGACGCAATTCCGAGCATGGCTCGACATAAATTCAGTACAAACTGGAAAATTTGAAGATAACTCAACAAAGATGCCTACTAATCATTCATCCTTTCGAAAACCCATCCATTACACCCTTTTTCTGGGACACTGTTGACCGCCCAACAGTAGTCATAAGCAAATAAGCAAATCCCTAAGAGTGAAATATTACAAATATGAAAAAGCAAATCAAGAGCAAAAAACCCTGACGAGGTAATTTCAACAAGCCCCGCCAGCATAGTGTATTTGGGCTCAAATCGGGAAAAAAAGAGTTTTCAACAAGAGAGACCGATGAGTCTGAAGATTAAAATTCACGTCACCACCAGATTAGGCTGCCGGCTCTGACTTCTCCGTGTCCATTGGATCTGCATTCGGCTCTTCGCTGCTCTCATTGGCCCCCGTGGTAGAGTTTGTGTCCCCACCAGCAGACTCAGCCTCCTTGCCTTGAGTTGGTTGTGGCTCAGGTGTTGCAGGCTTTGGTGGAGCTGGTTTGGGTTTCGTCATTATTGGTCTACACAGCCTGTTATGAAAGAACTCGATTGTTGGTCTCACAAAATTCAGTTGGTTGAAGGGGACATTTCCTTTTATCTAGATAGTTTACTTGGGTTCGATGAATAAGTCTAACTTCACCCTACAAGCCGAATTCAAACTACTCCAACATGGAAACCATAAGACAGGAAAAAAATTATGTTCCTTTTTCCCTCCGTCACCTTTTGACTGTATCCAAAAAAGCCTTACGAAAAGCTCCAAATAACAAACTTTATGTCTGTTAATAAAACTCTTCTGGAATGAGACCATGCCCATGTCCAATATGACATCCCATGCCACATAAATGGAATTCATACCCAAACCTTAGCCCACCTCCATTGCTGGGGTTGGAAAAAGGCAACAGATAAGGCCTTTCAGTGGTCAGAGAGAGGGTAAAATTGTACTACGTAATTCTAATAGTATCCATGAATTCCCTACACCTTTAGAAATATGAGATTATACAAGAAACTGTGGAATTAGTTTACATACATCCCTCTACATTTACTTCAGAGAAAACTTCAAATGTTTCAATTCTGTAGATATATTCCATGTCTAAAGTATCAAGTCATACTGAGTCCAATGCTTGGACATATAGGTGGTGGTTACTAATAAAGGGAGTAATAATATACAGTAACAATGATCATACCTATTAACCTCTTCGGCCTTTTTTAGAACATCAGCTGTCCGCAAAACAGGCATTGCATGTTTGGGAAGTGCATCCTGTTGCGGCTGTTTCTCTCTCAGCCACGCTACAGCTTCTGCACAAGCATTTAAAACCTACAAACCACAATGGATGTATGTCATGTGACTTGTATACAGAGCACAACTGACCTCTAAATTATGCACAATTACCTTATGTTTTTCTGGAAGCTCAATATGATCAAATTTTGGGTCAGCTGACATTGCTGCTTCCTTGAAACTATTGATACAATAAACAAGTTGTTGCACAGCACCTCCTCGCTCCATATGCTCCTTGTAACGGTCCTCAACAGGGTTACCTCTCTACAATTCAGGAATTATCAAAGAAACTCGTAATTTGAGAGCATTCGCAGCCTTAACAATCTATAGGAATAATATGGCCCTATTCACAACACCAATTTCCGCCAGAGTGAAACAATGGAAGAAGGAAACAAGTGAGATCTTCAACAAAGAAAATGCCAAAGGCTTTACCTTTTTCAGCTCGTCAAGCTTAGCAGTATAGACACTCTTGGTCTCATCTTCGCCATCTTCATACAACCAATCTTCTACTTCCTGAAGGGTAGCAATGAACTCATCCTTCTCTGAAGGAGTGACAAACTCGTAATATTTGTCATTAAGCTGGGCATCACCACAACACAGAGATGGAGTAAAACAAATTAGAAAAACAACAAAAAAAAGTTTTAAAAGCAATATCCAAAGTATGAACACATATACCTTGTTTCTCATGTCATACACATACGCTTCCACAGCATTCTTCCGATCCTTCGTTTCTTCCATAATGCGATCTTGCAACGCCATTTCAAATTCCTTCTCAACTGCTTTCTCTACATCACCCTTCGACAGTCCACCATGGACTATCTCTGACACGGGAACAGTAATTTTCTTCAGCTTTTTCTTTGAAGCATCAGTCTGTAGGACACAAAACAGGATGAGATTGGAATAATCATTTTATTGCTACAAATTGTATGTCATGCCATCGCACATATCAATGGCTAAAATACAAAATACTAGAGCTTAATCAGCCAGTGAGAACCAGGCAAATGATGCCTCCCAAGAAGAGGTGGTAAGCTAGACCCTCAAAAAGATGTTAGTTCCTCTTTGAACGTATATCCCTTGAGTCACAAGGGTAATACAATGTAAAAGAAAGAACAATCCAATCCTACGACCAATCGTACATCATGATGGTGTCACCGCGTTATGTGGTTATGATAAGACATTATTGGCATCATATCACATATCCATCGTAAAATTGAGTCGTGACTGAGTCAGTAAGGCCGACATTTGATCAGTGATGGAGGCATTTTTAGCACAATGACGGAGATAAGGCCAAGACCAATTCTGAGATCAGGTATCAAACCAAAGATCAGTAAGACATTCTGAGATCACATATTAAACCAAAGATCAGTAATACAAAGCTCATTTGTTTCATAATTCAGTAATAAGAAGGAAAAATAGAGTCCATTTGCAAATGATATGGCATACATGCAAATTGAATAGGTAAGAAATCCGCAGCTGGCATTCCCAAGCTAGACCCCCAAAAAGATGGAGGTTCCACTTTAAACATTTATCCCACGAGTCACAAACTCACAATGTGAAGGGAAGATCAATCCAATCCTACGATCGTCCATCATGACTGTCTCTATCATTAGGCTAAAATTTTACAGGATCACATATCTAGCAACAAGTCACTAGTTATTCATCAAGGCCGAGGTTTAATCAGTGTTGGACGCATTTTTAGCACAATGGCCAAGATAAGGCCAAGACCAATTCTGAGATCAAATCCCACATCAAAGATCAATAATACAAATCTCAGTAGTTTCATGATTTAGTATTAGAAAGAACATAGAATCCATTCGTAATGATATGGCTTACCAGCGAATTAAATAGATAAGAAATATGTAGAATGCACTAACTCCAACATAGGAAAATCACCCCCAAGTTTTGAAAGCAAGATGGCAATCCAGTATTCACTACAACCTTATGAAACTATTGTACCTACAATCAAACACTTCAGGCTACCGAGCTACTGTGTTAGCAATTAAAACATTCAAAGCCATACCTTGGCATCTGTATCCATCTGAGCTGGCTTTTCTTCAACCTCGGGTGCAGAGGCTTCTCCAGACTCAGGAACACCATTTTCTGCCGCAGGGATTTCACCCTTGGCATCTTGCATGGTGACATCACTTTCAAAAGTTACTCCATCATTTGGAGAATCAGTTTCCATCTTAGCAGCATCTTTCGCTACAGGTACATCAACATCTTCCTCTTCTAAAAGCTGGGATAAAACTTGACAAAATCAACAAGGGTTTCACAAAAAGAGGCAGGTGCATTCAAATGCAAAGGGGGAAAACAAGAAAAAAAAAACATTAAAACAATTGTTAGTCAACCAATAGCAGTAGACTCACAGTAGCTGAATCCACGGACACAATCCCATGCAGATTTAACCTTACTCTAACCTTGAGCTTTGCAGAATCACCTTTAGCAGAGTGGACAGGACCAATCTATTCATTCAACCAATAGAAACAAACCAATTAAGGCAAGGACTGGATGAGAGATGAGAAATAGAATAGCATAACTGCCAAAGACAATTGTTCGAAAGATGTACTTCCGAAAGTACGTTGATAAACTTATACTCGGTTGTGTTTTAGTCATTATTCAGGGCTTGCTTGGGATGGGGTAGATTATTAAAGGGTAATGGAGCTCAAAATGTGAAGAAACCATAGATAGTGGTGGATAGTGGTGGTGTTTTATAGTGTAAAGAGAAGGTGAGGGAGTAACAATTACCCCATATGGGAGTAATACATAACTCTCCCTAGGTAATGTATTACTCCCATGTGGGGTAATTATTACTCCCTCACCTTCTCTTTACACTATAAAACATCACCATTATCCACCACTATCCTCCATTTCCTACACATTTTGAGCTTCATTACCCCTTAATAATATACTCCCATCCCAAGCAAGCCCTTAGGCTTAACAAAATGACTTTGGGAGCGGGACATGTTTCAAGGGAAAGAGTGGTAACAAATTTGGTCATCCTTGGGTTCTAACTTCTAAGAGTGAAAAGATGACCAATAAGACAAGGAAGAAATAAGAGCAAGCAAAGGAGGCGGGTTGGGAAAAGTGCAGGAAGTGCCTAGCCATTGTGCACACCACGCTTACTCTTTGCAGGCCACGTCTTATTCTTTGCACACGCAGCGCCGTCATCACACATTTTGAGACCCAAGACCCATATTTTCTATGCTTAGTATAAAAAGTTTAGAGTAGGATTTATCAAATTATTACATCATTTTAAAGGGTAAACCCTATTAGATCAAAAATAATGTACAAGCTTGTACTGGAGAACTAACATTTATTTCTTGGCGTAATATTTCAATCTTGCAATCCTAGTCCTTCGTAAGACACTTCTCAATCTTTTAGTAATGTTTATTTCTTGGCATAACACGACGGGTAAAATCTTTCCATACTTCCTCCATTCCATGGGATTGAACAAGTTTGATAAAATCCCCTTCCCATATTTTACGAAGGTATCCAATCCAGAGTAACAGTTACAAAGTTTGTTAAGATGTGAAATATTTATTCTTGATTGTTTTTATTGTATTTTTCATAACTATTATTCATACTAATATTTAGTTGCAAAAAAATCTTCTTTAACTTGTAGTTTGCAACCCTTCATAACATTTATTATTAAGGCTTTCAACTTGATTTTGAGTTTGAAACTATATATTTTTATTATAATTTTATTGTTCGGCTTCCTAATATTGCTACTATTATGCTCTTCTTCTTTTGGAAATGACTTGACAACTTTAGGTAATGATTCATGTTAGATGACCTTAAATCTAAATATTTTTGGACTAACGTGTTGATGTTGTTGTTTGATATGAAAAAGAAACATCCAATGGAACGAATACTAACCGTATAAGTACTGATCTGGGGTGGGGCCTGCAACTCACTAACATCGGCATACTGCAAATCAACAGCTAATGTGCCTGTTCGTGTAATTGTTACCGCCTTTAAGCAAGGGATAGGAGTTCCCTTGGGTATAACTATAGTGCTGTGCTGCCCATCAGTTACTCCATTTTGTCCCCCTGCAGCAGGATTTTTCCAGGACATTGTAATGGAAAATGGGAAGCTTTCGTTAACCTGGATGACAAAAAGGTATGTTATTACACAAAATTTTACATGATTAAAAAGCAAGAACTGGAAGGCAATATATACAACTAAGAGAGACTGTGGAAGCAAGAAACATACTCCGCAATAGACCAACTCGTAAACACACATATACACATGCTCAATTGATATAAACCCAATAGCATTATACATAAACTTATGTTAATCGTCAAAGTACTTAGGCCTGATGATACATTCTAGCCCACAAACAGTAACTCTTCAGTAATTATAGTTGTAAAGCACTAGAAATAGAAAGCACACAATAACAAATCACCAATCCAATACCTGAAACTCTTTAACTCTAAAGGTGGGACTAAGGATTGCACACTCCAAAGCACAGCCCTTTGCCACACACTCGCTAGCATTCATAGTACGCCGGGGCTCCTTCCCAAAGAATTCAGTCATAATCTTTATGACGGCTGGAACCCTAGAACCTGAGCCGACAACCTCGACAGTGTGAATTTCTTCAGTAGTAAGACCAGCTTCTGCGAGAGCCTTTTCCAAAGGCTTCTTCACACGCTCCAAAATAGGAATGCTAATTTCTTCAAACTCTTCCCTCTTGATGAATCCTTTGACATCCTTCTCATCCATTAAGCACTCAATGTTCAATGGAGCCACAGGATTGGCACTCAAAACCTTCTTTAGCTTCTCACAGGCCGCTCTAAGCCTGAGGCAAGCCCTTGCATTCTGATAAACATCAATCTTGTACTCTTCCTTAAACTTAGCAGCGAAGTGCTGGAAAAGAACTTCGTCGAAGTCACGCCCGCCTAAAGATCGATCAAATGAATGAGCCAAGATCTTAAGCTGGCCTTTTTTTAAGGCAGCAATGCACACTTGCAAACTAGAATGTCCAACATCTACAAACGCAATGTTTATAGGGTCATTTTCAGGCAGGTCTGTCTTATAGATACCATAGGCTAAAGCGGTAGCTGTAGTTTCATGGATTAGACGAAGAGGATGTAGACCAGCAATGGTCGCAGCATCTAGAATAGCTCTTCTCTGAAGATCAGTGAAGTATACTGGAATTCCAATACAACAGTCAACAACTGCTGCATTCAAGTTCTTTTCCGCGATGCCTTTCAAATTCGAGAGAAGCATACCCAAAACCTGTGTCGGGGTAAATGTCTTGGTTTCTCCTAGATATCTTGCGTGGATCAAGGGGAACCCATCAGGCCCTTCAGTCACTGTAAATGGTACTGATTTAAGATCCCTTTGAAGCTCTGGATCAGAAAATGGCCGACCAATCAGTCTTTTAATCTGGGAAATGGTGTTTTTAGGGTTCATCAATGCAGAAGCAGCTCCAGCTGTCCCAACAAATCGCTGTTTCTCACCAAAGGAAACAATTGCAGGAGTTTCCCTGTTTGACTCATCATTGAGGACAACATCGATACCCCTTTGCCTTGCAACGGCAACGACACAGCTCTGATTACCAAAATCAAATCCAACCACGCTCATCTTTCAGGTACGGATCTCAACCTAGAAAAAACAAGCACAAAAACATAATGAATTCAATTAGTGAAGCACAAATACCACACTGCACCAACATAAAACATTGAAACAACCTCATTTTGCAAGTAGGACAGTATGAACAATTACAGGGTAGGGCTTAACCTTGTAAATCATGAGGAGCAAAATAGCAACATGATTCTTCAACACAATAAACGCCTATTTAAAACATGCATCATAGCAGTGGGGAAATGTATCGCATACTCGGATGCAAGCACAAACACTAACAACAGCCCAAAAGGGCAGACACCACTCTACTATTCTAGCTTTATGCAATGTTTTTCCATATTAACATAAGCCGAAACCTTGTTTCAATACAACAATTTGAGAATTATGACATAAAGAACAGCTTATTCACATGAACTATGAATAAAATAGTTCATCACATCTCAAAGGTACTCGCACAGTTTAACCTTAATTCCAATTGATTTGCAAAGGGGTTAACAGTTATGTACATCATTCGGAAACAAAGTTCAGTCGAAAGTCAAATAATAAGAGTTAATCCAACAAAAACCAAGCGAATAACAACTTTGTACATCAAACAAACATGAATCAACATAACATAAAATCGCACTTTTAGTCCATTCAAACGTAATTATCATTGACCGGTGATACAAAAATACGGCAAAGAAAAAACATCGAATACGATTGACATAAATCTGATAGCAAAAAGAACGAATCTGAATCTAGTCTAGTAAATAAAAAATAAAAAGGACAAAAAAAATCTAGGGTTTATGGGTTATGAAGTAAATAAAGGTAGAGGGGAAATGGGGATCGGAGGAGCATACGATGAAGTGGGAGCGGGAGTAGATGGGACGGCAGAGGAGAGGCGGCGTACAAGAGAGATGAATACAGATGGTTGTCGAGGAATGCAAGCAACTTCTCGACTACTCTTAATATTTATACAAGGTTTTATATGAGAGGCGACAGACGAGACACCAATTCATCTTTCACTTCAATCAAGCCATCAATAATTAATACTGTATGGAGTACTTCCTCCATCTAACTTTAGACTTTACTTGTATTAAATCTGTTTATAATATGCACAGACGACCGTTAAAAAGGTTTATGCGATTTATGTTTTACATATCCGCACGGTTATATATTTTCAATAACACTTATACAAACAAATTAAAAAATGACAAACAGGAATTGAAGACTAAAATTCAGAATTGTTCTAGTGATAAACTATCTACTAGCGATAGGAATTCGATTGAGGGATTGGAATGTAATTGAATGACCTTATGGTCATTAACTCTGTATATTCATTCATTTATTCAATTTTTACCATTTACCAAATAAAAAAATAAAAAATGATACATTGATTATCTTCGTAAAAGAAATATGAAGTAGCAAGTATAGATATTTAAGTCATAACATATCTAATACATCATAATTTTTGAAATATTTCCTTGAAGCAACTGGATAAGGAGACGTTCCATAAGATTGAACTCCAAACTGACATTGCACAGGTCAGAATGCAGGATATACAGAAAGCGTTAGCCAGTGATATGGGAAACCATGATCTGATTCGAGAGAAGATTGAGGCTATGGAGAAGTTTAGACTGCTGAACACGGCTAGAATGAGTTATCTAAAACAAAAGGCTAAGATTCATTGGCTAAAGGAGGGTGATGCAAACACTGCTGTATTCCATGGATCATTGAAAACTCGGAGGATAAAAAATACAGTGAATCAAATTGAGGATAAATATGGGAGGGCGCATACCAGTTCAGAAGATATCCAAAAAGCTTTCCTAGAGTTCTATAAAGAACTATTGGGAGAAAAGAAAGAAACTGTCAAAGTCGTGGGACATGTCATGCGGCTTGGTCCAGTATGTAACGCAGCCCACTGTGAGATTCTTAATAAGCCGGTCACTAGAGAAGAAATTCGGGATACAATGTTTAGCATTCCCAATGATAAGGCCTCGGGACCCGATGGATACTCTAGTAAATTCTTCAAGGATGCGTGGGATATTGTCGGAGATGATGTTTGTAATGCTATTTTAGATTTTTTCAAATCTGGCAGGCTGTTGAAGCAGATTAATGCTACTGCTATAACGCTCATCCCAAAAATTGAAAGACCTACTTCGGTTATGCAATTTCGGCCAATTGCTTGTTGTAATACGGTATACAAGTGTATCTCGAAAATCCTCTGCAAGAGATTAACACAAGTCTTACCCGATATCATTTCTCCTGTTCAAGGGGGATTCATTCGGGGGAGGAGCATTGTAGAAAACATTCTCATATGCCAAGATTTAGTGAGACTATATTCGAGGAAAGCCGTGTCACCAAGGTGTATGATAAAGATGGATATGCAAAAGGCGTATGACACCGTCGAATGGGATTTTATGAATCAAATGTTACAGCAGCTGAGCATTCCAGACCATTTTCGAAATCTGATATTACAATGCATATCCACGGCCTCGTTCTCGCTTAATCTTAATGGGGAATCCTTTGGATTCTTTCATGGGATGCGCGGTCTGAGACAGGGAGACCCGTTATCTCCACTTTTGTTCACAATTTGCATGGAGTACCTATCCCGGCTGCTCAAATATACTACAGAAACAAGGGAGTTCATGTATCATCCCCATTGCAAGCAACTGAAGTTAGTGAACTTAATGTTCGCTGACGATCTCCTCTTATTCAGTAAAGGGGATATCCCGTCAATGATGGTCCTGTTGCGAACATTTGCTACTTTCTCCAAGGCCTCGGGTCTTCAACTCAGTAAAGGTAAATCGAACATTTACTTTAATGGAGTTAGCAAAGAAATTCAGCAAGACATCCTAGCTGTTTCGGGATGTAAGCCAGGTACTCTTCCGTTTAAATACTTAAAGGTGCTGATTAGGTCTGGTCGCCTATCCATCCTCGATTGCCAGCCTTTGGTTCACAAAATTACTGAAAGAATTAGACGGTTGGGGGCGAGAAAATTGTCTTATGCTGGCCGATTAGTCTTGATCAAGTCAGTACTTTCGACTCTCCATAATTACTGGGCAAGTATCTTTGTTCTTCCCAATGGGATTATTAAACAAATTGAAGGTATATGCAGAACTTATCTCTGGGAAGGCAGGTCTACTTATACGAGACCTCCGCTTGTTTCGTGGAGGAAGGTCTGCGTCCCATACAACGAAGGGGGATTAAATCTGACACAGTGTGCAAATTGGAACAAAGCGGCTATCGGAAAAATGGTCTGGTGGATCATCAAACACCCGACTAAGCTCTGGGTAACCTGGGTCAATTCGATTTACCTGAAAGGGCAGCCATGGCTACAGTATAGCCCACCTGCGGATGTAGGATGGGGTTGGAGAAGGATATGCAAGGTGAAAGACAGGCTAAAGAATGGGATTGAAAGTAGGGAATGGAATGACTCTAATCAGTATACCACAGCTAAAGGTTACCATTGGATCAGAGAAAAGGAAGAAGAAGTGAACTGGCATAGACAGATATGGAACAAATGGACAATCCCGAAGCACAGAATGATTGCGTGGATGTTCCAACATAATGCACTGAACACGATGACCAGGCTGCATAAACTGAACGTGACACTAGACGATTTATGCATCATTTGCCGTGTGCAGGAAGAGGAAATCGGACATCTCTTTTGGGAATGTGAGTTCAGCAGGAGAATCCTGATGAGTATAGCGACTTGGATTGGGCAAGATCTTAGCAGACGGATCACAAATGATTGGCGAGACAGAATGAAAGGTAGCAAAATGAAGCGAGCAATGGTCAATAGTGTGATTAATGCAACCATATATAACATATGGGAACAGAGAAACAAATGTAGAGTGGATGGTGTGCTGATTCAGCCACATGTAGTGAGTAGGAATATGATTAAGGAGCTTAAATGTTATTTCAGTAATGTTCAGAAAGGTAAAATCAATGCTAGGGATGAGAATTTCTTCTCTAGATTGATGGGCAACTAATGTATATTTGATTCTTTCATTTATATAATACTTACACTTTCCCAAAAAAAAAAAATTTCCTTGTACACTACGTTTTTCGTCACATTTGATGCACCCCCTTCATCCCCGCAAATAAGAACCTTTAACTCTTTCTTATTTGTCACTCGGGAAACCGCCACATAAAGCTGACCATGAGTAAAAATCGACTTAGGATAAAGGCCAACTTGTGAGAGAGATTGTCCCTGAGACTTGTTTATGGTCATCACAAAACACACGGTTATCGGGAACTGTCTTCTGTTAAAGCGTACAGGATACTTGGTCAAGTCAGAGGGGCTCACTGTAATCCAAGCAAGATGCACTTTTTCACCCTTGTTCTTTCCAGTTAACACTGTGGCCCTGATCACGCGAGAGGCCAAGTTCGTTACTGTCAACCATGTGTGTTACATAGCCCACGTGGTTCGAACCGAGTCAGCACCGCGCTAAGCGAACCGAGTCAGCACCGCACGAGGCCCACTAACGTTCACGACGCTAGGTCAAGCCGCGGGAGCCTTAATCCCCAAGTAACAATTATCCTCCTCCCTCTCGGTTTTGGAAAGTATCAAAACCGTATCCTCAAAATCCCAACGGCACCACCTGACGTGCCTGGGTCTCCCCGCACCCGGACCCAGGCGCCTGAGTCTCAGTACGCCCTAGCTTGGGCGCCTATGTGGGCGACGAGGGCCGAAAACACCTATAAATACCCCCCCTTCACGCCCTCATTTCGACACAATTCACAACTTCTCTTCTCCCTCAAAACTCTCGCTAAGGGCCCGCACTCCGAAACCCGAGGCAAACGACCCACTCGATCGTAGTTCCGGTAGTAAAGCGACATCGACGCTACTCCTCACTTTCGAGCACTCCACTCGATACCGAGGTGCCTGTGATCGACTAGCTCAAAACTAGTACCCAGGTTCTATCAGATTAGCCGCAGAACTAGTCCTTAGCACCGCGCTAAGCGAACCGAGTCAGCACCGCACGAGGCCCACTAACGTTCACGGTGCTAGGTCAAGCCGCGGGAGCCTTAATCCCCAAGTAACAATTATCCTCCTCCCTCTCGGTTTTGGAAAGTATCAAAACCGTATCCTCAAAATCCCAACGGCACCACCTGACGCGCCTGGGTCTCCCCGCACCCGGACCCAGGCGCCTGAGTCTCAGTACGCCCTAGCTTGGGCGCCTATGTGGGCGACGAGGGCCGAAAACACCTATAAATACCCCCCTTCACGCCCTCATTTCGACACAATTCACAACTTCTCTTCTCCCTCAAAACTCTCGCTAAGGGCTCGCACTCCGACACCCGAGGCAAACGACCCACTCGATCGTAGTTCCGATAATAAAGTGACATCGACGCTACTCCTCACCTTCGAGCACTCCACTCGATACCGAGGTGCCTGTGATCGACTAGCTCAAAACTAGTACCCAGGTTCTATCAGATTAGCCGCAGAACTAGTCCTTAGCAACGAAACTCTGCCGGAGTAGCCGCGAGAAGGTCAAACGGTAACGGAACTCTGCCGTAATAACTGGTCCAGCTAGGAGGATCCGCCTGTCGAAGTCGTATCGTCACTAGGTTGCCATCTAAACAAAATTTTCCATATTCGCACTTTTATTGTTATGCACTACGACTACACTAGATGTGGGCACTAGGCCCACAAACATCTACTAAAATACGTAACGTCCCAACTTCAACCGCAAACACTAAAACACACTAAATAGACCCGAGTAATTCCGAGATCCGTTCTCAAACTATCTATGCATCGTGTCCCGTTTAGTGTATACTCCGAGGGTGCAACTCCTCATAATGTGATTTACTTACATTCGCATTTACAGTTTTTCGTATGATTTATTGCTTTTATGACCTTATAATCGCGTGCTAAATCACCTAACACGGAATTCAAAACGTAAAACAACTAAAATTGAACAAAGTGATGGTCGTGTTCCGTATTAGTCCCGTTGCTCGCCTTATTAGGTTCGACGCATCTCTATTAATACCGAGCCGACGCATCTTAAGCAGAATACCAGGTAAGGTATACCACGAGAATGACTAATATCCGTATTATCGCGTTAAAACTGATCTGCTAATACGTATAATACTAGTACTCTCTACTCTCCTACGTGCATCTTTTCATGGCCTGCTTGTCACATGAAATCGCATGCAAAGAATGTAAACACAACTACTTCGACGACAAAACATACTTGTCTTTAAACAACCGACATAACAAAAGGTTTAGGGTTAAAATAACGGATGTTACAATACTTCCACCACAACAAAAGAACTAGGATATCAGCCCACCGATTGATTAGTAGAGGCCGCTATAGTGCGGGCAGGATTGGGCGTTGACATCTATCGGATGTTGGCTTCCCAATACGTACCGTCACCCCTTACTCAGAATCGACGGTTTCCGGATGTCCGAAACCATTGGCAATGAGAGTCATTCCAGGCATGGAGTGCTTAAGGGTACAAGTCTTTATCTTTAGGTCTCGTGCCACTCAAATTTGAGCCGACAAGGGATCAAAGTTGACTTGAACGGTTTCCGAGTCCCCATAATTGACTCGGTGGCGACTCCACAAATCAACGACAACTTCAGTTCACTAAAAAGTTCGCCTTACCAAACAATACGGCCTTTAAACATTTACAACCACGACTCGATCGATTCCCAAACGGAAACACGGGTGCCCGCACCCGTCTAGTACAAGTCCGGATCATCATCCAAATCAAGGTTCGACACTTCGCCTCGTACGCGAGATCGGACCGGCCCCCGGCAGGGAGAGGGCCGCGTGGGTGGCCGCCGCCACACGTTGAAAACAGGGTCAGTCCCGCGCGCGGGGCGCCGGGCGGTGCGGACGGACGTCCACAGTAACCTTATTTCATGATTTGGAATACCGAAATATTTAATAGAGTTAAGGAATTCAGTGGAACTCACCTAAAGGGCCTCAACATTTACTTCTTCTTTGCTAATCTCATCTACACTATTGTAAATTTTCTCTTCGCTAGGGAATAAAGACAGTACATATAGTCATTAACGGACTCAACCACTTCGTGTGTCGATGCAAGGATTGCACGTTCTTGGAGGTAGTGATGGTCACCAAGTTGGTGTTGGAATGAAGGGTAAGTGCTCTCTATGATAGACCTAATCGGATCGGTCACAAGCGTGATTAGGATGTCATGAGGAAGCTCAAATTCAACTTCCCGATCATTCTCACCTCCTACTAAGCCATCCCCAATCCTCAAAATCCATTCAGAAAATTATCTAATCTCTTGAGAAGTAGAGCTTGACCTTCCAGCTTGGAGGCGCATGTTCTTCGTAAGTGTCAAAACTTTACACGAAGGCCATAACTCAGACGAACAAAGAGACGTAAACACAATGTCTGATCGATTTCCCTTCGGAACAACCGACAAAATTTGACGAAAGTCACCCCTAAACACAATCACGCACTTTACCTCCAAATGGCTTGTTGCAATCTTCGTTCCCGGCACACCTCAATATAACATCTCTAAGACTTCTATTGAGAGCTTCGAGGCTATGTTTGTGTGTCATTGGGGGCTCGTCCCATATAATCAGCTTCGTCTTCATTAAAAGACTGGTTAAATCTGTACCAGATTTGATTCCCGAGCATGTAGAATTCTCATTACAATCCAACGAAAGTCCAAATCTAGAGTGAGTTGTTCTGCCACCAGGAAGTAGAATGGATGCAATATCGCTTGACGCTACAGGTAAGACAATCCCCCCCTTACTTCGTATAGAAGCACACAATGTTCTCCAAATAAAAGTCTTCCCGGTCCCACCATGTCCAGACAAAAAGAAAACCCCACCACGGTTGGCACCTACAACATCAATATTCTCATCGTAAACTGATAGTGCTCCTCACTCATCGTAGCTAATAGACTCGGATACTCTTCCCCATCACGTCTTTATCATATGAGGTCTCGTCTAAAACGAACTGGTTTACACGGCGTGTTATAGTAGAGTTGTTTGGTAATGGCATACCTTCAAACCTACTTGAACTATTACCGGTGCTTCGAAGAGATCCCTCAATATAAATTAGCATGTAATTCTTCAACTCATCGTCTGATAGTCGTAGTTCTACTAAAAAATGCGAATGTGTTAGAGTCAGTACTCTATAATTCAATGCGTAAAAGAAAAGTAAAGCGCAAGTAAGATTAGAGTTGCGTACCTCTGTTTTGAAGAATGTTCCTTTGTCTATGTAGAATATCATCTGACATTAAATGCCACGTCTGATCTCACACTAAACTTGGCATCCCAATGATCGCGCCTCAATCGGATCGGTCGTTTTAGCGAAAAACGGGGGATCAAACAATATTTATAGACTCGGAAATATCACAAAAACAAACAAGTAATCGTGGTAAGTCGAGGTCGGTCCACAGGGAACGGTGTGTGTCTGTGAAGCTTAAGGTGTCGTGTTCGATGTCTTAGAAGGGGGTTTTGTAGAGTTCGAGTCTATACTAAGGGGAATAACGACGATGATGGCTTAGGGGTGATCAATTTAGGGAAAGACGTTAGGGAGAAGTCGGGATTCGGTACTTGGAGTCTAAGAAGGTCGGGATCGAGTTTTTGTCGCAATATTGATAAACTCACCTAAAAACCCGCTTTCGCGGTGAATGAGGATAAGTCCCTAGTCATGGTAATTTCTACCCCGAGTTTCCCCATATTGATAGAAATTAGTCAAGGTCGGTTTAGTTGGCCGGACTAAAACAACAATGACATAACACCATAAATAAGATAAACCAACATGCAAGCAACCCACCAACATCCCTATATTCAAATAATCCAAGCCCTCATCCCTAAACTCCCCAACAAGAAATCTACTCACAGATCATTATGGAAATCATCACAACATGCATATTAATTAGATCTAAACAAGATGATGATGAGAAAACAACACAAAAACTAAATTAGAGATTAGAGAGTGGAAGAGAATTATACCAACTATGTAGATCTATAAGAAATAAGGAGATATCATAGATAAAGATTGAATCTTTGATGAATAAAATGGAGAACTTGTCACTAATCCTCCAATAAACCCAACAAATCTTCAAATAAAACTTGAATAATCTTCTTACAATCTTGAAATCTAAATAATTGTTGATGGAAACTTGTAGATCTACTATTAATTACTATGTAAACTACTAGAATTTTTGAGAATTTTTCTAGATTACTACCACTAATGGATGGTGTAATAGGATGGTGGAGTGGTGTGATGTCTTCCCTCCTTAGCACAATGGAGAGGTGGTTTAGGCAATGAATTAGGGTAACATATATATATATATAGTAATCTCTTAATGGATCCTTAACCTAAAGCCCAAATCCAACTTTATGCTCCATTAGTGAGACAATCTCCCTTAGCATCTCCATGGGGTGAAACTTTGCCCTGCGGACTTGGCGTCAATTCCCACCGGGTGAAAATTTCGCTCGGTCAGATTTTCTTCCATTTTTCGCGTTTTCGGCACTTCTTTCCATCGGGCGAAATTTCACCCGGTGGGCGAAATTTCGCCCGGTCAGTTTCGCCCGGTGGGGAGTTCTCGGAAATTCTTTGGGAGGCACTTTTACCGTCGGGTGAAATTTCGCCCGGTGGTGTCTCACCGGGTGAAATTTCGTCCGGTCATTTTTCGTGGCCTCGAGTCTTGTCTCATTCTTCGTTGTTTGATCGGATGGCTTTAAACTTTAAGTTGTGTGCTTTGCTCTTTGGACGGTTTTCCTTTCTCTTGTGCTCGTGGAAGCTCAATCGTGATTTTTGTAGCAAAACCTATCAAAATCGATAGAAAAACTACCAAAAACACGTAAAACGCACAAGAGGGACGCTAATGCGAGAAGTACGCAAAATATGGCGATAATCGCACTCAAGACTCGCAAAACGAGGGAAAAACGGGTCTAAATGAGAGGAAAAACGGTCTAAATTTAGCACACAATAATTCCCCCACACTAAATCGTTGCTCGTCCTCGAGCAAAGACCCAAAAAGAAATTACAAACTACTACTACTAGCTAGACTATGCTAAGCCGATACGGGGTAATTAACGGGCCCGCTCAGTCCCTTCAACTCACATCGAAATACTTATGAGGTAAAGTACTTCCATGCAAGGCAAGTTGGGGCTTGCTCAAAATGCTGGATGCGACTAAACACATAAAAACACATAACACGAAAGGATAGACGCATCCAAAGCAAAAATAAAACACCGAATCCCTCATCGAGACGGCGGGGGAAGACACCGATTACTTATCTAAAACAACAATAAACTTCCAAAATAAATGACCCATGTAAACAAGGACCAAAACCTAATACTATGACGATTAAGCAATATAGATGTTGATAACTTAGCTAGGTCCGCCTAATCTTCTAAAGGGGTACTACGTGACGTATAATGGAGTGGAAAAAGTGAACCATGGATTAGTTCGACACTGTAGGTAGGTGCAGTCCCGCTCTCTTTGGCTAAGCCAAGAGGGTCGTTCCAAAACTCGAATTTCCTAAATTAGCCCAAATAAAAAGGTGGAGTGTTTACAATTATTGGGATGGATCGACTCATCACCGCTATCTTCCGACCTCGGGACTCGGTCCTCTAGTTGACACTTCACGACAATGAATCGATCAAAGGGCTTTTTTTTTTTGAAGGAGACGTTTTTTTGAAGCTCCTTTTCTTCTCCTTTTTTTTCTTTGTTTTTCATATTTTTGTGCCCTTTTTCTCTTGCTTTGGTTTGCCCTTTTTTGGCTTTTTGATGTGGTTTGTAACCAAGCTTGGAGGTTATTTTTGTGTAAACTTATTGTGATGATGTATAGGTGGAGGAAAAATAGGTAATCGAGAACGCGCGCCATTCCGGATAACCCACAAAAGATGGAAATGATTTGGACTAAAGGTGCAATGGTCATTCGAGCAAGGTCACCTAGAAAACGGTATGCGGGAACCAAGGCCTAACTCCTCCATGGGTGGTCAAGGTGGTCAAATGCAAACCCCGAAGTAAACCTCTAGTAGAAAAGGTGGACTCAAAGCTAAAGGATCAACAAATTCATTGCCTAAGAGTCATTCTACTAGATTATTAAGGTCCAAAATCTACAATGGGTTATCTACAATGGAATGTAAACTCTTGTTATAAGTTTGTAATCGGGTTTTCGAAAAGTTTTAGTCCTAGACACACTATACAAAAGCAAAATAAAACGGAACACAGAAAATGAAAAAGCAAATAAAAGAAAACACAAGTAAAGTCATGAACTCCATACTCCATCAACATTCAAGCACAATCAACCACAACACCAAAATGCTCAACTTCGAGAGCCTCCAATAGCAACAACCTAACTCCTCTACAAAATTAAAGAAGAAAGAAGGAAGGAAGTTACCAAGTGGGTGCTTTCATGATCTCTTCAATTCGCGCTATTAAGGTGGTGGTTACCTGTAAGAGTAGAGAACAAGACCATACACGAGACACGAATAACGAGAAACGAGAAAAGAGAAGAAAAAGAAAAGCAAGAAAATGTTTTTGATTTTTCGAATTTTTCAAATTTGTATGGATTTTTGAAAGATTTTTGAAAAATAAAAGATAATAGACTCCCCCCCACACTAAAACTGTACATTGTCCTCAATGGACAAGTAGGGAAGAACGAGAAAGACGAAAAAGAAAAATAAGAAAAATCTTTTTGGATTTTTATGATTTTTAAATGTTTTTGGGTTTTATAATTTTTTGAATGTTTTTGGATTTTTCAAAAATTTTGAGAAAAGAAAAGAAAAATAAAATAAAGTAAAGAAAACGATAAGATTGTGGCGGGCCTAGGTGCAATCACATCACCTAGACCCTAGCCAAGTGGCTAAGAAAATGAAAATGAAATAAAATGAAAGGGTGAAAAATTGGGCGTAGGTGTAGTCACGTCACCTAGCCCGGATTAAGAAAAATTGAGAAAGATTTGATTTAAAAAAATTTGGATTTTCAAAGGGTCAATGGCGTAATCACATCGCCAAGAGACCAGGAGCAATACCAAGGCCGCGACGGCCGCAAAAATCATTAAATGGGACGGTGGGACAGCTTGCAATTTTGTTCAAGATAAAACGATCACAATGATTATAATGATGGGACAGGGAATAAGGAACAACATTAATTCACATACAGTTGTAGATGATTAAGACTCACCGACTCCACATATATTTACCCACAACACATACGAACCACATAATCTACCGACACTTGTAGGGGGGGTCTAGTCTGAATAATCATTTGACGCAAAGGAGGCCGTGGGAGTTCCTTCACCGGCATACTCCCAAACTCCTACATCCCCCGAGTTGTTCAGTCGGAATTCACTGGGGCCTGGAGGTAGGTCCCAATTACGAGGGTTATAAATATTGGTTCTGTTTTTGCTGGGGACAATTAAGGCTCGGTCATGGCTAAGAGAGACGAGGCGATGGTCAGGCACATGAAAGATCCAAATAGGGAAATAGGCCTCGTCAAGCCAGACACGGGGGTCATGTGGTTTAAGATGGCCGGTCGCATAACCCAAATTTTTGCTATTACGGTCACAAGACCACCACAGTCGATAGAGGGGCGTTGGTCAATGATAATTTGATGAAAGTGTAACGCCACGACAATAGATAGGTCAAGGGGATAAGGGTTACCGAGTAAAGAGTCACATATCAATTGTAGGACACACACATTGAGGTTAATGATATTGTCGATAGATGACAAAAGACAGTGTGAAAGGATTTCAGCGAAATAACGAATGGCTGGGTTACGGATTTCAGCGGTAAAATTAGAATTGTGTTCGAAATCACGTTGACCGAGCGCTATGCGCCTCCATAAGTCTCTCCTAGTCGCACTACTTTGCGAATCACATAAGGGTCTACTTAGTCCGGTACCCGATGAGGGTAAACCTAGAGCTAAGCTAAAGTCGGAAATATTTAAACAGTGATTTCTACCAAACAAATTAAATTTGAACTCTTTAGGTGTGGTCGGGTTATCGATTGTAAAGGTACCTAAAAAATCACAAGTCAAGTCTTTATTTGTGAAAGGCACAAAATCAAGGAGTTTACTAATACCAATTCTAGACGATAACTCTCTAATATCGTTCTTAATTCCTAGAGGTTTCATTGTGAATGGACAAGGCCATCTCGTACTCTGAAAGTTCTTTTCAGAGAAGGTACGAGCAAGGGGTGAATTAGGGCACGGTAAAAGTTTAGGCCTAGCGGACTTACTAGAAGATGAACATTTAGAAGGATTAGAAGTCGAGGCCATACCTTGTTTACGCGCGGCTCGTTGAGCTCTTGTCTCCATGATAATAATTTGCAAGAAAAATCCCGAAACTTTTGCTTCTCATTTCTTCAAAAACCCAAAATAAATATTCACCCAAGTATGGAAAGGAGTTATGAATGGTGGTTGAATATGGTGTATGGAAGGTGGTGTAATGATTTTGTGATGGTTGAAAGGGTGAAATGATGAGTGAGGTGAAAAAAGGTGGTATAAATAAGGGTGTTTGAGAGGGAAAGTGAAAGTTTAAAGTTGGTGGTAAAAATTTGGTGTAAAAAATTATTGGAGGGAAACTTATGTTGAGGTAAATTGTTGGAGGGAAATGAAAATGTAGTGAGTGAGTAAAAAGTGTAGGTGATCCGGCCAAGTCATACCGCCGGGTGAAATTTCACCCGGTCGGGCATCATCGGGCGAAATTTTACCCGACGACTTTTCGTCGTGAAAATCGTTTTTGCCAACTTTTTCCACCGGGTGAAATTTCACCCGGTCAAAATCTCACCGGGCGAAATTTCGCCCGGTGGTAAGTTCTTCGGTTCCGGCAATTCTGGCAACTTTCCGTAGGGCGAAGTTTCGCCCGGTCGAGTCTCACCGGGCGAAGTTTCGCCCGACGGTCTTCTTTGCTGCGTTTTTCCGCCTTACCATTTCATGGCTTTTCGATAATCACCTAGAGATTCAAATATATGACTCGACTCTCATTACATAATCAATATTTCCCACAAACATGCTTGTGGTCTTCGATTTAAGCTCCATAACTTCTCCAAATGCTTGGTCTTCATCCAAATTAATTTACGCTCCATGGTGAAATCCAATTTCAATCAATCTTCTCAAGCTAACAAAACTAATAAACTCAAAGAAATATGATACATATATACAAGGTGGTTGTTGAGGATACCACCAAACCTACATCAACTTCGAGAGGGGGTCAAACAACGCTCCCCGATGGGAGCTCACCAAACTTCATAGTAGCAAAGGTCTCACGAATATGACCGGGATGATAAATCTTCAAACGTTGCCCATTAACCATAAACTTCCCGGTTTCCGGGCTTGATATCTCTATCGATCCATATGGTTGCACTCCGGTCACTTCAAATGGACCCGACCATTTCGATTTCAACTTACCGGGGAAGAGCTTAAAGCGAGAGTTGAAGAGTAATACCTTATCACCAACGGAGAAGTCCTTACGAAGAATTCGAGAATCGTGCCATTGGCGAGTTCTTTCTTTGTAGATCTTCGAATTCTCGTAGGCTTCAAGTCTTAGTTCTTCCAATTCTTGTAGTTGGAGAAGGAGATTATCTCCTACAACACTCTCATCGAAGTTTAGCTCTTTGATTGCCCATTTGGCTTTGTGTTCTAGCTCCACCGGTAAATGACAAGCTTTACCATACACAAGACGATAAGGAGTGGTTCCAATCGGCGCTTTGTAAGCCGTCCTCAATGCCCAAAGGGCGTCATTTAATTTCAATGACCAATCCTTTCGGTGTCTATTAACAACTTTCTCTAAAATTTCCTTGATTTGACGGTTGGAGATCTCGGCTTGCCCATTTGATTGAGGGTGGTAGGCTAAGGACATCTTGTGAGTGATACCATACTTCCTAAGAAGGTGTTCAAAGGTATCCTTCCTAAAATGAGAGCCTCCATCACTAATTATGGCTCTAGGCATACTGAATCTCGGGAAAATCACGTTCTTGAAAAGCTTGATTACAACCTTGGAGTCATTGGTTGGGGAAGCTACGGCCTCGATCCATTTTGAGACATAATCAACCGCGACTAGAATGTACTTGTTACCAAAAGAGGATTTGACCGGACCCATGAAATCAATTCCCCAAACATCGAACAATTCAATCTCCAAGATAGGTTGAAGGGGCATCTCATTTCTTCTTGTAATATTGCCGCTTCTTTGGCATGCATCGCATGTGAGAATGAAAGCTCGAATGTCTTTGAACATGGAAGGCCACCAAAACCCGCTTTGGAGAACCTTGGCAATTGTCTTTTGATTGGTCAAGTGTCCACCATAAGATGTCGAGTGAAGGTGCTTCACAATATTATATCCTTCTTCGGTTGTAACACATCGTCGGTAAATTCCATCTACGCATCAGCGAAATAAATAAGGCTCGTCCCAATAATAGCGTCTGGCTTCATAACGTAGTTTCTTCCTCTCTTGTTTGGAATAATCGTCCGGAATATAATGAGACACTAAGAAATTGACGATATCGGCATACCAAGGTGTAATAGTTTCAACGGCCATCAAGGCCTCATCTCTCATAGCTTCATTGATGGGGATGCTATCTTCTTCATTGCTCTCTTTACTAACCGTTAGTCTACTTAGATGATCCGCTACCAAGTTCTCCGATCCGGCTTTGTCTTTAATCTCAATATCGAATTCTTGCAAAAGGAGCACCCACCGAAAGAGTCGGGACTTTGTCTCCTTTTTAGACATTATGTAACGAATCGCCGCATGATCGGTGTGAATAATGACTTTGGAACCGGTAACATAATTTCGAAATTTCTCCATGGCATAGACAATGGCAACCATCTCTTTTTCGGTTGTGGTGTACCTCGATTGGGCTTCATCTAAGGTCTTGCTTGCATAATAAATCACATGTAGCTTCTTATCAACCCGTTGTCCTAGAACGGCACCAACGGCAAAATCGGATGCGTCGCACATGATTTCAAATGGAAGATTCCAATCGGTCGCTTTGATAATTGGTGTGGTAGTGAGAGCGGTCTTTATCCTGCAAAAGGCCTCAAGACAAGAGTCATCAAAAACAAAAGGTGCATCTTTCATAAGCAAAGAAGTCAAAGGCTTAGCAATCTTAGAAAAGTCTTTAATAAATCATCTATAAAAACCAGCGTGACCTAGAAAACTCCTCACCCCTTTGACATTCGTAGGTGGTGGCAAGTTCTCAGTCACGGAGACTTTCGCCTTATCGACTTCAACTCCTCTATTAGAAACAACATGACCTAGGACAACACCTTGTTCAACCATAAAATGACACTTTTCCCAATTTAAAACAAGTCTATACTCTTCACATCGAGCTAACACTTGATCAAGATTTTCAAGACAAGAATCAAAAGATGTACCATGGACACTAAAATCATCCATAAAAACTTCCATGGATTTTTCAATAAAATCGGAGAAAATAGCCATCATACACCTTTGAAACGTTCCCGACGCATTACACAATCCAAATGGCATCCTTCTACAAGCATAGGTGCCATAGGGACAAGTAAAAGTGGTTTTCTCTTGGTCATCGGGATGAATAGGAATTTGAAGAAATCCGGAATGACCATCAAGGAAACAAAAATAAGAATGATGCGCCAATCTTTCAAGCATCTGATCAATAAAGGGAAGGGGAAAATGATCTTTTATGGTGGCCGTGTTCAATTTACGATAGTCTATACACATGCGCCAACCGGTAATAGTCCTAGTAGATATTGACTCACCCTTTTCTCATTTAACAACCGTCATTCCTCCTTTTTTCGGCACAACTTGTACGGGGCTAACCCATTTACTTCCGGTTATTGGGTATATAATGTTAGCCTCATACAACTTGAGGACTTCCTTCATGACAACCTCTTTCATGGTGGGGTTCAACCTACGTTGACCCTCAACCGAAGGACGGTGGTCATCATCAAGGATGATCCTATGCATGCAAACATTTGGGCTTATGCCTTGGAGGTCAGCAATGCTATACCCGATGGCCTTTTTGTGTTTTCTTAAAACAATTAAAAGTATTTCCAATTGAGGTCCATCAAGGGTAGCATTGACGATAACGGGATAATTAGTTCCTTCAAGAAAAGCATATTTGAGGGAAGAGGGGAGTGGTTTAAGTTCAATATTAGGAGGACAAGATACCATACTCTTACCCACCGGTAGTGGTTCTACCTTTTCATCATGCAAACATTCTTCTTCAAGAGGTGGAGAGTCAAATGGTTCCTCTTCTTGCTTATCATCATCTATCAAGCTATACTCAACCAAACTATCAATAACTTCAATGGAATGCATTTGTTCAATCATTGGTTGTTTAAGAGCTTGAGAAAGGGAAAACTCTACCGACTCGTTCCCTATGTTAAATGACAATTTTCCATTCTTAACATCAACTATAGTACCTCCGGTAGCCATAAAAGGTCGACCTAAGATAATGGGGGTAATAGTGTCTTCGGGCATATCCATGACAACAAAGTCGGAGGGGATGAAGAACTTACCAACTTGAACGGGTACATCCTCAAGTATCCCAAGTGGGTACTTGACGGCCCTATCCGCAAGTTGAATCGACATGCTAGTGGGTCTCATCTCCCCCACACTAAGTCTTTTAGCAATAGAATAGGGTAACAAACTAACACTAGCCCCAAGGTCGCATAAAGCTTGATTAACAACAATATTTCCTACCCGACAAGGGATGGAAAAACTACCGGGATCATCTAGTTTCTTTGGCATTTCGTTCATAAGAATGGCACTACATTGACCCGTGAGAGAGACACATTCTTTGTCCTCTATGGTTCTCTTTTTAGTCAAGACATCTTTCAAAAACTTAGAATAGAGGGGCATTTGAGAAATTACCTCGGTGAAAGGTAAAGCTACCTCTACTTTCTTTAACATATCCACGAAACGGCTAAATTGAGCATTCTCCTTGTGTGGCTTAGCTCGCTCGGGAAAAGGCAATGGAGGTACAAAAGTGGGAGGCGGTGGAACATTGGATTCTTCTTCTTCTTCGGCTAATCGCTCCGCCTCTTTTCTTTTGGCTTCTTCCGCTTCCATTTGCTCTTTCTTCTTTCTTTGTTCTCTTAATTCATTCTCCGCATTTTGGAGGATATCAAACTCCGCTTGTATTCCCCGGTTTTGTTTGGGGGAAGTGGGAGATGATTCTTGTGGTGCACTTGGTTGATTCACTTTAGATGGGGTAGTCTTGGTATTCAAGTTCAAGTTCTTATATGGGTCCTCAAGTTCTTTGCCACCTCTAAAAATCACGGCATTTGCTTGGTGTGAAGGATCTCTTGGGTTTTGGGGTTGACCGGGCAAACCATGGGGTGGATGAATTTGTGCGGCTAAGGCTTTTGTTGCTTCTTGTGATTCCCAAACTTTTAGCCTTGCCTTAGTATCTTGATGTTCATTCCATAGTTGGCCAACGGTTCTATGCAAATAATTATATTTCTCCCATGAAGGACCTCCTTGACCAAATTGAGGATTGCTTGATTGGCCATAAGATTGAGAGGGTTGATTGAACGATTGTTGATTGTAACCTTGGTTACCATTGGATTTTGAACATTTTGATTTCCATAAGAGAAATTAGGATGAAATCTTGTGCCGGCATTGTAAGTATTAGAAAAAGGATCAAATTGAGGTCTTTGCCCATATACTTGTATAGCTTGGACTTCATTTGGCTCTTCAACATAAACTTCTTCATTAGGAATGCAAGAGCTAGAGTCGTGGCCATGATTGCCACAATGATCACATTGAACTTCCCATGTTAATAGCTTTGGAGGCGATGGTTGCCTTGGAGGAACACTCCCTTGAATTTGGTACATACCTCTAGGAGTGGGCTTAGAATTCATGGAATCTATTCTCCTTTTCAATTCTTCAAGTTCCGTTTGGAATTTTAATTCATTAGAACTCGTAGATGAGTTCACTTCAATTTTCTTTCTAGAATCCCTCGATTGACCCATTCTTGAATCACTCCTTGCCATCTTCTCAATAAGATTCTTAGATGCCTCATCGGTGAGAGAAGAGAAGTCTTCTCCGGCGGCCGAATTGAGGTTTTCCTTGGTTCTCGATGAAAGTCATAAAACGTTTGGGTGGTTAGCCAATCGGGTATTCCATGATGTGGACATTTGCCGATTTGCACAACAAATCTTTAAATCTTTCCCAAGCCTCACTTAGGCTTTCGAATTCATCTTGCTTGAACGTTTGTATCTCCATGCGATATTGATTAGTCTTTGACGGCGGAAAATATTTCTCCAAGAAGGCATTAGATAGTTGAGCCCATGTTGTGAAAGTATTAGCGGGATGGCCTTGAAGTTAACCCATTGAGACGGGCTCCTACTAATTTTTCTTTGAATTAAGCGATGTGCTCTTGAGCATCTTCTTGAGAAAAGCCGTGAAATGTATCTTGTTGGACCGCGTTGGTCAAAGAAGCTTTCAATTCATAGTTCTCGGGAATCTCTCCGAAATCGACGGGGGAAGGTGTTTCTTCATGTGTGAGTTGAGAGTGCGAACCTAGAGTCGCCATTGGTTGGATTGGTGTTGATGGTGGACTTGGAGAATTTGGAGGGTTTGGAGAATTTGGAGGGGATGGAATTTGTGGTGTTCTCGGTGATGGTGGTGGTGGTGGTGAATTTTGTGAAGTGAAAGGTATGGAAGGATTGTTTGAGGGGGGTTATGTGATGTAGAAGGTGTAGAAGGTGAATGTGGTAGGATGGGATTAAGGTTAGGAGGTGATAATGAAGGATGTGGAATGATGGTGGTTGAGTTATTTCCTCGAAAACGCAATGCTCTAAAAGTCCTTTCCGGTTCCGGATCGAACCACAAGGGCGATGACGTGTTCCTGGGCATAAAACTCAATTAAACGGTGAGACTCCTAGCACCTCGCGGTACTAGGGAAAAGAGAGAAGGGAAAAGAATCAAACACAACAACTAAAAACACAACAACTACTCGCCGTTCCCCGGCAACGGCGCCATTTTGATCGCGCCTCAATCGGATCGGTTGTTTTAGCGAAGGACGGGGGATCAAACAATATTTATAGACTCGGAAATATCACAAAAACAAACAAGTAATCGTGATAAGTCGAGGTCGGTCCACAGGGAACGGTGTGTGTTTGTGAAGCTTAAGGTGTCGTGTTCGATGTCTTAGAAGGGGGTTTTGTAGAGTTCGAGTCTATACTAAGGGGAATAACGACGATGATGGCTTAGGGGTGATCAATTTAGGGAAAGACGTTAGGGAGAAGTCGGGATTCGGTACTTGGAGTCTAAGAAGGTCGGGATCGAGTTTTTGTCGCAATATTGATAAACTCACCTAAAAACCCGCTTTCGCGGTGAATGAGGGTAAGTCCCTAGTCATGGTAATTTCTACCCTGAGTTTCCCCATATTGATAGAAATTATTCAAGGTCGGTCTAGTTGGCCGGACTAAAACAACAATGACATAACACCATAAATAAGATAAACCAACATGCAAGCAACCCACCAACATCCCTATATTCAAATAATCCAAGCCCTCATCCCTAAACTCCCCAACAAGAAATCTACTCACACATCATTATGGAAATCATCACAACATGCATATTAATTAGATCTAAACAAGATGATGATGAGAAAACAACACAAAAACTAAATTAGAGATTAGAGAGTGGAAGAGAATTATACCAACTATGTAGATCTATAAGAAATAAGAAGATATCATAGATAAAGATTGAATCTTTGATGAATAAAATGGAGAACTTGTCACTAATCCTCCAATAAACCCAACAAATCTTCAAATAAAACTTGAATAATCTTCTTACAACCTTGAAATCTAAATAATTGTTGATGAAAACTTGTAGATCTACTATTAATTACTATGTAAACTACTAGAATTTTTGAGGATTTTTCTAGATTACTACCACTAATGGATGGTGTAATAGGATGGTGGAGTGGTGTGCTGTCTTCCCTCCTTAGCACAATGGAGAGGTGGTTTAGGCAATGAATTAGGGTAACATATATATAGTAATCTCTTAATGGATCCTTAACCGAAAGCCCAAATCCAACTTTATGTTCCATTAGTGAGACAATCTCCCTTAGCATCTCCATGGGGTGAAACTTTGCCCTGCGGACTTGGCGTCAATTCCCACCGGGTGAAAATTTCGCCCGGTCAGATTTTCTTCCATTTTTTGCGTTTTCGGCAATTCTTTCCATCGGGCGAAATTTCACCCGGTGGGCGAAATTTCGCCCGGTCAGTTTCGCCCGGTGGGGAGTTCTCGGAAATTCTTCGGGAGGCACTTTTACCGTCGGGTGAAATTTCGCTCGGTGGTGTCTCACCGGGTGAAATTTCGTCCGGTCATTTTTCGTGGCCTCGAGTCTTGTCTCATTCTTCGTTGTTCGATCGGATGGCTTTAAACTTTAAGTTGTGTGCTTTGCTCTTTGGACGGTTTTCCTTTCTCTTGTGCTCGTGGAAGCTTAATCGTGATTTTTGTAGCAAAACCTATCAAAATCGATAGAAAAACTACCAAAAACACGTAAAACGCACAAGAGGGACACTAATGCGAGAAGTACGCAAAATATGGCGATAATCGCACTCAAGACTCGCAAAACGAGGGAAAAACGGGTCTAAATGGGAGGAAAAATGGTCTAAATTTAGCACACAACACCCAATAATACCTTGCAACAACAGAGATACAAACATGTTGCATAAAAAAAATCTCAGAGCCCTAATTGCTAGCTTCTTCAATGGCAGCAACATACTCTTTATCATCCCCGAGCAACCCCATTTCATAGCAAGCTTCTCTAAATGTAGGATATACAATCCTGCCAACAATCCGTAAGTCCTCATAGCAAGTTGGTCCCTTGACATAGTTCAACATGCTTCGCATAAAGAATAGTTCCCCACAATTGGGATAAACATGTTGTAATCTACCAATGGAAAAACCTTGTTTTCGTTTAACCCATGCGCGAAGTTCGCTCTTCCATACAAACTTTGTGGGGAAATGAGAATATATCAATTGCCCCGCTTCATCACTTGTGTTATTGCAGTCCATCCATGCCAATAATTTTGACATCCCAACTATAGGATTGTCCATGACGACATCAATGGGATCTTCATCATTGAACACTACATTTTGTTCATTTGGAAGATGGAACCGCAATTTCTCAACAGAAGGAAATCGGTATTGGATGTCAAAAGCGAAGATTCTCCATACTGCTTTGCATGCCGAAATGTATCAGTAGTCAAGTAATTATTTAATTTCGTTGATCTTATTTGGGTCATGTTCATTTCGAGATTTGTAAGTCGATTTCATGGTTGCACGATCAAAGCCCTTATTTATGGAATTACTTTTTCCTAACGGAGCTTTACTCAATCCTAACGGATTTTCTTAATATTTTCCAATTTTACCCTTCCTAAAATATTCACCAATCTAACTAACTTATTCCTTAATCATCTCCTTTGTTTTACCGGTTTACATTTTTTTTTCTTTCAATTTATGTTCTTAATTTGTTAATCATTATCGAACAATAATGAATTTTGATTGACTGATTCGATTATCGATGGAGTAATATCGATTTTTACTAATTATTTACTTAATTAAATTGTTGGTTTCATTAGTTTTTGAACTAAATAGGATACGAGTAATATACTTCAAATCTCATTGACGGTTGCTACTCTAATGAAAGAGGGAGTTGGGGCTGGGAAGCATCATACGTGGAGGAACTTGATGTGGATCAGCAACTAGGGATAAGGAGCGACGACGGTGTTTACGATGATGCCGGATTTCGATGATAGTTGCGGGTGTTGGTAGTGGTAGTTCAAATTTGGAGATTTCTTTTGGAGAGAAAATCAATCATTATTTTTGAGAGTATTGGAAATTGATGAGGGTAAATTGGTAAAGTTTCATTAGAATTGAGTAAAAGATCGTTAGGAAAAAGCGCGACCCCTTATTTATGTACTTGAACAAATACTTGATGGATATTGCTTGATTGCACCATTCAACATTTATATGAGCATGATATTTTCGAAGTAGTATCACATTATAAGAGATGACAAACCTATTGTCGAGGGCGGCTCCGCTCTTTTCTATAGTGGCTCTGTTGTCCCTTCTGCAATAGACTGGGTACCCATCCTCGTCGACTGTCCTTTGCTACCCGTTAAAGTCAAAGGAACGATAATGCGACTACCGACTGAAGACGACCCAGTTTCACCTCGATCGACAGCATCAGCAAGATTGATGTATTTTTAGGCACGAAGAAGCAGTTGCTTAAACCTTATGAAAGCCAACCTTGAGGATTCAGTCGTAGTATACCCATCAACACAAATTGCTGAAATAATCTTCTACCTTGCAATATTGTCGAGGCATCCATAGAGGATGGTCTATCTTGAATACGAAACGCAAACCACTCTCTCATTGTTACGTCATTTCGGGGCCTTTTGCTCGTGCTCTTACCGAGGAACGCCTCACTGTGAAGGATATTTTTTTCGATATCCATCCTCACCATGCAGAAGTATCTCTTCTTGTCACTAATCTAATACATACTTCGCTTTCCTAATGATCATTCAATCGATCCTTTGCCATTCGAAATTTCTTTGCGAAAGAGTTTGTGGCATCAATAATTTCTTTCAAGGAAGATATAATAGAATCGTGTAACCGACTTGGGCTCCTAGCTAGCTAGAGCTAAAAATACAATAAACACATATCGTCTTAAACAACTGATTTTAAACAAAGGTTCAATATGGTAGAAAATGTTTACGTAACATGTTGAAATATAGTTTTAGAGGTAAACCTGCAGATTACATTTTTCCGGTTTTGATCTCTTCCTTTGTATCATATATGTATAGTTGAGGTGCGGGTAAAAGGCTTCCGATTCGATGAACATTTTGGCCTCCCATTCTGAATGTATATGGTCCTCGACTTTGATTTACCGAATTGTCGATTATGCCACCTAGTGAGCTAAAGTTGTACATGGAGTGAGCTAAGGCCACTCTCCAGATGTTCACCGTTTAACAAAGACTTGAGTGGCTCTAGCGGCTGTTGCAAGTTTGGCAGCTCAACTTTCCTATTTGAGCAGCATAAAGTGAACTTGGGAGATTTTGTATCCTTACCTTTACCTACTCTTTCTTCGTACCACATTTGCGCACCACATTCGCCGCATTCCTATAATGGGTCTCCGATATCCCAATATCTCTTAAGCACTGACACAAAAAATAATTTCAAAGGTTATTAATTATTTATTCATATAAATAATCTATATTGTTACGTATTGATGTGTGCTAAATTTAGCCATTTTCCTCCCATTCAGACTCCTTTTCCTCCGTTTTTGTGAGACTAGATTGCGATTATCGCCCTATTCTTAGTCTTTCTCGCGTTAGCGTCTCTCCTGTGCATTTAACGTGTTTTTGGTAGTTTTTCTATCTATTTTGATAGGATTCATCGCCAAGAGCATGTCCAAGCTTTCACGAGCACAAGAGAGTGGAATACCGTCCAAAAGAACACACGAAGCTTAAAGTCCACAATCAATCGCCAAAGAGCGAAACAAGAAAAGAGGTCAAGGAAACCATCGGGTGAAGTTTCACCCGATGAGATACCACCGGGCAAAGTTTCACCTGACGACATTTCAACCTCTCCGAAGATCTTCAGGAAATTTCACCCACCGGGCGAAATGACTGGGCGAAACTTTCACCCGACGGTAAAGAGGCCCCCAAATGTAAAATCTGGAAGGAAAGTTCACTGGGTGAAACCACCTGATGAAGTTTCACCCGACGCAAATGGCCCGTGAATGGCAGAAGTTCGCAGGGCGAAGTTTCACCCTCTGAAGATCCATTGGGCAAAAGCTTCACTCAAAGTACAAAAATTAGATTTGAGCTTTGGTTTAGTGATCCATTAAGCCACTACTATATATATAGTTAACCTAATTAGATGCACAAGACATTACATACTACCACATTACAAGTGATGGAAGGTATTCCGCCCCCAAAGATATCCGATATAGAGAGTGAGAGCTGATCAGTGCTCTTGTCTATGTATGTGCACACACCCAATCCATACTCTTGGTCTCGAGAAAGAGAACCTTTACACAACCGAGCACCTCAATGGCAACTGGACGACTACTACTCTACCGACAAACTCATAAAGAGTTGGCTGCCCATTTACTTCTTAGCATTTTCTCGCACCGGCAGGATGAATCATGGCCTCCATGAGAAGTGACTCCGAGTGTCGTACTCCCTCCGATTCATTTGATTCTTTACGTTTGCTTTATCACACTTGTCGATGCACGTTTTGTTTTGTTTATATCGTTATTTACACATTATTAAAAATCGTAAAAGTTTGATATTCTTAATGTACTCATTAAGACAATTAAAACAAGATCCCACATGGCTATATTTTAAGTTATACACTTGAAGTTATAATAGAGATTCTCTCCACCCATGAATAGTGCAAAAAAGTAAACGTAAAGAAACAAATGAATCGGAGGGAGTAGTCTACTTTCAAAGCTGTCTTCTATCGCCTCGCCTTCTAAACTTTAGCAAGATAGCGCCCAAAACGAAACGTAGGCTGAATTTGGGTGTCTTATAAAGACAGAGTCTCTGGAATATCAAGCTCAGCGGTCATCGTGGGGGCACATGTCTGATGACCAGAGGGATGAAACAATACCGGGTTCCATAAGGATGACCGGACTGTGGGCTGTGTATTAACTCGGAACAAGTCATTACAACATGGAATGGTGAAGACAACTCAGAGGGTACTGCCAGGGCACATGTTCATTTTCACCATGATTGGTATCGATAACATCTTTCGTGAAAAACGTGTCTGATCACCGGTTTAGGTAACCCACCGACTAGAAGTACGGTTGTTTCTATGGAATTTAAGTATGTCGATTTTAAGATTAACAAACATTATCAATCATCGTAAAATTTATCTTAACTGATAGTTTTTAGTATACTGATATAAGAGATTTGGAACATTTTATTTGAGATATATTATTTGAAGCATTCATTAGTTGAGATTTGATTAAAGATTCAATTATTTCTAAGTACATTATTTAAGATGAGTTCCTTTATCTTGACTTGGTCTATGTTGACTTAAAAACCCAAAGTTTGACCAAGATGGAGTAGTCAACTCTTAGTTTTGACTTGGTCACTAATTAATCCTTAAGTGCTTATTATAAAGTTAAGTGTTGTTTTGCACATTTAAGCATTGTTTAACTTAGTACTTTTGGGTTATTCGTCTTTTAGTACTCTATACTTTTTGGGTACAAGTATATAGTACACTTATTGTTCAAGTGTACGTGTTTAGTATTTTTATACGGTTTCGTATTTGTACAAGTATACTTATCCCTTAAAGCCTATTTATACTTAGTAAAATATTTCAAACATCAAATAAATCTATAAATTATGTATCATATTTCTCAAAACTTAGAGTTTTACAAAAATAACTTTAAGTAATCACGAAATCGATAATATTGTTAAGGATACTAAATGAGTCATTTTTCAAATGTTATTTTTAACTTTCAATTTTCGTACTCAACATACTTTTATGAGTTAGGTTTCCAGATATAAAGTCATTTTTCAAAAATAATAAGGTTTATTATTTTTAGCAAATTAAAAACGAAAACAATACGGGTTTCAATAATTTCTTTTAAATCGTTTAAAATACTTAAACATCAGAAAAGTGAACTAAATTTTTATTTTGGATACCTATACTTGTACATAACTAATCGCAGGAAATTTAGATTAAAGTACTTTATAAATGTTCTTAAATAAAATCTTCTTTCCAGATATGACCCATTTTAGTACAAATTTTATAAATGAAAATATATATGATGGATTTATATGAAATTTTACGTACACATAATAGACATCATTGGAACATAATATAATGTTTTCAAGTCCAAACAAAATGTTTAACATCAGAAAACATATTATTTTCTCAGACAGTACATAAAATCATACAGTACCATTTTACGAAATAAATCATTATTAAATATAGATTTTCATAAAAACTTACTTTTCATATTTTTATCATATTTTAGACATTTAGATCTACAACTTTCATGAATGAACCTAAGGGTAATTCGAAACATATTTTACACAGAAAAATCGTGAACATACATCATACATCACAGAATCCATTTTACAGCATGTATTGTTAAGTGATAAATCAACAAATAGTTAACTTTAAACTTGGTGATCTAATGATTTAGTCCTAAACATGATGTTATATGTTAGTTAGAGTCTAACACTATACTACGAAATTTGAGGGCGAAGAAAAGTTAGGTTACCTTAAGCATAAATAATCGATTCTACAACATATATGAAAACGAAGATCGATGCTCCCTTTTCTCTTGCTTTTCTTCATAAATTAGTTAGAAGGACAGAAAAACAATCTAGGTTAGTAATTATAAGACTAAATAACTTTGAAAAGAGAGAGTAGAATATAAGAGAAATAAAAGATGAGAGCTCTTGAAAAATGGTGGTTGAAACACCTTAAGAACTTATGAAAACTTGTGTTGTTTTCTTTGGTTTTTAGAAGGGAGTTGAAGGAGGGTAATAGATGGAAAGTAAGGTAAATGGAGTCCTAAGGCTGTTTATATGGAGTTATAGTCGTCCATTTGATGAAGGGAACAAAGGATAGAGAAACAATTGACAATTGCTCAAAATGGCTAATCATGCTTTTGGAAGGTACATTACTAGAAATGGTGTTTTTGATTAGACCATCCCCATCCATTGGGTCATGGAGGATGGGGGTCATCATAATTGCAAAATTAAGGTGACTTCTTCCATAATTAGTGCGACCTTCTTATATTGAAAGTCGTCCGATGACCCTTTGATGGGAGGGATTTGTCGTGAATCCCGACACCAAATAAAACCAACTAATCCTAACTGGGTAGATAGGGTAAGTCGGATCGAATCCACGGGGACAGAAAGAGGTGTCTAGACTAAGGCCTACCTAAGGACTAGACTAAGTCAACTAAGCTAAACAAACTAAAACGATGAAGGGGGATAAAACTATGATTAGGAATGAACTAAAGTATAACAACTAAAGCTAAATGATTCAACTAACTAGAGAAACAATGACTAAAAGGATGGAGAACTCAATAGAGAAAGGACTAGGATTAGGTCGGGTTCAAGGGTGATGAGATGATCAAGGGAGAGCAAAGGTGAAGGGGTAGTCAAGCTATCTAGGTATAATCCGGGCTCTCGCTCCTAAACCGACCTAGAGTTTCCTCGCTCTCATGCAAGAACCCATCCTAGCAACATACAAGGCCACAAGAAGAAGGCAAGAAAACATGCATTTGCGACTACAAGTCATTCAAGCATTTCATCAAACATGGTCTATGCATACAACTAGGAAGCAACCCAAACTTCCACCAACAATCTAAACAACCCTTAATCACCCATGAAAGCACCCAATCCCCCTACTAACCCTAGCAAGGGAATCTACTCACTCATATCTAAACTAAAACTAACATGAACAAGAGAAACTAACACAAGAGGAAGAACATTCATAATGAAGAACAACAAGGATGAACAATACAATATACAAAAGATAAAGATTAAAACTTGACTAACAATAAAGGATTAAGAGAAGGAAGAAAAGAGATTATACCAAACAAGAGAAGATGAATAGATCAAATCTTGCATATATAGAGAAAACCCAAATACATCTGTGGACATGACATAGGTCCACCCCGACGCGGCCACGCGCGGGTTTGGGGAGGCGAATGAATCTCCATGAGATGGTCAAATGGAAATTTAAATCGAAGTTGGAGTCGCCACCGAATTTTATGGTTATTCGGAACCGTTCGAGCCCACTCTATGTCGTAGTGGGCCGTATACAAAATACGGCCCATTTCCGATGTCAGAGTTTATTGGGCTCGTCCCTTTGCATATCGATATAGATGCCGACTTGAGCGGTTAATCGTATATTGAATGACTCTCGTTGCCAATGGTTTCGGACATCCGGAAACCACGGTTCTGAGTAAGGGGTGAGGGTACGTGTTGGGAAGTTCACTAAGAACACCCAACTCCGCCCGCACATTAGCGGCCTCTACTAGGATATCGTTTGATTTTTGAATACGCGCGTTAGTAATACGATGAATGATATGCAAACATTGTTTTCCTAAACATGCGAGGAATTGAATGGGTTGCTAAGTCGGTTTAATGCAACTAAAATTAACGTCAAAGTTGAATTTAGCATGTGAGATTCGTTTTAGTATAATAAAACAAATAATGAAAAAGATGAATTTGCTACAAAAGATGAACAAACAAGTTAGTATTGGTTTGTAAATAATAATATAGCAAATAAATATACGAGATCGAGAAAATAAATATTAATCGAAATCTGAAAAATATTGTTAAAAACGATGTTTTGTATAAAAAACGAAGTTCGAAAAATAATAAAAAAAACGAGAAAAAGGGGCGTCGAGGCAGCCGGCCGCGCGGCTCGCCCGGGATGCCGGCGAGTCGCGTGTCGGTCTGATTTTTTGAGACGATTTTCGAAGACTCGACGTTTTTATTAAACCGCGTACAAATATTGCATAATTCGCACTCGATCTAATATTATCGATATTCGTTATATTTAATAGTTGACTACGAAATCAATATCAAATATTCGGAATAGTTTTAGAAAAGATGTAAATTTTGAAATCGTTTTGTAGAATAATAAAATAAAACGAACGAAAAAGTTAAAAAAAGACCCGGGTTTCAGGCCCGTGCGCGAGTCGCGGCTCGCGTGCGGGTTTGTCCGGTTTTCTATTTTTTGTTCGAAATTGCTAATTTTGATAAACCGCGTACAAATACGAATTAATTTATACTCGATTTATGTTTTCGATATTCGTTGTATCCGATACTCGATTATGAAATCGGTATCGAATACTCGGAATGAATTAAAAAGTTTTGTAAAAAAAAGTTTGAATGAAAAAAGATGTAACGATTTTTAATATCGTCGAGGTTTGATTTAATTCCTTTAATACGATATTCAACTATAGAGTTGATATCGTATTTTAAGAATGTTTGTTAATATGAAAATAGTTTTTTAATAATATCGATATTAGAAATAAAAAACGACGACCGACCCATAAAAAATAAGACGGACGAGGAGGAAGAGAGAAGAAGAAGAAGAGAAATCGGGTTTTGTTACACCCTCAACCTACATGCTTCTGTTTACTCGGATCGGGGATCGTCGGGACGTGGCTTAGGCACAAGAGCGTCGAGTGGATGTCGGTGAGTTATGGTGGCTCGGTTTGGGCGTGACGTGTGAAGGGTGTCGGGTATCGGGCCGGTTTCCTTCGGGTTTGTAATATCGGTGTATCGATGCTAGATTTTATGCTTACGAGTGTGTGTATGGGAATAATTTGTGATGCTTTTATGAATATTTGATCGATAATGAAAGTATATTGTAGATGCTAATTGATGATGAATGATAATTGATGTGTAAAAGTGTGTGTGCAAGGGGCTATTTATAGGGAATTCCCGACCTTGGCTAGGAGAGTTTGAACTACCGCTAGAGATAGGAAATATAGGAAGCTGTAAGGCATGAGAATTCCGCTTTCTTGTCAAGGAAGAAAGGGAACACGGCTGGAATATGCTGCTCGGCCGAGTATTTGCACTCGGTCGGGTGTCTGAATCGGTTTTCGGATAGGATTCCTACTTGAGATCGAATTCCATCCTTAAATGGATTTGTTTAATATTTTGTGAAGCTGATTTTTCGTAGGATTAGAGTTCGAATCAGCCGTGTGAGGTGTCACGGCTGACTCACGCACCTCGGGAATATTTTTGACGGATTTTGACTCGGTCGTTAAAAGATGGTTTTACCCCTGGTGTCAGAATCGACCCAAATTAGTCTTATTTGACTCGAAACGACCCACTGGGCCTGATTTTGAGGTTGGTTTTGTGAAATATGTACTCCATAATGAGCCCAAGCCAAATGCCAATGATATTGAGCCCGTTTCTGAGTATTTAAAGCACGTTTGCGTCCGATCATCATCGGGTGTTTGTCGGAAACTGCTATAGACACCTGGCGGTCAAAATGTGGGTGCCTACAGAGCCCCCACTCTGACTGAGGCTTGGACAAGGCGAAAGTCAGAGTAGCTACCCGGCCAATCAAAGATTAAGACCTGGCAGACTTCCGGTCGGGTCGTTTAAGGTCCATTAGACCTGCGTAAAGGGCCCGCCGGCCGGAGACTAGAAATGTACCTGAGTTGATGATGATAACTCCGTGGGGAATCGGACTTGTCGTATAAGTCTATGCCGCTGGGGAGTTATGTGAATTGCGCGGTCTTGAATTGTACCTGTATAAGTTACATAAAGTTTTGCATGCAACATGTAGGTGAAACAAATATGACTCGCGCTGGGGAATAAAAAATGATTTTTGCTTAGTTTTGAAATCGAAGTCCTGAAAGCAGCTCACGTGCTAGGAAATAGGTTTTCAAAACTGAAATGGGTAGAAAAGAAATTTGCAATTTAAATAGACCGAAATTTGACCTTGTCGAAAAGGGTTTTCTCAAATGGCTAAGTTTTGCAGATTTTAAAAAAGGAGAATTTGAAGAGAGAGACCTATCGACAGACTCGACGCTGGGCGTGACCGGACAAGTTGACAGACACGACCGGACTCTCGAGGGGTTGGACCGTGACTCGGTAGGGGGGTGGGCCACCTAACAAGACTCTTAAGTTGCGCTATTCCGTAGCCTAGACGAGTGGCAACATGGTCGAACATCGAAGTGGGATAGATATGCTATACGGGGTTACAGTAGTCTGTAATGAGACTGTTGTAGTCTAGTGCTCTCCTGAATTTTTGATGTTAGGGTACATTTCCAAAGTGGGTATTGCCTCGAGTCCTGACAGATTCTTGTCTTCGACTGAGTCGAGTACTATGACACACTACAGAAAGGAGGCTAGATTTTTTGAATTTATATGGATTTTGTGAGTGGATGGAGGCTTTCTGCCTAAGAGAAGCCCCCAGGACGACAAAGCTAGCTATTAAGAACATGACGGTGTCGTGACCGGAATGATGGCGCTCTTTGAATGTGTGTCAATGTGGGTGGTTGTGCCTCTGTTGAAAGGCTGCCTACGTATTCATGTATAGTGAAATCAAACCATGCCGTAGTTCAGTGTATTGGAAGATATATTATGGTGCCTAGTCTAATAGGACTTTGTGTGTATCTAGCCATAGCGATGATTAGGCTAAGTGTGCTCCCCATGATGTCTTGATCAAAGGGCTAGAATAGTTAGGATGTTGATCCTGTGACTGTGAGCATTCTCCGGGGTAGCCCCCAGAAGTGGTGTGAATTATTTGGGCATGTTCTATGCCGACTGCAAGTTGAATTCCCGTGGTTGGGGTTGGTAAGTGGTTTGAATGAGAAGAATTGGGATGGGATTTTAACGAGTTTTGCTCTCGGAGATTTGATGAGTTTTGCTCTCGGGGATTTTAACGAGTTTTGCTCTCGGGGATTTTAACGAGTTTTGCTCTCGGGATTGTGTATGATTAGGTAAGGGATTTGACGAGTTTTGCTCTCGGGTCTTTGACGAGTTTTGTTCTCGGGTCTTTGTATGGTGATTGTGAATTTTGTTATGTAAAGGGGAAGCCGAGTAAAATGGCTCGAACTTTGATCGGGATATGTTTGATGATGCGGGATCTGGTTTCCACGTCTGCCCTAATGGTTAGGGGTATCCTATGGAGCTTGAATCCTCCAAATTCCGGGCTGTCTTTAGCCTGGGCCTCGGGAAGGTCTTGAGGGTTGTAATGTGGGAAGGCTAAATGTGGTGTTAGTTGACCAACTTGATTGTTTCTCCCTTATTGGATGTATAAGTATTGATCTTGAGTGGACCGTTGACCACGCTCATGGGCATTTGAATATTTTTTTGTTGGTTGACCTCTTAGCCCCGGTCATGGGATCTTCATTTGTGTTGACCGTTCTGGTCGTGGATGCTCTTTTTTTTATGATGGCCTGCTTTTTTGTTTTGGCCTTTTGTTTTTTTTTTTCTTGGACTTTTGAGTTTTTTTTTCCCAGCTTTTTTTTGTTTTTCCTGTTGGTCAGACTAACACCGTAGGTAGGTATGGTTGATCTTGTCGGAGGGGCGTTTATTGTGGGAAATGAGCTTGCCTCCCGTCTTGAACCCAAACTAGGAGACTACCTAGATTCGTCATTGGATTCGATACCGCTCCTGCTAAGTGTAGTTTTGTGGCTTCCTATGTCAGACATGGAACAGGTAAAGGAAAGCACGGGTCTTGATTTCCTGCAGTCATTATAGATGTGCCTATAGTCACGTGCGTGTGCTCACAGTGTATGACGGTGTTCATCATGTTCTCGGAAACACATAAGGAAAGTATATATGAACAATAAAAAAGCTGATTTTATTGAATTTTGAAAAGGAGGACAGAATGCAAAACACTCTGACTCTGATTTGGAAATGAGGATGTAGGGTATCCTAGACTCGGACTCAAACTTAGACTCGAATCCAATTCGGACTTTCGGATGCTCGGTTGGTTGTTTTTTTGGTAAGGTCTTCGACAGGTGCCACGACTCGCCTAAACTCGGTTTTGCGCAAATGCAAGAGAGGGAGTCAAACTAGACACGACCCGGGGTGACGGGAATGACTAAGATTCATGGACCGGGATACTCGAACGTTGACCTGGACGAGGTAACGACCCTGGCTTGGACTTGACGATGAGACTCAAGCTGCACGAGGGTGAGTCCGAAAATGGGGCGACCATGTTTGACTCGGGTTAGACTCTCCTAAGACAAATGTGTAGGGTGCGATTCTCGGGGTGACTATGATTAATCGTTCCGTCGGGGAATAGCCCCCAAGTGCGGCTAAGGATTCAGATAGGACTCAGATGGTGTGGCATCTAAGTGGCTCGAAAATGGGGTACGTGAGACACGTGTAAGACATGACCCTTAGAGCAACCGTGATTGACCGCTCTGATGAAGGGTAGCCCCCAAGTGGGATCGAAATTTTGTTAAGACTCGAGTGTCGGACGAGTGACCCTTAGATGTAAGGGTCACGAACCTTTTGTTATAGGGCTATGCCTTGTAAAAGGTTGACTCGGAAAAGACACTTAGACGGGTGACTTGTGAAAGGTGGGCCTCCTTTAGGATCCAGCCGTGTGGGCTGGGCCTTGTTCGAAAGGAGGTCCACGTGAGATATTCCCCAGACTTTGGACTCGATTGGGTAGACGGGCCAACCTTCGTAGGAGTATGTCCTACGTAGGTGGGCCTTGCCTTAGTATAATAAGGCGGACTGGGATAGGGAGGAAATCCGTGATATAAGATCGACGGAGTTTCGACGCTAGAGACCTCGACGACTTACGACACGACCCGACACTGCTAAATACGGGAAGTCCTAAGAAGAGGAAGGTTTTGAAATATGATTTTTGAAAGCCCGAAGAAAAATTCGGAGAACCGGCCCTTTTTCGAAAGAAAAACGAAGAGGTTACGGGTTTGAAAGTTCGAAAATATTTTCGAGTTTTGAAATGGGCATAATACCGGCTAAAAATAGGCTATTTTGAGTAAAATCGTGGATCCTAAATTCGGTATACGTCCCGGGTTTTGAAATTGGATATTTTGAAAAGGATGCAATTTTAAAAATGACGGTTTTTGAAAAAAAAAGACTTGTAAATCAGGTAGCACGTAGTCATGGAAACAGTATAACGACGCCATGTATGCTCTAATTCTAAGTCTCGGTCAGTCTGTAAGGGTCTATACCAGTGTACACAGCCTATCGAGAATCGGGGCGGACTTCCTAAGTCGAGTTGAGCTTAGAACATGCCGTAAAACCCATACGAATCGGCTAATGGACACCTTCGACATATCCAATTTGGACTACATCGATAGTATAGTGGGACGTCGGTCACCAGTACCGGCCCGGGAAAATATGGGGTTAATGCATGAACCGTAAAACTAAAACGCGTATTGTACTAGTCAAACGATTTCTATTCGAGTCTCACCCTGAGGATGCTGAAGGTCAGTAACGTATCAGCTAATCCCCAGCGGAGTCGCCAAATTGTGGACATGACATAGGTCCACCCCGACGCGGCCACGCGCGGGTTTGGGGAGGCGAATGAATCTCCATGAGATGGTCAAATGGAAATTTAAATCGAAGTTGGAGTCGCCACCGAATTTTATGGTTATTCGGAACCGTTCGAGCCCACTCTATGTCGTAGTGGGCCGTATACAAAATACGGCCCATTTCCGATGTCAGAGTTTATTGGGCTCGTCCCTTTGCATATCGATATAGATGCCGACTTGAGCGGTTAATCGTATATTGAATGACTCTCGTTGCCAATGGTTTCGGACATCCGGAAACCACGGTTCTGAGTAAGGGGTGAGGGTACGTGTTGGGAAGTTCACTAAGAACACCCAACTCCGCCCGCACATTAGCGGCCTCTACTAGGATATCGTTTGATTTTTGAATACGCGCGTTAGTAATACGATGAATGATATGCAAACATTGTTTTCCTAAACATGCGAGGAATTGAATGGGTTGCTAAGTCGGTTTAATGCAACTAAAATTAACGTCAAAGTTGAATTTAGCATGTGAGATTCGTTTTAGTATAATAAAACAAATAATGAAAAAGATGAATTTGCTACAAAAGATGAACAAACAAGTTAGTATTGGTTTGTAAATAATAATATAGCAAATAAATATACGAGATCGAGAAAATAAATATTAATCGAAATCTGAAAAATATTGTTAAAAACGATGTTTTGTATAAAAAACGAAGTTCGAAAAATAATAAAAAAAACGAGAAAAAGGGGCGTCGAGGCAGCCGGCCGCGCGGCTCGCCCGGGATGCCGGCGAGTCGCGTGTCGGTCTGATTTTTTGAGACGATTTTCGAAGACTCGACGTTTTTATTAAACCGCGTACAAATATTGCATAATTCGCACTCGATCTAATATTATCGATATTCGTTATATTTAATAGTTGACTACGAAATCAATATCAAATATTCGGAATAGTTTTAGAAAAGATGTAAATTTTGAAATCGTTTTGTAGAATAATAAAATAAAACGAACGAAAAAGTTAAAAAAAGACCCGGGTTTCAGGCCCGTGCGCGAGTCGCGGCTCGCGTGCGGGTTTGTCCGGTTTTCTATTTTTTGTTCGAAATTGCTAATTTTGATAAACCGCGTACAAATACGAATTAATTTATACTCGATTTATGTTTTCGATATTCGTTGTATCCGATACTCGATTATGAAATCGGTATCGAATACTCGGAATGAATTAAAAAGTTTTGTAAAAAAAAGTTTGAATGAAAAAAGATGTAACGATTTTTAATATCGTCGAGGTTTGATTTAATTCCTTTAATACGATATTCAACTATAGAGTTGATATCGTATTTTAAGAATGTTTGTTAATATGAAAATAGTTTTTTAATAATATCGATATTAGAAATAAAAAACGACGACCGACCCATAAAAAATAAGACGGACGAGGAGGAAGAGAGAAGAAGAAGAAGAGAAATCGGGTTTTGTTACACCCTCAACCTACATGCTTCTGTTTACTCGGATCGGGGATCGTCGGGACGTGGCTTAGGCACAAGAGCGTCGAGTGGATGTCGGTGAGTTATGGTGGCTCGGTTTGGGCGTGACGTGTGAAGGGTGTCGGGTATCGGGCCGGTTTCCTTCGGGTTTGTAATATCGGTGTATCGATGCTAGATTTTATGCTTACGAGTGTGTGTATGGGAATAATTTGTGATGCTTTTATGAATATTTGATCGATAATGAAAGTATATTGTAGATGCTAATTGATGATGAATGATAATTGATGTGTAAAAGTGTGTGTGCAAGGGGCTATTTATAGGGAATTCCCGACCTTGGCTAGGAGAGTTTGAACTACCGCTAGAGATAGGAAATATAGGAAGCTGTAAGGCATGAGAATTCCGCTTTCTTGTCAAGGAAGAAAGGGAACACGGCTGGAATATGCTGCTCGGCCGAGTATTTGCACTCGGTCGGGTGTCTGAATCGGTTTTCGGATAGGATTCCTACTTGAGATCGAATTCCATCCTTAAATGGATTTGTTTAATATTTTGTGAAGCTGATTTTTCGTAGGATTAGAGTTCGAATCAGCCGTGTGAGGTGTCACGGCTGACTCACGCACCTCGGGAATATTTTTGACGGATTTTGACTCGGTCGTTAAAAGATGGTTTTACCCCTGGTGTCAGAATCGACCCAAATTAGTCTTATTTGACTCGAAACGACCCACTGGGCCTGATTTTGAGGTTGGTTTTGTGAAATATGTACTCCATAATGAGCCCAAGCCAAATGCCAATGATATTGAGCCCGTTTCTGAGTATTTAAAGCACGTTTGCGTCCGATCATCATCGGGTGTTTGTCGGAAACTGCTATAGACACCTTGCGGTCAAAATGTGGGTGTCTACAACATCCACCAAGGTTGTCAATCTTGATAGAGATCTTCAAGAATTCCAATAATACAATGATTAAACTAAGATTAAGGAGAGATTAAGGAAAGATTAAGCTAATCTACACTAATCTAAGCTAATCTAACCTAAAGTAGTCTAGGGTTTCATGGATGTAAGGTAGAGTAAGGTTGTAATCCCCTAGAAATTCTAACGCGATACAGTGGCGGAAACACTGTAGAGTCGGAATTAAAACACGCTGAAAACTATGTCTTAGTAAAATTAAAATGGTAAAGTCAAACAATAGGCCTTAAATAAAATGGCCAAAATTAAAACAATCCACAAAAGGGGGTTTGAACAATCCATAAGACATAATTATTAAAATAAATAAGCAGGATCCATAACTGCTCGCTAGCCCACCCGAAGAAAAACACATATACCTGCCATGTTAAAAACATAACAGCCACAATCAGTGGGGGAGCAACGTCAACGTTCTCCCAGCCGTATAACATGATTTTAAAACTGTAATTACTATTATATGAAAATAGTAAAAATAAAAATCATTAAAAGATTATAAGGAAAATAAGCTTTCAGTGAAAAACTTCACGTAACGAAACAATATAGTAAAAATGAGTTTTCAGAAGAAAACATAAAACATTTGCCAACCTTCAAATCAAAATTATATCGATAACAATAAAAATAGTCAAAATGACGTTATGGAAATTCGATTAGTGTGCACAAGGCTAGACTTTCACTAGGATAATACTGGAAAATAGCTTCGAGAACTGTAGACTTAACTCATAACAGAATCCAGTCTCTAACTAGGCAACTCAACTATAACAGGACTGCGTGCAGCGAGGTCCTGGTTTAAGTAGTATACACCCCTCCTGGATACAAACCATATCAAGTTCAACCCGACGCGACTTACACGATGCGATATCTAAGTTTAAGGGCACAATGCACACTCTTCTGAACACAAACCATGCTCAGTTCAACAACCAATGTGCCCCATAAAGACACATCAGCCTTACAGTTGATGGCAAAAATCTACATCCTAGACTATATTACTCTAACCCCACACTTGTCCGTATTCCATAACTCCAAAACAAAGCCATTATCGATATTCAAAAGGATATAATCATTGTAAATAATAAGAGAACAAAAGGGAAAACCGATCGCCTTCCAAAAGAGGAAACTTTCTATTTTAGGAAACTTTTATATTTAGAAGCTTTACAAAAATAGCATCATATCAAAATAGCGAAAATATTAGTTCATACTAATAAAACGTTTTTAGTAAAAGATGTAGATTTATAAAACTAATACTTTCGGCCTTAACGATATTAATTGTTAAAGTGAAAATATTTGAGTTCATGAAATTATTAAAATATCATACAAGTGTTTATGAAATGATTAAAAATGTCTTAAACATTTTAATACTACTAATTAGGGTGTTTCCAAAATTTATAAAATTAAAATTCCACAATTATTATTAGTTTCGACAATACGAACATAAATAGGATTTTACGGCAAATGTAAAAATAAATCTTTTAACGTGTTTTATTTAATTAAACCATTAAAAGAAATTTAGAATATGATAAGGGGTGATTTAACTATCAAAGTTTCAGATTTAAATATTTTCAAAATTGCTGGATAAATAATTCTTTTAGGTAAGACGAAGCATTTTAACGATAAATCGAAATTTTGTCCAAAAATCATTACTATTATTTAAAAACTTTAATAAATAGTACAAAAATTACGTAAAATAGCTAAAATATATTTTTGGACATTCTGTCCAGAAAAGAGAATTTTTCAGAATCCTTAAACTCGGTTTTTAAAGGGTTTTCTCGTTAATCGTCTAATCTCAACAATAACGATTAATAAAAATAGTAATTACAAAATGATTTAAGTATTAATATCCAAAAATTATTATTAAACTTAAAAATAATGATTTTACAGAAACTAATATTTTTTTCCAAAATTTAATCAAAAGACCATAAATCGAGAATTTAAACGACACACACGGTTTTAACGATAAACGATGATTTAAAGTGATCAATTATTTCACCCACTTAATAATCCCGAAAAATTATGAAAAAATTCAGAAAATGATTTTTCATCAGAAAGATTATCCACTTCAAATTTCAGATTAAAATAAAATGTTTAAGTGCTAGAAATAAAAATCGGTTTTTAATCATTTTTGTTCGTAAACGGTAAAAATTCAATAATCAATATCAAAAATATCAGAAAAATACCAAATTATTAAAAATCATTAAAAAATTCATTTTTACAGAATATAATCATATATTACAAGTTTAGGCCGAATATTACGATTTTACAAATTAGTACAACAATTTAATCGTTAATCTCGTAAAAGCGATAAAAATATCGAAACATGCAACTTTTTAACTTTCAAAAATTTTCCAGATTATATGACATACATATATTGTCAAAAATGAAATATAAAAATATACATACAATTACACAATTAAAATCACGAAATACCGAGTAACATCGACGTTACCTCAAATCCAAATCGGAACAATAATATACTCGTCGACCTTGGGATCGTCCACGAAACCTACCATACACGAAATTCATGGTAGAAAAATACCATGAGAAAAACTAAGAAAATCAAGGTGAATAACGATCGAAAACATAATCGATTATTACCTTAACGATAGGCTCAGAAAGAGGATTAATTTGACGATAAAAAAAAAAGAGACGATTGTGACTCAAAATAGAGCAAGTATCAGCCAAGAAGGAGGAAGAAGTCTCACGGCCAAGGAAGAAGAAAATAGGGTATTGAATTATTTTTTTATGAGAAATGAATGTAAAAGAGTTGGAAGGTTTAAATGAGAATCAATAATTTGAGGAATCCAATGTGGTATCATCAATATGGAATCCAATGAGGAATCCAATGAGGTTAAGAGGGAGTGTGAAGAGTTTAAGCAATAATGCAACAATTAAATGAGAAGGGAAATAATCATATCTTTTCGGTTTACGTAATAAAATGAATCGTATTAATAAAACGTAGTAAAATTGTGACAAGGAGCTTTGTCGGTCCAAAATATGAGGAAAAGGTCTCAAATAATTTGTAAGTTGATAAAAAGTATAATCGTAAAATAGTTAAAGGCATTTCAAAGTAATTCGAGTAAACCTCGCGTAAGAAAATAATTATTTACGAAACTTCGTAATAAAATTATTAATGGCTAAATTTTCGTAAATAAAAATATTTACTAGTTGAAAATATTATAAAAATATGTTTAGACATTTGTAGAAAAAGGAATAACTCAAATCCGAGCTTAAATACGATGGGTAATAAATGTTAGGGAAAATAGCGGGTGTTACAAAGGTAGTGTCTTAAAACAATACAAGAGGGGGGGGGGGGGTATATATAGGGTTTCACGAGTGAAGGAGGGGGAAAAAGCGAAGACGGCCTGAACTGGGCCCTTCTCGGCCGGGAAGGTCATGATCCCGACCGGGAAGAGGTGGTCCCGACCGGGAAGCTCATCATCCCGGTCGGGAAGGCTGTCCAGAAGCGCTGTTTGTCTTTGTCTTTCATCCCGGTAGTGATGGATGTGATCCCGACCGGGATGGGTCATGTAGGCTTCAAATATGATCTCATAGGTCCCTACTTGCTCTTCCTAGGCTTCTTATCGATTCTCGGTGCTCGGGAATGGGCCCCAAGGGGCTCGGGATCGAGTCTAAGCCACCGAGTCATCGTCGCTTCTCTTCATTGGCTCCAAATGCATCGGAAACGAGTCGGAATTGTTCCATTTCTCCAAGATAGGCCTTAGGAACCTAAAACAAGCTAGAAGAAGCGTAAGTAGCCTCGAAACTGCTCCAAAGAGCGATTCCACAAGAGAAACCGGGACCAAACACAAGAAATAAGCACTACATAACACACTTATCACCATTCAAAAAAATTCATGGACCCTCACTTTCTCTCTCTCCCTTTTCTTCCACTTGCACCTTTTGTCAAGATTCTTTCTCACCTTTTGTCAGGATTCTTTCTCGCACTCACTTTTGTCAGAGCACTCTCTTCCACTCCAATCCAACAACTTTTTTTTTTACAACGTCTCTTTTCCAACCTCTCTCATTTCCAACGTTAAAATTTTACAACAACTCTTTTTTTTACCAACAACTATTTATTTTCCTCTATAAATAATCATACACTCCTACAAAAAAATATTACTCATAATCTTATTTAAATAATCTCATATTCTCCTATACCTCAAAAGTAAAATTCAACTTATAATATGGATTTAAATAATTCTGTTTCCCCAAATTTTGATGACGATGATTACACATCATACGAAGATATTCACGATTTTGATTTAAATCTAAATAGTCAAAATTATATTCCTTCTTTTACGGATTTAATTTCCGAAAGGCAAAATTATGGAAATAGTGATCAATTTGATGACTCAATGTCATTGTCTTAGTTTTCAACTCAAGCTTTTGTTGAAGATACTCCAATTTTTTCTAACAAAACACCATCAAGGGTCCAAAAAAAATAACCCAAATTGAACCCCATTGGAAAATCAAATTGGAATGAGAAGGAAGACGTTGCGCTTATGTCGAGTTGGTGTCTGGCTAGCGAAGATGCAATTGTTGTCAAAAATCAAAACACGTCAACAATGTGGAAAAAAATAAGTGAGTTATATGAACAATCGAGGGTCGAAAACGAAAATAATACTCAACTAACTATTAGGAGTATCGATGCTATGAAAGGTCGTTTTAAGCGGCTCAATACCATTGTCAACAAATGGGTTAGTTGTTACAGCAAAATTATTAATCGACCACCGCCGAGTGGCACCAACATAGAAGATGATATTGAGGCGGCTTAAATATTATTTCGCAAAGGCAACAGCGGTAACGATTTTGAATATTTTGAAGTTTACAACAACGTTATGAGCAAGCACCCACAATGGAGCTTACCAAACAACAACTTTAGTGACATGTCAAATAAAAACAGTCAGCTCCAAAAGATCGAGGTCGGATTTTGATACCACCCCTACTAATGTTTGTATCTCCACTCCATCTAGTGTAAAAATAACGATGATGACGTGAATAGACGTCCAGAAGGTCGGGAGGCGGCAAAAAAGAAGCGTAATGGGAAATCAAAAATGGCAAAATCTACGTTTAGTGAAGACGAGCAGTCATGTATTGAAAAGCACGGGGATAATATAAAGTTACAAATGGAGGCTAGACAAAGACGTATTGATGCAGATTTGAAGATTGAGGAAAGTAAGAATTTGCGACTAAAGACCAAAATGGAGATGAAAATTTTGGATACATTACTTTCAAGACAACATTTAAGTCCAAAGGATGAAGAATTGAAGGAAAAACTTAGATTAAAATACTACCCTGATCTTTAAATTTTGAAAGTTCGTATTTTTCATTTTTAGGGGGACTATGTCGTCATGTTCATCCTTTAATTATGTCTTAAGAAATATTCTGTTTTTATGTAGTGTAGTTTATTTTTATTTTTATGTAGTATAGTCCATTTTCAATTGCGTCTTAAGGAGTATTATATTTTTAAGTAGTGTAGTTCATTTTTAATTGCGTCTTAAGAAATATTCTATTTTTATGCAGTGTAGTTCATTTTTCATTGTGTCTTAAAAAATATTTTACTGTAGTTTATTTTTAATTGCGTCTTAAATTTTGTTTTATTAATGTACTGTAGTTCATTTTCTGTGTCGTCTTAAAAGAATATACAAGTACTAACTGACGACCATATTTTGAGAACGTGATGCACTTTATTAAAAAACACTTCAATTTTAAATTACCATACGCTAATACAACATTAAACCATTACTATTATTCCGTAGAACCGGCATTAAACATTAAATGATAAACAGTAGGATTGACATCACAACATTAATCCTCTTCGGAAGTAGAGCCAACTGGTGAAATTTCTTCCATATAATCGCAACATATATCGATCATATTAAGCTTTTCTTGTGGAAGTAACAACCTTCCTCCATCACCACAAAGTTCAATCACAAATCGCCATTGGAAAACAGTTTTGAAGTCGCTTGAATAGCTCAATCACATCACTCTTGAAACGTTCGAGTTCATCGTATTTAATACGTACTGTGTCTGTTGACAATAAAAAATAGTTGAGCCAAAATCACAATAAACATATGTTATTAAAAAAAAGGGTTATTTCATGAGAATAATACCAACTATGACCATCCTTCTTAAATTAATACATACTTTACATAATCTCACAATAATATGAAATTTGACTAGCTCCCTCTCAAAATGAGCTGGATGACCGACTACCTGAAGTATAGGTCATCAACTCCATTTTCACCATTTTCACAATCAAATACATCGTCATCAACCATCTCCATCTTCACACTATTATCCTTCCCTTCATCTTCATCAATCATCCAAATCAATCCCGAGACCAAAATTAAAGCATCTAATCGAGCTAAATCCGTCAAAATTTCAAATCACCTAACACATTGACCTAATCTCAAATCGTTTTTCCCCAAATGTTGAAAAAATTGTTGCATCGTCTGACTAACAGTCAATTGTCGAAGTATGTGTAAAATCGAATTCAAACCTAGAAATTGAAATCAGTGGAATTGAGAAATCAACAACAGTCATTCTTGCCCAGATCTGAAGACCGATGCAGTAGACTCCACGAGTACCGCCACACTCCGACCAGCTACTTCGTCGTAGTCCTACACATCGGAGCATAAGTAGTGGTTGAGCTTGTGATTAGAGATCTAGGAAAGAATGACGGAGAAGAGGGAGACGATTCAAGGAGACCGAAATCTGGGCAAATGGTCGGTAATGCATCGTTACGGTGGCTGCCCTCGCCTGAGACTCAGTGGTACGACGCCGGAGAAGGTGGGTCCTGATTGCTGATCGTGTGGTGGCTGCCCATGTGGTCGCCTGGTAAGCGGAAGGCGCACGGTGCAGGTATCGTGGGTGGAGAGTGGTGGTTATTTTGGTGATCGATGTGTCAATGGTGAATAATGTGGATGGGTAATGTGGATGGGTATGGAGATTGAAGAGATGAAGAAGATGAAGGTACAAAGAAGGGGAAAACAACCGGTTGTAGTGACTGGTAACAACCAGTCATTTTTTCATCCATAGTGAAACGAGATCAATGAAGACATAGATCATATTAAATTGGGATTACGCAAAGTTTGTATTAATTTAAGAAGAGTGGTCATAGTTGGTATTATTCCTATGAAATAACCCTAAAAAAAATTATAACATATACCGTTTGAAACAACTTCAGAGGAAACTGGAAATGAAACGGAGATAATAGAGCTGGTAAGAATTCGATTTGTAGTAGAAAATGATGGTTCCCTTCGTATCAAACGCCATATGGTCGCAGGTACTACAATGTTGGTCAAACGATCAAATAACATACGAGTTTCAGAAATAATTTGATCGATTTTGAATTGGTAGTTTCTGACACATTCGACATTGGTCATGGCTCTAGACATTTTTAAGAGAGTTGGAATAAATGAAAATTTGGAATAAAAAATAATTGGCTCTACACATTCTATTTATAGAGAAAGGGGGAAAAAAATAGTAGTTGGGTTTCAAATTTTGAAAACAACCGTTCACTAAAAATTTAAAATGACTTCTTGGAATCGGGTTAGAGAAAAAGTGTTAAATTCAAATTTCGAGAAACCCTAAAATTGAGTCAGAATGCTAATTATGACCACCACTCGATCGAGTCTCACAGTGACTCGGTCGAGTGTGTAACAGCCCTAAATTTTTCGCGACCAAAATAAAGAATAAAATAGGAAAATTTAAAGCCGTTACTCCGCATTTAGCTCACAAGGCCAAATGCAAGGAAAAAGAATATTATACGGAGTAAGAATTAAAAGAAATATAAATCCGATAAATAATTAAATGAAAACGTTGCAGCGGAAGACTTAAGTCCCACAAAATTCAAAACGGTTTAAAACAACTTCAACCCAAAATTCAAAATAAATATAAATAGTTCGGAGGTAAATGTTAAATAATAAAATCCTTCTTCGCTCAGCATCCCGAACCAAATGCACCCATGCAGCATATTAATTGTACCTATCAACTGTACCCAAAACACAAATAGGTACAGGTTCCAGCGGGGGAACGACCCAAAACAAAAGAACGTCAGCAAAGCTGAGTAAAATATATTATATTGAAAACGTAAAACAATAATTATAATTTGTAGTAAACTGAAATCAGAGTTAAATATCATTGTCTCAAAACCAAACCAAAAGTACTGTGAAAACAGTAGTCAAAACGAAATTCAACCAAAATATATTTTCTCCACCTGTGTGCCAAGGTCCTACCCTTTTAGCACGATCTAGATGTACCACCTATGCTTAGCTAGACTTACTATAGTGCGCACTACTCACATTTGGGCAGTCAGTAGGATGAGGCTGCCAAAGGAGGAAGTCTAACTACCTAGCAAGTGGGGGGCCGGAAAACCCCCACTTAACACAACTCGGGCCAGGAGTTCAGTTTCGGGACGAAATCCCAGGGACATCTCAGACGCACCTTAACCTCATAGACCAACAGAGCTCCCAGAGTCTGTTATAACCACCAAAAGAATTGTACCAAAATAATACCAATATTTGACTTGTGTCACAAAATTCCAATATCCAAAATATCACAAGAGTATCGTAAAAATTCACAATTGACAAAATAATTATAAAACCGTTTGAAAAATATAATTTAAACCGAACATGCTCTTTACTTAAAGGTGAAAAGGTCAAAACGTCCTTACCTCTCAAGACGGTCACAGCTCAGCTAGTATTATCCCAAGAATTCTTTCTCCTCGAACCCACAAAGATTTGACAAAGACGGATAAAAGCACGATGGTGTAAGAAGGATCAAAATTGATTAACAGAGGAGAGGCGGCAGAAGGCTTTAAGAAACTTGGAAATTGGGGGAGGAAGGAAAAGGGCACTACGGTGGGGAGGGGTTAAATAGGTTAGTTAGTTTTTTTTTTTTTTTTTTCTTTTCTTTCCTTATTTGTGTTTGACCCAAATTCCAACCCGATACAAAGTCGGTTTATAAAATAATGTTCCACTTTAAGAAAGTCAAAACCGATTTATAATAAGACGACCCAAAATACTTTAATAATATAATGATAATAAAATATTTTTCCCACTTAAAACCCGATTTAAATAAAAGTAGAAAAGTCAGGCTTATTATTGACTCGAAAAATAACGGGGTGTTACAGACTTCTCTCCTTAAAACAAAACTTCGTCCTCGAAGTTTAAACTCATCCTCGAAAATAATGTCTCACCTTTCTCACGAATGTCCAAAATAACTCGCTCACTTCATATAACCAAAATCCATCAAAACTCATCATATATCTCCTAAATAAATCATTTACTCCATATACCCAAAATTCGTCAAATTAAACACAACCTTACAGATATGTCACATTTCTAAATCCTCGAAATCCATAACTACCTAATTCCTCAAATTTCAAAGTATACAACTTCACCATCACCTAAATCCACAACGATAAAATCACCTAATTCCATAAGATAATATTCCGTACCAAAGTTCGAAGCCACCAAAATTCTCATACTCTTCTAAGGTAAAAGTTTCACTTGCCAAGTTAAGAGCATGTCGGACAAAATATTTAAATAAATTTTGAAATTTTGAAATTCATAAGTTCAACCGTTTTCCAAGTGTGTAATGCACAAAATCAAACAGTTAATCAAATAAATGCGGTTAGTACTACCAAACCATCAATACGTGCGTTGAGCACAAAATCACCAATATGTGCGTTGAGCACAAACAAATCACAAATATGTGCGTTGAGCACAAACAAATCACAAATATGTGTAAACAAGTCAATTTCAAGTAATAACCAATAACCAATGACATTGTGCTTATTAAGCATCGATAATAGCCAAAATATTCATATTTGTGACCAATAAATAGATATTAGCATGAAATCACACAAGAACATGCTTAGTTTATTACCACAAAAACAAATAGTCATGCATATTCCTCTCCACCTTAAAATAAAGCTTCGTCCTCGAAGCACGAAAAAATTCACCTTACGCAAAAAAATGAAGTTATTTGTCTCTCATGGTTGGCTCAAATTTCTCCCAAAATATTGGAACACATTTGTTCGCTACCTAATATAATATCCTTTGAGACCCCATGATAGTTGCTTCTTCTCTTACATATCCTTCATTGGAATAAAATGAGCACTCTTGATTAATCTATTAATTATACCCAAATCATATTATTACCTTCCTCTGACCTTGACAACCCAACTATAAAATCCATATAGATTAATCTCCACTTCTACTCAGAACTCCTAAAGGATTTAACTTTCCATATGTCTTATATGTTCCTTCATAACTTTCTAATATATCAAGTATTGAGCCACAAAATCTGTCATTTGTTTTTGCATACTAAACCATCAAAATCCTCATTCCAAATCCGTATGCATTTTATCACCTCCCAAATAACATAATACATCTTTTCCTTTAAAATTCGAACGATTCCTCACACCCCTCATCCCAATGAAATTTTATGGCTTTCTACATCAGTGTAGTCATTAATCTATCTATTTTGAAAAAAAAAATCTTTCACAAATCTCCTATAGTAACCATCTAAGCCCAAAAGCTACGAATTTTCAGCCACAGATTCCGGGTTAGATCACTCCTTAACAACCTTATTTAGCAGGATCTACCGATACTCCATCCTTAGATATAATATTCCCCAAAATTACTCGTATCAGCCAAAAATCACACCTCAAAACTTTAACAAATACTAATTCCTCAGAAAGCACATCGTCAAACTCACTCACTATTAGAACTTCACTCAAATCGAGATATTTAGCCCTCAAATTCCTAATATAGCACAAAATCAGCTCAACTTCCGTAGATAAATAAGCTATGTCCGATAAGATACTCTCACATTTTTAGGTCCTCGAAAGGAAACTTTACTATGTCCACAATCAATATTAGTCGATGATACTCGAGCCAATCCATCCTCAAAATCGCATCAAAGTAAAATCATGGGAATTCTAACAAGTCTGCCTCAAAATAATGATCACCAATAAACACGGACACATCCTTATACATCCTTTTACGGTTTACTAAGTCCTCAAATGACATGATAGAAAGAAAAAAAAAATCAAAATCAAATATCCACAATTTTACTAGGTTCAACATTCATTTTCCACAAACTTAGTCGAAATAAAAGAGTGAGATGCACCAGAATCAAATAAAACATGAGCTAAAATAAAATTCACTAGAAAATTACCCGAAACGATATCTGTGTTTTCGGCTTCCTCCCTATTCATGACATAGAGCTTCCCAGTAGGCTTCTTGCTATTCTGTGCGACATTTACTTGGCCCGCGGGTTTACTAGCTGCGGTAATGTTGGTTTGAGTCGGAGCTGGATTCCTAAAATTATTGTTAGTTTGGGACCTACCAAAATTCTGTGTGTTCCCCTGACTCTCAAATCGGTTACTCTGATTCACACTAGCACTAACAGATTGTGTAGCACGAGGTTTCCCTGCCTTCTTGTTCCTACACTCAAATTCTCGATGTCCTAACTTCCCGCACCAGTAGCATGTCACTTTATTTCCTTGACAGTCAACGCCTGGGTGATCTCCCTTGCATAACTTACAGTAATAATGTGGGGTAAAGTCATTAGGCGTTCCCTGGTTTCTACCTCTCCAACTATTACCTTCTTCCTTCTCATTCCCTCCGTGTTGGGTGTTATTATTAGTATTGAAATTCCCTCTCTTCGCTCGGGTGTCAGACTGACTTCCCTGAAACTCCCTCTTCTTACTCCCAGTACTTCCCATCTCAACCTCCATCTTTTGATTACTCCTCTCAATATTAACAGCCCTAGCATAAACATCTCTTAATGAAGTAAATGTCTCTCCAGCAAATCTACCCTTAATCTTCCAATGTAACTTATCCTCAAACCTAGATGCTTTAATCCCCTCAGTTGGCACTAGCTCCTGAGCAAAACGACTAAGTTCAACAAATTTATTATAAAAGTCTTTCACACTCATCTCATCAGTTTGCTTTAGGTCTCCAAATTCAGCTAATTTTTGATGTTTCACATGTTCTGGGAAAAATTCTGCTTCTAATATTTCCTTAAGAGTATCCCAGTCTTTATCATATAGTGTGTGTGTGCCATTGGGGTTTCTTTTTCTAATTGGTTTCATAAAGTCCTCTTTCACAGTCTGCCACCAAATATCCGCCTCTTCTTTCAAATAGAAGACAGCGATCCTAGCCTGAAATTCATGTGGACAACCTACAGCTAGAAAAATTTTCTCCATCTCCCTAACCCAATTATCTAGTTCATTAGGATCCCCTTTCCCAGTAAAAGTCGGCGGTTTCTTCTTCTGTACCGCTTCAGACATTCCAGCTACAGTGGGTGTAGGATCATTCTCATTCTCAACCCTATCATTCATATTCCGGGTAACAACAGTCATTTGTTGTACAGCTTCGAGAAGAGCTGCATTCTGAGCTAACAATTGTGCCATCATAGCGGCCATATCATTGTTTTCATTTCCTCGAGACATTGTTACTATAAATGTAAACAATATTCTAATAAGTCCAAGCATAAGAAGATTCAATCACAAATATTAATGTAAGTAGCATTTCTCACTATCACAGTTCAATTAGGTAAGAATAATAACAGTACTAAATCATGACAAATATAAATATACATACATAACATAATTCATGCGTATGCAATGCACCCAATCCACCCATCACTCTCGGTTTAAAAGAAAGTTTTTTTTTTTAAATAAAATAAATAAATAAAGTAGTAAATTTTTTTTTTTTTTAAACCATTCCAAATTTTGCAAAACATTTGGGAAAGACCTATTGCTCTGATACCAACTGTAACAGCCCTAAATTTTTCGCGACCAAAATAAAGAATAAAATAGGAAAATTTAAAGCCGTTACTCCGCATTTAGCTCACAAGGCCAAATGCAAGGAAAAAGAATATTATACGGAGTAAGAATTAAAAGAAATATAAATCCGATAAATAATTAAATGAAAAAGTTGCAGCGGAAGACTTAAGTCCCACAAAATTCAAAACGGTTTAAAACAACTTCAACCCAAAATTCAAAATAAATATAAATAGTTCGGAGGTAAATGTTAAATAATAAAATCCTTCTTCGCTCAGCATCCCGAACCAAATGCACCCATGCAGCATATTAATTGTACCTATCAACTGTACCCAAAACACAAATAGGTACAGGTTCCAGCGGGGGAACGACCCAAAACAAAAGAACGTCAGCAAAGCTGAGTAAAATATATTATATTGAAAACGTAAAACAATAATTATAATTTGTAGTAAGCTGAAATCAGAGTTAAATATCATTGTCTCAAAACCAAACCAAAAGTACTGTGAAAACAGTAGTCAAAACGAAATTCAACCAAAATATATTTTCTCCACCTGTGTGCCAAGGTCCTACCCTTTTAGCACGATCTAGAGGTACCACCTATGCTTAGCTAGACTTACTATAGTGCGCACTACTCACATTTGGGCAGTCAGTAGGATGAGGCTGCCAAAGGAGGAAGTCTAACTACCTAGCAAGTGGGGGGCCGGAAAACCCCCACTTAACACAACTCGGGCCAGGAGTTCAGTTTCGGTACGAAATCCCAGGGACATCTCAGACGCACCTTAACCTCATAGACCAACAGAGCTCCCAGAGTCTGTTATAACCACCAAAAGAATTGTACCAAAATAATACCAATATTTGACTTGTGTCACAAAATTCCAATATCCAAAATATCACAAGAGTATCGTAAAAATTCACAATTGACAAAATAATTATAAAACCGTTTGAAAAATATAATTTAAACCGAACATGCTCTTTACTTAAAGGTGAAAAGGTCAAAACGTCCTTACCTCTCAAGACGGTCACAGCTCAGCTAGTATTATCCCAAGAATTCTTTCTCCTCGAACCCACAAAGATTTGACAAAGACGGATAAAAGCACGATGGTGTAAGAAGGATCAAAATTGATTAACAGAGGAGAGGCGGCAGAAGGCTTTAAGAAACTTGGAAATTGGGGGAGGAAGGAAAAGGGCACTACGGTGGGGAGGGGTTAAATAGGTTAGTTAGTTTTTTTTTTTGTTTTCTTTTCTTTCCTTATTTGTGTTTGACCCAAATTCCAACCCGATACAAAGTCGGTTTATAAAATAATGTTCCACTTTAAGAAAGTCAAAACCGATTTATAATAAGACGACCCAAAATACTTTAATAATATAATGATAATAAAATATTTTTCCCACTTAAAACCCGATTTAAATAAAAGTAGAAAAGTCAGGCTTATTATTGACTCGAAAAATAACGGGGTGTTACAGAGTGGCCATGTACTCGACTGAGTTGGTCAATAACTCGGCCGAGTACGGTCATAAACGCGAAACACAAATCTCTTTTAAAGGTCTACTCGATCGAGTCTATTGACCACTCGATCGAGTGACCACATAACGACTAAAATGTGAGTCGTACATTCTCTTATTTTTCTAAACCCGATAGTATTTCACGACTTAGGTCAACACGTGCATAATTAATCACGTGTATACTATCTTTTCAAACCATGCATCTCATATTTGCATCTCGTTTACATCATTCAATATTTGCACAAACCATTATTATTCGTTAAATTATTACATCGTTACTAACGCGTTTGTTGTTCCTTTTGTCAATTTTAATTATTGTTCGTTTATTATACTAAATGAACCCGCATGCTAAAATACAACTTCGACGTTAATTTTAGTTGCATTAAATTGACTTAGAAACCCGTTTCAATTCCATTCACATGTTTAGGGAAAATAATCTTTGCATATCATTTTCCCGTTTTACTAACGCGCGTATTGTAAGTCATTCGAATTCTTAGTAGAGGCCGCTAATGTGCGGGCTGGGTTGGGTGTCCTTTGTGGGCTTCCCAACACGTACCCTCACCCCTTACTCAGAACCTCGGTTTCCGGATGCCCGAAACCGTTGGCGAATGAGAGTCATTCAATACACAATATCCGATAACGTCGGTATTGGTATCAAATGCAAAGGGACGAGCCCAATAAACTCCGACATCGGAAATGGGCCGTATTTTGTATACGGACCACTACGACATAGAGTGGGCTCGAATGGTTCCGAATAACCACAAAATTCGGTGGCGACTCCACATAGACCTAAATTTCAATTCGATCCATTCTCATATGGAGATTCATTCGCCTCCCCAAACCCGCGCGTGGCCGCTTCGGGGTGGACCTATGTCATGTCCACAATTTGGCGACTCCGCTGGGGGTTAACTGATGCGTGACTTACCATCGGCATCCTCAGGGTGAGACTCGAATAGAAATCGGTTGACAAATACAATACGCGTTTTAGTTCTACGGTTCATGCATAACCCATATTTTCCCGGGCCGGTACTCGCGACCGACGTCCCACTATACCGTCGATGTACTCCAATATGGATATGTCGAAAGGTGTCCATAGTCGATTCGAGTGGGTTTCGCGGCATGTTCTAAGATCAACTCGACTTAGGAAGTCCGTCCCGATCAACGTCTAGACTATGTACACTGGTATAGACCCCTTATAGACCGACCGAGACTTAGTATAGAGCATACATGGCGTCGTTATAATGCTTGTGTGACTACGTGCTACTTGGTTTCCGAGTCATTTTCAAAAAACCGTCAACTTTTCAAAATTGCATCCTTTCAAACTATTCAATTTCAAAACCCGGGACACATACCGAATTTAGGACTTATGATTTTACTCAAAATAGCCTATTTTCTAGCCGGTATGCTGCTCAAATCAAAACTCGAACTTTCAAAACCCGTGGCCCAATGACTTTTCGTCCTCTTTTTCGGAAATTTGGACCATTCACCGAGTCCACTCGGTCCTTTTTCAAAAATCATCAATTTTCAAAACCTTCCACTTCTAGGACTTCCCGTATTTAGCAGTGTCGGATCGAGTCCTAAGTTGTCAAGGTCTTTAGCGTCGAAACTCCGTCGATCTTACATCACGAGTTTCTTCCCTATCCCAGTCCGCCTTATTAGACTAAGGCAAGGCCCACCTACGTAGGACATACTCCTACAAAGGAAGGCCCGTCTACACACTCGAGTCTAAAAGTTTGGGGATGTCTCACGTGGACCTTCCTTCGAACAGGACTCGGCCCACATGCCGAATTCTAAGGGAGGCCCACCTTTCACAAGTCACCCGTCTAGGTGTCTTTTCCGAGTCAACCTTTTACAAGGTATAGCCCTATAACAAAAGGTTCACGGTCCTTACGTCTAAGGGTCACTCGTCAAACAATCGAGTCTTAACAAAATTATTGATCCCACTTAGGGGCTACCCCTTAGCAGAGCGATCAATCATGGTTGCTCTAAGGGTCATGTCTTACACGTGTCTCACGTACCCCACTTTCGAGTCACTTAGGTGTCACACCATCTGAGTCCTTAGTCTCACTTGGGGGCTATTCTCCGACAGAGTGATTAATCACAGTCACCCCGAGAATCGTACCCTACACATTTGTCCTAGGGGAGTCTAACCCGAGTCAAACTGGGCCCGTCCCTCCTCTTGCGCTATTTCCTATGCCTTGGTGAGTCTGAGTTCCGAAGCAACCTCTCTGATTACGTGGTGTTCTTACAGACAGGCCACCCGTAACCAGACACCAACGCAAGATGGACGATTTGAAAAATGCTCTGACCAAGATCGAGACTCAACTGGCTGCCATCCAGGCTAACCAAGCGACTTTATCCACACGCCTAAGCACCGTGGAGAAAACGGCCCCAGTTGAAGGAGCTGAGCCCACTGGGCCCATAGCCGAATTGATCAGTGTTGTTCGAAGGCTCGAAGAGCAAGTCCACTTATCGACGAACAACTCGATCCACACCGAAAATGCTCGTACTTATTCACCTTTGAATGACGAGCTACCTGCCAACCTCAACCTTACGGGAATTCCAATGTTTGAGGGTACTGGAGACCCGGTCCATCACATCCGGGCTTTCAAAGATTTCATGGCGATCCAGGGGGTAAAGTCCACCATGTTTAAGCACTTATTCCCTTCCTCCCTCGAGAAGCACCCCAAAGCCTGGTACTACAGGCTCGATTCCAAGAAATACCTGACTTGGGATGACGTGGCAATGGAGTTCGCCCGGAACTACGCTGATAATATCGAAATCCAGACTACAATGCGTACTCTGGAAGTGATGGCCCAAGAGCCCAAAGAAGGGTTCACTAAATATCTTCAAAGATGGAGGGCCGAGAGTGTAAATTTGGTAAACAAGCCCAACGAGAAGACACTAGTGGAGGCATTCATCAATAACCTCCTACCTTCTTACCGCGTCCATCTTAGGTATGCCGGCATTTCAAACTTTGCCGTACTTACCGAAATGGGCATTAGGATTGAAGACGATCTTCGATACAATGAAGATCTGGGTGAAGTTTCTACTAAAGGCTATACTGGACATCAACTCGAGTCCTTAAAAGCCGACGACTAATGACAACATTATCCGAGAGTCCGGATCTGATTTGAGTCCGAGTCTGAGTCCGAGTCTAGGATGTACTATTCCCTTCGAAGTCGAAGTCAAAGTCAAAGTCAGAGTCAGAGTCAATTGTATTCTGTCCTCTTTTTCAAAATTCAATAAAATCAGCTTTCAATATTCTTTCTCATATATACTTTCCTTATGTGTTTCCGAGAACATGATGAATACCATCATACACTGTGAGCACACGCACGTGACTATTATAGGCACATCTATAATGATTGCAGGAAACCGAGCCCGTGTTTTCTTTTTACCTATTCCGTGTCTGGTATAGAAAAGCCACATAACTACCCCTAGCAGGAGCGGTATCGAATCCTATGACAAATCTAGGTAATCTCCTAATTTGGGTTCAAGACGGGAGGCAAGCCCATTTCCCACAATAAAACACCCCTCCAACAAGACTAACCAATCCCTACCTTAGGTGTTAGTCTGACCGGCAAAAAAAAACGAAAGAACACTGGACAAAAAAAATCAAAAGTAAAAAAAAAGAAAAAAAAAGAAAGGGCCAAAGCAAAAAGAAGGCCATCAAAAAAAAGAAAACTGGACAAAAAAAAAAATCGAAAGTTCATGAAAAAAAAAGAGCAAAAGGCCAAAACAAAAAAAGCATGCCATCATCAAAAAATTCAGAATACCCATGACCGTGGTCAACGGTCAATTCCAGTGAAAGCCCCACGACCAGGGTACGGTCAAAATTATCAATACCCATGACCGTGGTCAACGGTCAACTCAAGTGAAAATCCTTTGACCGTGGTACGGTCAAATTCAAAATTATCCATGCCATCCAATAGTGGAGTAACAATCAAGCTGATCAGTTAACACAACACTCAGCCTTCCCACATTACAACCCTCAAGACCTTCCCGAGACCCAGGCCAGAGACAGCCCGGAATTTTGAGGATTCAAGCTCCATAGCATACCCCTAACAATTAGGGCCAGACATCAAAACCAGATCCCGCATTATCAAACCGGCTCTCGAAGCCTTAGCTCCACAGAACCGAGCTCCAGATTTCGAGTCATCAAGGCCATTTACTTCATTATCAAACTGACTCTCGAAGCCTTAGCTCCACAGAACCGAGCTCCAGATTTCGAGTTATCAAGGCCATTTATTTCCTAGCACCACATTCCCAAATACATCAAATCCCGAGAGCAAAACTCGTTAAAATCCCATCCAAACCAGTTACCAACCCCAAACACGGGAACTCAACTTGCAGTCGGCATAGAACATGCCCAAATAGTTCATACCATCTCTGGGGGCTACCCCGGAGAATGCTCACAGTCACAGGATTAATATCCTAATCATTCAAGCCCTTTGATCAAGACATCACTGGGAATGCACCTAGCCTACACCATTGCTATGGCTAGTTACACACAAAGTCCTATTAGCTTAGGCACCATAATATATCTCTCAATACACTGAACTACGACATGGTTTGATTTCACTACACGTGAATACGTAGGCAGCCTTTCAACAGAGGCACAACCACCCACATTGACACACATTCGAAAAGCATTATCATTCCGGGCACGACACTGTCATGTTCTCAGCAGCTAGCTTTGTTGTCCTGGGGGCTTTTCTTAGACAGAAGACCTCCATCCACTCACAAAATCCAGATAAATACTTTCAAAATCTAGCCTCCTTTCTATAGTGTGTCCTAGTACTCGGCTCAGTCGAAGACAAGAATCTGTCAGGACTCGAGACAATACCCACTTGGAAAAGTATCCTAAATAAGGAAATCCAGAAGGGCACCAGACTAAAACAGTCTAATTATAGGCTACTGCAATCCCCCCATAGCATATCTATCCCATTTCGATATGCGACCGTGTTGCCACTCGCCTAGGCTACGGGATAACGCGACTTAAGAGTCTTGTTAGGCGGCCCACACCCCTATCGAGTCACGGTCCAACCCTTAGAGAGTCCAGTCCGTGTCAGTCAACTCGTCCTGTCGTGTCCAGAGTCGAGTCTGTCGATAGGCCCCTCTCTTCAAATTCCACTTTGAAATTTGCAAAATTTAGCCATTTGAAAAAAAGATCTTTTTCGACAAGGTCAGATTTCAGTCTATTTAAACTGCGAATTTCTTTTATATCCCTTTCCATTTTGAAAACCTAGCTCGTGATTGCTTTCAGGATTTCAAATTCAAAAATTCAAGAATCATTTTCCCCAGCACGAGTCGTTTTACTATCTACGTGTTGCATACATTTTTATGTAACTTATACAGGTACGACTCAAGCAAAGACATGCAAGTCATCAAATCTTCCCAGCAGCATTTTCCGGGATAACACGGGATGGGCCAACACACAGGCACACCCAGGGCTTACGCGACAAGCCCAAATTCCCCACGGAGTACAATCATCTAGCTCAGGTATGATTTCTGTTTTGTGGCTGGCGAGCCCTTCACGCGAGTCTAACAGACTATAAACGACCCGACCGGAAGTCTACCAGGTCTTAACGGGCTTGGTAGCTACTCTGACTTTCGCCTTGTCCAAGCCTCAGTCAGAGTGGGGGCTCTGTAGACACCCACATTTTGACCGCCAGGTGTCTATGGCAGTTTCCAAAAAAACACCCGATGATGATCGGACGCTAACGTGTTTCTACGCGCTCGGATACGGGCTCAAATCCATTAACCGTTGGCTAACACATTTACGGAGTACAAATCTCACCAAACGGACCTCAAATCCAGGCCCAGTGGATCATTCCGAGTCAAACAAGACTAATTTGGGCCGAAACCGACACCGGAAATAAAACTGACTTTTTGCGATTGGGTCAACCCCGGTCAACGTCGTTTCCGAGACACACAAAAACAGCCATACACCCATCAAACACCCAAATTCAAGGTCCAAAACAATGAACCCGTGCAACCCGACTGGGCCACTCGATCGAGTGACCCACCCACTCGATCGAGTGGGCTTGTTTTGAGCCCGGCTGCAGGCTTCACGGGCCACTCGACCGAGTTAGCCCTTTACTCGGTCGAGTAACCCTAATTCGGGTGCCCTAGCCTTGCCTATATAAGCAACCCTCATGCACCAATCTTTGGACAACCTCAAAACCCTAGAGCAATCATACACACACTACATCCTTACAAACCCTAATAAACAAACCTAGTAATCCTACACTAGCAAAAAAAACCCTAAACCTAGTTTTAGGAAATCAATCCCGAGCCACCATAACTTAATCTACATAAAACCTCGAAGACTCTTGTGTTGAAGTCACGGTTACGAGTCCGCACCGAGACAAGAACATGTAGGTTGAGGGTGTCAAAACCCTCTTTTCTTCCCCCTCTCTTCTCGTCGTCCGTCCTCCTCTTCTCCATCTTTTTTTCGTTTTTTATTATTATTTTATTCATTGCATCATAATATCGATAATACTACTAATATCAAAACATTAAAATATTTATCGATTTGTGTCGAATAAGAAGGATACCGGGATAAGGAAAACCGCATATACAAGTGTACTGCACACGCGTCGTCGGTCGCTTATCCCGGTACCCCGACTATTTGATTATTGAGATAAATCAACTTAAACAACAATTCGCTATTATTTCTCGTTATCATCATCATCAATTTTGCATTCATCAATTTTCTAAAATCAATTTTAATAAGGGTCGAAACCCGTTGACACGGATCCGACATCACAATCTCTAGGGATTTTTCGATGTCGGAGAAGTCGAGGGAATCAAGTTTTTTTTTATTTATTTATTCAAGTCAAGCGTCGATTTTGGATTCGATACCGATTCCATAATTGGATATCGAATCTAACAATCAAGTCATATGAATTAATTAACGTGATTTATTCATATCACGATAATTAATTCAAAGCGACTAAAATTAATCCATCTTTTTTATTTTTCACTCTAAATATCCCATATCGATTCAATAATCGAATATGGGATATGATGAGTATTCAACTTTAGAATCGGGTATAAATTCAACAATATCTATATTCGGTTCGACAAAATTCGCAATTTATAAAAAACCAAGTCGAACATAAATTGTGCAATATTTATGTCCGATTCGGTAAAAACGTCGAATTATCAAAAATCAAAAGCAATTTCAAAATCAACAATTAAATTGCAAACGAACCAAGTTCGTACAGGTGCCACTCGACCGAGTGTCTTAGTCACTCGATCGAGTGACACCCTAAAATCGAGTCAGAATGCTAATTATGACCACCACTCGATCGAGTCTCACAGTGACTCGGTCGAGTGGCCATGTACTCGACCGAGTTGGTCAATAACTCGGCCGAGTACGGTCATAAACGCAAAACACAAATCTCTTTTAAAGGTCTACTCGATCGAGTCTATTGACCACTCGATCGAGTGACCACATAACGACTAAAACGCGAGTCGTACATTCTCTTATTTTTCTAAACCCGATAGTATTTCACGACTTAGGTCAACACGTGCATAATTAATCACGTGTATACTATCTTTTCAAACCATGCATCTCATATTTGCATCTCGTTTACATCATTCAATATTTGCACAAACCATTATTATTCGTTAAATTATTACATCGTTACTAACGTGTTTGTTGTTCCTTTTGTCAATTTTAATTATTGTTCGTTTATTGTACTAAATGAACCCGCATGCTAAAATACAACTTCGACGTTAATTTTAGTTGCATTAAATTGACTTAGAAACCCGTTTCAATTCCATTCACATGTTTAGGGAAAATAATCTTTGCATATCATTTTCCCGTTTTACTAACGCGCGTATTGTAAGTCATTCGAATTCTTAGTAGAGGCCGCTAATGTGCGGGCGGGGTTGGGTGTCCTTTGTGGGCTTCCCAACACGTACCCTCACCCCTTACTCAGAACCTCGGTTTCCGGATGCCCGAAACCGTTGGCGAACGAGAGTCATACACAATATCCGATAACGTCGGTATTGGTATCAAATGCAAAGGGACGAGCCCAATAAACTCTGACATCGAAAATGGGCCGTATTTTGTATACGGCCCACTACGACATAGAGTGGGCTCGAATGGTTCCGAATAACCACAAAATTCGGTGGCGACTCCACATAGACCTAAATTTCAATTCGATCCATTCTCATATGGAGATTCATTCGCCTCCCCAAACCCGCGCGTGACCGCGTCGGGGTGGACCTATGTCATGTCCACACTCGCGTAAGAAAATAAATATTCACGAAGCTTCCTAATAGAATCTTTAATGGCTAAATTTTCGTAAATAAAAATATTTACTACTTGAAAATATTATATAAATGTATTTAAACATTTTTAGGAAATGGAATAACTTAAATCCGAGTTTAAAAACGTCAATTCGAATAGAAATAGAATTCCTCGCGGAAAATTAATAACCTTACGAAGAAAATCAAATAAATAGATGTAAAAGATTTAAAATCTTTTAAAATAAAAATAAATATCATTAAACTCAAAGTTGAAGATAAGCTTGGAAAAATGATGACACATAAGCCAAAATGTGATAGAGTTATAACGATGTCATAACGGAAGAATAAAAATGCTAGGAAAATAGCGGGTGTTACACCGGGGCTGAGAGGTCAACCAAAATTCAAAAAACCCATGGCCGGGGCTAAGAGGTCAACCAAAATTCAAAAAACCCATGACCGGGGCTAAGAGGTCAACCAACATTAAAAAAACCCATGACCGGGGCTAAGGGATCAACCAAAATTCAAAAAAACCCATGACCGGGGCTAAGGGGTCAATCAACATTCAAAAAAATCCATGACCGGGGCTAAGAGGTCAACCAACATTCGAAAAAACCCATGATCGGGGCTAAGAGGTCAACCAACAAATATTCAAGAACCCATGACCGTGGTGAAAACGGTCAAATTCAAAGTTATCAATACTCATACCATCCAATAGGGGAGTGACGATCAAGCTGGTCAGCTAACACTACACTCAGCCTTCCCACATTACAACCCTCAAGACCTTCTCGAGACCTAGGCTAGAGACAGCCTAGAATTTTGAGGATTCAAGCTCCATAGGATACTCTTAACCATTAGGGTCAGACAGGGAAACCAGATCCCACATTATCAAACCAGCCCAATCGAAGTTCGAGCCATTTTTACTCGACTTCCCCCTTTCCTACCACATTACAATACCTTACCCTCGAAGCCTTAGCTCCACAAAATTAAGCTCCAGATGTCAAAACATCAAAGCCACTTGTGACCTAGCACCACATTTCCAAAATTATCCAAACTAGTTACCAACCCCGAACATGGGAACTCAACCTGCAGTCGGCATAGAACATGCCCAAATAGTTCACACCACCTCTGGGGGCTACCCCGGAGAACGCTCACAGTCACAGGATCAACATCCTAACCATTCTAGCCCTTTGATCAAGACATCATTGGGAATGCACCTTTCTAGCCTACACCATCGCTATGGCTAGTTACGCACAAAGTCCTATTAGACTAGGCACCATAATATATCTTCCAATCCACTGAACTACGACTTGGTTTGATTTCACCACACGTGAATACGTAGGCAACCTTTCAACAGAGGCACAACCACCCACATTGACACACATTCAAAAAGCATTATCATTCCGGTCACGACACCATCATGTTCTCAACAGCTAGCTTTGTCGTCCTGGGGGCTTCTCCTAGGGAGAGGTTCTCCATCCACTCACATAATCCAAATACTTTCAAAATCTAGCCTCCTTTCTACAGTGTGTCCGAGTACTCGGCTCAGTCAAAGACGAGAATCTGTCAGGACTCGGAGCAATACCCATTTTGGACTGTACCCTAAAATCAGAAATCCAGAAGGGCACCAGACTAAAACAGTCTCATTACAGACTACTGCAGTCCCCCTATGACAGATCGTTTCCATGTTGCCACTCGCCTAGGCTACGAAATAGCGCAACTCAAGAGCCTTGTTAGGTGGCTCACCCCCTACCGAGTCACGGTCCAACCCCTCGAGAGTCCAATCGTGTCTGTCAACTCGTCCGGTCACGTCCAGAGTGGAGTCTGTCGGTAGGCCTCTCTCTTCAAATTCCACTTTGAAATTTGCAAAATTTAGCCATTTGAAAAAAGATCCTTTTCGACAATGTCAGATTTCAGTCTATTTAAACTACAAATTTCTTTTCTACCCCTTTCCATTTTGAAAACCTAGCTCGTGAGTGCTTTCGGGATTTCAATTTCAAAAATTTCAAAAATTCAAAAATCATTTTCCCCAGCGCGAGTCATTTTACTATCCACGTGTTGCATGCAAATTTTATGTGACTTATACAGGTACGACTCAAGCAGAGACATGCAACCCACTGTATCTCCCCAGCAGAAAGCCCAAGACGGCATCTTCTCTCGAATCAACACGGGATGGGCCCATATACAGGCACACCCGGGACTTATACGACAAGTCCAATTCCCCAGCAGATAGCCCGAGGTGGCATTTTCCCCGGAATAGCACGGGATGGGCCCACACATAGGCACACCCAGACAAGTCTGATTCCCCACGGAGGTATTATCAGCAGCTCAGGTATGAGTCCTATCTTATGGCTAGCGAGCCCTTCACGCGAGTCTAATGCACTATAAATGACCCGATCGGAAGTCTACCAGGTCTTAGTCGGCTTGGTAGCTACTCTGACTTACGCCTTGTCCAAGCCTCAGTCAGAGTGGGGGCTCTGTAGACACCCGCATTTTGACGGCCAGGTGTCTATGGTAGTTTCCAAAAAAAACACCCGATGATGATCGGACGCTAACGTGTCTCTACGCGCTCGGATATGGGCTCAAAACCATTAGTTGCTGGCTAATGCACTTACGGAGTACAAATCTCAACAACTGACCTCAAATTCAGGCTCTTCTATTTTCTCCGTTTTTCTCGCGTCGTAGTCGTCTCGTTTTTTTTATCGTTATTATCGCGTCCTAATATCGATAATATAACTAGTATAAAATATTAAAGTATTCGTCGATTCGTGTCGAGTATGAGTGATGGTGGGATAAGGAAACCCGAATATACAAGTGTACTGCACACAGTGTTGCCGGTCGCTTATCCAATCACGCCGATTGCTTGATTGTTGAGACGAATTAACATCAACCATAATTTTCTTATTTCATCATCGTTATCACGTATTTCCATCAATTCTAAAATCAATTTTCAAAACAAGTATTTTATTCAATAAGGGTTGAAACCCGTTGACGCGGATCCGACATCACATAATCCCTAGGGATTCGTTACGATGTCGGAAAAGCCGAGGGAATCAAGTCTTTCAATTCAAGCAAAGCGTCGATCTTTTAGATTCGATACCAATTCCATAATTGGACGTTGGACCTAACGATCTAGTCAAATAAATTAACTAACGCGGTTTCTATTGATGCTAAAATAATTGTCATATAATTCGTTAGAATTACGACATTATTAAACGCGGAGGAAATCTACTCATATCGCGATAGTTAATTTAAGACGACTTAAATCAATTTTCTCTTATTTTCACTCTAGTATTCCATATCGATTCAATAATCGAATATGGGATACAACGAGTATTCAAATTTAGAATCGAGTATAAATCCCAAAATATTTATATCCGATTCAACAAAATCAATGATTTATAAAATCCGAGTCGAGCATAAATTGTACAATATTTATGTCCAACTCGGTAGAATCATCGAATTATCAAAAATCAAAAGCAATTTCGAAAGTCAATAATAAATTGCAAAGCGAATTATAATTCGTACAGAGGGCACTCGACCGAGTGCCTAGCCCAATCGATCGAGTGGCACCCCAAAACCGAGACAGAAAGGTCTGAACGACCTCCACTCGGTCGAGTCTCGCAATGACTCGATCGAGTGGCAACGTACTCGGTCGAGTTCGTCAGTAACTCGACCGAGTAGGGTCCAAAATCAAAGACAGAACCCCTTTTCAAGGATCCACTCGGTCGAGTCCCTCAATGACTCGATCGAGTGGCCCCTTATCACGACAATACCGTGAGTCTTACATCCTCTTTTAGTCTCGGTAGTGTCTTTTATGACTTATGTCAACACGTGTTAATCCATCACGTGAAAACCTTACTTTTCAAAACCATACATCATCATATTTATGTCATCTCACATCATTCAATAATTCGCAAATTGTTATTATCATAATATCGTTACTAACCGTTTGCTACTTTCCTTGTTGATTTATTGTTTATTCTATCGTACTAAAATGAACTCACATGCTCCAATTCAACTTCGACGTTAGAATTAATTGCATTAAATCGACATAGAAACCCTTTTCAATTTCTCACATGCTTAGGGAAAACAATGTTTGCATATGCATTTTCATCGTTCAACTAACGCGCGTATTAGAAAGTCATTCGAGATCTTAGTAGAGGCCGCTAGTGCGGGCAGGGTTGGGTGTCCTTTGTGGGCTTCCCAACACGTACCCTCCCCCCTTACTCAGAACCTCGGTTTCCGGATGCCCGAAACCGTTGGCGCACGAGAGTCATTCAATACACGATATCCGATAATGTCGATATCGGTATCAAATGCAAAGGGACGAGCCCAATAAACTCTGACATCGGAAATGGGCCGTATTTTGTATACGGCCCACTACGACATAGAGTGGGTTCGAATGGGCCCGAATTCCCACAAAGTTCGGTGGCGACTCCACTTCAATTTAAATATCAATTCGATCCATTCTCATATGAAGATTCATTCGCCTCCTGAAACCCGCGCGTGGCCACGTCGGGGTGGACCTAAGTCATGTCCACAGCATGCCATAAAGCGAAGTCCAAGCATCAAAGGATGAAACCTTGAGCAAAAGAGCGAAACTATAGTCCATTGGGCGTCTTCTCCGGAGAAGTCGAACTTCAAATAGATATATCTAGAGTTCTAAACCTCGGATCGAAGCGATTTTAGTTGTAGGTGAAAGATTATCTTCTTAGCTTTCCAACGACATATCACACGCCCCAATCGGAGACCAAGCGAGAGAGTTATGGCCCTCCGAAGTCACAGAGCGAAGTTTCACCCGATGAGATCTGATCGGGCGAAACTTCACCCGACGGTGTTCCTCCCAGATTGCCATATCGGACAAAAAAGTTCATAGGGTTAAATTTCACCCTATGAGATTTTGACCGGGCGAAACTTCGCCCGGCGGTATTTCGGCCATATTGGAAAGAATCCACAGGGCAAAACTTCACCTTATGAAGACTCATTGGACAAAAGTCTCACTCAAAGAGCAAAGTTTCACTAATGGAGCAAAAAGTTGGATTTGGGCATGAGCTTAAGGATCCATTAAGGCTTTACTATATATATAGATACCCTAGTGATGCGCGCTGTCGTCGACACGCATGCAAACAATATTTTTAACACCGACTAACCTAACTAGTGTAGTAGTTGTAGGTCGGGATCGATCCACAGGGAGACGGTTAAGCGATATTGGTCAAGTCTAGAGTTTAATCGTGATTGGGATTGAGATGGGGGTTTTGGGTCGAGAGAGGTCGAACTAATTCTAATGAGCTACGCTTACTAAGGCTAGGGACAATAATGGGAAAGGTGTTGGGGAGAGTCGGGATTTGGAAATGGGGTCTAAGAGTCTCGGGATCGAGTTTTAGTTACAACGTTAAAAAGGGAGAATGCCACCTTTCGATTTCTTCACCCAACCCACCTATACCCGCTTTCGCTGAGAAAGGGTAAGTCTCAAATTAAGGTAATTTCTACCCCGAGTTTCCCCATATTGATAGAAACGAGCCAAGGTCGATCTAGCTGCAGTCTAGGTCAACAAAGACACAAAAACCTTAAAATTGATAATCAACAAGTAAACAACCCACCAACATCCCTCGAATCAAATAGTCTAAATCTTCATCCCTAATTCCCCAACAAGAAAATCTACTCACTAGTCATGATGAATAACAATAAAACACTAATAAAAGAGAAATTAACTAAAACATGCATAATAACTATACTAACAATCGACACTAAGAAGAGAAATTAACTAACACACAATCTAAAGAGAAACTAACAAAGGAGAGAAAATCATAAACTAATGGAGAAAAGGGAGAGGAAAGAATTTACCAACTATGGAGAAAACTAAGGAGGAAGATGAAGATTAACATAAAAGATTGAATCTTGGAAGAAATAATACAAGAATTTGTCACCAATCCATGCAAAATTCTTCAATCTTCAATAAAAGAAATATAAATCTTCAAGAGATAATACAAGAATCTTGTCACATAAACCCTTGCAAAACCCTTGAATCTTCAACATAAAAACATAATCTTCAACAAAGATGGAAGCTTGATTACTAATTATAGAGTAGAATTAATCTAATACTAAGATCTACTAATTGTTTATGGAGAATTTTTACTAGAGAGCTTACTACAATCTACTACTACTACTACTACTACTACTACTACTACTACTACTACTAATCTTTCTACACTACTCCTACTCCTAAAGGCTCACTCAAGGCACCAGGAGGCACAAAACCCTAGGAGAAGTATTTATAGAGTTTCTTAATGGGTTGCACAAATTTCAAGGCCCATAATCCAATTTCCTCTTCATTTTAGCTAGACCTTCACCCTTTGCATCTTCATGGGGCGAAATTTTGCCCCGCGGCTTGACATAATAGTCCCACCGGGTGAAATTTCACCCGGTGAGATTTTCTTCTCAATTTGCAATTTCGGCCCGGTTTCTCCATCGGGCGAAATTTCACCCGGTGGGTGAAATTTCGCCGGGTCATTTCGCCCGGTGGAGAGTGTCATGAAAATCTTCTGGGGTGGAAAAATGTCGTCGGGCGAAACTTCGCATGGTGGTGACTCACCGGGCGAAACTTCACCCGGTGGTCTTCCGCCTCTTTTCCGGTCTCTTTCTTTGTCGATCAATTGGATTACTTGAACTTTCAGTTGTGTGCTTTGCTTTTCGGACTGTATCTATCTCTTTCGTGCTTATGGAAGCTTGGACAAGCTTTCGGTCGAAAATTCTATCAAAATAGACAGAAAACTACCAAAAACACGTAAAATGCAAAAGAGAGACACTAATGCGAGATTTACGCAAAATATGGCGATAATCGCACTCTAATCTCGCAAAACAAAGGAAAAACGGGTCTAAATGGGAGGAAAAACGGTCCTAATTTGGCACACAACAATTCCCCCACACTAAACCGTTGCTCGTCCTCGAGCAATGACCCAAAAAGAAACTAGCTACTACTACTAAGCTAGACTATGCTAAGCCGATACGAGGCAATTAACGGGCCCGCTCCGTCCCTTCAAGTCACATCGAGATACCTATGAGGTAAGGTACCTCCATGCAAGGCAAGTTGGGTCTTGCTCAAAATTGGGGTTGCGACTAACGCACACACAAACACATAAAACAAGAAAGACACACGAAAAGATAGTCGCAACCAAAGAGAAAATAAATCACCGAATACCTCATCGAAACAGCGGAGAAAGCGCCGATTTGAGCTTAAGACCAGCGAGAACACTACCAAATTAGTAATACAAATAGACATGGACAAGATCCTAATAGGATGACAATCAAACAATAAAAACATTGAAAATTTACAAAGGTCCTTCTAATTCCACTAAAGATGCCTACAATGGGACGATAAATGGAGTGGATAAGTGAGAACCATGGACTTAGTAAGCACTGTAGGTAAGTGTTATGCCGTCTCCAAAGCTAAGCCTAGAGGGTCGTTCCAAACTCGAGAAAGCCAATTAGACCAAAAAGATGAACAAGTGTTTGCAAAATGGTAAGGATTGCCAAACTACCGCTATTTTCCTTCCTCGGGACTCGGTCCTCTAGTAGGCATTTCATGGCAATAAGTCAATCAAGGGATTATTTGGGTTTGGGAACGATTTTTGAGATTTTAATTTTCTTTTTGGTTTTTCTTTCCCCATTATTTCGATCGAGGGCGTTTTTTTTTAAGGCCCTTCTTCTTCATTTTTCCCTTTTTTCTTTCTTCGAATAGCCCATTTTTGGCTAGATGATTCATTTGAGATCAAGGCAAAGCATATTCTTGCAAACTTATTTGTGGAAATGGGTGAATGGTAGAAAAATAGGCTAGTCGGGTTTGCACCCCCTCCGAACCCATAAAAGGATGAGAATTTTGGACTAAAAGTGTGGCTTCTCAAGTAAGGTCAGCTAAGAGAACGGGGAACGGTAACCAAGGCCTTATCACTCCATGGGTGGTCAAGGTGGTCAAATGCAAATCCCGATGTAGACTCCTAGTAGAAAAGATGGACTCATGGTAAAAATCCAATGCAAAAATTGGTTGAAGGTCATTCTACTAGAATTATGTCCAAAAATCAAAAAAGGTTACTAACAAGGGAGTAATAAACACTCGGCCTAATCTCAAAATCGGGTTTTCGAAAACTTTTCCTAGACAGACTATACACAAAAATAAAATGAACACAAAAAGGGACAAAAATACGAAAACAACACAAATACACAAGTATAGCCAAGCACTCCAAACTCCATTAAGTAACCACAATCCACAACCACCAATTCCAAAATGTTCCCCAAGTGAACCTCCAAATAGCATATATGCCCAAACTCCATGCATAAGAGAAAGGGATAAAACGAAGGTAGAAAGTATTACCGCGCGGTCTTCATTTCATTTCCGCTACCTTACGTATCCATGCTAAATGGTTGGCGGTGTACCTACAAGAAGGAGAATGCAAGAAAATACAAGTGACACAAAAACGAAAATAAAGGGAAGAAAACTAAAAAGAGAAAGAAAATGAAAATTTTTGGATTTTTGGTTTTTAAAGGAAAAAAGAAAAAGAAAAAGAAGAAAAGGATAGTAGATCCCTCCTCCACACTAAAATTATGCATTGTCCTCAATGCACGAATAGGAGAAGAATCGAAAAAGAAAAAGAGAAAAGAACGGAAAATATTTTTGAGTTTTTATGATTTTTCAAATGTTTTTTGGATTTTTGATGATTTTTCAAATGTTTTTGGATTTTTGGTGATTTTTCAAATGTTTTTGGATTTTTCAAAAAGTAAGGGAATAAAAAGAAAAGAAATGAAAACGGAGAAAAAGAAAATATAAAAGATAAAATAAAGAAAATGAAATGGTGGGCCTAGGTGTAATCACGTCATCTAGACCCTAGCCAAAGAGAAAAATCAAAAAATAAGAAAAGAAAATGAAGTGAAAAATGAAAAAGAAGAAAAATTGATAAGTGGAGAAAGGGCGTAGATGTAATCACGTCACCTCGCCCGGATTCCGCACAAATCGGGAAAATTGAAAGAAAAAGAAAATTTTGGATTTTTCAAATGGTCTTGGTGCGATCAAGTCACCGAAGACCGGGAGCAACAATCAGGTCCTTCTTCTCTAAGGCAGCTGCAATAAACCTCACGTGTGTAACGACCCAAGTAGGGTCACGGAGGGGCTGACAATTTCTCAAACCAACAAAATAACTAATTACAAATTAACCAACAACATAATTATCAATTGCCAAAAATTGGCGCTGCAAGGACAGACAGTGACCGAGATGACTGAGACAAGAGAACAGATTACTGACGACTGACAACCGACAACTAACACCCTCACACTAACACTACCAACACTCGACCACTCACATAGGACCTGGGGGACGAGGTGGTGGGTAGTAAGACCCTGGCGGAGGCATACCGAAAAATCGATCAAAATAGTGCTGCTGCTGTTGCAACATCCTTTGGTTCTCCTCCGCCGCCAACCTCGCTGCTTGGGCATCCCTAGCAGCCTCCCTAGCCATCTCAAAACTGGTCCGCGCGTACTCAAAACCTTCCCTAGAGTAAGAGTACACACTATGCGCAGTATCGCGCGCATCCCGGGCCACATTGTAGGCGTCCTGGGCCAGGTTTCGTGAGGTGGTCGAGTTCTCCCAAGTCTGACGTGATTGGTTATAGACTTCCCCCCCCCCATTGGGTATAAAAGTCCTCCGATCCGAAGAACGAGGAGTGTCGTGGAGGACTCATGTTAATGTCCTCCTGAAAACCAAGGGTAGACTGGGTGAACGTAAAGTGTCTGTGTGGTTCAAAGTCTGAAAAGTTAGGGGTGAAAAATTGCGAGGTCTGGGGTTCGGGTTGGTGGGAGGAAGAGGGTTCGTGTGCTGATGACGGTAATGTTCTTTGACCCTCATCCCGAGAGGTTTCAACCTCCGGTTCCTCCTCCGACACGTCTACAACCTCTATATCATCGTCGCCAAAATCTAAAGGTCCCTCGGGGTATTCAATCTGATAAAACTTCACCCGGTTGTCTTCCGCCTCTTTTCCGGTCTCTTTCTTTGTCGATCCATTGGATTACTTGAACTTTCAGTTGTGTGCTTTGCTTTTCAGACTGTATCTCTCTCTTTCGTGCTTATGGAAGCTCGGACACGCTTTCGTTCGAAAATCCTATCAAAATAGATAGAAAACTACCAAAAATACGTAAAATGCAAAAGAGAGACACTAATCGAGAATTACGCAAAATATGGCGATAATCGCACTCTAATCTCGCAAAACGGAGGAAAAACGGGTCTAAATGGGAGGAAAAACGGTCCAAATTTGGCGCACAACACCTAGTTAGTTGCACCTTATCAATTCATTAGGACTCCACTAGACCACCCTATTAGTAGATCTTTCTAGTAGTAATTCATTAGCTTAGATAGTAAGCTAGTAATAGTTCTTCATAGTTTTCATCAATTTCTTCATCAATTCTCTTGATTTACATTCAAGTTTTGTAAGGATTCAAGTTTTTATTGAAGCTCTTTGGAGATTATCAAGGGATTAGTGACAAATATATTGTCTTCTTCATCAAGGCTTCTCCTTATTTTTATGCATCTTCATCTTCCTTATTGTTATATTCCTCCATTGTTGGTATATTTCTTTCCTCTCTCTCATCTCTAGATTAGATTTACTATTACTCTTTCATTATTGCATCGTTTTTATTAATTTTTCTTGCATTGTTTTTAGATCGCCTTGTAGTTTCTTTTGTTGATCGTAGTTTCCTTTGTTGTTTTAGTTTTATTTCCTCTAGATTTAATCATTATGCATGTTTTTTTTTTCTCTATTGTTATTGTTTTTGTTGTTTCCTTCATGATTAGTGAGTAGATTATTAGTTAGGGGGTTAGGGGATGAAGAATTTGGTGTCATGAATTATGGATTTTTGGTGATTGATATACTTGGGTCGATTTGTCTAATTTGGAATTATTGTATTCGTGTCGACCTTACTTGATCAATATCGTTGACTCGTATTCACCCTTATCAATATGGGGAAACTCGGGGTTTGGGTAATTCCGATTAGTGACCTAGCTTGATCGCCGCGAAAGCGGGTTTTAGTGTGGTCGAGTTAGGAAATCCGGGTCACCCCGTGACAGGTGGGGACCGAAAAGGGTAACTCGCTCCTTATCGATTGTGTATTGTTTGCTTGATTCTTTGTTTATGTATCCCGTTTTTAATTCCCCGACTCCCGCTAATGTTTTCCCTTTACTTGATTTCCTGTTATTATTCTACTATCGTTCTCATTAACTTAGTTCTTGACCAATCAAAATCCCCCTTAGATCCCAATCAATTGACTAGACCTAGACTCGACTTCCCATGTGTTCCGTCCCTGTGGATCGATCTCGACTTGCCACTACTACGTAGTAGTCAGTTGGAATTATAAATTTTGTTTGATCGTGTTAGATAGGCGACAATCTGACCCGCATCAAAATGGTGCCGTTGCCGGGGACGGCGAATTAGTTGAGTTTTAGTTTAGTTGATTGCTTGGTTATTGCTTTCATTTTATTTTCTCTTCCCTAGTACCACTTGGTGCTAGGAGCCTCACTTGCTATTTGATTTGTCCACAGGAGGTTCTTCATAGTTTCTCTTCGAGCACGAAAGGATATTCCATACTCTAAGGTTCCGGACACTCGTCGCGGTGATACCCTTTTCTCTCTCCCTCTCTCAAAAAAAAAGAAAAATATATATATAGTTTTGGGTTTGAATCATGACAATTTTCTATTTTCCCCAAGTTCCAAATGAGTCATTTCATATATTTTGGGAACGACTAGTGAATCACATTTATCAATATAATCTTGATGTGGAAAAATGGGAGTTTTGTCATATGATCTATGATGGAGTCCTTGATGATGTTAGAAATGTGATTGAGAAGAATTGTAGGAGTATGTTCACTTGTATGCCTTATCATGATAGATGGAAACTTATTTCACGCATGGATAATGATTCTAATAAACATGACATGTGCCCCATACCCCAAGTGAGTTTGCATGATGTTAAGTGTGGTTCATGTGGTGTGTTTGGTCATTATTTTGATGAATGTCCCTCTAATCTTCCTAAAACCCTTTTAAATTTTTATGTGAACAATGTTGATTACATGAAGACCTATGATGTTCACCCGCCTTCATGTTCTAACAATTCTCAATATGCACTTGCTTCACCTAGATATCCTTCAAGTAATGCTCTTGTCAATAACGCTAGGAATGATATGCAATCTTTTGACACCTACTCTCCTCCTAATCTTTTCATCCACCTTCAACAACAAAATATTACTTGTGATGGTAGGTTTCCGCCGCGTAACCCCACCGTCAAGTAATAACCAACTATACCTAACGGGTAGCTAGGATAAGTCGGGTCGTGTCCACGGAGACGGCTAAGTAATGTCTAGACTAGGTCGACCTAAAAACGAGACTAGGCTACCAAAACAACACAAAAAAGAAGAGAATTGACTAACTATGATGGTTGAAGGTGAAGAAAGTGGACTAACAATGGACTAAGTATAACATAAACTAATCGAAACAACTAGAGATTAAAGACACTAACAAACTAGAGAAGATGGCTAAAGAGGTAGAGAAATCAATTAAGGGAAGGAGTAGGGTTAAGTCGGCTTCATAAGTGTAGTAGGATGATTTGGTAATCAAGGGTGTAGATGTCTCTTAGTTACAAAGGTTGGTTTGCGCTCTCGCGCCAAAGCCAAAGTCCGCACTCTCGTGTCAAAGACTAGACCCGAACACTCATGCTAGATGCTACTCAAAACACAAGGATTCAATCACAAATTAGTCAAACAATGAGAAGAGGAAAACAAGTATGAGAAGCATTGGTCACTACTACCCACACAAGCAATACAACAAACACATAGTGTGCCCAATATGCGACTAGCAACAAAGGAATCATCTTTACCCATAATCAAGCCCTAATCACCCATAATCCACACTTAATCCCCCTACTAACCCCACAAGGAGTCTACTCACACATTATGAAACTAAATCTATCACTAACAAGAGAAATCAACATGATAGTCCAAACATCCATAATAAACAAACAAGAACAATAAACAATTATCAAAGATTAAAACTTGAAGGAATAAATAAAGAACAAGAATAAAGAGATTATACCTACTAACAAGGATAACAAAATATGAGAACTTGTATTGAAAAGATAAACCCAAATGAAACTCCCTTAATACAAGACTAATCAACTAGATTAAACTAAGATTAACTAAAGATTAATATGAAACTAAACTAGAGATGAAGAGAGGCTAATTAGGGTTTTGAATAATGTAGGGTATGCAAAAGTGCTTAAACAATACAAGGGAGGAGTATTTATAAGGTTACAAGAGTAAAGGAGAAGAAAAGAAAGTCAAGCGGCTACAGCTACTCCATCCCGGTCGGGAAGGATTGGTCCCGGTCGGGATGGGCCATCCTTCCCGGTCGGGACGGAATGGTCCCGGTTGGGACGGCCTAAACAGCAGCCTATGTAAACACGCACTCCTTCCCGGTCGGGATGGGTACTCTTCCCGCCCGGGAAGGACCTTGTAGGCCTCCATTATGATCTCTAAGGTCCCTCCTTGCTTCTCATCGATTCTCGGGGCTCGGGATCGAGTCTAAGGGGCTCGGGAATGGGTCCCAAGGTCTCGGGATCGAATCCAAGGCACCGAGTGATCGTTCCTTCTCTTCGTTGGCTCCAAAAGTGTATGAAACAAGTCGGAATCGTTCCAATTCTCCATGAACGGTCTCGGGAACCTAAAACGAACTAAAGGAAGCATGAGTAGCCCGGAAACCGCTACAAAGAGCGATTTCAAAAGGTAAAAAGGGATCAAACACAACAAAATAGGCACTACAAAATACACATATCAACTCCCCCACACTTAACCCTTACTCGCCCTCGAGTAAGCACCAACTAACTAAAAACTAGAAGAAACTAGACTACTAACCGAGCGGGTATTAGCGCACCCTACGCCCTTTCAACTCACGCGAGTACACTTAGAGGAAAAGTGCACTCCGCAAGGCAAGTAAGGTCTTGCGACAAAACTGTGGATGCAACCGGACACAAAAACACATAAACAAACAAACATACAAACAAACAAGTAATCGGTTCCACCCAAGAAGAAATAAATACCGCTTCCCTCTAAAAAGCGGTGAAAGAAACACCGGTTTAGGACTCAAAGCAAGTGACAACGTTCCCAAGCTAATCATACGAATCGAAATGAACTAAACCCTAACAGTATAACAACAAAGCAATAAAAACGTTGGTAACTTACCTAGGTCCTCCTAACCTTCTAAGAACATACTACGAGACGATCGGCGGGATGGACAAAGGATGAACCACGGTGTTAGTCGACACTGTAGGTAAGTGAGATCCCGCCCCCTTTAGCGATGAGCCAAGAGGGTCGCCCCATGCCCAAAACCGCTCAACTAGTCCAGGTAAAAAGGTGGATAAGTTTGCAAAATGAGGGAAGACCGATCATTACCGCTATCATCATTCCTAGGGACTCGGTCCTTTGGTAGGCTCTTCACGGTAACGATCGGAAAAAGGCTTATTTTTTAGAGGTGGGGATTCTTTTTGTGAGACGGTTTTCTTTTGGCATTTTTCTTTCTTTTGCATTTTTGCTTTGTGTGTTGCATTGCCATTTCTTTTTCTTCTTTTGTATTTTCTTTTTGGCTTTTTGTGCCCTTTTCCTTTTCTTCAATCTTTTCGTTCTTTCATTTTCTTTTCTTTGCCCTTTGGCTAGATTTGAGTTGTAAGCATTTCTTTTTGCAACTAAGAAAGATGATTTCAACAATTTGCAACTTTATTTTGTGGATATGTGTAGGAGGTAGGGGAATAGGTGAGTCGGGAGCGCGCTTTCCCTTCAAACCCACAAAAAAGGGAAAAACTTGGACTAGTCAAACAATTCCGAACACGGTCACCTAAGGGACGGGACTCGGCAACCAAGGCCTTTTCACACCGTGGGTGGTCATAATGGTCAAAATGTAAATCCCGTAGTAAATCCCTAGTAAGCTAGGTGGACTCAAGGTAAAGGACCAACGAAACTATTGATTTAGGGTCATTCTACTAGACTAAAGTCCAAGACTCGATTCTTACTACTAGAAAGGGAAAGTAAACACTTGCACACTAGCCTCAAAACCGGGTTTTCGAAAACCTTTTTACACATTAGACACAACTACACATCACAAGACATTTTTTTCATCCCCAAAGATTTTCACAGCGACATGACCGGGCGAAATTTCACCCACCGGATGAAATTTCGCCCGATGGTGAAACCGGGCCGGAATTGCATTTTGAGAAGAAAATCTCACCGGGTGAAATTTCACCCGGTGGGATTATTATGTCGAGCCGCGGGGCGAAATTTCACCCCATGAAGATGCAAAGGGTGAAGGTCTAGCTAAATGAAGAGAAATCGGATTTGGGCCTTGAAGTTTGTGCAACCCATTAAGAACTCTATAAATACTTAACCTAGGGTTTTGCGCCTCCTAGAGCCTTAAGTGTGCCTCTTAGAAGTAGGGTAGAAAGCTCTCTAATAGTAGTAATAGTAGTTTGTAGAAAAACTCTATTAGAAAATTCTCCAAACAATTAGTAGATCTACTTAGTATTAGTATAATTAATCCATAATTAGTAGTAAAGCTTCCATATTTATTGAAGAATTGGTTTTACAAAACCCTTGCTTTATTTCTTGAAGATTCATATTTATTCTATTGAAGATTGAAGATTTATGCATGGATTAGTGACAAATTCTTGTGTATTTCTCTCAAGATTCAATCTTTATTATTATCTTCATCTTCTATCTTAGTTTTCTCCATTGTTGGTAAAATTCTTTCCTCTCCCTCTTCTCCATTAGTTAATTAGTTTTGTTATTGTAGTTTTCCAATAGTTAGTTTATGTCTTACTCTCACCATGCTTAGTTTCTCTCCTAGTCTCCTTAATGTTAGTTTTATCATGGGTAGTGAGTAGATTTTAGTTAGGGGCTAGGGGAGGAGGAATTATAGATAAAGATTTCATCTTTGTGAGATTATTGCATTTGAGGGTGATATTGTCTTAATGGGATTGTTGTGTTATGTTTGACTTAGCTTGATCACCTAGGTTGACTTAACTCACCCGGACCAATATGGGGAAACTCGGGGTTTGGGTAATTCCGTCTAGAGACCTTAGTTTATTCGTCGCGAAAGCGGGGTTAGACTTGGTTGGTAGGGAAACCGAAAGGTGGAACCTCCCTTATACATCTTGTGATAATTCTTGCGTTACTAGACTCTTGTCTTTATTTCCGACTCCCCGACTCTCCCTAACGCTTTTCCCACTAATAGCTTCTCACCTTAGTTTCATAGCTCGTTTAGTTAGTCTAGTTCGACTCGACCAAAACCCCATTCTCGGCCCAATCACTTCTAGACTTTGACTTGACCGACTACCCCTCGACCGTCCCTGTGGATCGATCCCGACTTACCGCTACTACGTAGTAGTAGTATTCCGGGGTTTATAAATAATGTTTGACCGCGTTGGATAGGCGATAATTCGACGCGCATCAAAATGGCATCGTTGCCGGGGATGGTGATCAGTTAGTTGAGTTTTTGTCATTGTGTTTGAGTAATTGCTTTCTTCTCTTTCTACCCAAGTACCGCTCGTTGCTAGGAGTCTCATCTTTGAATTGAGTTGTGTTCAGGAACAATCATATTTGGCATTGCTTATTCCATATCGGTGCAAGCGAGACGATATTATTATTTCGGACTTCAAATCGACCAAAGTGAACCCTCATCCATATCTTACACCAACTTTTCACCCATCCACCATTCTGAAAACTCTCACAAAATTCCCTTTCCCTCTTCTCTCTTCAAAAATCACCTCTACAAACAAACATGCCTACCTTGAGATCTCACTCCCAACCCACCCATGAACAAACTTCTTCTCCCGTTGCATATGGAAACATACCCGATAACTTTGAGCTCAAGACTTCTTCAATTGCCATAGTCCAACAAGACACTTATCATGGGCTCCCACAAGAAGATGCTCTAGAACACATAGCGGCATTTAAAGAGAAGCTAATTGGAATGAAGTTGAATGGACTTACTTCATGCCAATTCCATAGACTTTTTTTTCCCAAAACCCTTCGTGATGATGCTAGGAGACGGCTACAAAGCCACCACGATGATACCTTCCAAACTTGTAATCAATTAGCCAATGCATTTCTAGAAAAATACTATCCTCCTTCCAAGACCAATCAATATCGAATGGAGATTCAAACTTTCCGACAATGTGATAATGAAAGCATAAGTGAAGCTTGGGATCGATTCCAAACTCTACAAATGAAGTGCCCACATCATGGTATCCCTCATTGACTTTTGCTCCAAACATTTTTCTATTCCTTATCTGCCGATGCTAGGGACATTCTTTATGCGACCGCAAAGGGCGACTTTTTTCTACTCAACGAGAATGAATCCCATGAGCTTCTTGACAAGATAGACAAAAGTGATATGTTTGCTAAGGAATCGCAAGAGGGTGAATCAAGTGGAGACTCGGAATCATCAAATGACATGGAGGCCACTGTCAAAGTACAACTCGCTCAACTACTTGAGAGATTTGAAGCTATGATTACTAGGGACACCTTCCAACCCAAAATGAGGCCCCCACCAAGAAGAGTCTCTCCACCGAGAAGAATCACCCCACCAAGAAGAATTACACCACCAAGGCGAACATCTATCTCGCCTCCAAAGCCATATAGGGTAGATATCCCTTGTGATCATTGTGGAAAATATGACCACGACTCCAACTTTTGTGTGAAAAAGTAGAGCGTTCATCAAGCCAACACTCATGAGACATATGAAAAGCCTCAAACGAGCAATCCTAATTTGGGGACCGGATTTCATTCCACGCCGACTCAAGGATCATATCCTTTTCCAAGAGCCCTCAATCAAAGGGTTTATCCTAATTCATATGGACCTCATTATCAACCAAGACCTTCTCACACAAATCAAGTCAATCAAGGCTATTTCCATCCACAAGGACCGCCTAGACCGAATCAAGGACCTTCTTTTGGAACTCATCCTCCATTTAATCAAGGTCCTCCTTTTGGAACTCATCCTTCGTTTAATCAAAGTCCTCCTTTTGGAGCTTATCCACCACCTAATCAAGGTCCTCCAAGGAACTTCCAAGGTAATTCTCAACCCTTTTATGACATTCAAGAAACTATCAAGTTCTTGTTGAGAGAGAATGCGTCAAATCGAGCTAGACTTGAAGCTTTAGAGGCACGAGCCGCCTCGCGAGCTCGATCACCTCAAGAGCCTACCGATTCTTTCAATCAAGCATCCGTGAATGCCATTAAGGTAATGAGCAAAAAGGAACCGGTGAAAACCTTAGACTCACAAGCTCTTACATCTCATCCCTCAATCAAAGAATTCGATGAGAATGTTGTCAAGGATGTAACCGAAATACTAAGAAGAGATCCATCAAAATACCTTGTAGGAGACCTTGCATTTGTCATTCAACAAATTCCAATAGAGGATACGAACTTACTCTCTAGGATTGAGATACCTCCTTTGAATGACAAGCCACCAAACCTATTCAATGATCAAGCTTTGGGAATGATAACCTTCACCGATCTTATCGAGAACATTGATACAAGCCCTTCTATGCCTACCCCGTCCGATTACATCCGAGACATCATTTTGAAACCCACCGAGAGGGAAAGAGCTCCAATTTCTCCAAGAACTAACCCTAGAGTCACAATTCCTATCAAATTAGGTGATCCGGGTAGTTTTGCCATTCCATGCTCCATCGACCACGTCTTGATAGATCGAGCTCTATGTGACCTAGGTGCCGACATTAGCTTGATGCCTTTGGACATCGCTCGTACTATCTATGTTAAAGATTTGGAGTATTTCCCCGCGAATGTGCAAATGACCGATGGAACCACTAAGGAGCCCTATGGGTTGGCTCGTAACCTCATGGTTAATGTGGGGAACTTGTATATCCCCACCGATTTCGTCATTTTGGATATGCCAATCGAGGAGCGAAATCCTATCCTTTTGGGACGACCTTTCCTAGCTACCGGTGGGGTGATTATCGATGTGAAGCGAGGACATTTATCCTTCAATGTTGCCAACGAGATGGTTCAATTTGTGCTTCCCGCGTTCCTTCCCGAAGATCCTCCTAATTTGGAGTTTTGGAACCAAATGGTGGAGTTCCCATCAAACGAAGAACCTTCTACCGAAGATCTTGAGTACGATGATGAAGAAGATGACGGTGCCCTGTTTATACTTGGTGCAACCTCCGATGAAGACATTCCCGACGAGTTCGCAATGCTTCCCGAGGTAGCACAACTTATGGGTATGCCGGAATTTAGAGAAAAGCTCAAGACCGGTAGTGTAGAAATTGGATCCAATGATCAAGACCCTTCGGGTTGCTTTTTAAGCAACCCCAACTAATCTCAAACATTCAATTCGGTTTGGTGGTGTCCATAATAACCACCTTTGTAAATATTTGTATATTCTCGTCTCTTTTTATCTTCTTGGAACAATAGCTTTTAGATTTTTCCTTTTGGGAGTTTTTTTTCTCTTTTGTACTTGCAGGAATCATGAAGATTTCTCTCGGAATTTTTGGAGTTGCGCTTTAAATGATTATAAACAAATTGGATTGAGAAGATAAGTTATATTTTTGAAGAAGCTAAGGATGTTTGGACCAAGCCTTAGAAAAATTTTCGTAGCAAGAAGCTTATTCGGAGTGGAGGATCTCACCGGGCAACGTTTTGCCCGGTGGAATTGTGGCCCGAGGTCCGTCGGGTGAAACTTCACCCGATGGTGACTTGCTCGAACCTAAGGAATTAACGGAAAATCCGTCGGGCAAAACTTCACCCAATGGAATCTCACCGGGCGAAATTTCGCCCTGCGGTGAAAATATTTTACGACTTGGAATTTGACGGAAATTCGACCGGGCGAAATTTCGCCCGGTGGAATCCGACCGGGCGAAATTTCACCCGGTGGAATCTGACCGGGCGAAATTTCGCCCGGTGGTGAGTTTGCGCGGAAACGTCGAAATTCGACCAGAAGACCGTCGGGCGGAATTTCGCCCGATGGTAACGCACCGGGCGAAACCTCACCCCGCGGCAGCCTTACCCAACCAAACCCCCCTTCCCATCTTCATTATTCACTTTTCCTATCTCTCTCCTCAACGAAACCCCAAAAATCCCAAACAAACCCCAAATTCTCCACCTTAAACCACCTCTAATCCCTTCATTCCTCCATTAAAATTCAATCAAATTATATATTCCTCATCCTCATCACATTCATAACACTTCCTTGGAGTTTATTTTGAGAAATCGTTCAAGTTTCGACAAACCCCAAATCGAGACCGTCAACACATAATCATCAAATTTCAAGCATCAAGGATGAGGAGGGTAAAACAAATGGCAAGGAAACGGATTTCTTCAATCCTTAATCGTAGTTCGGGGTCAACATCATCCTCAAGGTCCGAGGAGCAACCGGCCGAGGCTCGAGACGAATCTGTCCCGATGCCTGTTCAAACGCAAAGATCCGTTCCGAGCGAACAACCAGTTCCGCTCGAGGTATGTTACCCGAAAATCCGTCGTAGTTTTCGTGAACCTTTATCTGGTCTCTATTTCGCTAAAAAAGCTCATGTTGATAAATGTAAAAAATTTTGGGTCTATCGTCTCAAGCCAACTCGTTGGGCAGCTCGAGATGTACTTGAGCGTATGGGCATAGAATCGCAGGTGTGAGCAATGTGCCGAAGTCTTGGTCTCATCAATTTTTATGCCTCTAAGGAGGAAACTTTTCAGAAGTTGACGTGCGAGTTTTTCGCAACTTTCGAGCTAAGTGGTGACGATAATACCACTGTCTCTTTTCAGTTGCGAGAAACTTCGTACGTCCTCAACTTGAGATACTTCGGTGCACTGCTTGGCTTACCTTCTTCAGTCCTTGGAAGGCCTAGGGCGGGACAGACTCGGGACGATAAATTCGGCCGAGATCGATTTTGGTTTAAAATACCCCGCCAGAAGACTTTCAAGGGAGGAAAAATGCGTTCTTTCTCTATCCGAAACCCCATCCTCCGGTATGTGGCGCGTATTATAGCCAACTCATTCTTGTTGAGCTATGATACGCATCACAACTGTAGTGCTTTAGCTGTTCAGCTTTTAGAGGATGCAGTTTTGGAGAGAGGCCCGTCGATCGATATGTCTGAGGCCTTAGCTACTCATTTTGCTCAGATTGCGAAGGGCGGCCGCAAGAAAATCTCTTGTGGAGGTGTTGTAACGATGCTAGCTAGAGCCTTAAAAGTCGATTTTAGCGATTTGGCACCAGTTGATGGAGCGGGAATTTTCATAGATGAAGTATATTGTCCTTTTCTTGTGTAGCCCCAGAAAGGGGATTATAACAGTTTATTTTTGTATAAGATTACAGAGCTGCGAGCCATTGTCATGCCTAGCCCCAATTGGGTTAGGCTAGATATTGAAGAGAACTTCGGCATGCCGAAGAGGTCCGGGGAGTACGTTCGGGGTGGTACCCGAGGTAAGTTTAATCAGATTGAATACCCCGAGGGACCCTTCGACTTTGGCGACGATAATATAGAGGTCGTAGATGTGTCGGAGGAGGAACCGGAGGTTGGAACATCTCAGGATGAGGGTAATAGGACTTTACCGTCATCATCACATGGACCCTCTTCCTCCCACCAACCCGAACCCCAGACCTCACAATTTTTCACCCCAAATTTCTCAGACTTTGAACCACACCGACACTCCACGTTCACCCAGTCTACCCCAGGTTTTCAGAAGGACATTAACATGAGTCCTCCACGACACTCCTCGTTCTTTGGATCAGAGGACTTTTAAAACCAATGGGGGGAAGTCTATAACCGAACACGTCAGACTTGGGAGAACTCGACTACCTCACTTAACCTGGCCCAGGATGCCTACAATGTGGCCCGGGATGCGCGCGATACTACGCATCATTTATACTCGTACTCTGGGAAGGTTTTGAGTACGCCCGGACCAGTTTTGAGATGGCTAGGGACGCTGCTAGGGATGCCCAAGCAGCGAGGTTGGCGGCGGAGGAAAACCAAAGGATGTTGCAACAGCAACAGCACTACTTTGATAGATTTTTCGGTATGCCTCCGCCCGGGTCTTACTACCCACCACCACCTCGTCCCCCAGGTCCTATGTGAGTGATCGAGTGTCGTTAGTGTTAGTGTGGGGGTGTCAGTTGTCATTGTCAGTCGTCGGTCGTATATTCTCTTGTCTCAGTAAATACTGTCAGTCCTTGCAGCGCCAATTTTTGGCATTTGATAAATTATGTTGTTGGTTGATTTATAATGAGTTATTTTGTTGATTTGAGGAATTGTAAGCCCCTCGGTGACCCTACTTGGGTCGTTACACACGTGAGGTTTATTGCAGGTGCCTTAGAGAAGAAGGACCTGATTATTGCTCCCGGTCTTCGGTGACTTGATCGCACAAAGACCATTTGAAAAATCCAAAATTTTCTTTTTCTTTTAATTTTCCCGATTTGTGCAGAATCCGGGCGAGGTGACGTGATTACACCTACGTCCTTTTTCTTCCCTTATCGATTTTTCTTATTTTTCCTCTTTCTTTTTCATTTTTCTTTTCTTTTCTTTTTATCCCTTTGATTTTTGAAAAAACCAAAAACATTTGAAAAATCATGAAAAATCCAAAAAAATTTGAAAAATCATAAAAACCCAAAAAGATTTTCCGTTCTTTTCTCTTTTTCTTATTTTTCGATTCTTCCTCTACTTGTGCATTGGGGACAATGCACAGTTTTAGTGTGGGGGAGGGATCTACTATCCTTTTTATTCATTTTCTTTCTCATTTTTCCTTTAAAAACCAAAAATCAAAAAAAAAAATCAATTTTTTTCTCTTTTTAGTTTTCTTTCTTTTATTTTCGTTTTTGTGTCACTTGTATTGTCTTGCATTCTCCTTCTTGTAGGTACACCGCCAACCATTTAGCATGGATACGTAAGGTAGCGGAAATGAAATGAAGACCGCGCGGTAATACTTTCTACCTTCGTTTATCCCTTTCTCTTATGCATGGAGTTTGGGCATATATGCTATTTGGAGGTTCACTTGGTGAACATTTTGGAATTGGTGGTTGTGGATTGTGTTGACTTAATGGAGTATGGAATGCTTGGCTATACTTGTGTATTTGTGTTGTTTTCGTATTTTTGTCCCTTTTTGTGTTCTTTTTACTTTGTGTATAGTTTGTCTAGGTAAAGTTTTCGAAAACCCGATTTTGAGATTAGGCCGAGTGTTTATTACTCCCTTGTTAGTGAACCTTTTTTATTTTTGGACATAATTCTAGTAGAATGACCTTGAACCAATTTTTGCATTGGATTTTTACCATGAGTCCATCTTTTCTACTAGGAGTCTACATCGGGATTTGCATTTGACCACCTTGACCACCCATGGAGTGATAAGGCCTTGGTTACCGTTCCCCGTTCTCTTAGCTGACCTTACTTGAGAAGCCACTTTTATTCCAAAACTTTCATCCTTTTATGGGTTCGAAGGGGGTGCACACCCGACTAGCCTATTTCTCTACCATACATCCATCTCCACAAATAAGTTTGCAAAAATATGTTTTACCTTGTTCCTCAAATGAAACATCTAGCCAAAAATGGGCTATTCAAAGAAAGAAAAAGGGAAAAATGAAGAAGAAAGGGCATTGAAAAATCAAAGTGAAAAAAAAAACCCTCGATAGAAATAATGGGGAAAGAAAGAAAAACCGAAAAGAAAATCAAAATCGCAAAAAAAATCGTTCCCAAAACCAAATAATCCCTTGGTTGTCTTATTGCCGTGAAATGCCTACTAGAGGACCGACTCCCGAGGAAGGAAAATTACGGTAATTTGGCAATCCTTACCATTTTGCAAACGCTTGTTCATCTTTTTGGTCTAATTGGCTTTCTCGAGTTTGGAACGACCCTCTAGGCTTACCTTAGGAGACGGCATAACACTTACCTACAGTGCTTACTAACTCCATGGTTCTCACTTATCCATTCCATCTATTGTCCCGTTTTAGGCATCTTTAGTGGAATTAGAAGGACCTTGGTAAATTTTCAATGTCTTTATTGTTTGATTGTCATCCTATTAGAATCTTGTCCGTGTCAATTTGGGTGACTAACATGGTAGTGTTCTCACTTTTCTTAAGCCTAAATCGGTCCTTTCTCCGCTGTTTCGATGAGGGATTCGATGATTTATTTTCTCTTTTGTTGCGACTATCTCTTTGTGTGTGTCTTCTTTGTTTCGTGTTTGTGTGTGTTAGTCGCAACCCCAATTTTGAGCAAGACCCAACTTGCCTTGCATGGAGGTACTGTACCTCATGGGTATCTCGATGTGAGTTGAAGGGACGGAGCGGGCCCGTTAATTGCCTCGTATCGGCTTAGCATAGTCTAGCTTAGTAGTAGTAGCTAGTTTCTTTTTGGGTCATTGCTCGAGGACGAGCAACGGTTTAGTGTGGGGGAATTGTTGTGTGCCAAATTTGGACCGTTTTTCCTCCCATTTAGACCCGTTTTTCCTCTGTTTTGTGAGACTTGAGTGCGATTAGCGCCGTATTTTGTGTAATTCTCACATTAGTGTCTCTCTTTTGCATTTTACGTGTTTTTGGTAGTTTTCTGTCTATTTTGATAGGATTTTCGACCAAAAACGTGTTTGAGCTTCTATGAGCAAGAGAGAGATACGGTCCAAGAGAAAAGCACACAACTGAAAATTCAAGTAATCCAACTAATCGACGAAGAAAAAGACCGGAAAAGAGTCAATGGACCACCGGGTGAAGTTTCGCCCGGTGATGACTCACCGGGCGAAGTTTCGCTCGACGACATTTTTTTCATCCCCGAAGATTTTCATGGCGACATAACCGGGCGAAATTTCGCCCGCCGGGTGAAATTTCGCCCGATGGTGAAACCGGGCCGGAATTGCATTTTGAGAAGAAAATCTCATCGGGTGAAATTTCACCCGGTGGGATTATTATGTCGAGCCACGGGGCGAAATTTCACCCCATGAAGATGCAAAGGGTGAAGGTCTAGCTAAATGAAGAGAAATCGGATTTGGGCCTTGAAGTTTGTGCAACCCATTAAGAACTCTATAAATACTTAACCTAGGGTTTTGCGCCTCCTAGAGCCTTAATTGTGCCTCTTAGGAGTAGGGTAGAAAGCTCTCTAATAGTAGTAATAGTAGTTTGTAGAAAAACTCTATTAGAAAATTATCCAAACAATTAGTAGATTCACTTAGTATTAGTATAATTACTCCATAATTAGTAGTAAAGCTTTCATCTTTATGGAAGAATTGGTTTTATTGTTGAAGATTCAAGGGTTTTACAAGGGTTTATGTGACAAAACCCTTGCTTTATTTCTTGAAGATTCATATTTATTCTATTGAAGATTGAAGATTTATGCATGGATTAGTGACAAATTCTTGTGTATTTCTCTCAAGATTCAATCTTTATTATTATCTTCATCTTCTATCTTAGTTTCCTCCATTGTTGGTAAAATTCTTTCCTCTCCCTCTTCTCCATTAGTTAATTAGTTTTGTTATTGTAGTTTTTCAATAGTTACTTTATGTCTTACTCTCACCATGCTTAGTTTCTCTCCTAGTCTCCTTAATGTTAGTTTTATCATGGGTAGTGAGTAGATTTTAGTTAGGGGGCTAGGGGAGGAGGAATTATAGATAAAGATTTCATCTTTGTGAGATTATTGCATTTGAGGGTGATATTGTCTTAATGGGATTGTTGTGTTATGTTTGACTTAGCTTGATCACCTAAGTTGACTTAACTCACCCGGACCAATATGGGGAAACTCGGGGTTTGGGTAATTCCGTCTAGAGACCTTAGTTTATTCGTCGCGAAAGCGGGGTTAGACTTGGTTGGTAGGGAAACCGAAAGGTGGAACCTCCCTTATACATCTTGTGATAATTCTTGCGTTACTAGACTCTTGTCTTTATTTCCGACTCCCCGACTCTCCCTAACGCCTTTCCCACTAATAGTTTCTCACCTTAGTTTCATAGCTCGTTTAGTTAGTCTAGTTCGACTCGACCAAAACCCCATTCTCGACCCAGTCACTCCTAGACTTTGACTTGACCGACTACCCCTCGACCGTCCCTGTGGATCGACCCCGACTTACCGCTACTACGTAGTAGTAGTATTCCGGGGTTTATAAATATTGTTTGACCGCGTTGGATAGGCGACAATTCGACGCGCATCAGTGAGAGTAGTAGTAACTTAATCTTAGAGATGTGTGCTACGAGTGTTGTTGACCGAAGTTTGAGGAGTCTTGTTGGCAATAAGACAATTGGGTTGCATATTATTTTTCCTCAAGGAGAAGATGAGGATTTGGGAGATTACTTGCCTAGATTGAAACATTATCTTCGCTAATTAGATGGCAAATACTTTACTGAAAGGTCCTTGTATTTGACACTTGCTAAGGGCATAAACGATTCCACTAGGACTTTGCTTGATTCTTTATGTGGTGGAGATTTTTCTTCTAAATCTTTCGATTACGCTTTTGACCTTATTGAATTAGTAGCCCTTTGTAATCCCAAAACCCATACCTTACCTTCGTGGTTTATCGATGAGATCTTGCCCGGGGATATTGATTATCATGTTATTACTAATTATGGTGAAAATTTTGCAAAGTTTTGTGTTCTTGATGATAATATTCATGTTGTTGATTCTTGTCATGACCCATTTCCCTCAACATATGAACTTGATAAGACTTGTGCCCCTCCATTAAAAAAACTCTTTGCTAGATGATAAGAGTGATGATATTGATGAATGTATGCTTGATCATAACTCCATTGTGTCTTTGCCATCTTCTTCATCTCGCATATCACCTACTTTGCCATCTACTAATTTTGACATTGCTGTTGGAGGAGACTCAATGTCTCCCTCCTTATCTAAAGAGCCTTTGGAGGCTGTGCTTGGTTATGATTTTTGTGTAGGTGATGATGTTACAACAAGCAAGGAAGAGGATGTTATTGAAGCGGAATTGTATGGTGAAGAAAGTCAATATGCATGTCTTAAGGTTAGTTGCTTGGAGGACTTTCTTGAAACAAAGATACATGAACTTGACTTTACTCCCCTTTCAACTATTTTGAGTCATGCTTCTTTAGATACCCACCTTATGGATTCTTTGGTGAGTGAGATTGAGGACACTTATTTGGAGAATATTAAGGTCAAAACGGTTGTCTTTGAGTCCATTTTTTAGGAACACCCTTTAGAGGACGCCATTGTTGAGATCGATTTCTCTAAACCTTGTATTTGGGATGAACCACTCACTACCATTGATTCTTTATGCTTTGAATCCCCTACTCATGAAGAATTTGTTGAGGAAGATGACACAATTGAAAGCTCTTTGAATGAGGAAAGTGAAAGCTCTTTTGGTGATATCTTTGAGATTAAAGGGGTAAAACCATTGATGTCTTGGTATAACCCCATGTTAGAGGAACAACACTTGGATGAGATCACCATGTCTACTATTTCTATTGAGGATGAGCCTCTTATTTTCTTTGACCCCTTGTGTCTTGACACTAGCCCTTCCTATGAATCTATGATTGAGGATGATTGGAAAAATTCTTTCAATGAACTTCGTTTGATCCTTGATTTGTCTTTTGGAAGGAACGTAATTAAAAACAATGAAGAAGAGGTTTGGAAGGGTGAGGTGTTGGTTGATGAGAGTAAGCAAGTCTCTTATGTCATTGCTAGTGACTCCTTCATTCCCAATAGAGAAGATATGACCTTTATTGTTGAATTTGAGGACATAGTGAGCCTTGTTTCTTCTCTTAGCCTACCTCTTACTATAGAGGTAAATGAATATAAGAAGCTTAGGGATATGCCCTACTATGACAAAGTTGATGTGATGAGTAGCCTTGGTTACCGGCTGTGGGATCCCGATTAGATAATGATCTTAATTGTAGGTTTAGCGGTCCTAAAAGTTGCGCTCCTTGGGAGGCACCCCAAGCCCTTTGTACATATTTATGTTTTTTTTGTGTTTGTTTGTGTGTTTTTGCTTGTAGGTACCTCCAACACACTTGACAATGAAACAAGAAAGATAAGAATCACGAAATCGTTCAAGTGTGGGGGAAGATATATGCTTTAAAATATCAATGAAAATCAACATTGGAGAATACGCAGTGATTTGGGCAGAGATCATAACTGAGCTTTTCCCCGCTTTGAGTGGATGGATGACTTGGATTTCATCTTGGAGCATATATTTGGATGATCATCAAACCTTTGGAAGAAGTTATGGAGCTAAATTGAAGACCACAAGTTTGTTTGTGGGAGAAATTGATAATGTAATGTGAGTCGAGTCGTTATTTGAAATTTTAGGTGATTATTGAAGAGCCACGAAATGGCAAGGCGGAAAAACGAAGCATACAAGACCGTTGGGTGAAACTTCACCCGGTGAGATTATTGAAGGTTTTCCGTCGGGTGAAACTTCACCCGACGAGGTTATGACCGGGCGAAACTTCGCCCTACGAAAAATCTCAAAATTGCCAAAATTGACCAGGAATCGTCGGCCGAAACTTCGCCCAATGAGATTTTCACCGGGTGAAATTTCACCCGGTGGAAAAGGTCGGCAGAAATTGATTTTCACGACGAAAACCCGTCGGGTGAAACTTCACCCGTTGGTACTCGACCGGGTGAAATTTCACTCGGCGACTTTGGCGGATCACCTACACACTATTTACTCACTACAATATCAACTCCCTCGTTCCCAAATACCCACATAACTTTCCCTCCAAAATACAAACACCAAATATTCACAATCTACTTTTCAAACTTTCCTTTCCCTCCTCAACTACCTTTATTTATATCACCTTCACCTTACTTTCATTTCACCTTATCACTCCTCATTTCATTAAACACCACCTTCTATACCCCAACCACAATCATACCTCCATTCTATCCCATCTTTGGTGATTATTTTGGGTGCTTGAAGAGGTGAAGCTAAAGTTTTTGGGATTATTCTTGCAAGTTTATTATTATGGAGACAAGAGCAAGGCGAGCCGCTTGTAAACAAGGTATGGCTTCGACTTCTACACCTTCTAGATCTTCTACATCTTCTAAGTCTTCTAAGCCTACAAATTTACCTTGTCTTAATACTTCTTTAGCTCAGACCTTTTCTGAAAGGATCTTTCAGAGCACTAGGTGATCTTGTCCCCACACAATGACCAATCTAGGAATAGTAGACGATAATAAGGAATTATCGTCGAGGACTGGAACTAGTGAACTCCTTAGCCTCGCGACCTTTACCTATAAAGACCTTACTTGCGAGTTCCTAGGAACTTTTGCCATTGACAATCCGACCACACCAAGAGCGGTCAAATTTAGACTATTCGACAAACCCCACCGTTTGACTATTTCGGAGTTCGGCCTTGCGTTAGACCTACCCTCATCGGGTACCGGAATTAGTGAACCCTCGAGCAATGTACAAGCTTGTGTGTCTAGGAAAGACCTTTGGAAGCGCTTAGCACGATGTAAAGGGGGTTACGAGACTAATTTTTCCTTTGCCTTGGAAATTCGTAACCCCGCAATTCGCTATTTTTTGCGAGATGCTCTCCCACTGCTTGTTACCCTCGGCCGATAATATTTATATTCTTAATGTGTGTGTCTTGCAATTGATTTGTGACTCTTTGTTCGGTAACCCTAACCCCTTAGACCTACAACTTGTCGTGGCGTTGCATTTCCACCGTATCATTGTCACCCAACGCCCCTCCTTAGATTGTGGAGGTCATGTGACAATAATTGCGAACAAATTGGGTTATTCGACCGACCACTACCTCACCCCACTAGAAGATTCCATATGGCTTGACGAGACCTATTTTCCGACTTGGATTTTTCGTGTACCTCATCAGCGCCTCGTCTACATTAGCCGTGGAAGAGATTTAATAGTTCCGAACACACACCGAACCACTATCCTTGTTCACCACAATTGGGACCTACCCTTGGGTCCTGGTGAATTCCGACTGACCAAGACTGAGTCGGGAGGAAGGGGAGTTTGGGAGTATGCGCACTACACGTTACCCAAAGGTTGTACGATCTATGACCTTTGGGAGATTGAATCCGACTTTGCCCTCTCGCTTAGCGACGGTCCGGAGGAGTTTTCTCCTGAGCCATCCTCCGAGGGTATACTCTTTTTCTATGGGTCTCCTAGCGCTTCATTTGCGTCAGACGATCACTCTGACTAGACCCTCTCCTGGAGTCGGTGGTGTGTGTGTGTGTGTGTGTGTGTGTGCGTGTTGTGTAATTGTGTGTGGGTTGGGTCGGTGAGTCCTTAATCATCTATAATTGCATGTCCTTTGGTTGATTCCGTTCTTGTTCCTCTTATTTCTTGATCATTGTGATTGTTTTACCTCTAACATAACTTTGCAAGCTTTCCCATTGTTCGATTGTTGCGGCCAAAACGGCCTTGGTATTGCTCCCGGTGTTTAGGCGATGTGATTACGCCATTGACCTTTTGAAAATCCAAATTCTTCTCATTTTCTCAAATTTTTCTTAATCCGGGCTAGGTGACGTGACTACACCTACGCCCATTTTTCATCCTTTCTTTTAATTTCTTTTCTTTTCTTTTATTCTCATTTTCTTAGCCACTTGTCTACGGTATAGGCGATGTGATTGCACCTAGGCCCGCCACCCTTTTATCATTTTCTTTTCATTTGTTTTCTTTCTTCAAAAATTCTGAAAAATCCAAAAACAGTTGAAAAATTATAAAAATCCAAAAAGATTTTTTCCCTTTTCCGTCTTTTTCGATCTTTCCCTACTTGTCCATTGAGGACAATGTACAGTTTTAGTGTGGAGGAGGGATCTACTATCTTTTATTTATCAAAAATCTTTTCAAAAACCATAAAAAATTGAAAAATTCCGAAAAACCAAAAACATTTTCTTTTTATTTTCCTTTTCTTTTTCCCTTTTTCTTTTCTCGTTTTCGTTATGTTTTCGTGTCCTTTGTATAGTCATGTTCTCTACTCTTACAGGATAACCACCACCTTGATAGCACAATTTGAAGATTCTGGAAGCGACCCGCTCGGTAACTTCTGTCCTCTCCGCTTTCTTCTTACTTTCGTAGAGGAGTTAGGTTGTTGCTATTGGGAGGCTCTAGAAGAGATGAGCATTTTGGGTGTTGTGGTTGATTTTTGTGCTTGAATGTCGATGGAGTACGGAGTGCATAACTTTACTTGTGTTTTCTTTTATTTGCCTTTTCTTTTTCGTGTGTTCCTTTTGCTTTTGTATAGCGTGTTTAGGACTAAATGCTTTCAAAAACCCGATTACAAACTTATTACAAGAGTTTACATTCCATTGTAGATAACCCATTGTAGATTTTGGACCTTAATCTAGTAGAATGACTCTAAATCAACGAAATTATTGATCCTTTAGCTTGAGTCCACCTTTTCTACTAGAGGTTTACTTCGGGGTTTACATTTGACCACCTTGACCACCCATGGAGGAGTTAGGCCTTGGTTTCCGCATCCCGTTTTCTAGGTGACCTTGCTCGAATGACCATTGCACCTTTAGTCCAAATTCTATTCGCCTTTTTGTGGGTTATCTGGGGAAGGCACCGTTCTCAGTTACCTATTTTTCCTCCACCTATACATCACCACAATAAGTTAACACAAAAATAACCCCAAGCTTGGTTTCGAACCACATCAAAGAGCCAAAAAAGGGAAAACCAAAGCAAGAGAAAAGGGCACAAAATTATGAAAAACAAGGGAGAGAAAAGAAGCTTCAAATGAAACAATATCATCAAAACATCTCCTTCAAAAAAAACCCTTGATTGACTTTTTGCCGTGAAGTGCCTACTAGAGGACCGAGTGCCGAGAAAGGAAGATAGCGGCAATTAGTCGATCCATCCCAAAAATCGTAAACACTCCACTTTTTGTTTGGACTAATTTAGGAAATTCGAGTTTGGAACGACCCTCTTGGGCTTAGCCAAAGAGAGCGGGACTGCACCTACCTACAGTGTCGAACAACTTCATGATTTGCTTATCCCACGTCGTTTAACACCCCGTCGTACCCCTTTAGAAGATTAGGAGGACCTAGCTAAGTCATCTACATCTTTATTGCTTTAATGTCATACTATTAGACTTTGCTCCTTGTCTACTTGGGTAATCTATCTTGGAAAGTTTATGGTTGTTTTAGGTGAGTAATCGTTGTCTTTCCTGCCGTCTCGATGAGGGATTTGGTGTTTTATTTTTGCCTTGGATGCGTCTATTCTTTCGTGTTATGTGTTTTTGTATGTTTGGTCGCATCCACCATTTTGAGCAATCCCCAACATGCCTTGCATGGGAGTACTCTACCTCATGGGTATTTCGATGTGAGTTGAAGGGACGGAGCGGGACCGTTAATTGCCCCGTATCGGCTTGGCGTAGTCTAGCTAGTAGTAATAGTATGTAATTTCTTTTTGGGTCTTTGCTCGAGGACGAGCAACGGTTTAGTGTGGGGGAATTGTTGTGTGCTAAATTTAGACCATTTTTCCTCCCATTTAGACTCGTTTTTCCCTCATTTTGCGAGATTAAAGTGCGATTATTGCCCTATTTTGAGTATTTCTCGCATTAGCGTCCCTCTTGTGCGTTTTACGTGTTTTTGGTAGTTTTTCTATCATTTTTTATTGGATTTGGCACCAAAAGCATGATCGAGCTTCCACGAGCACAAGGGAGCGGGATATCGTCCAAAGCATGCCATAAAGCGAAGTCCAAGCATCAAAGGGTGAAACCTTGAGCAAAAGAGCGAAACTATAGTCCATTGGGCGTCTTCTCCGGAGAAGTCGAATTTTAAATGGATATATCTAGAAATCTAGACCTCGAATCGAAGCGACTCTAGTTGGAGGTGAAAGATTATCTTCTTAGCTTTCCAACGACATATCACACGCCCCAATCGGAGACCAAACGAGAGAGTTATGGCCCTCCGAAGTCACACGGCGAAGTTTCACCCGATGAGATCTGACCGGGCGAAACTTCGCCCGACGGTGTTCCTCCCAGATTTCCATTTCAGACAAAAAAGTTCATAGGGTGAAATTTCACCCTATGAGATTTTGACTGGGCGAAACTTCGCCCGGCGGTATTTCGGCCATATTGGAAAGAATCCGCAGGGCAAAACTTCACCTTAAGAAGACTCATTGGACAAAAGTCTCACTCAAAGGACAAAAGTCTCACTCAAAGAGCAATGTTTCACTAATGGAGCAAAAATTTGGATTTGGGTTTGAGCTTAAGGATCCATTAAGGCTTTACTATATATATATAGATACCCTAGTTAGTTGCACCTTATCAATTCATTAGGACTCCACTAGACCACCCTATTAGTAGATCTTTCTGGTAGTAATTCATTAGCTTAGATAGTAAGCTAGTAGTAGTTCTTCATAGTTTTCATAAATTTCTTCTTCAATTCTCTAGATTTACATTCAAGCTTTGTAAGGATTCAAATTTTTTACTGAAGTTCTTTTGAGATTATCAAGGGATTAGTGACAAATCCATTGTCTTCTTCATCAAGGCTTCTCCTTATTTTTATGCATCTTCATCTTCCTTATTGTTATTTTCCTCCATTGTTGGTATATTTCTTTCGTCTCTCTCATCTCTAGATAAATTAGAAATTACTCCCTTCAAAGATACGTTTATTAAAATTTACTCCCTTATGAATTTTTTTTTAATATTTTACACCCAAAAAGATGCAAAACTTCAAAAATTACTTGCAAATCACTACTCCGACGAGTTAATCCCGTGAGTTTGAATTATTTTGCCTGTTTCCTATTTTTTATACCGAAAGTGTGATAAGTGTGGTTTGTAGTGCTTATTCCTTGTGTTTGGTCCCGGTTTCTCTTGTGGAATCGCTCTTTGGAGCGGCTTTCGAGGCTACATACGCTTCTTCTAGTTTGTTTTAGGTTCCTAAGACTAATCTTGGAGAAATGGTACAATTCCGACTCCTTTCCGACGCATTTGGAGCCAACGAGGAGAAGCGATGATAACTCGGTGGCTTAGACTCGATCCCGAGTCCCTTGGAGCCCATTCCCGAGCACCGAGAGTCAATGAGAAGCCTAGGAAGAGCAAGTAGGGACCTATGGGATCATATTTGAAGCCTATATAACTCATCCCGATCGTGACCATCACCATCACGACCGGGACGAGAAGCAAAGAAAAGACGACTCACTGGAGGGCCATCCCGGTCGGGACCATGACCTTCCCGACCAGGACCACCACCATCCCGGCCGGGATGGACCCAGTTCAGCCGCCTTTGCTTTTCCGCCTCTCTTTGCTTATGGAACTCTATATACCCCCCCCCCCCCCCCCCCCCCATCTTGTATTGTTAGAAGATCTGATGAAAACCCTAGACTACTTTAGGTTAGATTAGCTTAGATTAGTGTAGATTAGTTTAATCTCTCCTTAATTACTCCTTAATCTTAGTTTAATCCTAGTTAGTTCTTGTGTAATTGAAGATCTATTGAAGAATTTTTCTCTATTGACAACATTGAGGATACTTCTTGGGTTGATTTTATACAAGATTCAATCTTTTGCCTTTCATTTGTGTTTGGTATAATTTCTCTTCTCTTTAATCTTCTTTACTTTAGTTTTCTCTTGTTTATGTTCTTGTTTGATAATACTCAATCTCATATCATGAACCTCCATTGTTATGCTTGTTTTGTGATGTGTGTTGTGGTTTTCATCTTGAATATGAGTGAGTAGTCTTCCCCTAGGGTTAGTAGGGGGATTGGGTGTGATTAGGGATGATTAGGGTGAGATGGGTGGTGCTAGTTGTTGTTTTTGTTGTTTCCTATTGGCCTTGCACTCTACATGTTTGATGAAATGCTTGTGAGACTTGAGATGATCATTCCTTGTTTTTCTTGCCTCTTTTCTTGCATGTTCTTGTTTGGTTGATAGGTTTGGTTCCTCTACTAGGAGCGAGAGCGTGGTGAGGAGACCCCTAGGCCGTTTAAGTAGCGAGACCCAGATCGTAACCTAGGCTACGAAACCACGCTAGCAACCCCGTTTCCTTCTTTTGATCTCCTTCGCATCCATGAACCCGACCTAGCCCTAGTTGCCCTCTTATCAATCTAATAGCTTGCTTTCCATTGTCCTTAGTTGCTTGTTTTTCTCCTTTTACTTCATATTTTAGACCTTATCTTAGTAATTAATCGACCTTAGCCATCACCCTAGTTTAGTTCCCTTGGACCTAGTCTAGAATCGTAGCTCACCTTAGTCCGACTCCTTGTCCCTGAGGATTTCGACCCGACTTACCCTAGCTACCTAGCTTAGGTTCGTTGGTTTATTTGATCGTTGGGATCCATGACAAATCCTTGCCGTCAAAGTGCCCCTTTATTCTTCCTACCCTTCTTTCCCCCTTCCCTTATGTTCTCATTTAGTCTGCAGACTTGTAAAAAAAACCCACAATTGATTTTTTTTTGATGAAAATGTGAGGATATATTAAATCACAAGAGTCAAATATACAGTGGAAACAGGTATAGACTATGAATTACATACTGACATATATAACTCATAAATCTTACGAAATAATCCCAGTCAACTTGACTACCATTCTTGAGTTTCATTCACAGTGATGTGCGGACGTTGTAGTATGCTCTTAACTCTGTATTTGACTTCCTCTTTTATATTCTCAGCAGTTCGTAAAGGGTTCTGCACATACCCGTCAATTCGTGCTACGTTTATTTTCATCCAAATCATATGATGGAATGCATTCAAAACCATTGCTTGGATTCTACCCTTGGTACCTGGTTCAGTTATCAATTCCGGGTGAGCAGGTAGAGCAGCCCCAATCCAGTTTTCAAGCTCATTCCGAACTCTTCTGCTGTAGTGACATTCCTGTGCCAGGTGCAAGCTCGTTTCCTCCGCTGATTCGCACAAGCAGCAGCTAGCCTCGCTGCAGCATCCAATGCTCTTTAGTTTGGCTCTTGTATTCAGCCCATTATTAACCCACAACCACGAAATAATCGCAGGTTTGGGTGTACTCCAATCGTACCAAATCAGCTTGGACCAAGGAACATGGGGGCTGGTACCACGCAGCCAGCTATACCCCTCAGAAATCGAGTAGTCTTTTTTCGTTTGAATCCACCTGTTGTTAGTGTACGCATCCTTCATTTTTTCTTTGGTTTTGCAGATCATTCTCCACGTCCATGGGATCAGGAGGTGGAGTATAATCATTCCATATTGAAGGATGCTCGAGTTTTGGGTTTGGTGATTTTCGATTTGGGAATTTAGGGTTCTCCTGGAATTGGGACTGAAAGAGTTGGGAAAGTCGAAATGAGGATGAGGTGGGGTGGGGGAAGGGCGTACTATTAATGAAGGGCATTTCGGTCAGTAAAATCATAAACTCATCGGAATAGTGATTTGCAAGTAAATTTTGAAGTTTTGCATCTTTTTGGGTGTAAAATATTAAAAAAAAAATCATAAGGGAGTAAATTTTAATAAACACATCTTTGAAGGGAGTAATTTCTAATTTACTCTTAGATTTACTATTGCTCTTTCATTATTGCATCGTTTTTATTAATTTTTCTTGCTTTGTTTTTAGATCGCTTTGTAGTTTCTTTTGTTGATCGTAGTTTCCTTTGTTGTTTTATTTTTATTCCTCTAGATTTAATCATTATGCATGTTTTGTTATTTTCTTTATTGTTATTGTTTTTGTAGTTTCCTTCATGATTAGTGAGTAGATTATTAGTTAGGGGGTTAGGGGATGAAGAATTTGGTGTCATGAATTATGGATTTTTGGTGATTGATATACTTGGGTCGATTTGTCTAATTTGGAATTATTGTATTCATGTCGACCTTACTTGATCAATATCGTTGACTCGTATTCACCCTTATCAATATGGGGAAACTCGGGGTTTGGGTAATTCCGATTAGTGACCTAGCTTGATCGCCGCGAAAGCGGGTTTTAGTGTGGTCGAGTTAGGAAATCTGGGTCACCCACGTGACAGGTGGGGACCGAAAAGGGTAACTCGCTCCTTATCGATTGTGTATTGTTTGCTTGATTCTTTGTTTATGTATCCCGTTTCTAATTCCTCGACTCCCCCTAACGCTTTCCCTTTACTTGATTTCCTGTTATTATTCTACTATCGTTCTCATTAGCTTAGTTCGTGACCAATCAAAATCCCCCTTAGATCCCAATCAATTGACTAGACCTAGACTCAACTTCCCATGTGTTCCGTCCCTGTGGATCGATCCCGACTTGCCGCTACTACGTAGTAGTCAGTTGGAGTTATAAATTCCGTTTGATTGTGTTAGATAGGCGACAATCTGACCCGCATCAAGTACGCATAACCATCGGATTATAACGCGATCGCGGTAATTCATTATCGAGCATATTCGATGTCATTTTCAGAATATCACTCTAAAGGCTCGATGTCAACTCCGTAATCGAACGTCGCGCATAAGAGAACTATCGACAATCAAGTTAGCATGAAACTCGATGACGTCGAACCGATCGTCGTATGGTCCGTAAGATCCGAAAATGACATCGTGACGCGGAGGGATTCGATATTCATTCTAGCATGATTATTCTCGATTCCATAAAATTTGCTCTAAAATGTTCGATGTCGATTCCATAATCGGATGTCGGATATGACAAGCCATCGAGAGTCGGATTAATGCAAAACCTAATGACGTTGAATTGATCATCGTAGGGTCCACGAAACCCGACAACGACGTCGCGACGCGGAAGGGTCTGATATTTGCATTAGTTCGATCACTCCTCGATTTAAACGATAAAGTTCACGAAATGGGTTGTTTTAAAAACAAACCTTCACCCGTTACGGAGGACACTCGATCGAGTGCCTAAGGGCCACTCGATCGAGTGACCCCCTCAAAAATTAGCATGGAGTTTTTCATCTAGGACACTCGACCGAGTCCCCTCAATGACTCGATCGAGTGACCCTTATAAGCCACCAATAAGGATCAAAAGACGATATAAGGTTCCGTCGAGTCACATTTACGACTCCAAGTCGATGCGTGCTAAATCGATCACGTAATCGTCTTCTAAAAACCCACACATATTACATCATTCTAACCTATTATCATCTCGTTACTTCCACCACTTTGAGCAAACGTCTCTTGTGATTGATCCTACATCGACGACTCTTTAGTCGTATCCAATATGTGAATTAGTTGAGACATCTCCATTTCACTATGATAAGTCGGGACAAGACGCTGATGCCCGGGATCAAGCTAGCTTTACGCTTTGGTCCCATGTGCTAAACGCGTTTAAAGCATTTGTCCTTCGATCAATACACAGCATAATGTGTAAGTGATCGAAGTTCGTCCAGTTATTCGATTTACGGTTTCAATTACGTTTTCTATTTACTGGTCTGTTTATAGATTACATTTACCGTTGCTAACTCATTTATTATTCCGCTTTTGTCCAAGTATTGTGGATTTTGGGTTGTATTCCGCCCGTGTAATTTGTAACTTACTTTTGAGTTGTATATTTTCGATGTTTACCATTTACCGCTTTCTAAATGAACATCGCATGTTTAAATTCAACTTTGACATAATTTAAGATGCATTAAACGACGTAGTTAAACACGTATTTCGCATGCGTAGCTAAAAATGTTGTTTGCATATCATTTAACCGTCTTACTAACGCGCGTACACGAAAACCGATCGACATCCTAGTAGAGGCCGCTAAGTGCGGGCAAAGTTGGGTGTTCTTCGTGGGCTTCCCAACACGTACCTTCACTCCTTACTTAGAACCTTTGGTTTCCGGATGCCCAAAACCGTTGGCAACGAGAGTCATTCGATATACGATATTCGGTAATCCGACATCGATATCATTATGCAAAGGGACAAACCCCCATAAGCTCTAGTACTAAAGCGAATCATGCTTTGTGTGCAATACGCCTAAGTAGATAGTGGGGTCGAACGGGTCCGAACTCCCACAAAGTTCGGCGGCGACTCCAACTTCGATTTAAATTTCGACCCGAGAACAATCTTACCACGAGATTCATTTGCGTACCCAAACCCGCGCGTGACCGCGTCGGGGTGGACCTATGTCATGTCCACACTCTCCCGTTCCCTTTAGCGCGCGAGCCCGCTCCTCGATGGTCGCCGGTTCAGGGAAGAGTTGCCTTGGGGACACGTTTGCCCTCTGGGGGGGGCTCTTGGATCATCTTGTGCTACGAAATCCTTGGTCACAGTTGAGGCTCCCAACAAGGCCGCGAAGAATTGTTGGGCGGTTGTCAGCTTCTCCGGGGTGAATGCTTCTACAGATGGTTGGGTTAGAGTGACCGCAACAGGAGTAGGGGCTTCTAATGCTGGGGTCTTGCTATGATTGGCGTTCCGGGATGGCTCGCCGGCGGGCTGCATCGTTTCCTCGAGGCATACCATGGTCGGGGTATCCTGAGAGGCGCTCAGGCATTTTTTGTTGTTGTTGGTTTCTTGGTAGGGACTTTTAGTTAGGTTCCCCACAGATGGCGCCAAATTGTTTAGGATGCAACCAATCGATACGATTCGGCTAGGACCACCGGCCTCTGCTCGTCCTATCGTTCCCTTTGGACGTCTGGTCGTCTGCTGTCAGTGCACAGTTGACAAACAAGGGCTTCGGATGTTGTCCGAGGTTGCCTCTCTGACGCTCAAGTTAGCGATGGGTTTTATGGTAAATATCTCGGTTTTAGTCAAAGGTCTTACCTCCCTTTCTAGTGAGATAAGTTGGTGCTTCCAATCAAGATAAACCTAATGCTACTAACAAGAAGATAGCGGCAACTAAGGTATCGTATCCACATGGAAGCGGTTAAAGATGTCTAATAGCTATGGCGATTCTAAGATGCTCTAACGGTGTTTATGAGAAAATAATTAAAGGACTACTAAAATACTACTAAAATACTACTAAAATGCGATGGTGAATAATAGATTCTAACAATGATATGAAAACTAAGGTCACGGGTTCACGATGGATATTCGACAATTATGCATCAACGATAATAAACACATAAACATGCTAGTCGGCTATAACACGTCCTCTCGAATCGTATCAACCTAGGAAGGATCTAACGGGCTCTCGCAACTTATTAGACTCCCTACCAAATCGCGCGTGATCTAATCCTAATTCGGCTTTCGCACAAGAACTAGAGTTTCCAAAACAGATTAAAATGTTGTGGCCTTTAACAGATTAATTGACAAATAAAACACGCGAAATGGCACTAGCATAATTATGATTTACTGTCGAAATAACAAAATCGTTGTAATCCCCTAAAAATTCTAACGCAATACAGTGGCGGAAACACTGTAGAGTGGGATTAAAACACACTGACAAACTATATCTTATTAAAAGAAATGGTAAGTCAATACAAAGACCTCTTTTTACAAAAGGGCTAAAAGTAAAATCTCCAAACGGGTTTATACAAATCCATAAATAAACATGAATGAAGGAAGAGTAGGATTCACGCTACTCGCTAGCTCACACCCAAAAACTCAGCAGCAAATACCTGTCAAGTTATAAACATAACAGCCACGTCAGTGGGGAGTAACTCGGACATTCTCCCAACCATATTATATCATATGGAAAAATAATAGTATTATTATATCAAAATATTTAAAAACAGAAAACATTAAAAATGATATAATAAAAATAAGTTTTCAACGAAACTTAAAGCACTTGCCAACCTGCAAGTCAAAATCAACCTGTAACACCCGCTATTTTTCCTAGCGTTTTTATCCTTACCGTTATGACTCTGTCATAACTCTGTCACATTTCGGCCTTGCATTTCATCTTTTTCCAGGTTTCATTTTTATTTTTAAGTTTAATGATATTTATTTATATTTTAAAAGATTTTAATTCTTTCAAATCTATTTATTTTATTTTCTTCGTAAATTAATTAATTTTCCGCGAGGAATTCTATTTTTCTTTGAATTGACATTTTTAAGCTCGAATTTAAGTTATTTCTTTTCCTACAAATGTCTAATTATATTTATATAATATTTTCAACTAAGAAATATTTTTATTTATGAAAATTTAGCCATTAATGATTTTATTATGAAATTTCGTAAATAATTAAATTCCAACGTGAGGTTTACTCGAATTGCTTTGAAATACCTTTAATAATTTTACGATCATCTTTTTAATCAACCTACAATTATTTTTGGACCCCTTCCCACCATTTTGGACCGTGACCCCCATGTCACACTACTACTACATATTTTTACAACTTATTATTTTTATGTTTTTAAGAGAACAATTATTTCACAAGATATTTTTACCATGTTTTAATGTGATGATTCATGCAAAAACTTTTCAACCTCCACATACATCATTTTGGCCAAGTTGTGTAGTATGCATCTATCTTGTTTTCATCAATTTTAAAAGCTTCATTTATGCTTAATCCTTTCACTTTTTTTTTCTCATTCAATTTTAATCAAGGCAAATATCTCCTCTTTTTCTCTCTTTTGGTTCATGAAATTTGAATTTTTCAGCAGCCATTTCTGGCCAGAAAACCGTCTTCAAGCATCGCCTTTCGTCTCCTATTTTTCTCTTATTTCGATCCTCTTTTCGTCTCCTTCGTTAATGTATTAATCGATTTCTTTTCCAATCATTTTCACCTTGTTTTTTCAGCGATCTTATGGTATTTTCATACCATGGATGTCATGTTTTTGTAGTATTTTTGGAGGATCCGGAAGCGGACGAATACATCGTCGACTCGGACTTAGATTAAAGGTAACATCGATGTTACTCGGTATTTCGTGATTTTAATTGTGTATTTGCATGTATATATTTTTATGTTTTATTTTGACAATATATGTATGTCATAAAATCTGGAAAATTTTTAAAAGTTGAAAATTTGCATGTTTCGATATTTTTATCGCTTTTACGAGATTAACGATTAAATCGTCGTATTAATTTGTAAAATCGTAATATTCAGCCTAAACTTGTAATATATGATTATATTCTGTAAAAATGATATTTTTAATGATTTTAATAATTTAGCATTTTTCTGATATTTTAGTTATTAATTATTGAATTATTACCGTTTACGGACGAAAACAATTAAAAGCCGATTTTTAGTTCTAGTACTTAAACATTTTATTTTAATCTGATTTTTGACGTGCTGAAACTTTCTGGTGAAAAAGAATTTTATGAAGTTTTTCATAATTTTTAGGAATTTTTAAGTGGATGAATTAATTAATCACTTTAAATCATCGTTTATCGTTAAAATCGTGTTTTTCGTTTAAATTCTCGATTTCTGGTCTTTTGTTTAAATCTTGAAAAAAAAAATATGTTTCTGATGGTTTCATAATAAAATATAATTTTAAGATTTTTAGTGTTTTAATAAAATGTTATGAACGATAAGTTTTATTAATGGAATCGTTGATTGTGAAAACGGGTTTTAAAGACGGTTATGATGGGATTTATTAAATCTGGAATTTTTGGAAATCTGGAAAAATGGTAGATTCTGGAAAATCAAGATTTTTAAGTTTAATAATAATTTTTGGATATTAATACTTAAATCGTTTTGTAATTACTAATTTTATTAATCGTTATTGTCGAGATTAGACGATTAACGAGAAAACCCCTTTAAAAACCGAGTTTAAGGATTCTGGAAAAATTTCTTTTCTGGACAGAATGTCCAAAAATATATTTTAGCTATTTTACGTAATTTTTGTACTATTTATTAAAGTCTTTAATTAATAGTAATAATTTTTGGACAAAATTACGATTTATCGTTAAAATGTTTCGTCTTACCTAAAAGAATTATTTTTCCAGCAATTTTGAAAATATTTAAATCTGAAAATTTAAGAGTTAAATCATCCCTTAACATACTCTAAATACGTTCAATGCTTTAATTAAATAAAAGACATTAAAAGATTTAATTTGACATTTGCCGTAAAATCCTATTTATAATCGTATTGTCGAAACTAATAATAATTAGGGAATTTTAGTTTTATAAATTTTGGAAACGCCCTAATTAGTAGTACTAAAGTGTTTAAGACATTTTTAATTATTTTGTAAACACTTTTATGGTTTTTCAATAATTTCATATATCTAAATACTCTCACTTTGATAAGTAATATCGTTAAGGCCGAAAGTACTAGTTTTTATAAATCTATATCGTTTACTAAAATGTCGAATTAGTATAAACTAATATTTTTGCTATTTTAATATAATGCTACTTTTAGTAAGGTTTCTAAAAATAGAAGTTTCCTAAAATAGAAGTTTCCTCTTTTGGAAAGTGATCCTTTTCTTTTTGTTCTCTTATTGTTTATAATGATTATATCTTTTGAATATCGATAATGGCTTGTTTTGGAGTTATGGAATAAGAACAAGTGTGGGTTTAGAGTAATATAGTCTGGGATGTACGTTTTGCCATCAGCTATAAAGCCGATGTGCCTAATTGGGGCACATTTGATCGTTGAACTGGGCGTTTACGCCCAGGAGAGTGTATGTTTTGACCTTAAGCTAGATATCGCATCGTGTTAGTCGCCGTCAGCTGAATTAGACATATTTGTTGTCTAGGAGGGGTATGCACTACTTAAACCAGGACCTCGCTGCACGTAGTCCTGTTATAGTTGAGTTGCCTAGTTAGAGACTGGATTCTGTTATGAGTTAAGTCTACAGTTCTCGAACCTACTTTCTAGTATTGTCCTAGTGAAAGTCTAGATTCTACATTAATCCTATCCATAACGCCACTTGGAATATTTTTATATTATCGATATAAATTGGTTTGCAGGTTGGCAACTATTTTTATGTTTTTTCGGAAACCCATTTTAATATTTTGGTTTTGGCGCTGAAAGCTTATTTTTAATATGATGTTTTACTGTTTTCCATTTTTACTATTTTTCTATAGTAGTAATTACAGTTTTAAAATCTTGTAATATGGCTGGGAGAACGTCGTCGTTGCTCCTCACTGATTGTGCTGCTATGTTTTTAACATGGCAGGTATATGTGTTTTCCTTCGGGTGGGCTAGCGAGCAGTTATGGATCCTGCTTATTTTAATATGATCACTTTATTATGGATTGTTAAAACCCTTTTTATGGATTTTATTATTATTATTATTATTATTATTATTATTATTATTATTATTATTTTCTTTTATTTTGTAGCCATTTTTATTTTATGGCTTATGTATTGACTTAGCATTTTTATTTAATCAAGACATAGCTACAGTGTGTTATAATCCCACTTGTACAGTGTTTCCGCCACTGTATTGCGTTAGAATTTCTAGATGATTACACAACTGATAATAATAATATTCAAAAATGGCATTATGGAAATTTGATCAGTGTGCACAAGGCTAGACTTTCACTAGGACAATACTGGAAACTAGTTTCGAGAACTGTAGACTTAACTCATAACAGAATTCAGTCTCTAATTAGGCAACTCAACTATAACAGGACTGCGGGCAGCGAGGTCCTGGTTTAAGTAGTGCATACCCCTCCTAGACAACAAATATGTCTAATTCAGCTGACGGCGACTAACACGATGCGTATCTAGCTTAAGGTCAAAACATACACTCTCTATGCTCAGTTCAACAACCAATGTGCCCCATAAAGACACACTAGCCTTACAGTTGATGGCAAAAACGTACATCCCAGACTATATTACTCTAACCCCACTTGACTTTATTCCATAACTCCAAAACAAGCCATTATCGATATTTCAAAGTAAATATAATCAATATAAATGATATGAAGATAAAAAGGAATAAACATTTTATATAAAAAGAGAAACTTTCTATAAATAGAAACTTACTTAAAATAGAAATTTTGTTATAGAAAATACGTAAGTTATTGAAATATGTAAAATGTACTCGTATTAAAAATATCATTTCTAATTAAATTAACATTTTATTATTATCGTCGTTATCGTAACTTTATTATATTTCTAAATTCGTTCTCAAAATATAAACAAAATATAATAAGTCAACATAACGTATTTTATAAATAATTAGGAAATCGAGTTAAAATTATAAATTTTAGTAAAGTGATGTTCTAAGAGAAAGGATATCAAAATTATTTGAGTCAACGAGTTTTATATATGAAATGAGATTTACAAAGATTTCAAATTATTTTTAATAAATAGTTTTTATTAATAAATAATACGGATTTTAATAAAAATAGTCAACCGGAAATTATTAGTAAAAATAGTCTCGACTAAAAATATATTTAAAACTAAATCGACTATTTTCTCATTTATTAGTATAAATCGTAAAACGAAAATTAATTTATTGAACGAGTATACAAATCTCGATTATAATACAAAAAATACGATTGAGTTAAAAATTAGAAATTAACGAAATATGACGAAAATATGAAATCGATATTATTTGGTTACTAGTATTACGATAACTAACAAAATATTATAACGATCGTAAATAATTAAATTACTAACGATTTATAAAACGATCGAAAGTTGTAAAATGTTTATAAGGCATACGATTTAAAAATAATATTATTAGCAATAATAAATAGCTAAAATAGAATACCGAAGTTAAAATATTTAATACATAGTACTACTCAAACATACGATATAAAATCGAGTAACGTCCTAAAGTTACCTTGTGAGAAATCGTCAATGCACTCCCTTCAACCCATCTGTCCAAGCTCCAGAACTTCGACAGTAACGTCTCTAGGCTCCACGTTGTAGAATCGTTAGTCTTCTAAGCATGTTCTTCACGTGAATCAAGTTGATAAAACAAAAGAAAGAGAAAAGTGTTAATTCAGGTACCGATAAACTAAACTAACGAGGAATGCTGAAACATATAAGAACGGGTCGGAATAAAACAAAACTCACGCTTGAGACAAGGGAATAATTTCGACGAGTATTCGATGCAGGACGGAAAGGGAATAGGTGTGACAACTTAAACCCGAAGACTGGACTAAAAGGAGTCGAATATGACGAACAAATCAGTAGTCTATAAAAACAACCAAGACGAACTGCACCAGGTGAAAACACACTGAAATAAGGAGAATGAAGGTGAAAACACACTAAAAGGAGAATGAAGCTGAGGCAAAGAATGAACGGAAGATGACAGCAGAAGAGATAAGGAAGAAGGTCAATGGGCAACAACGGCACACAAACAACATCAACAACGATGCACAACAACCAGTACACGAATGACGCGATAACGAAAATGAAAGTAGTAGCAACGAGCAACAGGCCACGAAAGACAGAAGCAGTAGGGGTGACAAAAACAAAAGGCCACAAGAACTGTATCAGGCAAGAGGAAGAAGAAAACAAGCCACGAGGTTTGGCGTAACAGATGCACAAACAGTAGGAAGAAGTAACTCGATAACGTAAGAAGACAGAAACATCAAAATCAGGATGAAGAACAAAAGAGAAGAAGAAGGAATACGAACAGCAATACGCAGCAGCAACAGCGAATAAAATAACGAACAACAGCAAAATTGACGAATCCAAAACAGAGATGAAGGGGATGAAGAATAAGAAGAAAACGGAGAATGGAGCAGCAAGGAATCGAAACACAACAGCAAAACCGTGATAAGGATACACGGACAGCAACAGAACAACGCAACGTCAAAGACAAAATGAAATGTAGCAACAAAAATAGATAACAACAGCAGCTAAGTACAGAACGAAGACGAAGGAGAAAATGGGGAAGAGGACAGACGAGACAAAAAGGAAGGAGGAGGAAATGCCGTGAATGATTTGAGGCAGCAACGATAGAAGCAGAGGTACGAAATAATAGCAGGTCGTAGGGCAAATAATCGATCAACGACGGCGGCGGATCAAAACAAAGACAAAACAGGATGTTTGACGAAGTAAAACGAAGAAAAAGACGGAGATAGATGATGGACGAAGGCTAGAGACGGAGTGCGTGATAGGGAGGTGTGAAGATGGAAAGAAGAAGTAGAAAACTGAAGAAGCAAATGAAGAGGTGAGGGAGTGTGAGTAGATGAGACGGTGGGAATAAAAATTAAAGGATGACAAGGGGTACGTGGATGTGGGAGATAAATAGAAAAGGGAATGAATGTAACAGTAAGCAAGTTGAATACAACTAGTATAGACCCTGTGCATGTATGCACGGTATTTGTAGAAATTTGTTTATTTTAATTAATTATTTATACAAAATAGATTTTAATTAGAAACCTAATAATTTTTCATGATTTTTATCATTGTATTTGGATATAAAAAAATAATTTGAAATTACATAATTAATCAAGATAACGACCTCAACTAATATAATGAAATATGTAGTCCAAAACATTAGTACCTCTGTGTTTTATTTGTCATTCATATTTCTCGAGACAATAATTTCTCTTTTAAATATTTTTTTTAATATAAGAATAATTTGTGTAAATTGTGAAATGTATAATTTGGATATAGAGTATAATTTTATTCACTTTAAATTTATTTTCAAATAGAGTATAATTTTATACTCCTGAGGTTTAGATGTAGTTATTTACCATATATTTAGCATATATTTACAATCCTTAAGGTTGTATTAAAGAGACCAAATAAGGAAATAATTTCATAATACATGCATTAATTGTTTTGATATATGTGTAATTTGTACTTAAATTCATATGTTTATACTAAATTTAGAAGAATTTTCATTTTAAAAAAAATTAGAAGATTTTAAATGTTTAAATACAACCCTAAGGGTTTAGGGTTGTATTTAACATTACCCTATTTATAATGATGCACGGTATATATGATATTATGATATGATATATTTAGCATATATATATAACATATATTTAACATATATTTAGCCTTAATAATGGAGTAGGATTATATTGTAGCATATCTAGTAAATATTTATTTGACAATATAAACCCAACCAAATATACTAAATGACCCAAAAATAGGCCCATATGGTAGTAGGCGGGAAAATTTTGGAGGATTGTTATTTGATTAGTGGAATTGATTCAACGATATTAAACGGTAGGATATCACATCAATCAATCAATTGCACAATTTATCAATCAATCAATTAGCATGATGTATAGAATAAGATTGTATATGATATATGGAATAAGGATGTGCATATCATAATAGTATGACATATCATAACAATATATAGAAATTATAATAATATCTTCTAGAATAGACTCAAATAACACATGTATATATCACATAACACATGATATACCTCACATGCGTATAATTGTTATATTATTAAGGGTACTCTAATACTATTATCCTTTAGAAATTATACCGTCAAAGATAGTCAGAAATACAATTATCGGTATTACACGAAACTTGATATGAGATTTCAATTATCGGTATTACACGAAACTTGATATGGGATGAAATATAACTTGATATAATAATTATGGCATATATACGGATTATATGACATAATATATGGAAAATAATATAGATTAGGACATGATTACGATAGATAATAATTTCAGACTCATATTAACATAACCCAATTTATGACAAATGGTGTACGTAGTCTAATTTTAAGTGCTATATGCCAATATTTCTACCAAGTGCGTTATAAAATCTTTTTAAGTAAGGTAAGTTTTTAATCACTTATTCGATAATTGTGCAATTATACCAAATATAGATACGGAGTACTTGATTTTAGGATAGACCACGTGCAATTGTACTATAACCCAATCAAATATAACCAATCACTACTTCTATTAGGTTTTATGATAGTAATTGTGGACTTGTATAGATATTCGGTTGACAATGTAAGCCCAACCCAAAAATAGGCTCATTTTGCATTAGGCGGGAAAGTTTTTGGAGATTGTTATTTGGTTAGTGAAAAGGGGGATTCACCCGAAAAGTGTACGGATTGCGAGACAAATGTATACGATGTATGCGGGTTAATTAAATGAATCGGGATAGAAATACGGATTAAATAAATTCCGAATCAATAAGTTGACTGACCCGTGAATCGGGTTAAAACGAGTTAATAACATTAATAAATAATCGGACCCTCAAATAAAATGAGTAAATAAAGTACTCGAGACGAAAACAAAGCTGATAGAAATAAATAATCAGACGATCAAATAGTATTTACCGATAAATAATAAATTTTCGAGGAAGTGAATTAAATTGATTTCTCGAGGAAAGGTATTAAATATTTTGACGAAACTTTAAAACAAATTAGCTTCGAGTCAAAAATAGAAATTCAAGTTTAAATATAAATAAATAAAAAGAATTTAAAATCTAAATTGTCAAAATAGACTTTCGATAAGAATTGAATTAAATGTATAAAATGAATCGAAACAAAAATAAAAATATGTTTTAATTATAAGAAGAGTTTATGAGTCAAATAGAATTTTAGGAGTTTGAAACGATAAAACGATAAATTCATTTTATAATAATTTTAAGAAGTACGAGTTAAATCGTCAACAAAATAGAAATACGAACATAATTTTAATTTAAGTTAAGTTATAAAAATCAGGGGTGTTACAATCGTGTAACAACCCATCGATTCCCCTCGACCCTAGCGAGAAAATTAGCTACTCATGATAATTACGTAACAACAAATCGCATACATAAAATTCATGATAAAAAGGGAAGCAAATGAATCTAACGATAAACAAACAGGAATCTAGCGAACTAAACGAAACAACGAATTGTAAATAGAGAAAATTACGACGAATTAAGTAATTCACGATAAAAATTGAAACATAAAACTGAAAATTGCATAAACGAATTTACCGAAATCGAGTACGAGTTGAAGACGGAGTCTAGAATGCTAAGAGTCACGAGAGATTACTAAGGAAAAATGCTAAGTTATGAAAATTGATGATAAAACTCAAAAAAAATCTCCCTAATTACACAAAATAGGCGGAAGAAGGGCCGAGTGTGCATGGCGGCCGACCAGGGGCCGAGGTACATCTTAAAACTAAGCTTAAATCCTTCAATTCCAAGTGCTTGTACACTCAGGCCGGCTCACAAGGGGCCTGTCCTCTGTAGGGTGGCAAGCACATCCTTCTTGAAACATGGGTTGGGCCGCTTCTGGTGGCCCAATGAATCGATTCTTCTCATGTTATTCTTCGCCTAAACGACTTATGGCACGGGTCTTGTTCCGGGATCGTTCTTCTAACCAGAAATGAGTGTAAATGCACATAAAGACATGAAATCGTGTAGAATCTACAAAAACACTCACTCAAAGCAAAATGTTAGAAGAAACGGCTCTAAAGAGCGCGTTTCGACCGGAAAAGACAACGGAATCGAGGGAATAAAGCTATTTAAACATGACACATCAAAATCCCCCGAACCGAACCCTTGCTTGTCCTCAAGCAAGAGCCGTAAGAGAACCACTAGAATAATACCGAAACAGCTCAAAGCAAAGAATAGGCTTCCAAAATACTCGAATCCATCATAGCAAACATCTAACCAAGTCTAAGAAACGAATTCCAAGATGGGGAAATACGAAAAATAATTCACCAACAAATACACAATGTCACCAAGCATAATAAATAGAAACCACATTTTCAACCAAAACCTTGCATAGGCTACTCACGAAGCCACTCAATGCTCAAATAGGAAGGGTAAGTATATGTGAAATATATATGAATACGCTCAACTACTCCAACTCATGGAAATATGCCCGGAATCTAGTATGGTATCGACCTCTAAATTTTTACAAAACATGCCAAGATCACATAGGGAGGCAAAGATGGTGGTAAACATCTTTTTTTGTTGTTTTAATTTGATTTTTCTTTTTTTTTCGATTATTTTTCCTTTTTTTTGTTTTTTTTAAACATAAAACTCGATGAAATTATAAGCAAATATACAATAACCAAAATTGACCCGGACAAGATTTACAAACTCCCCTGAATGCGGGCGTTTGCGACGTTTACAAAAATGTCTGGACTGACCATGAGTGTTGGGAAGTCACATCTTTACTCTGCTGGAATGTCCGATGCGCAGCAGACTGCAGCTCTGAATGCTACAGGTTGTGCCGTGGGTAAACTGCCATTTCGATATTTAGGCATTCCAATACAAACAACAAAGCTGTCCAAGAGTGACTGTGCGAAGTTGGTGGAGAGGATTACAGGGCGTATACGGAGTATAGGGGCTAAGAAATTGTCTTACGTGGGGAGGCTGACGTTGATTCAGTCGGTTTTGTCCCAGGTTCATGTATATTGGGCCATGGTATTTATTTTACCAAAGTGTGTAATTGCTCGTATTGACGGCATTTGTCGTAATTTTCTCTGGGATGGTAAGGATACCTATCAAAGAATTCCTTTAGTTGCATGGGAGAAGGTCTGTTGTCCCAAGAAGGAGGGTGGTTTAGGTTTGCGTCAATCTGTCCCGTGGAACATGGCTGCTGTCGGTAAATTGGTATCATGGATTTATGAACAAAAGGAGAGATTGTGGGTAAAATGGGTGCATAAATTCTACTTGAAGGGGCAGGATTGGAATGATTATAAGCCAGGTAGTTCGGTCTCATGGGGTTGGAAGAAGATATGCGATGTTAAGGAGATGCTCAAAGGCCAATATCAGTCGGGGCATTGGAATGGTGGAGATAGGAAGTACACTATTTCTGAGGGGTACGAGTTTTTGCGTGGGAATTATCCAGAGGTGAGTTGGGCTCGAATGGTTTGGTGCAATAAGTCTCTCCCTAAGCATCAGCTTCTTGTTTGGCTGGCGTGCAGGGGGGCGCTGAACAGCAGAGTGAAACTGTTTGGGCTCGGTATTGCTAATACGGAGTTGTGCTGTGTGTGTGAAGCAGAATCGGAGTCTATGGATCATCTATTCTTTCAATGTGCTTATAGCAAGAGGTTAATGTCACTACTGCAGGAATGGATTGGAGTTAATTTCCCTAGTTCGCTGCAACTGTGCTGCTCGTTGCAAGGGACAGGCTTGAAGAAAGAGGTGAGTTGGGCGGTAAGTGCTGCTGCTGCATATAATGTTTGGTGGCAAAGGAATCAGGGGCGTATGGAAAGCCGATTGCTGAGACCTTCATTGTTGTATCAGCGAGTTAAGTCGGAGATATGTATTAGAATCAATGAATGGATTAAGGGTAATCTAGCACAAAGTGATAGGAATTGGCTTATGAGTCTATTATAGGTTGATTTCGTATCACTATGTACATTTTTTGACCGATTGATATTATACTACTTACATTTTACCAAAAAAACACTCCCCTGAAACAGAGTCAACCACATCCAAACATCCATCAAAAAATCTCCATAATCACACAATAACGAGCATAGAACGCACTAGGTGACCTACTCCGATCCATCAAGCTTGACTAGGTAGGCAAAATTGATTTTGTAGTTCATTTTGTGAATTCTTTAAATTATAGTCAAGGAGAAAAGAGAAAATGGATAGAAATGAATGAAAATGAAAATTTCCCAAATATGATCACTAGGCAAGTTAGTCAAAATAAAAGGGGAATGAAAACACCATACTTATGCGTATTGACATAGCATATTCCACGAGGAGACCTACGCACAATCCTAATTGGTAGCCAGGTATGAATGTACTGGCTACAAAAGGCTCTAAATCTCACCAATTTTGTAGCTAAAGCCTAGATGCAAGGTCGTCGGTCTAAACGGGAACCACAAATTACAACTTAGTTGGTTGAATGCATATCGATTAATTATCATTCCACATAACAAAGGTCAAATGAATGTCAATTAGGAAGAAGTAGTAGGTAGCCTAAAGAGAGCAAATTATCATCATTGCTGCATAATCGGTATCACAGACAAACACTAAGACTCAAGGAAATAAAACAAGAAATACTAAACTATACTAAACTCCCCCGCGCTAGACTCGACATTGTCCTCAATGTCCATATCATACAGACTCAAAATTGGTGGGGGACACAAATAAAAAAAACGAGGATAGAGAGAAAACACACCAAGTATGTACACAGAGAGGTAGCGGAGTCAGCAATCCGCTACTGATCATCATCATCACCAAAATCATCATCTGTCGTATCATCATTTGCAGCAGCCCCGGAACCAGACGCACCACCCGTATACCAACCACCCACCTGATACTCACCGGCGGCTCCAAAAGTAGGGTCTGTCGGGGCACTGAAATAATCAGTGTTAAGATGGAAGCCGCCATGAATAGAAGAGTCAGAATAACCACCCACGGGCCACAAAAAGTATAAAGGATAAGGGCCTTATGGTGGCACAGCAGCACGCCTAGCATAGTTATCATAAACGGGATACATCCCGAGGCACTGATCCCCATATAACCTGTCTAAGCGGGCATAAGTAGCAGCAGTGTCGGCACGAGTCTCCCTGCGAAGGGTATCCAAATCAGAACGAGAAGAACCGGCACCCAGCTCCATGCGCTCCATCCATGCAACAAGATCGGGATAGAGGGGATCATACTGGGGTGGAGGAGGGAGCTGCTCATAAGTAGTGGTGGTAGAGGTGCGCTCGAAAGTAGGATGAGATGGACCAGGCTCAGAGGTAGGCTGGGAGGTGCTAGGCTCACTCGTGGTACGACGAGTGTAGGTAATAGCGGGCGAGGGAGGAGAGCTAGTGGTAGCAACGGGCAAAAGGTAATTAGGCTGATCAGTCTCAAGTGACAAAACCGACCCGGCTTCCAAAATGATAGTCGCCCGCTCATTAATGAGGCAAGCCCAACGGTTCTGGTTCCTAGAAGAAATCCAATTAAGAGAAGCTAAATATCGGAGGCTAAGGGTAGTCTCGCCCGAGACTGGATTATGATCCGCTTCGCGAAAAGCGGTCATCTGAAGAGTTAAATGAGTGACTAGCCCGCCTATATAAATTGGAACATCGGAAACGGCCGTAGCAATTCTCCTAAACTGGTGGACAAGGTGATAGGCAATATTAATATTCCACACCTTCGGCTTACACCGCAAAAATGAGCCTAGAATAAACACCTCCTCGGTGCGTACATTGTGCGGTTCCTTTCTAGCAAAATTCATCCACCCCATAAACCTCTGTCAAACCTTAATAATCGGATTATGAATGTGGTTGGAACTCATATGCCCCGCAGTAGTGTACGGGGAATCAGCAATACACTCCCAAAAATCACCTACCCTAAAGTTAGCATGCTCAGGTGGTGAACGGTCCTCATAATCCTTAAAATCAAAATAGTCCCCAAACTGTTTCAGACTCAACTCAAAACTAGTATTCAGTAGACGGAAACCAACAGAAATCGCCCCATACCGTCTATTCTTAGTCATCTCAAATGAACTCAGAAATTCCAACGTAAGCTGAGTATACGTATTACGACGCATCGTAAATAATGTACTCATACCAACACCTTTAAACAAAAGTTCTAAAGCAGAATCTAAGTCCAAAGTTCTCATAGCATCACGATCGATAAAACGAGTAGGAACAATAGACCGTTTTCTTAAATTCTGAAATCGTACCTTTTGCTCAATAGTGGAAAAAATTACACCTGGAAAAACTGGGTCAGAAGGAATGTCGGGTTGAGCATGGTCAGATATGGTGCGCTTGTTACGAGAACCCATTGCGAATCTGAAAGTAGCAGTAAACTTGGGGAAATATGGAGGAAATTTGAGGAGTGAGAGTGAAGAAAAGGAAGGGATGGAGGCTGGAAAAATGAAAAAGGAGATGAGAGAGAGAGAGAGAAGGAGGCGAATGAATTAGTGAATGGCGAGAAAATTGAGTTTGGGGGAGGTCTTGTGCGCTCAAGTCGGTGGGGACCGGCCCCCGGCTGGCCGGCCTGACGCACCAGCCTCTTGTTTTCAAATTTTTTTAATTAAAATATCCCTCTCACAGCCGGCCGGTATAGCACCGGTCCCCGGTAGGCTGGCCTAACTGCCCACTTCCCTTATTCTCGAGATTTTGCCCAACTTTTTCTCTCTTTTTCTTTGTGCCTCGGCTCCTGAAGTCAATAGGGGGCCTGGGGGTAGGCTAAGGTGCACAATTCTCTCTTGTCGAACTCAAACTCATCTCGTACCTCGGCCCCTAGAGTCGATAGGCCCCCTAGGCCTAGGCTGAGGTGACCTGCTATACAATCAAGAGCATGATGAAATTTTTGGCTTCCTTTTTTTTCTACGAATATCTTCAATTCAAGTCACTTTCAATGTTTCTGCGCATCTCCGAAAACATTAGTCCCTCCTCTCATCCTCACTAAAACAACAAAAGAGAAAGAAAAAAATGCATGAGGGAAATTATTTACATACCCAAGCTGCCTCCCGGTAGCGCTGGTTTAGAGTCCCGCACGACTTGATGAGCACAAATTTTTAGTGGGATGAGGGAACGGGATGAAGTTGTATAACTTCAATCGCTCCAACGTGAGCACCTTCATGATATAATTTTAATCGTTGACCGTTCACCTTGAAACGTTCACCCGAATCATTCTCGACTTCAATCGAGCCAAATTTACCAACATGGGTGATGGAGAAAAGTCCGGACCAACGACATTTCAACTTTCCGAGAAACAACCGGAGTCTAGAATTGAACAATAGTACCTTATCCCCTACGTTGAATTCACGATGAAGGATATGCTTGTCATGCCACCGCTTGGTGCGCTCCTTGTAAACCCGAACACTATCATAGGCACCAAGACGAAATTCTTCTAACTCATTCAGTTGCATGAGTCGTTTCTCTCCACTTAACTGCGGGTCCAAGTTAAGCTCCTTGATCGCCCACAACGCCTTGTACTCGAGCTCGATGGGTAAATGGCATGACTTGCCATAGACCAATCGGTAAGGTTAAGTACCAATAGGCATTTTAAAGGCGGTGCGATAAGCCCATAATGTATCATCTAACTTAGAGCTCCAATCTTTTCGAGCTTTTGACACAACCTTCTGCAGAATAGACTTTATCTCCCGGTTAGACACCTCGACTTGCCCACTCGTCTGAGGGTGGTAGGCAAGACCGGTACGGTGAGCGACACCGTACTTAGCAAGTAAAGCATCAAGTCGCTTCTCATGAAAATGGCTTCCACCATCACTAATGATCGCCCTTGGAACACCAAAGCGAGGAAAAATAGTCTTTTTGAATAGAGTTATTACCGTTCTAGCATCATTAGCAGGAGATGCTACCGCCTCCACCCACTTGGAAACATAATCAACCGCAACCAAAATATATCGGTTGCCCTTGGATGACAGAAATGGACCCTGATAATCTATACCCCAGACATCAAAAATTTCTACTTCAAGGATCCCATTTTGAGGTATCTCATGCCTCCTAGAAATATTATCGGTGCTATGACATGCGTCGCAAGACATAATAAAGGCTTGGGCGTCCCGAAATAAGGTTGGCTAATAAAAACCCGATTGGAGGACCTTGGTCGTAGTTCGGCTCGGTCCATGGTGACCACCATACGGTGATGAATGACAACTTTCTAAAAACCCTCGAACTTCCTATTGAGGGACACATCGCCAGAAGATACCATCAGCACATTCCTTAAATAAATAAGGATCATCCCAGAAAAATTGTCGGACATCATGTAGAAATTTTTTCCTTTGTTGAAAAGAAAAATCATAAGGAAGTACCTTGCCAACTAAGTAATTAGCATAATCTGCATACCAAGGACCCTCGCTTTCACCGGTGGTTAAGGCCATAAGGGAATCATCGGGAAAAGAGTCATCTATGGGGATGACAACTCCTTCCTCCTCAACTCTTAGCCTCGATAGATGGTCCGCAACGGCATTTTCCGCTCCTTTCTTATCTCGGATCGATAAATCAAACTCTTGGAGGAGGATCCATCGAAGTAGTCGGGGCTTCGCTTCTTTCTTAGCAAGGAGGTACTTAAGAGCCGCATGATCGGTGAAAACAATGACTTTCGATCCAACCAAGTAGGTTCTGAATTTTTCCAAAGCATACATTATAGCTAGAAATTCCTTCTCGGTGGTTGCATAATTAACTTGAGCATTAGCAAGTGTTTTACTAGCATAGTATATAGCATGCAAGACTTTGTCCTTCCTTTGACCCAAAACCGCTCCCACAGCATAATCACTTGCGTCACACATTATCTCGAATGGCAGATTCCAATCCGGTGACTGAATGATCGGAGCCGATATAAAGGCCTGCTTAATCCTGTAAAAAGCTTCCACACACTCATCAGTAAAATCGAAAGGGGCATCCTTTAGGAGCAATTGTGTAAGTGATGCGCGTCAGATTGTCGTCTATCTAACACGATCAAACAAATTTATAAACTCCAACTAACTACTACGTAGTAGCGGTAAGTCGGGGATCGATCCTCAGAGACGGTCTATGGGAAGTCAATCAAGTCAAAGTCTAAGCACGTTTGGACGTTCGGGATCTATTTTTGGGGTTTTTGGGTTAAGTCTACACTAGTCTATACTAAAAATCTATGCACTACGAGAAGCTAGTCTAATAAGGAGAAGGTGTTAGGGGAAGTAGGGAATCGGAAGTCGGGTTCTATGAGCCTCAGAATCGGGTTTTAGTCACAACGTCGATAAGGGAGAATGCCACCTTTCGGTTTCTTCACCCAACCCACCTATACCCGCTTTCGCGGCGAAAGAGTAAGTCTCAAGTTAAGGTAACTTCTACCCCGAGTTTCCGGTCCCCATATTGGTAGAAATGAGTCAAGGTCGACCTAGTCGCGATTCTAAGTCAACAAAGACACAAAAACCTCAAAAATTTTAAATCAACAAGCAAACAACCCACCAACATCCCTCAGTTCAAATAATCCAAGTTCTTCCTCCCTTAATCCCTAACAAGAAATCTACTCAAAATTCATAATGGAAACTACTAAAATAATAACTACGGAGAAATCAACTAAAACATGCATAATAACTAAATCTAGAGAAAAACAACAACTAAATTAATTAAATCTAGACAGGAGATTAAATCTAGAATGAAATTAAATCTAACTAGAGATTAGGGAGAGGAAGAGAAGTATACCGACTATGGAGGAAAACGACAATAATAATAAAATAAGGAGAGGCTTGATGAAGATAACAATGGATTTGTCACTAACCCTTTGAAAATCTCCAAAAGAACTTCAATAAAAACTTGAATACAATAAAAATGGAGTCTTATAATAATAATAATAATAATAATAATAATAATAATAATAATAATAATAATAATAATAATAATAATAATAATAATAATAATAATAATAATAACAATAATTAATTAATTAAAGTAATAATAGTAATAATAATAACAACAACATAATATTCTCTCTAATTCATTTTATCTCTACTTTTGTTTTTTTCATACTTGCCAATAGAAGGTTTTATTAGGTATATATCTTTGATTACGTAATTACAAAATTTTAAATTTGATTTTCTTAAATCTTAATACAATACAAATAATACTCATAAGCTATATTGTATGGAGTGCATAATAATATCTATTTCATGACCTCAAAATATGATGGAGTGCATGATAATATTAATTAATACAGTAATTATTATAATAATAATAATGCTAAAAATAAATAGAAAATAATAATAATAACGATGATGATGATGACAACGACGACGTTGATGATAATAATATTATCATTATTATTATGAGTAATAAACATTAATAATAAACATTAAGTGATATGAGTAATAAAAACAAAAACAATATTATCATTATTATTATTTGTTTATAAAAAGAAATTTGCATTAATATCGAAATACAATAATAAAAATAACAATAATAATAATAATAATGACTTATTGTAATTTATTTCGATCTTAATGCAACTTCCGTTTCATATAAATAAATAAATAATAATTATAATTATAATTATTGTTGTTGTTATTATTATTATTATTATTATTATTATTATTATATTTTTTTTATTATTATTATTATGATTATGATTATCATTATCATTATCATTATCATTATTATTATTATTATCGTTATTGAAGTACGGAGTATTGTTTTAGGAGCTGAAATATTGGAGTTGGGCTGAATATATTAGAGCTGAACTGAGCTTATAGGAGCTGGGCTGAGCTGATAAGAGCTGGGCTGAGCTGATAGAAGCTGAGCTGGTCTGAAACGGGCTGAAATTAAGCTGAAAAGAACAGGGCCTTACATATATATAGAGGAGAGAAAAGAGAGATCAAAACCCTAGTCTTCTAAGCCCAATAAGGGAAGCCCAAATGCCCATCAACTAAACTTCACCCTATCGTTCCCATCCAGTGAAATTTCGCCCTGCGGCTTGACGAATTAATCCCACCGGGTGAAATTTCACCCGGTGAAATTTTCTTCTCATTTTGCGGTTTTTGGCGCTTTTCTCCACCAGGCGAAATTTCACCCAGTGGGCGAAATTTCACCCGGTCATTTTCGCCCGGTGAACTTCATCGTGTGAAATTTCGCCCAGTCAAATCTCATCGGGTGAAATTTCGCCCTGTGACTTCAGAGGGCTATAACTCTCTCGTTTGAACTCCGATTGGGGCGTCTAATATGTCGTTGGAAAGCTAAGAAGATAAGCTTTCACCTCCAACTGGAATCGCTTCGATCCGAGGTCTAGAACTCTAGATATATTTATTTGAAGTTCGACCTCTCTGGTGAAGATGCCCAATGGACTATTGTTTTTCCTTTTCGCTCAAGGTTTCACCTCTAGGGTTTGGACTTGGGGTTTGACTCGATCTCTTGACTTGCTCCTCTAACTTCAATTCGCCTCTTTATTCACGAACACGTACCTAAAAGACAAAAACACACAAAAGCAGTACGAAATTCTACGAAAAAGACGATAAATACGAAAAAAATCAAATTCAAAATAGAAAATACGAAATATAGTCAAAAATGAGTTATATTGACGTTAAAGCACACAAAATCGAGTCAAATACGAGTGAAAATAGGGGGTAAAATGGTCCAAATTTGCGTCTTATCAGTAAGTGGCTTAGTAATTTTTGAAAAGTCCTTGATAAAGCGGCAATAAAATCCCACATGACCAAGGAAACTTCTCATTCCCTTCACATTAACCGGCAAGGGCAATTGCTCAATCACTTGCATTTTTGCTTTATCCACCATAATGCCCTTTTCGGAGACCACATGACCCAAAACTACACCCTCAGTGACCATAAAATGGCACTTCTCCCAATTCAAGACCAAACTAACCTCGACACATCGATTTAAAATGCTATCTAAGTTAGCTAAACAAGCTGAAAAACTCATACCATACACACTAAAGTCGTCCATAAACACTTCCATGATGGACTCGATGTAGTCGGAAAAGATGCTCATCATGCATCTTTGAAAGGTGGCGGGTGCGTTACACAACCCGAATGGCATCCTGCGATATGCGAAAATGCCATAGGGACAAGTAAACGTGGTCTTTTCTTGGTCGGCTAGGTGTGTCGGGATTTGGAAAAATCCCGAATATCCATCTAAATAGCAAAATACTTGCACTACTACAAATCCCCTAATTTCTGGACGCTTTTGGATCGACGCTTTCGTAAGAGTCAAAATTATTTCCTTCTATCATATTAAAAGCCCATTATTTTATTATGGGTTTTTGTTTGGCGCATCTCTAATTTGAGAACCGCTTGATATTTTTCATTTTAGCGCATTTTAATTACTGCAAACCACTTTTCATCTCTCTCTAGCTCCACCTAGAAACAAAACCCTAGAAGTAAAAACTGAAGAGTAGCTAACAAACATAACCAAGCTTCTTCTTATAATCCAATTATATCTGATCTTCATCGTCATCTTCGATACAATTAATACGCAAATCATCAATCTTCATCTTCTATTAAACAATCAATACTCAGAAGACAATCATTATCGATCATCGGCAATATCTAATCTAGCATACGCAATCAAGGTATCAAAGCTTTCTCTTTTATGAGTAATTTTATTACTGATTATATTCGGAATTTATATGTTATTTTGTTGTTATTTTTTTTTATTTACTTGTAATTTAGGGATACAATTTTACATTTTTTATCATTCATAGTTGATGAGGAATATTAATCGCCATGTCTTCTGATTTGTGAGGATTATAGCTTTATAGAGGTTGATTTTAATCGCATCACATCAAACTATTAAAGTAGTGAAAGATGCATAAGCAAAATACCATTTCATGAATATTCAGAGTTGACTTTCCATGGGCAATCTGATTTGAAGGATTATTAGCAGTAATTCTAGTTTGTTATTTCTTTTTCTCTTATTACTTCTTCATCTATTTGTTCTTTCGATTTTTTTTTTATGATTCTTTAAGTTCTATGGAAAGATGCTTGTAACGGAGTATTAGAATAAGATAATATCGTCAATTTTCTTGTTTCGATGGGTTTGTCACTGACTCTTAGTGCCGCTTTCGAATACACGTTTCAGGTGCTTAAGATGCCATAGAAGGCATTCTAGACGACTCATCAACAAAAAGTCCTCCAAGCCACAATCTTGAAGAGTCTTATTCAGTAGTAGATTCGGATAGTGGGATTTGAGCATCCTTTTTTTCCTACCAGCAGCCTATTCTTTCAAAGGCAAAGTTCACATATTCTATTAAGAGTGGAATCCCTAAAAAATTTCAATTGAACTTATTCTTTGATTATTCTTTTTTTTTAATAGAAATTTTAACTCTACCTATTTTTATTTCGCCTTTTCAGTAAAGGAGCGAAAGGTTAGACCTTAGAAAGGGGAATCTACTAAGAAAGGATGACAAGACAGTCATTCAGCGAGAAAGGGGTGGCCCGATATGCTTCAACTCCTGTTGTAACTCGGCTCCCCAACATTTTATGTTCCCCTAACCCAACCCGGGAACGGACCGGAGGGAACCGGGACCTGATAGAAAGCGCCAGAAATTCGTTCAATCCCTTCGTCGTTTGAAAGCAGCTTCAAGGATCCAACGAATAGCTAAGGTTTGTTGACGATCCCTGGCTACAATCCCGGGGCGACTAGGGTTGTTGTTTCCATTATTATATAATTTCAAGACCCCAATGGATCTATGATAAAATCATTTATTTACAAGATCCATTCGTTCTTTTTTCTCTGGCAGATGGTCAGAACTTCATCAGTTGCAATCTTATTCAATTTCTTGAGAGTAATGTAAATTTGAAGACTAATTCTTTTTCAAAATAACACTTTGGTTACCTAATCGTGATGTCATTCTCTTTTGTACCAAACACTTCTTTATACGGGTAGGTCTTATATTTTTGGGGCTAATTAACTGACTTGTAGGGCTCTTTTCAAGTGAAGTTTAAAGAACTTAATTTAGTTGAAGCCACCTAAACAAATTGCACTTAAAGATGTTTTACTAAATTAAATTAAAGTGACTTAAAAATAAGTTCAAAATAATCGGACCTTAATGAATGCTACATTGCAAGAATGTTAATGCTAATGTTAATGCTAGTGTTTTTGATGAGTCCAGAAAGGTGAATGGTTCAATAAGAAGAAGACATCTAGTACAAGATGAAGACTTAAATTGCTTAACGAGCAACCTGGTTATCGATTGCAGGTGGTGTGACCTGGAATGGGGTAAGAACCGGCAATGACTTACTATGGTGTCATAGGGTTTGGGCTGCATACGGTGGACTGGAAAGGTGGACAGTTCTACATGGTCAATGACTTTTACGATCATGTTGTTAATCTTGCTTCTGGTATGCTTCGTTATGCTGTTATTCAAACAGAATAACTTTGGATTATCTTTGCTTCCAACATGGTCCTTCACATATCCCATGTAATTAGTAATTAAGTATCAAGTAGGATTATCTAGCTAATACGATATGAATTGATCTATTAACTTTGATTATAATACAATACATGAGCTAATATTCAACAGCTGCAAGACATTAGACGGGAGAGGAGCAAACATTCACATAATCGAAGGAGGATGCATAACATTAAAATACACAACGTGATCATGATCACCAACATCCACGTTCACCACTGTTACCAATCTAGCAACACCATGGCTCGATCAAACTCATTTTTCTCGACTTTGACCTCTTATATGATTTTTATACTCGAGCTTTTTTTACATCAGGTATATCAAGCCAATAATTGATCCTTCCAACTTCAGTAGAAAAAGCACTAGAGCTGGTATTGGTAAACTTCCTCACCCTCCACTTTATTAATTTATTTGAACCATTATGGTTGTGTGATTTAATGGTAAAGAGAAATGGCAACGGATACGTTATTAATTAGGTAACTGGTGTTTAACACTAAATTTGACTATTTTAATAATGCTAATTCTTCTAATTAGGCGGCGTCTATTTAAGCAGATTAATTCAATGCTTTTGTTTAGTTGTTTTTGTGCACATTTTTCATATTTGCGGTGTTTGGTCACGCATGTTTCATATATATGTAAGGCTAGTTAAACATCAAGTTCTATATAGGCAAGTCTCTTCCAGTTGCAAAGTTTGAGTGGGCTTAACAAGAAGAAAATACTTAGTAACGTTTTTTTTCAATCTAATTCCTTTTATTTTGTTTAATTTGGTTTAAGGTTAGTTCTAAACTATTGTTAAATTTTGCCTTTATTTAGGGTTTGTCACAAGTTGGTTGGTTTTCAATCTCATTTCTAGGGTTCTTCAAATTTTTTTCCTAAAAATTATTCCTATTAAATCGCATTTGCATACATTTTGGCGAGTTTCCTTACCTCTTAAATTTATGTTTTGCAATTCAATTGATCATTAAGCTGTTTGTTCTGTTGCAATTTAATTTAATTATTTTTTATTTGAAATTGGCAATTGATTAGAATTAAGGGTTGATATCCGATAAACACCTTTTGATATTATGCATTTAGGGTGATTTCTTTTCTATTTATCTCTTGAATTTCAGTTCTATTAGCAATTTTCACATATTGTAATACATGACGGTCCTATAAGTGCCCTACTCGGTGTGGTTAGGTAGTCGTTTTTTTTCTCACTGTATATATATTTAGAGATCCCAAAAAGCCTGATGATTCTAATTAACTTAAAACATATGGTGAAATCCCTAAATCAATTCAGTTACCGTCATCCCATTCTTGTGTAACACCCCTGATTTTATAAGTTAAATTAAATTAAAATTATGTTCATTTTTTTTTTAACGATTTAACTCGTAATTCTTAAAATTATTATAAAACGAATTTATTGTTTAATCGTTTAAAGTCCTAAAATTCTATTTGTCTCGGAAACTCTTTTATATTTAAAACATATTTTTATTTATGTTTCGATTCATTTTATACATTTAATTTAATTCTTATCGAAAGTCTATCTCGACGATTTAAATTCTAAATTCTTTTATTTATTAATATTTAAGATCGAATTTCTATTTTCGTCTCGAAGTTCATTTATATTAAGTTTCGTCAAAACATTTATTACATTTCCTCGAGAAATCAATTTAATTCACTTTATCGAAGATTTATTATTTATCGGAAAATGTTATTTTATCGTCTAATTATTTATTTCACTAAGCTCCGTTTTCATCTCGAATACTTTATTTACTCATTGTATTTGACGGTCCGGTTATTTATTAATTTTATTAACTCGTTTTAATTCGATTCTTGGACCAGTCAGCTTATCGTTACGAAATTTGTTTAATCCGTATTTCTAAATCGATTCATTTAATTGATTCATTCTTTTTCCCTTGTTTTTTGACGTGTCCTCTTACAAATTCATACACCCCCTTTTTCTTCTATTCTTTTCCCACTTTGTTGACATTCAAACCCCCTTTTTACTGTTCATTCATTCACTTCACCCCCTCATATTTCCACCGTCTCAGTTCATCATTCATTTACTCAACCAGCGTCCTCTTCTCTTCATCCTATCCATCTCCTTCAACTGCCTTTATCACCCTTCAACATCTCCATTTTCGTCCTTCTTCTTCTTCTTCTGCGTTCGTTTTCGGTTTCTGTTGATGCTGCGTTTGTCGCATTTTCTTCTCCTCGGTTCTCTTTCTGCGTTGCTGCTGTCGTCTTTTGTCGAGGTAATATCCTCCTCCTTCTTCCTCTTCTTCATGTTCACCTGATTTCCTGCTGCTGCGTTTTCTTTTTCTGCTGATGCGTTTGGTTGATTCTCCGGCGTGTGTTTCTTTGTCTCCTTCTTCTTTCTTATTTCGTTCTCCCTTTGTTATTCTGTTTTATTCGTCATCGTTTGATGCTTTTGTCCTTTCCCTCTATTTTCGTCCCTTTGTTGGCCTCGTTGCCATTGTTTGTCGATTCGGTTTTCCTGCTGTCCGTGTTTTTTTTTATTGCTCCTTTTCTTCTTCGTTTACTGCTGCGTTTGTCGTTCGTTGTTGTCCTGTTGTTCATCCTGTTCTTGCTTCTGAGTTGTCGATTCCTGTCATTTTTACTTCGTTTCTGTCCTGATTTGTGTCCTCTGCTGCTCACTTTATCCGACTTCGTTCGTTGTCTCGTCGTTGTCCTCCTTTTCCCTGTTTTCTCTCGTTCTCGGTTTCGGCTTTCGAGTCTGTTTTGTCCCTCTGCGGTCTACTGTTGTTCTGTTCGGTTTGGTCCCGTTTTACTGCTGCTTTCCTTTCTTCTTCTTCCCAATCTTCCTCTTCTCTTCTTCATTTTGTGTTGCTGCTGTTGTTATTTCCGTCCATGTCTTCTACCCCGCTTTATTCTTCATTCTTGTCTTTCGATTGCTACTGATGTCACGTTTTTTTTTGTTCGCTGCTGCTCTATTTCTTTTTCTTCCTGCTTCTTTAATTGTCATTATCGATGCTCGAACCTTGCCCTTGTCGAGCTGCTGTGGTAATACTCGTATTACTGCTGCTCGTGCTATCGAATTTCGTTCCTTTCTTCTCCTTCTTGTTCTTCTTCGTACTCTTTTTACTGTAAGCTGTCACTGTGGCTGCACTACTGTGTTGTCGCTGTTTCGGTTGATGTTAATGTCGTCTTTTGCTGATCGTTTTGGCTGCTGCTCTTTCTGTCTCCTGTTTTCGAGTTGTCTGCTGCCGTTTCAATGTTGCTGCCGCCCTTTTTCTCTTCGGTTTTCTGTCCGGTATCATATACCTGATTCCTTGTGGTTTTGACCTTGTTCGTGTCCCGGTTTATTGCATTGTTCAGATGGTGCGGTTGCGATTCTAGTCGAGCGATGTCCCTCCAACTTTTTACTCCGTTCTTGCTATTCTTCCCATTCATCTCCTAGTTTTCGGGGATTCGTGAGGGCCCGACGAGGACAGTGCACGTCTTTGATCGATTCGGATGCCGGCTTGAGGTAACTTTAAAACGTTACTCGATTCTATATCGTATGATTGAGTAGTAGTATGTAGTAAATATTTTAACTCCGGTTTTCTAATTTTAGCTATTTATTATTTGCTAAAAATATTAATTTAAAATCGTATTCCTTATAAATATTTTACAACTTTCGATATCGTTTTATAAATCGTTAATAATTTAATTATTTACGATCGTGATAATATTTTGTTGGTTATCGTGACACTAGTAACTAAATAACAACGATTTCATATTTTCTTCAGATTTCGTTGATTCATAATTTTAACTCAAAATCGTATTTTTATTTTATAATCGAGGTTTGTATACTTGTTTAATAAATTAATTTTCGTTTTACGAATTATACTAATAAATAAGAAGATAGTCGATTTTGTTCTAAATATATTTTTAGTCGAGACTATTTTCACTAATAATTTCTTATTTGTTTACAATTGACTATTTTTAGTAAAATCCGTATTTTTTTATGAAAAAAAGCTATTTGCTAAAAATAATTTGAAACCTTTGTAAAATTCATTTCGTTTATAAAATTCGTTGAATCAATTAATTTTGAGATCGTTTTTCCTAAAACATCTTTTTCCTAAAATTTATAGTTTTAACTCGATTTCCTAATTATTTATAAAATACTATATATTGACTTATTATATTTTATTTATATTTTTCAGTAACAAATTTAGAAATATATTAAAGTTACGATAATGACGATAATAATAAAATGTTAATTTCGTTAGAAATGCTATTTTTTATACATTTCACTTATTTTAATAACTTACGTATTTTCTATAAGACTTTCTATTTTAAGTAAGTTTCTAAAATTAGTAAGTTTCTATTTATAGAAAGTTTCCCCTTTTATATATATAATATTTATTCTTTTTATCCTCATATTATTTATATTGATTATATCTTTTATATATCGATAATGGCTTGTTTTGGAGTTATGGAATAAAGACAAGTGTGAGGTTAGAGTAATATAATCTGGGGTTTACGGTTTTGCCATCAGCTATAAGACTAGTGTATCAGGAATCGGTACATTAGTTGTTGAACCGGGTGACAGGTATCCCGGGAGTTGTGTACATTTTGACCTTAAGCTTAGGCCTCGCAGTAAGTCGCCGTCATAAGTTGAACTGGGTGACAGGTAAACCCAGGAGGGGTGTACATTGTCTTAAACTAGGGCCACGCACTTATAAGTCGTCGTCCTATTACGGTTGAGTAGCCTAGTTAGAGACCGAAGTTTGATTTGTTTGAACTAGGTTCTCGAAGCTAGTTTTTAGTATTCTCCTGGTGAAAGTCTGACCTTCTACACTGAATATTTCCATAACACCATTTTTGAATATTTATATTATCGATTGATTTTGACTTGCAGGTTGGCAAGTGCTTTAAGTTTTCTTCGAAAGCTTATTTTTATTATATCATTTAATGTTTTTCGTTTTAAGTATTTTGATATAATAATACTATTATTTTTCCATATGATATAATATGGCTGAGAGAACGTCCGAGTTACTCCCCACTGACGTGACTGTTATGTTTATAACATGACAGGTATTTGCTTCCGGGTTTTGGGTGTGAGCTAGCGAGTAGCGTGGATCCTGCTCTTTCTTCATTCGATTTATGGATTTGTATAAACCTGTTTGGAGAATTTCTTCTTTTTAGCCCTTTTGTAAAAAGAGGCATTTGTATTGACTTACCATTTCTTTTAATAAGATATAGTTTGTCAGTGTGTTTTAATCCCACTCTACAGTGTTTCCGCCACTGTATTGCGTTAGAATTTCTAGGGGATTACATCTTGTATGTGTGAGACCGACTTATTAACCTTATACGTCACTATAACCTTTTTATTAGCCGAGTGACTAATAATTCGATGTTTATCATAATGTTATTTCTATAATATTGTCACTCTTCTAGTGTTATTATTTAAGCAACGAGCTAGATCGATGATCAGTGTTTGTTTGAAGTTCAACGATGTCACATTTCAAGAATAAAAGAATGAGAAATAGTTCCTTTCTTTAACATACATCTGCTCCAAAAATGACTCAAACTGTTATCTGGTGTTTATATATCATTAGGCTTAGGCAAACAAATCTTGTAGTTTATTTAGAGGATATTGGTTAATTCTAGTTTGTTTTTCACGTATTCCTCACACGAAATCTAATTGAATTGCATCTTCGGGTGATTTAAAATGTTAGAAATGTGTGCTATTAGGGAATAAGTGAGACAAGAATATTGTCAACATGTTGATATGGCTCATAGTTTTTACCTGCTTCGAATTTTGGACATTAGAATACAAGTTATTATCTTTTGTTTATACTTAATGTTTTGTGAATTCCTATTCCTTATCAAACACGTACATGTTGCAAAACAATGTAGGACGGAGAGCTAGAGATACCCACCAAAATGCCGAAGTGTTATGTCATGCTAAATGGTATTGTGTCTGTAGGATATATACCGTCAATTTTTGTTTACAGCTTTAGATGAACGAACTAAAACAAGTCAGCCTCTTCAAACTAATGCTATACGTAGTGATTATTTTTTAGCTGCTAATTTGAGTGTGATTTTATGAAACTCGTTTCAATACTAGAATTTTCAAACTTGATATAATTTCACCTCTCTAAGAAACACTATTATCCCTTCGTTTCTATATAATGCAACCAATCATTTATAAGTATACTTTTCATTTTTACTTTTCTTTTCGGTATGAGCCAATGTCTTTCATCAGTTCCTTCACGTCTAGTCTCTCCTTGTGCTCTCTTCTTTTTATGTAATCACTATATGTAACTACTTTACTCAATCAAGTCAAAAGTTCTGTCTATTTATGAAATTTCGATTTAAGTTGGGATGAAATGGGTGTTCTTATTGTGTAGCGGCCATAATTTAGCATGTAATTTGAAAGAGCACAAGATAAGATGATATTTGGATTGAGTGAAATGTCTGCATGATTGAGGAGGAGACAACTCTAGCCGACTTAAATGTGAGTAATATTTTTTTTGAGGGTGCATTAGTACGAAAAATTGATCTCTTCCTCCGCTGCTAAATGTGCATTAGTTAACGGTGCAATAACGCATGAGAAAAGCTTGCAATGTCAAACATTAATCTCTTCCTCCACCGCCACCAGGTACACATGGAATAATCTTTAAAGCAAATGGAGAGTGGGCCTTCAGATTTCAGCTCAAACATGGACAAAGACTAAAACGAACAAAGACTGAAACTGGACGCAGCCTAGTCGTACATGAATGCAGCCTGAAATGGGCATAACATCCCTATAACGTGATTTTGCACAATGAACAAATTGTTTTATATTAATTGAAATGCAGCATCAGTAATATAAGAGTAGTAATGAAGCCCGATATACGCTGCTGGAAATAGAAGGAAGCGGGTCTGCTGAATTCATTCATAACATTCCCCATTCAATCTGCTACGAACTAGTTTGTACTAAGTAGAAATGCAGTATGCTTCAATGAATAAAGCAGTCTGCAATGCCCTATTTAAAGTGTTCATTTTATGAAAATTTATTTAATTTGTATGTGCTCTCTTGTTGTAATTATTGAAAATAAGCCCAACTCTTTGTGTATTATTGATATAAATTTTGTAAAATGTAGAGTCGCTAAGACATACATTTGCAATTGCAAACAGTTAGATATCGGATCGATATATATTATTACGGAGTATTAATATACTCTTTCTGTCACACCATTCTTGACGCTTTTTCAATGTCAAAATGTCGATATGTGAATTTTATAATATTATTTCTCGACTCTTTTAACAGTAGAAATTTGTGTTTAGAAAAAATATTGGCGGTAAAAAAAAATATCCCGACGTAGAAAAGCGTCGAGGTAGCCAAGTTTAACCATACATGTGGCGACGCCACAAAGTGCCATCAATAAAATATTCAATGTTTTAATTCGTCGAGAATGGTGACACAAAAATGCGTCGAGAATTCCTGACGCCCAAAATCTCCACGCTTTTGGAAAGCGACGAGAATTAAATTTAAGACACTTTAAAGCATCGAGAACCTACCTTTAAAGCGTCAAGAAACCATGGGATTTGTAGTAGTGTTGTGAGAAGCTAGTCTCTCAAGCATTTGGTCGATAAAGGGTAATGGGAAATGGTCTTTAAGGGTCGCAGTGTTCAGCTTTCTATAGTCTATGCACATTCTCCAGCCCGTCACAATTCGTGTAGGGATTAACTCATTCTTCTCATTCGGGACCACAGTAGTCCCTCCCTTCTTAGGTACAACTTGTAACGGACTCGCCCACTTTGAATCGGGAACCGCATAAATGATTCCCGCATCCAACAATTTCATAACTTCCTTTTTAACAATCTCTTGCATATTCGGGTTCAACTTACGTTGACCCTGGAAACAACGACGATGACCTTCCTCGAGATTAATCTTATGCATACAGAAATCGGGACTAATTCCCCTCAAGTCATCAAGACTATACCCGAAAGCTTTCTTATTTTTCTTTAAAACAACTAACAAATCAGAAAGTTGTTGCTCAGTTAAATCAACACTACAATCACGGGGAAGCTCTCGGTATTGTCTAAAAAGGCATATTTTAGGTGAGACAGAAGTGGCTTACGCTTCGAAACGGTTATGTCAATGGCAAATGAGGTGTGTACGATGTTGGTTACATCGACACCTTGCTTCTCCGTGAGCATCCTTCCTTCCAAAGCATCAATGACAGCAGAATCAATGAAAGCATCACCTGCACACGCTTCCAAACATATCAAAGCCTCTAGGGGGTCTCGTATAAGGGACGCCTCCATAGAATCATGAACTAAAGCATCAACCACATCTATCATGGAACAAGAATCTGTTACCATCGGGTTCTTAAGTGTACTATCCAAACAGAAAACAATGGTGTCTCCACCCACTTCCAAAGTCAATTTACCGTTCTTGACATCGATCACCGCGCCGGCGGTGTGCAAAAATGGCCTACCCAAAACTATAGGATTTGGGTGTCCTCGGCCATGTCAAGGACGATAAAATCAACCGGGATAAAAAAAATTCCAACTCTAACGGGTACGTCTTCTAAAACTCCCAAAGGGCGTTTGATGGAACGATCCGCCATCTGCAAAGTGACACTAGTACACTTAAGAGGACCCATATCAAGTTTTTCACAAACGGAGTAATGCATAACACTTACACTAGCACCTAAATCACATAAAGCCTTATTGATTGATAAGGTACCTATAGTGCAAGGAATCGAGAAACTACTGGGGTCCTTTAGCTTCGGTGGGGCTTTGTTCTGTAAAAATGCACTACACTCTGCAGTAAGAGCGACGGTTTCTACCTCACCAATGCTTCTCTTCCGAGTCAAGATGTCATTCATAAACTTGGTATAAGACGGGACCTGCATAATGAGCTCGGTAAATGGGACTGTAACCTGCAAATTCTTCACAACCTCCATGAACTTGCCAAATTGAGTAGTCTCCTTTCGATTCTTCAAACGACCCGGGAATGGTACTTGGATTGTTGGACTAGTCGGAGTGGGAACGGGAGTAATGGGTGGTGAGTGGTGGAACTTGATCATCTCTCGAAGTCTCCACAATAATACTCTCATTGACATCTTCCACTAAAACCTCCTCCTTCTCGGTCGGTTTATCATCCTTAGGCCTCGATGGACCCTCATAGTGTGTGCCACTACGAAGAGTGATCGCATTAGCCATATCATGTTGTTGATCACCTTGAGAAGGGAGTTTACCTTGTTGACGTGTTGCTTGTGACGCGGCAAGGTGTCCGACTGGGTTCTCCAGATTTTTGATGGCATTATCCTTTGCTTCATCATTCTTTTGCATTTGAGCCATCATAGAGTCCTGGGTCTTAGCCATCATCTGCAACATATTACGAAGCTCACCCATTTCATTAGAACTCGAAGAAGAAGAAGAATTACCTTGAGCTTGTGCGGAGGATTGGCCAAAATTTTGCTGACTAGTACCAAACTTCTGATGAGAATTCCCGAAGTTCTTATTAGTGTTACCAAAATTTTGTTGGTGTTGACCCGAGTGAGATCTGCTGATAATTTCCCTGGTTTGGAAATTCCTTTGATTATTGAAATTTTGTTGGTTCTGAAAATTCCCTTGATTCTGGAATTGTTGCTTATGTGGGGATACATAAGCTGGTGTAATAGGCGGGTTCAAGACATTAGTACTCCGATAAGATAAGAGAGACGCATCATAGCCCGGTTGATTCATATATGGATAATGCGGGCGCATGGAATGGAATGCATTCACTTCTTTTATGAAGCCTAGAAAATCTTGAGCTTGGTGGTCCGCGGCACCACAACGTACACATGCATACTCTTGCATGGCATGCACTTGATGCATGCCTCCTCCCCCTTGCGAATTCGATACATCAAATGCATCAAACCTCTTAGCTAAAGCGGCTAATTGAATAGCCACGGCATTAGAGGACCCACTTTCACTGGAATTAGACCGCGTATTACCTCGTGGATTACCCCATCGGGAGTGATGAGATGCCATTTCTTCAATGGTCTTCCAAGCTTTATCGTCATCCACATTATATTGGAACCGCCCATTGCATGCCGAATCAAGAGTACTCCGGCAATCATCATACAACCCGTTATAAAATTGGTTGCAAAGAGACCAAACCTCAAAACCATGGTGCGGGCATTCCTTCACAAGCTTCTTGAACCGCTCCCACGATTCATAAATATTTTCGTTCGAAGTTTGACGAAAATTGGTGATTTGACTCCGGAGCATATTCGTTTTTTGTGGCGGATAATAATGCTTGTAGAAGGTAAGGGCAAGAGAATTCCAATAAGTGATCCCCTCGGTGACTTTATCAAGATCAGTTATCCACTCCCTAGCGGAATCTCGTAGTGAGAACATGAAGAGCATTTCCATGACTTGTTCTTGAGTTAGCCCGGCCAGAAGTGGAACCGTGGAGCAATAATCAGTAAAAATACCCATATGCTTGTGAGGATCCTCCTTAGGGTCACCACCAAATTGATTCTTCTCCACCAAAGTAATAAAGGCGGGTTGAATCTCGAATGTACCTTGAGTGGCAGTTGGTCGTTTAACCAACTTAGTAAGAGCAGTTTGCTCGGGCTCCGAGTGACTAGAAAGTTTCGGCATTTTTATGATCGGAAGTGGCAAAAGGATCTCGGACTGAGATTGATCTCCTTCTTCAAAAGACTGATTCTCAGCTATAAAGTTGGTATGAATAGCTTCCAAAGTCTCAAGATCGGGAGCTACGGAAATCTCTCTCCAAAACTGTCGTCGCCTACGAAAAGTTTTCTCGGGTTCAGGATCGAACGGAGTGAGCTCTGATGACCGAAAAGACCTGGGCATAAGCAAAACTAAAATGGGAGAGTGAGATCAATCTCAAGGAGTTTTAATTCCTTGAGACGAAAGAGGGTAAAAAACAAGAAAAATCGTTTCCCCGGCAACGGCGCCAAATTTGATATGGGTTAAGTCGTCTCACCCAATCAAGATAAACCTAATGCTACTAACAAGAAGATAGCGGCAAGTAAGGTATCGTATCCACAGGGAAGTGGTTAAAGATGTCTAATAGTTATGGCGATTCTAAGATGCTCTAACGGTGTTTATGAGAAAATAATTAAAGGACAACTAAAATGCGATGGTGAATAATAGATTCTAACAATGAGATGAAAACTAAGGTCACGGGTTCACGATGGATATTCGACAATTATGCAACAACAATAATAATAAACACATACATAAACATGCTAGACGGCTATAACACGTCCTTTCGAATCATATCAACCTAGGAAGGATCTAACGGGCTCTCACAACTTATTAGACTCCATACAAAATCGCGCGTGATCTAATCCTAATTCGGCTTTCGCACAAGAACTAGAATTTCCCAAACATATTAAAATGGTGTGGCCTTTAACAGATTAATCGACAAATAAAACACGCGAAATGGCACTAGCATAATTACGAGTTACTGTCGAAATAACAAAATCGTGTAACAACCCATCGATTCCTCCCGACCCTAGCGAGAAAATTAGCTACTCATGATAATTACGTAACAACAAATCGCATACATAAAATTTATGATAAAAAGGGAAGCAAATGAATCTAACGATAAACAAACGGGAATCTAGCGAACTAAACGGAACAACGAATTGTAAATAGAGAAAATTACAACGAATTAAGTAATTCACGATGAAGATTGAAACATAAAAGAGAAAATTGCATAAACGAATTTACCGAAATCGAGTACGAGTTTGAGACGGAGTCTAGAATGTTAAGAGTCACGAGAGATTACTAAGGAAAAATGCTAAGTTATGAAAAGTGATGATAAAACTAAAAAAAAAACTCCCTAATTACACAAAATAGACGGAAGAAGGGCTGAGTGTGCATGGCGGCCAGCCGGCAGGGGGCCGGCCACATGTAGGGGCCGAGGTACATCTTAAAACTAAGCTTAAATTCTTCAATTCCAAGTGCTTGTACACTCAGGCCGGCCCACAGGGGGCCTGTCCTCTGTAGGTTGGCACGCACATCCTTCTTCAAACATGGGTTGGGTCGCTTCCGATGGCCCAATGAATCGACTCTTCTCATGTTATTCTTCGCCTAAACGACTTATGGCACGGGTCTTGTTCCGGGATCGTTCTTCTAACCAGAAATGAGTGTAAATGCACATAAAGACCTGAAATCGTGTAGAATCTACAAAAACACTCACTCAAAGCAAAATGTTAGAAGAAACGGCTCTAAAGAGCGCGTTTCGACCGGAAAAGACAACGGAATCGAGGGAATAAAGCTATATAAACACGACACATCACTCCTCCATGGTCGCCAGTTCAGGGAAGAGTTGCCTTGGGGACATGTTTGCCCTCTGGGGGGGCTCTTGGAGCATCTTGTGCGACGACATCTATCCTTGGTCACAGTTGAGGCTTCCAACAGGGCCGCGAAGAATTGTTGGGCGGTTGTCAGCTGCTCCGGGGTGAATGCTTCTATAGATGGTTGGGTTAGAGTGATCGCAACAGGAGTTGGGGCTTCTAATGCTGGGGCCTTGCTATGATTGGTGTTTCGGGATGGCTCGCCGGCGGCTACGTCGTTTCCTCGAGGTATACCGTGGTCGGGTATCCTGAGAGGTGCTCAACGTGCTCTGGTCAGCCATTTTTTGTTGTTGGTGGTGGTTTCTTGGTAGGGACTTTTAGTTAGGTTCCCCACAGACGGCGTCAAATTGTTTAGGATGCAACCAATCGATACGAGTCGGCTAGGACCACCGGTCTCTGCTCGTCCTATCGTTCCCTTTGGACGTCTGGTTGTCTGCTGTCAGTGCACAGGTGACAAACAAGGGATTCAGATGTTGTCCGAGGTTGCCTCTCTGACGCTCAAGTTAGCAATGGATTTTATGGTCAATGTCTCGGTTTTAGTCAAAGGTCTTACCTCCCTTTCTAGTGAGATAAGTTGGTGCTTATTTGTTTACCCTTAATTGGGAAGAATAGTGCTCTATTTATAGGGAGGGAACAAGGGAGGGGTCTCTCCTCATAAACAGGGCCTCGCCGGGCTTGAATCGTCGTCCGGGAGGCCGACAGGGCATGGAGGGCGTCGGGCGTCAGACTGGAACCGCCTTGGCCATGGTCTTGCGTAGGTTGGCGTCCACCTAGGGGTCAGGCGGACGTCGGTCGCCTTACCCTGGCTGAGCACTTTGTGTGACCTCCATCAATAGTACGTAATTTAACTTGATCCAACTAACCGATCTATTATAGATCGAGTTTCATCCCACTTTTTTTTATTGATCATTTCAAGTCTAGATTTCTTTCATGTTTGGGTTAAAAACAATGAGTCATTTTGGAATATTTTTATATTGATGGATTACGGGTCAGTTTTTAGGGTGAGTTAGATTCTCAAATGTCTAGCCGGGTGTCGGGTGGTATGAGAGTGTTATTTCAAATACATGCCGACGAGTACATTATGTCCATCAAAGACAACGTGTTACATATTTAATATTTCCTTTATATGCGGAGTATTTCACAATGGTGTATAACGTTCCCAACCTTTTTCCGTTAATATATATTATTCAAATATGGTGAAGGTGTATGCCGTATGCGCATATAATCACAAAAGAATATGTAATCGTCATATAAGTTTCAATCTTAATCATATATTTACCTTTAGTTCCATTAATCACAAAGAGTATAAAAGATAAACAAACTATTGAGACGAAAAAAGTATATATAAAGAAATTTAATACGATTACTTAATTATATGTATTTCACTTTCAATATAAGTTTTACGCCACCCGTGTAGTATACGAGTAAAAAGGCTGGTTTAATGTAGTTAACTAATTAAACACCCAATCAACTAATTTCACTTAATTAACTAAGATAACATAATTAAACAGTCATTTAATAAATAAAAAATGCAATAAACTAATTATATATTTATACGTAATTAACTGATTAAACACAAAATTAACTATTTTAGGATAATTGTTATTTTAAAAGGAAAAGAAAAAAAATGGACGGTCGTCATCGCAATCGACCCGCGAAATAACAATTACGAGTACATTACGGCGTCCTAAGACCTTATACGAAAAAAACAATAAGTAAAATAGCGTAAATTAATATAAGCAATGCATAATTAGAATATTGTAAATTATCTGGACCAATAATATGAGTAAAACTCCAATTTACTTGTCTTTTAGTATATCACACGAAAATCAACAACAATAAGATAAAAAAAGTTAAATTTTTAAATAAAACTAAACAATAAAGTAATAGTAATTTGTACGAAAGAAATAAATTGTAAAGTACCGTAGTTTGGAAGGTTTATTATTTTTTACCAAAAAGGGTAGGTGAGTCTGCCTGATAAATGTATAAAGTTTGAGGTGAGTTTGAGGGTTTCTTAGGTTACTCTTCAACTTCCCGAGAAGTAGAAGATCCCATGAAATGGATTTTGAAGGAGTTGTTTGGTTACCCCAAAAGTGAAAAATTGGAGGAATTCAAACTTCCACCATCAGTTGCATTTCCTGAATGACGTGGGAGTTGCTCACCAACCCCCCTCGGTGAGTTGCACTTCCCATCTCCCGACTTACGTCAATGACTTTTTTACCCTCATGCACTCATCATATTTCTCACTCTATAACCCTAATTGCATCGAAACAAATTGTTACTAATCCTCTTGAAGTTGATTTTTTCCAGTCTCCCCGAGGATTTTAAATTCACATACGTGCGGGGCTTGTTAATTCTCAATCAGCCGAACTACTAATGTCGTTTACTATAGTTTCAAACTTTCACTAGTACGCGTTTTTTTTCCTGAACAATGTTTTTTCCGAAACAGTGAGGGTAATGTAACTCAGATTTTTTTGTTGAATAATGTTTGCTCTTTTTTATGCTGATGATGTAATTTTTTTACGATTACAATGTAGACACCCGCATTTTGCCTGCTAGTGTCTATAGCAGTTCCCGACAAACACCCGATGATGATCGGACGCAAACGTGACTTAGTATACTCAATATGGGCTCAGAATCAATAATATCCGACGTGGACATTTAGCGAAGTACAAACCTCTCAAAACCAACCTCAAATTCAGGCCCATTGGGTCGTTCCGAGTAAAATAAGACTAATTTGGGCCAAAACCGACACCAAAAATAAAAACCGTCTTTTGGCGACCGGGTCAAAACCCGGTCAAAGACGAATCCGTCTTCAAAGTCAGCCAAATCCGCTTCTAGAAGATTGCGCCTAAATACATTTTCAAAAAAAATCAAAAAGTCAACCATTTCCTAAAATGGCTCGCCAACCCTATCCACTCGATCGAGTGGAGCCAAAAAATCCGGAACAGACCCGTTTTCTAGGGTACTCGACCGAGTTCATTAGGGCCACTCGATCAAATGACCCTAGGTCGAGGGGTAAACTCTATAAATACCCCTCCTTGTGCTCTTCATTTCAAGTTTGGCACATGCATTATTAACCCTACACTCCCATCCTAACACTCTACACTACACTACACTACAACCCTTAGCAATCCTAATCAAAAACCGAGTCCTTGTCCCTCAAAAAACCGACAAAATCATCCACACACACACACACCATAACTTTACATACATCCTCGATACTCCCGCATTCCCGTCGCTATTACGAGTCCATTGCTGAGGCCTTCCTAAGCATGTATGTTGAGGGTGTCATAAACCCCGTCTCAATCTTTACTATCTCGTACCTTATATTATAATCGTATTAGTATACTAACACTAACACTAACGCTAACACTTTTACAATTTTCGCATTTTAATTTTTATCATTAATATATATACCGTGTATATATATATAGTAGTAAAAGTTCGGATCCGAACACGTTTGACTACGACGACCATCTCAAGTCCATTTAATCCCTTTACGAGTCACGACGGAGGTGACACCCTTTCGAGGAGCGCCGCCCCAATGTACTCAAGGGCGTAATGTGATCGTGGTCGTTCGTAGTTGAACGTGTACGACTCCATTTCTAAGATTAGTGCGAAATCCGTTGATGCGAAAATCGACATCACATAATCCGTTAGGATTAGTATCGATGTCGTGACGCGGAGGGCTACAATTTCGTCACTAATCAAAATTTTCAATCCCATAATAACATATTTTCATAAAATCCCGATGACGGTCTCATAATCGTATAGTGCACGATTATGGCACCGAAAACCGAGTTGAATTTTAATAACGCAATATTTTTATTTAACTTGAACAACCATCGACTTTAAACAAATAAAAAAACGAAACGAGCCATGCCTCGTACAGGGGGCACTCGACCGAGTGCCATGGGCCACTCGATCGAGTAGCATCCCAAAAACGGGGCAGTAGCCACCTTAAAGGCACACTCGATCGAGTCTAGGCCATGACTCGATCGAGTGGGTCCTGTAGCCTAAGAAAATCGAGGACTTCAATGCATCATTCGAGCCTCGTCTTTTTTTACGACTTTAGTCGTCACGTGCAAAGTCAATCATGTGATCCTCTTTTTCAAAACTCATGCATATCACTTCACTTTAACGACTTTGATCGATGTTTCTCACATTTAGTCTTATATCAACGACTCTTTAGTCGTGTCCGATATGTGGCTAATCTAGACGCCATTTTTCGATGTGATAAGTCGGGACAAGGCATTGAGATTCGGGATCGGGCTAGCATCACGCCTAGGTTCCATATCTCCGTCCTCCGTTTAATACACAATCTAATGTGTATTTAATCGAAGTTCGTCCATCCACTTAATTTACGGTCAAGTTTGCATTTATTGTATACGGGTCCGTTTCTAATTATAATTTATTGCTTTCTTTGTATATTCCATTTATTCTATTTTTTTTATTGTTTGTAATTTTTGTATTGGCCGGGTTGTATTTCCGCCCGTGTATTTTGTACGTATTCACGAGCTTTGTTTATTTTGATGTTTATCGCTTTATAAATGAATCTCGCATGCTAAACAACTCTGACAATAATTTAGATGCATTAAATGACGTAGTTAACACGAAATTCGCATGCTTAGCCGAAAACGTTGTTTGCATATCATTTAGTCATTTTACTAGCACGTGTACACGAACACGAACGATGTCTTAGTAGAGGCCGCTAAGTGCGGGCGGGGTTGGGTGTCCTTAGTGGGCTTCCCAACACGTACCCTCACCCCTTACTCAGAACCTCGGTTTCCGGATGTCCAAAACCTATAGACACCCGCATTTTGACCGCCAGGTGTCTATGGTAGTTTCCAAAAATCACCCGATGATGATCGGACGCTAACGTGTTTCTACGCGCTCGGATACGGGCTCAAATCCATTAATCGCTGGCTAATGCACTTACGCAGTACAAATTCCACAGAACCAACCTCAATTCCAGGCCCAGTGGATCATTCCGAGTAAAACAAGACTAATTTGGGCCAAAACCGACACCGGAAATAAAACCGACTTTTTACGGTTGGGTCAACCCCGGTCAAAGTCGCTTCCGAGACACATAAAACAACCCAACAACCATCCAAAGTCCAAGTCAAACACATAATCCATCAGACACCCAAGGTCAAGGTCCAAAACCATGGACCCGTGCAACCCGACTGGGCCACTCGATCGAGTGACCCATCCACTCGATCGAGTGGGCCTGCTTTGAGCCCGGCGGCTGGTATAACGGGCCACTCGACCGAGTTGGCCTCCTACTCGGTCGAGTGCCCTAAACCGGGTGCCCTAATCTTTTCTATATAAACACCCTCCCATGCACACCATCAACACATCTACACATCATCTAAAAACCCTAATATCTTACACCTCTTTACAACCTTAGCAATCTACAACCCTAATCTTACACATCTACAAAAACCCTAGACAAACCCTAGGCAAAACCCTAGCAAATCGACATCAAAAAACCCTAAACCTAGCTTTAGGAATCCAACCCGAGCCACCACAACTTAGCCTCCATACACCTCGAAGACTCCCATGCCATAACCACGATAACGAGCCTTAGTTCGAGACTGAAAAATGTAGGTTGAGGGTGACAAACCTCCATCTTCTCTCCTTTCTCCTTTTTTTTCGTTTTTATTATTATTATTATTATTATTATTATTATTATTTTTTTTTTTTATTATAACGGAACTTGTATTAAACACCAGAACAAATTACAAGAAGTTAGAGGGAAGCCGAGATACTATCTGGGCCCCCACTCCCTTAGCAATTACAAAACTAATTCTAGTGAAAATATGAACTGCGGCACGCGCTCCAGCATCCTGTGACATAGCGAATTTACGAATCCGCTGGAGCAGAGAAACAGCCTCTGTGTCGAGCTCACCGAGAGAGGAGAAGGAGAAAGGAAGGAAACCATACCCAATGGCCGTGCAGCGTGCCTGATACTTGGCACACTTACGACGAGCAGCATCCGAAACAACCCGTCCGGGCTCAAAAGAAGTCAAGCCGGACTGGGTCAAAGGAGAGGATCCAGTCAGATCAACACAAACATCCCGCCCCTTGTCCCACGAGTAGAGCAGAAGGTCGGCAGGTCGCAAGGGCTTGTCGTTATCATCGCAGAGGCCAATCTCCACCTCCTTGCCTGCAGAGATCCCTGTCCGGAAACAAATATCCAACAATGTGTCACGGACAAGGTTATGGCGATGTTTAATCCCCACCGTACCAGCACACGAAACCGCGTGATATTATTATTATTATTATTATTATTATTATTATTATTATTATTATTACGTATTATTATTACGTATTATTATTATTATTATTATTACGTATTATTATTATTATTACGTATTATTATTATTATTATTATTATTACGTATTATTATTATTATTAATATTACGGTTATTTTTATTATTTATTTTATCGCGCATTCATCTTTTTTTCAAGTAATTATTTCTTAAGGGTCGAAACCCGTTGACGCGGATCCGACATCACAATCCCTAGGGATTTATTCGATGTCGGAGAAGCCGAGGGAATCAAGTTTTTATTCGTTCTTTTTTATTTTTGTTTCTAGTACATCGATCTACTAAATTAATTAAAATCAATTCAAAACACTATTTCCGTTGAGGCTAAAATAATTGTCAAAACGATTCATTAGAATCATGACATTATTGAACGCGGAGGAAATTCAATTTTATTGCAATAATCGACATAAAACGGTTTTAAACGACTTTTGAAACAAACACTATTTTCGTTGATGCTAAATAATTGTCAAAACAATTCTCTCGAATTATGACATTATTAACGCGGAGAAAATTTTATTATATCACAACAATCAATTCAAAGCAATTTCAAACGATTTCAAAATCAACACAATTTTGTACACGATTTCTTAATCGCATAAAGGGCACTCGACCGAGTGCCTGATCCACTCGGTCGAGTGGCACCTCAAAACCGAGTCAGAACGCATGTCACGACCACCACTCGGTCGAGTCTCACAGTGACTCGATCGAGTGGCCATGTACTCGACCGAGTTGGCCAATAACTCGGCCGAGTACGGTCCTAAACGCGAAACAGAAACTTTTTTATGCTTACTCGATCGAGTCCATCGACCACTCGATCGAGTAGCCTTACAACGACTCAAAACGCGAGTCGTGCATTGTTCTATTTTTCAAAACTCGATAGTATTTTATGACATTAGGTCAACATATGCATAATCAATCATATGTATACTATCTTTTCAAATCGTGCATCCCCATATTTGCATCTTTTTCAATTCAATTCAATTTTGCACAAACCGTTATTATTCGTTATATTATTATATCATTATTAACGCGTTTGTTGTTTCTCTTGTTAATTTAATTTTGTTCGTTTATTATACTAAATGAACCCGCATGCTAAAATACAACTTTGACGTTAATTTTAGTTGCATTAAATTGACTTAGAAACCCTTTCAATTACATTCGCATGTTTAGGGAAAATAAATCTTTGCATATCATTTTCCCGTCTTACTAGCACGCGTATTAGAAAGTCATTCGAGTTCTTAGTAGAGGCCGCTAATGTGCGGGCGGGGTTGGGTGTCCTTTGTGGGCTTCCCAACACGTACCCTCACCCCTTACTCAGAACCTCGGTTTCCGGATGCCCGAAACCGTTGGCAAACGAGAGTCATTCAATATACGATTAACCGCTCAAGTCGGCATCTATATCGATATGCAAAGGGACGAGCCCAATAAACTCTGACATCGGAAATGGGCCGTATTTTGTATATGGCCCACTACGACATAGAGTGGGCTCGAACGGTTCCGAATAACCATAAAATTCGGTGGCGACTCCACATAGACCTAAATTTCAATTCGATCCTTCTCATATGGAGATTCATTCGCCTACCCAAACCCGCGCGTGGCCGCGTCGGGGTGGACCTATGTCATGTCCACAATTTGGCGACTCCGCTGGGGATTAACTGATGCGTGACTTACCATCGGCATCCTCAGGGTGAGACTCGAATAGAAATCGTTTGAGAAATACAATACGCGTGTTAGTTCTACGGTTCATGCATAACCCATATTTTCCCGGGCCGGTACTCGCGACCGACGTCCCACTATACCGTTGATGTACTCCAATATGGATATGTCAAAAGGTGTCCATAGTCGATTCGAGTGGGTTTCGCGGCATGTTCTAAGATCAACTCGACTTAGGAAGTCCGTCCCGATCAACGTCTAGACTATGTACACTGGTATAGACCCCTTATAGACCGACCGAGACTTAGTATAGAGCATACATGGCGTCGTTATAATGCTTGTGTGACTACGTGCTACTTGGTTTCCGAGTCATTTTCAAAAACCGTCTTTTTTCAAAGATTGCATCTTTTTCAAACTATTCAATTTCAAAACCCAGGACACATACCGAATTTAGGACTTATGATTTTACTCAAAATAGCCTATTTTCTAGACGGTATGCTGCCCAATTCAAAACTCGAAAAGCATTTCGAACTTTCAAAACCCGTGGCCCAATGACATTTCTTTTTTTCGAAATTTGGGCCTCTCCACCGAGTCTTCTCGGTCCTTTTTCAAAATCAATTAATTTTCAAAACCTTCCTTCTCCTTAGGACTTCCCGTATTTAGCAGTGTCGGGTCGTGTCTTAAGTTATCAAGGTCCTTAGCGTCGAAACTCTGTCGATCTTACATCACGAGTTTCTTCCCTATCCCAGTCCGCCTTATTAGACTAAGGCAAGGCCCACCTACGTAGGACATACTCCTACAAAGGAAGGCTTGTTTACACAATCGAGTCAACCTTCCTTCGGACAGGACTAGGCCCACATAGCCGAATCCTAAGGAAGGCCCATCTTGCACAAGTCACCCATCCAAGTGTTTTTTCCGAGTCAACCTTTTACAAGGCATAGCCTTAAAACAAAAGGTTCACGGTCCTTACGTCTAAGGGTCACTCGTCCAACACTCGAGTATTAACAAAATCTTCAACCCCACTCGGGGGCTACCCCTTAGCAGGGCGATCAATCACGGTTGCCCTAAGGGTCATGTCTTACACGTGTCTCACGTACTCCACCTTCAAGTCACTTAGATGCCACACCATCTAAGTTGAGTTCCGAAGCAACCTCTCTGATTACGTGGTGCTCTTACAGACAGGCCACCCGAAACCAGATACCAACGCAAAATGGACGATTTGAAAAATGCTCTGGCCAAGATCGAGACCCAACTGGCTGCCATCCAGGCTAACCAAGCAACGATAGTCACCCGCCTAAGTGCCGTGGAAAAAGCGGCCCCAGTCGAAGGAGCTGAGCCCAATGGGCCCATGGCCGAATTGGTCAGTATCGTTCGTAGGCTCGAGGAACAAGTTCACCTATCAACGAACAACTCGATCCACACCGAGAATGCTCGTATTTATTCACCTCTGGATAACGAGCTTCCTGCTAACCTCAACTTAACGGGACTTCCTATGTTTGAGGGTACCGAAGACCCGGTCCACCACATCCGGGCTTTCAAAGACTTCATGGCGGTGAAGGGGGTGAAGTCAACTATGTTCAAGCACTTTTTCCCTTCTTCCCTGGAGAAACACCCCAAAGCCTGGTACTACAGGCTCGATTCCAAGAAATACCCGACTTGGGATGACGTGGCAACGGAGTTCGCTCGGAACTACGCTGATAATGTCGAAATCCAGACTACAATGCGTACTCTAGAAATGATGGCCCAAGAGCCCAAAGAAGGGTTCACTAAATATCTTCAAAGATGGAGGGCCGAGAGTGTAAAGTTGGTAAACAAGCCCAACGAGAAGACACTAGTGGAGGCATTCATCAACAACCTCCTACCTTCTTACCGCGTCCATCTTAGGTATGCCGGCATTTCAAACTTTGCCGTACTTACCGAAATGGGCATTAGGATTGAAGACGATCTTCGACACAATGAAGATCTGGGTGAATTTTCTACTAAAGGCTATACTGGACATCAACTCGAGTCCTTAGAAGCCGACGACTAATGACAATATTATCCGAGAGTCCGGATCTGATTTGAGTCTGAGTCTGAGTCCGAGTCTAGGATGTACTATTCCCTTCGAAGTCGAAGTCAAAGTCAGAGTCAGAGTCAGTTGTATTCTGTCCTCTTTTTTCAAAATTCAATAAAATCAGCTTTCAATATTCTTTCTCATATATACTTTCCTTATGTGTTTCCGAGAACATGATGAACACCATCATACACTGTGAGCACACGCACGTGGCTATTATAGGCACATCTATAATGACTGCAGGAAACCGAGCCCGTGTTTTCTTTTTTTTACCTACTCCGTGTCTGGTATAGAAAAACCACATAACTACCCGTAGCAGGAGCGGTATCGAATCCTATGACAAATCTAGGTAATCTCCTAGTTTGGGTTCAAGACGGGAGGCAAGCCCATTTCCCACAATAAAACACCCCTCCAATAAGACTGACCAATCCCTACCTTAGGTGTTAGTCTGACCGGTAAAAAAAAACGAAAGAGCACTGGACAAAAAACAAATCATCAAAAGTCAAAAAAAAATAAAAATAAAGGAAAAGGCCAAAGCAAAAAGAAAGCCATCAAAAAAGAAAACTGGACACAAAAAAAATCGAAAGTCCATGAAAAAAAAGCAAAAGGCCAAAACAAAAAAGCAGGCCATCATCAAAAAATTCAGAATACCCATGACCGTGATCAACGGTCAATTCCGGTGAAAGCCCCACGACCAGGGTACGGTCAAAATTATCAATACCCATGACCGTGGTCAACGGTCAATTCAAGTGAAAATCCTTTGACCGTGGTACGGTCAAATTCAAAATTATCCATGCCATCCAAAAGGGGAGTGACAATCAAGCTGGTCAGATAACACCACACTCAGCCTTCCCACATTACAACCCTCAAGACCTCCCCGAGACCCAGGCTAGAGACAGCCCGGAATTTCGAGGATTCAAGCCCCATTGGATACCCCTAACCACTAGGGCCAGACATGGAAACCAGATCCCGCATTATCAAACCGGCTCTCGAAGCCTTAGCTCCACAGAACCGAGCTCTAGATTTCGAGTCATCAAGGCCATTTACTTCATTATCAAACCGGCTCTCGAAGCCTTAACTCCACAGAACCGAGCTCTAGATTTCGAGTCATCAAGGCCATTTACTTCATTATCAAACCGGCTCTCGAAGCCTTAGCTCCACAGAACTGAGCTCCAGATTTCGAGTCATCAAGGCCATTTACCTCTATCAAACCGGCTCTCGAAGCCTTAGCTCCACAGAACCGAGCTTCAGATTTCGAGTCATCAAGGCCATTTACTTCATTATCAAACCGGCTCTCGAAGCCTTAGCTCCACAGAACCGAGCTCCAGATTTCGAGTCATCAAGGCCATTTACCTCCTAGCACCACATTCCCAAATACATCAAATCCCGAGAACAAAACTCGTTAAAATCCCGAGAACAAAACTCGTTAAAAATCCCGAAAACAAAACTCGTTAAAATCCCATCCAAACCAGTTACCAATCCCGAACACGGGAACTCAACTTGCAGTCGGCATAGAACATGCCCAAATAGTACACACCACCTCTGGGGGCTACCCCGGAGAACGCTCACAGTCACAGGATTAATATCCTCACCATTCAAGCCCTTTGATCAAGACATCACTGGGAATGCACCTAGCCTACACCATTGTTATGGCTAATTACACACAAAGCCCTATTAGACTAGGCACTATAATACATCTTCCAATCCACTGAACTACGGCATGGTTTGATTTCACCACACGTGAATACGTAGGCAGCCTTTCAACAGAGGCACAACCACCCACATTGACACACATTCAAAAAGCGCCATTATTCCGGTCACGACACCATCATGTTCTCAACAGCTAGCTTTGTTGTCCTGGGGGCTTCCCCTAGGCAGAAGTTCTCCATCCACTCACAAAATCCAGATAAATCCAACAAAAAATCTAGCCTTCTTTCTGTAGTGTGTCCTAGTACTCGGCTCAGTCGAAGACAAGAATCTGTCAGGACTCGAGGCATCACCCACTTTGGAAAAGTATCCTAAAATAGGAAATCCGGAAGGGCACCAGACTAAAACAGTCTCATTACGGACTACTGCCAGTCCCCTATAGCATATCTATCCCATTTCGATATACGACCATGTTGCCACTCGCCTAGGTTACGGGATAGCGCAACTTGAGAGTCTTGTTAGGCGGCCCACTACCCTACCGAGTCACGGTCCAACCCTTAGAGAGTCCAGTCCGTGTCAGTCAACTCGTCCTGTCGAGAGTCGAGTTTGTCGGTAGGTCCCTCTCTTCAAACTCCATTTTGAGATTTGCAAAATTTAGCCATTTGAAAAAAGATCATTTTCGACAAGGTCAGATTTCAGTCTATTTAAACTGCGAATTTCTTTTCTACCCCTTTCCATTTTGAAAACCTAGCCCGTGAGTGCTTTCAGGATTTCAAAAATTCAACTTTCAAAAATCATTGTCCCCAGCACGAGTCATTTTACTACCTACGTGTTGCATGCATTTTATGTAGCTTATACAGGTACGACTCAAGCAAGGCATGCAAGCCAATCGAATCTCCCCAGCAGCATTTTCCCGGGATGGCACGGGATGGGCCAACACACAGGCGCACCCAGGACTTACGCGACAAGCCCAAATTCCCCACGGAGTACGATCATCCAGCGCAGGTATGGTCTCTGTCTTATGGCTGGCGAGCCCTTCACGCGAGTCTAATGGACTATAAACGACCCAACCGGAAGTCTACCAGGTCTTAACAGGCTTGGTAGCTACTCTGACTTTCGCCTTGTCCAAGCCTCAGTCAGAGTGGGGGCTCTGTAGACACCCGCATTTTGACCGCCAGGTATCTATGGTAGTTTCCAAAAATCACCCGATGATGATCGGACGCTAACGTGTTTCTACGCGCTCGGATACGGGCTCAAATCCATTAATCGCTGGCTAATGCACTTACGGAGTACAAATTCCACAGAACCAACCTCAATTCCAGGCCCAGTGGATCATTCCGAGTCAAACAAGACTAATTTGGGCCAAAACCGACACCGGAAATAAAACCGACTTTTTACGGTTGGGTCAACCCCGGTCAAAGTCGCTTCCGAGACACATAAAACAACCCAAAAACCATCCAAAGTCCAAATCAAACACATAATCCATCAGACACCCAAGGTCAAGGTCCAAAACCATGGACCCGTGCAACCCGACTGGGCCACTCGATCGAGTGACCCATCCACTCGATCGAGTGGGCCTGCTTTGAGCCCGGCGGCTGGTATAACGGGCCACTCGACCGAGTTGGCCTCCTACTCGGTCGAGTGCCCTAAACCGGCTGCCCTAATCTTTTCTATATAAACACCCTCCCCTGCACACCATCAACGCATCTACACATCATCTAAAAACCCTAATATCTTACACCTCTTTACAACCTTAGCAATCTACAACCCTAATCTTACACATCTACAAAAACCCTAGACAAACCCTAGGCAAAACCCTAGCAAATCGACATCAAAAAACCCTAAACCTAGCTTTAGGAATCCAACCCGAGCCACCACAACTTAGCCTCCATACACCTCGAAGACTCCCGTGCCATAACCACGATAACGAGCCTTAGTTCGAGACTGAAACATGTAGGTTGAGGGTGACAAACCTCCATCTTCTCTCCTTTCTCCTTTTTTTTCGTTTTTATTATTATTATTATTATTATTATTATTATTATTATTATTATTATTATTATTACTACGTATTATTATTATTATTATTATTATTACGTATTATTATTATTATTATTATTATTACGTATTATTATTATTATTATTATTATTATTATTACGTATTATTATTATTATTATTATTATTACGTATTATTATTATTATTATTATTATTACGTATTATTATTATTATTATTATTATTAATATTACGGTTATTTTTATTATTTATTTTATCGCGCATTCATCTTTTTTTCAAGTAATTATTTCTTAAGGGTCGAAACCCGTTGACGCGGATCCGACATCACAATCCCTAGGGATTTATTCGATGTCGGAGAAGCCGAGGGAATCAAGTTTTTATTCGTTCTTTTTTATTTTTGTTTCTAGTACATCGATCTACTAAATTAATTAAAATCAATTCAAAACTCTATTTCCGTTGAGGCTAAAATAATTGTCAAAACGATTCATTAGAATCATGACATTATTGAACGCGGAGGAAATTCAATTTTATTGCAATAATCGACATAAAACGATTTTAAACGACTTTTGAAACAAACACTATTTTCGTTGATGCTAAATAATTGTCAAAACAATTCTCTCGAATTATGACATTATTAACGCGGAGAAAATTTTATTATATCACAACAATCAATTCAAAGCAATTTCAAACGATTTCAAAATCAACACGATTTTGTACACGATTTCTTAATCGCATAAAGGGCACTCGACCGAGTGCCTGATCCACTCGGTCGAGTGGCACCTCAAAACCGAGTCAGAACGCATGTCACGACCACCACTCGGTCGAGTCTCACAGTGACTCGATCGAGTGGCCATGTACTCGACCGAGTTGGCCAATAACTCAGCCGAGTACGGTCCTAAACGCGAAACAGAAACTTTTTTATGCTTACTCGATCGAGTCCATCGACCACTCGATCGAGTAGCCTTACAACGACTCAAAACGCGAGTCGTGCATTGTTCTATTTTTCAAAACTCGATAGTATTTTACGACATTAGGTCAACATATGCATAATCAATCATATGTATACTATCTTTTCAAATCGTGCATCTTCATATTTGCATCTTTTTCAATTCAATTCAATTTTGCACAAACCGTTATTATTCATTATATTATTATATCATTATTAACGCGTTTGTTGTTTCTCTTGTTAATTTAATTTTGTTCGTTTATTATACTAAATGAACCCGCATGCTAAAATACAACTTTGACGTTAATTTTAGTTGCATTAAATTGACTTAGAAACCCTTTCAATTACATTCGCATGTTTAGGGAAAATAAATCTTTGCATATCATTTTCCCGTCTTACTAGCACGCGTATTAGAAAGTCATTCGAGTTCTTAGTAGAGGCCGCTAATGTGCGGGCGGGGTTGGGTGTCCTTTGTGGGCTTCCCAACACGTACCCTCACCCCTTACTCAGAACCTCGGTTTCCGGATGCCCGAAACCGTTGGCAAACGAGAGTCATTCAATATACGATTAACCGCTCAAGTCGGCATCTATATCGATATGCAAAGGGACGAGCCCAATAAACTCTGACATCGGAAATGGGCCGTATTTTGTATATGGCCCACTACGACATAGAGTGGGCTCGAACGGTTCCGAATAACCATAAAATTCGGTGGCGACTCCACATAGACCTAAATTTCAATTCGATCCTTCTCATATGGAGATTCATTCGCCTACCCAAACCCGCGCGTGGCCGCGTCGGGGTGGACCTATGTCATGTCCACAAAACCATTGGCGCACGAGAGTCATTCTTTACACGATAACCGGTGTAGATGGTATCGGTATCGCAATGCAAAAGGGACGAGCCCCATAAACTCTGAAATCGAAATGGGTCGTACTTTGTGTACGATCCATGACGACATAGAGTGGGCTCGAATGGGTCCGGATTCCCATAAATTCGGTGGCGACTCCAACTTTGACTTAAATTTCGAACCCGAGAACAATCTTACCACGAGATTCATTCGCCTACCCAAACCCGCGCGTGGCCGCGTCGGGGTGGACCTACGTCATGTCCATACTACATATCATGGTCGAGTACACAATTTCAGCTATTTCATAAGTTCTTGAAAAAAAAATTACTATTTCATAAGTTTTATACCCTTGATCAATTAAGGGTGTAATAGTCTTTATAAACAAAATCATGAGAATTAGATGAGTGCAACCAAATATTACGGGAATTCAATTCACGTGAAGTGTGAATTTCAGGATGACAATCAAACACATATTTGCAAATTCACGAGAGGTTAATGTGGTAAGTAAGTTCCTGGGAAAGCTACTTCCCAGATGAACCAAACGAGACCTATAAATATTACAGTAAAAGTTAGTAGAAAGCTCGGGTGACAGAGTGTTAAAAGACTTTCGTAAGTCTTAACAATAAGGATACCCTAAGTTATGGGCAGCGACTGTGCCCTGACCGTGACATTTGGAAGGTTGGGCCCAACCCGTCCATGGAATTGCCACTGGGACATACAGACTTGCAGAGTACTCACTCTGTAGAGGGTCACCCTTTCCAATTTGGATCGTCCCTCTAAAAGAGTCACATTTTATTTTATTATTTTATCTGATTTATGTGATTCTTATTGATTGTAAATTTGTAATCCCATGTATTTTCTCATCTTTTATTTTCAACCCCACGTTTCTACCCACCTTTCTACCCATATTAATTGAGTGACACGGGGGAGTGCTATAAAGCTGGGAAAAACGCAAGGGGAAGAGACAGAGAGGCACACAAAGCAGCTGTCATTCCTCATCACCGCAAGTCGCTAGGCTTGCGTGAGATTTCACAGTTTGCTCTTCTCTTTGCCTTCTTCTCATGACTTCCTCGTTTTTTCTTTTACCCATTTTCTTGTTCTCTCTTTCTTTTCTTGCCTCATCATCCAGCACTACTGCTACTGCTGCTAATGATGCATTACATGGTACTGAAGTTTATGAATCAACTTTTCTAAGTTTTTATTTTGTCAATACCCATTTTTTTAGTTATTCTAAAAAAAACTAGTTTCTTAGTGTTTTTATCTTGATTTTCGTCATCCTATTTTTCCAGATTACAGTTGGTAGATCAGTACTTCTGATGACCTATTGGGAATGAAATAGCGAATACAGTTTTTTTTTTTTTTTTTTTTTTTTGTTTTTTTTTTTGTTTTTGTTTTTGTTTATTGCACTTAATTGTTTCACTGATTGGTTGATCATTGTTATGGATTTGAAATGAAATCTTTACCTAGTTTAGTTAAATCAGGATTTATGAATATAAAAAGGGTTTATTCCATATTTATAACGCAGTCGGAATCTCTGATTATCCAAAGCTAAGTTAGTTATTGGATAGTGATACTTGGTTAAAACTACTTCACCTCTGTTTCATGGGTACATGACGTTTTTATATATATGATATGATTTGATGTAGGAATTGAGGAATCAGAAGTAGTGGGGTATGAGTTGTACAAGGAATTTCTGAGGGATGAAGCCGTATCCAGACTAAATGAGCTTGGAAAGGTATATTAATCAAAACCTAGCTTTCATGTGTTGATCATAGACTAAAAATACTTGCCTGTTGATTTGCTGTTTTAATTTGTTATTATTAATATTATATGCGGTAGTTCGTCAATTTTAATTTCCATTGACTTCGGATTCAGCAAAATGATGTCAGTTTTCAAATCCACCTAAGTCACTTAGTTGCGTTTGGATACTCAGAATTGATTTGAATATCATGAATTCAATTCTTGTATTTGAATTGCTAGAATTTAATTCCAAATCCAAATCCAAAATGGTGTTTGGAATTGGAATTCAAGCGGATGGGGTCGGGTCAAGATCACCCATTTTTATTTTTATTTTTGAGAAATTTTCATGAGAAAAATGTAAATTTTCAAAGTGAAAAAAATACTACTCCCTCCTAGATGTTTTCATGATCTCCCCCTTTCTTTAATACATGTGAGGTATATTTTAATCGAAGGGGAGATCATGGAAACTAGGAGGGAGTATATTTTAACACAATTATGCGGAAAAACAAACAAATGATAATTGACGGAATTGAAATGATTACCCATATACTAGGTATTTGAGAGAGCCAAATTTGAACTAGGTTGATTTTTTTTTTTTTTTTTTTTTTTTGGTAAAGGGTAAGTATATTAATAAAAGGAATTACTGTACAAATGAGTGACTACATCAGCTTATGCAGCCATCTAGCATCTTTAGCCTTTAACGGATATTTCACCTTGCACATTATTCTATTCTTTACATCCAATTTGATCAATTTAACAATACTCTGCGGATGCTGCAATTTTCCTTCTATTCTGCAAATATTTCGACTCCTCCATATGTGATATATCGCTGCATTCACCATTGCTCTCAATATATTACATTGTAGTTTAGTTCCCCGCAGCTTGCTAGCCCATTTGAGACCGTCAACAGACGGAATCGCCTTCTGAACCCATGCACCGAGCAGGTCCATCACCCTCGCGCTCCAGTTACAACCAAAAAACAAATGCTCAATATTCTCCTCATCCATCTCACAAAAATAGCAACGGTCCGAAGTAGCAACTCCAACCTTTGCCAAATTTTTCCTCGTGTTTAAAGCATCCCTAAACACTAGCCAAGAAATAAAGCTATGTCTCGGAATACTCCAACCACTCCAAACAAGCCTAGCCCACTCAACCTTCGGTCTAAGTGCCCTCATCTCGTGATAGGCCCTAGATATCGAATATCGAGTAAGTGATCCATGCCAAAGGCCATTCATAAACATGTCCTTAATTTTATCCTTAACCTGACATATTTTCCACCACGCCCAAGTAGCATCTGTATTCGGTCGATAATCTCTCCAATCACTCCCTTTCAGATAAATATTATTTACCCACCGGACCCATAGACGATCCGGTTGATCAAAAATCCAAGACGCCAATTTGGCTACAGCAGCCTCATTCCAAATGCATATATCTCGAAGCCCTAAACCTCCTTCATCCTTCGGGCAACACAATTTCTCCCAGCTGACAAGAGCTCGATTAGTTCCTTCCACACCACCATCCCATAAGAAATTACGGCAAATAGAACCAATTCGATTCATTACAAACTTCGGAATAATAAACACCATAGCCCAGTAGTTGTGCAATTGAGAAAGCACAGACTGGACCAGGGTCAATCTACCCGCATAGGATAATTTTCGCGCACCGATGCTGGAAATTTTCGCAATAATGCGAGCAGTCAACCTGCCACAATCACTTTTCCCCAATCGAGTACTCTGAATAGGTAGTCCAAGATATCGAAAAGGAAAAGTACCTTCAACGCAGCCTGAAAACTGGAGTATCTCTGTCTTCCTGTCCTCATCCACCCCGGCAAAGTATGCATGGGATTTACCCACACTTATACTAAGCCCCGATGCCCTACTGAACATAGCGAATGCCTGCCACAAGAACTCCATCGAGTCCTTCTCCCCTTTACAGAAGAGTAGCAGATCATCAGCAAACAGCAAATGTGTCAACTTCATAGCACCACATTTTGGATGATATTTAAACTGCCTATCCAATCCTCCATGAGTTACTATTCGCGAAAAGTACTCCATACAAATCGTGAACAACAACGGAGAAATAGGATCCCCTTGCCTCAGACCCCTTTTACCACGAAAAAAACCAAAGTTATCACCATTAACACACAGCGAATAAGAGACGGTCTCAATACACTCCAGGATCAATCTACGAAAATGATCAGGAAACTCGAGAGCCCTCAGCATCTGATCCACAAAGCGCCACTCAACTGAGTCATACGCCTTATGAATATCAACCTTAAACAGGCAACGAGGCGAAATCCTCCCTCTCTTATACAGCCGAACAAGGTCTTGGCAAATCAGCACATTCTCTACAATACTCCTTCCTTCAATAAATCCCCCTTGGGTAGGGGAAATAATGTCAGGTAATACTTTAGCCAGTCTCGAGCACAAAATCTTGGCAATACATTTATATAGCACATTACAGCATGCAATCGGTCGAAACTCCTTAACAGGTTGAGGCCTGCTCACCTTCGGAATCAATACAATGTTAGCACAGTTCAATTGTTTAAGCAATTTACCTGAGACAAAAAAGTCTTGGATAGCTCTCACTATATCCACACCGACAATATCCCAAGCATCAAGGAAGAACTGACTCGAGAAACCATCGGGACCCGGGGATTTGTCTCGAGGAATACTCTTAAGCGCCATCTTGATTTCTTCAGGAGTAACCCGCGACTCCAAGATCAACTTATGCTCTTGAGTACACGTTTTTCCCCTTCTAACCAAACTCACATTAATCGATTCAACCTCACGAGATTCCCCAAGCAATCCCCTGTAAAAGCTTAAGAAAGCCGCTTCAATTTCCTCCTTTTTCTCGCATAATCGCCCCTCCGCATCAGTGAGTTTAACGACTGCATTATGCGCCCTTCGTGCTCGTAAAAGACCATGAAAATATGCAGAATTCATATCCCCGTCTTTTACCCATTTATGTTTGGCCTTTTGACTCCAGAAATCTGCCCTCGCTTCCTGCAATCGACGTACCTGATCATTCATTTCCGACTCCTCAATTAGCGCAACAGCGGACCTGTCCGCGCGAACAGCAACCTGCAATTGTTCGAGCTTAGCTTCAGCCTGCAAACATCGATTTTCAATATCTGAAAATCCAGCTGCATTGAGCATCTTCAGCGGCCTCTTAAGACCACGTAACTTAGACACCACCTGAAACATGGTCGTCCCCCTAATCGTCCCACCCCATTCAGCAGTCACGCATGATATGAAATTCGGGTCCTTACTCCACATATTCATATACTTGAAACTTCTATTACTCCTCGAAGGGGGATTTTCCAATTGTACAATACATGGACAATGATCAAACGTCCCTTCAGGAAGAAAATTCGCAAAGCCATTCGGAAGTAAGTCCAACCAATCATCATTCACCAAACATCGATCGATTCTACTAAATACCCTAGTATCAACCGATTTGTGCTTATTATTCCACGTAAACCAAGACCCACAAGCCTTGTAATCACTAACTTCACAATTCGCTAGACAGTCTCGAAATTGCCCCATTTCCTCCTCTGAGGACACACCTCCAAGTCTCTCACGGGCATCCACAACACAGTTGAAATCGCCCATGATCATCCAAGGCCCCTTCCGAGCATAGGATTCAAGTTTTCTCCAAAGATTCACTCTCTCAGAAATAGAGTTAAAAGCATAAACGAAAGTCAGCCAATACTCTTTCCCTAAGATAGAAGATACCTTGAAGTGAATACTCTGACTAGTATACTCCACAATCGACAAGTTCACCCTCTCATGCTTCCATAAGAGCCAAACCCGACCTCCCTTATGACAATGACTATTAGTAGTAATGCTCCATTCATGAAACACATTCCTATGAACTTTAGCATACGCTTTATTCTTTATTTTAGTTTCTAATAAACCAAAAACATCAACCTGTTGTTTTCTAACAAAATCACAAATAACACGCTGCTTATTTATATTACACATGCCGCGTACATTCCAGCAACCAATATTATGTACCTCCATGAATAACTATTTCAAGACCGACCCCATCCTTTTCTTGACCCCCCTTCTTCTTAGGCGAGACTCCTTTGACAATCTCAGCAAAGGATGTCCCAATTGGACCACCCGTTGTAGCCTGTTTAACTGGAGGCTGTTTAGCAGCATCATTCACAGGAATCATGTTTCCTGCAGCTACTTTCCGCACGCCAGCAGGCTTCACCAGTCCAACAGCAGCAGTTTTCAGCACCGAAACCTTCTTCTGTTTAGCTTCTACACGTGCTTTCTTTAACTCCTCACTCTTACAATCCAAAGATTCATGCCCATACCTACGACATTTAGTACATAGGATAGGTTTCCACTCGTATTTAACGAGAATTTCAGTCATACAACCATTTTCATCCAAAAATTTAATAGAATTCTTAAATTTTTGTCCTAATTTAGCCATAACCAATACCCTAGCATAGCCCAGCCTGGTTCGTTCTTCCGTCGCTAAGTCAGACTTAACGTAAGGACCAACCAAAGAGGCAATCTTAGGAAGACACCTACCCCAACATTTTAAAGGTAAGTCATGGAGTTGAATCCAAATTGGAACCTCATGAACGTCCTCCTTATCAAGTTTCGCATCAGGTGTCCATTCCTTCACAATAAGGGGTTTATTATCAAACATAAAAACACCTTGATTCAGAATTTTTACCTTTGCATCTCTTTCTTTGAACCGAACTAGAAAAATGCCATTCGGAATGAATGAGATTTTGTCAATCCAATGCTCCTTCCAAATTCTTTTGACGTATCCCTCTATGACTTCCCAAGGAGGATTGGCTCCTAAGATGAAACAGTAAATTGCATTGCTCCAATATTCTATCTCATCTTCCATATCATCCTCAGACAGTCTCAACAAATCTTCCTCCTCTTCAACATCAACGATTTTCTTACCATCCCTTTGTTTCCATCCACTGTTTCCCTCATTCAAATTCGTTTCGGGAACATACTCAGAGACATCCTCTGACTCTTCCTCCGCGTCAGAATCAGACTCCAGATTTAGCCCTGGAATGTCGGACAACGTATTACTATTCGAAGATTGATCATCCTCAGTGTTCACGTTCAACTTCGACCTCGACGCTACCTTCTTGATCAGTTCAGTTTTCGCAGCCCTAGTCACCGGTTTCGGTCCACTTGCCACGACCCTAGCCTTCTTCTTCATAGTGACACGCAATCCAGTTTTGTCAAAGTCAAAACTGATTGCGCCAGAGAATGAAACGAACGCAAGCAACGAACGACAATGGAGATCGCCCAATCGCCCTAGTTCGAGAGAGAAAAGAGATTTTAACTAGGTTGAATTTGTTAACAATTTCAAATCCAAATCTTAAGGTTGTCAAACGTTTGAAATATTTCAACTTCAAAATTCAAATTGAAATCTAAATTTCCGAACATGCCATTAATTCTTTTTTTGCAACTTAATTATTTAATTTATTTTGGGCAAAGGGAGCTGAATGGGTACGTTTGACGTCGAGGGGCGGCCTTTATGACATTCCCATCTAAGCTTGCCAACACTTGACCATATAAACTATATGTAATGGGCATGTCCTGAGTAGTTTATTTGTAATAGTGTCACCGAATCACTATAGTTTATTGGTCACATATGTAACTCGTCCCATGGCTAGTTTAATTTTGGGGGTTAATCTTATGTTCCCTTGGGTGTATGGTCCGTTTCACGAGTCTTTTAACATATGATTGTTGTTGATTTATTGTTAAATTGATCTAGAAACAATATTAGGGGATGCTAATAGCTTAATATTTGTTAGGGACCTTGGCACATTGCCGGTGAAGAAAAACCTTTGTGTGTTTCTCTTTGACATGTCCCTCTTACCACATCGTTGTTGTGAACCTCATTGAAGATAGATTTACATAAAAATATAATCTTGGGTAGAGCTATATACTTCATGATATGTTTTTTTGGCAAATATGACCTCGAGAACTCTCAAATTTTTTTGTATTCTTTGTTAGCTATATTTATGTAGCCGTGCGGCAATAGCCGATTGTGATTAGAAAACAATACTCCCTCCGTACCTATGTGTTCTTCGTCTTTCATATTGACACAAGTCTTAAGAAATGATTATTATAGTGCAAAAGTAATGCAAGTGGGTTCGATTAGGAAAAAAGTTAGAAAGTAAAATGGGGACATATAATAAATAATTAACATAAAATAACTTCACAATGGCATATTTGGTAAATAAGTGAAAATATTAAGATAGTATAGGAATACTATTTGTCAAATAAGGAAATAAAAGAAAATGGAAGAACATAAAGATATTACTTGGTAAGATAAACACTCTATTAGAACAACTTAACCAAGACCTCAAACACGGTTCAACTAATATATTTACATCCTATTAAACTCGTTTACCAAACCATGTTCACTCACAGCTAAAACATCAATAAGTGCCCAAAGAAATCAATTAGGATGGTTGATGAGTACCTACCTTTAGCAGGGAAATACGGAGCAAGTAGAGTAATGGGTTTATTATTATCCTATGATGTCACTTTCATAGTTTCATGACTATTTTGGGTGAAATTTTATGACGCTTTATTATTTTAATCTTAGGTTAGGAGAGTCACATACATACGGCTATTTTGGGTGAAATTTTCAGCTTTTTGTTCTAAAGTGAAGTCTACGTCAAGGTGTTATGACGTGTTGGAGACGGGCCACAACACCTAATTAAGTGAAGTTCCGAAGTAAGTAGGCTATAATCCGTTATTAGAAAAAAAATGGCTAACATCTTTTCTATATTATTGAACACTACTCAAGGGATCACTTCTATGAGTATTAGAATGTAGGTCGATGAAATTGTACCACCATACCCTTAATCAGGACACCATACCCTTAGGGAAATTCACGTCTCTCAGACTCATCAATAATAATAGCATGCATATTCTAATAGCTCAAATATTTTTGAAGTAAAGAAATGAAAGCTACCTAATCTAATAGTACAAATAATTAAAGTTTTGTCAATGCACGCAAGAGGCATATATAGATAAAATTTTGTTCCACCTAAACTAGGCTTGATTAGCTTGAGAAAAGGAGTTGCATGTTTGAGCATGAGGGTTGTAATTGAATCGACATCAAATTGTACTCTTCTTAATAGAAAGGCAAACTATTTGCCAGAATCCTAACTCCCAGCTCCATGCGAGCGACAATGAAGATGCTATATATTCATAAGGCCGGATAAAGTCAGCTTTACTTCTTCCAACAAATGACTTTACTGTATGTTTTACGGTATCAAATCCTACCTGAATCTAATGACGCAGTTCGGGAAAAAAACATCCTATACAGAAGAAGAAGACTAGCCGACTTAGGTGCCTCAACTCCGTGACTTAATATTTTTAACGCTAATCTAATACTCCCGATTTTTTTTGTTCTTCCCTATTTCCTAATAAAAGAAAAGGGAAGAACATAAAGATATTACCCAAAGAGGAATAAGAGAAGAACATATAAATTCGGAGGGAGTATTATATATTTGTTCCTTTTCTTTTGTATCAAACAATACTCTGCATGTTATATCTTCTATCATAAAATGGGCCATGTTTTTGTTGAAATTGTTTCTAATTGTATACTCAAATGAGAGATTGTTAATTGAAGTTTAAATTGTAAAGCTTTATTGCATTGGAACCTGACATTGCTTGTTTTAGAATGTGAGCCAGAAACAAAATTGTGTAATTAATTGTGTTCTTTGATAGGTTAGTGATGTAGATGGGTACCTTGAGCGGACGTTTATGAGCCCTGCTTCAATAAAAGCTGGAAGCATTATTCGTCGATGGATGGAAGATGCTGGCTTGACAACGTGAGGATTTCCCTTTAATTTATTGTGTATTAACTCCTATCATGGTATGTTAAAATGTCTCCTTGCAGGTGGGTGGACCATATAGGTAATGTACATGGCCGCGTTGATGGAATTAATGCAAGTGCTCCGGCTGTGTTGATTGGCTCACATATGGTTCTTTCCTTTTCTCATCTTTCATAGCTTTCATTTGGAGTATCTTATGACGATAGTAGATTCTTGTACATCTGTTTATTTATTTATATTTTTTTATTCTATAGGATACAGTGGTGGATGCAGGAAAGTTTGATGGGGCATTAGGAATCATATCCGCACTATCAGCATTAAAGGTGTTGAAAGGCATCCACAAATTAGAACTGTTGAGGCGCCCGATAGAGGTCTTTTTTTCGCTTATACTTCCTTTTTATATTCTTTGTGTGAAAAAATTGCTAGCTACTCCCTCCGTCCCGGTCAATTGTTTTCGTTTGATTTTGGCACAAAAACCAAGAAAAAAAGAGGGAGCCAATGATGAGATGACAAGTGGATCAGCTAAGGTGTGAATGGTCTAATTGCTTATTAAATGCAATCCTAAAATAGAAAGGACAACAATTGATTGAGACATCCCAAAGTAGAATATGTCAACAAATGATCGGGACAGAGGGAGTATTAATGATGATGATGATGATAATAATAATAATAATAATAATAATAATAATAATAATAATAATAATAATATAAAAGTACGTAGTTCTTATAAATGAAGCTTCACAAACTTTGACATTATCTATCTTTCTCTCCCTTCCTCTTTCTATATGTAAATCCTCTATTTAATAAAGCAATCTCTTTGAAAGGCTTGTGGTTAATTGTCAACCGAATTTGCTTATTGAAATATTATTAGGGATATGAATGAAATTGAAGTCAATAAATTCAATTTAATTAACAAAAGCTACCCACTGATTTACCAAGTAAAAGCAAATGGTCACTACCAAGGCGGAGCTTGAGAAAAATATTACGAGTGGCCGATTAATTTTTTCATAAATTACCACTACGTAAATTTTTATCACTCTTTTAAATTTCTAATTTTTTGTATTAAATCACCTTTTTTAAACTCTCAAAACCGGATAACATTGGAATTTTATAAATTTTTTGATAAAATTCATATATAGAGTACTAATTAGTACTCCCTCCGGAGAGTTGGCACAAAAATTAAGGGTGAAGTGAATTGTGTGGTGGAAAATGAAAGTTGAGAGAAAAAGTGAGGTCAAAAATTATATTGACCACAAAAATCAACCAAAAGAGAAAATATTGTAAGTAGGAAGTTTAAAGATGGACAATCCAAAAAGAAAAGTAGGAAAATTAAAAATGGATAGAAGTAGTATATTGTACTTCCTCCATCCATTTTTATTCTTCATGGGGGAGATGATCCAAAAATTAATGGAAGAATAGGCTATATGGTGGAAAATGAAAGTGGAGAAAATATGTGGGGTCAGAAGTGATATTGACCACAAAAATCAAACAAAAAAGAAAAATTGTAGATAAAAAGTTTAAATATAGACTTTCCGTAAAATAAAAAATGGATGGAGGGAGTACTAATTATGAAATTATGCTGATAAATTGAGAATAAACAGTGGCTAATTTAAAGGGAAGATGATAACACTCACACGACATATATGAGATTTCTCATACACAACCAATCATATTGCGCCACATGTTTATTTTAGTTTAACCTAAGGTAGTTAGTTTAGTAATTTTACATGATTAGTTAATTCTTAACCTTAATCTAGTTAAGTCAAATTTATAAACTTTTTTATTTTTGTTTTTGTTTTTGTGTTACATATTTCATTTTTTGAATTAATTATATGATATTCTTTCCGAGTTCCTATGATTGACACGTTTGATTTTTAGGTGGAAATTATGGTGGGAGTATATTATACTGAGGTCCAATGATGAGGTGACATGTGGAACCAAACTCATGAGGAGGATGAAATTACCTATTAAAAATATTTCAAAATAAAAAGACAGAATTCATTGAGACATCCTAATATGGAATAGGCAAATAATTTATTGGGACGGAGGGAGTATTAATAAAAGTGATTGGTGGATTGAAAAAGTAGGAGATATGAATATTACATTAATTAAATGAGAAAAAGTGGGTTGAAAAAGTAAAAGATGAATATTATATTAATTAATAATGGCAATTGGTGTCATAAAAAAAGTAGTGAAGGTAAGATGATAATGTTAGGCGAAAAAAACTTTTCTTAAATGGAAAAAAGGGAAAAAGATCAAACTCAGCTCAAAAAGAAAGAAATACGTGTCAATGATAGAAACTCGGAGGGAGTAGTATTATTAATATATTTTCGATTTACTTTTATATATATATATATATATATATATGAATTGCATCTCGTGAGTCTCTCTATCTTAAATGAGTCCGTCCCGCGAATCACAGCCACATGATCAAATCACATGAATGGCTGAGATTCAGCGTCATCTTCATCGTATATAATCTTACTGTAAACACAACTATCTTTGTGACACTATCACATTAATAAGGAATTACAATAATAATGTCACAGTAATAATGTTACAGTAACAGAACACTATTACAGTAACACAAATATCTTACTGTGACACTGTCACACTATTACAGTAACACAAGTATAATTATATAATACTGATACAGTAATCATATTACTGTAACATCATGGATTCAGCATAGTGATGGGCAGCAGATACTTTCCCTTTCACTACCTCGCCGATTATCAGAATGCCTGACGAATGAGAGGTATAGACTTCAAAAAACCAGAAACTGAATGAGACATATTACTGAATATTCATTTGATATTATTTGATATTACTGCAAAGAAATAGACATATTATTGCAAAGAAATAGTGAGGGAAAGGGCGAAAGGGAGGGGAGTAATATTGAAGATATGAGTAGGATATCGATGAGCTACTAGTAACTAGTAACTAGTTGAGTAAACGATCAAAATAATTAGAGGCAGACATGATCAGACTTTGGAGGTCGGAAGCTAAGATTCGATCAACAATCAACACCTTGGATTGGCGGTTGAAAAGAAAAGGAAAAGAGAGGGAGAAGGAGAGGGTGAGGGAGAGGGAGGCGTAACCGTAGAAGCGGCGAGGATGTTGCGGCGAGAGAGGGCGGAGGCAAGGCGGCGACAACGGTGGTAGGTGTGGAGCCAAGTGTAGGTAAGGCGGCCGTGGATGAGGGAGGCGCGGGTGGGGTGGATGGTGGCGGCTCGTTTGAGGAAGTGAAGCGGTGTGAGAGCCGTGTAGTTGGCTGGGTTCCTTGGTAGATCATCTATGTCTTTCATTCTCTTCTCTAAGTTCATGGAATGTAGGGAGAGGGATGCATGACATCTTGCTTTGTGTGTTTTTTAACGAGAGCCGTTGATCTCATTAGATCTAATGGCCCTAAATTACGGAACGGACTTATTTAATGAGGAAGACTCACCGGATCCTCACTCTCTCTCTCTCTCTATATATTTAATGAGAGAGAGAGAGAGAGAGTGAGTGAGGATCCGGTGAGTCTCTCCTCTTACGTGAGTCCGTCCCGTGATTTTGGACCATTAGATATGGCAAGATCTACGGTGCTGATTGATTGGGAAATCAAGACACGCGGATCCCTAATTTCTTGATTATACATATTGTCTCCATATCCCTCTCTCCCACCGCTGTTTCTTTCCTTTACTTTAATATTTTCCAGCCATGAAACTTTAATGAAGTATCATCCATCCATCCTCAATTAAATAAAAAATGTTTCGCATAAAATAAGATGCACTTGAGAAGATCTTCATTAAAGTGAATAAAGAATTATCATTGAAATTTATCCATCTTAGAATTGCTCACAAGATGATGATATCAAATTAAAGAGCGTAATGATTTTTCACGTAATCTGTGAATCGAGGAGACATATAACGTAATCGAATAGCCGAGTACTGTGTTTTTCACGTAATTAATTATTATCTGATTTGTATCAATCTCATGACAAATTTTCAAATCATTACGCTCTTTAATTTGATATCTTCATCTTGTGATTTTAATTTGTGTTATTGTAATAGTGCTATGTTACTGTAACAGTGCTACGGTTAATCTCATGTTGATGCTACTTTGTGGTGTCAATTGATAAATGAATTTGACATTATTACTGTGACATTATTACTGTAATTCCTTATTACTGTGACAGTGTCACAGTAAGATATTTATAACTCTTTTATTTCATATTACTGTGACATTATTACTGTGACATTATTATTGTAATTTCTTATCACTGTGACACTGTCACGGTAAGATTTTTGTGTTACTGTAATAGTGTTCTGTTACTGTAACAGTGCTATTGTTAATCTCATGACGCTGAGATTCAGCCATTCATCTGATTTGATCATGTGGTTGTGATTTGCGGGACGGACTCATTTAAAGAAGACCGACTCACCGGATGCAATTTATATATATATATATATATATATATATATATATATATATATATCAATTTTCCCGAAAATAATATATTCCATATTAAAAAAAATTAAAATTTTCGAAAATTTTTAAGTAAATTATTATAATTACTAAATTTGATATATACTAATCATAATACCTAAGTTTACAATTCTTTTATTAAAATTTAAATTTAATTTCTTAAAATTGTGTTGGCAATTGTTTATTTAAGTTTAAAAAAATAAAATCTTATTTTTTTTCTAGTAATTAATTAAATTTAAAACGAAAATTTACTTAAAGGAAAAAATGTATAATGCTTAATATAGAGAGAGAGAGGGAGAAAGAGGGGAGAGAGAGAGGGGAGACTCATAAGGTCAAGAACTCTTATAAGTTCATAAGTTCCAACGTTAAAGTTACACAAAAAGTGTTTAACGTTACACGAGATGGGTCTAAAGTTGAACTTTATCACTTAAATTGATAAAACTGCTGATTGTTACAATTACATATCAACTTTGAACTAATATAACTTTATCGTATGTAACTTTAATATAGACTTACTTACATATGGTTAACTTCCTTGATCTCTACTCTACATATGTATATGTGTATGTATACACACACTCACATACACACACATATATGAAATTAAACTTTTCGTACTCTCGAATTTTGACAGATTACACATGGTACCCCTCATTTTAAGTTTGTTCATGTGGTAACCTTATGTTTTGTGTTTAGTACGCTACGATCGATTTTATGTTATAACGATGTTAAGTTGGGTTAGAATCAAAGTTACTTGTTTACTTCATGTTTATGATTTGCAACTTATCATATTTGGTGAGTACGGTGACCTTTTAGTTATACATTTACGAAAGTGATTTTTTTTTGGTTGAAATGTAAGACACCAAAAACCTTACAAACCTGGCTTCTCGGCATTTCTTACCTATTACTTCTCATCTGATAGTAACTTACTAATCATTCCTTCTTCATCTTGAAGGTTCCCTTTAGCTAAACAAAAATTAAGACGATCCTGTAACATTCTCCTCATCCTAGTTATCAGATGCCTAGGCGTAACTAACGTACCTTTATGAAGACTCTTATTTCGAGTCCACCATATGTGATATATGAGTACACAAATTAGCGCCCCAACCAACTTCTTCCTACTTTGCTGACGTTGGTCTAGCTGCATCCACTAGTTAAAATAATCTGCATCAGGTATCCTTATATTCATCCATTGCTGCAACATATCTATACACTTTCTGCTGTAAAAACACTCAAAAGCAGATGGTTATGAGTCTCAGACATCCCCCGCACACAGCCCACAAAGAGTGTCACCTGTAGGTATCCACTTGTGAACTCTGTCCCTAGTTAACAGTCGGCCTTTGGTGGCTAGCCAGCTGATGAACCGCTGCTTAGGTAGACTAATAGCATTCCAGTTCAATTGAGCCTGAGGTACTGAATTCGGTACTGGTAGATACCATTCATAGTCCGCTTGTACTGAATATGGTTGCCCAGAATTCCTCCACCAGTTCTCAACATATCCAGCCTTCATCTCATCTTTAGTTTGGCATATCTTCGCCACGTCCAACTAGCACTGCTACTAGGTAAATAATCCATCCATTCTTTGCCCTTTATATTAGTTGTATGAACCCATTTGACCCACAATGTTTCAACATTACTATGTATCCACCAACAATATTTCCCTAAGCATGCTCTATTCCAGATTTTGATGTTTAGGAGGCCCAACCCTCCCTTATCTTTTGCAGTACAAACCTCCTTCCATGATACCAACGTGGGGCTATTGTTCATGGCATTTCCACTCCATAAGAACATTCCACATATTGTGTCAATTTTCCTCAAGACTGTTGAGGGCAGGATAAATATTCTAGTCCAATATGTATGTAACTTGCTCAACACAGATTGTAGTAGCACAAGTCTACTTGCATATGAAAGATGCTTTGTCCCTAAGCTCCGAATACGTTCCACAATTCTCTCAGTGAGACTGAGAGTTGTTTGGGGGAGATGGGAACCCCAAGATATCTGAAGGGCAACATGCCTACTCTCATTCTTGTCAGCTTCACACAATCAGCCTTGCTTTCAATATTTATTCCATTCATATATATATATATATATATATATATATATATATATATATTTGACTTCCGAGCATTCATATGTAAACCAAAAGCTCTGGAAAACGTAGTAAAGCTGCGGAGTAACAGCATAACTGATTCTTTATCCCCCTTGCTAAACATTAACTGATCGTCCGCAAAACATAGATGAGTGAGTTTCAGATTCTTGCATTTAGGGTGATATCTGAAATCTTCTTCTTCCTGCACCACTTTTAGAATCCTCGTAAGGTATTTCATGTAGAAGTTATATGATTGAATGAATAATTATATTGATGAAAGTACAAGTATATAAATACAACGAGATTAACAGCTAACCCTAACTACTAGCCGTAACCTAAATATATGAGAAATCTAGAATTACTGTAAATACAAAGATTACAGAGAATAACAATAAGATATAGTATAAACAAATAAGGAGAAAATATTAAGTAGTATCTTTATCTCCAATATGCTCCCTCAAGGAGGACGGTCCGAAGGAGAGACCGAACTTGCGAAGAAGCGGCTCGAGTACAGGCCGAGACAACGGTTTGGTGAGGGAGTCAGCAATTTGATCGTCAGCAGAGATATGTTGAACACGAAGACGACCTTGTTGTACATGCTCACGGACAAAATAGAAGGCTAGAGCAACGTGCTTCATTTTTGAATGAAAAACAGGATTGGCGGCATAATGAGTGGCCCCCAGATTGTCACAGTAGACAGCCGAAGGATCCGTGACTACCAGACGCAGTTCGGAGAGAAACGATCGAAGCCACATGAGCTCCATAGTGACCGTGGCCACTGCACGGAATTCCGCTTCCGTTGTGGACATAGCAACAGCCTGCTGTTTCCGGGAGGACCAAGAAATGGGGTTCCGTCCAAGAAAAACAACAAAACCAGTGGTGGAGACGTAACTTCCTTTGTTATCTGCCCAAGATGCATCACAAAAGGCATGTAATGACAAAGGAGAGGAATGAAACAAATTGATACCAACCTGGAGAGTACCCTTGAGATAACGAAGAAGTCGTTTAAGGGCCTGCCAATGGGACTCTTGAGGATCCTGCATAAATTGAGCTAACCGATTGACACTAAAGGCAATATCCGGGCGGGTAAGGGATAGGTATTGTAGACTACCAATTAGAGTACGGTAGTCGGAGGGTTGGGAGATAGGAGAGCCGGTGGAGGGGAGAAGAGGGGGATACACGGACATGGGGGATGTAGCTGGTTTACAGTCTAGCATGGCAGCCCGAGTAAGAATGTCATGTATATATTTAGTTTGAGTGAGTTTTAGACCGGTGGTGGTGGGAGTGACTTCAATACCCAAAAAATATGACGGGAAACCGAGATCCTTTAAAGAGAAACGATGGGAGAAGGCAGATAGGAAAGACTCGAGGGAGGGGGAAGTTGGACCAGTGACAATAATATCATCTACATAGACAAGTAAATAAATTGGGTGAGATGAATTGTGAAGGAGAAAGAGAGAGGGATCAGATTGAGACCGAGAAAAACCATAGGAGACAAGATAGTTTTTAAGTTCAGTGTACCAAGCCCGAGGGGCTTGTTTTAAACCATATATAGCACGGGTGAGACGACAGACATGAGTGGGATTGTTAGTATCAATGAAACCAGGAGGCTGAGACATATAGACAGTTTCAGTTAACGTACCTTGAAGGAAAGCATTGTTGATGTCAAGTTGTCGGAGGGACCAGCCACGGGCGAGAGCAAGAGAGAGGAGGAGACGAACAGTTACGGGCTTAACCACAGGACTGAAGGTTTCCGAGTAATCGACTCCCGGACGTTGATGGAATCCCTTGGCAACAAGACGGGCCTTATATTTGTCAATGGTGTTATCAGGTTTATATTTAATACGGAAAACCCAATGACAGCCAACAATATTTTGAGACGGGTGAGATGGAACAAGAGTCCAAGTGTGATTGGTAAGAAGAGCTGAGTATTCAGCATCCATGGCAACACGCCATTGAGGGTCGGCTAGGGCAGCCTTGAGGGTCACGGGGGCGGAAGAGGTGGTGGAAGGGTGAATGAGAGCGGCGTATTTAGGGTTTGGAACCCTGATTTTATTCATTAGCCGCGTAGTCGGGCGGGTGGGGATGGGGGCAGAGGCGGCCGTGGTCAAGGTGGCCGACTCAGTGGTCAAGGTGGCCGACTCGGGTTGGGAGTCGGGTTGTTCAGCAGTGGTGGTGGGCGGGTCAGTGGGTGTAAGACCCTGTTCAGCCCGGGTCGTAATTTTTACAAATGGCAAACGAAAAGTATTAGACAAATAAAATTTAATAAGTTGATAAGTTTTAATTTTTTTAATAAACCATTTAACAAAATATTGTTTTAATAAAGTGTAATAAATAATTTTTTGATGAATAATTAATAATTTAATTAATTAAAATTAATCATAAAGGCAGATGAAAAGTTTTCCAGCAAACAATTAATGATTTATTTAATTAATTATGAATAAATTCTAAAATAAAGGTAAATGAAAATTTTATAAAAAAAATATAAGTTTAACAATAAAAAATTTATAAAAATATTTTTTTATAAATTACAAAATTTAAGGAATTTTTTTAATAAATATGCCATGTGATAAAAACTTAAATGCTAAAGTACCATTTTAATTAGATACTCCTATGTAGATAGATTAATAATTTATTTAACAAAATTAAAATCTAGAAAACCATTTAATAATACTCTGTTATTTAAACAAAGGAAAATGAAAATTTTAAATTTTTTGATAAAAAAAATTGAAAAACAATCAATTTAATAATATGTTACGTATTTAATAAACGCAAATGAAAAGATTTTGATGAATAATAATAAAGACAAATGAAATTTATAAAATAAAAATTTAATAGACCAAATAATGAAGACAAATGAATTTTTTTTTTTATGAAAAAAATTATAATTTTATAAATTAAATAAATTGAAATTTTAACAAATCATGTCATTATGACGCCACGTGGCAAAAAATTTAATGTTGATGGAAGCCTTTTAACTTTATATATATATATATATATATATATATATATATATATATATATATATATATATATATATATATATATATATATATACGGAGTATAATCTATTGTATGTCACTTTGAAGAACATTCAAAATGGCGCCATTTTTTCACAATCATATGTTAGTAATTACTTAATTCTTCACCTAAATAAAAGTTAACTCTTGTAAATAACTTTAAGGTTACTAAAAATGTTATACAAACATAATTGAAGTAAAACGGAATAAAAACATGATATTATACCTTAAAATTGAGTAATTGCAAACTTGTTGATTGACATTGCATATATACTCTCTGAATAATAACAAACCAAAGGATAAAATTAGAATAAAAAAAATAATTAAAATCTACATACAACAAATTAATTTCTGAAAAGAAGCGGAGATAGTGTTGATAAGATAAAAAAATTTACATGTAATTTTCAAAATATTTGTGCAATTCTTGCAAGTCCCAATTATGTATGTATTTATATTATTGACATGTGACTCTTCATTCACCAATTTTTCAGTTATAATATTAAGAAGTTAATGATACTTAATGTAATTACTCATTATTAATTAATAAAAATAAATTTTAACCCATTACATATTCATTTAGGTGGTATAAAATAATTCAAATGGATAGAACATAAAAAGACGATGGAAGTACTGTTTAATAAGGAGTATAAATAAGCCATGTCAACATGTCAACATGTCAACGATTAAATCGAAAACATAGTAATTTTTTTAAATAAGCCATGTAATTTTTTTTTGTAATAATGTAATTTTTACAAATGGCAAACGAAATGTTTTAGACAAAAAAAAATTTAATAAGTTGATAAGTTTTAATATTTTTAATAAACCATTTAACAAAATATTGTTTTAATAAAGTATAATAAATAATTTTTTGATGAATAATTAATAATTTAATTAATTAAAATTAATCATAAAGGCAGATGAAAAGTTTTCCAGCAAACAATTAATAATTTATTTATTATTTAATTAATTATGAATAAATTCTAAAATAAAGGTAAATGAAAATTTTGTAAAAAAAAAAATATAAGTTTAACAATAAAAAATTTATTAAATAATTTTTTATAAATTACAAAATTTAAGGAATTTTTTTAATAAATATGCCATGTGATAAAAACTTAAATGCTAAAGTACCATTTTAATTAGATACTCCTATGTAGATAGATTAATAATTTATTTAACAAAATTAAAATCTAGAAAACCATTTAATAATACTCTGTTATTTAAACAAAGGAAAATGAAAATTTTAAATTTTTTGATAAAAAAAATTGAAAAACAATCAATTTAATAATATGTTACGTATTTAATAAACGCAAATGAAAAGATTTTGATGAATAATAATAAAGACAAATGAAATTTATAAAATAAAAATTTAATAGACCAAATAATGAAGACAAATGAATTTTTTTTTTTATGAAAAAAATTATAATTTTATAAATTAAATAAATTGAAATTTTAACAAATCATGTCATTATGACGCCACGTGGCAAAAAATTTAATGTTGATGGAAGCCTTTTAACTTTATATATAGATTTGAATATCAGATAACCATTACCCATCGTTTAACATAATTATAATTACAACAAATATTTCCATAAAAAAATAGCTTATATAACAATTGAAAAAATTGAGTTACTTGAAATCGACCATGGAAACTAGTTGTTATCGCGGTGGATGAATAGTGGGTTGAATATTCCTATTTTACAATCTCACATAATTGTATTAGAGGGATCAGGTGAGTCTGCCCCTCATAATTGAGTCCGTAAGTCCTTATTATATCCATTAGATCAGGGAAAATAGGATTATACACTACAAAAGCATTGTACAACCAAGACAAAGTTTTTGAGCTTTTGTGTATATTTATTGAGCTAAATAAAAGTTTCTGAGCTGAGTTGTAAGTTTTTGAGCTTAAACATTTATGTGATTTAAATCGACAACTTTACACTAAAGCTCGGAAAGTTTACAGCAAAACTCAAAATCTTTGTGATAAAGCTCAAAATCTTAAAACCAGTTGTACATAGAGCTAAGTACAACTGGTTGTATAATTCTCTAATTGTTAGATTAGAGTTTGATGGTTAAGATGTGAGAATGTAAAAATGGAATATTTTGTTTAACAAGGAGTAAATCAAACTTCCTAATTTATCTCACATTTAATTTTCTCTCTCCTATTCTCTCTCCTATGTAATTTATCCGTTCTTCAATTTTAATTGATTACGCATAACCCTTCCTCTTCAATTCATTCAATTCAAAACTTCATCTTTCATTCATACACGCACACTCAAAACCATTAATGGCAAAAGTTAGCATCAATTAACCACTGAATTCAAATGGGAAGAAAATGTGGGATAGGGGTATTACATTGGATACTTATCTAAAGTTTAAATTTCACGCCCTCGTTGATTCTTGGCATTTTTCTGGCGATTCACTCTGTAAAATCTCTGCTGTTGATTGCCCTATCTTCTTCGTTGGGTTCATCTGGTTCTGAGTTTCTAACTTTATGAGGCCATGGTTTTCGTCTGACTGCAACAAGTAGGGTTAGGGTGGGGATCTTATGTGCACAACCTTGCTTTGTATGTTAGAAAGTGGATATACAGAGGTTGTTTCCGAAATTGCGGATGACTCATTGCAATTGTATACTCCATAATGCATTAGATTCCTATTTTTTCAATACAATTTATTACATGATAAATTTTCGGAACCTGGTCGATAGTTGAACTACTTTAACAGTGAACAAATTTTTTTCTCCAAAAAATGTATCTCTGTATGTTTTAAGCTTACCTTCTCCTCTCGTTGTATTTTGAGCTGGGTGATTGATTTGAAAGTATTTGATCATTTTGGCATTAAGGGTCTGATGTTGTTTTGTAAACAATTTAGGTCATAGCTTTCAGTGATGAAGAAGGTGTGAGATTCCAGTCAACTTTTCTGGGGAGTGCTGCCATTTCTGGCATCTTACCTGCTTCCTCTTTGAGCATATCTGACAAGAGGTTCACATCTAGTTTCTTGTAATCTTTGTCGAATGTTTTGAAATTGCTTACTAATTTTTCCTCTGTTGCACCTTTTCCAGAGGGAAAACATTACAAGATGTTCTTAAGGAGAACTCAATTGAGGCTACAGAGGAGACTCTGCTCCAGCTAAAGTATCAGTCCCAGTCTGTCTGGGGTTATGTGGAGGTATGCTGAATGTTTTGTTTTTTTATCTGCGGCTATTTTAGTCCCACAAGACTTAATAATCCATGTAAGACAATACTCCCTCCGTCCTTTATGTTTCTTCCCACAATTTAAGATTTGTGAGGAGTATTATATTGAAACGGGAAGAAACATAAAGGACGGAGGGAGTACTACATTTGAGACCAATCCAGTAAACATATAAAGGTGGAATGCATAAACATTTGGGTTTTATGAGCTTTCTAAATTTGAAATGTTTTATGCCTATAGGTTCACATTGAACAAGGGCCCGTTTTAGAACTAGCTGGTCTCCCCCTTGCAGTAGTGAAAGGCATAGCTGGACAGACACGATTAAAGGTAGATTTGCTGTGTTACCTTTTCTTAGTTTAGTTGAGACTTTCTGATCAATAAACTAAAATATATAAATGGACTATCAACCAGCACTCCCAGCCCTTTCGTTAAAAAAAATCTTTCAGGGTAACTAGTACAACAAAGTTTTTCTATGAACCAGATGAACATCAGCCTATGTCCTGGCTAACCCTGGAATTCCTCCACACAAACTTCTGAGGGAAAAAGGTTGACCACTGATCCCTTTCTTTGAAGTTGTTATTAGTTTCGTGCAGACTCTACATCTTCACACTGTTGCCATATCATACCAACTTTGGTAACATAATAATGAAATACACTAATCCCTTTCTTTGAAGTAGTTATTACTTATGGTGCACACTCTACATCTTCACATAGTTGCCATATGATACCAACTTTGGTAACATGATGATATGCACTTTTATCGGGAAACATCATGCTTCTTCTGTAAACTTTCATTTTGAAGAAACTATGAAGAGATGGACATAAAATTGTTGAGAGTGTCTCTGTACATGATAATCTTAATGCAATTCACAAACTCCCATTTTGGCCAAATCCAAAATCTTTCCGTGGACAGTTAAGTTTTCTTCACTCTGTTAGGACTCTCATTTTGTCCATGATTGGATGCAGACATAACACGTCTTCCAAAATAATTTAAGCTAGCCATGCTATAGAACTATATGAAGGGAAAATTTAATTTATTTTCTCTTTGTTCAACCGGTGACTAGCCTCCCCTGTCCTTCTCTTCAAATGTTCTTGAAATTGTTTTAATTACGTCCTTTTACATTTCTCGTTTTCTTCCTGCTCTTATTTTTACATCCTCAAATTTGTATTGAGGATATGAGTCGAATGTCGGAGTGTTGTCTCTGATTTATTCTCTCTTTTTCCCCCTCATATAGATTTTAAATATAATGAAATAAACAACATTACATTGGTTTCTCAATGGCATCCACCTATTATTATTGGATCAGGCGTACATATCTTCACTCCATTGTTGGAAATGCATAGAACCTGTTTCCGAATGAGCCGTAACAAAAATTGCAGTGAAAATTGCACTGACCAACTAGTAATTGGGACTTCAACTTTGTATCGGAGAATTAAGAAATACATGGAATTTGTTTCCAAATGAGCCATAACAATAATTGCATTGGTTTGCCGTGACCAACTACTAACTGGGACTTCAACTTTTGTATGGGGGAAAATTCTAATCTCACATCTAGCTCATTGCAGGTAACAGTATCAGGTTCCCAAGGACATGCAGGAACTGTCCCCATGTCCATGCGCCGTGATCCAATGTCAGCTGCTGCTGAATTGATTCTACTTCTAGAAAGCCTTTGCAAACACCCTCAAATCTATTTGTCCACTGATGATGAATGTAGCAATGTTGAATCTCTTTCTGGATCACTTGTTTGTACTGTAGGAGAAATGTCATTGTGGCCAAGTGCCAGTAACGTTATTCCAGGACAGGCAGGATCTTCACCTTTGAGCTTTTACTTCATATGCTACTCCCTGCATCCCTTTTGTTGTGTCTCCATTAAACTTTGACGGTCAGCCTTCATTGTATTTGATTTGCATTTTCTCAAAATATACGACAATGTCTCTCTTTTAAAGGATGACTTGAATTTTGAAAGTATATGTAAAAACTAAACATAACATTGTCTACACAACTTTGGAAAATGTTAAAGGTACAATTTGGCATTGGCTGTCCACAAAAATCTAATAGTGCCTCCTAATTTTTTTGTAGAGGTACTCTTTATGAAAGTTCCTCCAATTATTTGGCATACTCACCTTTTCTTTTTTTTTTTTTGCAGGTGACCTTTACAATAGATTTACGTGCTATGGATGATGCAGGCCGCGAGGCTGTTCTGTATGAATTATCAAAGAAAATGTACGACATTTGTGATAAACGTTTGGTTTCATGTGTAATTGAGAGAAAGGTACTTCCTTATCATTCAACTCTCAAATTGCATCACTTGATGTGATTCTTATTGATTTTATAAACCTTTTAGCATGATGCAAACGGCGTCAATTGTGATACCGAATTGAGCTCCCAGCTTAATTCTGCTGCTCTTTCGGCATTAAAAAAAATGACCAGCAATGTTCAAGTGGATGTGCCCAAATTAATGAGTGGAGCTGGGCATGATGCTATGGCCATGGCTCATCTAACTAAGGTCAGTACTCCTCTTTTTTTTCTTAAAAAAATTCTAAGGTCAGTTTCTGAATCAAAGTTTATTTTTTCTTGGTTTATGGGACCTATGTTATCCCAACTCATCACATCAACTTGATATTTGGTATGATACTTGACACTGAAACATAGTAATGACACTTCGAAGACTTGCATTAAGCCAGAGATGTGGGTTTTTTTCCCTAAAATAATCACTTGGATAAGTTTTCGTATTGGATACTTCCAAATGCTTGTGCGGATTTGAGCTCTCATAGATACAACATTGACAGATGGGAATGCTGTTTGTTCGCTGTCGAGGCGGGGTTAGTCACTCTCCTGCGGAATATGTGTTGGATGATGATGTTTGGGCTGCTGGTTTGGCCGTCTTAGCATTTTTGGAGAACCATTTGTAGGACTTGTTGGCCACTGCTATATGTGCTTACAAGAAGAGCACATCTAAGTGTACAAAATAAATTCGTCTTGTATATAAATTAGGATCATTTCATGGGAATAATCCAAACTATTATCCACATTCTTAGAATAATCTCAAGTAATCTCATAATAATTCAAACTTTGTGTATCTTTTTCTCATGACAGTCTAAATGAAAAATGACCGTCTACTTGTTTTACCGATCACCACTCTAAAATCCCCCTTTCCACTAACCAAATAACAAAACTCAATATTTTCCCGCCTAAAGCTATCCACAATAAAAAATAAAAAAATATACTAAATGAGCTAGGTGTGAATTGAACCCTTGACCTCATGAGTAGTATAATCTTCTCCTCTCCAACTACACTCTAACATCTTACTGATTTAAATATCACTACATCACACATAAAGCTATGCACCACAGAAAGTATGTAATTAAGGAAATTTGATTGATTACATTGATTACGAAAATCATCACATGTTTTACATACAATATTTAATATGGAATGTATGATCAATTTTTTTTTAAAAAAGTATAAACACATTGTATTTTGTTTTAACCAAATACTCCCTCCCCACCACAATGATGTTCTCATTTATAAATGGCACATGGATTAAGAAATGGGTAATGAAAGGTGGTAAATTGGTGGGTGAGGTTCAAGATGTCAAATCACAAAAAGTAACCAATAGAAAGAGAGTATAATGGATGAATAAGGAAAGTTTTGAAGTAGGAAAATCATAGTGGAGTTTCCTTTTAAGGAAAGTGGGAAAATCTTAGTGGTGGGGAGAGAGTAGTTGCATTATTTTTGTTAATTGGAGATTGCACTATCCCGTACAATATTTTACATAAAATATAATAATTATGATTATTATTGTATATCTTTCTGATAATATTCAAAAATCATATTCTCAACATCGACATAAAATTTAGTAACTATATAAAAATGGAATATATATTCTGATTGCTCTTACAAAGCCTAATACATATTAAAAACTCACCGAAAATTCTTTATATACTACTCTAAGACAATAACAGTTACTAACATTTTCCTCTAAAATACACTAATTTAAATTGAGAAGTAAAAGAACATTAATTTCACTAATAAATTCGCAAACTATTCATTAATGTTAAAGAAATTGACAAAAAAAAACTTTTTTTTATGAAAATAATTAGATAAATTTTAAGATATGATGTCATTAACCTTGAGAAAAAAATCAGTTATCTACAAAATTTATTTTTGAAATGAGGTATTTACTTTAACTTTTACAAAGATATACTCTCCTCGTTCCAATGAATTCTTTGTCTATTCTATATTGTTGCGTATCAATGAATTCTTTGTCTTTCTATTTTAGGAATGTTTTTTTTATATATATGTAATTTGACCTCTCATGAATTTGGCTTCACATGTCACTTGAACATTTTTCCCTTTGTGCCAAAAGCAAAGTCAAACAATTCATCAGGACGGAAAGAGTATATACTCACTCGATACCACTAAGGGGCCGTTTGGTTCGCCCTGTATAGGAATCAGATATGGATTTGGAAGGACCAAACCCCATACCTTGCGTTTGTTTTGCAATTTTTTTATTTTCATACCCATACCTCAAACCCATGAGGTATGGGTTTCTCATACCCAAGGTTGACTTTGTATGTTTTTATTGTTATTCAAATATTTTTCTCCCAATGATGAAAATATGCATAAAATAATTTACCACAAACAATAATGATTTTTTTGGTTAAATTTTTTTTTTTTCGTAAAATAACAAAACATTTAAAAAATCATTATTGTTCAATCAATTAAAAATGTCTAAAAAAAAAACTCTTACAATAATAATGGATTTTTTTTATTTAAAAGTCTTTTTTCCTATAAGATTACAATCAATTTTTTTTCTCGAGATTACTCATTCCAGAATTGAACCAAACGCAAGATATCAGGAATGAAATTCCAAACCCATACCACCCTGGTATGATTCCTTATTCCATACCGATACCTTTTTGCGAACCAAACGGCACCTAAGATCTTTTCATTTATTCAAATGTGAGGATTATAATTATTATATAGAAAGATTATTTTGATACGGGAGAGTACAAAATACGGAATATACTATTAAAATCCATATAAAAAAAGTTTCACAAATTACATAATATAAGTCTTACACCTGAAACAGTTCAATTTTAATTATTTTTTTAAAAAAATTTCTAATGAAAAACTGAATAGTTTTTTTACACAAAGAGAACATATCACGGCGTGCTAACCATTAAAAAAAGTTCATTATTATACAAGTTTTGATAAATATTTATGTATTTTACGGTAGGTTAAAGAGAGAAGTGGGTATCTCGAAATGTGAGATGAAATAAACCGAGTACATAAAAAATATAAACAATATTTTCATTAATTACACGTTATTTAATACTCCGTACATTTCAAGACATAACTCAAATATTTTAATTAGTTTTGCGATTTAAAAAATATTTTCCTATTTCTAAAATACACAGTCGATAAATAGTAAAAATAAAATAATAAATTTTTTATTTTAAATCTTAAATGAAATATTCTATAAGATAAATATATTATAAATACCGTGCATTGCACGGGGCTATACTAGTTAGCACTAATTTGTCTCCTAATCATCACTTGGACCCTTCGAGGGGTGTGTTCACTATTAAAAACCCGAACCGGACCGGATAGACCTGAAGACCGATCACCCAAAAAAGATTGGAACACCCTGTCCCAAACCTATGACCGAAAATGTTAAATGCGGTAGCTCGACAGGCTTTGTATTGATGACCAGAAAAGAAAGTGCATTTTGTTGATGAGTAGTATTTCAATACCTTTAAGCAAAACTAATAAATAAGACATCATCAATTAACACTGGGGCTTTAAAAAACAAACCCGGAGATCGGACCCGATAGATGGGACCTAGACTAGACGCCCTTAAGATCGAGTTTGGATCGAGGCAGATAGATAAAATATACTAAATTTTTTTAAAAAAATTTAAAGTGTGGACTGGAACGGAGATCGAACACTAAATTTTTTGAAGGCCCGGAGATCGGATCGGTATGTGTCCGGTTTGGTTCGGTCTACTGGTGGTGGAGTTGGTTTTGAGGTTACACACTCACACAAAGAACGAGAAGGAATTGATGGTGGAGTTGGTTGGTGGGAAAATGAAGTTAGGAAGTTGACGGTGTATCAGTGGCGGTGTCGGTTTTGATGGAGTTTGATTATAGTGACGAATGTGGTATTGGAAGACAAAAGAGGGGAGAGAAATATAAAGTTACTTTTAACCTGTTAGTACAAGTAAATATGCATGAATCTTGTATGAGAATATGATACTTCCTTTAACTTGTTATGATCTTCCACTATATATTCATTTGAGTGAGAATAAAAGAATGAAGTGGGAAAATCTTAGAAAGTTAGAGTAACTACTTAGATTTGGGATTCTAAGAAGGTGGGTAATAGTCTGATAGATCATGAAATCAATCAGTCAATCAATATATATTAATAAAGCAAGAACTTTTCGAGCGATATGATTGGTCCAAATTTTTTAATATATTTTTTAAGTTAAATAAATAATATAAAAAATTGTATATGAAAAACAATTCCTACTCCACCTAAGACTCGGTTTAAAAAAAATTAAATAAAGAATATAGGAATTTGTATAGAAAAAAAAATCCTACCCCATTTAAGACTAAAAAAATTATCACTATATAAATCAGCGATTATCACCTCATAAGGCAACAAAATTTGGACAGCGACAGCGTGAAACGATTAGTAATTCTATTTGATAATTGTTTTAATATTTATTCACCCTCAAAAAATATAAAATTAAAATTTTGAATTTTTTAATAATAATTATTAATATATTTTTTAATTTAAATTAAGGATATATAGAAATTTGTTAAAACTAAGTAAAATTATTGCATATCGAAGAACTATGATGAGGTGATTAAATTATATATCACAAATAAGAGACATCATTCGTTTTTAGATATAAAAAAATGTAATCTCATCAAAGCTTTAAAAGCTACTTATAAATATAACTAAAATTATCTCACATCTACCCAGTTGGGTTTCAAAAAATTATCTCACATCGAGAAATTATAATACGGCGATGAATTAAGACTATAAAACCAAGTAGAATTATTCTGAAATCTTTTTGAGTCCTAAAATAAGTAGAATTATCTCACGTCACAAAATTATGATGAGGTGATAAAATTGTACATCATTAATAATAGAAATTTTTCGTTTTTGGATGTCAAAAATCTGTTGAGTCAAATAATAGCATTTAAGGCTATAAATTGAAGTGCTAAAACTTATCCCACATCGAAAAATTACAATATGATGAGGAATTTCTATTATATAAATAAAATTAATCATTCGTCCTTGGATATCAACATAAATCTCTTAAGTTTATAATAGCTCTTAAGGCTATAAATTGAAGTAAAAATTATTCCACATCAAAAAAATTACAATAAATCTTATATTGATATAAGTATATCTTATAGAATAGGAATATAAGCAGTATAAAAGAAGCAGTAATGTGTAGAATATATATTTTACGTTAATTATTATATCGAATACATGGTATGATACGTATTTATAGATATCGTATGCAAGGAACATATCGCTTCGTGGAGAGACGCGTTGTTTGGGGATGAAGACATTCATATCATAACACTCCCCCATGGATGTCTATCATCCAAAATACAACATCTTTTATGCGAATGAAATGTTGCCTCATTAAAACCTTACCAGAAAAACCCAGTGGGAAAAAACCATGGTGAAGGAAAAAGAGTACAACTTGCATTACTCCCCCTGATGATTATATCACAGAAGATCTTTCTAACGCCGTAATCCAAGTCCTTGTATCAACTTCTTGAATGTAGTTGTAGGAAGAGCTTTTGTAAATAAGTCTGCTAGATTTTCACTTGAACGAATTTGTAAAACGTTGATATCTCCACCTTTCTCAAGTTCGTGAGTAAAAAAGAATTTAGGTGAAATGTGCTTTGTCCTATCTCCTTTGATATATCCTTCCTTTAGTTGAGCAATACATGCGGTATTATCTTCATATATAATGGTTGGTGCTTCTTTATTTGAGCACAATCCACAATCTTCCCGTATGTGTTGAATAACAGACCTTAACCAAACACACTCACGACTAGCTTCATGGATTGCTAAAATCTCAGAATGATTAGAAGAAGTAGCTACAAGAGTTTGTTTCATAGAACGCCAAGAAATAGCTGTACCACCATATGTAAACACATATCCAGTTTGTGAACGTGAATTATGAGGGTCAGATAAATAACCTGCATCTGCAAAACCTACTAAATTTTCTTTGGACATGTTAGGGAAAAACAAACTCATATCTTTTGTACCTTGAAGGTAACGAAGTATATGTTTGACTCCATTCCAATGTCTTCGGGTTGGACATGAGCTAAACCTGGACAACAAATTTACCGAAAATGATATGTCGGGCCTTGTATGGCTAGAAAGATACATTAATGCCCCAATTGCACTTAAATATGGTACTTCAGGACCAAGAATTTCTTCAGTACTCTCCCGAGGACGAAAAGGGTCTTTATCTATATCAAGTGATCTTACCACCATTGGGCTAGTTAATGGGTGACATTTATCCATATAGAATTTCTTTAACACCTTTTCTGTGTATGTTGTCTGGTGAACAAGAATTCCATTATTTAGATGTTCCATTTGTAACCCCAAACAGAATTTGGTCCTTCCAAGATCTTTCATTTCAAATTCTTTCTTTAGATATTCCATCGTCACTGAAATCTCTTCTGGAGTCCCAATGATATTTAAATCATCAACATACACGGCTATTATGACATATTCCGATCCAAATTTCTTAATGAAAATACAAGGGCTAATAGGGTCATTTTTGTAGTCTTCTTTTATTAAATACTCACTAAGGCGGTTATACCACATACGCCCAGATTGTTTCAGTCCATAAAGAGATCTATTCAACTTGATAGAAAATTGTTCTTTTGAACTTGATTTTGCTGCTTCTGGCAGCTTGAATCCTTCTGGGAGTTTCATATATATATCATTATCTAGTGGGCCATATAAATAAGCTGTGACTACGTCCATTAGACGTAAATCAAGACCTTCTTTTATTGCCAGACTGATTAAAAATCTAAAAGTAGTCGCATCCACCACAGGAGAATATGTCTCCTCGTAATCAATTCCGGGTCTTTGTGAAAAACCTTGTGCGACTAATCGAGCTTTATATCGCACAATTTCACCATTTTCATTTCTTTTCCGCACAAAAACCCATTTGTATCCCACTGGCTTAACACTTTCGGGTGTACGGACAACATGTCCAAATACTTCTCTTTTTTCAAGAGATTTTAATTCGGATTCTATTGCTTTTTCCATTTTGGCCAATCATCTCTTTGTCTACATTTCTCAATAGACTTAGGTTCATGATCCTCTTCGTTCTCTATAACATTTAACGCAACATTGCATGCAAAAATTTCATTGACGTTGGTTTTATTTCGGTTCCAAGTAATTCCAGACATGACATAGTTTATTGAGATCTCTTCATTTTCAGGTACCTGAGATTCTTCTAAATTTTCAGTCATGTTCAATGTCTCGACTGGAGATTTATCTAAACATATTTCATTGTCCTCGATTAGGTCATCATCATTATTCTTTGCTCCTTTTCTTTTCCGAGGATTTTTATCTTTGGAACCAATTGGTCTTCCACGTTTCTGGCGTGGATTTGACTCATTTGCCATTTTAGTTTGTCCTTCTGGGACCTCAATTTTGAACGGAGCATTTACAGCTAGTATATGTGACTTTGTCACTCTTTTTGGGTCAGTGAAAGCATCTGGCAATTGATTAGCTAAGCTTTGAAAATGAATTATCTTTTGAACTTCGAGTTCACATTCTTTAGTACGAGGATCAAGATGAGATAATGATAATTCATTCCAATTAATTTCTTGTACCAGCTGTTTATTTTCTTCCCCTAATATCGGGAAGACTGACTCGTTAAAATGACAATCTGCAAAACGAGCCTTAAATAAGTCCCCCGTGGTTGGTTCGAGATATTTTATAATTGATGAGGATTCAAATCCTACATATATTCCCAACCTTCTTTGTGGTCCCATCTTTGTGCGTTGTGGTGGAGCTATTGGTACATAGACCGCACATCCAAATACTCTAAGATGGGAGACGTTTGGTTCCTGACCATAAACCAATTGTAATGGGGAGAAATTATGATAACTCGTTGGTCTGATGCAAATAAGTGCTTCTGCATGTAATATAGCATGCCCCCATGCAGTAATTGGGAGTTTACATCTCATAAGTAATGGTCGAGCAATTAACTGAAGTCTTTTGATTAACGATTCAGCTAAACCATTTTGTGTGTGGACATGAGCTACAGGATGTTCCACATTTATCCCAACTGACATACAGTAATCATCAAAAGTTTGAGAAGTAAATTCACCAGCGTTGTCAAGACGAATAGTCTTAATAGGAGTATCTGGAAAATGTGCTCGTAATTTTATTATTTGAGCTAGTAGTCTCGCAAACGCCAGGTTGCGAGTTGATAATAAACATACATGTGACCATCTAGTCGATGCATCTATTAAAACCATAAAATATCTAAATGGTCCACTAGAGGGATGTATTGGTCCACAAATATCCCCTTGTATACGTTCCAGAAAACTAATTGATTCAAAATTTATTTTAACTGGTGATGGACGGATAATCAACTTTCCTTGGGAGCAGGCTGTACAAGGAAAATTATTAGGAAGAAACTCCTGGTTCCTCAAATTATGTCCACATGATTTTTTCATTATTCTTCGCATCATGGTTGAACCGGGATGACCTAACCGGTCATGCCAAACTATAGAGTTATCACTAAACTTCTGGTTTAGAATAACATTTGCTTCAATAGTATTAATCTTTGTGTAGTACAAACCGGTAGAAAATGTAGGGAGTTTCTCTAAAATTTGTTTCGTGCCTTGGGTTATACTTGTGATTGATTAGCAAGAATTCTTTATTCTCTTCACTAATTGTCTCGAGATGATATCCATTACTGCGAATATCTTTAAAACTTAATAAATTTCTTTGAGACAATGGAGAGTATAACACATCTCTAATTTCAAATTTCGTTCCCCAAGGCAGTATTATATATGCTCTTCCGGAGCCTTCAATTATATTCGTACTACCTGATATAGTACTCGATCACACTATTTCTTTTCTTCATTATTTGAGAAAAGTATCTTTTATTTTTAAGTATAGTATGAGTTGTTGCACTATCAGCTAGACATAAGTCTTCATCAATTGTGCCCAACCGAACTTGAGGGGTATTCATTTTCTTCAAGAAAATATAATATATGTTACAAAACAACAACCAAAATAACAAAATCACCAAAATAGTAATATTTATTTCATAACTATAAAATTATTTCAACTAATATAATTACTAAATTAAGGTCTATATAATAAATTCATAAAATTACACATAATGTCCATAAAACATTTCATAAAAACATCTAAATAACTATAAAATATTAAATATTACGAAATTCATAAGAAACATAAATGTAAATAAGGAGGTCTTATGTAAACTTAAAATTCATAAAATTACATCCATTGTTTAATTATTCCCTTCAGGGGTCGGAAAGAAATCAGCTGCATCTAAGTGAGTCATTGTATCACTAGGATCAAAGTCGCCTTCACCATCCTCTATCACCATATTTGTCTCAACATTCTTTCTCTTTTGTTTTATGGATTGTTGATAGAGTTCTATTAGATGCTTTGGTGTGCGACAAACGCGAGACCAATGATTTTTTCCACCACATCGGAAACATATACTCGGTACATTCTCGCTTTTGTCATCAACATTTTTACCGTCCTTTTGATTCCACTGCGGGTGGGATTGTGTCCTTTTGAAATATCCTCCACGACCTTTAAAATGTCCACCAAATCCACGTCCACGACCTCGCCATGATCCATGACCACGACCACGGCCTCGTCCGTGACCACTGCTGCTAGCATTATCCCTATTGTAATATGTCGCATTCGCTTCAGGGAATGGAGTAGAGCCAGTGGGACGTGATTCATGATTTTTCAACAACAACTCGTTATTTTGTTCCGCCACCAATAAACAAGAAATTAGCTCAGAATACTTTTTAAAACCCTTTTCACGATATTGAGTCTGCAGGACTATATTATTAGCATGAAAAGTAGAGTATGTTTTTTCAAGCATATCATCATCGGTAATCTTCTCACCGCATAACTTTAATTGAGAAGTAATTTTGAACATGGCGGAGTTATACTCACTTACAGATTTAAAATCTTGTAGGCGTAAATGTAACCAAGCATAACGAGTCTTTGGTAATATAACACTTTTCTGGTGGTCATATCTTTCCTTTAAATCATTCCAAAGGGTTTGTGGATCTTTAACCGTTAAATACTCATTTTTGAGACCGTCATGGAGGTGATGACGGAGGAATATCATGCCTTTTGCCTTCTCTTGACATGTTGTTTTATTTCCTTCCTTTATCGTCTCACCTAGAGCATTTGCATTTAGATGCATCTCGGCATCTAATACCCATGATAAATAATTCTTTCCGGTAATATCAAGAGCCTCAAACTCGAGTTTTGTAAAATTTGACATAGTTCACTATATAATATGTATATGATAAATCAAGAATTAGACAAAACGAAATAAATAAAACAATAACAAGTAAAATAAATAAAGTGAAGTAAAGCCATCAAAAAAAATAAAATAAACAAGTGCAATTGTGGATCATAAGAGACAATCGTGAATAAACAAGCATATACCATAATATGTCAATCCATAATTATTATATATTTTTAATGAACATATTATCATAAAAATTGTCATACGGAGTGCATAAACATAATAAAAAATTGGATCATAATAAAAAAGCATGAATTACATATATCAATCAATAATGATGACCTACGGAGTGCATGGCAGGCATTTTGATGATATCATTTTTTTTTTAATTTTTTTTTAGCGTTATCATATATTTACATATACCTCTAAGTTAGAAACGACTATGGTGAAAACAGAACAAATATCGAAAATAGAACAATATTATCGAATTATAGTGAGATCATCAAAAACAGAACAATATTATAGTGAAAAAGTTTTATCGAATCATGATACCGTATATGCATATGTAAGATAAACATCATGACAATGGGTATAACTAAAGATAAACATCAAGTACACTTGCATAAATATAAGTATGTGACACTGATAACAATCACAGGCGGCAATGATACGGTATTACTGCAATTTCATATTATGATGATATAAAATGCATGTCATATTATGGTAAAAGGCATGAAACTGGCAGGTTGTATCAATATTACTGCAATTTCAGTATTTCCAAAAATATACAGAGTATATATATATATATATATATATATATATATATATATATATATATATTAAGCATACGGAATAAGATTGATAAAAATTGACAGAGTAGTATTCAAATTGTAGAGCAGTAGATTAATACGGAGTAAACGTACAAAAGTGTACATTCATAACATACGGAGTAATCATATATTCATGTTGCCAGATATTTCTAAATGATAGGATTTGTACAGATTCATTTATTAGTTTAATAATATCATATTAATTGAGATCAACAAATTACTTCTGACGCATGAATGGTGAACCAAAAAAAATTGAGAATAAATTGATTTGCACAGAAGATCATAGCGTGAACAAAAAAAAATCAAAATTAGAAATAGGTAGAACGACTTACTGCGAATATACGAGATTAGTAGGTAATAATCAAATACAGAAAATATAAGACCCAGAATTCTTTTATGATAGATCCCACAATGATGACGATGGTTCAGACTAAGAATCATGGAGATATTTCCATTAATCTTGAAAGACGATCGTGCTGATAACGTGATATAAGTATATCTTATAGAATAGGAATATAAGCAGTATAAGAGAAGCAGTAATGTGTAGAATATATATTTTACGTTAATTATTATATCGAATACATGGTATGATACGTATTTATAGATATCGTATGCAAGGAACATATCGCTTCGTTTAGAGACGCGTTGTTTGGGGATGAAGACATTCATATCATAACATATATAAAGCTCTTAATAAATCATATATATCCCACTTCGAGTTTTATTTGTGATATAAAAATTACAATATCGAAAAATTATGATGAGCTAATGAAATTGTATACTACAACATAAAGAGAAATCATTAGTTTTAGATATTAACGAAAATAAAATCTTTTAAGTCTTATAACAACTCTTCAGGCTATAAATTGAAGCAAAATTATCTTACATCGAGAAATTATAACAAGATGATGAAATTCTATTATATAAATAAAAGCAATCATCGTCACCAAAATCTTTTGAGTCATAAAAAGAGTTGAAATAAAATTATCCCTTATCGAGTATTTTGAGTCTTATCATAGCTCTTAAGTCTTATAAAAATCACTTTTAAGACCATAAATTCAAGTAAAATTATCCCACATCGAGTAAAATTATCCCAAAACTTTAAGGTGATGGTTGAAACTCATTTATATTATATTACGTCCCTTCACTCGAATGTCCATCGGACTTGAAGAGTGGTTAGTGTGCACAGGCTCCCCCGTACCATGTGCCGAGATTACACTTGAGAGTTCGAGATATTGGGAGCCTGTGCACTAACTAATCACTCTTCAAGCCCGATGAACATTCCAGTGAGGGAGCGTAATAGAATATAAATATAATAGTCGGACCTCAATCATCGTCTTAAGGTTTTGGTTGAGATGGTTCGACTAACAATATCAACCAAAAAATTATCTACATCGAAAAACTATAACATAGAATATAAATCATCATTGTCACTAATATGTTTCCATTTTACCCAATGAATATGTGCAAGGTACTTTAATTAGTCTTTTATTTTAACTACAACGCACCATATATAATGCCTATAATTATTATTTTGACGTTTACCGTATATATTATCTATGATTCCTTGAAACACATTTACGTATATGGATAATATTTCTTTACTATTAGGCATACTCTTAACTTCGACTAACTCTCTACTGTTGTAGAGTTTCACAAATTTATGCAATCATCCAACTTAATGTCCTTATCAACGTCACTAAAAAGCGATCCGTGCATCGCACGGGCTTTCCATCTAGTATATTAATAAAGCAGGAACTTTTCGAGCGATATGATTGGTCGGAGTTTCGATTTTTTTAATTTAAATAAAGAATATAGTTTTTGTATAGGAAAAAAAAAATTCTACCCAATTTAAGACTCTAAAAATTATCACTATATAAACCGACGATTATCATCTCATAAGGCAACAAAAATTGGACAGCGACAGCGTGAAATGCTTAGCCAATTATTTTTGATAATTGATTTTAATATTTATTTATTTACCCTAAAAAAATTAAAAAAAATAAAAATTGAATGTTTTAAATAATTATTATTAATAATTACTATAGTTTTAATATATTTTATAATTTAAATAAAGAATATATAGAAATTTGTGTAGGGAAAAAATAATCCTACACGAGTATTATTATGATGAGGTGATGAAATACTAAATAAATAAGATCAATCATTCGTGGTTAAATACAACAATCTTTTGAATCTTAAAAAATTCCCAAGATTACAAATGAACTTTGCTTAAAGGGAATTGAAGTACTACTCATATCAACAAAGTGCACTTTCTTTTCTGGTTTGCCCATGATAAGAACTTCACAGTTAAGGGTGCTTGGTTGGGAGTAGTCTTAGGATGGGTGACTTTTTGGGAATCCTTCCAGGATGCACATTAGTTATGATGTGATGAATTCTATATTATAAACCAGATTTCATATTATTTTCGCGAGAAAAAAATGATGTATTTATTTCGCACTCCATAAAAGAATTATAATAAGGTGATATTCAAGTAGTGAATCTTTTAATTATTATAATATAATTTAATCTACTATATTAATGTGATATTTTATAATTTTCATCTAAAAATCTTTAAATTTCGTTTAACAAATAATCTATCATAAAAATGAATTATTTAGCTTAGATTCGTGGTAAAAATTGGTTTTATTAGAGTATAAATTTAAGTAGAATTATCCTACATCAGAAAATTATAAGTTGATTGAATTTTTTACTCCTATATAATTAAGAGTAATCATTCATATATCTCAATCTGAAATCTTTTGAGTCCTGAAAGAGATTTTAAGACTATAAACATAAAGTAGAATCATGGGCGGATTTACAGGGGGTGATGGGGGTGACCGTGAACCCTCACCCCCATTATTTTAGGGAAAAAAATCAGTTTAAAAAATAAGTAAAAATAAAATAAAATTGAGGGAGTGAAACGCATATTGCTCTTGCTTTATAGATTTTTTTTTTAATTTCAAGATCCCTAATTATTATAATTTGGGATCGATTGGGATCGATTTTGTTTGATGATAGCATATTGATTCTTGAATTTGATTCAAATTGAACTTTTGAAAGAAAATTGAAATCTGGAATCCTTAGATGATTGAAAGAAAATTAAAAGTATGTATTTTGGGATTTTAGATGTACTGTACAAGTGTAGAGCAATGGGGCATTGGTCAGTGTATTTTGAAATTGAGAATTGAATGCCTGCAGTTGTATTTGTTCGTACTCAGTACTTTTTATTTTAATATTTTTTGGGCTTTTAATTCACCAAATTCCAAATCTTACTTGATTACCAATAATTGTATACCAACTTAGTTTATCTCATGTACAATTGAACTTAATTGATTTGAATTGTACTATTATTAAACTAAATTAAATAGACCCAATGTGAATTGAACTGAACTAATTTGAACTTAATATAACTGAACTGAAATATTTCTTGTCGAGTGAAAACGGATGGATGTACTCCGTATTAGATAGTAGTTTTCAATGTGAGAAAACTCGACGTATTTTATTGCCCATCACTATTAGTGTACATTATATTTTAAATCTTGAGATCGGGTTGCTGCATTTTTTACGTGTTATTTTTTATGTTGCATGAAGTACATTTTATCACCCCCGTCCCGAAATTTCTAGATTCGCCACTGAGTAGAATTATTTCACATGAAAAAATTATGATGAGCTTATGAAATTTTATACTACTATATCATAAATAAGAGAAATCATTCGTTTTAGATATTAACGAAAATCTTTTGAACCTTATAACAACTTTTAAGTCTTAAGGCTATAAATTAAAGTAAAGTTATCCTAAATCGAGAAATTATAATAAGATGATGAAATTCTATTATATAAATAAAAGGAATCATCCGTCAGCCAGAAATCTTTTGAGTCATAAAAAGAGTTCAAGTAAAATTATCTCACGTCGAGATCAAATATGATGAGGTGATAAAATTTTATCATAAATAAAAGAAATCATTCATCTTTAGATATCATTAAATCAACCAAAAAAATTCTGGGAATGACACAACGTACTTATTATTTTAAATGTACTCCCCCTCCCCTTCTTAATGATGTTCCATTTTGTCTTTTGGGAAGAAATTAAGAAGGATTAAATATGTGGAGGAAAATGAATGTTAGAAAAGAAGGACCACAAAAAGATATATTAAAAAGAAAAGTGGAATATTTTAGTGAAGTAGTCTAAAAGGGAAATGTAGAACATCTAAGGGAAGGAGAGGGAGTAATTAATCATGATAATTTTTTTTTATCAACATCACTAACAAGCGGCCTGTGTATCGCTGTATTTGACTATCTCCTTTCTATTAAAGAAGGGACCAAGCCCAATGACGTGGCAGCCCTTATTATCTCAGGATTAGATGGTAATCAAGGTTTAAGCAAATTCATTAATCACTCATTTAGGCTAGGCCTCTGAGTGTGAACACGTTCTTGCGTTCACACTTGCAGCGATTAGGTGTGCAAAAAAAAAAAAAAACTAATCGTTGGCTGATTCAAAACAAACCTAGACTTATAATTAATGGTGCCTCGGTAATTGATGACTAAAATTAATCACCCCATATCAAATCACAATGCTAAACTAAGTTAATACTATGCACTTTACAATGTTTAGTTTTGGAATTGGAATATGGAATTGGGATAACTTCCCGAGAATCAATGGACTCATCCTCCATATCAGTTCTTTAAATATCGCTTCCATTCATGTTATTCTCATCACCTTTATCAAGTCTATACCGTTATTTCACAAACAATATTCGCTTTTTAACGTGCTGTTATTCGCATCATGTCTTTCTCCAAAGTTGTATCCATAGCCGGTCTCGACCAAGGCGTGAGAGTACCCCAAATCAATGCGAGAGTTGTACATAAATGGAGGAGGCCGAACCTGAGCGACAAAACTAAGTTAGATGCCATCGAATACTTACTCATAGATGCCAATGTAAGTTGCTCATATTTTATTTATTTATATTATTATGTATGTTAAGTCGTAGAGTGCTTATACATAATCTGTTTTCTAATATATAATTTCTACTAACTACTACTCTTTCAACTTTTGTAGAAAGATGTAATACATGTCACCCTTAAAAAATTGTTTGTTGAACGATTCAAGGACAAACTTATCGTCGGTTTAGCGTACAGTCTCACAGGACTAACAGTCGGGCCGGACATAAGTCTTGGCAGAGCCACTCTCCACCCGTGTCATCTACAAATCGATTTCTCATCCAAGGTCACACCATTGGAGAACAATGATGCAATACCTACACACTGCATAGGTGCATAAATAATACAAACTTTTTCTGTTTCATAGTTTACTTTTTAGTTTATTGTACGTAAATAAATTTATTGTTCACTTAATTTTTTTACCATTGATTAATTTTTTTTTAGTTTATTGATTTTTTACCATTGACTATAAACAAAGTACATAAATTTTATTATCTGCTTAGTTTACCATCTATCTACTTAGTTAAAACTTATTTTCTTATCAATTTATCTTCTTTGTTTACCATTTAACTTAATTTCATGTATATTTCAAGCGTGCTTTTTCAAGAGCCAAGATGTTCGTTGCCTGACCGCCAAGATAGCACGCGCCAATCGGAAGTGTAAAGTTTCTTGGATCAGGTCCCATAACAGTAGTGTGGAAACTACAGACACTACCCTGTTTTCCAATGATTTCATGCCCAAGGAATTTGGATCTAAAGTTGCTGGACGTGGAACGAAATAAATGCGAGAGTTATACCGCTCACATCTGTATCTATGTTCTTCCTACGCTTAACATATTGTCTCTACTCCTACATTTATTCTCAACAACTTGAATATGTCCTTGATTTTTCTTTAGCTTCATCCTAAACTTCTGTTTTCTGTTTTCTGTTTTCTTATGTTGAAGTGTCCAATGTTTCGGAAATTGTTTTAATATTATATATCGTTAATTCATATTAAAATCAAGCAATCAATTACATTACCCGTAATTCATATATCTGAAATAGCATTTTCAACACAAGCAATCAATTACAGTAAAATCATTACTTTATTACAAAATTTGGAATTACCTCATTTCGATACGTTCGATTGGAGTTGATAGTTTCATGATCTTTTCTTCCTTTCACGTCATCCCATGGTTTCTCTTCGAGTTTTCTGTCATCAACGACCAATCACATGCAACATGATTATTAAAGAAGGGCATGCAACTAAATTAAAAAAAAACAACTCTTTTTCCAAAAAATGAAGAAGCTGGTGTTCTCTCACTATTTTTGGTTTTTACATGTTTTCTTCAGTCTCCACGTATTTTGTATCATTATACTGGCCTGTCGAACGACGTCTTCAGTCTGTTCTATTTACTGTCGTCCCAATTTGGAAGGCCTAGATCATACAACAATCATACATTTCATTTTCATAAAAATGAAGAAACTGAAATAAAAGAAATGATACAAAAAACTATCATACAGCTCTGACCTTTGATGTCATTAAAACTACGGTTGTGCATCTACTGACGTAGTATGTCTACTCTTTGCTTATGTCATTACCATTACATCTCTCAGTAGTAGCTCAAATGATTACAGAGGATGATGCAGAATTTTTTTTCTATAATACCAATATCAAACTATTTCAACTCACATTAGTAGTTATAGTCTTTTTCATATTGTTTTAATGTACGTTGTCTCCCTCTTTATGGTTTTTTCACGTTTTCTTTAGGCTCCACGTGTTTGTATCATTATACCGGCCTGTCGAACGACGTTTTCAGGCTGTTCCATTTACTGTCTACCCAATTTGGCAGGGCCCAAATATATGCAAGCATACGACAAAAATATACTACGTAACATTCTCGATATTAATTCATAGAACTATAATTAAGTACTATAATAATATAATTATGGTACTATAATTATAGAACTGATTCAATACAATTCAAAACAATTCAAAACTTACATTGGTGCCTCGACAACTGAGTAGTGCAATTAACCATCCTGCATCAGAATACAATGCAAAGAATTAAGTTAATGTTATGTAGTTTACAAAGCAAACAATAAATCTTCACATTTTCAAGAATATGCAATTTATTATCGTGTTTTGAAATGGAATAAACTATTCGTTTTATATTTGACCCAATATCTGCTTTGGTTTCTTTAAATATTGTCTCCAATAATATAGATTTCATCATCTTCATTAAGGATATACCTTTACTTCCCCTTTTACTCGAGTTAAACGTTTCTCCGCAGCATGTCTTCCTCTAAAGTCGTATCCATAGCCAGTCTCGAGCAAGGCGTCAGAGTATCCCAGATCAATGTGAGAGTTGTACATCAATGGAGGAGGCCGAACCTGAGAGACAAAACGAAGTTAGATGCCGTCGAATACTTACTCATAGATGCCAATGTAAGTTTATCACATCTCTTTTTATATTATTATATTACTATATATTCGAAGCCATCGGGTGCTTACAAATAATCTTTTTTGTAACGTACTTGCAAACATTGTACTCTTTGGATACCAGTTTCTTTTATTTCGGTACGTCATTTTCGAACACAAAAAGTCTTTGAGCTATAACGGAAATAAACTATACTACGTAAAAATTTTTGTATTAGTTTCATATGATACTAACTAATATAGGAAAAAATTATACGAACTACTACTTGGCACATTTGTACTAACTATACGATCATAAAATTTGCGGCATTTGTACTAACTACTATTTTCAATGATGTCTTTTATAGAAAGATGTAGTACAGGCGACTCTTAAAAAAATATTGGTTCATCGATTTAAGGACAAACTCATCGTCGGTCGAACCTACAGTCTCACAGGTCTAACAGTCAGGCCGAACATAGGTTTGGACAGAGCCACCCCCCACCCGTGTCGTCTCCAAATCGAGTTCTCATCGAAAGTCACACCATTGGAGAACGATGATGCAATACCAAAGAATTGCTTCCAATTTGCAAGCTTCGAAGACATCATCAATGGAAGGATACCATCTACACACTACACTGGTACATAAATATTATAAACTTCATTTGTGTCATAGATTACATATTTAAAATTTAGTTTTTAGGGAAATACAATGCATTTTATTATTGGTTTTATTTTTTACCGTTGACTATTTTCACCCTAACAGACGTCGTTGGTAAATTATTTGAGATTGGGCCATTGATTGAGACGAGAAACGGTTTCCAGTGTCGTAACATCAAGTTGGAGGACGTCAAGTAAGTACCGCTTTTTTTTCATCTGAATAGCTACTTCGATATATTTCTGTTTTCAACCCTATAATTACTTTTTATTTTCCTACACTTTTATAACAGTGGCTGCGAGTTGACATGCACTCTTTGGTCTCCACATGCCTGTGATTTACCCGAACTAATCAACAGCCAGCCCAACCCTAGGCAGTAAAAAATTATCGTCCTCCAATGTGTTGAGACTAAGTATTATGAAGGTATCGTATGTTTTATACTTAAGTCTGCTCTTCATTCATTTAATTTCACATATTCTTGAATCTTATTTGTTTTTCATTGTTTAGCTGCATGGAGAATTCAGTCCACTTACAATGCAACAGCTTACCATATTAACCCACCCATTCCTGAGGTTGCAGCTTTTGATTTAAGGTTTGTGTCTACTAATAGATAAAATAGTCGTGGTTTACCTGCTTTCAATCCAAAACACAACCAAATTTGTACTGTTACCGCCAATACTCCTCCTCTATCCAGCCTTTCATCACAGGCTCCAAGTAATTCACTCCAAATTGTCAACACTGCCGCCACAAATCAATGCTTAGACGATATAAGCAGCTTAGAATTTATGACTATCCACGACATCATCAAGAACGAAAAGGTTACGTACATTTATGATCCAAAGCTAAAACACAAAAACCATATGTATTTAATAATTTCGTCCTCCGCTTATTACTGACTTACTAATATTGAAAATATATTACAGCATGGATTATTCTGCACTGTCGCTCAAGTTGTCGAAATTGATAGCAACTCCAGTTGGTATTATGACAGTTGTAAGTCATGTTGGACTAAGGCAACCAAAAATGCTAGAGGTAAGTGGATTTGCTCACGCAAGTCATGTGACGGCAGTAGCCACGGGTTCTCTTCAAGGGTACCGAGGTATTTACACTTCAGTATGTTCTTTAATTATACTGCCTAATTGAAGTATTACCGACTTATTGTACTTCTCTTTAACATTTTGTGCATTCCAATTTGTCTTTAATGTGCCAGATTTCAAGTGAAGTTGATTGTCACTGACTTCAGGAAGGATGAAGCAAAGTTTGTCGTTTTCGACACACAAGTTAATCAATTTATTAACCAGTCCGCTGATGCACTTATTGCAGATCTTGAGCAGGTAATAATTTCATGTTTACATTGAATATGAAATTCACATACCTGGTGCATACTTAAATGCACATGTTTTGCATTTACCTATTCACTTGCACATCATAATGTAGGCCGGTGTACCCGATTCAATTCCTGATCTATTAAGCTTCTTCGTTGGTAAAAAATTCCTGTTCAAAATTCAAATCAATGAGAAGTACAACGTGGAAGGAGGATCAACATCATACACCGTGGTAAGCATGACTGACGATGAGGACAAGATGGATAAGTGCAACGCCAAGTATCAGTTGAATATGAAGGTACATAAACAATAAGTATTCCTTTTTATATTCCCGATTTGTTTTATTCATCTTTTATTTACTTCCTTTTTCGACCACAGAACTAACCTTTTTTTTTCGTTTCAAACATTTATGTTCATTGTCCTATTAAAGTGTTTGTTTGTTAGCTAAAACTTGCTAACGAAATATCTGTATGTCCTTACTGTCCACCTCCATCTTCTACTTACATCAGTATTGTTGTAATTAATTTTCTTGCCAAATTTACCTCCTTTAAACTAAGCCAATGCCCCTTATTGTTCCACTCATTTTTCTCTTCAGGGAAGCTGCAGCAACCAAAATTCTGATAAGGGGAAAGAGGTGCACTCGGCAGAGGATGGTGTCGGGGTAGTTACCCGTCGACTCTAACTCCTCTAATGTGGTCATCATTTTTTTTGGTCCCTACATTTTTTACACACATTTTCATGAACTTACCTATTTTTCATTCGACGCAGGCCCTTCAGTTGTCGTCCACTGGTGACACATCACCGAGGATCACTCCTCTTAAGCGCAATGGTGCGCCTTTTATTGACGTGGACGTGAGTGACGATATAGTTCCAGGAATTGATGCAGGATCCACAACCAAGCAAATACTTATCGTGAAGAAAGAAAAGAATGATTAGGAATCATTTAATTTAATTTTATTACTGGCATCTAGAAATACGTTCACTGTTTTTTCATAAAGGTTATACTCAAAAATCGTGTTTTGCGAATTTCTTTTACTTTGATAATACTTTATGTAGCAGTTACCTTTTATTTTTTCAACATATTATCAATACAGTTCAACTATTAAAACTAATTTGTTTTGATTATAATTACTAAATGATAAAGTAATTAAACATCCTCCAAATCAAAAAAGTATTTTTGTTACTGATAAAGTAATTTCCAAACTTAATTACAACATCAAAAAGTAACATAAAGTTGGATTCAAAAGTTAGCACGATCAACACACAGAATTTGTCTTAAACTACTATACTTAATTCTCTCATTTAGTCTTAAAGGTACTATTTTTTACCAAACACCTTCATTTTCTGCCATATTGACAACAATCATATCTTTTAATCCATTTTCTCCTTTTCATTTCAATTATTTCCTTATGTATGACATTAGTTGTTGTAGTTTATTGGCGTACTTTACTAAATTGCATCTTATCGTTGAACTTATAAGTGCCGTACATTATTCACCCTTTTTGGTTGTACAAAATACTTCATACCCATGTTTAGGATTAGTAAAAATTATATATTTAATTCTTTTGGCATACATTCCGACATATATAGCATTTGGCATACATTTCGACATATATTTAATTCATTAACATATATTAAAACTAATAATAACACATAGTTAACTAATACTACTTACGTACATAGCATAATATTTAGAAAATAAACTTAACATTAAACATGGCAACTGTGCTCATTACATACTTGAAAATGTGTTGTTAGTACAACACAATGTGCCATTTAAACAGTCGCAAATAATATATTAATTTTCCTAATAGATTTGTTTATCCATGATCAAGTTTTTTTTTCAGCCACTCCCACTGATCTAAACACACAATAGTTTCGTAGCTTTACTGTTCACCACATGCACTCAACATCACTGAATATGTCAACCAGTTTTTCCTCGATTTCATCATAAACTTCAGTATTACCCTCTGACACCCCCGATACCCCCTTGCGTTTCAAGTTCAGATCAACATCAGCGAACTGGCAGCCATCTCCAAGTATATAAATATCATTTCTTGATGCTATCCACACATGTGCACCCTTACCACGCTCACTCCTACCTACATAATTCACCCTTCCCTTTCCACAGACCTCGAAATTGCGCTGAAGATTGAAAGGAAACTCATAATTCTTTTCCCCCCTTTCAAACTCTATCACCACTACTCTTTTGAAAGTATTACCCTGACCCCATAATCCCTTTGCCTTAGCTACAGGATATCCCATAGACCTAAGTTTGTCCCTAAGAGAGTTGAAACTCTTCCCCGAAACCGTTCCCTTATTATCTAAGTGATATGGCATGTTAGCCATTATGCAGGTTGCAGGGTACACATATTTCCTCCTCTCAGCTTTCTTAACCCTCTTATCTCTATGCATCTTCTTTTCTACTCTTTACTACTTTTTTGGTTTTTTTAGTTTTTCTGATTGTTTGAAAAAGTACCACATTCTAACCCCTATTTATAGTCCATATTTCATTAAGAACTGAGAAGACAGTATTGAATATGGAACAAGTGTCTATTTTTCCGGAAATTGCTATTAGTAGTATATATTTTCAATTTTTCTTTGGTTGTTTATTTCCAACACACTTCCTCTTAGATTCTTTGAATGACCCTCTTTTCATTTTCAATACAAGCAATCAATTGCATTAAACAGTAGAAGATATTCCCCATAAACAGTAATGCACATTAAAAATTAAATCCTGAAATATCTCATCCAACGCCATTTTTTTTTCGATTCACTCTTTCTGTCTCTGATTCATGAGTCTTCAATTCAATTCTTTCGACTGTAGTTGAAAGCTTCAGTCTTTGTTCATCGCTTCACGCCATCCCCAATTCTTTCTCCCCGAGTTTTTCGTCTTCAGCAAAGCGCATGCAACACAAATATCGATGTGATTTGATTCTTATAGCCCAGTTTTTAGTTTTTTTTGTTAAATGCGTACATTACAAGTACAAAGTGAAACCAAAAAAAAAAAAAAACGAGTATTACAGATCTGACCTTTAATCGTTAATTCATTTGTAGTAAATGTAGATCTTCAGTCGACCTTGAGTGAAACTCCATTGTTTTCACCTTCCGCGATGTTGATTTACCTTGATCGTCCATTGCTGCGGTTTTCTGGGTGAGGATGTGAGGAGATGAGGATGACAATCTGGGTTTTACTTTTGCTCTAACCCTAAAATCTCTAAATGGACCCAAAGTGAATACCGTTTTGCATATGTGAATCTTATTGCCCGATTTTTTATGTTTTTGTTTGTTCCATGGCCCGATGTGAATCTTATGGCTCGATAAGTTGATACACGTATTTTCTAAGTCCGTTTTCATATTACGGGTCACCTTTTTTTTTTTTAAAAAAAAAAAAGACGGACCCGTTTGTTTGAAATTTTTTTTGGCGACAGAATCGTTTTACGTACTACTAATATATTTACACCAAAACATGTATCTTGATGTTATTTACGATAATATTAGTTGGAAAATAAAAATTATTTACTCCGGAATCTATATTTACTACATCTGTAATTATTTTAACAAAATTACTTTTTTTTTTTGGTTCTATAGTAAGAAGTTGAAAGTAGTTCAACCCAAAGAAGTAGTTGAAGTTTTAGTTACACTATGTTTATTCAAGTTGTCTTCTTTTATCTACCTTCATACACACTTCCTCATTCTTTTACGTAAGTTTTGGTATATCTTATTCTCATCCTTTACGTTTATGAAAGTCAATAGCAAGTTATGTACATACTGTTTACCCGATACTCTTCGATCTATATTACGTTTGACCAGTGTGTTGTTTTTAAAATTTTGTAGAACGTCCTCTTCTCTCAACCCCGTGACGTGTCACGGGTATTACACTAGTAATTTATTACTCATAGCATGATTCAAGAGTTTTATTTTCTTAAGAAAGTGAGATAAAGTTGCACAATCTTACGTGTACTTAGTTAATCATATGAGCAATATTTGAATCTCTTATTAAATCAATTATTTATACATTTATTGTGTAAGAAATAAACACGTCTATTTATACTATCATGAAATTTAATTACTCATATCACTATATACACGTTACGTACAATATGTTTTTGAATTATTTATGTCAAATTTGCTCTCTTACTTTACATTGATACGTAAATATTATTTGTCATTTTATTTATTAGTTATTACATTTATAATAATAATAATAATAATAATAATAATAATAATAATCCGTAAATAATATTGTTGAATGCAAAACTTATAGAGTAACAAGGAAATATTTCATATAAATACAAATGAATATTGGTACGAATATATAGTTGAAGATGTACTTGTGTGCGAGGTACTTTAATAAGTCTTTCTAACTATAATGTATGTCTATAATTTAATTTGACGTTTATCGCAAATATTATCTATCTAGAAACATATTCACGTATGTGGATAGTATTCGTTTACTATTATGCATACTAACTTGATGTCATTATCAACGTCACTAAAAATCAACCCGTGCATCCCACGGGCTTTTCAACTAGTATATTAATAAAGCAGAAACTTTTCGAGCGATAATGATTGATCCAAGTTTTTATAATATATTTTTTTAAGTTAAATAAATAATATAAAAATTTGTATATGAAAAAAATCCTACTCCACCTAAGACTCGATTTTTTTAGGGGACTACTCATCGTCGTCGGCGATTTTCTTAAAATCGTCGGCAAATATTATAGTAAATGACCGAATCACCCTCTGTTTAATTACTAACTAAACAAAATCTAAACTAACCTAACTAAATTATATTTAACCTAGCTACTATTATATTATCACGATTTACTAACTAAATTAACGTAATTACTATTATTTAACCTACCACCATTTAACCTAAGGAAATTACAAAGTTCGAAGGTAACACTATTATATTTACATTTAACCAAATCATCATCGGAATAACATCGAAACGCTTATATTTTGATTTTTCCAATAACGTTGACAATTGTCCGGAATGTCGAACACGGTTAACAATTTTCCTTTTGATTTGAATTTGCCGTATACCGAAAATAATTCGGAAGACGACGTCGTTGACGAGGTTAGTTTAATTTCCCTTGTTATGTACGCGGTGTAATTTCATTGGTTATCACGGAAAAAGAAAAGATCGTCGTGATAGACTTTTCAACATAGGCGTGAAAGATAGTCCGGGAATAGCCTATAGGCGTTGCATTTTTATAGCCGTTCCCAACGGAAACGTTGAAACGTAACGTCTGCTTTTACGTGTAGGCGTTGAATTTTAAAGTCTATGCCCAGGCGTAGACTTCGAGTCTTAAAGTCCATGCCCTGGCGTAGACTTCGAGTCTTAAAGTCTATGCCCTGGCGTAGAATCGAGTCTTAAAGTCTATGCCTAGGCGTAGACTTCGAGTCTTAAAGTCTATGCCTAGGCGTGGACTTCGAGTTTTAAAGTCGGGTTTGGGATTTCCGGTGCTTTAGGTTCTGAAATTGGACGATTGTCTTATGTGAACTCCATTGATTTTAGTAGTAACATGATTTCTAAGGTTATTCCAATTGAGATTTGACTTCAAATAACTTGACTGGTGTGATTCCTGAGAATTTGGGGAATCTTCAAAAGTTGAGTTTTCTGATGGATCGTTTTTGTTTTGATCGGATAGAGATGCAATAACTTGTTTTGTTTTGTTTTGATGTTTTTGTTTTGTTTTTGTTTTGTTTTGTTGGGTTGACCGTTTTTGTTTTAAAGTAATTTTTGTTTTGTTTAGTTAAGGAAGAAAAAGGGAGTAAAGGGTAAAATAGGTAAATTATGTAAAATTGTCGACGATTTTAAGTAAATCGCCGACGACGAGAAGCGAAAGTGTTTTTTTAGTTTAAATTAAAGAATATAGGAATTTGTATAGGAAAAAAACAATCCTACCCCATTTAAGACTCTAAAAAATTATCACTATATAAACAGACGACTATCACCTCATAAGGCAACAAAAATTGGACCGCGATAGTGTGAAACGCTTAATTAATTCTGTTTGATAATTGTTTTAATATTTATTTATTTACCCTAAAAAATATAAAATTAATTTTTTTAAATTTTTAAATAATTATTATTAATAATTATTATAGTTTTAATATATATTTTCAAATATATATTTTTAATTTAAATAAAGAATATATAGAAATTTGTGTAGAAGAAAAAATAATCCTACACGAGTATTATGATGAGGTGATAAAATTTTATATAAATAAAAGCAATAATTCGTTCTTAGATATTAATCAACAATCTTTTGAATCTTAAAAAAGTTTCTGAGATTACAAACTTAAGTAAAGATTATCCAACATCGAAAAATTATGATGAGGTGATGAAATTCTCTATTATAAATAATAGTAATCATTCGTCAAATTGATGAAATTCTATATTATAAACCAGATTTCATATTATTTTTTTGAGAAAAAAGTGATGAATTTATTACGCACTCCATAAAAGTAGTAAAATTTATTTTACATCGAAAAATTATAATAAGATGATGTAGTCAAAATCAAAATATATACTCGTTTCGGACACTATTTTTTGCCCCATTTCAGCTGATGGAAAAGAGAAATCATTTGTGTTTAAATATTAATCGAAAAATTTTGAGTTCTTATTTTTTTTAATGATTAAAACTAAGTAGAATTATCGTATATCGAAGAATTATAATGAGGTGATAGAAATTATATATAACAAAGAAGAGAGACATCATTCGTTTTTAGATATTAACCAAAAAAATTGTAGTCTTATAAAAGCCCTAAAAGCTACTTATAAATTTAAGTAAAAATTATCCAACATCAATAAATTATATAAGGTGATGAAATTCTACTATATAAATATAAGTAATCATTCGTTATTAGATATCAATAAGAAATCTTTTGAGTCCTAAACTATAAATTCAAGTAAAATTATCTCACATCAAAAAATTATAAGTTGATTGAATTTTATAATTCCTATATAATTAAGAGTAATCATTCGTATATCTAAACCTGAAATCTTTCGAGTCCTAAAAGTGATTTTAAGACTATAAACTTAGAGTAGAATTATCCACATAGAAAAATTACGATGAGGTGATGAAATTGTACATCATCATCAATAAGAGAAATTTTTCGCTTTAGATGTCACTTTTTTTTAGTCTTATAATAATAACTTTTAAAACTATACATTGAAGTAAAAATTATCCACATCGAAAAATTATAATAAGGTGAGGAAATTCCATTATATAAATAAAACTAATTTATCATATTTAGATATCAATCATAAATCTTTTGAGTCCAAAAAGAAGTTCTTAAAATTATAAATTTAGGTTGAATTATCGTACATCAAAAAATTGTGATGAGCTTATGAAATTTTATACTATATCATAAATTAGAAAAATCATTCGTTTTAGATATTAACGAAAAATCTTTTGAGTCTTATAACAACTCTTAAGTCTTAAGGCTATAAATTAAAGAAAAATTATCCCACACCGATAAATTATAATAAGATGATGAATTTGTATTATATAAATAAAAGGAATCATCCATCAACCAGAAATCTTTTGAGTCATAAAAAGAGTTCAAGTAAAATTATCCCACATCGATAAAGTATGCTGAGGTGATGAAATTTTATATCATAAATAAAAGAAATCATTCATCCTTATATATCATTATATCAACAAAAAAAAATTCTAGGAATAACAAAACGTACATAATCAGTGTACTTATTATTATATTTCGTAAAAGATACTTGAAAAGTCTTGTTAATTTTTTAAAATGTAATTGTTATAATTTATTACTAATAGCATGATTCAAGATTTTTATTTGTGTAAGAAAGTGAAATAATGTAAGAGATTTATATTTGACAGTTTATAAAAATTTTCTCAAAGTGTTGCACAATCTTACGTGTACTTAGTTAATCATATGAAATATTATAATCCCCTACTAGATCAATTATTTATATATTTATTGTGTAAGAAATAAACACATCTATTTTTACACGCTACCTAAAAATATGTTTTTGAATTATGTATGTCAAATTGGGTCTCTTACTTTACATTGATACGTAAATTGGGTTCTCCTTTTTCTTGAATAAGTCCCATTGTGTTTGGGCACTGATACGAAGGAAATGGAAAAAAGGTATGGGGCATTTGATGTCTTTTTAAGAAAAACTAGTTTGCGTGCCCGTGAAATTCACGGGGCTAGCATTGGTATATTTGTGTGACCTTCCTTTACCGCAGTACCTTCTTTGTGAGCGTTTGTTATGAACCTAGAGATCAATTGGTGAAAGAGTGAAAATTCTTAATGGTTGGTTTTGTTACGTGAAGTTGTGTAAACCCCAAGTATAAGCGTAAGGTAGAGAACAAAACAATGCTAGTAAATAAGGAATGTGCGAATCTGGGTAAGGCACACCAAATCTTGTTGAACCAATTGGAATATAGTTCGTGATAGTTGAAAAATGGTACTTATATAAGAATCCTTTACTGTAATACGACACATTTAACTAACAATAATACGTAAATAATTTTTCAACCAATGCTTGTAGGCTGCTTAATTGTGCTCCTCTTAAGTGTGGTGTGATGTTGTTGGTCTCATTCGCTTTCCAGCCTTGCTAATCCCCTTCATGTTTGTTTCTTTCGCTTTAGGTTCATCTTTGCAGTACATTGTAGACAGATTATGGTCGATTTGCGTAATGAAGCAAATGTAATGATTATTTGTAAATGTAATTTGTTTTGTAATTACTGTTTCGGACGCTCTGAATTTTCTGTTTTATGTGGGGTATTGAGGAGCATCTCGTCTTCTGCCGAGTCTATGGTAGTATTTTTTCCTCGTTTCCTTCTATGCGCTGCAGGTTATTTTTGTTTCTGTTGTGAATATCATTGACATTGTCAGCAGTTGGGTCATGTAGCAAAGGAAACTTCACTTTGCCTTTCTGGCAGCTGATACTAAATTTAGGTTGTCCGTGTTTGGTACGCTTACCAACTGACTCCTCAATCCACACAACCGCACCACAAAACTCACATGTCCCGTTAGGGCCACCAAAGCACCAAGGTTCAACAAAAACTTCTGTGAAAAAATATGGCAATAAGTTGCAAACAAGGGACAATGTATGTTGGGGCTTTAATTGTATTAAAGCATACTTTTAGTATTGCTGATGGAGCCTGTTTGGGTTGCAGATTGGGTTGCTGTATATGCAGGAGTGAAAGAGAGGTTAGGTGATAAATGACATTGTTAACTGTTCTGAGCACAACAATAGGGCAGCGGAATGTACCAATAGTTTCTGTGCATTGGAGGTTGCTATTTGGTCCTCATAGGCGGCGACCGACTACTGGACGCATCGGCAACAGGTTGAGCATTGTCTTTTTTAACGTTGGACCGCCTCTTCGAGGCACCGGTAATAGCTGTTTGTTTTTTGTTCTTCCGACCCGGTCGACTCGCGGTGTTCCTGCTAAATGGGGGGCTGCAACTTGTGGCTGGGCTAAACAAAGGGTTCCTGTATATATGTAGTTACAAAAGGGAGCAAGGCGGCCAAATGGAATTAATAATTGTTTCTATCTAAGAGCAACAGTTATGTAGGGTAGTAGAGTGTACCAATAATGTTGAGGGTAGGGGCAAGTTCAAGGGGCTGTTTGCAAATCGCTCGGCGACTGGGTTCTCCAGCTTCAGACGTGCTTTCTTCCTTCTTAGCGCAGGGCTGGGTTGTGGATTGAGCGGTAACATTTCCTGCCTTTTTTTTTCTTCCGGCTCGGTTGCCCAGTGGATCCTTCTGCCGATGTGATGTTTTTCCTCTTCGTACCCCTTCCTGACCGACTTGGAGGCGGTGGAAGTCTGGATTTTCTCATTTGGTCCAAAATATTTCTTCTTGAGTGCCTATTTCTCTTTGTTAGATGAGCGTATAAGCGACGAATGTGAGGATTCAACCCCAACTGTGGTTGTGGCTGCATTGGAGGCTGTGGTTGCGGCGGGGTAATCCTAGGCTGGGCAGCCCTTTGACTGGAGGCTGTGTCGCCTCTCATGCTTGCAAGAATGCACTTTCTTGTAAATCTATTCATACGCGTCTGATTTCTATCAAGTCCAACGGCGTTGTTTGGCTCTTCCGCCGCCCGTATATCGTCCATTTCACGGGCTAGTGTTGGATTCCAAACTGCAAAGGCATGACCTGGTATTGGGTGAGTAAATAATAAATAAGAGCAGGAAGATACGGACTATAAATCATCTATGTTACAGTATTAATCGACTCCGCTGAGGTCAATAGTAATAGGTCACCATTTTGCTACAGGGCTCCAAAAGATAGATATTTCAGAACTCGAGACTTTGTTCTCAGCTGGTACTGATGCAAGTGGTGGAGGTAAAGTAGGTGTTCGACGCGGCCCCAACATAAATAATCCATAAAATGTGCAGCTGGTAGTGATGTTCAACTATATGCTCTTATCTTATACTCGTATGGAGTATCAAGTGGTTATCTAATACTAACTGATTTTTCTTTCTCCTCTTTCAGGTTGATTTACGGAGAGCAAATAACTGTGAAATAATGCTTACGAAAATAATTTGATTGTTGTGTAAATAATTAATCGGAAATGCTCTGCTAAGTCAGGGTATACATATAAATAATTCGAATTACCAAGAATATACCGTACACAAACTCTACAGGAACGAAGCATGAACCGACAAATTTCCGTGAAGGTAATAGAAGCACCTTCAATTTCAGTAATCTAATTGGCTCCGCTCAGGTTTGTGCAGGAATGATTATGGACGCACACATACTTATACACTCCCCTGTATTGCCTACATTTAGCTATACTAATTGTAAAGCTCCATTGGCCTTTCTCTACTTCAACATCAACATTCAATATCATTGATAAGTGTCATTTTTAGTGCCTATTTTGTAGTGTTTTGGTCCCATTTTCCTTGTAGAATCGCTCCTTGGGAGCGGTTTAGGGGCTTCTTATGCTTCCTTTAGTTCGTTTCAGGTTCCCGAGACCGATTTGGAAGAGTTGGAGCGATTCCGACTCAATACATACACATTTTGGAGCCAACGGAGTAGAGGAACGATGACTCGATGTCTTGGAATCGACCCCGAGACCTTGGGACCCAATCCCGAGCCTCCAAGACCCGATCCCGAGTCCCGAGAATCGGTGGGAAGCCCATGAGAGGCAAGGAAGGACCAAAGAGCTCTTAAGGGAGGCCTACAAAGACCCATCCCGTTCGGGATGGCCTCATCCCGTCCGGGATGAAGGAGGAACGAAGTGCAGCTACTGGGGGCTGTTCCGGATCGGGAACATAAAATCCCGATCGGGAATTCCCATAATCCCGATCGGGAATTTCTTTCCCGACCGGGAAAAGCTCCAGCTCGCCCGCCTTCAATTCTTTTCTTCTCCTTTTCATTTGTAACTCTATATATACTCTTCCCTTGTTATGTTAAGCATATACACTTCATTAGAGACTAAACCCTAGACTACTTTAGGTTAGATTAGATTAGATTAGTGTAGATTAGTCGGTAATTAGTAGTTAATCTTAGTTTAAGCTTGTAATATTGGATCTCTTGAAGAATCCATCCAAGATTGACAACCTTGGTGGAATTATTTGGGTTTTCTTATATACAAGTGTTCTCCTTTTCCATTTCCTTTGTAGTATGGTATAATCTTCTCATCTTTTTACTCTTAATCTTGTTTGTTCATTAAAGTTTGCGTCTTTTGTTCTTAGTTCATCATTTTCACTAGTTTGTTCATGTTTGTTTTGATTATTATGTTGTTTCATGTTGTTAGTGTTAGTTTTCCTTTAGATATGTTAGAGTAATGTCTTGCTAGGGTTAGTAAGGCGATTAGGGTGTTAATTGGGTGATTAAGGGTTTGGTTAGAGATGTTGGTGGAAGATTTGGGTTTCTTCTTGTTTGATGCACATCACATGTTTGTGGAATTGCTTGAATGACTAAGTATGTACGAATGCTTGTTTTCTTGCCTTTCTTTTGTGGGTGTTAGTTTTCTGTGGGTTCGGTCCCCTCATTAAGTTGCGAGAGCCCGGTGAGGACGACCCCTAGGTCTTTCTAAGTAGCGAGAGCCCGGATTCGACCTAGGACCATAGCGCGCTAGAACCCCGTTTGTGTTGTGTACCGCCGAGATGGGTTCTAGGTGGAACCTCTAGGTGAGTCTAAGATGCGAGAGCCCGGACCAACCTAGATTACCCTACTACCTCCTTCACTCTAATCCTCCCTTGACCATTCCGTTACCCCTTTGACCCCGACCTAATCCTAGCCCGTTTTCCTTTGTTTTCTTTCTCCTTAGCCTTAGTTGTAGTCTAGTCTTCTCCCCCTCTATCATTCTTTAGTGTAGCTCGTTGACTTAGTCTAGTATTTGGGCCGACCTAGTCTAGACGCCTCTTACCGTCCCCGTGGATTCGACCCGACTTACCCTATCTACCCTAGTTAGGTTAGCCGGTTATATTATTGTTGGCTAGGGACGTGACGAATCCCTTACCATCAATTTGGCGCCGTTGCCGGGGACGGTGCTAGTTTAGACTTTGTTTTCCTTTTTGCTTGACTTTGTCTTTGTGTTTGTGTTTTCTTTTTTCTTTTGTTACCTTGCTTCTTGTGTGTGTGGTTTATTTCTCTCATGTCTAGTGCCCAAAAAGCACTAGACTTCTCACGTTTGTTCTTAGTCTACAGTTTGTGCTTAGAGGTGGTGATTATCTTCTTCTTGCAACTCAGAGCCGCTTAAACGGACGGTTGCTAGAATGAGTGGTTTCCAACCGGGTATGGACTACGATTTTCGAGCGAGCATGGGGTTTGATCTAAACTCCACACACTCGGGAGCCGATATGAGCTACCACTCTTCTCCTATGAACCAAGGGTATGACATGACGTCCCCCTACCATCAAGCTTCTTGGGGTAATCAAGATGGGTATGATCCTCAAGAGTATGAAAACGGCTACCAACAAGTGGACGATTATCATTCCTACGATCATGGTGGCTATTACTCAAGCTATGATTGTGAACCCACCATGTTCGATCAAGATCCACCTTATGGAAGCCAATACCCGCAATATTACCCTCCACCCCAACCACAATATGAACCCTATGACCCACAATACTACCAATCATCCCAACCTTGCTACCAACAATATGATGCCCCACCCCTTGGGCATCATCAAGATTTTCAAGGAGCTTTACAAGACTCCAATGACCACCAATCGCTAAACTCGGAGTTGCATCAATCGATTCTTCAAATGCAAAAAGACCGACAAGAAATGGCCATCCTAACGAAAAAGAATTATGAACTCTTGGCCAAGCTCCAAAGGGAATTTGAAGAACTTCAATCGTCTACCCAAAAAGAGACGAATGAGGATGTGACCCTTGGTGAAGGCATTCTTGGTGAGGAATTGGAGAAGGATAGTGAGTGGGATGGTTTGGTGGAGTTTGTAGAGTTGTGGGGTGAGATTGTTAGCCTCGAGTTGCCCTTGTGCGATAATTTGGATATGCATCAAGAGCCCCTTGCTAGTACACCGAGAGATGGTTCGGAAGAGATTGAAACCGCCGGTAGAAGTTTCAATTCTCTCCTCCATGATGATGTGGGGCCGAGTGATGATGATGGGGAACCACAACTTGAGGCAAGTGTGGGGGTGTGCAACGAGGAAGTGAGGCCAAAACCGCTTTTTGTGCCTTGTTTCTTGGAGGTGAAGCTTGCTTGTGATTTGAGGCAATGCTTAAGGAAGAAGAGTTCGGTGAAGCTCGTAGGATGGAGAGACCCCGGAGACAACTTTGAAGATGATGTCGGGTCTTGGGAATCCTACTTCTTGCCTCCTCCTTGGAGGCCGTGGAGGTCGGTTAAGCTCGAACGCTTCTTGGGCCTTCACTACGATGTCGGTAGCGCGTTCGACTTGCTCCTCCATGCCCTTGAGGGCTACGGTTGAAGAATGGAGTCCACCATCCTAGGTTTGACGGAGTTCCTAAAAGAACCGTCATGTTGTATATTCCCCTCCTCTCTTCTTTAGAGTACTTGTGCTTGTAATTGTGTTTTATCTCTTGATTTTGGTAGTTTTGTGATATTCTTGTAATTGATTTGGTATTTTGATGAGCGATGTGAGGGAGTGAATTTGATGTTTTGTTTGAGTTTATTGTGATAGGTGAAGTGAAGGTGACTCCTAGAAAGGAGTGGTCGATGATGGAGTTTGGTTTGCGAGCGAGGAAGTCGGTTTTTGAAGCTTTGATGAGCTTTTGGGCTTGGGGAAGCAAAGAAGACTCATCCCGACCGGGAAGAGGGCTTCCCGATCGGGAAGGATGAAGAATCCCGATCGGGAAGGAGCCATCCCGATCGGGATGAAGGTGCTGAAATTCGGACTTACTGGAGTGTGTTCCCGACCGGGACGAGAGCTTCCCGATCGGTAAGGGTTCACCAACCCGATCGGGACCATCCATCCCGACCGGGATGGTCCCTTTGTCTCCACCCATCCATTATGCCCCCTCCCATCCTCCCTACTCCTCCTTACTCCTATCATATGACCCGTACACCTCACTTTACACGCCGAGATCCACATCAAATCCCACCCCCTACCATTACTACCCCAACCATGCGATTTTATCTAGCTTGAAGGAGAATGACAAAGACGACAAGCAACGCGCCCACGTTGATCTATGAGACGATGGAGCGAGTGAGTTACTCGACGATTGGTTTTGGTAACTATCCTCACTTTTCCGTCTTTTATTGCTTGCTTTTCTCTTGTTTATCCCCTTCCCTTATCTTTTATGTCATGGTGGCCTTCAAGGCCTTGGTATATGTTGCTCCCGATACTCGATGATGTGACTACATCGACAGTCATTTCAAAATCCAAAATTTTACAAGTTTTTCACTTTCTTTTTTTGAGGATTTAGTCGGATTTAGGCGGAATCCGGGCTAGGTGACTTGATTACACCTAGCCCTCCCCTCCCATTTCCTTTTATTTCCTTCTTTTTATTTTCTTCCCCCATCCATATCTTTTTCTTGTCTCGGCCCATGGTGACTTGACTACACCCCGGCCGGACACCTTCTACCCATTTCTTCACTTTATTTTTGATTTTTAGCTTTATTTTCGTAGTTTCTTTTCTTTTTCTTTTGTCTCTCCGCACCCTACGATCGAGCATGAGGACATGGCTCGATTTAAGTGTGGGGGAGCGATATTCTAGTATAGTTAGTTTTATTTTCGTAGTTTTTCCGAAAAAATCTTTAAAAACCATAAAAATTTGAAAATTTTTCATAAAAATCAAAAAGATTTTTCTTTTGTGTGTTTTCATTTTGTGTCTTTGTGTCGTATATTTTTTTTTTGTGCGTGTTTTGCCTCCCTTTGTCCTTATAGGTTACTTTAATCGCCAATGACTTTGGAAAGCTCTAAAGACTTCCGGTAACATCTTATCCCTTTTTCTTCTTTATCTCTTACGAAGTTTGGAGGAGATTGTGATGTTGTGTGCTCGGGTGGAGCTTTGTGCATATTGGTGGGTGATTTGGTGACTTGTTTGGATGATCGGGGTGGTGTTTGTGTTGTGTTTGTGTTTGTTTTGTGTTGTTCTTGTTTTTGTTGCTTTTGCCTTTGTTTCTTTTCATTTTGTTTTCGTCATGTCTTCATTTTGTGTTGTGTTGTGTCTCGTGTAAATGGTTTTCGAAAACCCGGTTTAGAGAATAGTGTGTGAGTGTGTACTTTCCCTTCCTAGTAGTGTAAATCGAGTCTTGGACTTTAATCTAGTAGAATGACCTTAAATCAATGAATTCGTTGGTCCTTTACCTTGAGTCCACCTAGCTTACTAGGAATTTACTACGGGATTTGCACTTTTGACCATTATGACCACCCACGGTGTGAAAAGGCCTTGGTTACCGAGTCTCGTCCCCTAGGTGACCGTGTTTAGGATTGTCTTGATTAGTCCAAGTTCTTCACTTTTTGTGGGTTTGAAAGGGAATGCGCAACCCCGACTTACCCATTCACCTACCTCCTACACATTCCACACAAATAAAATGCGAATTGTTGATTCTCCCTTTCTTGTTATTCAATGAAAGTGCCAAAAAATGCCATATCTTGCCAAAAGGGCAAAGAAAAAGAAAAAGAAAGAAAAGAATGAAAGAAAGAAAAGAATGAAGAAAAAAGAAAAGGCACAAAAGCCAAAAAGAAAATAGAAAAGAAGAAAAAGCATGGCATGGCAAAACAAATCAAAAACGTCAAAAGGAAAGAAAATGCCAAAAAGAAAACCCGTCTCACAAAAACATATCCTCTCAAAATAAGCCTTTTTCCGACTTTTGCCGTGAAGAGCCTACCAAAGGACCGAGTCTCGAGGAAGGATGATAGCGGCATTAGTCGGTCTTCCCTCATTTTGCATGTTTTTCACCTTTTTACTTGGACTAGTTAGGCGGTTTTGGACACGGGATGACCCTCTTGGCTCACGCTAAAGGGGGCGGGGTCTCACTTACCTACAGTGTCGACTAACACCGTGGTTCTTCACTTTTCCACTCCGCCGATCGTCCCGTAGTACGTTTTTAGAAAGTTAGGAGGACCTAGGTAAGTTACCAACGTTTTTGTTGCTTTATCGTCATACTATTAGGGTTTAGTGCACCTTGGTTTGTATGTCTAGCTTGGGAACGTTTTCGCTTACCTAGAGTCCTAAACCGGTGTTTCATTCACCGCTTTTAGAGGGAAGCGGTATTTCTTTTGTTTTGGGTGCAACCGATTATGTGTTTGTTTGTGTGTTTTGTGTCCGGTTGCATCCACAGTTTTGTCGCAAGACCCAACTTGCCTTGCGGAGTGCACTTGTCCTCTAAGTGCACTCGCGTGAGTTGAAGGGGCGTAGGTTGCGCTAATACCCACTCGGATAGTTTAGTAGTTAGTTTGTGCTTACTCGAGGGCGAGTAAGGGTTAAGTGTGGGGGAGTTGATAAGTGTCATTTGTAGTGCCTATTTTGTAGTGTTTTGGTCCCATTTTCCTTGTAGAATCGCTCCTTGGGAGCGGTTTAGGGCTTCTTATGCTTCCTTTAGTTCGTTTCAGGTTCCCGAGACCGATTTGGAAGAGTTGGAGCGATTCCGACTCAATACATACACATTTTGGAGCCAACGGAGTAGAGGAACGATGACTCGATGTCTTGGAATCGACCCCGAGACCTTGGGACCCAATCCCGAGCCTCCGAGACCCGATCCCGAGTCCCGAGAATCGGTGGGAAGCCCATGAGAGGCAAGGAAGGACCAAAGAGCTCTTAAGGGAGGCCTACAAAGACCCATCCCGTTCGGGATGGCCTCATCCCGTCCGGGATGAAGGAGGAACGAAGTGCAGCTACTGGGGGCTGTTCCGGATCGGGAACATAAAATCCCGATCGGGAATTCCCATAATCCCGATCGGGAATTTCTTTCCCGACCGGGAAAAGCTCCAGCTCGCCCGCCTTCAATTCTTTTCTTCTCCTTTTCATTTGTAACTCTATATATACTCTTCCCTTGTTATGTTAAGCATATACACTTCATTAGAGACTAAACCCTAGACTACTTTAGGTTAGATTAGATTAGATTAGTGTAGATTAGTCGGTAATTAGTAGTTAATCTTAGTTTAAGCTTGTAATATTGGATCTCTTGAAGAATCCATCCAAGATTGACAACCTTGGTGGAATTATTTGGGTTTTCTTATATACAAGTGTTCTCCTTTTCCATTTCCTTTGTAGTATGGTATAATCTTCTCATCTTTTTACTCTTAATCTTGTTTGTTCATTAAAGTTTGCATCTTTTGTTCTTAGTTCATCATTTTCACTAGTTTGTTCATGTTTGTTTTGATTATTATGTTGTTTCATGTTGTTAGTGTTAGTTTTCCTTTAGATATGTTAGAGTAATGTCTTGCTAGGGTTAGTAAGGCGATTAGGGTGTTAATTGGGTGATTAAGGGTTTGGTTAGAGATGTTGGTGGAAGATTTGGGTTTCTTCTTGTTTGATGCACATCACATGTTTGTGGAATTGCTTGAATGACTAAGTATGTACGAATGCTTGTTTTCTTGCCTTTCTTTTGTGGGTGTTAGTTTTTTGTGGGTTCGGTCCCCTCATTAAGTTGCGAGAGCCCGTTGAGGACGACCCCTAGGTCTTTCTAAGTAGCGAGAGCCCGGATTCGACCTAGGACCATAGCGCGCTAGAACCCCGTTTGTGTTGTGTACCGCCGAGATGGGTTCTAGGTGGAACCTCTAGGTGAGTCTAAGATGTGAGAGCCCGGACCAACCTAGATTACCCTACTACCTCCTTCACTCTAATCCTCCCTTGACCATTCCGTTACCCCTTTGACCCCGACCTAATCCTAGCCCGTTTTCCTTTGTTTTCTTTCTCCTTAGCCTTAGTTGTAGTCTAGTCTTCTCCCCCTCTATCATTCTTTAGTGTAGCTCGTTGACTTAGTCTAGTATTTGGGCCGACCTAGTCTAGACGCCTCTTACCGTCCCCGTGGATTCGACCCGACTTACCCTATCTACCCTAGTTAGGTTAGCCGGTTATATTATTGTTGGCTAGGGACGTGACGAATCCCTTACCATCAATCATAGAGGAAGAACCTCAATTTAACCGATAAAAAACAACGACCAAATAGCGTAAATCTTACCGACGAAGAATGATGCAATTGGAAGCAACTTTCGGAGCAAATTGACGGTAACACTATAGAGGGACGAAAAGAGGAAGGCAAGTGAAGGTCTCATTTTCAAATTTGTATGAACTTGGAAAGTATAAATTTAGTCAAATGACTTCTGAGCTTCGGATGCCATCGTAACCGCGAGAAATTTAATGGAGGAGAACTTTAATGGAGGATTAAATGAGTTGTAATGGAGGGCGATTTCATTTCGAGGTGAAGGAAGAGGGGAGTAGATTATTAAGCATTGATTAGACTTTCATTTAGGGGATTAGGATCGCTTTCATTTGGCATGCCACGTGTCGGCCTCTGAGGGCTTGCTATCCTAATTAACTAAGAAAGGATGACTTTTTATTATTTTATATAGATGTGGGTAAATTAAGTGTAGTTAAATGAGTGAAGGTAAGAGGAATATGAGGGTAAAATAGTAAAAAATATTTTAAAACTTTACCTTATTGAGAGAAATGGGGCAAACCCAAAAAAAGGCCCAAAGAGAAATACGAGGCTTATTCAAGAAGAAGGCGAGTATTACATTTATAATAATAATAATAATAATAATAATAATAATAATAATAATAATAATAATGATAATAAGGGAGTGGGGGCCCAGATAGTATCTCGGCTTCCCTCTAACTTCTTGTAATTTGTTCTGGTGTTTAATACAAGTTCCGTTTTTATAATAATAATAATAATAATAATATTATGAGGGGGCGAGTATTTCAAGAAGAAGAAGCCATCCTAATCCGCCTGTTCCCAAGTTTTTGAGGGGGACATTTTTGGAGATCATGCTGTGTCGTGTGCTGGTACCGTTGGTATTAAGCATAGACATAACCTGGTTCGCGACACCCTTTTGGATATCTGCTTCCGATCTTGTATTTCGGCCGGTAAGGAGGTAGGTGTCGGTTTGATTGATGGGCACGACTGACCCCTACGCCCGGCGGATTTGCTTCTTTATTCCTGGGATAGGTGGCGGGATGTGTGCGTCGATCTGACGGGGTCGTCCCCATTTACTCAGTCTGCGATGATGGATTTCCTGCCTGGTCGTGCGGTCGTTGACGCCGCTCAGCGTAAGTGCGCCAAGTACGAGGATTTGTGCACCAAGATTGGTTATGGGTTCCTGCCTTTCTCCTTCTCTTCACTTGGGGAGCTTGATGCAGAGGCTGTTGCGTTGCTCAAGCGGATTCAGAAGTTCTCTATCGCTCAGGATGCGGGGGCTCGCACAGCTGCTTTTATTTTCACTAGACTTAGTTTCGCTATTGCTAAGGGAGTGGGTGCCCAGATAGTATCTCGGCTACCCACTAACTTCTTGTAATTTGTTTCGTTATTAATGCAAGCTCCAGTTTATAATAATAAAAAAAAATCATAATAATAATAATAATAATAATAATAATAATAATCTGTAGATAATATTGTTAAATACAAAACTTACAGAGTAACAAGTAAATATTCAATACAAAAGGGAAAAGTCCCATGGTACCCTCGAACTATGTGACATTACACATGGTACCCCTGCTTTTAAGTTTGTTCCCATGGTAACTTTGAGTTTTATAGTTTAGTTCACGATTTGACCTTACCCAAATTTCTGTCATGACGCCGTTAAATTATGACCAAAATTAATTACATTACTCAACAACTACTTTCTTCAAAAGGAGAGGGGTTCCCATGGTACCCCTAAGTTTTCATAGTTATTCCCATGGTACCCTTAAGATTTCACAGTTGTTCTCATGGTGCCCTTAAGTTTTTCATAGTTGTTCCCATGGTACCCCTGAAAGGAAAGCAATGACTAGTTTACTGAACTAGCCATTTCACAAGTTCTTATAAATTCACTTTCCTTTCTATTTTGGCAGAAAAAGAACAAACAATCCACACTTACTCACTCAACCTTTTCACCTCTTTCTTCACTTGTACGAAAAAATGGAAAAAATTGATGTTTCCGGACGATCGAGCTTCAAGGTTATGGTGATGATGTTTTTCCTTTTTTTGTACAAGTGAAGAAGGAGGTGAAAAGGTTGAACAAGGATTGTGTGATCTTATTCTGCTAAAATAGAAAGGGGAATGAATTTATAAGCACTTGTGTAACGGCTAGTTCAGGAAACTAGTCGTTGCTTTGCTTCAATGAGTCGTTGCTTTTCTTTCAGGGGTACCATGAGAACAACTATGAAAACTTAAGGAGACCATGGGAACAACTATGAAAATTTAGGGGTACCATGGGAACCCCTCTTCTTTTGAAGAATGTAATTAATTTTGGTCATAATTTAACGGCGTCATGACAGAAATTTGGGTAAGGGCAAATCGGGAACTAAACTATAAAACTCAAGGTTACCATGTGAACAAACTTAAAAGCAGGGGTACCATGTGTAATGTGACATAGTTCGAGGGTACCATGGGAAATTTCCGATATAAATATAAATGAATATTGGTACGAATATGTAGTTGAACATGTACTTGTGTGCGAGGTACTTTAATTAGTCTTTCTAAAAAGTCTAACTATAATGTACGCCTATAATTTAAGGATGTTACTCTTCGCAGTACGCATTTTACTCGACGCAGTACCGTTTTTCCGATTTTGCCCCTCTCATTTCCCCCTCCCTCAAATTCATCCTTTTGTTTTTCTCTCTTTTGTTTTTCCCTTCTCCATATCTACTCTACTCAACGCAGTACATCATTTTTTTACTTTTACGCAGTACATTTTTTTTTTACTTTTACGCAATACATTTTTTTTGTAGTATATTTATTTTAAAATTTCATGCAATACATTTACTTTAATCTTTGATATAAAGTATTTTTTTTAACTTTATCAACACAGTAGGTTTCTTTTATCACGGAATAAGCATGTTTTTTTTCAATTTTGACGCAGTACAAGAATAAGAAGAAAAAAAACACAGTATACAAGTCTCCGTACAAAACAATGAAAAAGTAACCTTCAAGACTATCGAAATTTTCTTTCTAACACTCGGTATATACTCAGTTCATAACTGTATTACACTATTCAATTGCATACTTCCAATTAATACGCAGTATTAAAATATTAAATCCAAGAATTGAGTTTCTAAACCAAAGAATTTGAAAGTATAGTGTTTACTAGAACCCTAATTTCAATAACAATAAACAAAAAAATCGATTATTTTGAACTTTGAAACAAAAAACCCTAATTTCAATAATTAATGATAATTAATGATTGATAACTATTCTTCAATCAAAATCGTATCCATGATCTATTAAATTTGATAAATTGAATGAATGTGTAGTTAGATTTGGAGGTATTCAATGATAATGGAAAAAAGAGAGATAGTTTTTAGGGTTAGGGTAGAGAGGGTAAGAGAAGAATGAAATTAGGTTTCTTTTCTGACAAGGGTATGCAATGGAAAAATATGGGTAAAAAGTACAGTGTCGGGTAAAATGCGTACTACGAAGAGTAACTCCGTAATTTAATTTGATGTTTACCGTACATATTACCTACCTAAAAACACATTCACGTATGTAGTATTCGTTTACTATTATGCATACTAACTTCATGTCATTATCAACGTCACTAAAAATCGGTCCGTGCATCGCACGGGCTTTCCAACTAGTATATATTAATAAAGCAGGAACTTTTCGAGCGATTGATTGGTCCAATTTTTTTAATATATATTTATAAAGTTAAATAAAGAATATAAAAATTTGTATATGAAAAAAAATTCTACTCCACATAACACTATTTTTAAAAAATTTAAATAAAGAAAATAGGAATTTTGCATAGGAAAAAAACAATTCTACCTGTAGACACCAACATTTTGACCGCCAGGCGTCTATAGTAGTTCCAAAAAAACACCCGATGATGATCGAACGTAAACATGACTTAATACGCTCGACTTTCGGACTCGGAATCAATAGTAGTTGGCGCGAGCTTTTAGCGGAGTAAATTTTTTGCCAAACCGACCTCAAATTCAGGCCCAGTGGGTCATTTCCAGTCAAATAAGACTAATTTGTGTCAAAACCGTCACCAAGGTGTAGACACCCGCATTTTGACTGCCAGGTGTCTATGGTAGTTTCCAAAAAACACCCGATGATGATCGGACGCTAACGTGCTCTAACGCGCTCGGATACGGGCTCGAAATTAATAATGTCCGGCATGGGCTTTTAAGGGAATACAAACCTCACAAAACCAACCTCAAATTCAGGCCCAGTGGGTCGTTCCGAGCAAAATAAGACTAATTTGGGTCAAAACCGACACCAAAAATAAAACCCGTCTTTTAGCGACAGGGTCAAAACCCGGTCAAGACGAACACGACACACAAAACGACCTGATACATTCTCGAAATTTGCGCCAAATTCAAAATCAGCCAAATCAATTCAAAATCAATCCAAAATCAATCAAGAGCAATCAAGGCCAATCACGCCTAAAATTTTGCGGCCTGATTGATCCACTCGGTCGAGTGGATTGACCCACTCGATCGAGTGGAGCCTCAAAAAACCGGTCCAGGTTCATTTGCTAGGGCTGTAACACCCGCTATTTTTCCTAAGCATTTTCATTCTTTCCGTTAGGACTCCGTCTTAACTCTGTCACTTTGGGCCTCATATTTCATCATTTTACTAAGCTCTATTTTAATTTTTGAGTTTAATAATTTTTATTTTTAATTTTAAAGATTTAAATTCTTTTTAAATCCATTTATTTGGTTTCTCCGTAAACTAATTAAATTTCCGCAAAGAATTCTATTTCTCTTCGAATTGACGTTTTTAAGCTCGGATTTAAGTCATTCCTTTTCCTAAAAGTGTTTAAATACATTTATCTAATATTTTCAACTAGTAAATATTTTATTTACAAAAATTTAGTTGTTAATGATTTTTATTACGAAACTTCGCGAATAAATATTTTCTTACGCGAGGTTTACTCAAATTACTTTGAAATGCCTTTAACTATTTTACGGTTATACTTTTTATCAACTTATAAATTATTTGAGACCATTTTCTTACATTTTGGACCGACTAAGCTTTTGGTCACAAGTTTTACTACGTATTATTAATACGTTTCATTTTATCACGTTAAAACGTAAACGTAAGATTAATTCTTTTTCATTCATTTGAGGCTTTATTGTCGAGACTCTTCATCCTCCTCCTCCTTCATTTGGCTGGCCATTTCATGTGGGATAAGCTTTGTTTTTATCAACTCATTCACTCTCATTTATGCTCACAAACCCTTCCATCCCCTTCATTCATTTTGGTCATAAAAAAAAATATATTCATCATCTTTTTTCTCCTTCTTGGCCGAGTATTCTCTCCTCCTCCTAGCCTGATTTTTACTCCATTTCGAGTCACAATCGCATCGTTTTTATCGTCATATTAATCATCTTTCCGATTCCTTCGTTAAGGTAATAATCGACGTCGTTTTCGATCATTATTTACCTTGATTTTTGTTAGTTTTCTCATGGTATTTTTCTGCCATGATTTTCTTGTTTGGTAGGATTTGTGGACGATCCCGAGGCCGACGAATATATAATCGATTCAGACTTGGAGTAGAGGTAACGTCGATGTTACTCGGTATTTCATGATTTTAATTGTGTTTTTGCATGTATATATTTTTACGTTTTATTTTGACAATATATGTTTGTCACCAAATCTGGAAAAATTTTAAAAGTTGAAAATTTGCATGTTTCGGTATTTTTATCGCTTTTACGAGATTAACGATTAAATCGTCATATTAATTTGTAAAATCATAATATTCGGCCTAAACATGTAATATATGTTTATATTCTGTAAAAATGATATTTTTGATGATTTATAATAATTTAGGATTTTTCTGATATTTTAAATATCAATTATTGAATTATTACCGTTTACGGACAAAAACGATTAAAAGCCGATTTTTTATTTCTAGTAACTAAACATTTTATTTTAATCTGATTTTTGGCGTGGTGAAACTTTCTGGTGAAATAGAATTTTCTGAATTTGTTCATAATTTTTCGGAATTTTTAAGTGGATGAATTAATTAATCACTTTAAATCATCGTTTATCGTTAAAACCGTGTTTGTTGTTTAAACTCTCGGATTCTGACCTTTGGTTTGAATCTGGAAAAAAATGTGATTCTGATGATTTCATATTAATATATATTTTTATGATTTTTAGTGCCTTAATAAAAAGTTAGGAACGATAAGTTTATTAATGAAATCGTTAATTGTGAAAACGGGTTTAAATGACGGTTTTGTTGGAATTTGTAAAATCTGGAATTTTGGAAAAATCTGAAAAATTTATATTCTGGAAAATCATGATTTTTAAGTTTAATAATAATTTTTGGATATTAATACTTAAATCGTTTTGTAATTACTATTTTTATTAATCGTTATTGTCGAGATTAGACGATTAACGGGAAAACGCTTTAAAAACCGAGTTTTATGATTCTGGAAAATTTTATTTTCTGGACAGAATGTCGATAAATATGTTTTAACTATTTTACGTAATTTTTGTACTATTTATTAAAAGTCTTTAATTAAAAATTATGGATTTTCGGACAAATTGTGCTTTATCGTTAAAATTCTTCGTCTTACATAAAAGAATTATTTTTTCCAGCAATTTTGAAAAATATTTAAATATGAAACTTTAAGAGTTAAATCATCCCTTAACATACTCTAAATATATCCATTGGTTTAATTAAATAAAAGACGTTAAAGATTTAATTTGACCTTTTGCCGTAAAATCCTATTTATAGTCGTATTGTCGAAACTAATAATAATTAGGGAATTTTAGTTTTATAAATTTTTAAAAACACCCTAATTAATAGTATTAAAATGTTTAAGACATTTTTAATGACTTTATAACACTTGTACGATATTTTAATGTTTTCATAAACCGAAATGTTCTCACTTTCATAATTAATACCGTTAAGGCCGAAAGTATTAGTTTTTATAAATCTATCTCATTTACTAAAAATGTTGCATTAGTATGAACTAATATTTTTGCTATTTTTATATAATGCTATTTTTAGTAAGGTTTCTAAAAATAGAAGTTTCCTAAAATAGAAAGTTTCCTCTTTTGGAAAGTGATTTCTTTTCCCTTTGTTCTCTTATTGTCTATATTGAATACATCCTTTAAATATCGATAATGACTTGTTTTGGAATCATGGAATAAGGATAAGTGTGGGTTTAGAGTAATATAGTCTGGGATGTACGTTTTTGCCATCAGCTATAAAGCCGGTGTGCGTATTTGGGGCACATTTGGTCGTTGAACTGGGCGTAGTTTCGCCCAGGAGAGTGTATGTTTTGACCTTAAGCTAGATATCGCATCGTGTTAGTCGCCGTCAGCTGAACTAGACATATTTGTTGTCTAGGAGGGGTATGCACTACTTAAACCAGGACCTCGCTGCACGCAGTCCTATTATAGTTGAGTTGCCTAGTTAGAGACTGGATTCTGTTATGAGTTACGTCTACAGTTCTCGAAGCTAGTTTCTGGTATTGTCCTACTGAAAGTCTAGATTCTACACTTATCTTATCCATAACACCATTTTGAATATTTTATTATTATCGATATATTTTCAATTGCAGGTTGGCAATTGTTTTATGTTTTCTTCGGAAACCCATTTTATTTAAATTGTTTCGTGATGGTAAGGGATTTGTCACGTCCCTAGCCGATCAATATAACACCGACTAACCTAGTGGGTAGCTAGGGTAAGTCGGGATCGATTCCACGAGGACGGTAATTCAAGGTTTAGACTAGGTCGGCCTACAACGGGACTAGATTACCAAACAAACACAAAGAAGCGAGAAAAGGAAAACTATGATGGAGGAGATAATGAAACTAGACTACCGATTAACTAAACGATTAAAACTAATAAAATGATGACTAACTAAGACGATGGATCAAATATGGAAAGAAAGTGGGGTAGGTCGGGTTCGTAGGAGTAGAAGGGTAATTGGGGTGATCAAGGGTATAGGTGCCTCCTAATCGCTAGAGTCGGTCCGGGCTCTCGCAACTTAGACCGATGTCAAGGTGGGTCCGGGCTCTCGCAACTTAGACCCTAGTCCGCGCTCTCGCGACTAAACTATTCTCAATATTTCCACAACATAAGCAATCAATGAGAAGATGAACACAAGTATGGGAAGCATGGCCACTACAACTCACACAAGCATATCAACAAACACATAGAGTGCATACAATGTGACTAACAACAAAGATAAAACCTTTTCCCCTTAATCAACCCTAATCATCCATAATCTACCCCTAATCCCCCTACTAACCCCACAAGAAAACTACTCACTCATTATTAAGAGAAAACCAACAATCATAAGAGAAATCAATGTCACAAAACAAGCATCCATTATCATTAACAAGAGCAATAACAATAACTATAAGAAAGAACTTGAATAAATAACAAAGACTAGGGATGAAAAGATTATAGCAACAATAGATGAAGAAAAGATGAAAACTTGTATTAATGAGAAACCCAAATACAATCCCAAGGTTGTCAATCTTGGAACAATCTTCAAGAATCCCTTAATCCAAGACTAATTACAATAATTAACTAAGGATTAAAGAAAGGATTAAACTAATGAGAGTAGCAATAATCTAGGGTTTTGAATGATAATGGAGGCTTTAACTAAACTAGGGTAAGATAAGATGTCTTAAAATTACAAGAAGGGAGTATATATATGGGTACAAGAATGAAGGAGAAGAAAGAAAAAGAGTCGTGCAGCAGCATCACGGTCCCGACCGGGATGGATCATCCCGATCAGGACGGCCCTGTCATCCCGACCGGGACGGGATGGTCCCGACCGGGATGGGCTCACAGCAGCCCTCTTAATGTAGCACCCCATCCCGAACGGGATGGGTCTTGTATGCCTTCCTTAAACACTCTTTGGTCCTTCCTTGCCTCTCATGGGCTTCCCACCGATTCTCGGGACTCGGGATCGGGTCTCGGAGGCTCGGGATTGGGTCCCAAGGTCTCGGGGTCGATTCCAAGGCCTCGAGTCATCGTTCCTTTATCTCGTTGGCTCCAAAATGTGTATGTATGGAGTCGGAATCGCTCCAACTCTTCCAAGTCGGTCTCGGGAACCTGAAACGAACTAATGGAAGCATAAGAAGCCCATGAATCGCTCCAAAGGAGCGATTCCACAAGGAAAAAGGGACCAAAACACAACAAATAGGCACTACAAACTACACATATCAACTCCCCCACACTTAACCCTTACTCGCCCTCGACTAAGCACACACTAACAACTAAACAAGCCGAATGGGTATTAGCGCACCCTACGCCCCTTCAACTCACGCGAGTGCACTTAGAGGAAAAGTGCACTCCGCAAGGCAAGTCGGGTCTTGCGACAAAACTGTGGATGCAACCGGACACAAAACACATGAACAGACAAACACACAAACAAACACATAATCGGTTGCACCCAAAACAAAAGAAATACCGCTTCCCTCTAAAAGCGGTGAATGAAACACCGGTTTAGGACTCGAGGTAAGTGACAACGTTCCCAAGCTAGCAATATAAACCGAGGTGAACTAAACCCTAATAGTATGACGATAAAGCAACAAAAACGTTGGTAACTTACCTAGGTCCTCCTAACTTTCTAAAAACGTACTACGGGACGGTCGGCGGAGTGGAAAAAGGATGAACCACGGTGTTAGTCGACACTGTAGGTAAGTGAGACCCCGCCCCCTTTAGCGTGAGCCGAGAGGGTCGTCCCGTGTCCAAGACCGCCTAACTAGTCCAAGTAAAAAGGTGGAAATATGCAAAATGAGGGAAGACCGACTAATGCCGCTATCATCCTTCCTCGGGACTCGGTCCTTTGGTAGGCTCTTCACGGAAAAAGTCGGAAAAAGGCTTATTTTTGTGGGGATTTCTTTTTGTGAGACGGGTTTTCTTTTGGCATTTTCTTTCTTTTTGACGTATTTGCTTTGTTTTGCCATGCCATTCTTTTTCTTCTTTTCTATTTTTTTTTTTTTTTTTGCTTTTGTGCCTTTTCTTTTTCTTCATTCTTTTCTTTCTTTCATTTTTTTCATTATTTTCTTTTTCTTTGCCCTTTTTGGCAAGATTTGGCTTTGTTGGCATTTTCATTGTATAACAAGAAAGAGAGAATCAACAATTTGCAAGTTATTGTGTGGATATGTGTGAGATGTAGGTAAATGGGTAAGTCGGGGGTCGTGATTCCTCTTCAAACCCACAAAAAGTGGATAACTTGGACTAATCGAACAATCCTAAACACGGTCACCTAGGGGACGAGACTCGGTAACCAAGGCCTTTTCACACCGTGGGTGGTCATAATGGTCAAAAGTGCAAATCCCGTAGTAAATTCCTAGTAAGCTAGGTGGACTCAAGCTAAAAGACCAACGAACTCATTGATTTAAGGTCATTCTACTAGACTAAAGCCCAAGACTTGATTTATACTACTAGGAAGGGAAAGTAAGCACTCGCACACTAGCCTCTAAACCGGGTTTTCGAAAATGGTTTACACACATGACACAAATACACACACAAAACAAAGACTCAACGAAAACGAACGAAAGGAAAAGAAACAAAAAGGCAACAAAATAAAACAAAACAAAACAAACAAATAACAAGCACCACCCCGATAATCTATACAAGTCACCAAATCCACCACAAGAATGTACAAGCTCCACCCGAGCACACCTCAACACAACCTTCACCAAACATCACAAGTAATAAAGAGGGAAAGAGGGTTAGAGGATGTTACCGGATGTCTTCAAGGCTTTCCAAACAACAGAGATTAGGCAACCTATAAGGGCAAAGGGAGGCAAAACACGCATACAAACAAATATACGACACAAAGACACAAAACGAAAACACAAAAGAGAAAATCTTTTTGATTTTTGTGAAATTTTTTCAAATTTTTAGGATTTTTAAAGGTTTTTTTAGAAAAAAGGGAAAATAAAACTAACTACGATAGAATATCGCTCCCCCACACTTAAATCGAGCAATGTCCTCATATGCTCAATCGTAGTGTGCGGAGAGACAAAAGAAAAAGAAAAGAAACTACGAAAATAAAGCTAAAAAAAATCAAAAATAAAGCGAAGAAAAGGGTAGAAGGTGTCCGGCCGGGGTGTAGTCAAGTCACCATGGGCCGAGACAAGAAAAGATATGGAAGGGGGAAGAAAATAAAAAGAAAGAAATAAAAGGAAATGGGAGGGGCGGGCTAGGTGTAATCAAGTCACCTAGCCCGGATTCCGCCTAAATCCGACTAATTCCTAAAAAAAAAAACGGTGAAAATCTTGTAAATTTGACTAATCGATTGACTCTCGACGTAATCACGTCGTCGGGAGTCGGGAGCAACCATACTACGGCCTCGAAGGCCATTAAGATCCCATGACTCAAGGGAGGGGGGGGGGCAAACAATGAAAAACAAGCGATAAAAAGACGGAAAAGTAAGGATAGTTACTAAACCGAGAGGCTAGTAACTCACTTGCTCCATCGTCTCGATGATCATTAAAGGCTCGTCGCTTGTCTTCTCGGTTGCCATCTCTCTTCACATGCAAAAAGGACTCATGGCCGGGGTAGTAATGATAGAGGGTGGGATTTGATGTGAGAGTTGGTGTAAAGTGGCTAGGAAATGGAGTACATGGGGCATATGATAAGGCTAGGGTAGCAAGGGAGGTTGGGAGGGGGCATAAAACGGTTGGGTGGACTCGATTTGCGAAGAAGAATCACAAAAAGGGAGCAGAGGACCATCCCGGTCGGGAAGGTTGATCCCGATCGGGTTACCTCACCCGTCCCGGTCGGGACGCCTTCATCCCGGTCGGGACGGACTCACAGTAAGCTCAAAATGCGGCGCACCCATCCCGATCGGGATGGAACCCTTCCCGGTCGGGATGCCTTACTCTTCCCGGTCGGGACGCCTCATCCCGGTCGGGATGGGTCTTCTTCGACCTCCACGATCCCAAAAACTTGTTCCAAGCTTCAAAAACCCAATCCTCTAGCTCACAACCCAAGGTAAACCATAGCCAATCCTCTCTAGGAGCGTTCCCACTTCACCTATCAAGCTATACTCAAACACACATCAAACTCTCTCCCTCACAACGCTCATCAATCAATCCAAATAACAAGAATTCAAAAAAATCCAACTAACTAAAAGAAAGAGATATATACAATGAGACGGTTCTTGTGGAACTCCGTCAAACCAAGGTGGTGCTTTCTTCAATCTTTTTCAACAACTTTGAACAATACCATCTCCATCAAGGGCACGTAAGAACAAGTCGAAGGCCCTAGAGAAGTCTTCAATCAAGCTCGAGATATAACCGACCACATCCCGAGGCTCTTCAAGGTCTTGTATCGACGTTCCCGGGGCATCCCGCTCTTCCAAGTTCAACGACTTGAACTTGTACTTTTGGTCCTTGGGGATATACCCAAACGTCCACCGGTCCTCATGCGGCCCCAAGGGAGGCTCATCTTTGTCCTTGTCATTGCACTAGTCATCAAGCCCATGATTTGGGCACTCATCTTCCTCCAAATCGGAGTCGTCATCCTCAAGTACATAAGAGTACTTCTTCAAGCTTTGTTCCGGTTCACCCCCTAGATCGATGTCTTTCTTGGCTTGGATCATATTGCATGTCTCATCGCTAGTAGGCGAGGTGTTGCCTTGGAGGTCAAACACTATCTTCTCCTCACCTAACTCAAATGTGATCCTACCATTCTTCACATCGATCATGGCACCCGCGGTGTGTAGAAATAGGCGCCCAAGAATAATGGGAGTGTTGGCATCCTCCGGCATGTCGAGCACAATGAAGTCGAACGGAATGAAGTATTTCCCCACTCGTACCGGTACGTCCTCTAACATTCCTAACGATCGATTGAATGATTTATCGGCCATTTGGAGGGTGAGGGACGTACATTTCAACTCCTTCATTCCGAGTCGGCAACAAATAGAATATGGAATGATGCTCACACTCGCGTCCGAGTCACATAACGCATTCTTGATCAAGAAGTTGCCTATGGTGCAAGGGATCGAAAAACTACCCGGATCCTTCAACTTCGGAAGCGTGGAACCTTGGATAAGCTCGCTCACCACCCTCGTGAACGCTACGGTTTCTTCCTTGTCGACGGATCTCTTCCTAGCTAAGATTTCTCTCATAAATCTTCCATATGCCGGGATTTGGGTAAGTAATTCGGTGAACGGGATACTAACATCCAATTTCTTCACAATGCTAAGGAACTTGTCGTAATGAGTGTCCACCTTAGTCTTCATTTGCCTCGATGGGTAAGGCAACTTGATTTGGTACTTGTTTTGATCATTAAGGGTGGACTCTTCAAAGGACACTTTTCTTTTTCCCTTGTCTTTCTCTTGAAGAGGGGGAGGGTTGTCTTTTTGGGGTTTTTCAACTTCCCTTAAGACTTGATCCTCAATTGGATTGTCCAAGCTTGATTCTTCTTGATTTGGAGATGTCATTTCCATGGTCGGTTCTTGCATCGGCTCTTGCTCATTAGGATATGGAGGGGAGTTGTAGGATGTACCTCTCCTTGTGGTGATAGCATTTACATGCTCAAATATCGGTGTTTCACCTTGAGAAGGTAGTTGCCCCTTTTGTCTTGAGGAGCTCCCCGAAGCAAGTTGAGATACTTGAGTTTCAAGCATCTTCATGCGAGCATCTCTTACCGCATTTTCCCCTTGAACATAAGCAAAGAGCTCTTGTTGGGTTTTCGACATATCCATTTGACATTTTTGCACATCTTGAGTATTCTTTTGCATGTCTTGATTACTCCTTTGAATTTCCATCAAAGTCTTTTGAATGTCAAAATCTCGAGGTGGGGATGATGGATTATGTGGAGTGTCGGTGATGGCGAGAGGAATGCCATAATCATGAGTAGGAGACCGGCTCCTAGGCTTGCTTTGTTGTTGTTGATTTTGAGTTGCTTGTTGACGGTTCCCTTGGAACCCATGAGAATTGCCTTGATTAAGGCCTTGATTATGGTTTTGTTGTTGTTGGAAGCCTTGGTTTCCTTTGAAACCGCCTTGATTGAAGTTCCCTTGTTGGAACCCTTGATTGTTGTTGTGAAAGGTACCTTGGTTATTTTGCTTGAAGTTGTTGAAGGGTCTTGGATTACCCATGTAACCTTGGTAACCTTGGTTGTTGTCCCTTAAGGGAGGTGGAACATAGGGACGATGTTGTTGTTGATGTTGAAAGGCTTGTTGTTGGGGGACTTGTTGGGAAGCTTGGAATTGATTAGAGTAAGAGGTACCTTGCTTGAACGCTTGAAAGGCGTTCACTTGCTCGATACTTCCACGGCAATACATAGGATCATGTCCAACTATTCCACAAGTATCGCACATCCCATAGTAAGGTAAAGGAGGTGCGAACCCCAAAGCATTCACTTCTTGAATCGGTTTATGGTGTGAGGAACTAGTGCCTTGGACTTGGTCGAGGTGACTTTGGAGCTTCTTGTCAATAGTCTCCATGTGCATTTTCAATTGGGCTCCAAGGTCAATGCTTAATTTGGTGATAGCATCGACCTCATGTATGCCTCCTCGATGTGCCTTCCTAGGCCTAGAGTATTGCGAATTATGCACCGCCATCTCTTCGATTCTCGCCCATGTTTGGTCGTCATCGACCTCGGTAAACCTACCATTGGAGCCCATGTTGAGAATGGCTCTCGAGTCCTCATAAAGTCCATTCCAAAATTGTTGCACCAAGAACCATTGTGAGAGTCCATGACGAGGGCACGATCTTACCAAAGACTTAAACCGCTCCCAAGCTTCATATAGGCTCTCTTCATCCCTTTGTTGGAACCCGGTGATGGAGGCCCTAAGCAAGTTCGTCTTTTCCGGAGGGTAAAACTTTTGGTAGAACACCAAGGCAAGCATTTTCCAAGTGTCGATACCCATGGTTGCCCTATCGAGACTCTTGATCCATTGCTTCGCTTTTCCAATAAGAGAAAACGGGAAGAGTACCCAACGAATTTGATCTTGAGTAACCCCGGTTTGAGATATAGCGTCACAATAATCGGAGAAAGTCTCCATATGTTGGTGCAGGTCTTCGGTGGGTAAACCACTAAATGGGCTCCTCTCCACAAGTTGGATAAATTGAGTATTTGCCACAAAATTCCCGGTATAGGCTTCCGGTAATGCACTCGGTCCCGGCATGACATCTTCCGTGAAGGTGGAGTGAGAGGAAAACTTAGGCATTCTTGGATGTAAGGGAGAAGATGGTGGTGTAGAGAGTGTTGATGTAGATGAAGAGGGGGAACTAGGAGAAGAATCACCGAAGGGATTGATGAAGGTCCCTCCGGCCGTCTCTCGAGGTGAAATGTTCAAGTCGGCTCCTTGGGCTTGCCCTTGATGAGTATTGCTTGCACTCGGTTGAGAGGTTCTAACCCGATTAATCGTCCGTTGGCGAAAGGCTCGAAAGAGTCTCTCCGGCTCTGGATTAAAGAGATAGAAGTCGCCTCCCCTCCTAGGCATACACTACACACTAGAACAAACGTAAGAACACCTAGTGCTTTATGGGCACTAGGCAACGACAATAGCAAACACAACTAGAGACAAAGAGAGAAAGAAGAGATAAAACTAAGGAAAGAAGAAAAATCTAGAGAATATTCACAAAAGAAGATGGGAGAACACAAAGAAGGGTAACTAAGTCTAGAAATAAGCAAACTAAGTCTAAACAATGCACCGTCCCCGGCAACGACGCCAAATTGATGGTAAGGGATTTGTCACGTCCCTAGCCGATCAATATAACACCGACTAACCTAGTGGGTAGCTAGGGTAAGTCGGGATCGATTCCACGAGGACGGTAATTCAAGGTTTAGACTAGGTCGGCCTACAACGAGACTAGATTACCAAACAAACACAAAGAAGCGAGAAAAGGAAAACTATGATGGAGGAGATAATGAAACTAGACTACCGATTAACTAAACGATTAAAACTAATAAAATGATGACTAACTAAGACGATGGATCAAATATGGAAAGAAAGTGGGGTAGGTCGGGTTCGTAGGAGTAGAAGGGTAATTGGGGTGATCAAGGGTATAGGTGCCTCCTAATCGCTAGAGTCGGTCCGGGCTCTCGCAACTTAGACCGATGTCAAGGTGGGTCCGGGCTCTCGCAACTTAGACCCTAGTCCACGCTCTCGCGAATAAACTATTCTCAACATTTCCACAACATAAGCAATCAATGAGAAGATGAACACAAGTATGGGAAGCATGACCACTACAACTCACACAAGCATATCAACAAACACATAGAGTGCCTACAATGTGACTAACAACAAAGATAAAACTTTTTCCCCTTAATCAACCCTAATCATCCATAATCTACCCCTAATCCCCCTACTAACCCCACAAGAAAACTACTCACTCATTATTAAGAGAAAACCAACAATCATAAGAGAAATCAATGTCACAAAACAAGCATCCATTATCATTAACAAGAGCAATAACAATAACTATAAGAAAGAACTTGAATAAATAACAAAGACTAGGGATGAAAAGATTATACAAACAATAGATGAAGAAAAGATGAAAACTTGTATTAATGAGAAACCCAAATACAATCCCAAGGTTGTCAATCTTGGAACAATCTTCAAGAATCCCTTAATCCAAGACTAATTACAATAATTAACTAAGGATTAAAGAAAGGATTAAACTAATGAGAGTAGGAATAATCTAGGGTTTTGAATGATAATGGAGGCTTTAACTAAACTAGGGTAAGATAAGATGTCTTAAAATTACAAGAAGGGAGTATATATATGGGTACAAGAATGAAGGATAAGAAAGAAAAAGAGTCGTGCAGCAGCATCACGGTCCCGACCGGGACGGATCATCCCGATCGGGACGGCCCTGTCATCCCGACCGGGACGGGATGGTCCCGACCGGGATGGGCTCACAGCAGCCCTCTTAATGTAGCACCCCATCCCGAACGGGATGGGTCTTGTATGCCTTCCTTAAACACTCTTTGGTCCTTCCTTGCCTCTCATGGGCTTCCCACCGATTCTCGGGACTCGGGATCGGGTCTCGGAGGCTCGGGATTGGGTCCCAAGGTCTCGGGGTCGATTCCAAGGCCTCGAGTCATCGTTCCTTTATCTCGTTGGCTCCAAAATGTGTATGTATGGAGTCGGAATCGCTCCAACTCTTCCAAGTCGGTCTCGGGAACCTGAAACGAACTAAAGGAAGCATAAGAAGCCCATGAATCGCTCCAAAGGAGAGATTCCACAAGGAAAAAGGGACCAAAACACAACAGATAGGCATTACAAACTACACATATCATTTCGTTACGTGAAGTTTTCACTGAAAGCTTATTATCATTATAATGTTTTACTGTTTTCCATTTTTATTATTTTTCTATAGTAGCAATTACAGTTTTAGAATCCTATTATACGGCTGGGAGAACGTTGACGTTGCTCCTCACTGATTGTGGCTGTTATGTTTTTAACATGACAGGTATGCATGTTTCCGGGTGTGGGCTAGCGGGCAAACATGATCCTTGCTCGATTAATTTTAATAATATTGTTTTGTGGATTGTTAAACCCCTTTGTGAATTGTTTTAATTTCAGGCCATTTTATTTAAGGCCTTATGTTTGACTTTACCATTTAAATTTTATCAAAACATAGTTACAGCGTGTTATAATCCCGACTCTACAGTGTTTCCGCCACTGTATCGCGTTAGAATATCTAGGGGATTACAGTTGGTATCAGAGCATCACTGCTCCCAATGCTTACACCTGAAAATAGGGAAAATACCAGTAAATTATTTAAACAGTAAATAAAAATATTATTAGAAATGGGTAGAAACAAATAAGGATTTAACTGTTAAGGTTATCTGTTCCTGAACTCGATGATTTGCATTGATTATATGTTGTTATTTGTGAACTTCAAGATGGTCGGAAGAGGCAACCGAAACAACAACAACAACAACAACAACAATGACCAGGGAGGTATTGAAGAATTGGCTAACACGCTACACAACATAGCACAAGCCATGAACGAGATGAATAACAGGAACCACCAGAGACCCTTTAGCTTCTCTCATGCAGCTGAAGGAATGGCTAAAAGCAGGCTGGATTTTTATGATGGCGCTGTGGACCCCGAAGTCATGAACCGTTGGGTTCGGCTGATGGAACGGCAGTTCGGAATTTACTCCACCCCCGAGGATCAGAAGGTGGGCTTGGCGGTTCTGTACCTGTCAGATGATGCGGACCGATGGTGGACCCAGGTTGGCCCAGCTACACTTCAAACTCCAGGATTCAACTGGACTCAGTTCAAGGCCATCCTAGCACATAGATTCTATCCTGAGGAACTGAGGCGCCAGAGAATGACTGAATTCAGCTCTCTACGCCAGGGCACCATGTCTGTAGAAGCGTACACTACCCGGTTCGAGTTTCTGGCGAATTATGCTGGAGACCTGCTACCCAATGAGAATTCCCGAACCTTCTATTATCGAGAAGGACTTCGAGCCGATATCACCCTCAACCTTCCCCGGAGTCTCACAACAGTTAATGAGCTCAATAATGCTGCACTTTACGCAGAGTCTTCAATCGAGCGGGTGAAAGCTATGAACCCATCATCTGGTTATAAACGACCTTTCACCCATTCTGGGAATAATTCTTCATCTTCTTCTAAGAAGTTCAACTCTGGAGGTCTGGATTATTTTTCCTTTCTCTTCTTCTTTTACCTTCTTTTCTTCTAAAAAGTTCTGACTCTACTGTATGATGTTACAGGTAGTGGTTACAAGAAGAACAATTTCAATTCCCATCCCAATGACAAGAAGGAGTCTACTTGTTTTAAATGCAAGAAAACTTATCACCCTGGAAAGACGTGTGATGGTAAACCCATTGTGTGTTTCACTTGTGGAGAACCCGGACATCGCTCTCCTCAATGTCCGAAGAAGCCGACTTCCAACACCGCTAATGCAGCTGGCACTGTTACTACTCCCGCTCCTCGTAAAGGACGTATCTTTCTGATGAGCCGTGCCGACGCCGAGGCTAATCCTGGTGTGGTTACGGGTATGTTTCTGATTTCTGGTGTTAGTGCTTATATATTATTTGATACTGGCGCTTCCACATCTGTCATATCTTCTATTCTGGCTTCAAAACTATCCTTAACCCCCTGTCAAGCTGAACCAATAGCTATTTCCCTTCCTTCTGGTGAAATTGTTGACTGTTCCAAAGCTTATCAGAATGTGCCTATTCTCTTCGCTGGTACTATTCTCCCTTCCACTCTCCTTGAGTTCCCTCTCGTTGAGTTCGACGTTATTTTGGGAATGGGCTGGTTAGCTCAGTATGATGCAAGATTTCAGTGTCGAGATCAGAAGGTTTCTCTGAAGACCCCCGAAGGTGTTCGAGTGTCTTACCGTGGTGGTCGGAGACAGAAGGGTATCAAAACTATTTCTGCTATGAAGGCTATCAGAATGCAGAGAAAAGGTTGCCAAGCATTCCTATGTACGGTAACTGTAACTACTGAACTCCCTAAACTCGAGGAAGTGCGCATAGTGTGTGATTATGCAGATGTATTTCACGAGGAGTTACCAGGTATTCCACCCGAACGAGATGTGGAATTCACTATTGAACTCGTGCCTGGTACTGGCCCAATCGCCAAAGCACCTTACATAATGGCTCCTGCTGAGTTACAAGAGCTACGCAAGCAATTGGATGAAATGATTGAGAAAGATTTCATTCGTCCAAGTTCTTCCCCTTGGGGCGCTCCTGTTCTTTTTGTCAAGAAGAAAGACGGTTCGATGCGCCTGTGTATTGATTATCGTGATCTCAACAAGGTTACGATCAAGAACAAATATCCCCTGCCCAGAATTGACGATCTCTTTGATCAACACAAGGGTGCTTCTGTGTTTTCCAAGATCGATCTAAGGTCTGGATATCACCAAATCCCCGTCCGGGAATCAGACATTCCAAAGACGGCTTTCAGTTCGAGGTATGGACATTATGAATTTAAAGTCATGCCTTTTGGACTAACCAATGCTCCTGCTGTTTTTATGGATCAAATGAACAGAACTTTCAGGGAGTATTTGGATTAGTGTGTTGTTGTCTTTATTGATGACATCCTGATTTATTCCAAGTCGGAGGTTGAACATGCAGAACATCTCAAGATTATTCTTGGCATTCTACGAGATCAAAGGTGGTATGCTAAGTTTTCCAAGTGTGAATTCTGGTTTTCCGAGGTAGCTTTTCTGGGTCATGTTATCGCAAAGGAAGGTATTAAAGTTGACCCTGCTAAGATTTCAGCTATCGAGAGCTGGGCAAGTCCCAAAGATGTTGGCGAGATCCGAAGTTTCCTAGGTCTTGTCGGCTATTATCGAAGATTTGTGCAAGACTTTTCTAAGTTAGCATGACCTATGACTCAATTACTCAAGAAAGAGAATAAATTTCTGTGGAGTCAAGCCTGTGAAGATGCTTTTTCTGAGCTCAAGAGAAAGCTCACTTCTGCTCCTATCCTGACCCTACCTTAAGAAGGCGTTGGTTTCGATGTGTATTGTGACGCTTCTAAGAATGGTTTGGGTTGTGTCCTTATGCAAAACGGTAAGGTGATCGCTTATGCCTCTAGACAGTTGAAAGTTCATGAGGTGAATTACCCTACCCACGACTTGGAGTTAGCAGCTGTGGTGCATGCCTTGAAAGTTTGGAGGCATTATTTGTACGGAGTGAGATGCAAGGTTCACACTGACCACAAGAGCCTGCGATATCTCTTCACGCAGAAAGATTAGAATGCGAGACAGAGACGATGGATCGAGTTAGTGAAGGATTATGACCTTGAATTGGTGTATTGTGAGGGAAAAGCTAACGTGGTTGCTGATGCCCTTAGCAGAAAGACCCTCCATTCCTTAACTCCGTGTTCTGGCTTATCTGAGAAGTTGGCCCGAGATTTTGCCAAGATGTCTCTTGATGTTGTTGATGAAGGTTATGATGGTCGCCTGAATGCCCTTGTTGCTGAACCAAATCTTTTCCGTGAGATTCGTGAGAAGCAGTTGGATGACCCTTTTGTAGCCGGTATCCGAGAAAAGATGAATCTTGGTAAGGCTCTAGATTTTTCTGTGGATTCCAGTGGAGCACTGAAATTTAAGAACCGCTGGGTTCTCCCTGGTGATGCTGAGGTGAGAAAGCAAGTTCTAACCGAGGCACATAAGACGAGGTACTCTATTCATCCTGGTGGTGACAAGATGTATCGGGATTTGAAGCTCCATTTCTGGTGGCCTCATATGAGAGAGGACATTGCAGAGTTTGTAAGTAAGTGCTTGACATGTCAGCAGGTGAAGTTCGAGCACAAGAAGCCTGGAGGTTTGCTGCAACCACTTCCTATTCCAGAACGGAAATGGCAGTGCATATCGATGGATTTTGTGATGGCATTACCAAGAACCGTGAACGGTAGAAACGGTATTTGGGTTATTGTGGACCGCTTGACCAAGTGTGCATGATTCGTCCCTATGCGTGACACTTGGAGTCTGGAGAAGCTCGCAGAAGTGTATGTTGCCGAAATCGTCCGTCATCATGGTGTACCGCTCGAGATTGTTTTAGATCGAGACCCAAGGTTCTGCTCTAAATTCTGGAAGGCTTTGCAAGATGCTTTGGGAAGCAAATTATTGATGAGTACCGCTTTCCATGTTGCTACAGATGGACAGTCTGAGAGAATGATCCAACCTTTGGAGGACATGTTGCGGGCTTGTGCCTTGGATTTCCAAGAGAGTTGGATCCGACATCTTCCGCTGGTAGAGTTTTCCTATAACAACAGCTACCATGCTTCTATTAAGATGTCTTCGTTTGAAGCACTTTATGGTCGAAAGTGCCGTAGTCCCGTCTGTTGGGATGTTCCCGGTGAAGTAAAGATTTTGGGCCCGGATTTGTTAGCTCAGACTATTGACGTAGTGAATGTGGTCCGATCTAGGATGAGGTCTGCCCAGGATCGACAGAAGTCGTATGCTGATGTTCGTCGCCGACCTTTGGAGTTTTCGGTTGGTGATCTTGTGTTCCTGAAGGTATCACCTATGAAAGGGGTGAAACGGTTTGGGATTAAGGGCAAGCTCAGCCCTAAGTTCGTTGGCCCGTACCCTGTGATCGAGAGAGTGGGCGAAGTCGCTTATAAGCTGGAATTGCCTGCTTCTATGGGTAAGGTTCACGATGTTTTCCATGTTTCTCAGCTGAGGAAATATGTTAGTGATCCCGAGCACGTGTTGGAGCCCGAGATTGTGGATCTCGAACCAGATTTGACCTATGAAGAAAGGCCGGTGAAGATCACTGATCGCCGCGAGAAGCGTTTAAGGAACAAAGTTGTACCTCTGGTAAAAGTTTTGTGGCGCTGTAATCGGTTTGAGGAAGAAACGTGGGAAACCGAGTCTTCGATGCGAGCTAAGCATCCTCAACACTTCGAGTAAGGTAAACCTCGATTTCCTATCTGCTTATTCTTAGTTTCGAGAACGAAACTTTCTTTTAGTGGGGAGGATTGTAACACCCGCTATTTTTCCTAAGCATTTTCATTCTTTCCGTTAGGACTCTGTCTTAACTCTGTCACTTTTGGCCTCATATTTCATCATTTTACTAAGCTCTATTTTAATTTTTGAGCTTAATAATTTTATTTTTAATTTTAAAGATTTAAATTCTTTTTAAATCCATTTATTTGGTTTCTCCGTAAGCTAATTAAATTTCCGCAAAGAATTCTATTTCTCTTCGAATTGACGTTTTTAAGCTCGGATTTAAGTCATTCCTTTTCCTAAAAGTGTTTAAATACATTTATCTAATATTTTCAACTAGTAAATATTTTATTTACAAAAATTTAGTTGTTAATGATTTTTATTACGAAACTTCGCGAATAAATATTTTCTTACGCGAGGTTTACTCAAATTACTTTGAAATGCCTTTAACTATTTTACAGTTATACTTTTTATCAACTTATAAATTATTTGAGACCATTTTCTTACATTTTGGACCGACTAAGCTTTTGGTCACAAGTTTTACTACGTATTATTAATACGTTTCATTTTATCACGTTAAAACGTAAACGTAAGATTAATTCTTTTTCATTCATTTGAGGCTTTATTGTCGAGACTCTTCATCCTCCTCCTCCTTCATTTGGCCGGCCATTTCATGTGGGATAAGCTTTGTTTTTATCAACTCATTCACTCTCATTTATGCTCACAAACCCTTCCATCCCCTTCATTCATTTTGGTCATAAAAAAAAATATATTCATCATCTTTTTCCTCCTTCTTGGCCGAGTATTCTCTCCTCCTCCTAGCCTGATTTTTACTCCATTTCGAGTCACAATCGCATCGTTTTTATCGTCATATTAATCATCTTTCCGATTCCTTCGTTAAGGTAATAATCGACGTCGTTTTCGATCATTATTTACCTTGATTTTTGTTAGTTTTCTCATGGTATTTTTCTGCCATGATTTTCGTGTTTGGTAGTATTTGTGGACGATCCCGAGGCCGACGAATATATAATCGATTCAGACTTGGAGTAGAGGTAACGTCGATGTTACTCGGTATTTCATGATTTTAATTGAGTTTTTGCATGTATATATTTTATGTTTTATTTTGACAATATATGTTTGTCACCAAATCTGGAAAAATTTTAAAAGTTGAAAATTTGCATGTTTCGGTATTTTTATCGCTTTTACGAGATTAACGATTAAATCGTCATATTAATTTGTAAAATCATAATATTCGGCCTAAACATGTAATATATGTTTATATTCTGTAAAAATGATATTTTTGATGATTTATAATAATTTAGGATTTTTCTGATATTTTAAATATCAATTATTGAATTATTACCGTTTACGGACAAAAACGATTAAAAGCCGATTTTTTATTTCTAGTAACTAAACATTTTATTTTAATCTGATTTTTGGCGTGGTGAAACTTTCTGGTGAAATAGAACTTTCTGAATTTTTTCATAATTTTTCGGAATTGTTAAGTGGATGAATTAATTAATCACTTTAAATCATCGTTTATCGTTAAAACCGTGTTTGTTGTTTAAACTCTCGGATTCTGACCTTTGGTTTGAATCTAGAAAAAAATGTGATTCTGATGATTTCATATTAATATATAGTTTTATGATTTTTAGTGCCTTAATAAAAAGTTAGGAACGATAAGTTTATTAATGAAATCGTTAATTGTGAAAACGGGTTTAAATGACGGTTTTGTTGGAATTTGTTAAATCTGGAATTTTGGAAAAATCTGAAAAATTTATATTCTGGAAAATCATGATTTTTAAGTTTAATAATAATTTTTGGATATTAATTCTTAAATCGTTTTGTAATTACTATTTTTATTAATCGTTATTGTCGAGATTAGACGATTAACGGGAAAACGCTTTAAAAACCGAGTTTTATGATTCTGGAAAATTTTATTTTCTGGACAGAATGTCGATAAATATGTTTTAACTATTTTACGTAATTTTTTTACTATTTATTAAAAGTCTTTATTTAATAATTATGGATTTTCGGACAAATTGTGCTTTATCGTTAAAATTCTTCGTCTTACATAAAAGAATTATTTTTCCAGCAATTTTGAAAAATATTTAAATATGAAACTTTAAGAGTTAAATCATCCCTTAACATACTCTAAATATATTCATTGGTTTAATTAAATAAAAGACGTTAAAGATTTAATTTGACCTTTTGCCGTAAAATCCTATTTATAGTCGTATTGTCGAAACTAATAATAATTAGGGAATTTTAGTTTTATAAATTTTTAAAAACACCCTAATTAGTAGTATTAAAATGTTTAAGACATTTTTAATGACTTTATAACACTTGTACGATATTTTAATGTTTTCATAAACCGAAATGTTCTCACTTTCATAATTAATACCGTTAAGGCCGAAAGTATTAGTTTTATAAATCTATCTCATTTACTAAAAATGTTGCATTAGTATGAACTAATATTTTTGCTATTTTTATATAATGCTATTTTTAGTAAGGTTTCTAAAAATAGAAGTTTCCTAAAATAGAAAGTTTCCTCTTTTGGAAAGTGATTTCTTTTCCCTTTGTTCTCTTATTGTCTATATTGAATACATCCTTTAAATATCGATAATGACTTGTTTTGGAATCATGGAATAAGGATAAGTGTGGGTTTAGAGTAATATAGTCTGGGATGTACGTTTTTGCCATCAGCTATAAAGCCGGTGTGCCTATTTGGGGCACATTTGGTCGTTGAACTGGGCGTAGTTTCGCCCAGGAGAGTGTATGTTTTGACCTTAAGCTAGATATCGCATCGTGTTAGTCGCCGTCAGCTGAACTAGACATATTTGTTGTCTAGGAGGGTTATGCACTACTTAAACCAGGACCTCGCTGCACGCAGTCCTATTATAGTTGAGTTGCCTAGTTAGAGACTGGATTCTGTTATGAGTTAAGTCTACAGTTCTCGAAGCTAGTTTCTGGTATTGTCCTACTGAAAGTCTAGATTCTACACTAATCTTATCCATAACACCATTTTGAATATTTTATTATTATCGATATATTTTCAATTGCAGGTTGGCAATTGTTTTATGTTTTCTTCGGAAACCCATTTTATTTAATTGTTTCGTTACGTGAAGTTTTCACTGAAAGCTTATTTTCATTATAATGTGTTACTGTTTTCCATTTTTATTATTTTTCTATAGTAGCAATTACAGTTTTAGAATCCTGTTATACGGCTGGGAGAACGTTGACGTTGCTCCTCACTGATTGTGGCTGTTATGTTTTTAACATGACAGGTATGCGTGTTTCCGGATGTGGGCTAGCGGGCAGACATGATCCTTGCTCGGTTAATTTTAATAATATTGTTTTGTGGATTGTTAAACCCCTTTGTGGATTGTTTTAATTTCATGTCATTTTATTTAAGGCCTTATGTTTGACTTTACCATTTAAATTTTATCAAAACATAGTTACAACGTGTTATAATCCCGACTCTACAGTGTTTCCACCACTGTATCGCGTTAGAATATCTAGGGGATTACAAGGGCACTCGACCGAGTGCACTAGGGCCACTCGATCGAGTGCCCCTGTGTCGTGGGTTCCCAATAAATACCCCAAGCATTACACAACTTTAAAACAACTTTCAACCTTCAATTTCAGCCAACTTTGCACTCAATTTACACCACATTCCACCCATAGTTCAACCCTTAGGCATCATCATACTTACGCATCTTTCTCGAGAGCACAAACTCGTAAAAATCCCACACAAACCGAGCCATACACACACACCATCAACTCCTCCTACGTACCTCGACGTTCCCGTGCCATTGCCGCCATTTGACGAACCGTATCCCGAGAAGAAAGAACTTGTAGGTTGAGGGTGTGACGATTCAACACCGACTTCTCCTTCTTCATCTTTTTTTATCGTTCCTTTTTTTATGTACATTTATATTTACGCTTATAGTATTATATCTAGTCGATAGTAACGACATGATTACTAACCCTAACATTTTACTTTTTTGCATTTAATTATCGTTATGTATATTTTATTATATATATTTCTACATAATAATTTCAAAACTCGGATCCGAATACGTTTGACTACGATGGTCATTTTTAAGGTTCGTTTATTAACACGATCACGATCATTCGTAGTTGAACGCGTATGGATCCATTTCTAAGATCGGTATGGAACCCATTGACACGAAAACCGACATCACATAATCCGTAAGGATTAATATCGATGTCGTGACGTAGAGGGATGCAATTTCATCACCAATCAAAATTTCGGTCTAACGACAACGTTTTTTATAAAAATTCCGATAATGGTATTATAATCGTATGCATACACGATTATAGTACCGGAAACCAAGTTAAATACAAATCATGCGATATTTGTATTTGATTTGGCAAATCATCGATTTAAAACCCAAAAAACAAACGAGTCACAACTCGTACAGGAGCTACTCGACCGAGTACATAGGCTACTCGATCGAGTAGCACCCAAAAAACTGGGCAGTAACCACGTTTAAAGACGCACTCGACCGAGTCAGCCCACGACTCGGTCGAGTGGGTCCTGTAACCCAGAAAACCGAGAGCCTCGACACATATTTCGAGCCTCGTCTTTTTATGACTCTAGTCATCACGTGTAAAGACAATCACGTGACCCTCCTTTCTTCAAAACTCACGCACATCACGACACCTAAGACAACTTTGATCGATTTTTCGACATGATAAGTTGGGACAAGGCAACGAGGTATGGGGTCGGGCTAGTATTATGCTTGGGTCCTATGTCTCCGTCCTCCGTTTAATGCACAACATAATGTGCATTTAACCGGGGTTAGTCCATCTACACAAACTCACGGTCTAGTTTATACACGGGTCCGTTTGTAATTATTGCTTGTCATTTCGATTATATATTTTGATCATTATATTTTATTGTTCGTCGTATTGTGAATTCCGGGTTGTATTCCGCCCGTGTAACTTGTAATCGATTTATTATTGCTTTTGCTTTATTTATTTACGTTTTACCGTTTATAAATGAACCCTCGCATGCTAAATCACTTCGACAATAAATTAGATGCATTAAATTGACGTAGCCCACATTTAATTCGCATGCTTAGCTAAAACGCTGTTTGCATATCATTTCACCGAATCACTAGCGCGCATATTAGAAAGTCAAACGATGTCTTAGTAGAGACCGCTATGTGCGGGCGGGGTTGGGTGTCCTTAGTGGGCTTCCCAACACGTACCCTCACCCCTTACTCAGAACCTCGGTTTCCGGATGCCCGAAACCGTTGGCGTACGAGAGTCATTCTTTACACGATTACCGGTATAGATGGTATCGGTATCGCAATGCAAAGGGACGAGCCCAATAAACTCTAAAACCGAAATGGGCCATACTTTGTGTATGGTCCATAGCGATATAGAGTGGGCTCGAAATGTTTCGAATAACCACAAAATTCGGTGGCGACTCCATTTCGACTTAAATTTCAATTCGATCCATTCTCATATGGAGGTGCATTCGCCTACCCAAAACCCGCGCGTGGCCGCGTCGGGGTGGACCTACGTCATGTCTACAATTTGGCGACTCCGCTGGGGATTAACCGATGAGTGCCTAACCATCGGCATCCTCAGGGCGAGACTCGAATAGAAATCGTTTGACAAATACAATATGCGTTTTAGTTTTACGGTTCATGCATAACCCCTATTTTCCCGGGCCGGTACTGGTGACCGACGTCCCACTATACCACGACGTATTCCGCCTTGGATACGTTAAAGGTGTTCATAGTCGATTCGTATGGACTTTGCGGCATGTTCTAAGCTCAACTCAACTTAGGAAGTCCGTCCCGTTTCTCGTCTAGACTATGAGCACTGGTATAGACCCTCTATAGACCGACCAAGACTTAGTGTAAAGCATACATGGCGTCGTTATTATGCTTGCGTGACTATGTGCTACATGGTTTCCGTGTCGTTTTTCAAAAACCGCCATTTTCCAAAAATGCATCTTTTCAAAATATATTCAAATTTCAAAACCCGGGATACATACCGAATTTAGGACTTATGATTTTACTCAAAAATAGCCCACTTTCTAGCCGGTATGCTGCCCAATTCAAAACTCGAAAATATTTTCGAACTTTCAAAATCGAGGCCCGATGTACTTTCCGATTTTCTTGAAAAAAAAATCGGGCCTTTCCCCGAGCTTTCTTGGACTTTCCAAAAATAATCCTTTTCAAAACTTTCCTCCCCCTTAGGACCTTCCCGTATTTAGCAGTGTCGGGTCATGTCGTAAGTAGTCGAGGTCTCTAGCATCGAAACTCTGTCGATCTTACATCACGAGTTTCCTCCCTATCCCAGTCCGCCTTATTAGACTAAGGCAAGGTCCACCTACTTAGGACATACTCCTACAAAGGAGGGCCCGTCTACACATTTGAGTCCAAAGTCTGGGGACGTCTCACGTCGACCTTCCTTCAAACAGGATTCGGCCCACCCGTCGAATCCTAAGGAAAGCCCGTCATCCACGAGTCACCCGTCTAAGAGTCTCTTTCAAGTCGTTTTAGTCTTTTCCCTGCTCGGGATGTACTATTTTGGTTCCAAGGTCGGGGCTCAGTTTCTGATTACGCGGTGTTCTTACAGACAGGCCACCGGCAACTAGATACACCCGCAGAATGGAAGCTACTTTGAACAGTCTGAAGACCTCTGTGGACACCATGGTAAAAAAACAGGCCGACATTGAGGCCCAATTGACGGAAATGAGGGCCGGTCAAGTGGCTATCGTTGCTCGTTTAGCTGCAGTGGAACAAAGGACTCCAAATACCGGGGTTATGGAACCTCTAGCTGAACTAGTTAACTCGGTTCGCCGATTGGAAGAACAAGTCCACCTAACTGGAAGTAACAATATTCACCGGGAAAATAGTCGGGAGTACTCTCCGGTAAGTGACAAACTGCCCGCAAACCTGAATCTCACGGGCTTACCCATGTTCGAAGGGACTGAAGACCCGTTACTACATGTACGGGCCTTCAAGGAGTTCATGGCTATTAAGGGAGTAGACTCTTCCATGTTCAAAAACCTCTTCGCTGCATCTCTGGAGAAACACCCAAATTAAGGCCTGGTACTACAGGCTAGATCCCAAGAAGTTCTGGACATGGGATGATGTGGCTACGGAATTTGCTCGGAACTATGCTGACAACACCGAGATCCAGACCACAATGCGGTCTCTAGAGGTTATGGTCCAAGAACCTAAGGAGGGCTTTACCAAATACCTCCAACGTTGGAAGGCCGAAAGTGTGAAACTGGTCGATAAGCCCAGTGAAAAGACTCTAGTGGAGGCCTTTGTCAAGAACCTCCTCCCTTACTACCGAGTCCACCTCCGGTATGCTGTCATCCCCAATTTCACCACCCTTACTGAAATGGGCATGAGAATTGAAGACGATCTAAGACTAGAGAGCCTGACTAAGGCCCCTAGCAAGGGATATCAAGGGGCCTCCTCATCCACTACCAAGCCTCCGGCCGCAACCCGAAGCATCTTCGACACGGTTAATCTCTTGGATGCCTCATCCAAAAGAACTACTCCTCCTAGGGTATTCACTGATATAGGGACTACCTATACATATGCCTTACAAAGGCTATCTTCCAAGGGCCTGGTCCAACCGATAGGCCCAACTCCTGAAGTCCCAGTTGAAAAACGCTCCAAAGGCTACAATGCCCAAGCCTATTGCCAATATCATCGGGGCAATGGGCATGATACCGAGAAATGTTGGAAGCTGAAGCATCTGATTCAGGATTTAATTGAGAGCGGGAAAATACCGTTACCCGGGGACAAGCCAAGCAACAAGGACAACCCCTTTAGCTCTCATGCTATCTTCACCGGTGAAGTGATCGACTGTTCTCACCTTATCTCTTCCTTCGTCCCACAAATCAATGGAATCTGGTTCGATGATGAGGAAGATGTGTACCTCACCAAAGGGGAAACTGTCCCTATCACTCCCGAAGAAATCCGGAGGGCTAAGTCCAAGGCCTTAGCCAGTAACCACCTCACCACCGCCGGTCGTCTTTATTTAGCCACTAGTTCCAAGGACATCTCTGTCCCGGCAACTGTCACTGAACTTGCCAGGACGGAAGAGGCCATTGAAGAGCCAAATACCGATACGGCTCTTGTCAAACAATTGAAGAGAACCCGAGTTGTCCTCACTATATGGCAACTCTTGGTTAGCTCACAAGAACACCGAGAGGCACTTACTAAGGCTCTCGATCAGATCAAGGTCGACTCCCAGGTTACCCCTACTGAAATGGTAGCCACCATTCTGCCCTACCTCAAGGGCAAGTCCAAAGAAGAAGGCCCAGTAGTCACCTTCTCAGATGCCGACTTACCACCATTTGGGGCCTCTCACAATCTGGCCCTATATATCACGGTAATTTGCCGGGGTAAGTACCTACCAATGACCCTAGTCGACGACGGGTCTGCTGTGAATGTCCTCCCTTTAAGGACTGCCCAAGCCCTCGGAATCACCGAGGCCGACTACATACCAACCGCCCACACTATCCAAGCTTTCGATGGAAGCCCAAAGGCTGTTTCTGGGGCCGTTAAATTAATAATTACAACGGGTCCAATTGAAAAAGAGCTAGAATTCCAGGTGATCGATGTCACCTCCTCTTTCAATCTACTCCTAGGAAGGCCTTGGATTCATGCTGTAAAGGCGGTGTCTTCTACTCTTCACCGGAAGATCAAAATGCCCTTGCAAGACGGCATTATCACTCTAGAGGCAACCCCTATGACTGTGGCTAGCTGTAACGCCACGGACCGCACCGACCTTTGGGGGTTCGATTTTGTAGGGATGATTGAAGAAGAATATCTTTTCAGGCCCTATTTCACCACGAGCATCGACACGATGCTGCAAAATTTGGGATATTTACCGGGAGCTACCTCGAGGCCATATCTTCCAGCTGGGAAAATTATTGAAGTCCTGAATGACGGGGAATCTCGCTTCGGCATAGGGTATGATGTGACCCCGGGAAATGTGGTCCGAGCGGGCATTGAGAAAGCTTGCAACATCATCAAGGGTACCTACTTGAGCCCTTATAGCTCGAGGTTGGCTGACTATTTCGTCACACCAGTATTTGGGGCTATTCAAGTTGGCCTGTATCAACCAACTACCACATATCCCGAGACTGAACTAGCTCGGGAATGCAACTACATTCCGGATTACATATTCGCCCTCATCCAATCTGAATCCAAAGAGGGTGCTGACAATGTCGAGCCCGTGCTGGGGCTCTTATTTGGGGAAGACAAAGCTGTCCCGACCCCTAAGGAAGATCTAGTGAACCTGTTCCTTCGAAGCAACAGGTTCGATCCTTCAAAGCTGATCTCGGAAGTCGGTGCTGATACTGGGAAGAGAGCCTGGAGGAAGACCATCAAATGGACCGATGGCCAGGGCCGAGTCTATAAGCTGACTACCGGGGAAGGAGACATGCCGGACACTGATTCCGAGTCTGAGTCTGAGTCTGAGTCAGAGTCAGAGTCTGAGTCTGTATTCGAGTCTAAGGGGTCTGATGCTAGAGTCCAAACTGTAATCCCCCTCCCTATAGTCACTACCATTGGAGCCTCGGGGTCTTTCCCGAAAGCGCTCCCAATCCCGCCTCTGACCAATGATCAGATGGCCGCTCTCTTTGAGCTGTTTTCCAAATTTACCATCAATAATAACGAAAACCGTTCCGCTTATGACTTGTCTTATTTTAAAAATACTTCCAATTTCAAAAATATCTTTTGCAATGACATTGAGAAACCCGACGAACAGGTATCCTTACCTCCGCATCTGATCGAGCAGCTAGAACAGAGGGAATCCCGAGACCCGGTAATCGAAGAAACCGAGTCTATCAATGTGGGAACAACCTTAGAGCCCCAGATGCTTAAGATAGGGTTATCTTTAGGTCCCGAGGAGAGACAACAACTCACAAACCTCCTCCAAGAGTTCAAAGATGTCTTCGCATGGTCCTACAAGGACATGCCGGGGATAGATCGGGAAATAGCTGAACACCGCATACCCATCAAAGATGGGTGTAAGCCGGTAAAACAGAAGCTTCGAAGAATGAAGCCCGAATGGTCTCTCAAAGTCAAAGAAGAAGTAGACAAACAATTCAAAGCAGGCTTTATACAAGTGTCTGAATATCCAGACTGGGTTGCAAACATAGTGCCGGTACCCAAGAAGGACGGCAAGGTGCGGGTATGTGTAGATTTCCGGGACCTTAACAAGGCCAACCCAAAAGACGATTTTCCGTTGCCACACATCGACATACTGGTGGACAACACAGCTGATCATGCCCTTCTATCATTTATGGATAGGTATGCCGGATATAACCAAATCAAGATTGCAGAAGAAGACATGGGTAAAACCACCTTCACCACGCCGTGGGGGACTTATTGTTATATCGTTACGCTGTTTGGGCTCATTAATGCCGGAGCCACATATCAACGAACAGCCACGACCTTGTTACATGACATGATGCATAAAGAAATGGAGGTTTATATGGATGACATGATTGTTAAATCTAAAAACCGAGATGGGCATGTTGCTGCCCGAAGAAAGCTCTTTACCCGATTACGTAAGTACAACATGAGGTTGAATCCTCAAAAGTGCAGTTTCGGGGTAACATCAGGCAAATTACTGGGCCATATCATTAGCCAACGCGGCATCGAGGTCGACCCAGCTAAAATCAAAACCATCACCGAGATGCAACCACCCAAGACCGAAAAAGAAATAAGGGGGTTTCTCGGGAAAGTCCAATACATCAGCCGATTTATTTCAAAGCTAACCATGGTATGTGAGCCCATTTTCAAGAAGCTGAAGATAGGGGAACAGGTACTGTGGGATGATAAATATCAGACGACTTTTGACAGAATCAAAGAGATCCTGTCTGCTCCGCCGGTATTAATGCCACCTCAACTCGGTTTGCCTCTGTCGTTATACCTAACGACCACTGAGACAGCCATGGGGGCTATGCTGGCCCAGACAGTCGATTCAGAAGAACGGGCTATTTACTACATCAGTAAAAAATTCCTGGAATACGAATGCAAATATACAATGCTCGAGAAAACGTGCCTAGCTCTGGTTTGGGCCACTAAAAAGTTACGACACTACATGCTCAGTCATGAGGTACATGTCCTGTCCAAAATGGATCCGATCAAATACTTGTTCGAAAAGCCCATTCTTAATGGAAGAATGTCCAGATGGACTTTAATGCTAGCTGAGTTTAACCTCAAGTTTGTACCATTAAAAGCCATCAAAGGTCGGTGGTAGCCGAGTTCCTCGCCGACAGCCCGATATCTGAAGAAGACCATACCGATACTTGGGCCTTTCCTGACGAAGACATATTCCATACTGACACCGAAACTTGGGATCTGTATTTCGATGGAGCATCCAACTTTCGAGGGTTCGGAGTCGGAATTCTCCTTATATCACCACAAGGGGAACACACCCCGTTATCCATCAAACTGGATTTTGATGTGACTAATAACGCGGCCGAGTATGAAGCATGCATTCACGGGTTGCAAGCGGCTGCTGATTGGGAATTACAAATCTCCGGGTTCACGGGGACTCGTCCCTAGTCATCAATCAAGCCCTTCAAAAATGGAAAACTCGGAACGCCAATCTCGTGGCTTACCAAGCACGAGTAAGGGTTCTAGAGAAGCAATTCCAGAGGGTAGAATATTTCTACCTCCCACGTGAAGAAAATCAGTTCACGGACGCACTTTCCAAATTGGCATCCTTACTAAATATCCCGGAACATATGACCAGTATGCCAATCTGCGTCGAAAGACGGTCCGAGCCGGCATATGTCAACACCATTCCAGATATTGAGATCACCGATCCAGAACCTTGGTATCAGGCTGTCCAAATTTATTTGACTACGGGAGAATATCCCCCGGGAACTGAAAATCGGGCCAAGAAAGCCCTGCGAAGACTGGCCACCCAATTCATTCGTACGGACGACGGTCAGTTATACAAAAAGACAGCACAAGGAGTTTTACTCCTGTGTATCGACAAAACACAAGCCGAAAAAGTGATGGCTGAAGTACACGACGGTGAAAATGGTCCACATATGAACGCCCAAATGCTAGCCCGAAAAATCATGAGGCTCGGATACTACTGGAACAGTATGGAGACCGACTGTCAATCATATGTCAAACACTGCCATAATTGTCAAATTTTCGGCAATGTTCAACACATGCCATCGTCGCTACTGTACACCATGACCTCACCATGGCCATTTTCGACATGGGAGATCGATATAATTGGGAAAGTAAACCCTTCCGGGACGGGAGGTCACTGTTTTATTTTGGTAGCTATCGACTATTTCACCAAATGGGTCGAAGCCGAATCGTACCGTGTCTTGAACGCCAAGCACGTAGCCAAATTTATCCAGAATAAAATAATATGCCGATACGGGATCCCACACGAGTTTATCAGTGATCACGGAACCCACTTCCAAGCCGAAACTGCTACTTTGCTAGCAAAATACAAAATCCAGAGGCATACATCTTCGCCATACCGTCCCCAAACAAATGGAGCGGTAGAAGCTGCTAATAAGACAATTGTCACCATACTTAAAAAGATGGCTGATAATTATCGGGACTGGCCCGACAAAATACCCTTTGCCCTGTGGGGGTACCGGACGTCGATCCGAACTGCAACCGGGGCAACTCCATATTATTTAACGTATGGCATGGAGGCAGTCCAGCCGGTCGAATTTGAAATACCGTCTCTCAGAATTCTACTAGAAAGCCAAGTGCCCGAAGCGGATTGGGTTCAAGCTCGATATGACTCGTTAATTCTCTTGGACGAACGACGGTCTCGGGCTCTCAATAACATTCAAATATATCAAAAGAGAATCAAACGGGCCTTTAACAAAAGAGTTAGGCCCAGGAATATCAAGGAAGGGGATTTGGTCCTAAAATCAGTTCGTGCCTTACTACTGGTTGACCCAAGAGGAAAATTCAAACCCAATTGGGCTGGGCCATACCTAGTCAAGAAGGTTCTATCAGGAGGAGCCGTAATGCTGACGGACCTGGACGGGAACGAATTTGTCAACCCAACCAACCTAGACCAGCTGAAGCGCTACTACCCCTAAACCTTATCTCAAATGTCATTTGCAAAAATTATTTAAAAACATCTTTTTCAAAATTTTTAAGCAAGTCAATAAGTTAGGATTATTTGTCCTACTGTCGCACTTCTCGAACTCATAGTCTTGATGTATTTCGAAATTGCAAAAAATCTACGCCCGAACTACGTTTGGTTTGATTCCACTAACTGTGGATACGTAGGCAGCCACTCAAAAGGGGCACAACCACCGCAATAACGAAAAAGACAGGAACGACTTCACTAATATAGTACTTTTATTATTCCAAAAAAAAAACCCGACAAACTCGGTATTTCAAAATTACAAAAAGCCACGAAAAAAACAACACAACAAAAATAGTAATAATATCTAGATAATAATAATGGAGACTAGTATCCGGGCATCTTGCCCTTGCCCTTATCCTTCGGGTCTCGTGGAGCCCGAGGTCGCCGGGGTGGGGAAGAGCGTTCCCGAATGATCACAGGAACCTCCTTGGCCCGAGTCCTCTTCTTCGACAGAGGATCTTCAGCTATTGTCACGGGCCCAAGTCGAGCCCGTATGTGCTCCGGCAACCTGTCCTTAGGACCAAGTCGGTCCTGGACTATAGACCCGGCCCACTGGTCTCCTCTCCAAATTTGTCTGGGGGCTCACTTTCCCCGTGCACCTCTAGCATCGGACCCCCTAGCTCGAGTCCTTGCTCCTTTCCTCTGACCTGGCGTTAGACGGACTATCGGGGCTATAGTCTCCCCTTCAGCAAAGAAGTCCCGGTTATCCTTGACCTTCTCGTGTCGAAGCAGGTCGAAGGCCTCATTAACCTTCGGGGCAGTGCGAGCTTCGGCAGTCTCGGCCTTGGTCCACCTTTCATAGGAATAAGACACCCAGGTAGAATGAAGCGACTTGGGAACAGACCAAGTAACTCGAGCGTACCACCTCTGAATCCAGGTGTCGCACATAATGTCGGTCAGCTGGGTAGGTACACTTACAACTGCCTCGTTCTCTGGGATGCGCCGAGTCCACCCATACTGCCTGAGTATGCGGTCAGGATAGAGGTGAACCGTCTGGCTAAGGGACAAAATCACCTGATAGCGCGCCTTGTCTCCGGGCGCCAAACCCGTCCAAGCATAAATCGGCCACCATGGAACCACCCATCGTATCAACGGACCACGATGGAATGTTAATTCTTCCTCCCAATATTTCTGGGTAATAAGGCAGGACGAGTCGGTAGGCCGTCTCCTTGTCATCACCTGGTTGAACCAATATTGACTCGGTTTGGGAGGAGGCTCAATCTTCGACAACCTCTCAAATAGCCAGAGCTGAAAAGAAGAAGCAACGCTCATAAGATTCCGGACAATCTGGAAGTCCACCTAAGGGCACTCGATCGAGTGCCAGGGTCACTCGATCGAGTGGCATCCTTAAAACGAGGCAGTAGACCCCTTAACGAGGGCACTCGATCGAGTTCCAGGGTGACTCGGTCGAGTGCCCCCTGTAGCAGTATATCGCGAAAAAAAAAAATCAAGGGAAAAACGATATACCTGCAGCAGACGGGTGCTCCCAGTGAAACGGGCTTCCTCATCCCTCTTTCGGTTGTCTAAACCCTGAATGATTTTCCCCGTGATTAACCATGCGGGACTACACTCTGTCTCCATAAGGTCAGCAATGACGAGAAGACGAACGCTACCCATACAAGACAGTAGGTCCATATAGCCTTCAAAAATATACACGTGCAGCATACAGAAGGCGAACGCCCTACGGCTATGAATGGGCGTAACCCGAATGTCGTACGGGTTCGTGAACTTCTCAGCTAAGGCAAGCAGAGAAACGGTATCCCCCTCAAGCATGCGGGATACTTCAGCATGGGATAGCCCCAAAAACTCCCGTAATTTCCTCCTGGGATCCCGAAATGAGAAAGGGACGGCAGGACGGAGCAGTGGGTTCCACCCTCCAATAGCAGCAATTTCCTCAGGGAGAGGACAGATGTCGCCCCGAGGGAAGGCAAAAACGTGGTAAGTGTCATCCCAGAAGGTCAGACAGGCATCGAGGAAATGACGGTCCACGTGCATCTGACGGAACGTGAACAATTAGAATATGCTTGACTGCCTTAAAGCTACCTTGCTCGCATCCCTAAAACGATGGGCCCAGTCTTGCAGCATGTCGATCAGATGATCAATGGCCATGATAGAATTTCTTGAAGGAGATAAATTTTTGAGGAGAAGAAGAAGTTTTGAGAGTTGTGACAAAGAAGGGAGCCAGGTGATGTATTTATAACACCAAAACCCTGGTGCATCCCTTGCAACTGTGTCTCCTTGGCCCAAGCGGGCCTAGACGTACAGGCCCAACCCATGACTCTTCCCCACAGACACAGGAATTTAGTCATCCCGAGCAGTCTGTCAAAAAATATATACATTCTAAAGTCTTTTCTAAAATATTTTCAATCATCCAAATTTTTATTCCTCAGCGCGAGTCATTTTTACTACCTACGTGTTGCATACATTTTATGTGACTTATACAGGTACGACTCAAACAGAGACATGCAACCCTCTAAATCTCCCCAGTGGAAGCCTGAGGCGACATTTTCCCCGGAATGGTACGGGATGGGCCCACATATAGGTGCACCCAGGACTTACGAGAAAAGTCCGATTCCCCGCGGAGGTATGATTTCTATCTTATGGCTGGCGAGCCCTTCACGCGAGTCTAATGGACTATAAACGACCCGATCGGAAGTCTACCATGTCTTAATTGACTTGGTAGCTACTCTGACTTTCGCCCTGTCCAAGCTCAGTCAGAGTGGGGGCTCTGTAGACACCCGCATTTTGACTGCCAGGTGTCTATGGTAGTTTCCAAAAAATACCCGATGATGATCGGACGCTAACGTGCTCTAACGCGCTCGGATACGGGCTCGAAATTAATAATGTCCAGCATGGGCTTTTAACGGGATACAAACCTCACAAAACCAACCTCAAATTCAGGCCCAGTGGGTCGTTCCGAGCAAAATAAGACTAATTTGGGTCAAAACCAACACCAAAAATAAAACCCGTCTTTTAGCGACCGGGTCAAAACCCGGTCAAGACGAACACGACACACAAAACGACCTGATACATTCTCGAAATTTGCGCCAAATTCAAAATCAGCCAAATCAATTAAAATTCAATCCAAAATCAATCAAGAGCAATCAAGGCCAATCACGCCTAAAATTTTGCGGCCTGATTGATCCACTCGGTCGAGTGGATTGACCCACTCGATCGAGTGGAGCCTCAAAAAACCGGTCCAGGTTCATTTGCTAGGGCACTTGACCGAGTGCACTAGGGCCACTCGATCGAGTGCCCCTGTGTCGTGGGTTCCATATAAATACCCCAAGCATTACACAACTTTAAAACAACTTTCAACCCTCAATTTCAGCCAACTTTGCACTCAATTTACACCACATTCCAGCCATAGTTCAACCCTTAGGCATCATCATACTTACGCATCTTTCCCGAGAGCACAAACTCGTAAAAATCCCACACAAACCGAGCCATACACACACCATCAACTCCTCCTACGTACCTCGACGTTCCCGTGCCATTGCCGCCATTTGACGAACCGTATCCCGAGAAGCAAGAACATGTAGGTTGAGGGTGTGACGATTCAACACCGACTTCTCCTTCTTCATCTTTTTTTATCGTTCCTTTTTTTATGTACATTTATATTTACGCTTATAGTATTATATCTAGTCGATAGTAACGACATGATTACTAACCCTAACATTTTACTTTTTTGCATTTAATTATCGTTATGTACATTTTATTATAATATCGTGTACCGTGTACGTATATATATATATATATATATATATATATATATATATATATATATATATATATATATATATATATATATATATATATATATTTCTACATAATAATTTCAAAACTCGGATCCGAATACGTTTGACTACGATGGTCATTTTTAAGGTTCATTTATTAACACGATCACGATCATTCGTAGTTGAACGCGTATGGATCCATTTCTAAGATCGGTATGGAACCCATTGACACGAAAACCGACATCACATAATCCGTAAGGATTATTATCGATGTCGTGACGTAGAGGGATGCAATTTCATCACCAATCAAAATTTTGGTCTAACGACAATGTTTTTTATAAAAAATCCGATAACGGTATTATAATCGTATGCATACACGATTATAGTACCGGAAACCAAGTTAAATACAAATCATGCGATATTTGTATTTGATTTGGCAAATCATCGATTTAAAACCCAAAAAACAAACGAGTCACAACTCGTACAGGGGCTACTCGACCAAGTACATAGGCTACTCGATCGAGTAGCACCCAAAAAAATGGGCAGTAACCACGTTTAAAGACGCACTCGACCGAGTCAGCCCACGACTCGGTCGAGTGGGTCCTGTAACCCAGAAAACCGAGAGCCTCGACACACATATCGAGCCTCGTCTTTTTATGACTCTAGTCATCACGTGTAAAGACAATCACGTGACCCTCCTTTCTTCAAAACTCACGCACATCACGACACCTAAGACAACTTTGATCGATTTTTCGACATGATAAGTTGGGACAAGGCAACGAGGTATGGGGTCGGGCTAGTATTACGCTTGGGTCCTATGTCTTCGTCCTCCGTTTAATGCACAACATAATGTGCTTTTAACCGGGGTTAGTCCATCTACACAAACTCACGGTCTAGTTTATACACGGGTCCGTTTGTAATTATTGCTTGTCATTTCGATTATATATTTTGATCATTATATTTTATTGTTTGTCGTATTGTGAATTCCGGGTTGTATTCCGCCCGTGTAACTTGTAATCGATTTATTATTGCTTTTGCTTTATTTATTTACGTTTTACCGTTTATAAATGAACCCTCGCATGCTAAATCACTTCGACAATAAATTAGATGCATTAAATTGACGTAGCCCACATTTAATTCGCATGCTTAGCTAAAACGCTGTTTGCATATCATTTCACCGAATCACTAGCGCGCATATTAGAAAGTTAAACGATGTCTTAGTAGAGGCCGCTATGTGCGGGCGGGGTTGGGTGTCCTTAGTGGGCTTCCCAACACGTACCCTCACCCCTTACTCAGAACCTTGGTTTCCGGATGCCCGAAACCGTTGGCGCACGAGAGTCATTCTTTACACGATTACCGGTATAGATGGTATCGGTATCGCAATGCAAAGGGACGAGCCCAATAAACTCTAAAACCGAAATGGGCCATACTTTGTGTATGGTCCATAGCGATATAGAGTGGGCTCGAAATGTTTCGAATAACCACAAAATTCGGTGGCGACTCCATTTCGACTTAAATTTCAATTCGATCCATTCTCATATGGAGGTGCATTCGCCTACCCAAAACCCGCGCGTGGCCGCGTCGGGGTGGACCTACGTCATGTCCACACAAGGGCAAAACCGTCTTTTAGCGACCGGGTCAAACCCCGGTCAAAGGCATTTCCGAGACATAAATATCTAGCACACCACCTCGAAAATCCAACTTGAGGTCAAATACTCTACAAAAATCAGCCACGGAGAAGAAGTAAGCAACCAAAACTCTCCGTTAAAGATAGAATCCTATCTCAAAACGAGGTCTTTCACCCATCTAAACCCACTCGATCGAGTGGACCAGCTCACTTGATCGAGTAAGCTCAAAAAACACGCCAAAACTGGGGTTAGACTGGGCACTCGATCGAGTGCCATGCACCACTCGATCGAGTGGCCCCTCTTCCAGCTCAAACCGGGTTCCTTCCCTACTCAAAGTCGGAATCCTATTCCATCCACACCGCTTGTTTCTTCCGTCCTAAACAAGCTTTTCCTATGCGAAACAGGAGTTTCTTCCCATCCAAGCCAGGAAACCTCTCCTATAAATACACCCCTTTGCACAATCACAATTCCCGACACACATTCGTCCACACAACACATCGACAACAATTAACAACCTTGCAACTATCAACATCCTAGGCGATACATTCCCGATCAATACACATCATCCATTCACCACACAAAATTCTAGGCAATTTTAGGAAAACCATACACAAACTCGAGAACAAAACTCGTCAAAAACCCGAGAGCAAAACTCGTCAAATCCCTTCCCAATTATACACACCATAACTCTCCTATATACATCTTAACGCTCCCGCGCCTAGGCCGCTATTACGAGTCCGTTTTCGAGATAATTTAGCATGTAGGTTGAGGGTGTTACAAATCCCGATTTCTCTCTTTCTCTTCCTTTTTTTTTTTCGTTTTGTCGTCCGTCTTGTGTCGTCATCTGATAAGTGTAGTTTGTAGTGCCTATTTCGTAGTGTTTTGGTCCCATTTTCCTTGTGGAATCGCTCCTTGGGAGCGGTTTATGGGCTTCTTATCCTTCCTCTAGCTCGTTTCAGGTTCCCGAGACCATTCATGAAGAGTTGGAGCGATTCCGACTCAATACATACACTTTTTGGAGCCAACGAAGTGAAGGAACGATCACTCGATGCCTTGGATTCGACCCCGAGACCTCGGAACCCAATCCCGAGCCTCCTAGACCCGATCCCGAGTCCCGAGAATCGATGAGAAACCAAAAGGAATGGCCTAGTTGTTCTTCCCCTTTTTGTCTTCTTTGCATCCATGAACCCGACCTAACCCTAGTTTTCATTCCTAGTGATATCCTTGCTTCCCTTAGTCATTAGTTACTTGTTTTGCCTTCCTTTTCCATGTTTTAGACCTTAGCATAGTCCTTAGCCATCACCCTAGATTAGCTTGTCTCGAACCTAGTCCTAGACCGTAGCACCCATTAGTCAAGACGCATTTTCCGTCCCTGTGGATCGACCCGACTTACCCTAGATACCCTAGTTAGGTTAGTTGGTTATTATTTGGTGGCGGGATCCATGACAAATCCCTCCCATCAAATTGGCGCCGTTGCCGGGGATCGAACCCGGGTCACCCGCGTCGCACTTTTTTCTATTTTCTTTTTTCTCGTTTCTAATATCGATATTATCGTACTACTATCGTAATTAGCAATAAAGTGTCATCCCTAGGATTCGATATCAACTCTATAGTCGAATATCGGATCTAAAGGAATCAATCATCAAATCATGTTAAGCATAATCTCGTTGAAGTCGAGTAATGATCACATGGTCCGAAAAAACTATATACGACATTACATCGTGGAGGAATTATTTCGTCTTAATAAACATCCAAAACGATTTATAAAACATCTTTTTCAAAATCCACTCTAGATATCCGATATTGATTCCATAGTCAAATATCAAATATGACGAGTATCGAAAGCTGAATCGAGTGCAAATCATATTATATTTTCACGCGGTCTACCAAAATTATCGATCAAAAGCAAATTTAAGATTAACAAAACCGGACACTCGATCGAGTGGCACCACAGAAAACGAAACAAAAACTTTTTTTCGAGACCACTCGATCGAGTCCCTCAATGACTCGATCGAGTGGCCCCTGGTATGTCAAAACTGTGAGTCTTTCAGCTACTTTCAAATCCCGATAAACGTCTATTTACGACTTCGGTCGTCGCATGTCAAGTCTATCACGTGTTCGCTTTTTCAAAACCATGTTTCGTGTCATGTTTACGTATTCTAACTCGTTCTCTTCGCTATTGTCACAATTATTGTATCGTTTGTCGCATTGTATTTCCGGGTGGTATGCCACTCGTATGTTGTAATCTGTTGTCGCACTTTTTTCGTTGTTTGTTTTATTGTACTAAAACGAACCTCGCATGCTAAAACAACTTCGACCTAATTTAAAGATGCATTAAACGACGTAGTCAAACATAATTCACATGTTTACTCAAAACGCTGTTTGCAAATCATTCAATCGTCAAACTAACACGCGTACACGAACAACTATATCTTAGTAAAGGCCGCTAAGTGCGAGCAGGGTTGGGTGTTCTTTGTGAACTTCCCAACACGTACCCTCACCCCTTACTCAGAACCGTGGTTTCCGGATGTCCGAAACCGTTGGCATACGAGAGTCATTCAATACACGATAACCGATAATGTCGGTATCGGTATCGCAATGCAAAGGGACGAACCCCATAAACTCTGAAATCGGAATGGGCCGTACTATGTGCACGGTCCACTAAGATATAGAGTGGGTTCGAACGAGCCCGAACTCCCACAAAGTTCGGTGGCGACTCCACTTCGATTTAAATTTCAATTCGAGATCCATCTCACACGAGATTCATTCGCCGCCCCAAACCCGCGCGTGGCCGCGTCGGGGTGGACCTATGTCATGTCCACAATTTGGCGACTCCGCTGGGGATACCTGATGTACCAATCGTCATCGGGGTTCCTAGGGTGAGACTCGAAAAGAAATCGTTCGATTAGTAATGTGCGCATTTTAGTTTGATGGTTCATGCATAACCCAATTCTTTCCCGGGCCGGTTACTTGTGACCGACGTTCCACTATACCACGGTGCATTCCTAAATGGGTGTGCTAAAGACTCCGATGACAGAACTCGTATGGGTTTCACGGCATGCTCTAAGTCCAATTCGGTTTAGGAAGTCCGTCCTGATTTACGAGAAAGCTGTCGTTGTTGGTATAGACCCAATTCAGATCGACCGAAACTTAGTTTAAAGCATACATGCTGTCGTCATAACGCTTACGTGACTATGTGCTGCTTGGTTTCCGTGTCATTTTCAAAAACTGTCATTTGAAAAAATGCATCTTTTCAAAAATATCCAATTTTCAAAAAACTCGGAAAGCTGCCGAAAATTAGACTTAAGATTTGACTAAAAAAAAGCCTATTTTCTAGCCGGCATGCTGTCAATTTCAAAATTCGAATTTCCGATCCCTATTAAATTTTTCCAAATTTTGAAAATTTAATTTTGATTTCCAAATCTCCGAGATGCCATTCTCGATTTTCAAATCTCCAAGATGCCGTTTTTTTTTTCAAATCTTCGGGATCCTGTTTTCGATTTTTCAAATTTTCGGAAATTTATTTTCAATATTCAAACTTTCAAAATTTCAAGTATTCAATTTTTTCAAAAAGCCCGGTCCTATTGGCCCACCACCAATTCCATGACCGTCCTCTCCATTTCAAAATTCAATCCTTTTCAAAAACCTTCCTTATTTAGGAAGTCAATCCCTTTCAAAAACCTTCCTTATTACAGGACCTACCGTAATTCGTGTGTCGGGTCTTTTCATAGGTCACCGAAGGTCTATAGCGTCGAAACTCCGTCGATCTTACATCACGGGTTTCTTCCCCATCCTAGTCCGCCTTTTCTAAAGGCATAACCAACCAACACGAGTCATACACTCGTAAATGGAAGGTTCATCTAAATACTTGAGTCCTAACTAGAAAGTCCCACGCGATCTTTCCTTCTAGCAGGACGGTCCCCACGACCTTTCCTAAGGGAATTCCGCCCGTCTTTCAACCCGTTTGTCGAGTCATCCCAATTCAAGAATCCTTTACCTTAAGGGTCTACTCTAATCACAGGGTCTATCCTTTTTCGAGTCAAGTCGAGGGTCTCTAGCGTCGAAACTCTGCCGATCTTACATTGCGAGTTTCCTTCCTTACCCCGTTTGCCTTTCCTCGAGGCCGAGTCAACCTTTTAAAAGGCATAGCCCTATGACAAAAGGTTCGTGATCCTTACGTCTAAGGGTCACTCGTCCGACACTCGAGTCTTAGCAAAACCTTCAATCCCACTTGGAGGCTACCCTTTGGTAGAGCGATCAATCACGATTGCTCTAAGGGTCATGCCCTACACGTGTTGTGTCACGTACCCCACTTTCGAAACACTTAGATATCACACCATCTGAGTTCTATCAGAGTCTTTAGCCTAACTCGGGGGCTATCCCCCAGCCGAGCGGTCAACCACGGTCACCTTAAGGGGTACCCTACGTTCATCCTGCATCGGCGTCTTATGATGCCTTCTTCGTGTCGTACCTATGCTACGAATACTCGAGTCACCTAGGGTTAGGTCACCACGGTTGGTCCAAGCACGCGATGCGGTTAAACACGATCGCCCCGTTTTCGGACTCGCCCTTATGCACCCTAAGTCTCATGGTCGAGTCCAAGCCGGAGTCGTTACCTCGTTTAGGTCAACGTTCGAGTATCCCGCTCCAAGAGTCTTTGTCATCCCATCACCCTGAGCCATGTTTAGTTTAACTCCTTCTCTTGCACCTGCGCAAAATCGAGCTTAGGCGAGTTCTAACACCTGTCGCTTCTTCCTACCAGGGACCCAATGAACGAGACACTACCTAACCACGACAAAGCCCGCGCCATCGAGAAAGGGGATATCCAGGGAAGCATGCTTATGCTATCTTGCTCCATTAACAATGTCTTCTCGAAAATCAATACCGCCCTAGATAACCTAGGTTCCACGGTAGCCATCATCGAAGAGGATCTTGCAAGAACCCAATCCCGTCTAACACAACTAGAACGGGTAAGGCAGCCAATCACCCAACTAGGCCATTTAAAGGGTGAGGACTCTTATGAAACCATCCGATGCCCCCAAGATGGCAAGACCGAGGGAGGTAATCCACAAGTCACCTCTCCGAAAGTCAACAACCAGTCAAAAGTAAGGACATTTACCCACTTGGATATGTCCCACACCGTCGCTTTCCAAAGGTAGGTTTCGAAGGGCCTAATACTACCCATAGGCCCAACAGCCGATACACCTTTGGAAAAACGCTCCAAAGCATGGAACGCCGAGCATTACTACAAATTCCATAGAGGGAGGGGGCACGATACAGAGCAGTGCTGGAAACTGAAACACCTCATCCAAGATTCCCTCGATGTCGGGAGGACACCTGTCATGGAAACATTGTCACTTGCAAGGCCCCTCATGGACTATACAAGGCCCAACGACCAAAGCATCCAATTTACCTCCTATGTATCCAAGAGTCCGGAATTGATTTGAGTCCTAGTCTGAGTCCGAGTCTAGGATGTACTATTTCTTTCAATTTCAAAGTCAGAATCAGAGTCATTTGTATTCTGTCCTCTTTTCAAAACTCAATAAAATCGACTTTTCTATTTCTCATATATGCTTTCCTTGTGTGTTTCCGAGAACATGATTAACACCATCATACACTGTGAACACATGCACGCGACTATTATAGGCACATCTATAATGACTGCAGGAAACTGACCCCTTGTTTCCCTTTTACCTGTTCCATGTCTGACATAGAAAGCCACATAACTACGTTTAGCAGGAGCGGCATCGAATCCTATTACAAATCTAGGTAGTCTCCTAGTTTGGGTTCAAGACAGGAGGCAAGCCCATTTCCCACAATAAACACCCCTCCAATAAGACTAACCAATCCCTACCTTAGGTGTTAGTCTGGCCGACAAAAAAAAAAGGAAAAAGCTGGATAAAAAAAAATCAAAAGTCCAAGAAAAAAAAGCAAAAGGCCCAAAACAAAAAAGTAGACCATCATCAAAAAAGAGGCATCCATGACCAAGGTTAAACGGTCAACCCAAATGAAGAATCCCATGACCGGGGCTAAGAGTCAACCAACTAAAAAAAAATCAAAAAACCATGACCATAGTTAACGGTCGACCCAAGTGAAAGTCCCTTGACCGGGGTACGGTCAATTCAAAAATTATCAATGCCCATACCATCAAATACGGGAGAAACAATCAAGCTGGTCAGCTGACACCACACTTACTTATCCTTCCCACATTACAACCCTTAAGACCTTCTCGAGACCTAGGCTAAGAGACAACCCTGAATTTTGAGGATTCAAGCTCCATAGGATACACCCTAACCATTAGACATGAAAATCAGATCCCACATTGTCAACCTACCCCGATCGAAGTTCGAGTCATTTTTACTCGACTTCCCTCTTTCCTACCGCATTGCAATACCTTACCCTCAAAGCCTTAGCTCTACAAAATCGAGCTCCAGATTTCGAAATCATCGAAGCCACTTGCTTTTTAGCACCACATTTCCAAAAATATCCAAACCAATTATCAACCCCAAACACGGGACTCAATCCGCGGTCGGCATAGAACATGCCCAAATAGTTCACACCATCTCTTGGGGCTACCCCGGAGAATGCTCACAGTCACAGGATCAACATCCTAACCATTCTTGCCCTTTGATCAAGACATCATTGGGAATGCACCTAGCCTACACCATCGCTATGGCTAGTAACACACAAAGTCCTAATAGACTAGGCACCATAAAATATCTTCTAATTCACTGAACTACGACATGGTTTGATTTCACAACACGTGAATATGTAGGCAGCCTTTCAACAGAGGCACAACCATCCACATTGACACACATTCAAAAAGCACTGTCATTCCTATCACGACACTTTCATCTTCTTAATAGTCAGCTTTGTCATTCTGGGGGCTTCTCCTAGGCAGAAGTTCTCCATCCACTCACATAATCCAAATAACTTTAAAAAATGTAGCCACTTTTCTACAATGTGTCCTAGCACTCGGCTCAGTCAAAGACAAGAATCTGTCAGGGACTCGAAGCTGCACCCTACTTTTGAAAATTTTCCCCAAAACCAGAAATTCAAAAGAGCACTAGTCTACAACACTGCTATTGCTGAGTCGTGCAAAATAAGTCTCATTACAAGACTACTGCAGTCCCGAATAGCGTATCTGTCCCATTTCGATGTTTGACCGTGTTGTCATTCGCCTAAGCTATGGAATAAGCGCAACTTGAGAGTCTTGTCATCTTAGGTGGTCCACCCCCCTACCAGGTCACGGTCCAACCCTCGAGAGTCCAGTCGTGTCTGTCAACTCGTCCTGTTGCGTCCAGAGTCGAGTCTTTCGGTAGGCCTCTCTCTTCAAATTCTCATTTTAAAATTTGCAAAACTTAGCTATTTGAGAAAATCCTTTTCGATAAGGTCAAATTTCAGCCTATTTAAACTGCAAATTTCTTCTCTACCCCTTTCAATTTTGAAAACCTATCTCCTAGCACGTGAGTTGCTTTTAGGACTTCGATTTCAAAATGAAGCAAAAATCATTTTCCCCAACGCAAGTCAGTCTATAGATGCCGATTTCATTTCCTGTATGCTATCTTGTTATTTGCTATATTTGCTATTTCGGCCTATATATCTAACATTTCAGGTACCAGCTTGACTTCCCAACGGAATATCAAGTTTTTATTCCCCAGCGTGAGTCGTATTTTACCTAAATGTTACATGCAAAGTTTTGTGTAACCGTATACAGGTACAACTCAAGCCTTCAGAAGCAGGCCTGCGCAAATCACCAAAACTCCCCAGCGGAAAGCCCAAGGTGGCGTTTCTCCTAAAAAAACACGGGATGTGCCTACATATAGGTACACCCAGGGCTTCTTAGGCAAGCTCCCGCATAATTCCGAATTGGGATGTGTCTGTAAACAGATACACCCAGGGCTTCTTAGGCCGGTTCCCGCGTAATTCCGAGTTGGGATGTATCTGTAAACAGATACACCTAGGACTTCATAGGCAGGTTCCCGCGTAATTCTGAGTTGTGATGTATCTGTAAACAGATACACCCAGGGCTTTCTAAGCGGCTCCCGTGTGGTTATGAGATGAGGATGTGTTTGCAAACGGGCACACCCAAGGCTTCCTAGGCAAGCTCCCGCGCAGCTCCAAGATGGGATGTGTCTGCAAACGGGCACACCCAGGGTTTCTTAGGCAAGTCCCCCCTGAGCTATTAGCATCCACTAAGGTATGATTTTTATCTTATGGCTGGCGAGCCCTTTTACGCAAGTCCGACCGGAAGTCTACCAGGTCTTAATCCTCGATTGGCCTGGTAGCTACTCTGACTTTCGCCTTGTCCAAGCCTCAGTCAGAGTGGGGGCTCTTTAGACACCTACATTGTGACCGCCAGGCGTCTATAGTAGTTCCCAAAAAACACCCGACGATGATCGAACGTAAACATGACTTAATACGCTCGATTTTTGGACTTGGAATCAATAGTAGTTGGCGCGAGCTTTTAGCGGAGTAAAAATCTCGCCGAGACGACCTCAAATTCAGGCCCAGTGGGTCATTTCCAATCAAATAAGACTAATTTGGGTCAAAACCGTCACCAAGGGCAAAACCGTCTTTTAGTGACCGGGTCAAACTCCGGTCAAAGGCATTTCCGAGCCATAAATATCTGGCACACCACCTCGAAAATCCAACTTGAAGTCTAATACTCCACAAAAATCAGCCACGGAGAAGAAGTAAGCAACCAAAACTCTTTGTTAAAGATAGAATCCTATCTCAAAACGAGGTCTTTCACCCGTATAAACCCACTCGATCGAGTGGACCAGCTCACTCGATCGAGTAAGCTCAAAAACATGCCAAAAACGGGGTTAGACCGGGCACTCGATCGAGTGCCATGCACCACTCGATCGAGTGGCCCCTCTTCCAGCTCAAACCGGGTTCCTTCCCTACTCAAAGTCGGAATCCTATTCCATCCACACCGCTTGTTTCTTCCGTCCTAAGCAAGCTTTTCCTATCCGAAACAGGAGTTTCTTCCCATCCAAGCCAGGAAACCTCTCCTATAAATACACCCCTTTGCACAATCACAATTCCCGACACACATTCGTCCACACAACACATCGACAACAATTAACAACCTTGCAACTATCAACATCCTAGGCGATACATTCCCGATCAATACACAACATCCATTCACCACCCCAAATTCTAGGCAATTTTAGGCAAACCATACACAAACCCGAGAACAAAACTCGTCAAAAAACCGAGAGCAAAACTCGTCATATCCCTTACCAATTATACACACCATAACTCTCCTATATACATCTTAACGCTCCCGCGCCTAGGCCGCTATTACGAGTCCGTTTTCGAGATAATTTAGAATGTAGGTTGAGGGTGTTACAAATCCCGATTTCTCTCTTTCTCTTCCTTTTTTTTCGTTTTGTCATCCATCTTGTGTCGTCATCGTCGTACTTTTTTCTATTTTCTTTTTCTCGTTTCTAATATTGATATTATCGTACTACTATCGCAATTAGCAATAAAGTGTCATCCCTAGGATTTGATATCGACTCTATAGTCGAATATCGGATCTAAAGGAATCAATCATCAAATCATGTTAAGCATAATCCCGTTGAAGCCGAGTAATAATCACATGGTCCGAAAGATAAACTAATTACGACATTACAACGTGGAGGAATTATTTCGTCTTAATAACATCCAAAATGATTTATAAAACGTCTTTTTCAAAATCCACTCTAGATATCCGATATTGATTCCATAGTCAAATATCGAATATGGTGAGTATCGAAAGCTGAATCGAGTGCAAATCATATTATATTTTTACGCAGTCTAGCAAAATTATCGATCAAAAGCAAATTTAAGATTAACAAAAGCGGACAACAGTCCGTACAGGGGGCACTCGATCGAGTGGCACCCCAGAAAACGAAACATAAACTTTTTTCGAGACCACTCGATCGAGTCCCTCAATGACTCGATCGAGTGGCCCCTGGTATGTCAAAACCGTGAGTCTTTCAGCTACTTTCAAGTTCCGATAAAATTCTTTTTACGACTTCGGTCGTCGCGTGTCAAGTCTATCACGTGTTCGCCTTTTCAAAACCATGTTTCGTGTCGTGTTTACGTCTTCTAACTCGTTCTCTTCGCTATTGTTGCAATTATTGTATCGGTTGTCGCATTGTATTTTTGGGTGGTATGCCACTCGTATGTTGTAATCTGTTGTCGCACTTTTTTCGTTGTTTGTTTTATTGTACTAAAACGAACCTCGCATGCTAAAACAACTTCGACCTAATTCAAAGATGCATTAAACGACGTAGTCAAACGTAATTCACATGTTTACTCAAAACGCTATTTGCAAATCATTCAACCGTCAAACTAACACGCGTACACGAACAACGAACGATATCTTAGTAAAGGCCGCTAAGTGTGGGCGGGGTTGGGTGTTCTTTGTGAACTTCCCAACACGTACATGATCGCCTCCCAATCGGATCGGTCGTTAGCGAAGGACGGGGGATCAAACGATATTTGTAAGACTCGAGATTGCACAAAAACAAACAAGTATTCGTGGTATGTCGAGGTCGGTCCACAAGGAACGGAGTGCAATTGAGTAAGAGAAGCGTGTTTGGGGTCTAAAAAAGGGGGTTTTAAGGGTCGAGTCTACACTAAAACGCAATAAATAACTAGAGATGGTCAATTAAGGAAAAGGTGTTAGGGAAAGTCGGGATTCGGAAATTGGGGTCTAGGAATCTCGGAATCGGGTTTTAGTCACAACGTCGATAAAGGAAGAATGCCACCTTTCGGTTTCTTCACCCAACCCCCCTAAAAACCCGCTTTCGCGGCGAAAAAAGGTAAGTCTCAATTCAAGGTAACTCCTATCCCGAGTTTCCCCATATTGATAAGAGTGAGTCAAGGTCGACCTAGCCGCGGTTCTAAGTCAACAAAGACACAAAAACCTCAAAATTGATAAATCAACAAGCAAACAACCCACAATCATCCCTCAATTCAAATAATCCAAGTCCTCATCCCTAAACCCCCCAACAAGAAATCTACTCACTACTCATAATAAAACTAACACTAGGAGACTAGGAGAAAGACTAAATATGCTTGAACTAGAGGAGAAATAATTGATCTAAGACAATAAAGGAAACTACACTAACAAAATATCAATAAGGAGAAGAATAAACAAACACACAAACTATGAAGAAACAAACAAAGGAGATAGAAAAACAAACAAACAATGAAGAAGAACACTAACATAAACTAATTAATGGAGAAAGGGAGAAGAAAGAAACTACCAACTATGGAGAAAACTAAAGGAGGAAGATGAAGATTAATATAAAGATTGAATCTTGGAAGAGAAAATACAAGAACTTTGTCACCAATCCTTGCAATACTCTTCAATCTTCAAAATAGAGCCCAAATATTCAACTAATGTAGGAACTTGATTGTAGAAATTATAGAGTAGATTAATCTAAAACTAATGGAAACTACTAGATTTATGGAGTTTTTCTACTATGTGAACTACTACTACTACTACTACTACTACTACTACTAAGGAGATCTACTAACTACCCTACTCTAAGGAGGCACACTTAAGACACAAATTGAAATGAAAATCTAGGGTTACTATATATAATAAGCCCTTAATGGGTCACACAATCTTAAAGCCCATAATCTAATCCTTGCCCATTAGTGATATTTCTACCCTTTGAGTGAGACTTTGCCCAATGAGTCTTCATAGGGTGAAGTTTTGCCCTACGGATTCTCTCCAATATGGCCGAAATACTGTCGGGCGAAGTTTCGCCCGGTCAAAATCTCGTAGAGTGAAATTTCGCCAGGTCAAAATCTCGTAGGATGAAATTTCGCCCATTGAACTTTTTTGTCCGAAATGGCAATCTGGGGAGGAACACTGTCGGGCGAAATTTCGCCCGGTCAAATCTCATCGGGTGAAATATCGCCCTGTGACTTCAGAGGACCATAACTCTCTTGTTTAAACTCCGATTGGGGCGTGTGATATTTCTTTGGAAAGCTAAGAAGATAAGATTTCACCTTCAACTGGAATCGCTTCGATCCGAGGTCTATAACTCTAGATATATCCATTTGAAGTTCGACCTCTCCGGTTTTTGCTCAAGGTTTCACCTCTTGGGTTTGGACTTTGGATTTTGAGTTGTGTGCTTTGCTTTTCGGATGGTTGTAGACACCCAAATTTTGCTGCCAGGTGTCTATAGCAGTTTCCGACAAACACCCGATGATGATAGGAAGCAAACGTGCTTTAATATACTCGAAAACGGGCCCAAAATCATTGGCATTTGGCTTGGACTTTTTACGGAGTACAAATCTCACAAAACCAACCACAAAATCAGGCCCAGTGGGTCGTTTCGAGTCAAATAAGACTAATTTGGGTTGAATCCGATACCAGGGACAAAACCGTCTTTTAGCGACCGAGTCAAAACTCGGTCAAGGATATTTTCGAGACTCACGAGTCAGCCGTGTCACCCCACGTGACTGATTCGATCAAACACTACAAAAAATCAGCTACACAAAATATTAAACAAATCCGTTTAGGGATAGAATTCGATCTCAAGTAGGAATTCTATCTTAATACCGAATCAAACACTCGACCGAGCATCAAATATTCGGCCGAGCAGCCTATTTTCAGCCGAGTTCCTTGCTTCTTCACCAAGTAAACGGAATTCTTGTTCTTCTCAGCCTCTTACGTTTCCTATCCAAAGCGGTAGTTCTCACCCAAGCACTTCTCCTAGCCAAGGTCGGGAATTTTCCTATAAATAGGCCCCTCGCACACACAATTCAGAGACATCAATTATCATCATACAACACTTCACATCAACTTTCTTATTCATACACATCGACCTTCATAAATAATCATACACTTAGCATCGAAGAATCGATACAACCCGAGATCACGCCAGACGAAGCCGACCACCTCGCCCGACACTTTACACGTCCGAACCAAACCACCATAACTTACCGACATTAACTCGACGCTCCCGTGCCCTAGCCACATTCCGACGAGCCCCGTTCCGAGTAAACAAAGCATGTAGGTTGAGGGTGCAAAATCAAACCCGATTTCTCTCTTCTCTCTTCCTTTTCTTCTCGTCTTTTCCTCGTCTTTTTTTTTTCGTCGTCGGTCGTTTTTTACGGGTTGCTCGTCGCATTTTTTATTTCTAATATCGATACTACAAATTATTTTAATATAAAAAAAACCTTCTAAAAATACGATATCGATTCTCTATAGTCGAATATTGTATCAAAAAGAACTAAATTAAAATGTCGTTGATACTAAAAATATCGTCACATGGTTTCATAAAACAAAACACGACGATTTTTAACGTAGAGAGATTCGAACATCGTTTTTTTAATTCTACAAAACGATTTACAAAAAAAACAATTTTTTCATCTTTTTTCTAAAAAAATCATTCCGAGTATTTAATATCGATTTCATAGTCGAACATTGAATGTAACGAATATCGCAAAATTAAGTCGAGTATAAATTATGCAATATTTATACGCGACTTAATAAAGCTAAAATTTTCCGAAAATCAATTTCGAAAACAGCCCGGGACGCGAGTCGCGTGCTCTCGGACGAATCAGCTTCTCGCGCGGGTCGCCCCCGTCCCGGGCGAGTCGCGTGGTCTTCTGGAAAACGCGACGCAAATAATCAATTTCGATCTATTTTTTTTATTCTTCGAACATCATTTTTTTTAGACAAAACAACGGGTTTTTCCCGACATATTTTATTTTTTTCCCTTGACCTCGGTCGACACGTGTTAATCCATCACGTGTCATAAACCTTTTTCAAAATCATGCATATTATCATATTTACGTTTCTTATTCGATTTACAAACCGTTACTAACTTGTTTGTTCGTGTTTGTAGCATTTTTATTTTCATCGTTTGTTTTATTATACTAAAACGAATCTCACATGCTAAAATACAACTTTGACGTTAAATTTTAGTTGCATTAAAATCGACTTAGCAACCCATTCAATTTTTCGCATGTTTAGGGAAAACAATGTTTGCATATCATTCATCGAATTACTAACGCGCGTATTTTAAAATCAAACGATATCTTAGTAGAGGCCGCTAAGTGCGGGAGGGGTTGGGTGTTCTTTGTGAACTCCCCAACACGTACCCTCACCCCTTACTCAGAACCTCGATTTCCGGATGTCCGAAACCATTGGCAACGAGAGTCATTCAATATACGGTATTCGATAATGTCGGTATCGGTATCAAATGCAAAGGGACGAACCCAATAAACTCTGAAATCGGAATGGGCCGTATTTTGTACACGGCCCACTACGACATAGAGTGGGTTCGAACGGGCCCGAACTCCCACAAAGTTCGGTGGCGACTCCACTTCGATTTAAATTTCAATTCGATCAATTCTCATATGGAGATTCATTCGCCTCCCCAAACCCGCGCGTGGCCGCGTCGGGGTGGACCTATGTCATGTCCACAATTTGGCGAATCCTCTGGGGATTAACTGATGTGTGACTTACCATCGGCATCCTCAGGGTGAGACTCGAATAGAAATCGTTTGACTAGTACAATACACGTTTTAGTTTTACGGTTCATGCAGAACCCCATATTTTCCCGGGCCGGTACTGGTGACCGACGTCCCACTATACTATTGATGTAGTCAAAATTGGATATGTCAAAGGTGTCCATTAGCCGATTCGTATGGGTTTTACGGCATGTTCTAAGCTCAACTCGACTTAGAAAGTCCGCTCCGATTCTCGATAGGCTATGTACACTGGTATAGACCCTTAAAGACTGACCGAGACTTAGAATTAGAGCATACATGGCGTCGTTATACTGTTTCCATGACTACGTGCTACCTGATTTACAAGTCGTCTTTCAAAAACCGTCATTTTCAAAATTGCATCCTTTTCAAAATATCCAATTTCAAAACCCGGGACATATACCGAATTTAGGATCCACGATTTTACTCAAAATAGCCTATTTTTAGCTGGTATTATGCCCATTTCAAAAAGTCGAAAATACTTTCGAACCTTCAAAACCGTCGCCCGGTCCGCCTTTCCGTTTTCTTTTTCGAAAAAAAGGGCCGGTTCTCCCCGAATCTTTTCGGGCTTTTCAAAAAATCATATTTCGAAACCTTCCTCTTCTTAGGACTTCCCGTATTTAGCAGTGTCGGGTCGTGTCATAAGTTGTCAAGGTCTTCTAGCGTCGAAACTCCGTCGATCTTATATCACGGATTTCCTCTCTATCCCAGTCCGCCTTATTTGACTAAGGCAAGGCCCACCTACGTAGGACATACTCCTACAAGGGTTGGCCCGTCTACACAATCGAGTCCAAAGTCTGGGGAATGTCTCACGTGGACCTCCTTTCGAACAAGGCCCAGCCCACACGGTTGGATCCTAAAGGAGGCCCACCTTTCACGAGTCACCCGTCTAAGTGTCTTTTCCGAGTCGCTTCTTTCCTAGTCTTCTTTTCCCTTTCTTGGGATGTACTTTTGTTCTAGGATTTGGGTTAAGTTGCTGATTACGCGGTATTCTTACAGATAGGCCTCCCTTCACCCGAACCATGTCGAAAGAAGCCATTGACGAGTTGACCGCTTCGTTGGCCAAGCTACAAGACCAATTGACGAAGATGAGGGAGGACCAGATCGCCATCCTCACCCGGGTAAGCGCCGTGGAACAAGGAACTCCTAACAGCGGAGTTGATGATGATGAACTGGCCAGCGCGGTCCACAAACTGCAAGAACAGGTCCACACGACCACCAGCAACACCATCCACACGGAGAACGCTCGAGCTTATTCGCCCCTGACTGATGAGTTGCCCGCTAATCTCAACTTGACAGGCCTACCCATGTTCGATGGGACCGAAGACCCGGTACTCCATATCCGGGCTTTCAAGGAGTTTATGGCAGTTAAGGGGGTCAAATCGACCATGTTCAAGCATCTCTTTGCTTCATCCTTGGACAAGCACCCGAGAGCCTGGTACTACAAGCTTGATTCCAAGAAGTACAAAACTTGGGACGATGTCGCAACGGAGTTCGCCCGAAACTATGCGGATAACACCAAGATCCAGACTACTATGCGTACTCTGGAGGTCATGGCCCAAGAGCCTAAGGAAGGTTTCACCAAATACCTTCAGAGGTGGAGGGCTGAAAGTGTCAAGCTGGTCGACAAGCCCAGCGAAAAAGTCTTGGTGGAGGCCTTTGTCAAAAACCTCCTCCCTTCTTACCGGATCCATCTCCGGTACGCCATCATACCCAATTTCGCCACCTTAATCGAGATGGGTACGAGAATCGAAGACGACTTAAGGTTAGAGAGCCTTACTAAGGCCTCAACTAAGGGATATCAAGGAGCCAGTTCGTCTTCCGGCAAGCCCGCAACTACAACTGCGACCCGAAGCATCTTTGACGAGGTTAATCTGCTAGACACCTCGACCAAAAAGAATACTCTAGCTCGAGGATTCACTGACATAGGGACTACTTATGTTCACGCCTTAAAAAAGCTATCATCTAAGGGCCTGATCCAGCCGATAGGCCCGATTCCCAAAGTTCCCGTCGAAAAACGGTCCAAAAGCTACAACGTCCAAGCCTATTGCCACTATCACCGAGGCAGCGGGCACGACACCGAAAAATGCTGGAAGTCGAAGCATCTCATTCAAGATCTCATCGAAAGTGGGAAGATACCGCTACCCAGTGATAAGCCAAGTAACAAAAATAATCCTCTTGCTACTCACGCCATTTTTACTGGAGAAGTAGTCGACTGTACTCATCTCATTTTCCCTTTCATCTCCCAAATCAACGGGATATGGAATGACGATGAAGATGACGTCTATCTGGTTAAGGGGGAAGCTGTCCCCATCACTGTCGAAGAAATGTGGAAGGCTAAAACCAAGGCCCTGGCCGGCACACACGTCATCACAGCCGGACCTTCGGCCCCGGGAACCGTCACTGAACCTGCCAGGACGGAATCTACACCTGAAGAATCAAATGCTGACACGGCCCTAATCAAACAACTAAAGAGGGTCCGAACCGATCTTACTATATGGCAGCTTTTGGTTAGTTCTCAAGAGCATCGGGCAGCACTTACTAAGGTTCTCGATGAAATCAAGGTTGACTCGTTGGTTACCCCCATTGAAATGGTAGCCACTATTTTGCCTCACCTTAAAGGCAAATCCAAGGGAGAAGGCCCACTTATCACCTTCTCCGAGTCCGACCTTCCATCGTTTGGGGCCGCCCATAACTTGGCCCTATATATCACGATGATATGCCGAGGAAAGTATCTACCCATGACCCTAATTGATGACGGGTCCGTTGTAAACGTCCTTCCCTTAAGGACTGCTAAGGCCCTCGGCATTACCGAGGCTGACTACCTTCCTACTGCACAAACTATCCAGGCTTTCGATGGGAGCCCAAAATCAGTTGCTGGGGCCGTTAAACTAACCATCATAACAGGCCCGATCGAGAAAGAGCTAGAATTCCAAAGTGATCGATGTCCCCTCATCTTTCAATCTGCTACTTGGAAGGCCCTGGATCCATGCGGTCAAAGCCGTGTCCTCCACTCTCCACAGGAAGGTCAAGTTACCTTTACAAGACAGGGTCATCACTCTCGAAGCTACCCCCACAGCCGTGTCAAGCTGCAACACGGCAGGCCCAACAGACCCACGAGGTTTCAATTTCGTGGGAATGATCGAGGACGAATGTAACACCCCTAATTTTTATAAATTAAATTTGTATTCATATTTTTATTTCGTTTGCGATTTAACTCGTAATCCATTTTAATTCTTCTCAGAATTACTTTTATTTCATCTTGAATTCCTAAAATCTTTATTTTAGTTCGAATTCCTATTTTCAACTCGAAACTTGTTAACATTTTATTATTTTCTCGATAAATCATTTTATTAAACTTTCATTGAAAAGTATCATTTTGTTTTCAAGAAATCAATTTAATTCATTTTCGTTGAAAACAATTTATTCGTCAAGAAACTCAATTTCTTTACAAACAATTATTTAAACTTGAGATTGACCCAATATTTAATTTTATGACAAAATAATATTTTAGCTCATTTTCACGATTAAGTCTGTTTGTTTCCTAAGAGGTGACTTTTAAATCAATTTCTTCATAAACCGTTATTTATTTCACGAACGGTTTTCGTTCAACCCGTAAATTATTTTAGGACCCGAATCGAGTCCAATGGTAACTTCTTTTGGAGCTAGTCAATGATTTGTTGACATTAGTTCACTCTATATATTAATTTTATTAATCGCATGTTATTATCTTTTAGGAAGACTAACCTTCCTCTTATCCTCCTAGTGGCTATCAAAATCTTTGTTGCAAGAGACTCCTAGTTTTCCTCGATTTCAATCGTGTTATTCAACTAAAACACTACTCTTATTATTTAATAGCATTCTTAATTTTCCTACTTCTATTCCTCTTTAATCACGTCTTGTAAACTATCCAAACACAAACTCTCTTCTATTAGTCTTCCTTCATTGATACGTTGCTGCTGTGCTGCTGCTGTTTCTCACACAAATCAGCCCGTGCTTACCTTATTTCGTTCATCAATCCGATTCTTAAATCCGTCCTTTTTCAGTTCAATCTCAAGGGTAATTTATTTACTCTTATCCTCGTCTCGTTTCCACTTTTTATTAACTTATATGGTTCTAATACCATATGTTTTAATTTTTCGTAGGCTATCGTGCTAGATCCATGAAGACGGTTATTTTATTAATTCGGATCTCGATGAAGGTAACACATGATGGCATGACTCGGTATTGCATGATATATATGTTGTAATTGCTTGTAGTATCGTTTTAAAATCGAATTCTTATACTAGTAAACGTGTTTGAACTATATTATGATAATATGTTTCGAATCTTCTAAAATTATTATAAGGCCGAGACTAAAACATACTAATAATTTATCACTTAATTTTCGTGATTTTTAGTATGAAATACCAAATTGGAAGTTTTATTGTTTTTAACATAATTACAGCATGTTTCAGAATCGATTAGTGTTTTTGTACGATTTGTTACTCATGTTTACGGATCTTATTTTCAAAACGTCTGAAAAGAGACTACTGTTTATTTTAAATCTATTATAGGTCTGTTAAATTTCGTAAAATTATTCTAAGTAGTTTCGTCACAATAAATCGTTTATGAAACTGTGATAGATTAGTTCGCAAATCTCTCAGTTGTTGTAAAACCTAATTTAAAACCTATGATAAACTTCGAATTTAATTTTGGTAATTTATGTACATTAACTGTAAAGAGTCTAGTTAATGTTTCTAATTGGATTTGTTTTAAAATAAAATTTTAAACGTGTTTTATTAAAGAAATACTATAAGGTGTCGGATTCTGACAATTTAAAAAATTACGAATAAAAACCCCCGTTAAGTTAAGAATTTCGATTTCCTCCAGTAACAAAAGTTGTATTTAAGCTTTTAAAGTTTTCAACCTCACTGATCTTACATCGTGTTGATTTTTAATGATTTAATTATGAATTTTTATAGTAAGACAGTGCAAATCTGAAAAATCTGTAAATTTGTAATTTATTACTTTTAATTACTTAAACTCCAACCTTTTTAGAAATAATTATGATTTTTACTTTCTTTGACTTTTAATCATTAATTATACATTTATATAATAAATATAATGTTTATGTCTCAAGGCCTAATATTAAATATTTTATATAATTCATATGTTAAACGATTTCTAATTATAATAACATCTATTTTGGAAAGTTACTATTTGAAGAAAGTTTCTATCTTTGAAAAATTACTATTTTGGGAATATTTAAGATATCTTTGGATAAAATATTTATTGGTTGAATGTGGAATAATGTTGGAAATGAGAATGTACAGTATATAAGTCTAGGATATGTTGTTTGTTGTCATCAGCTATATGGTCAGTGTATTTGCGTCAGGGATACATTGATTGTCGAACTGGGTATCTTTTATGCCCAGGAGTCATGTGCATGTACTTAGGCTAGGACCTCGCTGAACGCAGTCCTATTATAATTTGAGTTGTATGGTGAGAGGGTTTAGGAGTCGCTTCATGGGCACTGAGTTCCTTAACCAGTGAGGCTTAGGGGTCGCTTCGTGGGCACTAAGTTACACTTCGGTGTTGTTTTGACATATCTCTAGTAGTAAAAGTTGACTTATCATCGGTTTTATATTCCATTATTCGTGTTGACGCCGTCAGGCTGCTGAATTGTTTTCTGGCTTTGAATCTATTTTGATATATATAATGTTTTGAGTTTTATTCTATTTTCGTATATTATGCTTCTATTGCTTATATATTATGTATTATGGCTGGGAGAACTGCCTGAGTTGCTCCCCACTGAATTGTGGCTGTTATGTTTATAACATGACAAGTATTCTTTGTTCCGGGGTTTGGTGTGCGCTAGCGAGTGACATGGATCCTACTCTGCTTTAATCATGTTTATTTATGGATTGTTAAACCCATTTAAGGATTTTTATTTTTAGCCCTTTTGTGAAAATTGGCATTTGTATTGACTGACCGTTCTTTCTGTAAAATATAGAACATCAGTGTGTTTTAATCCCAAATCTACAGTGTTTCCGCCATTGTATTGCGTTAGAATTTATAGGGGATTACAAAGAATATCTTTTTCAGCCCTACTTCACTACTAGCATCGACACGATGCTGCAAAACTTGGGCTATCTACCGGGGGCTACTTCGAGGCCCAATCTCCCGGCCGGCAAGATCGTCGAGGTCCTGAATGACGGAGAATCTCGGTTCGGTTTGGGCTACACCATGACCCAGGGAGATATCAGCCGAACAAACGCAATCAAGTTTGTCACTCCCGTGTTCGGAGCTATCCAAATGGGCCTCTATCAGCCCACTATCTCGTATCCCGAGACCAAATTGGCTCGGGAATGCAATTTCATCCCGGATGATATCTTTGCCCTCATCCAGTCTAAGTCAAAGGAAAGTGTAGATGGCTTTGGGAGTCTCGGAGTCTATCCCGAGAGCACTCCCCATCCCGCCTTTGACCAACGATCAGATGGCTGCTCTCTTTGAGCTGTTTTCAAAATTCTCTATCAATAATAACGATAACCGTTCCGCTTACGACTTGTCTAATTTTCAAAATGTTTTCAAAAAATTTACTTGCAATGAGATTGAGAAACCCGACGAACAGGTACCACTACCTCCGCATCTAGTCGAGCAATTCGAACAAAGGGAATCCCGAGATCCGATAATTGAGGAAAATGACTTCATCAATGTAGGAACCCCTTTAGAGCCTCAGATGCTTAAGTTAGGTTTATCCTTAGATCCCGAGGAGAAGCAACAATTCACGGATCTCCTCCATGAATTCAAAGACGTCTTCGCATGGTCCTACAAGGACATACCGGGAATAGAGCGGGAGATAGCCGAACACCGTATACCCATCAAAGACGGGTGTAAGCCGGTAAAGAAAAAACTCCGAAGAATGAGGCCCGAATGGTCTCTCAAAGTCAAAGAAGAAGTCGACAAGCAATTCAAAGCGGGCTTTATTCAAGTGTCTGAATATCCAGATTGGGTTGCAAACATCGTGCCAGTACCCAATAAAGACGGAAAGGTACGGGTTTGCGTAGATTTCCGGGACCTTAATAAGGCCAGCCCGAAAGACGATTTCCCGTTGCCACACATCGATATACTGGTGGACAACACGGCCGATCATGCCCTTCTATCATTCATGGACGGGTATGCCGGATACAATCAAATCAAAATGGCGGAAGAAGACATGAGTAAGACCACCTTCATTACACCTTGGGGAACTTACTGTTACACTGTTATGCAATTTGGGCTCATCAATGCCGGTGCCACTTATCAACGGACCGCCACCACTTTATTACAAGACATGATGCACAAGGAAGTGGAGGTCTACGTGGATGACATGATCGTTAAGTCTAAAGACCGAGACGGGCATATTTCGGCCCTCAGAAAGTTTTTCACTCGACTACGCAAATACAACATGAGGCTAAACCCTCAAAAATGCAGTTTCGGGGTAACATCGGGCAAGTTACTGGGCCATATCGTCAGCCAACGCGGCATCGAGGTTGACCCGGCCAAAATCAAGGCCATTACCGAGATGCGGCCGCCTAAAACCGAAAAAGGGATTAGGGGGTTTATCGGGAAAGTCCAATATATCAGCCGTTTCATTTCGAAGCTAACCATGGTATGTGAGCCCATTTTCAAGAAGCTGAAGATAGGGGAACGGGTACTGTGGGACGACAAATGTCAAGCAGCTTTTGATAAAATCAAGGAGATTCTGTCTGCACCACCGGTATTAATGCCACCTCAGCACGGTTTGCCTTTGTCGTTATACCTAACAACGACCGAGACAGCCATGGGGGCTATGCTGGCCCAGACAGTCGATTTAGAAGAACAGGCTATTTACTACATCAGTAAAAAGTTCTTAGAGTACGAGTGTAAATATACCATGCTCGAGAAGATGTGCCTAGCTTTAGTTTGGGCCACTAAAAAGCTCCAACACTATATGCTTAGCCACGAAGTGCACGTGTTATCTAGAATGGATCCAATCAAATATCTGTTCGAGAAGCCCATCCTCAATGGCAGGATATCTAGATGGACTTTAATGCTAGCTGAGTTTGACCTCAAGTTCGTGCCATTAAAAGCCATCAAAGGCCGGGTAGTAGCCGAGTTCCTTGCCGATAGTCCGGTACCTGATGAGGGACATACCGATACTTGGGCCTTCCCGGATGAAGATATATTCCATACTGACACCGAAACATGGGATCTATATTTTGACGGGGCGTCCAACTTTCGAGGATTTGGGGTCGGGATTTTGCTAATCTCACCACAAGGAGAGCACACCCCGTTATCCATTAAATTGGACTTTGACGTGACTAACAACGAAGCCGAATATGAAGCATGTATTCACGGGTTGCAAGCCGCCGCTGATTTAGGAGTAACAAACCTCCGGGTCCACGGTGACTCGTCTTTAGTCATCAATCAAGCTCTCCAAAAATGGAAAACTCGGAACGCCAATCTCGTAGCTTACCAAGTGCGAGTAAGGGTTCTCGAAAAGCAATTCCAAAAGGTAGAATACATCTATATACCTCGGGAAGAAAACCAGTTTGCGGCTGCGCTTTCTAAATTGGCATCTTTACTGAATATCCCGGAACACCTGACCAGCATGCCGATTTGTGTCGAAAGACGGTCTTAGCCGGCATATATCAACGCTATCCAAGATATTGAAATAACTGATCCGGAACCTTGGTACCAGGCTGTTCTGACCTACTTATCATCGGGAGAATATCCTCTGGGATCTGATAACCGGGCCAAGAAAGCCCTGCGAAGGTGGGCCACTCAGTTCATTCGCACGGACGATGGACAGTTATATAAAAAGACGACACAGGGGGCTTTACTCCTATGCATTGACAAAACGCGAGCCGTAAGGGTCATGGCCGAAGTACACGATGGTGAAAACGGTCCGCATATGAACGCCCATATGCTAGCCCGAAAAATCGCGAGACTCGGTTACTATTGGAATAGCATGGAAATCGACTGCCAGTTATATGTCAAACACTGTCATAACTGTCAGATTTTTGCCAACGTCCAACATATGCCGTCATCCCTATTATATACTATGACATCACCATGGCCATTCTCGACATGGGGAATTGATATAATCGGGAAGGTGAACCCTTCCGGGACGGGGGATCACTGTTTCATTCTAGTGGCTATTGACTATTTTACTAAATGGGTCAAAGCCGAGTCATATCGTGTCTTGAACGCCAAGAACGTGGCCAAATTTATCCAAAACAAAATTATATGCCGATACGGGATCCCGCACGAGTTCATCAGTGATCATGGGACCCATTTCCAAGCTGAAACCGCTACTTTGCTGGAAAAATACAAAATTCAAAGGCATACATCTTCGCCTTACCGTCCCCAAACAAATGGAGCGGTAGAGGCAGCCAATAAAACGATTGTCACCATACTTAAAAAGATGGCTGAGAATTACCGGGACTGGCCCGACAAAATTCCTTTTGCCCTATGGAGTTACCGAACATCAATTCGTACCGCAACCGGAGCAACTCCATATTATCTAACATATGGAATGGAAGCAGTCCAACCGGTCGAGTTAGAAGTACCATCCCTCAGGATTTTACTTGAAAGCCAAGTGCCTGAAGCAGATTGGGTCCAAGCCCGATACGATTCATTAATCCTCTTGGACGAACGGCGATCCCGGGCCCTTAACAATATCCAGATATACCAAAAAAGGATACAACAGGCTTTCAACAAAAGGGTTAGGCCCAGAAATATCAAAGAAGGGGATCTAGTCCTAAAATCTGTCCGGGCTTTGCTACCTGTCGACCCGAGGGAAAAATTCAAACCCAATTGGGCTGGACCGTATCTAGTAAAGAAGGTTTTATCAGGAGGAGCAGTAATACTGACAGAATTGGACGGGAACGAATTCGTAACCCAACCAACTTGGACCAGCTGAAACGATACTACCCCTAAACCTTATCTCAATGTCATTTGCTAAAAAGTTTATAAAAATTTGTCTTTTTTATAGATTTTCAAAAATTAAGCAAGTCAATAAGTTAGGATTACTTATCCTACTGTCGCACATCTTGAACTATTGGTCTTGATGTATTTCAAAAATTGCAAAAAATCTATGTCTGAACTACGGTTGGTTTGATTCCACTAATCGTGGATACGTAGGCAACCCCTCAAAAGGGTACAACCACTGCAATAACGAAAAGACAGGAACGGTTTGTCACTAATATGTCTTTTATTATTATTCAAAAAAATGCATCACGCAAAAAAACAACAAAAAAATCACACCACAAAAATAATAGTAGTACTTAAATAATAAAATCTAGGAGACTACTGCTCATACATTTTCCGCTTCCCTTTATCTTTTGGGTCGCGCGGGGCCCGAGGTCGACGGGGCGGGGGCGAACGTTCCCGGATCACTAAGGGAACCTCTTTAGCTCGAACCCGTTTCCTCGACAACGGATCTTCTGCTATCATCACTGGCCCAAGCCGAGCCCGTACATGTTCGGGAAGTCTGTCGCGTGGACCAAGTCGGTCCTTAACCGCCAGTCTTGGGCCGAGTCTCCTTTCCAAGTCCGTCTGGGGGCTCACTTTCCTCCGTGCACCTTTAGTACTGGACCCTTCAGTTTGAGTCCTAGTCTTCCCTGTCTGGCCTGACATCAGACGAACCATGGTAGCCGGGGTATCGCCATCATCAAAGAAGCCTCGATTATCTTTAGCTTGTTCTCGGCGCAGCAAGTCAAAGGCTTCGTCAGTCTTCAAAGCAGCACGGGCTTTAGCAGAGTCTGCTTTTGTCCACTTCACATAAGAAGCCGATACCCAGATCGAGTGAAGAGTTTTGGAAACGGGCCAGGTAGCCCGAGTATACCACCTCTGCATCTAGGTGTCGCACATTACGTCCGTCAGCTGAGTAGATTCACTCACGACCGCCTCGATTTTCGGAATTCTTTGGGCCCGGCCATATTGCCTAAGTATGCGATCGGGGTAAAGATGAATTGTCTGCCTAAAAGATAGGATCAGTTGATATCGGGCCCTATCTCTCGATTCCAAACCGGTCCAAACGTAAATGGGCCACCAGGGTACGGTCCAGCGAATCAATGGGCCTCCATGGAAAGACAACAGCTCGTCCCATTATTTTTGAGTATTAAGACGAGAAAAGTCAACGGTCCGTCTCCTCGTCATCACTTGATTCGGGCGATATCGGCTTACGTCAAGAGGAGGATCCACGATTGATAGTCTCTCAAATAGCCAAAGCTGAAAAGTCAAAATCGTGAAAAGTCAAAATCACGAAAAGTCAAAATCGCGAAAAAAAAAGTCGGAATAAAAAGTCAAAAAAAATCGCAAAAATAGAGAAAAACCGAGAAAATCGAAAAACCGAGAAAATTCAAAAAATCGAGAAAAATCGGAAATTTCGGAAAAATCGGAATGGCGAAAAAAATATCAAAATTGCGAAAAAATCAAAAATCAAGGCACCTGTAGAAGACGGGTACTCCCAGTCAGCCGGATCGACGAATCCCTTTTGCGATTATCCAAACCCTGGATAATCTCTCCTGTGATCAACCAAGTCGGATTGTGCTCCGTTTCCATTAAATCAACCACTGTGAAGAGTCGGACATGGCCCATACAAGACAAAAGATCCATATGGCCTTCAAAAGCATAGACATGGAGCATACAAAAAGCAAAGGCCCTACGGCTGTGGACCGGCCTGACCCGGACATCATGTGGCTTCATGAATTTTTCAGCCAAATCAATCAAGGAAATTGTATCTCCTTCCAGCATGCGAGATACCTCCATATGAGAAAGCCCTAAAAATTCCCGTAATTTCCTCCTCGGATCATGAACTGAAAATGGGATAGCAGGGCTAAGTATAGGATTCCATCCTCTTACGGCAGCAATTTCTTCGGGAATAGGGCAGATTTCGCCTCGAGGAAAGTCAAAAACGTGATAAGTATCGTCCAAATAGGACAAGCAAGCATCCAAAAAGTGACGGTCTACTTGCATCTGGCGGATCGTGAATAACTGGGTGACACCATTCTGGTTCAGAATAACTTTATCTGCGTCTCTGAAATATCGGGACCAATCTTGCAGCATTCCAATTAATCGGTCAATTCCCATAATGGATTTCTAAAAAGGGAGAGGAGAATAAGTTTCTCAGGGCTTGTTTTTCTTTGAAGGAAGAAAGGGAATTGTGGGAATTATGAAGAAATTATGAGCAAGGAGGGGGTATTTATAGCATAAAACCGGATTCTCCTCCTCACCTAAGGATTCCTAATCCCAGAGAATTTAGGATACATGCCTTATCCTAGGATCTAGCAAAGTCATCCCGAGCATTCCTATTCCTTTTCAGAGTCAAACTACTCTAATTTTCAAAACCCCTTCAACTTCAATTTTTTTTTTCAAAATCCTCTTCAAAATTTTATTCCCCAGCGCGAGTCATTTCTCCTACAAATGTTACATGCAAAATTTTCTCCATAAAACATGTACAGGACGACTCAAGCAAAACCATACAACTAACTCCCCGGCGGCATTTAACGGGATGGGCCCACATATAGGCGCACCCAAGACTTATACGACAAGTCCGATTCTCCACGGAGTTATCATCATCAGCTCAAGTATGATTTCCAACTTATGGCTGACGAGCCCTTTTACGCGAGTCTAATGAACTTTAAACGACCCGACCGGAAGCTGCCAGGTTTTTGATTGACCTGGTAGCTACTCTGACTCTCGCCCTGTCCAAGCCTCAGTCAGAGTGTGGGCTCTGTAGACACCCACATTTTGCTGCCAGGTGTTGTGGACATGACATAGGTCCACCCCGACGCGGCCACGCGCGGGTTTGGGTAGGCGAATGAATCTCCATATGAGAATGGATCGAATGGAAATTTAGGTCGAAGTTGAGTCGCCACCGAACTTTGTGGGAGTTCGGGCCCGTTCGAACCCACTCTATGTCGTAGTGGGCCGTATACAAAATACGGCCCATTTCCGATGCCAGAGTTTATTGGCTCGTCCCTTTGCATTTGATACCGATACCGACATTATCGGATATCGTGTATTGAATGACTCTCGTGTGCCAACGGTTTCGGGCATCCGGAAACCGAGGTTCTGAGTAAGGGGTGAGGGTACGTGTTGGGAAGCCCAAAAGGACACCCAACCCCGCCCGCACTAGCGGCCTCTACTAAGATCTCGAATGACTTTCTAATACGCGCGTTAGTTGAACGGGAAAAAGATATGCAAAGATTATTTTCCCTAAGCATGTGAATGGAATTGAAAGGGTTTCTACGTCGATTTAATGCAATTAATTCTAACGTCGAAGTTGAATTTTAGCATGTGGGTTCATTTTAGTACGTAAAATAAACAGCCAAAATTGACAAAAGAAACAACAAACTGTTAGCAACGATATAACGGTATTAACGGCTTGTGCAAATATTGAATGATGCAAATGAGATGATATATGGTTTTGAAAAACGAAGTTTTCACGTGATTGATTAGACACGTGTTGCCTTAAGTCGTGAAAAGATATGAACGAGACTTGAATAACTTGTAGGACTCGCGGTTTGACGCGATAAAGGGGCCACTCGACCGAGTCATTGAGGGACTCGACCGAGTGGACCTCTGAAAAGGGTTCTGTCCCGGATTTCGTGATCCTACTCGACCGAGTTACTGACCAACTCGGCCGAGTACGTTGCCACTCGATCGAGTCATTGCGAGACTCGACCGAGTGGAGGTCGGAAAAAGTATTCTGCTCGATTTTTGTGATGTCACTCGATCGAGTGACCTAAGGCACTCGGTCGAGTGGCACCTGTACGAACCGGGTTCGCTTGCAATTTTGTTATCGATTTCGCAATTGCTTTTGATTTTGATAATTTGACGATTTTACTGAATTGGGCATAAATATTGTATGATTTATGCTTGATTCGGATTTTTAGAAATCATTGATTTTGATGAACCGAATATAAATATTGTGGGATTTATACTCGATTCCGAATTTGAATACTCGTTGTATCCCATATTCGATTATTGAATCGATATGAAATAATTAGAGCGAGATAAAAAAAGAAAATCATTTTAAGTCGTTTCGAATTAACTATCACGATATGAATGGATTTCCACCGCGTTTAATAATGTCGTAATTCCAACGAATTGTATGACAATTATTTTGGCATCAACGAAAATCGCGTTAGTTAATTATTTGACTAGATCGTTAGATTCGACGTCTAATTATAGAATTAGCAACGAATCTAAGAGATCGACGCTATGCTTGAATTGAAGGACTTGATTCCCTCGGCTTCTCCGACATAGAAATAAATCCCTAGGGATTGTGAGATGTCGGATCCACGTCAATGGGTTTCGACCCTTATTGAAAAACTTGCTTTGAAAATTGGTTTTAGAATTGATGAATGCGTGATTAATGATGATGAAAACAAAAAAAATAACGAATTATTATTTAAGTTGAATTGTCTCAATAATCAAGTAATTGGAGTGTCGGAATAAGCGACCGGCAACGCTGTGTGCAGTACACTTGTATATTCGGGTTTCCTTATTCCGACATCCCTCATACTCGACACAAATTGACAAGTATTTTAATGTTTTAATACTAACGGTACTATCGATATTATGATGCGATGATAACGATAAGAAATAAAAAAACGACCCTTATGACGATAAAAGACGCGAGAAAGGAGAGAAGAAGAAAAGGGGTTTTGCACCCTCAACCTACATTTTCTTGTCTCGGATAAGACTCGTAGTCGTGGCTTTAGCACGGGAGTTTCGAGTATGTAGGCTAAGTTGTGGTGGTTAGGGTTTCGATTCCTAAAGCTAGGTTTAGGGTTTGCTAGTGTAGAATTAGGGCTGAATTTGATGTGTTGAAAGTTTGATTAGGGTTGTAAAAAGTTGTGTAAAAAGTTCCTTGAAGTGTGTGCATGGAGGGGGTTTATATAGGCATTGCTAGGGTTCCCCGGTTAGGGTTACTCGACCGAGTAACCAGCTGACTCGGTCGAGTGGCCCGTTGTGCCTGCAGTCGGGCCTGAAACAGGCCCACTTGATCGAGTGGATGGGGCACTCGATCGAGTGGATGGGCTGGGTCGCGCGGGTCTCTCATTTTGGACCGTGACCTTGGATACTTGATGGGTTTTGTGTTTGACTTGGACTTTTGATGATTGTGTGGCTGTTTTGTATGTCTCGGAAACGACTTTGACCGGGGTTGACTCAATCGCTAAAAGTCGGTTTTATTTCCGATATCGGTTTTGACCCAAATTAGTCTTGTTTGACTGGAAACGACCCACTGGGCCTGATTTTGAGGTCAGTTTTGTGAGATTTGTACTCCGTAAGTGCATTAGCCAGCAACTAATGGTTTTGAGCCCATATCCGAGCGCGTAGAAACACGTTAGCGTCCGATCATCATCGGGTGTTTTTTGGAAACTGCCATAGACACCTAGCAGTCAAAATGCGGGTGTCTACAGGTGTCTATAGCAGTTTCCAACAAACACCCGATGATGATAGGACGCAAACGTGCTTTAATATACTCGAAAATGGGCTCAAAATCATTGGCATTTGGCTTGGGCTTTTTACGGAGTACAAATCTCACAAAACCAACCTCAAAATCAGGCCCAGTGGGTTGTTTCGAGTCAAATAAGACTAATTTGGGTCGAATCTGACACTACAAAAAATCAACTACACAAAATATTAAACAAATCCGTTTAAGGATAGAATTCGATCTCAAGTAAGAATTCTATCCGAATACCGAATCAAACACTCGACCGAGCATCAAATACTCGGCCGCGCAGCCTATTTTCAGCCGAGTTCCTTGCTTCTTCACCAAGTAAACGGAATTCTCGTTCTTCTCAGCCTCTTACGTTTCCTATCCAAAGCGGTAGTTCTCACCCAAGCACTTCTCCTAGCCAAGGTCGGGAATTTTCCTATAAATAGGCCCCTTGCACACACAATTCAGAGACATCAATTATCATCATACAACACTTCACATCAACTTTCTTATTCATACACATCGACATTCATAAATAATCATACACTTAGCATCGAAGAATCGATACAACCCGAGATCACGCCAGACGATGCCGGCCACCTCGCCTGACACTTTACACGTCCGAACCAAACCACCATAACTCACAGACATTAACTCGACGCTCTCGTGCCCTAGCCACATTCCGACGAGCCCCGTTCCGAGTAAACAAAGCATGTAGGTTGAGGGTGCAAAATCAAACCCGATTTCTCTCTTCTCTCTTCCTTTCCTTCTCGTCTCTTCCTCGTCTTTTTTTTTCTTTTTTTTTTTCGTCGTCGGTCGCTTATTTACGGGTTGTTCGTCGCATTTTTTTATTTCTAATATCGATACTACAAATTATTTTAATATAAAACAAAACGTTCTAAAAATACGATATCGATTCTCTATAGTCGAATATTGTATCAAAAAGAACTAAATTAAAATCTCGTTGATACTAAAAATATCGTCACATGGTTTCATAAAACAAAACACGACGATTTTTAACGTAGAGAGATTCGAACATCGTGTTTTAATTCTACAAAACGATTTATAAAAAAAACCTTTTTTTCATTTTTTTTCTAAAAAAATCATTCCGAGTATTTAATATCGATTTCATAGTCGAACATTGAATATAACGAATATCGTAAAATTAAGTCGAGTATAAATTATGCAATATTTATACGCGACTTAATAAAGCTAAAATTTTCCGAAAATCAATTTCGAAAACAGCCTGGGACGCGAGTCGCGTGCATCCCGGGCGAGTCGCGTGGTCTCCTGGAAAACGCGACGCAAATAATCAATTTCGATCTTTTTTTTTATTCTTCGAACATCGTTTTTTTTACACAAAATAGCGGGTTTTTCTCGACATATTTTTTTTTTCCTTTACCTCGGTCAACACGTGTTAATCCATCACGTGTCATAAACCTTTTTCAAAATCATGCATATTATCATATTTACGTTTCTTATTTCGATTTACAAACCGTTACTAACTTGTTTGTTCGTGTTTGTTGCATTTTTATTTTCATCGTTTGTTTTATTATACTAAAACGAATCTCACATGCTAAAATACAACTTTGACGTTAAATTTTAGTTGCATTAAAATCGACTTAGAAACCCATTCAATTTTTTGCATGTTTAGGGAAAACAATGTTTGCATATCATTCATCGAATTACTAACGCACGTATTTCAAAATCAAATGCAAAAAAACTCTGAAATCGGAATGGGTCGTATTTAATTTGTACACGGCCCACTACGACATAGAGTGGGTTCGAACGGGCCCGAACTCCCACAAAGTTCGGTGGCGACTCCACTTCGATTTAAATTTCAATTTGATCCTTTCTCATATGGATGGATATTCATTCGCCTCCCCAAACCCGCGCGTGGCCGCGTCGGGGTGGACCTATGTCATGTCCACAACGGTATTACCCTCTCTTGTGCTCGTAGAAGCTCGATCATGCTTTCGGCGCCAAATCCTATCAAAATTGATAGAAAACCTACCAAAAACACATAAAACGCACAAGAGGGACGCTAATGCGAGAAATACTCAAAATAAGGCAATAATCGCACTCTAATCTCGCAAAACGAGGGAAAAACGGGTCTAAATGGGAGGAAAAACGGTCTAAATTTGACACACAACAATTCCCCCACACTAAACTGTTGCTCGTTCTCGAGCAAAGACCCAAAAAGAAATTACATACTACTACTAGCTAGACTACGCTAAGTCGATACAGGGCAATTAACGGGCCCGCTCCGTCCCTTCAACTCACATCGTAATACCTATGAGGTAAGGTACTACCATGCAAGGCAAGTTGAGGCTTGCTCAAAATGGTGGATGCGACTAAACACACAAAAACACATAACACGAAATAATAGACGCATCCAAAGCAAAAAAAACACCGAATCCCTCATCGAGACGGCTAGGAAAGACACCGAAAACTTACTTAAAACAGTCATAAACATTCCAAGATAGATTACCCAAGTAGACAAGGACCAAAGCCTAATAGTGTGACTTTAAAGCAACAAAAATGTTGATAACTTAGCTAGGTCCTCCTGATCTTCTAAAGGGGTACTACGGGGCGTTAAACGGAGTGGAAAAAGTGAACCATGGATTCGTTCGACACTGCAGGTAGGTGCAGTCTCGCTCTCTTTGGTTAAGGCCAAGAGGGTCGCTCCAAACTCGAATTTCCTGAATTAGCCCAAACAAAAAGGGAAGTGTTTACAATTTTTGGGGTGGATCGACCAATCACCGCTATCTTCCTACCTCGGGACTCGGTCCTCTAGTAGGCACTTCACGGCGACGAATCGATCAAAGGGTTTTTTTTTCTTTTTTTTTTTGAAGGAGATATTTTTGATGATATGATTTCATTTGAAGCTCCTTTTCTCTCCCTTATTTTTCATATTTTTGTGCCCTTTTCTCTTGCTTTGGTTTGCCCATTTTGGCTTTTTGATGTGGTTTGTAACCAATTATTTGGGTTTCATTTTTTGTAAACTTATTGTGTGGTGTATTGGTGAAAGGATGAATAGGTGCCCGGAAACGGGCCCATCCCCGGATAACCTACAAAAAATGGAGAATTTGGAATAAAGGTGCAATGGTCATTCGAGCAAGGTCACCTAGAAGACGGGATGCGGAAACCAAGGCCTAACTCTTCCATGGGTGGTCAAGGTGGTCAAATGCAAACCCCGAAGTAAACCTCTAGTAGAAAAGGTGGACTCAAACTAAAGGATCAACAAGTTCATTGATTTAGAGTCATTCTACTAGATTAAGGTCCAAAATCTACAATGGGTTATCTACAATGGAATGTAAACTCTTGCAATAAGTTTGTAATCGGGTTTTCGAAAACATTTAGTCCTAGACAAGCTATACAAAAGCAAAAGGAACACACGAAAAAGAAAAGGCAAATAAAAGAAAACACGAGTAAAGTCATGCACTTCGTACTCCATCGACATCCAAGCACAAAAATCAACTAGAACACCGAAAATGCTCATCTCTTCGAGAGCCTCCCAATAGCAACAACCTAACTCCTCTACGAAAGTTACCTAGCGGGTTTCTTCCATAACTCTTCAAATTGTGCTATCAAGGTGGTGGTTATCCTGTAAGAGTAGAGAACAAGACTATACAAAGGACACGAAAACATAACGAAAACGAGAAAAAAAAAGGGAAAAAGAAAAGGAAAATAAAAAGAAAATGTTTTTGGTTTTTCGGAATTTTTCAATTTTTATGGTTTTTGGAAAGATTTTTGAAAAAAAATGGATAGTAGATCCCTCCCCCACGCTAAAACTGTGCATTGTCCTCAATGCACAAGTAGGGGAAAAGATCGAAAAAAACGGAAAAAAAAATAAGAAAAATCTTTTTTGATTTTTATAATTTTTAAAATGTTTTGGATTTTTCGAAAATTTTTGAAGAAAGAAAACAAACGAAAAGAAAACGATAAAAGGGTGGCGGGCCTAGGTGCAATCACATCACCTAGACCCTAGCCAAGTGACTAAGAAAATGGGAATAAAATAAAAGAAAATAAATTAAAAGAAAGGATGAAAAAGGGGCGTTGGTGTAGTCACGTCACCTAGCCCGGATTAAGAAAAAATTGAGAAAAATGAGAAGAATTTGGATTTTCAAAAGGTCAATGGCCTAATCACATCGCCTAAAGACCGGGAGCAATACCAAGGCCGCTTTGGCCGCAACAGTCGAACAGTGGGACAACTTGCAAAGTTATGTTAAAGATAAATCAATCACAATGACAATAGGATAAAAGGAATAAGAACGGAATCAAACAAAGGACATGCAATTATAGATGATTAAAGACTCACCGACCAACCCACACACAAATACACAACACACACACACCACCGACTCCGGGAGAGGGTCTAGTTTGAGTGATTATCCGACGCAAATGAAGCGCTAGGAGACCCATAGAAAAAGGGTATAACCTCGGAGGATGGCTCAGGAGAAAACTCCTCCGGACCGTCGCTAAGCGAGAGGGCAAAGTCGGATTCAATCTCACATAGTCATAGATCGTATGATCTTTGGGCAACGTGTAGTGCGCATACTCCCAAACTCCCCTTCCTCCCAACTCAGTCTTGGTCAGTCGAAATTCATTGGGACCTAAGGGTTGGTCCCAATTATGGTGAACAAGGATAGTGGTTCGGTGTGTGTTCGGAACTATTAAAGCTCTTCCACGGCTAATGTAGACGAGGCGCTGATGAGGTACATGAAAGATACAGGTCGGAAAATAGGCCTCGTCAAGCCATATGGAATTGTCTAGTGGGATGAGGTGGTCGGTCGAGTAACCCAATTTGTTCGCAATTACTGTCACAAGGCCTCCACAATCTAAGGAGGGGTGTTGGGTGACAATGATACGGTGGAAATGCAACGCCACGACAAGTGGTAGGTCTAAGGGGTTAGGGTTACCGAACAAAGAGTCACAAATCAATTGCAAGACACACACATTAAGAGTATAAATATTTTCAGCCGAAAGTTCCTAGGAACTCGCAAGTAAGGTCTTTATAGGTGAAGGCCGCGAGGCTAAGGAACTTGCTAGTTCCGGTCCTTGACGATAATTCTTTAATATCGTCTACTATTCCTAGATTGGTCATTGTGTGGGGACAAGGCCACCTAGTGCTCTGAAAGATCTTTTCAGAGAAGGTCCGAGACAAATATGTATTAAGACAAGGTAAATTTATAGGCTTAGAAGACTTAGAAGATTTAGAAGATTTAGAAGGTGTAGAAGTCGAAGCCATACCTTGCTTACGAGCGGCTCGCCTTGCTCTTGTCTCCATAATAATATATGTGCAAGAATCCAAAAACTTTAGTTTCACCTCTTCAAGTACCCAAAATAATCACCCAAGATGGAGAGGAGGTATGAATGTGGTTGGGGTATGGTGGTTTGATTTTATGAGGAGTGATAAGGTGAAATGAATGTGAGGTGAAGGTGATATAAATAAAGGTAGTTGAGGAGGGAAATGAAAGTTTTTAAAGTAGATTGTAAATATTTGGTGTTCATGTTTTGGAGGAAAAGTTATGTGGGGTATTTGGGAAGGAGGGAATTGATATTGTAGTGAGAAAAGGTGAATAGGTGGTCCGGCCAAAGTCGTCGGGTGAAGTTTCACCCGGTGAAGCGCCATCGGGTGAAATTTCACCCGATGGGTTTTCGTTGTGAAAATCTCATCTTGCAAAATTTTCCACCTGGTGAAGTTTCATCCGGTGAAATTCTCATCGGGCGAAATTTCGCTCGACGGTATTTCGTCAATTCTGGCAATTCTAGGATTTTTTTCGTAGGGCGAAATTTCGCCTGGTCATGACCTTATCGGGCGAAATCTCACCCGACAACAAATCTTCAGCAAATCCTTCAGTGTGGCAAAATTCCATCGAGTGAAATTTCACCCGACGGAAAACCTTCAATAATCTCACCGAGCGAAGTTTCGCTCGGCGGTCTTGTACACTTCGTTTTTCCGCCTTGCCATTTCGTGGCTCTTCAATAATCACCTAAATTTTCAAATAACGACACGACTCACATTACATAATCAATATCTCCCACAAACATGCTTGTGGTCTTCAAATTAAGCTCCATAACTTCTCCAAAAGCTTGATCTTCATCCAAATAAATGCTCATGATGAAATCCAAGTTCATCCATTATTCTCGAGCTAACAAACACAAAGAAATATGATACATATATACAAGGTGGTTGTTGAGGATACCACCAAACCTACATCAAATTGAGAGGGGGTTAAACAATGCTCCCCAACGGGAGTTCATCAAGTTTCTCGGTAACAAAGGTCTCACGAACGTGACCGGCATGATAAATCTTTAAGCGTTGTTCGTTAACCATAAACTTTCCGGTTTTCGGGCTTGAGATTTCAATTGATCCATATGGTTGCACCTTGGTCACCTCGAATGGACCCGGCCATTTCGATTTCAACTTACCGAGGAAAACTCATTCGAGTTTTCAAGTAAAGAGCAATTCAATGCTCTTAGAAGTAGATCAAACAATCTTGCATGGAACTCAAAGAAATGACAATATGAAGCATTGATGCACAAAGATAGCACATAAACATAAGAGGTCAAAGCAAATAATAGAGTATCCATCATGCCTCTATGTTCAAAAGGCGCTTTCATGTCATTGTTAAACTCCTTATGTGAGTGAGGAAGGAATATCAAGGAGGATGGAGGATATATGGTGTATGAACCATTCAAGTCTAGCTCAAATGAGGCTTGTAAAGAGGTAAGGAGAGACATTTTATCAAGAAGGTGAGGGTAAAAGAAGTCATCCTTAGACAATACCTCAATAATGATCACATTTGAGCTCTCCTCATTCTTTCCATTATCACTCAAAGCCTCATACTTCTCAATAAGGTGGGTCTTAGGAGCTTCTCCACAATTCGCTCCATCATCAAGCATCTCACCCTCTTCAATTCTAACTCCCTCTATCATGCGCTCAAATAGAGGATTATGCATCGCAACCTCACATAAGCTCTCAATTGTCGGATTTTCAAAGGTGTTGGTCATGGAAAGCTCAATAGGCTTATCACAAGTAGTTGTAGGTATGTCCTCAAATTTACTCTCTTCATCAACAAAGTGGGGGATGCAATCATTCTCAAGGGAAAGAACGGGGTTCTCAAAATCTATTAACACACAATCATCATCCCTCTTCAAGTCAAGAACATCACAAGACATACTCACAATTTCCTCATTATAAGGCTCATCAACATCCTCAAAATTCTCAACAAGAGTCTCCTCAATAACCTCATCACCAACACATCTTCTACTCCCAAGATTATCGTCAAGTGTCACATTTAAAGGTTTGTAGCTCATATCATGTTGCATAGAAGAGGATTTTATTAGCTAAAGCACATCATCATTACAAGATACATTGACATCATCACAATTCTTACATGACTTCATAAAATCCTTATCAAGAGCATCATTATCAATCAAATGCAATGGAGATTCATGCACAATACATGTATTCAAAGGGAGAAGGGGAGCATGTTGGGATTGAACATTATGCACATCATCATCATCATCATCATTATCATCTTCTTCTTCTTCTTCTTCGTATATTATATCCAAATAAGAAAGGGGTGGAAATGTATAAGAAGAAGAAGCATTAAGCTCATGTTTCACATCATCACAAATGACATAAGGTGAAGAATCATGCAAATTATTCACAGAAATTGGAGAAGAGTTAACAAGAGAGGATTGAACATTGCAAACAAGAGAGGAAGATTCAACAATCGATTCTCTCAAAGGTGTCACTCTCCCATATCCCTCACGGGCATCGGTTCTAGCCACTTTCTCAAGCAATAATCTCGCCTCATCATCACCTAATTCATAAAAATTTCCACCGGCCGAAATATGAATCAAGTCTCTAACGTATTCAAGCAAGTTGTCAAAGAATATTATGGTGGTTAGCCAAACCGGAATCCCATAGCGTGGGCAATATGTCAACAAATCTCGAAATCTCTCCCAAGCATCACTTAAACACTCAAACTCACCTTGTTCAAAGGTAAGGATCTCTCGTCTAAGTTTATTGGTCTTGTGATATGGGAAGAAGTGGTTTAGAAAGGCTTGAACAAGTTCATCCCAAGTACAAAATGTGTTAGGAGGATAAGAACGTAGCCATTTCTGGCTTTACCTCCAAGGGTGAAAGGAAAAATTAGGAGTTTAAAGGTGTTGATTGGCAAACCATTCTTCCTTGCAACTAAACAATTTGTATGACATTCCGTAAGGTGTTCAAGCACATTTTCATTAGGCAATCCCCAAAAACATATCTCTTTGAAGCACCGTGATAAACACTTGATCCACCTCAAATTTCGCTCTATCCTCATCTCTAATGGTAATAGGTGAGGTAACCATGTGGTCATAGAGTCTACTATGGTCGGCTAAGGTCATCATGAGAGACATAAAAGGGATTGGCCAACAAATGAGATGAATGCAAGAGGCAAGCAATTTGATCACCAAGAAGCAAACAAAAAGACTAACTTTTATTTGTTTGTTTTTTTTTTTTACCCAAACACAATGACCAAAACTCAATTAACTATCGCCGCTCCCCGGCAACGGCGCCATTTTGATCGCCTCCCAATCGGATCGGTCGTTAGCGAAGGACGGGGGATCAAACGATATTTGTAAGACTCGAGATTACACCAAAACAAACAAGTATTCGTGGTAAGTCGAGATCGGTCCACAGGGAATAGAGTGCAATTGAGTAAGAGAAGCATGTTTGGGGTCTAAAAAAGGGGGGTTTTAAGGGTCGAGTCTACACTAAAACGCAATAAATAACTAGAGATGATCAATTAAGGAAAAGGTGTCAGGGGAAGTCGGGATTCGGAAATTGGGGTCTAGGAATCTCGGAATCGGGTTTTAGTCACAACGTCGATAAAGGGAGAATGCCACCTTTCGGTTTCTTCACCCAACCCACCTAAAAACCCGCTTTTGCGGCGAAAAAGGGTAAGTCTCAATTCAAGGTAACTCCTATCCCGTGTTTCCCCATATTGATAAGAGTGAGTCAAGGTCGACCTAGCCGTGGTTCTAAGTCAACAAAGACATAAAAACCTCAAAATTGATAAATCAACAAGCAAACAACCCACAATCATCCCTCAATTCAAATAATCCAAGTCCTCATCCCTAAACCCCCCAACAAGAAATCTACTCACTACTCACAATAAAACTAACACTAGGAGACTAGGAGAAAGACTAAATATGCTTGAACTAGAGGAGAAATAATTGATCTAAGACAATAAAGGAAACTACACTAACAAAATATCAATAAGGAGGAGAATAAACAAACACACAAACTATGGAGAAACAACAAAAGGAGAGAGAAAAACAAACAAACAATGAAGAAGAACACTAACATAAACTAGTTAATGGAGAAAGGAGAAGAAAGAAACTACCAACTATGGAGAAAACTAAAGGAGGAAGATGAAGATTAATATAAAGATTGAATCTTGGAAGAGAAAATACAAGAACTTTGTCACCAATCCTTGCAATACTCTTCAATCTTCAAAATAGAGCCCAAATATTCAACTAATGTAGGAACTTGATTGTAGAAATTGTAGAGTAGATTAATCTAAAACTAATGGAAACTACTAGATTTATGGAGTTTTTCTACTATGTGAACTACTACTACTACTACTACTAGTACTACTACTAAGGAGATCTACTAACTACCCTACTCTAAGGAGGCACACTTAAAGCACAAATTGAAATGAAAACCTAGGGTTACTATATATAATAAGCCCTTAATGGGTCACACAATCTTAAAGCCCATAACCTAATCCTTGCCCATTAGTGATACTTCTACCCTTTGAGTGAGACTTTGCCCAATGAGTCTTCATAGGGTGAAGTTTTGCCCTACGGATTCTCTCCAATATGGCCGAAATACCGTCGGGCGAAGTTTCGCCCGGTCAAAATCTCGTAGGGTGAAATTTCGCCCGGTGAACTTTTTTTGTCCGAAATGACAATCTGGGGAGGAACACCGTCAGGCGAAATTTCGCCCGGTCAAATCACATCTGGTGAAATTTCGCCCTGTGACTTCAGAGGGCCATAACTCTCTTGTTTGAACTCCGATTGGGGCGTGTGATATGTTTTGGAAAGCTAAGAAGATAAGATTTCACCTCCAACTGGAATCGCTTCGATCCGAGGTCTATAACTCTAGATATATTCATTTAAATTTCGAGCTCTCCGGTTTTTGCTCAAGGTTTCACCTCTTGGGTTTGGACTTTGGGTTTTGAGTTGTGTGCTTTGCTTTTCGGACGGTATTCCCCTCTCTTGTGCTCGTAGAAGCTCGATCATGCTTTCGGCGCCAAATCCTATCAAAATTGATAGAAAATCTACCAAAAACACGTAAAACGCACAAGAGGGATGCTAATGCGAGAAATACTCAAAAGAAGGCAATAATCGCACTCTAATCTCGCAAAACGAGGGAAAAACGGGTCTAAATGGGAGGAAAAACGGTCTAAATTTGACACACAACAGTACCCTCACCCCTTACTCAGAACCGTGGTTTCCGGATGTCCGAAACTGTTGGCGTACGAGAGTCATTCAATACACGATAACCGATAATGTCGGTATCGGTATCGCAATACAAAGGGACGAACCCCATAAACTCTGAAATCGAAATGGGCCGTACTATGTGCACGGCCCACTAAGATATAGAGTGGGTTCAAACGGGCCCGAACTCCCACAAAGTTCGGTGGCGACTCCACTTCGATTTAAATTTCAATTCGAGATCCATCTCACACGAGATTCATTCGCCGCCCCAAACCCGCGCGTGGCCGCGTCGGGGTGGACCTATTTCATGTCCACACTACTCCATTTAAGACTCTAAAAATTATCACTATATAAATCGACGATTATCACCTTATAAGGCAACAAAAATTGGACAACGACAACGCGAAATGCTTAGTCAATTTTGTTTGATAATTGTTTTTTTACATTTATTTATTTACCCTCAAAAAATATAAAAATTAAAATTTTGAATCTTTTAAATAATTATTATTAATAATTATTATAGTTTTAATATATTTTTTAATTTAATAAAGAATATATAGAAATTTGTGTAGAGAAAAAATAATCCTAGAGTATTATGATGATGTGATGAAATTTCAATAAATAAGATCAATATTCGTTCTTAAATATAACAATCTTTTGAATCTTACTCCCTCCCATCCATTCAATTCTTTACACTTACTATAAATGGACAATCCAATCAATTCTTTACATTCCCCTTTTGGCAAAAGACTTTACCTTATAATCCTCATATTCTTTCTCTATTTACACAAAATGCCACTACTTTTTTCTTACTTTAATCTTCGTGGACCCATAACACCATTTGATTTACCAATAATACCCTTACTTTTTACCACTTTTCTTAATATTGATGAAAAATCCTATGTAAAGGATTGTTTGGACGGGAGGGAGTAAAAAAGTTCCTAATATTACAAATGAAACACCCCATGTTGATTGAAGATGTCATATTTATGAGCTTTGCTTAAAGAGATTCGAAGTACTACTCGTATCTATGAGTTTTGCTTTTGCCCATGATGATAAGAACTTCACAGTTAAGCATGTTTTGCTAGGAGCCTGTGAGTAGTAGTGACTTTCTGGAAAGGCTTCCGGGATGCGCATGAGTGAGGACAAAATGTGCCAGAGTCAGTGAAAATTATCTCACATTAAAAGTAATCATTCGTTTTTACAAATTATGATGTGATGAAATTCTATATTATAAACCAGATTTCATATCATTTTCTCGAGAAAAAAGTGATGATTTTATTTCGCACTCCATAAAAGTAGTAAAATTATCCCACATCGAAAAATTATAATAAGGTGATATAATCAATCAATCAATCAATCATCAATCTATATATTATTATATATATAAAGTAAGAATTTTTTGAGCTATGTGATTGGTCCGTTTCATCAAAACTTAATTTAAGAAAGTATCATTAGTAATAAAAAAATCAAGTAGTGAATCTTTTAATTATTATAATATAATTTAATCAACTATATTAATGTGATATTTTATAATTTTCATCTACAAATCTTTAAATTTCTTTTAACAAAAAATCTATCGTAAAAAAAATCAGAAAAGTGAATTATTTAGCTTAGATTCGTGGTAGAAATTGGTTTTATTAGAGTAAAAATTTCATTATTTTTCTCAAAAATCAAAAGCAATAATTTATTACATATAAAAGTAGTAAAGTCATCCCATATCGAAAAATTATACGGAGTAATAACATTATGTAATTTTATATTATAAATAATACTTATCATTCGTCCTTAAATATCAACCAACAATCTTTTGAGTCTTAAAAAATATGAAGATTAAAAACAATATTTCATACTTCATAAAAGTAATGAATTTATTACGCACTCCATGAAAGTAGTAAAATTTAATTCACATCAAAAAATTATAATAAAGTGATGTAACCAAAATCTATATATATATATATAGAGAGAGAGAGAGGTTCTAATGAGTCCCTATATATGTATTGAGTCCCTAAGTCCTCATCCCATCCGTTGGACGAGAGATGGATCAAGGTACGAGATCAATCACTGTTTTAATAAAAAAAAAGTATAAGAAGATACTGCATCCAACAAAATAGGAAGGTGAATATTTCAGTAATGTAACATTCTCATTCATTCAATCATTCATTCTCTCCTTCATCAATTCTATTTCCATCACTTTCTTCTTCATCGTTCTCTCGCAAATTCAATCATTCATTCTTCAAAATCACATTCATTCAGTCATCATCTCTATCGCGCCGCTGCCATTTTATTTAAAGACCACACAATCAAGAACACATTCAGTCAAAAATCGTCTTCATCGCGCTGCTTTTCATCCAATCCGGCTTTTACTTTGTCATTCAATGACTGATATGCAAATCGTGGAAAAAACAAACGGTGAGTATATATATTGTAGTTTATACTTGAGAGGACATGGGAGTCATTGAGATGATACTAAATTTTTAGTTTCTACTTTTCTACGTTGAACTATAGTAATGCTGCATATTCATCACATGATGTCTGCGCACAAAAGATATTGGGTTATTTTAGTTCACATAATTTGTTACTTTAGTGTAGAGTGTCCGTTATTTTAATGACAAACTTCTATTACTTTAATGATCTGCTACTTTAATTTATCAAAGATGTTACTTTAGTTCTTAACGTCTGTTATTGTAACGCATTAGTGAGTCATGGGGATATATGAAACCGCCATATTTAAATAGTAATAAAAAAAGATATTGTTTCCGATAATAGTGGGAGTCATTAAGATGATACTAAATTATTAGTATCTACTTTTCTACGTTGAACTGCAAACTAAATTATAAAGATATTGGGTTATTTTAGTTCACATAATGTGTTACTTTAGTGTAGAGTGTCCGTTATTTTAATGACAAAATGTTCTGTTACTTTAATTCGTAACAGTTGCTACTTTAGTTCTTAACATCTGTTATTGTAGCGCATTAGTGGGATATAAGAAACCGCCGTATTAAAATAATGATAAAAAAATATATTGTTTCCTATAATTGTGGACGAGATTGCCAACAAAATAGGAAACAAAATAAAAAGAGTAACTGCCCATTCAGAGAAATATACTGCATTACTATAGTCAACAACTTCCAATCAAAATAACCTACAATAAATGTACACGAGTTCCGTCAACGAATTATAGTAGACGTTAGGTCTTTCATCTTCTACCTTGTGCCGCTGCAACATCTCCTTCTATGGATGATAATCAACCCGTCAAACAAACAAACTGTAAGTTTTTTGTCTGTGAATTATACTGTAGACACCATGAAGGCAATTACAATTCTTCATATTATTAGATTTTACGCTCATTGTATGTATATTGCATTATATCACATACTTTTTAAATACGTGAATGAGATATACCTGGAGTTATTTTTGTGCACACCATTCGTTACTTTAATGCACACTAACCGTTACCGTGGAGACAGACATCTGTTACTTTATGTCTATCTTATACGCATTTTCTGTTAATTTAATTACCTCACTGCACTGGTTTGTTTTTCAGTTGACGCAGAAGCACACGAATGGTGCAGGGATGTAGGTGAGACTTTCACGCCATACATAGGGCAGATATTCAAAGACCAGGAAGAAGCGGTAAACTTTTATAAAATCTATGCATTGGCCTGCGGGTTCGATGTGAGGAGGTACACAACGAAAAGATGGCGGGGTGGTGAGATTAAATCAAAGCTGCTAGTATGTAACAGGCAGGGTTTTTACAAAAAAAAGAAAGTCAATGGAGATGCGGCATCCAAGGAGGGCACGTCGAACGGGGAAGCAGTGGAAGGGAAGACAGAGGGAGTCGTTGTGGAGGAACCGAAACGGAAAACAAAGGTCCGTCGTGTTGGCTGTATGGCAAGAATTAAGTTGTTCAGTAAAGGCGGGCCTCTTAAAATTGTTATTTTTCACAGCGGGCACAACCACGAGCTAATTTCACCAAAAGACAGAGCATTCCATAAGTTATCGAGAAACCTCACGAAGTACCACAAGCAAATGATCCTGAACAATTCACGGGTATGTGTTGAGTAGCTTCTTGCAGGTTCAGTTATTTAAGTTCAGATCACTGTGTGTTTAGTTCACTGCGTCATAGGTAATATTTTGTTACTCTAATGCACATTCTATGTTACGGTGGTTCATAGACTCCGTTACTTTAATGAATGTCGTCTGTTAATTAGCAATTTCTGGTTACTCAATCAACATGTTACTTTAATGACGTCTTACTATTACTTCAACATTTATCATACGTTACTTTAACCAACGAATTGTTGTAGCTGAAGATCGGTGCAACACAGACTTACAAGATGTGTAAGGAGCAGGTTGAAGGGTTCGCAAACGTAGGTGCCAGCCTGGTCGACTTCAAGAACTTTGGAAGAGATATAAAGGGCTTCATCCATGAGAGGGACAGTCAGTTATTCATCGATCGTTTCAGGGGTATGGCGGACAAACGGAAGGGAATTTTTTTTGATTACGACCTGGATGAGGATGGTAGTTTGAGCAGGGTCTTTTGGGCCGACAGTGTTGGTAGGAGGAACTACCGGTTGTTTGGTGACGCAGTTTCGTTCGACCCAACATACAGGACGAATAAATATAAGATGATATTCACCCCATTCACCAGTGTCGATCACCACAAACGATCGGTGACTTTCGGTGGCGCCCTCATCGCGCACGAGGATGAGAAATCGTTCAACTGGGTGTTCGAACGGTTCCTGACGGCCATGGGCGGCAAGGAGCCTGAGTACATCATCACCGATCAGGACCCTGGTATCATTGCATCGTTAGAGAAGATGTTTAAATCGGCGTGGCAGCGGTTTTGTATGTGGCATATAATGAATAAGGTACCCACTAAATACGGTGCGTCGCGGTCCGACTACCAGGAATTCCTGAAGAAATTGAATGCAATAGTGTGGGATGACGAGATCGATGCAGAGGAATTCGACGAGCGGTGGATGGAAATAATGGAGGAGCACGAAGTGGGGGATGTTCAGTGGTTCGAAACTGCATTTTCGATTAGGAAGCAGTGGGTCATGGCGCACTGCAGGGATCTGAAGATGGGAGGCTTAATGCGAACAACACAGAGATCGGAGAACGAAAACAGTTTCTTCAAGCGGTTTGAGAACCAGCATGGAACGTTGGTTGAATTATGAATGCGGTTCGAGAGCGCCATGGATCAGCAGAGGTATAACCAGAAAAAGCTTGACAGTGAGAATATACAATCTCTGCCGAAGACAATGACCCACCTCCTGATAGAACAGCACGCAGCAAGGGTCTACACCCACGTGGTGTTTTATGAATTTCAAGAGGAGGTAAAGTGTTCAGTGGGGACGTGCAGTGTGAGAGGTTTTTCTGAAAGGGATGGGGTTGAAGTAACTACGGTGAGGGACGCCACAAGGGGTAAAGAATTTCTAGTCCACTACAAACAAGGTACGCAGTTGCCTGCTTGCTGTCTTCTTTTTATACGGGATTTATGAGTTAAAGTAATAGGATGAATGTATTAGAGTAACACAACTTATTAGTTAAAGTAATGCGGTTTGTAGGTTGTAGATCAAGCACATGATGCAGTATTAAAGTGTTGAATCAAGCACCTTATGAGTTAAAGTAACAGAATGCACGTATTAAAGTAACACATTGTATTAGTTAAAGTAACGCGACGGATTAAAGTAACACGTATTAAAGTAACACATGTATTAGATTAACACGTAGTCTTGAGGGATTTATGAGTTTGTGGGTTGTAGATCTGATAGTCTTAATGCTATACTAACCTCCTGCAGAAACGTCGGACGTCAAGTGCACGTGTAAATTGTTTGAGACAAGGGGTATACTGTGTCGACACATAATTTGGATATATTCCTCGAAGGGCCTGACCAGTATACCCGATAACTACGTTACTGGAAGGTGGTCGAGGGATGCACTGCGCAAATATCTTGTTGTTGATGACAGTGTGGAAGGCGATGAAATTGACATCATAGACGGAAAGCAGATAGAGATGTCTAAAATGTGGTCGGAAGTTCATGAGACGATGGGTATTCTACGGTCTGCTAATGAAGAAGATGTGGAGAACATGTGTGCCTTGATCCGCGAATTCAGGATGAAGCTTAAGCCGATTGGGGGTAGCGAGACATTGAGTAAAACCCAGGAATTGGAAGAGATGCTAGGATGTACGTCAACAGCAGAGATAACGATACTCCCGCCGAAGATTTCCAAGACAAAAGGAAGCGGCAAGAGGTTGTTATCGAGCAAGGCGAAATCCGTTGCACTTGCAAAGAAGCCGAAGTGCATGTGCAACAATTGTATGCAGATGGCGCACCACGACAAAAGGAATTGCCCCAATCTCTTTGCAGCACGGCCGCCACCGCCTGTCGAACCGTCTGACGATGAATCAGAATAAGAGTTAGAATCAGATGAAGAAGATGAGGACGAGGAGGATGTAGAAGATGAACCAGTATTCTGATTAGGGAAATATGCTTCCTTAGAGTAAAATAGCTTATTCTTTAGAGTAATAAATTGGCAACATTACAGTAACATATTTTTTAAAGGTTTATTGATTACAGATATTCATTCCTTGGAGAATATAATAAGTAGAGGAAGATTCAGTTAAAGTAACACACATTATTCATTAAAGTAATGTGGAAGATGAGTTAGAGTAACACGGGATATCATTTTTAAGTGTTGATCGAATTGCAGATATAAATTCCTTGCAGATATTGATCGAATGTCATAATTGACTAGAGTAAGAATTAAAGTAAGAATTAACGTGCAACGTAGAAGATGTAAGAATTAAAATAACACATGACATTCATTGAAGTAACAAATTATAGGAGTTAGAGTAACAAAGTTTTAGGGATAGAATGACATTGAGTAACAAAGTTTAAGGGATAGGGTAAACTTGTACAAAACGACGCTTAGTTTTTTGGTTAAACCTTGTACAAAATAATGCTCAATTAATCTAAGGTTTTACTGACTACCGTTTCCCGCTCTTTCCTCGCGTAGCCTTCAATTCTTCAATTAATTGCGGCTTAGCTGCCACAAACTTATCTACATCACCGATCAGCCGCCTTCGAGACATATTCAAGTCTGCTAAGAGGAGAGTTCCTGCAAGCTAGACCACCAGGTATCTTCTGTTAACCTTCTTGTGGAGGTCTTCGTGATTGAATTCGCGGCCCTCGTACAATAGCATATGCATCAGAAGAAATATCCCTGACTCATCCTTGTTAGTGACTGTGGACTGCCAACCAAGCTTAATAGCGCGGAACCTGTAAGACACAATTCCCTTCGCACCAGGAACTTTATAATAGTCAAGAAAATCACTCATTGATGCTACCTGAATATCATTGATGATAATAGTCAAGGAAATCACTCATTGGCGCACAATATTGTGATAAAAAACTGATGAAATGAAGAATAGAGAGACTCACAATTGTCTTGATGGCTTCAAAGAGATCTGTTTCTCTGAGCGCTGTGTAGCGATGGTGGTCGAGGAAATCGACTGTCTTCTTCTTTCGGTTGAGGGCTACGCAGGAGAAGTACCCGTCAACGTTGATGGGCACAAAGATCAAATCAGCGTCCATCTGCAATGTATCGCCATAGTTACTCTTGAAAGTATGCCATTCCTTCAACAATGCGTTTGAGTTCTTTAAGGACGCTGATTTGAGATCTTCGGCAACAATCCTCATGATCGCATCCTATAAAAAATGTTGGAATTGTGAAGAATATTTGCAGTCAATACGAAGTAATTAGTTGGTGTCCTTGTGCTGTAGTGATACACGTCACTTGTTACTGCAACAGTTGGAGAGTGTTACTTCAATGCAGTTGAAGTGTTACTCTAATCAAGAACTTTCCAAAAAGAATCAGAACATGAGGCAAAAATAATGCATATGTACTATATATCCTAACACACACTGCCCCATGTATCCTAATACCTCTGTAAATAGACTGCTACAAAGTAACTTGTTAGACATACCGTCTGCCGTAGACCAAAGAACGTCATCTTAGGATAATCATCCGACCCGCTCCCGTTCGCGACGAGACTGTTCAGAAGCATTGACCAACACTCAACGACAGAGGACGACATGTCATTACCCGGGAGCATGGACATCACATCACCCCGGGTCATTACAGCCAACGGTGAATACTCCGCAACTATGTCGCTGCATTCAGGACAGATCAGTAGGCATTGCGAATAACAGATAGGTGACAAAAATTTAAACAACAATATATTCCCATTATGTGTAGTGTTCGTCTTATTACCTGATGTTGTAGTTTTTGTGCTGAATTAACCAGTAGTCCACGACATTTTTCCTTAGTAGTTCAACAAAGCCCAACAGGGTCCTGTTGTTTGAAAGGAATGGACATGCCATGGTTGCACTGGGATCTGGATCACCACAGTCAATGGAGCGGCCTAAGCCGTCCCCGTTCCCCCTAGAACGACTCCCAAGAGCAGATAATTCACCGGCAGTGTCCGGTGATATATACGCGGTTTCTACAGCAGATGTTCCTGGAGTGGATGGTAGCACACGGCTCTTTTTAGAGGGTCGCACGTCGGGTGTCGGCTTTCGTGACCTCTTTTCAGACTCACTGACGGACGTGGCGACATCTGAAATGGTCTTACTGATGGCAAGGTTGGCTTTGTCAGTTACAAAGGATGACACCCGCGAAATCAACACGTCCCTCTCCTTGTTAATGTCACAGAGACATAGCATCGCGGCAATTTCTGCCATGTACAGATTGTTCGCCTCGCTCGTGCCCAAAGGACAGTCGAAGACCTCCTCGGCGTACAATATCATGTGTATCATGAGGTATACGCCGCAATCATTAGCCGAGAATCCGCTGCCCTGCCATCTGAACGGGATGTTGACAAGGGGGAACGGAGAGACATTGGCCCCCTTGTTGATGCCTTGCTGAACCATGTACTTACCCATTTCTTCAGCCTTGGTGGTATTAGATAAAATAAAGTAAATACATATAACAATGAGAAAATGAAGAAAAAAATTGTTTTTGGTCATCCTTATATAGGACGTTTTGTATATAAGAATGTTTAAATATATACCAAAATGAGCAGATTTACCGAGAGCCGTGCCATCCCAACGTAGGGAAGACTTTCAAACTCCCCCTCGTCGTAAGACCTATTATCAAGGTATTCAATCCGCTGTGTCAAAAAATTGATACACGCGCAACTGTAATGGTCATTGTTTTCCGACAGCACCGGAACGAATACCTGTAAGTAGGAAATGGGTATCGCGTTGGTGTTGCAAATATTTACTAAAGTAACAGTGTATGGAATGTATAATCAACTGACAGATTGTGTAGTTAAAAGAGAGTGGACACTAAAGTAACAGATAATATGAACTAAAGTAACAAATTGTATGATTTAAAGTAACATCATATATTCTGATAATAATGTAGATGATACAGGTTAAAGTAACGGGTCTCATTAATTAAAGTAACACATATTGTTCACTAAAGTAACACTAATTATTTGCTAAAGTAACAAAAGATATGTTAGAGTAACATGCAGATTTACAGACATTACAGTCTTACAAAATATGAGATCTAAAATCAAAAATACCAGGTTAGAATCTAGCTCGAGATTCCGTTCATTTTCATCGAGCCATATGTTCCAGAAGTTGAACAATGCTTCGCTCATGTCCACCACGACACCACCCTTACCGCTTCTCCAAATCTGGAGAGCTGTATCCTGCATGATATTTTTTGGAGTAACAGGTCGCTATCATTAGAGTAACACAGTCATAGAACTACAGTGACACCCCTTTTTGCATAAAAATATTATATCCACTGCTATGATGCCATTATATTAATATTACTAGAGTTTTTTTGATGATGTTACACTCATCGTTTTAGACAGGTAATTGAATAAATTAGCTTACGCTGTGGCTGACACCGAAGAAGCAGCGTGATGTCCGCCGCGGTGCAGACTGAGCAGCTGCCAAATGATTCAAAAGTATGCACCAGCTGTCAATTACAGCATTCGAGAGCTGCTCTCCAGGCGCAAGCGTGGCCAACTCACCACTGGGTATGTTGAAAAAGTCACTGAACCGCACAATCATCTCCCTGCAAATATTCGAACTGTGTATGTAACACTGAACAAAATCGACAATAAAACGCACTAATAAAATTAGGTGATGTAGACCACTTACGATGTACAATATTTTTGATTTTTGTAGAAGACGTAGTCAATTACGTCTTTCCTCACACACAAACCAGACCTAAAAAGCCTGCTATCCATACGCAGAAAGTCCGACAACGTAAGCTGGTCAGGATCTGGGGATTCACAATCACATGAGCATCGAAGCCTCTCATCGACGACTTGCATGCATCCCAACCGCTTGTCAGAATGACAAAAAGTATGGGTGGAAGACCTTCCTTCCGTCTACTTCCACCGACAAACACTCACCGACCTCCTCACCTCCGAATCTATCCTTGTCCCACAGAGACAACACAAGTGTGCGGTCGGTCTGTTCCAGTAATCCCTCCTGAATAACGTCATTAACCTCAGCTGTCAAGTACAGCTGATAGTTAAGATCTTCCTTCTCATCTTGATTTGTATTTTTGGCCTCAAATACCGGCCCCTGCAATGACAGCTCCCTAGCGCGACGGAGCGCCTCCCATACTTCATCCACCACCCGGTGAAGCTCTGCTCCTTCCCAGAATGACTGGGATGCTTGTGATGGTACCGGGTCATCGGGTAATGGATTGCCCGATGTTATCCTCTTGATCTTAGCAGCATGTGAAGCCCACCAGTCATGAAATGCGACTGCATTTCTTCCCATCAACAGATGAATATGATGGATATCCTGCATGAAAAAATAATTGTCATGCAAGTATGTACTAAAGTAACAGTGACAGATTGTGTAGTGAAAAGAGAGTGGATGCTAAAGTAACAGATAAGATGAACTAAAGTAACAAATTGTGTGAATTAAAGTAACATCATATATTATGATATTAATGTAGATGATACAGGTTAAAGTAATGGATCTCATGCATTAAAGTAACACACATTGTTCACCAAAGTAACGTCAGTTATCCGCTAAAGTAACATAATATATGGAAGAGTACCATGCAAATTTATACTCGTCTGATTCCATGGTTTCCAAGTCAGACACATATTGATTACTGAATTAATGAATTAATGACATGATTACTTACATCGGCCGCCCTGGCCCTCAGTTCATTATCATCTTCAAGACCACGGGCAAGCTTGATAGTGGTGTACTTATCGACCTCTTACGTGGGGGATGCCGGATGATCGGACTGACCGCCCTGCGTAATCCTCAACGGCGAGGTCGGGTGACCCCTCTTCACCACATGAAGGCAACGAGGGTATACCACATCTGATCGGGTCAGCCGCCCGAGCCCACCATCGATAATCTCACCTGCCAACCGTTCATACATGTGCGGGCCATCCCAGTGCTTGATCAAAGGAAGATCGCACGGGTTCGGGAGGTTACGGTAGTCAAATCGCTGGAAGTATGTTATCATTAAAAATGGCAAACAGCCAAGTATGTACGATGGTCGACTGAATACAAAGTCCTCGCACGCACAAGCGAGTCCCTCCAGTATGAACGTGCACCAGTCAAAGTTTTTAATTTGCTGTACATCTTGCACAGCCTTAAACAATCTCAGATCAACACCGTGGTTGGACGTCGGGTTGAAGAAAATCGACATGTTGTGGAGCACGAACATTTGACAGAAGAACTCTCCACCTTCCACATCCTCCTTCAGTTTGGTCAGGACCCTTGAGAGAGGGATTGCGTCACAATCATTGACGACTTGGAACTCGTCCCTCCACTTTCTCTTTAGCATAACAACGGCCTCCTCTTCAGCTGCCTTCGACCGACCCATTGGCAGCAGCTCGATAGGGTCCGGTCCAAAAGGAAGAAGGAAGCAATCATGTACATCATGTTTGGTCACCAGAAAGTCATGGCTCCCACATCTAAATATCAGGGTATCATCGGAGAATAATCTTATGAAATCAGTCACATATTTCACGGGAAAAGTTTTAAGTCGAATTTCAAGTACGCCACCAAACCCAATACTTGAAAGCGCCTCCCGCTGCCTCTGGTTTAGATTTGAGATTAATTCAACCAGGAGCTTCGAACTGCACCTGACAGATAACGTACCACTGTCTTCAGTAGAGACTTTCTTCAACTTGGACGGCTTCTTCGCCCGTCCTGCCTTCTCCGGACCCAGTGGCTTCTTCTCGCTAGAGTCTACAATTTTACTTTTTTTTGCCATCTGAAATGAGGTATTATCAGAATATATTCACAAATAACGATAATGGTACGAGAAGAGTGGAGGGCTACATACACCTCGAACAAATTGGCATAGTATACAGATCAAAGTAACGGTTTGTGAAAACCACAGTAACATATCATGTGAATTAAAGTAACCAAGTTAAAAAGTTGAAGAAAAAGGATCCTTGTTCATGGATTTACGCATTACAGTAACAGACATTATGTATTAAAGTAACGTAGTGAATGCATTAAAGTAACAAGAAACACATGCATTGAAAACGATGCAACGAAAACAATTTAAGTAACAGATAATAAGCATCACAGTAACAAGTCATGTGAATTAAAGTAACGCCATTAGATCCAGTTGTGCAGATTCGACGGGAGTAGGTATAAAAGAATAGACTTAGTTGTGTATGTTATACATTAAAATAACGAATGATACGAGTTAAAATAACGAGTAATGTACATTGAAGTGACACAAAAAATGTTTAAACCTATATGCAAGGGAACGATTGTGAGCAGAGTGTGTATAATCAATTTCGAACATGAAAACAATTAAATTAGCATAACAAGCAATTCAATTGGAAAGAAGTACAACAAAATATACACTGATTAAACCCCAAACTCAGTGAAATATATTGAAAGAATAATACAGTAATTAAAACCCCAAACAAAACCTAATTTACCTTAAGTTCGCAGATGAAGAGTTTGTGAATACAATGAAGCTTGAATACAGCTGCGTCGTTGACGATTGTGAACGAATGTTTTGTGAACGAAGGACTTGCGAACGAACGAAGCTTGAACGAAAATGAAGATGAAGATGAGAAGATGAAGATGAGAAGACGGTGAAAAGTGAATGATGTAGGCGGGAAATTTGGGAATTGAAAATACTTCAGTGAGAAGGAAAAGAAATCAACGTGGGGTAAGGAGATACGTGAAAACTGAAGGGGTTAATAGAAGAGAGAAAAGGCAGTAGAAAATTAAGGGAGGAGAGAGAAAAGAAATATTTTACTAAGGTATTTTAGTTATTTCCTTAATTACGAAAGCAAATCTTGACCATTAATCTGTAATTAAATCGAAGGCTAAGATGAGGACTCAAGGACTCAACATGTATAAGGGGACTCCCCTGATCCCATTTCTCTCTCTCTCTCTCTCTCTCTCTCTCTCTATATATATATATATATATATATATATATATATATATATATATATATATATATATATATATATATATATATATATATATCCCTTATTATATAAAGTTGCAGCATTTGGAGGCCTCATATTAAGCCACGTAAGATTATGATTAGGCGTCTGATGTTGATCGTATGTGGCAGCTTATGTGGCTGTAGACACCCACATTTTGACCGCCAGGTGTCTGTAGCAGTTTCCAAAAAACACCCGATGATGATCGGACGCAAACGTGTTTCTACGCGCTCGGATATGGGCTCGAAACCATTAGTTGCTGGCTTAGGCATTTACGGAGTACAAATCTCACAAAACCAACCTCAAATTCAGTCCTAGTGGGTCGTTTCCAATCAAATAAGACTAATTTGGGTCAAAACCGACACCGGATAAAACCGACTTTTAGCGATTGGGTCAAACCCCGATCAAAGCCTTTTCCGAGACACAAAAAACAGCCGTGCAAACATCAAAGGTCCAACCCAAATACGAGATCCACAAAAAATCCAAAGCTCAGACCTCTCGCTCCAGCTGACCCACTCGATCGAGTGTCAGCCCACTCGATCGAGTGGGCCCTCAAGCAAGCCCGACTGCAGTCACACTGGGCCACTCGACCGAGTTAGCTAGTTACTCGGTCGAGTAACCCTAGACGGGGGTGCATAGCTTGGCCTATATATACACCCTCATGCATGCATCTTTTGAGAACTTTTGACACACACATCTCATACAACCCTAATCAACCCTAATCTCATACTTTCAAAACCCTAACTCTAGCATCTAGGAATCCAAACTCTAACCACCATAACTCAACTTACGTAAACCTCGATACTCCCGTGCTAAAGCCACAACTAACGAGTTACATCCGAGACAAGAAACATGTAGGTTGAGGGTGCAAAACCCCATCTTTCTCTCTTCTCTTCCTCGCGTGTCGTCGGCATTTGTCCCGTTTTTTTTTTATTTTTTTATTTTATTTTATCGTTATTACCGCGTTCTAATATCGTTAGTATAATAAATATTAAGACACTAAAATACTCGTGGATTTGTGTTGAGCGCAAAGGATGACGGGATAAGGAAACCCGAATATACAAGGGTTTTCACCCGATGTTGCCGGTCGCTTATCCCGACACCCCAAACGCTCGATTATTGAGGCGAGTCAAACGTCAACAAAATCGATTCTTTTATTTTTGTCGCGTCGCAATCATCATCCACCGCATACTCATCGTTTTTTTCAAAACTATTTTCGAATCGAACATCTTTTTTTAGTTAAGGTCGAAACCCATTGACGCGGATCCGACATCACACAATCCGCAAGGATTTATTACGATGTCGGGATGCCGAGGGAATCAAGTCAAGTCTTTCAATTCAAGTAAAGTGTCAATCTATTAGATTCGATACCAATTCAATAATTGGACGTCAAATCTAAACGATTTAGTCAAATAACTTAACTAACACGATTTTCGTTGATGCTAAGATAGTTGTCATCTAAGTCAATAGAATTAATTACGACACTATAAACGCGGAGAAAATCTATATCGTCTTAGTTAATTTAAACGACTTATAGCATTTTTTTTCAAGTTTCACTCTAATATTTGATATCGATTCACTAATCGAATATCGGATATGACGAGCACTAAATTCCGAATCGAGCATAAATCTTACAATATTTATGCCCGATTCAACAAACTCATCGAATTATCAAAATCAAAAGGCAATTTCGAAATCGATATCAAATTGCAAAGCGAACCCTAGTTTGTACAAGGGGCACTCGATCGAGTGCCTAGTCCACTCGGTCGAGTGGCACCCAAAAACGAGACAGAATGTTATTTTGACAACCACTCGGTCGAGTCTCGCAATGACTCGATCGAGTGGCCGTGCACTCGGTCGAGTTCCCCCATAACTCGATCGAGTGACGTCACGAAATCCGGACAGAAGCTTCTTCAGAGGTCCACTCGGTCGAGTCCCTCAATGACTCGGTCGAGTGGCCCCTCTATCACGTCAAACCGTGAGTCCCACAACATTGTTTTAGTCTCGTTGATACTTTTTTTTATGACTTAGGTCAACACGTGTCAAATCTATCACGTGAAATATTACTTCTCAAAACCATGCATCATCTTATTTAAATCATTCCATTATATTATTCGCAAACCGTTATTATCGTTATACCGTTACTAACATGTGTGTTTCCATCCTTGTTGATTTATTTTCATTGTTTATTTTATTATACTAAAATAAACCTCGCATGCTAAATATAACTTTGACGTTAGAATTAGATGCATTAAATCGACGTAGCAACCCATTCATTCTTTTTCGCATGTTTAGGGAAAATAATGCTTGCATATCATTTTCATTGTATTACTAACGCGCGTATTTCAAAATCAAACGATATCCTAGTAGAGGCCGCTAATGTGCGGGCAGGGTTGGGTGTTCTTTGTGAACTTCCCAACACGTACCCTCACCCCTTACTCAGAACCATGGTTTTCGGATATCCGAATCCATTGGCACACGAGAGTCATTCAATACACGGCATCCGATAATGTCGGTATCGGTATCAAATGCAAAGGGACGAGCCCAATAAACTCTGACATCCGAATAGGCCATACTTCGTGCATGGCCCACTAAGATACAGAGTGGGTTCGAACGGGCCCGAACTCCCACAAAGTTCGGTGGCGAGTCCACTTCGATTTAAATTTCAATTCGACTCATCTCATATGAGATTCATTCGCCTCCCCAAACCCGTGCGTGGCCGCGTCGTGGTGGACCTATGTCATGTACACAATTTGGCGACTCCGCTGGGGATTAATTGATGCGTGACTTACCATTGGCATCCTCAGGGTGAGACTCGAATAGAAATTGTTTGACTAGTACAATACGCGTTTTAGTTTTACGGTTCATGCATAACCCTATATTTTCCCGGGCCGGTACTTGCGACCGACATCCCACTATACCGTGATGTACTCCAATATGGATATGTCAAAGGTGTCCATAGCAGATTCGTATGGGTTTCGCGGCATGTTCTAGCTCAACTCGACTTAGAGAGTCCGTCCCAATTCACGTCTAGGCTATGTGCACTGGTATAGACCCTTTATAGACCGACCGAGACTTAGTATAAAGCATACATAGTGTCGTTATAATGCTTGCGTGACTATGTGCTACTTGGTTTTCGTGTCATTTTCAAAAAACCGTCATTTAAAAAAAAACTGCATCCTTTTCTCAAAATATCCAATTTCAAAACCCGGGACTTATACCGAATTTAGGACTTATGATTTTACTCAAAATAGCCTATTTCTATCTGGTATCCTGCCCATTTCAAAACACGAAAATATTTTCGAACTTTCAAAACCGTGGCCCGATATGTTTTCCGATTTTTTTTCGAAAAATTGGGCCCCCCCAACGTCTTTCGGATTTTTTTCAAAAAAAAATACTTTTCAAAACCTTCCTCTTCTTAGGACTTCCCGTATTTTTCATGTGTCGGGTCGTGTCGTAAGTCGTCGAAGTCTTTAGCGTCGAAACTCTGTCAATCTTACATCACGAGTTTCTTCCCTATCCCGGTCAGCCTTATTAGACTAAGGCAAGGCCCACCTACGTAGGACATACTCCTACAAAGGAGGGCCCATCTACATATTTGATTCCAAAGTCCGGGGATGTCTCACATGGACCTTCCATCGAACAGGGCTCAGCCCACCCGCCGAATCCTAACGAAGGCGCACCTTTCGCAAGTCGCCCGTCTAGGTGTCTTTTCCGAGTCATTTCCCTTTTCAGTCTTGTTGATGCAGGGTTTCGTCGTCGATCCCGACACCAATAAACCAACCTACCTAAACTAAGTAGTATGGGCAAGTCGGGTCGGTCCACAAGAGACGGCAAATGGAGTTTAGACTAAGGTTCACCTAATCACAAGATAAAGTTACAAGAGAACAAGGAGAAGAATTGTTGATAATGGGTAAGGCTAAGACGATTACTAGATAAACAAGAACAAACTAAAACGATGATGAGAACTAAAGTTATAACAATGAAGATGGAGAATTCAATAAGGAAAAAGGAGTAGGGTTAGGTCGGGTTCATAGACGCAAAAGGTTAATGGAAAAACGAGGATAAAGGTATCATCTAATCACTAAGGCAAGCTTGTGCTCTCGCAACTAAGACAAACCCAACAATTCATGCAATCTAACACCCGAAAAGTCCATCACAAGTCAAGCAAACATTAAGGGAGAAGAAACAAGTAAGAGTAGCATGGCCACTACCACCCTAACAAGCAATTCAACAAACACTTAACATGCAAACCAAGTGACAAGCAATAAAGACTCAAACTTTATCCATGCTTAACCCTAATCACCCATAATTTACGTCTAATCCCCCTACTAACCCCACAAAAAGTCTACTCACTCATGACTAAATCAAAACTAACATGAACAAGGGAAACTAACATGAAAGCCAACACATTCATAATGCAAGATAAACAAGAGAAAACAATAATCTAAAGGAAAAGATTGAAACTTTAATGCAAAACTAAGATTAAAAGAGAAGGGACAAGAAGAATTTTACCAACTAGATGGAAAAGAAAAGATGGAAACTTATATATAAATAAAACTCAAAACCTCCACCAATGTTGTCAAGAATGGTGGATCCTTTAAGGAATCTCTTAATACAAGAATAATAACTAAGTTTAAGCTAAGATTAGCAAAAGATTAAAGGAAAATTAAGGAGGCACTAAGCTTAAGCTAGGTATTCTTTCTCTAGGGTTTTCTGCCTCTAAAAGATTACAAGAGGGGTATATATAGTGTTCCACAAGTGAGAGAAGTGAAAGAAATAAGCGGAGTAGGAGCTGGGTCCTTCCCGACCGGGAAGGAATGATCCCGACCGGGAAGAAATCTCGTCCCGACCGGGATGGTGATGCTCCCGGTCAGGATGGCTTCACAGAAGTAGGGGCTTTGTTCCATCCGTCCCGGCCGGGAAGGCTTCGTCCCGCCCGGGAAGCTTCTTCCTTCCCGACCGGGAAGGTTATGATCTCGGTCGGGATGACCTAGTTTGAAGGCCGTCTCTTCTTGCTTCTCATCCCGATCATGATGGACATGGTCCCGACCGGGATGGGTCCAGTTTTGCTCTTCCTTGGCTCCTTATCGATACTCGGTGCTCGGGATATCACTAAGTGGGCCCTAGGAGGCTCGGGATCGAGTCTAAGCCACCGAGTCATCGCCGCTTCTCCTTGTTGGCTCCATATGCATAGGAAACGAGTCGGAATCGTTCCGTTTCTCCAAGATAGGCCCTAGGAACCTAAAACAAGCTAGAAGAAGCGTAAGTAGCCTCGAAAACCACTCCAAAGAGCGATTTCATAAGAGAAATCGGGACTAAACACAAGAAATAATCAATACAAAACACACTTATCAACTCCCCCACACTTAACCCTTACTCGCCCTCGAGTAAGCACGAACTAACTAACTAACTAACTAGAAACTAAACTACTATCCGAGTGGGTATTAGCGCACCCTACGCTCTTTCAACTCACGCCGAAGTGATTATGAGGTACAACACTCCCTGCGAGACAAGTGAGGTCTTGTGACAAAAATGGTGGATACGCCTCGCACACAAAACAAGCAACGACACAAACACACAAGAAGAGACGTATCCAAATTAAGAAAACACCGAATTCCTCATCAAAACAGTGGGAAGACACCGGTCATGAACCCAAGGCAAGGGAGACATTTCCAAGTTAGCTACACAAGAAGAAAGGGACATAAATTCTAATAGGATGACGGCTAAGCAACAATTATATTGACAACTTGCCTAAGTCCTTTTAATCTACTAAAGAAAATTAACACCGGGATGATAAATGAAATGGAAAAAGGATGAACACCGGAGTGAGTCAACACTGTAGGTAAGTGTAATTTCATTCCCCAAGCAAAGCCTAGAGGGTCGTCCCATATTCAAAGTAACCAACTAGTCCAAACAAAAAGGGGAAAAATGCTAAGCAAAGAGGAAGATAATCGAATAGTCGCCGCTATCTTCCTTCCTCGGGACTCGGTCCGTTGGTAGGCCCTTCACGGCGACGCATCAACAAAGGACTAGACAAAAAAGAAAGATAATCGAATAGTCACCGCTATCTTTCTTCCTCGGGGCTCGGTCCGTTGGTACGCCCTTCACGGTGACGCATCGACAAAGGAAAAGGTTTATTATTTTTGTTTTTTTTGTTTTTTTGGGAATGTTTTTGAGGTTTATTCTTTTGTTCTTGACTTTGGGCTAACACATTTTCTTTCAATTTTGATCTTCTTTTTCTTCTCCCCTTAAGTCAATCAATTGGGGGCAAGGTTTTGAGCTTTTTTTGATTTTTTTTGATTTCTTTGTTTTTTTTCCAGCCCTATTCTTTTTTGATTGGCTTGCCCAAATTAGTCATTGAAATGCAACATGCCAATCTCATTATGCAAAGCTTATTATTTGGAAACTGAGGAATGGTAGGAAAATAGGTAAGTTAGGTGTGCACCCCTTCCTAACCCACAAAAAGGTGAACAAAATTTGGACTAGAAAGCGGTTACTTGAATAAGGTCACCTAAGGAAATGAAACCCGGTAACCAAGGCCTAAGCACTCTGGGGGTGGTCAAGTGCAAACCCCGGTGTAGAATACTTAGTAGAAAAGATGGACTCAAGGCACAAGGTCAATATAATAATTGATTAAAGGTCATCCTACTAGAATAAAGTCCACAAATCAAAATGTGACGTTAACTAGGGAATAAGAGACACTTGCACCTAAATCACACAACCGGGTTTTCTAAAAAACATTTACCTACACCTAACACAAACTATACAAGACAATGACAGACGTAGGAGAAAAATACACAAAGACGAAGGAAGAAGAAAAATAAACATGCAAAACAATCACACAATAAACATACACCACCACTTACTATCCAAGCAAGCTACTTGGAAAACCCGAACTTCACAAAGCTCCACCCGAGCCATCATCACCACAAACACAATCTCCAAACTCTACAACGGAAAAAGGAAAAAGGGAATGAAGTGATATTACCGAGCGTCTCCAGAGCTTCCCGAAATTAATGGTCATCGAGCAACCTACAAGAAAAAGGAGAGGCAAAACGCACACAAACGACAAATATACAAAACACAAACAAGAAGGAAAGTACAACACAAAAGAAAATATTTTTGAGATTTTTGAAAATTTTCAAATTTTTAGGGATTTGGAATTTTTTCGAAAAATTAAGGAAATAAAACTAAACTATCGCTCCCCCACACTTAAATCCAGCAATGTCCTCATGCTCGATCGACAGTGTATTGAAGACACAAATGAAAAGAAAAGTGAAAAGAAAAAAAAATAAAAACTAAGGAACAAAAGGAAAAACTACACTAAGAAAAAAACAGAAATTAAAATGAAGAAGAGGTAGAGGGTTTCGGGCCTAGGTGTAATCACGTCACCTAGACCCGAGCCAAGAAAAAGATATGGAAGGGGGAAAGTTAAAAAGAAAGCAAAAATGAAATGGGAGGGGAGGACTAGGTGTAATCACGTCACCTAGCCCGGATTCCGCCCGATTTCCACTAAATTCTACCAATTAATCTAAAAAAGGAAAATAAATAAATAAAAATAAATAAAAACTAAGTAAACTAAGTGCAAATTATCATTTTGGATTTTGAAGTGACTCTTGACGTAATCAAGTCGTCAAGAATCACCGGGAGCAATTCTAAAAAAGGCCCCGAGGGCCACCAAATCACAATAATGTGGGGGAAATAAAAGAAACGAACAACAAAAACGGAAAAGAAAAGTAAGTCGCCTTACCAAAAGGTTAGCAACCGACATATCTCCATCGTTTCAATAATCAATAATAATCTTGTTCGTCATCATCCCCCTCTTCACTTCCATTACCGTAATCATCTTCATCATTATCTTCTTCTTCTTCATCGACGCCATGATTACCCTCCCCCTATTAATATCGAAGGCATCTTCGGCCTCAAACTCCTCGTCATCCATCATAGTGCCACTACTACTAGGATTAACGTAGTTCAGAAAGTATTCGGGCCTATACCACGATGGGAGATAGCCTTGCGGATTTATATACCCTTGTTGAGCCAAAAGATGATATCCGAGGTATTGAGCATAGTAATTGTCCCTCCTCTGCTCATATTGCCCAATGTGTAGAGCATTAAGCATAGCGGCCATAGATGAATCGGCCGGGGGCGAAGGGTAGGCAAAGGGGGTGTATGGTTCATACTGAGGGACATCAATAAAGGCCAGGGGGTGAGGTAGTAGGGGTAGGGTCGTGTAGCATGTTTTTGATGTTGTTGTTGCGGTGGTGGTCGTGTCGGGGTCTCGATATGGGCATGTGGTTGTGGCATACGGGAGGAGGAGGCACCATGATCACTTCCGACATAGGGCATTAAAAGGTTAGGCTCTTGGACCGGGACGGTGGATTGTTGCAAAGGCGCAAGGGTCGGGAGCGTATTGCATGGTAGGAAGAAGTGTGCCCGGCCCGATGTGTTCCATTGGTACTTTTTACGCCCCTTATCATAGGCAATCCATCTATGGTACCTAGTCAAATGGTCCTCATCTATTCTTGTGTTCCCCGGTACGGGGATCAAGCCTTCCTCCCGAAATTCCTTATCCACCCTCTTAGCTAAATGAGTAATAAGTCCCCCAATTACAATTTCCTTCATATGTTTCCCCGCTTTACTTATCTTTTCGAAATGCTTAGCTAGAGCAAGGGCAATGTCGGGGGTAAATCGACGTTGTCTCTTTATATTCAAGTATGCCCCGACTATGGTCAATTCTTGTTGGGTGTAGGTGCCCGTTTCGGTCCTCCCAAAAAAGGTACCCGCCATTAATCGTTGCCATATACGTAGAACCGGGTGATGGACATGACGACTTGACAAGTGTCTAAAGTCCACGAGTGTAAGACCCGTAATACTACGCCAGACATCCGCCACATTAAATCCAGCGGGTATGGTACTATTAGTAGTGAGGGGAATACCAAAAAGCTCACCAAATCGGGGGAGGGTGTAGCAATAGGATGTATTATTGATCCTAAAATATACCCGGTGTGGTATCGAACTAATATTGAGATTAAAGCTACTAAGGAACTCTAGCGTGAGTTGCCTATAAGTGAGCTCATGCATGTCAAAGAGCGTTTCCATCCCCAACCCAACAAAAAATTCCCTACTTTGCTCTAGGATGCCCAATTTTCTAAGTATAATTTTACAAAGAAATCTAGTAGGCTCAAAAGGCTTACCAAGGAGCTTAATGAATTGCTCCTTTTGCAGTTCCGAATCAAAAACTAGGTTGGGAAAATTTGGGTGACATGCAATTTCCGGCTCCCGGCCTCGACCTCGACCTCGGTGTCGACCTCTGTCCTTGAACTCGACGCACCCTTCCTTTTTCTGCTAGCTACCAACTGCCATTTCTTCTTTGGAGCCATAGTAGATGAAGAAGCTTAAGAACAAGCTAAACACCAAGAACGGTTTTTACCCAAAAATAAGAGCTAGAACCCACAAAAATACCTCAAAGAAGCTTAATATTGATGAATTAAGCCTCCAAAGTGAACCCTAGTAAGCTTAATCGAGTATGAGAAGGAACCCCAGTTTTCGGATTTGAAGAAAAATGGGCACAAAAACTCAATTTTTTTCAATTTTTTTGGGGGTTTGGAGGGTAGAAAATGGGTCTAAGATGGTTATTAATGGGATAGAAACTGATTTTGTGATGTTTAGGAAGTGATTTTGTGAGATTTGGTGGAGTAATGGAGGATTTATGGTGATTTGGGGTTTTGGGGTTGGAGTTTGAAGGTATGGAGGTTGAAGAAGGTAGGAGGTTGAAGATAGAGTTGTGAAATGTGTTAGTAATGAAGTAGGGTTGGGTTGGGTTGGGTTGATTAGGTGTGATATAGGTGAGGGGGGTTGGGACGGGTCGGGCTTGGGTTAATTAGGGGGAGGGTCGGGCTGGGCTTCGAGAAAAGCGAACTGGGCTTGGTTTAATCCCGTCCCGACCGGGAAGGCTGCTCCGTCCCGACCGGGAAGGGACGTTTCCGACCGGGAAGGCGTCACAGAATATGGACTAAAACCCCATCTCTTCCCGACCGGGAAGGAACGATCTCGGCTGGGAAGGCTTCTTCATCCCGATCGGGAAGCTTCGATCCCGACCGGGAAGCTCCTCTGTCCCGACCGGGAAGGGACCACAGAACCTATGATAAAGCTCCACCTCGTACCGCCCGGGAAGGGTTCGTCCCGCCCGGAAAGCTCTTCCTTCCCGACCGGGAAGGTTTGGTCCCGGTTGGGATCACCGGAAGTCACGACCTTTGAGCTTTCCTTCACAAAAAACCCCTCGGGATCCGGAATCCTGTCCTCAAAAGCTTATTTTAAGCTCAAAAACGACCCTCTAACTCCCGTCTTCCAATAAAAATCCCACCGAGCCGAAACTTGTAGGAAAAATAGGAAACCGAGCAAGAAATACTTGATGCTAATCATAGGAGATAAATGTAGAGCTTCTCTTGATTTGCAAATAATCACCTAAGCAACAAAGCTTCACCAAAGCTCCATAAATCAATAGTAAGGTTGCTCCCAAGATCGCTTCAAGCATTCATCTCCAAAAACTCAGCATATTAACTCATCAATCTTCAATCTCCCTACACTACTTCATAAAACTCATTAAAACCCCTCCCTCACAACGCTCACAAACAAAAATCCAATGACAATTGCAACACACACAGATCCTAAACAAAATGCAAGAAACACAAAATAAATCACAAAAATTAAAAGAAAGAAAAAGATATTTTCAACATGACGGTTCTTGAGGAACTCCGTCAAACCGAGCTTGTTTGGTTGGTTATGAGGTGATGGGTTGGAGGTAAAGAACCTCCACCGACCCCGTGGTTGTACTCTCGTTGTAAAGCTTGATTCTTTGACCGTTTACCCGGAATAATTCACCTTTTTCATTGCTCAACTCCAAGTCTCCATACCGACCGACTTCCGTGATGGTGAATGGTCCGGACCAACGTGAGCGGAGCTTTCCGGGAAATAGCCTAAGCCTTGAATTGAACAATAGCACCTTGTCACCCACTTGAAACGACCTCTTGTTGATCCTCTTGTCATGCCATAGTTTAGTGCGTCCTTGTAGATCCGCGCACTTTCATAGGCATGTAGTCGGAATTCTTCTAATTCACGCACTTGAAGCAACCGCTTCTCGCCGACTAAAGTAGGATCGAGGTTGAGTTCTTTTATAGCCCAAAAAGCCTTGAACTCCATTTCGACCGGAAGGTGACACGCTTTCCCATAGACAAGCCTATATGGCGATGTGCCAATAGGTGTCTTGAATGCCGTTCGGTAGGCCCATAGCGTGTCGTCGAACTTCATGCTCCAATCCTTCCGGTTTCTTGTGACAACTTTCTCAAGGATAGCTTTGATTTCCCGATTTCAGATTTCTACTTGCCCACTTGTTTGAGGGTGATAGGCTAATCCGGTTCTATGATGTACGCCATATTTCAACAAGAGAGCATTAAGGCGTTTTTCATGAAAGTGGGTTCCTCCATCGCTTATAAGGGCACGAGGAACTCCGAACCGTGGAAAGATCACCCTCTTTAGGAGATTCATTACAACTCTAGCATCGTTCGTGGGCGCGGCAACGGCTTCCACCCACTTTGACACGTAATCAACGGCTACTAGAATGTAGCGATTCCCCTTTGACGATGGAAACAGGCCTTGATAATCTATGCCCCACACATCAAATATTTCAAGCTCCAATATCCCCCTTTGTGGCATCTCTTGCCTCCATGATATGTGCCCGGTTCTTTGGCACGCATCATACCGGGAAACAAATTCCCTTGCATCTTGAAACATCGTAGGCCAATAGAACCCGGATTGTAGAATTTTTGCGACTGTTTTGGAGGCACCATGATGTCCTCCATATGGGGATGAGTGGCAAGCGTGCAATATATCCCTTTGTTCCCAATGAGGAACACACTTCCTATATAGCCCATTGGCACATGCTTTGAACAATTGCGGATCGTCCCAAAAGTATTGCTTGACCTCATAGAAGAACCTCTTCTTCTGTTGGTAGCTCAAATTCGGGGGGAGAACAGTACACCTCCCACAATATAGTTTTCATAATCGGCGAACCAAGGAGGTTGTTCCGACGATGTGGTGCAAACAATCATTATAGCATCATCCAGAAACGTGTCATCGATGCGAGTATTCTCAAGGTCTTCAACTTGGAGACGTGATAGGTGATCCGCCACCACATTTTCGGCCCCCTTCTTGTCATGAATCTTGAGGTCAAATTCTTGGAGAAGAAGAATCCAACGGAGTAATCGCGGCTTTGAGTTCTTCTTGGCTAATAGATATTTCAATGCGGAATGATCGATGAAGACAATCACTGTAGAGCCAAGAAGATAGGACCTAAATTTGGTGAGAGCATAGACGATGGCTAATAGCTCCTTCTCGGTTGTAGCATACCGAGCCTCGGTGTTGTCGAGAGTCTTGCTAGCATAGTAAACGACATGTAGGGATTTTCCTTCTCTTTGGCCTAGCACGGCTCCTACCGCTTAGTCACTTGCATCACACATCACCTCGAATGGTTTGGACCAATCCGGTGATCTAATAATGAGAGCGGTGATCAAAGCCTCCTTCAACCTAGAAAAAGCCTCATTACAAGCATTAGTCCACACAAATGGGGCATCCTTCAAGAGGAGTTCGGTGAGAGGCTTGGCCAATTTTGAAAAGTCTTTGATGAAACGGCGGTAAAAAGCCGCATGGCCCAAGAAACTCCGAACTCCCTTGACATTCGTAGGCGGGGGCAAATGCTCAATGACTTGAACTTTTGCCCCGTCTACTTGAATACCCCTATCTTTGATTAAGTGACCTAACACAATGCCGTCATTTACCATGAAATGGCATTTCTCCCAATTCAACACCAAGTTCACTTCCTCACATTTCGCAAGCACTTTAGACAAGTTCACTAAACATGACTCAAAGTCCTTACCATAAACACTAAAATCATCCATGAAAACCTCAACAATAGACTTGATATAGTCCGAAAAGATGCCCATCATGCACCTTTGGAAGGTGGCTGGGACATTGCACAAACCGAATGGCATGCGCCTATATGTAAAGGTTCCATAACGACAAGTGAATGTGGTCTTAGGTTGGTCATTAGGGTGAATCGGGATTTGGAAAAATCCCGAAAACCCATCTAAAAAGCAAAAGTGAGTGTGGGAAGCCAACCTTTCTAGCATTTGGTCAATGAATGGGATAGGGAAGTAATCTTTCTTTGTAGCATTATTGAGTTTCCTATAGTCAATGCACATTCTATGACCGGTGACACACCTAGTGGGCACTAGTTCATCTTTTTCGTTCTTTAAGACCATGATTCCTCCCTTCTTGGGAACCACTTGTATAGGACTCACCCAATTTGAACTCGAGATGGGATATATAATCCCGGCATCAAGGAGTTTCATGATTTCTTTCTTTACAACCTCTTGCATATTAGGATTGAGCCTCCTTTGTCCTTGGACACTAGGCTTAAAGTCATCTTCTAAGTGTATCCTATGCATGCAAAAGTCGGGACTAATCCCTTGTATGTCATCAAGTCTATAACCAATGGTGCTCTTATATTTCCTCAAAACCTCAAGCAAAGCATCCAATTGGTTAGACTCAAGCTTAGAGCTAACTATGACCGGAAAAAACTTCTTATCATCAAGATAGGCATAGCATAAATTAGGGGAAAGGGATATAAGATCAAGAGATTGTACCTCAACCGAGTAGATTCCACTAAGTGTAGCTTGATCTTTGACCCATTTCTTAGGAACAACTTCCTTCCCATCTAGAGCCTCTTTGAGTACATCCAAGTCTTCGTCCCATAGTCCATCTTTAGCTTTCTCAAGCTCCATTGTTAGGAGAGCTTCAAGGGGATCCTTCACAATGAAAGGCTCGGTAGCATCCTCAATGACTTCATCAAGTATATCGATCGCACAACAAGAGTCGTTGATATTCGGAGTCTTCATCGTGCTATGGAGGTCAAAGGAGACCTTCTCATCTCCAATCTCTAGGGTTATCCTCCCATTCTTCACATCGATTAGGGCACCCGCCGTATGGAGGAACGGGCGTCCAAAGATGATGGGAATGTTGGCATCCTCGGCTGTAACAACCCGGATATTCCTGACTTTATAAATAAGTCTACAATGGGAAATCGCGGAAAATCATACATACCCGAGTCATTACCTTTCTAAACTACCTCAAGTAATTAATAATATTTATGGAAGTAGTTAAATATTACATTTATACTTAATTATCTAGAATTTAATGTGATCTGAGTCCAATCTTGAACTATCTCCAGGCTTGCCCGTCTGAGGAGTGGTTAGTCTCTGTTGATTTGACGATTATAATATTTTAAAAATTTTCATAGAAAAACAAATCGTCAGGTGGGTAGATTATTTAATCAATGTAAATAGTCAAACAAAACAGTACAACGTTCATAACCAATAACACATAATCATTTGGAGAAATCGTAAAATATTTTATGTGCCGTTTTATTTTTAAGAAAGTTTTATCACGATATACCGGCCAATTATTGTACGAGTTCCGAATAAGTTTCGTATTTGGTACTTGTACAATAATAATATACCGCCAATCACAGCGATACCAGGGGGCTTACATTATTACCCCTGTTTATCGTGGTGACATAAACACGTTTAAAACAAAATTCGTCCTCTCATCTCCAGGGTCGAATGCTGGATACGTGGGGTTGTTACCCGCACCATGGACTAAACACCACCCGGCTAGTTATCCCCGCAGTCACGCTCCAATCGTCGACTCACGGAAACCCGGGTGCGATCCACCTAACACGTACGGGACTGATCAGGTCCCCACCTAAAGTATGGCCACATCCCGCCTACTCTCGAGTCAATGTCAAGCATAGCCAAAGACCCTTTGTACGCTATGGACGGTTTTATACGGTTAAGCTAAGCGCTATTCTTCCAAGTTATCTCGTACACAATAGAGATAACCTGTTTTCCCGCTCAATGAGATTTCGAATAAAGTCCTAAAAATGCCCAATAAAATATACAATCTTTTGATATATTTTATGAAAACATTATGTGTCATCCAACTCAAATTTTCATAAGAGCTTGTTTTCTTGAAATTAGATTATCCGTAACCATATAGCACGTATTCAATTATTGGTCTTCTTACGGGTGTGTCCCTATTTATAAGCCGGGATTTGGCTAACGAATTTGGTTAATAAGTTAAATGATTGTATGACCATCTAACAAATTTTATCCAAATTTTCATCAATTAAACTAAGGGATGGTTTTCATTCCCCTGAGTAGTCAATTGATGTAGATCGCCTTTAATTCAATTTTTTTTATTTACGTAAGATTTCTTTTTTTTGTGACTGAAAGTAAATGACGAATCAAAAATCTTCCCCAAAATACATGTTTATGAAAATATTCAGATGAATTAGTAATTTGACTCAAAAACCCACGTTTGACCATTTATCTCTCAATACTCCTTTTTGATAATAATAATATATAACTTGTGGTTTTGATAAAATCCTTTAAAGTTGGTAACGACGTTTGACGTCTATTTTATTTAAACCCGTCATTAGTTGAGCGTTGGTTTTAAAATAATATTTTCTTTTTAAATAGTCAATACATAATAACCATCGATTTTAAGAAAAACGCGTGAGTCTAGCGATATCGTGAGTCAGGCCTAAGCGTTTGCCGGTGTACTAGAATCCTAACCTATTCGCAAGAAATAAAGTCTTTATTATTACATCATTTTGGGGTATCGTTTGGTCAAGTCTCGCACGTTTAACTATCAAATTACATCGTTTGTAAAATTCTATAATTCAAAGAAACAAACATAACTTTTAAATATACAACATTACATTAGTAACAAATTAGAAGTAAATAATCATATAGCACGTTACGATAACCGAAATGACCGACTTTTTGAGTAGCTTATGTGAATTTATTGAATACACCCAAAACCACTCGGGATAGGTCCCTAGGCTAACGCCATCACCACACCCGAAGCATTATATATATATTTTTATTATTATTTCTAGTTACAGTCTAGAGGACATTTAGGCCTTTTTAAATTTTAACTAATCTATTTTTTTCTTTTTACCATTTTCTGGTTTTTGACAAAAGTTACTGTTCTTATTTACAATACAACTTATTATAGTGATGTTTCCCTTAATTTAGTACTAGTATATACATGCATCCCTTATTAACCAGATCTTCTACTAATAATAACAAGCAAACAGTTTCATGAAAAATTCATTCCAAAAATGAATTTTTCATCAGTTAGTATAATTTACCCACCCTTATTTTAGATTTCGGTCCAAAAACGAGATAGAGCAGCTAGGCTTCTTCGACCTCGGTTCCGACGTTTTCTTCGACCTCCTCCTCCTCTTCTTCTTCTTTTTCACCACCATGACAACACAACATACACAATTTTAATTATTCCACCAAGATTCACAATTAATTTATTATTATTATTATTATTATTAGTATATATATATATAAATATATAACATTTTTTTTAAAACAATTTAATAAATGAATATATATAGTTATATGAATTATGATTTCCTCCTTTTGTTTAAATCAAATAATAAATTTTTGAAAGGAAAAAAATGTACCTTACGTAGGAAAATTACTCTAATCTAAAAACCCAAAGTTTGGCTTAATTCCTTCTTTTTGGTAAACATCTTTTGTTTTCTTTGATTTAGGTGTTTATTTTTGTTATTTGGATTTTACCAATTCTGAAGTCAAATGACGAAGAGAAGCAGTGAAAGAATTTGTGAAAAGATGCAGTGGAATAATGTGGGATAAGATGGGTATGTAGGTGGCAAGTTTAGATGAGGGAAAAAATGACTCATTTAGAGTGAGAAATGGAGGAAGAGCCACGTGAAGTGGAGAGAAAAAAGTGGAGGAGAGAAGTAAAACTTAATAAGTAAATTAATGAGGTTTGAATAATTATTAGTATTTGTGGACATGACGTAGGTCCACCCCGACGCGGCCACGCGCGGGTTTGGGTAGGCGATTGCACCTCCATATGAGAATGGATCGAATTGAAATTTAAGTCGAAATGGAGTCGCCACCGAATTTTATGGTTATTCGGAACCGTTCGAGCCCACTCTATATCGCTATGGACCATACACAAAGTATGGCCCATTTCGGTTTTAGAGTTTATTGGGCTCGTCCCTTTGCATTGCGATACCGATACCATCTATACCGGTAATTGTGTAAAGAATGACTCTCGTGCGCCAACGGTTTCGGGCATCCAGAAACCGAGGTTCTGAGTAAGGGGTGAGGGTACGTGTTGGGAAGCCTACTAAGGACACCCAACCCCGCCCGCACTTAGCGGCCTCTACTAAGACATCGTTTGACTTTCTAATATGCGCGTTAGTGATTCGATGAAATGATATGCAAACAGCGTTTTAGCTAAGAATGCGAATTAAATGTGAGCTACGTCATTTTAATGCATCTAATTTATTGTCGAAGCGATTTAGCATGCGAGGGTTCATTTATAAACGGTAAAACGTAAATAAATAAAGCAAAGCAATAATAAATCGGTTACAAATTATACGGGCGGAATACAACCCGGAATTCACAATACGACGAACAATAATATAGAATAATCGAAATATATATAATCAAAATGATAAGCAATAGTTAGAAACGGACCCGTGTATAAATTAGACCGTGTGTCGTGTAAATGGACGAACTTCAATTAAATACATATTATTTTATGTATTAATCGAAGGACGGAGATATAGGACCTAGGCGTGGTGCTAGCCCGATCCCAAATCCCGATGCCTTGTCCCAACTTATCATATCGATAAATTGGAGTCTTAAATTAATTATACGTCGAATACGACTAAGGAGTCGTCAACGCGAAATTAATAGCGAGACCGTCGATCAAAGTTGTTTAAGTGAAGTGATATATATAAGTTTTGAAAAATGGGATCACGTGATTGTCTTTACACGTGACGACTAAGTCGTAAAAAAAAGACGAGGCTCGAATGTTGCATTAAAGCTCTCGGATTTCTGGGCTACAGGACCCACTCGGTCGAGTCATGGCCTGACTCGGTCGAGTGCATCCTGAAAGAAGCTACTGCCCATAATTTGGGGTGCTACTCGATCGAGTAGCCTATGTACTCGGTCGAGTGACACCTGTGCGAGCTATGGCTCGTTTCGTTTTATGTATTTTAAAATCGATAATTTGCCAAATCAAATACAAATATCGCATGATTTGTATTTAACTTAGTTTCCGGTACTATAATCGTGTATGCATACGATTATAATACCGTTATCGGAATTTTATAAAAAACATTGTTAGTTTGAAAATTTTAATTAGTGACGAAATTGTGTCCCTCTACGTCACGACATCGAAATTAATCCTTACGGATTATGAGATGTCAATTTTCGTGTCAACGGGTTCCGTACTAATCTTAGAAATGGATGTAAACGCGTTCAACTACGAATGATCGTGATCGTGTTAATAAACGAACCATAAAAATGACCATCGTAATTAAACGTGTTTGGATCCGAGTTTTGAAATTATTACATATAGAAATATATACATATATATACACGGTACATAATATTATGATAAAATGTACATAACGATAATTAAAATGCAATAAGTAAAATGTTAGCGTTAGATGTTAGATGCAAGAAATAAATGTTAGATGTTAGTAGTGTCGTTACTATCGACTAAATATAATACTATGAACATAAATATAAATATATAAAAAAAATGAGAAAAAAGAGGACGAAGAGAGAAAAGTCGGTGTTGAATTGTCACACCCTCAACCTACATGTTCTTGCTTCTCGGGATACGGTTCGTCAAACGGCGGCAATGGCACGGGAACGTCGAGATACGTAGGAGGAGTTTATGGTGTGTATGTATGGCTCGGTTTGTGTGGGATTTTTACGAGTTTGTGCTCTCGGGAAATTGGTGTAGGTGTGATGATGCCTAAGGGTTGAACTAGGGCTGAAATGTGTATATAAATTGAGTGCAAAGTTGGCTGAAAATGAGGGTTGAAAGTTGTTCAAAGGTGTCAAAAGGTTGACGGGTATTTATAGGGAACTACGATATAGGGTCACTCGACCGAGTGACGCAGGTGCACTCGGTCGAGTGCCCTCGTGAATGAATCTGGACAGCCTTCTTGAGGCTCCACTCGATCGAATGGTTCAATCCACTCGACCGAGTGGATCAATTAGGACGAGCTAAATCGGGAATGATTGCCCTTGATTGCTCTTTGATTGATTTGGATTGTCTTGGCTTGATTTTTGAATTCTGGCGCAAGTTTCGAGACGTATCAGGTCGTTTTGTGTGTCGTGTTCGTCTTTGACCGGGTTTTGACCCGGTCGCTAAAAGACGGGTTTTATTTTTAGTGTCGATTTTGACCTAAATTAGTCTTATTTTGCTCGGAACGACCCACTGGGCCTGAATTTGAGGTTGGTTTTGTGAGATTTGTATCCCGTTAAAAGCCCATGCCGGACATTATTAATTTCGAGCCCGTATCCGAGCGCGTTTAGAACACGTTAGTGTCCGATCATCATCGGGTGTTTTTTGGAAACTACCATAGACACCTGGCAGTCAAAATGCGGGTGTCTACAGAGCCCCCACTCTGACTGAGGCTTGGACAGGGCGAAAGTCAGAGTAGCTACCAAGCCCGTTAAGACCCGGTAGACTTCCGATCGGGTCGTTTATAGTCCATTAGACTCGTGTGAAGGGCTCGCCAGCCATAAGTTAGAAATCATACCTGAGCTGATGATGATAACTCCGTGGGGAATCGGACTTGTCGCATAAGTCCTGGGTGCGCCTATATGTGGGCTCATCCCGTACCATTCCGGGGAAAATGCCGCCTCGGGCTTCCGATGGGGAGATTTAGAGGGTTGCATGTCCCTGTTTGAGTCGTACCTGTATAAGTCACATAAAATATATGCAAACACGTAGGTAGTAAAAATGACTCGCGCTGGGGAATAAAAAAATTGGATGATTGAAAATTTTTGAAAAAATTTAGAATGTGTATATATTTTTGACAGACTGCTCGGGATGACTAAATTCCTGTGTTTGTGGGGAAAAGTTATGGGTTGGGCCTGTATGTTTAGGCCCGCTTGGGCCAAGGAGGCACAGTTGCAGGAGGGTGCACCAGGGTTTTGATGTTATAAATACATCACCCTGGCTCCTTGTTTTGTCACAATTCTCCAAAGCTTCATCTTCTCTTCAAAAGAAAACTTTATTCCTTTCAAGAAACTTTATCATGGCTATTGACCGTCTGATCAACATGTTGCAAGATTGGGCCCACCGTTTTAGGGATGCGAGTAAGGTAGCCTTAAGGCAGTCAGGCATATTCCAATTGTTCACGTTCCGTCAGATGCACGTGGACCGTCATTTCCTTGACGCCTATCTGACCTTCTGGGATGACACTTACCATGTTTTCGCCTTCCCTCGGGGCGAGATCTATCATCTTCCTGAGGACATAGCTGCCATAGGAGGGTGGAACCCACTGCTCCGTCCCGCCATCCCTTTCTCAGTTCGGGACCCCAGGAGGAAACTACGGGAGTTTTTGGGGCTCTCCCACGCTGAAGTATCCCGCATGCTTGAAGGGGATACCGTTTCTCTGCTTGCCTTAGCTGAGAAGTTCATGAACCCGTATGACATCCGGGTTACGCCCATTCATAGCCGTAGGGCGTTCGCCTTCTGTATGCTGCACGTGTATGCCTTCGAAGGCGAAGGCCATATGGACCTGCTGTCTTGTATGGGTAGCGTTCATCTTCTCGTAATTGCTGACCTTATGGAGATGGAGTGTAGTCCCGCATCGTTGATCACGGGGGAAATTATTCAGGGCTTGGACAACCGAAAGAGGGATGAGTCAGCCCGTTTCACTGGGAGCACCCGTCTGCTGCAGGTATATCGCTTTTCTTTTTTTTTGAATTTTTTTTCGATTTTTTTTTTTTTTGATTTCGCGATATGCTGCTACAGGGGGCACTCGACCGAGTCACCCTGGCACTCGATCGAGTGCCCTCGTAAAGGGGTCTACTGCCTCGTTTTAGGGGTGTCACTCGATCGAGTGACCCCGACACTCGATCGAGTGACCCCGACACTCGATCGAGTGCCTTCTGGCGAACCTCCGAATTGTTCTGATGAACGTTGTGTTTTTTTTCAGCTTTGGCTATTTGAGAGGTTGTCAAAGATCGAGCCTCCTCCCAACCCGAGTCAATATTGGTTCAACTAGGTGATGACAAGGAGACGGCCTACCGACTCATCCTGCCTGACTACCCAGAAATATTGGGAGGAAGAATTAACATTCCATCGTGGTCCATTGATACGATGGGTGGTTCCATGGTGGCCTATTTATGCTTGGACGGGTCTGGCGTCTGGAGACAAGGCACGCTACCTGGTGATTCTATCCTTTAGCCATACAGTTCACCTCTATCCTGACCGCATTCTCAGGCAGTATGGGTGGACTCAGCGCATCCCGGAGAACGAGGCAGTTGTGAGTGCACCTACCCAGCTGACTGACATTATGTGTGACACCTGGATTCAGAGGTGGTATACTCGAACTACTTGGTCCGTTCCCAAGTCGCTTCATTCTACCTGGGTGTCTTATTCCTACGAAAGGTTGACCAAGGCCGAGACTTCCGAAGCTCGTGCTGCTCTAAAGGTCGACGAGGCCTTCGACTTGCTTCGGCGCGAGAAGGTCAAGGATAACAGAGACTTTTTTGCTGAAGGGGAAATTCAAGCTCCGATAGTCCGTCTGAGGCCAAGTCAGAGGAGAGGAGCTAGGACTTGAGCTAGCGGGTCCGATGCTAGAGATGCTCGGGGGGAAGTGAGCCCCCAGACAAATTTGGAGAGGAGACCAGGGGCCAGGCCTTTAGTCCAGGACCGACTTGGTCCCAAAGATAGGTTACCAGAGCATATACAGGCTCGACTTGGGCCCGTGACAATAGCTGAAGATCCTCTGTCGAAGAAGAGGACTCGGGCCAAGGAGGTTCCCGTGGTTATTCGGTAACGATCTTCTCCACCCCGGCGACCTCGGGCTCCACAAGACCCGAAGGATAAGGGCAAGGGCAAGATGCCCGGATACTAGTCTCCATTATTATTATTATTTAAATATTATTACTATTTTTGTTGTGCTTGTTTTTTTTGTGGCTTTTTGTAATTTTGAAATACCGAGTTTATCGGTGTTTTTTCTTTTTGGAATAATAAAAGTATTATATTAGTGAAACCGTTTCTGTCTTTTTCGTTATTGCGGTGGTTGTGCCCTTTTGAGGGGTTGCCTACGTATCCGCAGTTAGTGGAATCAAACCAAACGTAGTTCAAGTGTAGATTTTTTTGCAATTTCGAAATACACAAAGACTATGAGTTCAAGATGTGCGACAGTAGGATAAATAATCCTAACTTATTGACTTGCTTATAAATTTTGAAAAAGATGTTTTTAAATAATTTTCGCAAATGACATTTGAGATAAGGTTTAGGGGTAGTAGCGCTTCAGCTGGTCTTGGTTGGTTGGGTTGACAAATTCATTCCCGTCTAGGTCCGTCAGCATTACGGCTCCTCCTGATAGAACCTTCTTGACTAGGTATGGCCCAGCCCAATTGGGTTTGAATTTTCCCCTTGGGTCAACCGGTAGTAAGGCACGAACCGATTTTAGGGCCAAATCCCCTTCCTTGATATTCCTGGGCCTAATTCTTTTGTTAAAGGCCCGTTTGATTCTTTTTTGATATATTTGGATGTTATTGAGAGCCCGCGACCGTCGTTCGTCCAAGAGAATTAACGAGTCATATCGAGCTTCAATCCAATCCGCTTCGTGCACTTGGCTTTCTAGTAGAACTCTGAGAGACGGTATTTCCAGTTCGACCGGCTGGACTGCCTCCATGCCATACGTTAAATAATATGGAGTTGCCCCGGTTGCAGTTCGGATCGACGTCCGGTACCCCCATAGGGCAAAGCGTATTTTGTCGGGCCAGTCCCGATAATTATCAGCCATCTTTTTAAGTATGGTGACAATTGTTTTATTAGCAGCTTCTACCGCTCCATTTGTTTGGGGACGGTACGGCGAAGATGTATGCCTCTGGATTTTGTATTTCGCTAGCAAAGTAGCGGTTTCGGCTTGGAAGTGGGTCCCGTGATCACTGATAAACTCATGTGGGACCCCATATCGGCATATGATTTTATTCTGGATAAACTTGGCTACGTGCTTGGCGTTCAAGACACGGTATGATTCGGCTTCGACCCATTTGGTGAAATAGTCGATAGCTACCAAAATAAAACAGTGACCTCCCGTCCCGGAAGGGTTCACTTTCCCAATTATATCTATCCCCCATGTCGAAAATGGCCATGGCGAGGTCATGGTGTATAGTAGAGACGATGGCATGTGTTGAACATTGCCGAAAATTTGTCAATTATGGCAGTGTTTGACATATGATTGACAGTCGGCCTCCATACTGTTCCAGTAATATCCGAGCCTCATGATTTTTCGGGCTAGCATATGGGCGTTCATATGCGGACCATTTTCACCGTCGTGTACTTCGGCCATCACTTTTTCAGCCTGTGTCTTGTCGACACACAGGAGTAAAGCCCCCTGTGCCGTCTTTTTGTATAACTAACCGTCGTCCGTATGAATGAATTGGGTGGCCAGTCTTCGCAGGGCTTTCTTGGCCCGATTTTCAGTTCCTGGTGGATATTCTCCCGTAGTCAAATAGGTTAGAACAGCCTGATACCAAGGTTCTGGATAGGTGATCTCAATATCTTGAATGGCGTTGACACTATATCCCGACTGCTCAGACCATCCAAGCCTTTGATGGAAGCCCGAAGTCGGTAGCTGGGGCCGTAAAACTGACCATCATAACAGGCCCGATAGAAAAGGAGCTCGAATTTCAGGTGATCGATGTCACCTCATCATTCAACTTGCTCCTAGGTAGGCCGTGGATCTACGTGGTCAAGGCGGTGTCCTCCACCCTCCACTGAAAGATCAAGATGCCTCTACTTAACAATGTTATCACTTTAGAGGCAACCCCAATGACTGTGGCTAGCTGTAACGCCACCGGACGCACGGACCTCTGGGGGTTCGATTTTGTGGGGATGATCGAGGAAGAGTACCTCTTTAGGCCCTACTTCACCACGAGTATCGACACGATGCTCCAGAACCTAGGGTACTTTCCGGGGGATACCTCTCGACTCGACCTTCCAGCTGGGAAGATCATCGAGGTCCTCAAAGACGAAGACTCTCACTTCGGTCTCGGTTTTGCCGCCACTCCGGGCAACGTTGTCCGAGCAGGAATTGAAAAGGCCTGCAACATCATTAAGGGTATCCACTTGAGCCCTTATGGCCCACGGTTAGCTGACTACTTTGTCACGCCGGTATTTGGGGCTATTCAGGTTGGTCTATACCAACCCAATGCTGTGCATCTCGGGGCCCACTTGGACCGGGACTGCAACTATATTCTGGATGCTGTGTTCGCCCTTATCCAGTCTGATGGAGCTGATGATACTGAGCCCGGCTAGGGCTACTTTTCGGGGAAGACACCCTAGCCCCAACTCCAAAGGAAGATCTGGTCAACCTGATCCTACGCAGCAACAGGTTTGACCCGACCAAGCTGATCTCGGACGTTGGTTCCGAGACGGAAAACAGGGCCTGGAGGAAGACTGTCAAGTGGACTGACAGTCAGGGAAGAATCTACAAGCTGGTCACTGGAGAGGGAGACATGCCTGAGTCTGAGTCCGAGTCTGAGTCCGAGTCTGAGTCCGAGTCTGAGTCAGAGTCTGAGGTCGAGTCTAGGGAAGTCGGTGCTAGAGTCACTCAGGTAACCCTTCTCCCTTTTATCATTCCTGCTGCCGGCACTTCGGGGTCTGTCCCGAGTGCCTTACCAATTCCGCCTCTGACCAATGATCAGATGCTCTTTTTGAGCTGTTTTCAAAATTTTCAATCAGTAATAACAATCGTTCTACTTACGACTTGTCTCTTTCAAATTCTGCTTTCAAAAATACTTTATGCAATGACATTGAGAAATCCGACGAACAGGTACCCTTACCTCCGCATCTGATCGAGCAACTAGAGCAAAGGGAATCCCGGAACCCGGTAATCGAAGAAACCGAGTCCATAAATGTGGGAACAACCTTAGAGCCTCAGATACTTAAGATAGGGTTATCCTTAGACCCCGAGGAGAAACAACAATTCATAAACCTCCTCCAAGAATTCAAGGATGTCTTTGCATGGTCCTACAAGGACATGCCGGGGATAGACCGGGGAATAGCCAAGCACCACATACCAATCAAAGATGGGTGCAAACCGGTCAAGCAGAAGCTCTGTCGAATGAGGCCCGAGTGGTCTCTCAAGGTAAAAGAAGAAGTCGGCAAACAGTTCAAAGCCGGCTTCATACAAGTGTCCGAGTATCCGGACTGGGTGGCAAACATCGTGCCGGTTCCTAAAAAGGACGGTAAGGTGCGGGTATGCGTAGATTTTCGGGATCTTAACAAGGCGAGCCCGAAAGATGATTTTCCGTTACCACACATCGACATACTGGTGGATAACACGGCCGATCATGCCCTTCTATCATTCATGGACGGGTATGCTGGGTACAATCAGATCAAGATGGAAGAAGAAGATATGAGTAAGACTACCTTCACAACACCTTGGGGTACTTACTGCTATACCGTCATGCCATTCGGTCTCATTAACGCCGGAGCCACATATCAGAGGACCGCTACCACTTTATTACAAGACATGATGCATAAAGAGGTAGAAGTTTATGTAGACGACATGATCGTCAAATCTAAAGAACGGGACAGTCACATCACCGCCCTAAGAAAATTCTTCACTCGACTGCGCAAGTACAACATGAGGCTAAATCCTCAAAAGTGCAGTTTCGGGGTAACATCAGGCAAATTACTGGGTCATATCGTTGGCCAACGAGGTATCGAAGTCGACCCAGCTAAAATTAAAGCCATTACCGAGATGCAACCTCCCAAAACCGAAAAAGAAATAAAGGGATTTCTCGGGAAAGTCCAGTATATCAGTCGGTTCATCTCCAAACTAACCATGGTGTGTGAACCAATCTTCAAGAAACTGAAAGTGCCAAGCTTCTTTCGACAAGATCAAGGAAATATTGTCTGCTCCGCCGGTCTTAATGCTACCTCAACCCGGTTTGCCTATGTCGTTATACCTAACGACGACCGAGACAGCCATGGGGGCTATGCTGGCTCAGGCAGTTGACTCCGAAGAACGAGCTATCTATTACATCAACAAGAAGTTTTTAGAGTATGAGTGCAAATATACCATGCTCGAAAAGACATGCTTGGCTCTGGTTTGGGCTACTAAGAAGCTCCGACATTATATGCTCAGCTACGAGGTCCATGTACTATCCAAGATGGACCCCATCAAATACCTCTTCGAAAAACCCATTCTCAATGGCCGAATTTCTAGATGGACTCTAATGTTAGCAGAGTTTGACCTAAAATTTGTACCATTAAAGGCCATTAAGGGGCGGGTAGTAGCTGAATTTCTCGCCGACAGCCCAGTAACCGAAGAAGGACACACCGACACCTGGTCCTTCCCAGACGAAGATATTTTCATACCGATGCTGAAACGTGGGATTTATACTTCGATGGAGCATCTAATTTTCGAGGGTTCGGAGTCGGGATCCTCCTAATCTCACCAAGGGGGGGAGCATACTCCCATATCCATCAGACTGGACTTTGATGTTACCAATAATGCAGGAGAGTACGAAGCATGCATTTACGGGCTACAAGCCGCCGCCGATCTGGGGATCACAAATCTCCAGGTACATGGTGACTCATCCTTGGTCATTAACCAAGCACTCCAAAAATGGAAGACTCAGAATGCTAATCTCGTGGCCTACCAGGCACGAGTAAGGGATCTCGAGAAACAGTTCCAAAGGGTAGAGTACATATACCTGCCCCGAGAAGAGAATCAGTTTGCAGATGCACTTTCAAAATTGGCATCTCTGCTAAATATCCCCGACCACGTGACCAGTATGCCAATTTGCGTCGAAAGGCGGTGCGAGCCAGCGTACATCCACGACATCAAAGACATTGAGATAACTGATCCCGAACCATGGTATCAGGCTGTGTTAACGTACCTGAAAAACGGAGAATATCCTCCCGGGACGGAAGGTCGAGCCAAGAAAGCCTTACGAAGGCTAGCCACCCAGTTCATCCGTACCGATGATGGGCAACTGTACAAAAAGACGACACATGGGGCTCTTCTCCTTTGTGTTGATAAATATAAAGCTGAGAATATTATGGCCGAAGTAGATGATGGTGAAACGGTCCACATATGAATGCCCACATGTTGGTCCAAAAAATCATGAGGCTCGGTTATTACTGGAATACTATGAAAGCCGACTGCCAGTTATATGTCAAACATTGTCATAACTGTCAAATCTTCGGCAATGTGCAACATATGCCGTCATCATTGCTTTATACCATGACGTCACCCTGGCCATTCTCGACATGGGGTATCGACATAATCGGGAAAATAAATCCCTCTGGTACTGGTGGGCAGTGCTTTATTTTAGTAGCTATCGACTATTTCACCAAATGGGTCGAAGCTGAATCATATCGCATTCTCAATGCTAAGCATGTCGCCAAGTTTATCCAGAACAAGATAATATGCCGATATGGGATTCCTCATGAATTTATCAGTGATCACGGGACTCATTTTCAAGCCGAGACAGCGGCCCTGCTGATCAAGTATAAAATTCAGAGGCATACGTCCTCGCCCTATCGTCCCCAAACGAATGGAGCAGTAGAGGCGGCCAATAAAACAATTGTCACCATACTCAATAAGATGGCTGATAATTACCGGGACTGGCCCAACAAAATACCTTTTGCCCTATGGGGGTACCGAACGTCAATTCGCACCGCAACCGGGGCGACGCCGTATTACCTAACCTATGGGATGGAGGCAGTCCAGCCAGTTGAGTTAGAGGTACCATCCCTCAGAATTCTGTTAGAAACTCAAGTACCCGAAGCTGACTGGGTTCGGGCACGGTATGACTCGTTGGTTCTACTAGAGGAACGACGATCTCGCGCCCTCAACAACATTCAGATCTACCAGAAGAGGATCCAACGGGCCTTCAACAAAAGAGTAAGGCCCAGAAACATTAAGGAAGGGGATTTAGTCCTTAAGTCTGTTCGAGCTTTATTACCAGTTGACCCAAGGGGAAAGTTCAAACCCAATTGGGCTGGGCCATATCTGGTAAAGAAAATCCTATCAGGGGGAGCAGTGATGCTAACGGACCTGGACGGGAATGAGTTCGTCAACCCAACCAACCTGGACCAGCTGAAGCGTTACTACCCTTAGCCATTTCTCAATGTCATTAGCAATATTTATCAAAATCATTTTCTTTTTACAAAAAGCAAGTCAATAAGCTAGAATTATTCATTCTATTGTCGCAAACACCTTGAACCAATAGTCTTGGTGTAATTCGAGATTGCACATTTACTAAGCCTGAACTACGTTTGGTTTGATTTTGCTAATCGCGGATACGTAGGCAGCCCCTCAAAAGGGCACAACCAATGCAATCGAGAAAAGACAGGAGCGGTTTAATAATAAACTTCTTTTATTAAATACCAAAAAAAAAATCCCGATAAACTCGGGAAATTACAAATGCAGGAATTCCGAAAAAATAATACAAAAAAGCACACAACAAAAATAGTAATAATACTTGAATAATAATAAAAGCTAAGGACTCGGCATTTAGGGCATCTTGCCCTTCCCCTTATCCTTGGCCTCCTTAGCCGTCCACTGGTGACGACGCGGAGGGGAACGTTCCCGAATCACCACGGGAACCTCTTTAGCTCGGGCTCGTTTGTTTGAGCCCGAATCCTCTATCACCTCAATGGGCCCAAGTCGGGCCCTCACGGGCTCAGGGAGCCGTTCACGCGGACCTAGTCGGTCCCGGGCCGCCAGCCTTGGCCCAAGGCGTCTCTCCAAATCAGTCTGGGGGCTTGGCCTAAGATGTGACTGAAGAGCACCCGGTTGCCTCTGAGCTTGAGACGATGCTAATTGAGCGACCTGTTTCTCGAGCATCTTAATAGCAGTGGCATGATTCTGATCACTCTTCTGGACGGTCGGCATAAGATTCATCATCATGTTTCTTATCTCGGCCATCTCGAGAAATTGTTGATGCTGAGGAGAAGCCTGGTTCTGCTGAACTGGTTTTTTAAAACCGGCTTGATTGAAGGACTGATTACCCTGCTGCTGGAATGAATTCTTCGGAGGAGGGACATAAGGCTGTGGTTTCGGTGGTGGCGGTGTGATTGAATTCAACACGTTCTGGCTCCGGTAAGATAAATACGGATGCTGTCGGGTAGCCTCATTATAGTGGTTGGAGAACGGGTTGCCTATGTAAGAGCCAAATGCATTCACTGACTCCATCGTACTCATACAATCGACGTGATCTGGAGAGCCACAAGTATGGAATACCGGACCTAGTTGCTGCTGCATGGCATGAACGAGCTGGAGCTATGAGCTGCTAGGACTTCGGAGATCCTCGATCTTCGCGGTGAGGCTAGCTATTTGAGATGATAGCACGGCAATTGACTCATCGGCGGCTTCTTTCCCTTTAGGATGATATTGGCGGGGCTGACTATATTGGCTGTCATGGATAGCCATAGATTCGATTGTCTGTAAAGCAATATTGACATTGATGTCATCGAATCGGCCATTGTTGGCGGCATCCAATATACGACGAGCTTCAGAGGTACATCCGTTGTAGAATGTAATAGCCAGGAACCAAGTATCGAGCCCGTGGTGGGGGCATTCTTGTTGAAGCTCCTTATATCGCTCCCATGCTTCATATAAAGTCTCGTCTAAGCGCATCCGGAAGCTAGTAATTTGGCTTCGTAGCATTGCGGTACGCTCAGGTGGAAAATAATTCCGATAAAATGAGAGAGCTAAGGTGTTCCAATCGGCAATCCCCTCGGCCACCCTGTTTAAGTTGTTGATCCATCTTTCGGGCCTTGCCCGTTAATGAAAGAGGGAACATCATTTCCCTAATCTGGTCTTGTGTTACCCCATACTGCTTAATTGTGGAACAATAAGCAAGGAATTTCCTTATATGGTCATAGGCATCTTCACCGGGAGTACCACCAAACGTACTCCGTTCGATCAAGCTGATGAAGGCTGGCTTGATCTCAAAATTCGCTGCTGCTACCGTTGGAGTAGAGAGAGTGGGTAGCACGTCAGCATTGGGCCTAGAATGATCAGACAATTTTTCCGCCATTGGAATAGTGATAATAGTTTCCTCGGGAGGCGGGACTTCGTTGTTGACACTCTCTAAGTCGGATTGAAGGTCCTCGTAAAGACTATCAAGCTCTTCGATAGATTCGGCCCGACTACTTTCTCTAAAGAACCGTAGCTGTCGTCGTAGAGTACGTTCTGGCTCGGGATCAAAAGGATGGAGCTGCGAGCGAGAAAACCTGGGCATATAAACAGCTACAAGTAAACAATGAGATCAGTCTCAAGGAACTGTCGTTCCCTAAGACGAAAGACAAATTAATCAACTAACTAATAAAATTGCGTCGCCTCTCCGGCAACGGTGCCAAAATTGACACGGTCTAGTCGCGTTACCGATATCAAAATAATCCTAAATACAACTAACTGATAGATAGTGATAAATAGGGTCGATTCCACAGAGAGACAAATTGAATTTATAAGTCGGTCGATTAAAAGGTCCAATTCACAAAGTGCGATTTAGTTGAGTTGTTTAGACTAACAGGCTACAGCAAACAATAAACTATGATGCTAAAATAGAAAACTAAAATTAAAACAGTAAACTAGTATGAAAATGAAAATAATAAAATTAATGGAAGAAAGACACCAGAGTTACAGGATCATTATAAACCAAGATAAGCATAAATACAATAATCAAACAAACGACTAATACGAACAAAAGGGTATAGACACGGTCCTCTCGGATCACTAGTCGCCCTAGAAGTCACCTAACGGGCTCTCGCTACGTATTAGGGAATTCTATCGATTACAACGAGTGTTATCCTTTCCCGGGCTTTCGCTACGTGGGTCGGGATTACGAGATACAAACAATCAATTAAGGCCTATAATTAATTATTCGTCATTGAGATGTTGCAAGAGCGATAAAGTTCATAAAAGCCGATTTATTAATCTACTGCATGAATGCAAATACTGATTTGTAAGTCACCTATAACTCTAGTGAAAAAGAATTTAGCTACTCATATTTACACCGACAATTACTATACTAATAATGATGATAAAATTGAAATATGACATGATAACAGTATGAATTAAGAATGATGAAAAATGATGGAATAACTACAGAAGTAACTGAATTACAAAATTAATGGAGAAGGGAGAACAAAAATTAATAAAATTAAAAAGATAGAATAACTAATTAATTACGCTAAACTAATGTCTTCTAAAAGGAAACCGAAATTAAAATCTAATACTACTGGAAGAGGGAGGTAGGGAAGAAGGAAAGATTTACCCAACTGAGAGATGGAGAAATAAAGAAATAGAATAAGAAGAAGCCCAAAAATAATAGTACTGAATAATTCCCAAAGTACTTGAATTAATTGCTGAAAGTCGATTACAGAAAGTTTCGAAATAAAAACTAATTGTGTTTTGATTACAAAGAGAACAAGGAAGAAGATGAAGCAGAGAATATGTTAATGAAAAGATGAATCAAATCATAAAATTAAAGCTGTATTTAAACTGCTTAAGCCCTCAATAACTGTCCTTCCTTTTCTGCTATCTTCAATCCCATTAACTAGGTAGTGGGAAGAACTGAAGAGCGTAATAGGGGGAGTAGTGGGTAAAAAATTAGTCTTGGAGTGGTATCCCATCCTGCAGACTTGGATTCTAGGCTGGTAGACTTGAGATCCAACTCTGCAGACTGAGTTCAATCTAGGCTTCCAGTCTATAGACTTGTTTCCCAGTCTATAGACTTGTGCTTTAGTCTACAGCTTTCATACTTCCTTCTTCTCAGTCTATGGACTCACAGTCTAGTCTATAGACTTCGTTTCCTTCTTCTTGGTCTACAACGAATCGGTTTCATAGCTTTAAGATTTTTGATGCAATTTTTAGTTCTTTTAACAACTCGGTCTCGATTATCTGCAAAACAACAAAAGAATACCCGAGTAGCACATATGGGAGAAAATAGCGTAATCCGACTCCTAAAATAATAAAACGACACGGAAATGCGTGCCAAAATAGGTGAAAAATCGAATAGGAACGACACGCATCAACGTTAGAATTAATTGCATCAAATTGACATAGAAACCCATTCAATTCCTCACATGCTTAGGGAAAACAATGTTTGCATAAGCATTTTAATCGTTCAACTAACGCGCGTATTCAAAAATCATTCGATATCTTAGTAGAGGCCGCTAATGTGCGGCCGGGGTTGGGTGTCCTTTGTGGGCTTCCCAACACGTACCCTCACCCCTTACTCAGAACCTTGGTTTCCAGATGTCCGAAACCGTTGGCGCACGAGAGTCATCCAATACACAATAACCGGTAGTGACGATATCAGTATCGCAGTGCAAAGGGACGAACCCAATAAACTCTGACATCGTAAATGGGCCATACTTTGTGCATGGCCCACTACGACATAGAGTGGGTTCGAACGGGCCCGAACTCCCACAATGTTCGGTGGTGACTCCACTTCGATTTAAATTTCAATTCGATCTATACTCATATGGAGATTCATTCGCCTCCCCAAACCCGCGTGTGGCCGCGTCGGGGTGGACCTATGTCATGTCCACACACGGGTCGGGCCGAACCACGGGGGTTCGACTTCGTGGGAATGATTGAGGAGGAATACCTCTTCAGGCCCTACTTCACTACTAGCATCAATACGATGCTACAAAACTTGGGTTACCTACCGGGGGCCACTTCGAGGCCATACCTCCCGGCTGGGAAGGTTATCGAGGTCCTAAACAACGGAGGGTCTCGATTCGGTTTAGGGTACACTATGGCCCCGGAAAATGTGGACCGGGCAAATGTAATCAAGTTTGTCACTCCAGTATTTGGGGCAATCCAAGTGGGCCTTTACCAACCCGCTATCACATATCCCGAGACCAAAATGGCTCGGGAATGCAATTTCATCCCTGATGACATATTTGCCCTTGTCCAAACGGAATCCAAAGAGGGCGCTGACCATTCTGAGAACGTGTCGGGGCTTCTATTCGGGGAAGACAAGGTCATCCCCACTCCTAAAGACGATCTGGTCAACCTGATCCTCCGCTGCAACCGGTTCGATCCAACGAAGCTGATCTCCGAAGTTGGTGCAGACATTGGGAAGAGGGCCTGGAGGAAGACCATCAAATGGACCGACAGCCAGGGTCGGGTCTACAAGCTAACCACCGGCGAGGGAGACATGCCGGATACTGAGTCTGAGTCAGAGTCAGATTCGGAGTCAGAGTCCGAGTCTAGGGGGTCTGGTGCTAGAGTCAGGTCCGTAACCCCTATCCCTTTAGCCACTTCCACTGGAGTCTCGGGGCCTGTCCCGAAAGCACTCCCTATCGCCTCTGACCAACGATCAGATGGCCACTCTCTTCGAGCTGTTCTCAAAATTTACTATTAATAATAATAGCGAAAACCGTTCTGCTTACGACTTGTCTTATTTCCAAAATTCTTTCAACTTCAAAAATTTTATATGCAATGACATTGAGAAACCCGACGAACAGGTACCTCTGCCTCCGCATCTGATTGAGCAACTCGAGCAAAGGGAATCCCGAGACCCGGTAATTGAAGAAATCGAGTCCATTAACGTATGAACCACTTTAGAGCCCCAGATGCTTAAGTTGGGCCTATCCTTAGATCCCGAGGAGAGAAAAAAATTCACAGACCTCCTCCAAGAGTTCAAAGACGTCTTCGCATGGTCCTACAAGGACATGCCAGGAATAGATCGGGAAATAGCTGAACAGCGTATACCCATCAAAGATGGGTGTAAGCCGGTAAAACAGAAGCTCCGAAGAATGAAGCCCGAATGGTCTCTCAAAGTCAAAGAAGAAGTAGACTAACAATTCAAAGCGGGCTTTATACAAGTGTCTGAATATCCAGACTGGGTCGCAAACATCGTGCCAGTACCCAAGAAGGATGGCAAGGTGCGGGTATGTGTGGACTTCCGGGACCTTAACAAGGCCAGCCCAAAAGATGATTTTCCGTTACCATACATCGACATACTGGTGGATAACACAGCCGATCATGCCCTTCTATCATTCATGGACGGGTATGCTGGATACAATCAAATCAAAATGGCAGAAGACAATATGAGTATGACCACCTTCATTACACCTTGGGGTACTTACTGTTACACCGTTATGCCGTTTAGGCTTATCAACGTCGGGGCCACTTATCAACGGACCGCCACTACTTTATTACATGATATGATGCACAAAGAAGTGGAGGTCTACGTGGACGACATGATCGTCAAGTCCAAAGATCGAAACGGGCACATCAGGGCTCTAAGAAAGTTCTTCACCAGGCTGCGTATATACAATATGAGACTGAACCCTCAAAAGTGCCGTTTCGGGGTAACATCAGGCAAATTACTGGGCCACATCGTTAGCCAACGCGGCATCGAGGTTGACCCAGCTAAAATCAAGGCCATCACCGAGATGCAACCACCCAAAACCGAAAAAGAAATAAGGGGTTCCTCGGGAAAATCCAATACATCAGCCGGTTCATTTCAAAGTTAACCATGGTATGCGAGCCCATTTTCAAGAAACTGAAGATAGGAGAACGGGTACTGTGGGACGATAAATGTCAAATGGCCTTTGATAAAATCAAGGAGATTCTGTCTGCTTCGCCAGTATTAATGCCACCTAACAACGACTGAGACAGCCATGGGGGCTATGCTGGCCCAGACAGTCGATTCGGAAAAACGGGCTATCTACTACATCAGTAAGAAATTCTTGGAGTACGAATGCAAGTACACAATGCTCGAAAAGACGTGCCTAGCTTTTAGTTTGGGCCACTAAAAAGCTCCGACATTATATGCTCAGTCATGAGGTACATGTTTTATCCAAAATGGATCCTATCAAGTACTTGTTCGAGAAGCCCATCCTTAATGGTCGAATGTCCCGATGGACTTTGATGCTCGCAGAGTTTGACCTCAAATTTGTATCGTTAAAAGCCATCAAAGGCCGGGTAGTGGCAGAATTACTTGCCGATAGCCCGATATCTGAAGAAGGACACACCGATACTTGGGCCTTTCCTGATGAAGATATATTCCATACCGACACCGAAACATGGGATTTATATTTTGATGGGGCATCCAACTTCCGAGGATTTGGGGTCGAAATTCTGTTAATCCCACCACAAGGGGAGCACACCCCGTTATCCATCAAAATGGACTTTGACGTGACCAATAACGCAGCCGAATATGAAGCATGCATTCACGGGTTGCAAGCCGCCGCTGATTTAGGAGTAACGAATCTCCGGGTCCACGGTGATTGATAAGTGTGTTTTGTAGTGCTTTTTCCTTGTGTTTTGGTCCCGGTTTCTCTTGTAAAATCGTTCTTTAGAGCGGTTTCGAGGCTACTTATGCTTCTTCAAGTTTGTTTTAGGTTCCAACGACCTATCATGGAGAAAGGGAACGATTCTGACTCATTTTCGACACATTTGGAGCCAACGATGAGAAGCGACGATCACTCGGTGGCTTAGACTCGATCCCGAGCCCTTAGGACCCGTTCCCGAGCACCGAGAATCGATGAGAAGCCTAGGGAGAGAAAGTGGGGACCTATGAGACTATATTTGCAGCCTACAAGACCCATCTCGGTCGGCACGACATCCATCTCGACCGGGATGAAGAGCAAAGAAGAAGCCAGCCACTGGAGTGTGATCTCGGCCGAGATCACCACCATCTCGGTCGAGACCACACCATCTCGGTCGGGATGCCCTCATCTCGGCCGGGATGGGCCCAGCGAAGAGCTGTTTCGTTTTTCCTTCTTCCCTATTCATTGTAACCCTATAAATACCCCCCTCTTGTATTATTACACTATCTTATGTTATGTTAGGCATTACCCACTAGACCCTAGACTACTTTAGACTAGATTAGCTTAGATTAGTATAGATTAGTCTTAATTACTCCTTAATCCTAGTTTAATCCTAGTTTCATCTTTGTAATATTGAAGACTTTTTGGGTTGATCTACTCTATTGACAACATTGGAGATCTTCCTTTGGGTTTATTTATGCAAAGATTCAATCTTTTTCCTTTCTTCTAGTGTTGGTATAACTCCTCTTCTCTTTAATCTCTTCTATTTTGCTTTCATTTGTGTTTATGTTTAGTAATCTTCAATAATCCATTGTGAATGTTCATGTTTATGTTTGTTTCATTATGGGTGTTGGGTTTACTATCTTGAACATGAGTGAGTAGTCTCTTGCTAGGATTAGTAGGGGAATTTGGTGACTTAATGGGTGATTAAGGGTTTGTTAAAGATGTTGGTGGAAGTTTTGGTTGCTTCTTGGTTATATGCATAGAACATGTTTGATGAAATGCTTGAATGACTTGTAGTTGCAAATGCTTGTTTTTCTTGCCTTCTTCTTGCGGTCTTGTGTGTAGCTAAGATGGGTTCTTGCGCGAGAGTGAGGAACCTCTAGGTCGGTTTAAGTAGCGAGAACCCGTACTATACCTAGATAACCCGACTACCCCTTCACCTTTGCTCTTCCTTGATCATTCCATCACCCTTGAACCCGACCTAATCCTAGCCCTTTTCTTAGTTGTTTTCTTCTTCGTCTTAGCTATTATTTCGTTAGATAGTTGAATCCCTAGCTTTAGTTATTACACTTAGCTTATTCTTAGTCTTAGTCTCGTCCTCTTTCTATTGTTTTTGTTTAGTCTAGCCTTGAGACCTAGTCAAGTCTTTAGGTGAAACTTGGTCGAAACTCTCTTTACCATCCCCGTGGACTCGACCCGACTTACCCTAGCTACGTGTTAAGATTAGTTGGTTATTATTTGATTGGCGGGATCCACGGAAAATCCTTCCCATCAATTTGGCGCCGTTGCCGGGGACGGTGCTAGTTTAGACCTTGTTTGCCTATTTACTTGACTTTGTCTTTGTTTTTGTGTTTTTCTTTTTGTTCCTTTGCTTCTTGTGTGTGTGAAGTTTATTTCTCTCTTGTCTAGTGCCCAAAAAGAACTAGACTTCTCACGTTTTCTCCTAGTCTACAGTTTGAGCCTAGAGGTGGTGACAATTCTCTTCTTTACAACTTAGAGCCGCTTTAACGGACGGTTACTAGATTGAGAGGTCCTCAACCGGGTACGAGCCACGATTTTCGAGCAAAACTTGAGGTTTGATCTAAACTCCCCACCTATAGAAGCCGCCATGAGTTACTCCTCTCCCTCTATGAACCAAGGGTATGACATGACATCTCCCTACTACTATCAAGCTTCTTGGGATAATCAAGACACTCGTGGGTATGAATTTCAAGGAAATAGAAATCGCTACCAACAAGTGAATGCTTATCAATCATATGATCATGGTGGCTATTACTCAAGCAATCATTGTGAACCCACCATGTTTCATCATGATTCACCATATGGAAGCCAATTTCCCCAAAACCCACCATATTACCCTTCACCTCAACCACAATATGAGCCCCAAAACCCACAATATTACCAATCATCTCAACCTCACTACCAACAAATTGATGCCCCACCCCTTGGGCATCATCAAGGTTTACAAGTAGCACTCCAAAACCCCAATGACCACCAAATGCCCAACTTGGAGTTAAATCAATCGATTCTTCAAATGCAAAAGAGCCAACAAGAAATGGCCATCCAATTGCAAAAGGACTATGAAATCTTGGCCGAAATCCGAAGGGAAAGAGAGGAATTTAAAGCTAGACTGAATGCTTTAACGGCTCAAACCCTAATGTTTTTAAGTCAAACTTCACAACCTGATGAGGGATGTTCAGTTGGGGAAGGGGAACAACCCAATGATGAAGCCGCTAATGAATCTCCTTTGAGAAGCGAGACTTTCTTTGAAGAACCTCAATCGTCTACCCAAGAAGAGACGAATGAGGATATGACCCTTGGTGAAGGCATTGTTGGTGAAGAATTGGAGGAGGTTAGTGAGTTGAATGAGGTGGTGGTAGTTGTGAAGTCATTGGCTGAAAATGACGAACTCAAGTTGCCCTTGTGCGAAAATGTGGAAGAACATCAAGAGCCCCTTGCAAGTAAGCGAAGCAATGATTTGGAAGAGATTGAAACCGCCGGTAGAAGTTTCAATTCTCTCCTTCAAGATGATGTGGGGACAAGTGATGTTTCGGGACTTGAACATGGGGAACCATAACTTGAGGAAGGTATGGGGATATGCAATAAGGAAATGAGGCCAAAACCGTTTTTTGTGCCTCGTGTCAAGGACTTGAAGTTTGCTAGTGATTGGAGGCGATGCTTAGGGGAAGAGGTCGATAAAGCTAGTAGGATGGAAAGACCCCGGAGACAACATGAAATATGACGTTGGGTCTTTGGATTACTACTTCTTGCTTCCAACTTGGAGGCTTTGGAGGATAGCTTGGCTCGGTAGCTTGAGCCCTCATTATGATGTGGCTCGTGCTTTTGACTTGCTCCTCCGAGCCCTTGATGGCTACGGTAAAGAAGGAAGAGTCCACCGTCCTCGGTTTGACGGAGTTCCTAAAGAACAGTCATGTTGTATATTCATCTTTCCTCTTCTTTAGAGTTCTTGTGTTTGTATTTGTGTGATTTGTCTCTTGATTTTGTTTGTTTTGTGGAACTCTTGTAATTTGGAATTTTCTTGAGCGATGTGAGGGAGGGATCTTTGATGGTGTTTATTGAGTTTATTTCATAGGTTGTTAGTGATGATGAAACATTGAGAGGAGTTGTTGAGGATAGAAGCTTGGACCTTGGGCAAGGAAGTCGGTTTTTGAGCTTTTCATAAGCTTTTGGGGACGGGATTTTAGATCCCGAGGTGTTAGTTGCCTTGTGGGTGAAGCTATCAAGAGGATTGAAGAGCTAGAAGAGTCATCCCGACCGGGAAGGATGTCATCTCGACCGAGATGAAGTTGGCGTGGAAACTGAAACTTCTGAGGGACCATCCCGACCGAGATGAGGACCATCTCGATCGGGAAGGGACCATCCCGACCGAGAAGGGACCATCTCAACCGGGATAGGTTCTAGCCTCCCTTTTTTGCCTTCTCTTCGTCATATGAGCCCACCCAACCACTTTATACCCCCTGCCAACCTCTCTACTCACCCTTGCCTCTATCATCTCACCCCTACACTTCATATATACACTTTCATCTCATCTTCTCTTCACTACACACCGAGTTTCAACTCAAATTCCAACCTCATTATACCATTGCAAGCATAGTTGTGGACATGACATAGGTCCACCACGAAGCGGCCACGCGCGGGTTTGGGGAGGCGAATGAATCTCCATATGAGATGGTCAAATTGAAATTTAAATCGAAGTAGGAGTCGCCACCGAATTTTGTGGTTATTCGGAACCATTCGAGCCCACTCTATGTCGTAGTGGGCCGTATACAAAATATGGCCCATTTCCGATGTCAGAGTTTATTGGGCTCGTCCCTTTGCATTACGATACCGATACCGACATTATCGGATATCGTGTATTGAATGACTCTCGTTGCCAATGGATTCGGACATCTGAAAACCATGGTTCTGAGTAAGGGGTGAGGGTACGTGTTGGGAAGTTCACTAAGAACACCCAACCCCGCCCGCACTTAGCGGCCTTTACTAAGATATCGTTCGTTTTTGGTGTACACAGGTTAGTTCGACGGTTGAATGATATGCAAAGATTATTTTCCCTAAGCATGTGAGAGAAAAATAAATGGGTTGCTAAGTCGTTTAATGCATGTTAAACTAATAACGTCAAAGTTATTTTAGCATGTGAAGATTGTTTTAGTCTAATAAAACAATAAAAATAAATAAATTGCAACAAACACGAGAAAACGAGTTAGTAACGATTGAACAAATTGAATAAAGACGTAAATAAATAATATGCATGATTTTGGAAAAGATTTAATGACACGTGATGGATTAACACGTGTTGACCGAGGTCGAAAAAAGTATTTATCGAAATATGTCGCGAAAGTCGCTTTTTATGTACGATCCGAAAAAAATAAAAAATATTTAAGGCGAGGAAACGAAAAAAGAAGACTCGGCGAACCAGGCCACCGCGCGAGTCGCCTGACAGGCGCGCGACTCGCGTGGCGGTCTGTCCGTTTTTTTTTTTTATTTGTCGAAAACCGTCAATTTTTATGAATCGCGTACAAATATGGATTAATTTATACTCGATTTATATTTTCGATATTCGTCGTATTCGATATTCGATTATGAAATCGATATTGAATAGTCGGAATGATTTTAGAAAAGGTTTTGAAAAAAATTTGTTTTGAACGAAAAGTGAAAAAAAAAGAATTTGAACGAAAAAAGATGTTAATTCTCTCCGCGTATAAAATCGTCGAATTTTGTTTTTTAAAAAAAAAGATGTAACGATTTTATTAGCATCAACGGGAATTAATTAATTTAGTTCTTGTAGATACGATATTCGATTAGAGAATCGGTATCGTATTTTAAGAACGTTATATGAAAAATAGTTTTATAGTATCGTTATTAGAAATAAATAAAAGTGCGACAACGACCCATATTAAAAATATGAAACGACCGACGACAAAAAAAAAAAGGAAAAAGACGTGAGAGAGAGGGAGAAAAAGGAGAAGAATCGGGTTTGATTTACACCCTCAACCTACATGCTTTAGTTTCTCGGTATAGAGCTCGTCGGACGGTGGCTTAGGCACGGGAGCGTCGAGATGATGCGGGATGAGTTAAGGTGTCGGTTTGGTGCGTTTTTTATGTGTGAGGTGACGGATTCGGCCGGATGGTGGGGTCGGGTTCGTCGGTATTTCGAGGCTTCTTCGGAAGTACGTCGGGATTTGCTTTAAACTATTTTTACTAGATATCGAGGATGTGTGGGTAGTAGATCTATGATGTGTGTGAATGTGTCGGGATTATTGATGTTGTTTTTGTGTTGAATGGAGGGTCCTATTTATAAGAGTGGAGGTTTAGGAGAGGTATCTTGCTTGAACAACAAGAAATACCGGTTTGGATAGGAAATGCGAGAAGTTGAAAGGAATGAGGAGTCCGTTGCTTGGTGGGGAAGCAAGGATTTCGGCTGGTTGGGGGGTTTTGGCCGAGTATTTGGAGCTCGGTCGGTGTCTGATTCGGTTTCCGGATAGAATTCCTACTTGAGATCGAATTCTATCCTTAAACGGATTTGTTTAATATTTTCTGAAGCTGATTTTTGTAGCAGTTGGAGGCCGAATCAGCCATGTGAGTTGTCATGGCTGACTCGTGTGTCTCGGGAATATTTTTGACCGGGTTTTGACTCGGTCGTAAAAAGACGGTTTTACCCCTGGTGCCGGAATCGACCCAAATTAGTTTTATTTGACTCGAAACGACCCACTGGGCCTGGATTTGAGGATGGTTTTGTAAGATTTGTACTCCGTAATAAGCCTAAACTAAATGTCCATGATTTCGAGCCCATATCCGAGTCCATTAAAGCATGTTCGCGTCCGATCATCATCGGGTGTTTGGCGGGACCTACTATAGACAACTGGCGGTCAAAATGTGGGTGTCTACAGAGCCCCACTCTGACTGAGGCTTGGACAAGGCGAAAGTCAGAGTAGCTACCAGGCCAATCGAGGATTAAGACCTGGCAGACTTCCGATCGGGTCGTTTAGAGTCCATTAGACTTGCGTGAAGGGCTCGCCAGCCATAAGATAGAAATCATACCTGGATAGATGTCAATAATGTCGAGGGGACTTTTCTTAAAAAGTCTTGGGTATGTCTGTTTACAGACAATCCCATCTTGGAATTGCGCGGGAGCTTGCCTTGGAGGCTATGGGTGTGTTTGTTTACAGACACGTCCCATCTTAGAATTACGCGGGTGCCTTCATTGGAGGCTATGGGTGTACCTGTTTACAGACACGTCCCATCTTAGAATTACGCGGGTGCCTTCATTGGAGGCTATGGGTGTACCTGTTTACAGAAACATCCATAAAATGTAGCTTGTACCTTTCCACTGGAGAATTCCTCGGGAGCTGGGGTATCTGTCTGTAAATTGCACGTAATATTCAGATAAAATACCGACTCACGCTGGAGAAGGAAATGATTTTTTGACTGATTCATTTTTGGAGAAAGATTTTTTTTGAAAATTTAGAAAATGCAGAAAAAAAAAATTTTAAAAAAAGAAAAATTTGGAAATGGGAATGCTTGGGATGACTTAATTCCTAATCGGATTCTGATACAGACTGCTAAAATCCTCTGGTTAGGCCTGTATGCCTAGATGAAGTGTGATAAAAATTCCTATTCCCGTGGTGACTAGGAAAATGATTTTCTCGAATGGCTAAGTTTTGCAAACTTTAAAATGAGAATTTGAAGAGAGAAATGTATACCGACAGACTCGACTCTGGACGCGAGAGGACGAGTTACCAGACACGACTTTGACTCTCTAAAGGTTAGACCGTGACTCGGTAGGGGATGGGCCACCTAAGATGACAAGACTCTTAAGTTGCGCTATTCCGTAGCCTAGGCGAGTGGCAACATGGTCGAATCCTCGGTACGGGAAAGATATGTTATGAGACTGTTTCCGTATGACAAGGCTTTGTGGTAGCAACGCCGTAGACTGGTGTTCTTTTTAATTTTTTCAGTTTCGGGGTATATTCCCAAAGTAGGTGTTATCTCGAGTCTCTGACAGATTCTTGTCTTCGACTGGGCCGAGTACTAGGACACACTAAAGAAAGGAGGCTAGATTTTGAAGGTATGTGGATTATGTGAGTGGATGGAGAACTTCTGCCTAGGAGAAGCCCCCAGGATGACAAAGCTAACTGTTGAGAATATGACAGTGTCGTGACCGGAATGATGGTTCTTTTGAATGAGTGTCAATGTGGGTGGTTGTGCCTCTTTTGAAAGGCTGCCTACGTATTCACGTGTAGTGAAATCAAACCAAGCCGTAGTTCAGTGTTGAAAAATGTATTATGGTGCCTAGTTTATTAGGGCTTTGTGTGTAACTAGCCATAGCAATGGTGTAGGCTAGGTGCATTCCCAATGATGTCTTGATCAAAGGGCTAGAATGTTTAGGATGTTGATCTTTTGACTGTGCGCATTCTCCGGGGTAGCCCCCAGAGGTGGTGTGAACTATTTGGGCATGTTCTATGCCGACTGCAAGTTGAATTCCCGTGTTTGGGCTGGTAACTGGTTTAGATGTTTTTGAAAATGTGGAGCTCGATTTTGTGGAGCTAAGGCCTCGAGGGTAAGGTATTGTAATGTGGTAGAAAAGGGGGAAGTCGAGTAATAATGACTCAAACTTCGATCGGGGTAGGTTTGATAATGCGGGATCTGATTTCCATGTCTGGCCCTAATGGTTAGGGTATCCTATGGAGCTTGAATCCTCAAAAATCCGAGCTGTCTCTAGCCTAGGTCTCGGGAAGGTCTTGAGGGTTGTAATGTGGGAAGGCTAGATGTGGTGCTAGCTGACCAGCTTGACTGTTTCTCCCCTACTTGATGGTATGGGTTTTGATAATTTTGAATTGACCGTTTCACTTGAGTTGATCGTTAACTACGGTCATGGGTTTTTGAATTCTTTGGGTTGACCTCTTAGCCCCGGTCATGGGATTCTTCATTTGAGTTGACCGCGTTTGGTCGAGGGATGTTGATAATTCTTTTTTTGATCATGGCCAGCTTTTTTGTTTTGGCCTTTTCCTTTTTCCTTGGACTTTTGATTTTTTTTTTGTCCAACTTTTTTTGTCGGTCAGACTAACACATAAGGTAGGGATTGGTTAGTCTTATTGGAGGGGTGTTTATTGTGGGAAATGGGCTTGCCTCCCGTCTTGGACCCAAACTTAGGAGACTATCTAGATTTTTCATAGGATTCGATACCGCTCCTACTAAGGGTGGTTATGTGGCTTTCTACGTCAGACATGGAACAGGTAAAGGAAAACACGGGTCTCAATTTCCTGCAGTCATTATAGATGTGCCTGTAATAGTCACGTGCATGTGCTCACAGTGTATGATGGTGTTCATCATGTTCTCAGAAACACATAAGGAAATATATGAGAAAATAGAAATGCTGATTTTATTGAAATGTGAAAAGAGAGGACAGAATACAACTGACTCTGACTCTGATTTTGACTTGGAAAGTGAAGGAAATAGAACATCCTAGACTCGGACTCAGACTCGGGCTTAAACCAAATCTAGACTCTCGGATAATGTTGTCATTTGTCGTCGGTTTCTGAGGACTCGAGTTGATGTCCAATATAGCCTTCAGTAGAAGCTTCACCCAGATCTTCATTGTCTCGAAGATCGTCTTCAATCCTAGTGCCCATTTCGGTAAGCACTGCAAAGTTGGAAATGCCGGCATACCTAAGATGGATGCGATAGGAAGGTAGGAGGTTGTTGATGTACGCCTCCACTAGTGTCTTCTCGTTGGGCTTGTCTGCCAACTTCACACTCTCGGCCCTCCACCTTTGAAGGTACTTGGTGAAACCTTCCTTGGGCTCTTGGGCCATGATTTCTAAAGTACGCATCGTGGTCTAGATCTCGGTATTATCGGCATAATTCCGAGCGAATTCCGTCGCCACGTCATCCCAAGTCTTGTACTTCTTGGAGTCAAGCCTGTAGTACCAGGCTTTCGGGTGCTTCTCGAGGGAGGAAGCAAACAGGTGCTTGAACATGGCTGATTTCACTCCTTTGATGGCCATGAATTCTTTGAAAACCCGGATATGTAATACCGGGTCTTTAGTCCCATCGAACATTGGTAGGCCCGTCAGGTTGAGGTTAGCGGGCAGCTCGTCGGTCAAAGGTGAATAGGAACGAGCATTTTCCGTATGGATTGAATTGTTTGTCGACAGGTGGACCTGTTCCTCCAGCTTGCGGACTGCGTTGGCCAGTTCAGCTATATGGTCCCAGTGATTTCATTCCCGACCTTAGGAGTCCTTTGTTCCAAGGCACTCAAATGGGTGGCAATGGCGGTTTGGTCTCCCCTTATCTGGTTCAGTTGATCTTGGATCTTGGCCAACTAGGCGTCAGTTGATCAATGGAGTCCTTAGTCATGGTTCGGGTGAAGGGCGACCTGTCTGTAAGAATATCGCGTAATTAGGAAAGTTGCTTCGGAACTCAAATTCACCAAGGCATAGGAAATAGCGCGGGGGGAGAGACGACACCAGTTTGGCTTGGGTTAGACTCTCCTAAGACAAATGTGCGGGGTATGATTCTCGGAGTGACTGTGATTAATCGCTCCGTCGGAGAATAGCCCCCAAGTGAGACTAAGGGCTCAGACAGGACTCAGATGGCGTGACACCTAAGTGACTCGGAAGTGGGATACGTTAGACAACACGTGTAAGACCTGATCCTTAGAGCAATCGTGGTTGATCGCTCTGCTGAAAGGTAGCCCCGAGTGGGGCTGAAGACCGACTCCTAGACGGGTGACTTGTGAAAGGTGGGCCTCCCTTAGGATTCGGCTATGTGGGCCGAGTCCGGCTCGAAGGAAGGTCCACGTGAGATACTCCCCAGACCTTGGAGTCGATTGTGTAAGTGGGCTTCCCTTTGTAGGAGTTTGTCCTACGTAGGTGGGCCGTGCCTTGACAAATAAGGCGGACTTGGGATGGGGGAGAAACTCGTGATGTAAGATCGACGGAGTTTCGACGCTATGAACTCTAACAACTTATGACAAGACCCGACACTGCTAAATAAGGGAAGTCCTAAGAAGAAGAAAGCTTTGAAAAGAGGATTTGAATTTGAAAACCGAGCAAAGTCGGATAGGATGGCCCGATTTTTTTGAAAATCGAAAAAAACGTTACCGGGCCGAGATTTTGGATTTTTGAAAAGGTTTGGACAGCATACCGGCTAGAAAATAGGCTATTTTGAGTCAAAATCATAAGTCCTAAATTCGGTAGCTTTCCGGGTTTGAAAAATGGATAATTTTCGAAAAAGATGCAAGTTTTTGAAAACGTTGGTTTTTGAAAAGACGAGACATGGATCAAGTAGAACGTAGTCACGGAAACAGTATAATGACACCATGTATGCTCTTAGTCTAAGTCTCGGTCGGTCGAATAGGGTCTATATCAACGACGATAGCTTTCTCGCAAATTAGGACGGTCTTTCTAAGCCGAGTTGGTCTTAGAACCTGCCGTAAAACCCATGCGAGTTCCGCCATCGAAGTCTTTAGTGCACCCATTTAGGAATGCACCGTGGTATAGTGGGACGTCGGTCACAAATAACCGGCCCGGGAAAGAATGGGTTATGCATGAACCATTGAACTAAAACGTGTACATTACTATTCGAACGATTTCTTTTCGAGTCTCACCCTAGGGATGCCGATGGTAAGTGACTCATCAGTTGATCCCCAGCGGAGTCGCCAAATTGTGGACATGACATAGGTCCACCCCGACGCGGCCACGCGCGGGTTTGGGGAGGCGAATGAATCTCCATATGAGATGGTGAAATTGAAATTTAAATCGAAGTAGGAGTCGCCACCGAATTTTGTAGTTATTCGGAACCATTCGAGCCCACTCTATGTCGTAGTGGGCCGTATACAAAATACGGCCCATTTCTGATGTCAGAGTTTATTGGGCTCGTCCCTTTGCATTATGATATCGATACCGACATTATCGGATATCGTGTTTTGAATGACTCTCGTTGCCAATGGATTCGGACATCCGGAAACCATGGTTCTGAGTAAGGGGTGAGGGTACGTGTTGGGAAGTTCACTAAGAACACCCAACCCCGCCCGCACTTAGCGGCCTTTACTAAGATATCGTTCGTTTTTGGTGTACATGGGTTAGTTCGACGGTTGAATGATATGCAAAGATTATTTTCCCTAAGCATGTGAGAGAAAAATAAATGGGTTGCTAAGTTGTTTAATGCATGTTAAACGAATAACGTCAAAGTTATTTTAGCATGTGAAGATTGTTTTAGTCTAATAAAACAATAAAAATAAATAAATTGCTACAAACACGAGAAAACGAGTTAGTAACGATTGAACAAATTGAATAAAGACGTAAATAAATAATATGCATGATTTTGGAAAAGATTTAACGACACGTGATGGATTAACACGTGTTGACCGAGGTCGAAAAAAGTATTTATCGAAATATGTCGCGAAAGTCACTTTTTATGTAAGATCCGAAAAGAATAAAAAAAAGAAAAGCGAGGAAACGAAAAAAGAAGACTCGGCGAACCAGGCCACCGCGCAAGTCGCCTGACAGGCGCGCGACTCGCGTGGCGGTCTGTCCGTTTTTTTTTATTTGTCGAAAACCGTCAATTTTTATGAATCGCGTACAAATAAGGATTAATTTATACTCGATTTATATTTTCGATATTCGTCGTATTCGATATTTGTTTTGAAAAAAGTTTGTTTTGAACGAAAAGTGAAAAAAAAAAGAAAAGAATTTGAACGAAAAAAGATGTTAATTCTCTCCGCGTATAAAATCGTCGAATTTTGTTTTAAAAAAAAACATATGTACCGATTTTATTAGCATCAACGAGAATTAATTAATTTAGTTCTTGTAGATACGATATTCGATTAGAGAATCGGTATCGTATTTTAAGAACGTTATATGAAAAATAGTTTTATAGTATCTATTATTAGAAATAAATAAAAGTGCGACAACGAACCATATTAAAAATATGAAACAACCGACGACACACAAAAAAAGGAAAAAGACGTGAGAGAGAGGGAGAAGAATCGGGTTTGATTTACACCCTCAACCTACATGCTTTAGTTTCTCGGTATAGAGCTCGTCGGACGGTGGCTTAGGCACGGGAGCGTCGAGATGATGCGGGATGAGTTAAGGTGTCGGTTTGGTGCGTTTTTTATGTGTGAGGTGACGGATTCGGCCGGATGGTGGGGTCGGGTTCGTCGGTATTTCGAGGCTTCTTCGGAAGTACGTCGGGATTTGCTTTAAACTATTTTTACTAGATATCGAGGATGTGTGGGTAGTAGATCTATGATGTGTGTGAATGTGTCGGGATTATTGATGTTGTTTTTGTGTTGAATGGAGGGTCCTATTTATAAGAGTGGAGGTTTAGGAGAGGTATCTTGCTTGAACAACAAGAAATACCGGTTTGGATAGGAAATGCGAGAAGTTGAAAGGAATGAGGAGTCCGTTGCTTGGTGGGGAAGCAAGGATTTCGGCTGGTTGGGGGGTTTTGGCCGAGTATTTGGAGCTCGGTCGGTGTCTGATTCGGTTTCCGGATAGAATTCCTACTTGAGATCGAATTCTATCCTTAAACGGATTTGTTTAATATTTTCTGAAGCTGATTTTTGTAGCAGTTGGAGGCCGAATCAGCCATGTGAGTTGTCATGGCTGACTCGTGTGTCTCGGGAATATTTTTGACCGGGTTTTGACTCGGTCGTAAAAAGACGGTTTTACCCCTGGTGCCGGAATCGACCCAAATTAGTTTTATTTGACTCGAAACGACCCACTGGGCCTGGATTTGAGGATGGTTTTGTAAGATTTGTACTCCGTAATAAGCCTAAACTAAATGTCCATGATTTCGAGCCCATATCCGAGTCCATTAAAGCATGTTTGCGTCCGATCATCATCGGGTGTTTGGCGGGACCTACTATAGACACCTGGCGGTCAAAATGTGGGTGTCTACAATAGTAGAATGAAGAGGAATAACAATGATGAAGACAAGTAAAGTGCCAATATCGAACGTTGAGACGATGGAGACTTTTGAGTTGCTAACCGTTTGGTAAGGTGACTCTCATTTCTTTTCCGTTTTTTTTTTCTTGTCTCCCTTTGTTTGTTCCTCTTCCCCTTATCATTTTTGTGTCATGCTGGCCCTCGGGGCCTTGGTAGTCTTCGCTCCCGACTCTCGATGACGTGACTACATCGAGAGTCATTTCAAATATCCAAATTTACAAGTCTTTTCACTTTTCCTTTATTTTTAGTTTCCTTTTGTTAGGATTTAGTCGGATTCGGGCGGAATCCGGGCTAGGTGACTTGATTACACCTAGTCCTCCTCTCCCATTTTATTTTATTTTCTTTTTTCTATTTCTTCCCCCATCCATATCTTTCTCGTCTCAGCCCATGGTGACTTGATTACACCCCGGCCGGACACATTCTACCATTTCTGCGCTTTTCTTTTTGATTTTTAGCTTTATTTTCGTAGTTTCTCTTCTTTTTAGTGTCTCCACAAAGTACCGATTGAGCATGAGGACATTGCTCGGTTTAAGTTTTGGGGAGCGATATCCTAGCATAGTTTAGTTTTTTTTTTTCGTAGTTTTTTTTCGAAAAATCTTAAAAGTTCCTAAAAATTTGAAAATTTTCATAAAAATCAAAAAGATTTTCATTTATGTCTCTTCCTTTTGTGTCGTTGTGTCGTATTTTTGTTGTATTGTGTGTGTTTTGCTTCTCCATTTCCTTATAGGTTCCTTGATCGCCGTAATTTTTGGAAAGCTCAAGACATCCGGTAACGTCATTCTATCTCTTTTCCTCTTTGTCTCTTGTGGAGTTTGGAGGAGATTTGTGATGATGTGTGCTCGGGTGGAGCTTGTTGAAGGTTGTGGTTGTTTTGGTTGCTTATGTGGATGTTTCGGGGAGGTGCTTGTTTTCCTTGTGTTTTTGCTTTCCTTTCTTTCGTTTTGTTTTGTTTTGTTGTCTTTGTCTCGTTTTCTTTTGTTTTTGTCGCAACTTTGTTTTGTGATGTGTAGTTTGTGTCTAGTGTAGAAAAGGTTTTCGAAAACCCGGTTTTGAGGCTAGTGCGCAAGTGTTTACTTTCCCTTTCTAGTGATGTGAATCGAGTCTTGGACTTTAGTCTAGTAGAATGACCCTAAATCAATAGTTTCGTTGGTCCTTTACCTTGAGTCCACCTAGTCTACTATGGATTTACTACGAGATTTGCATTTTGACCACTATGACCACCCACGGAGTGAAAAGGCCTTGGTTGCCAAGTCCCGTCTCTTAGGTGACCGTGTTCAAAATTGTTTGATTAGTCCAAGTTTTCCCCCCTTTTTGTGGGTTTGAAGGGAAATCGCGACCCCCGACTTACCCATTTCCCTACCTCCTACACATTTCCACAAATAAGTTGCAATTGTTGAAATTCTTACTTGGTTGCAAGAAATGCCTACAAAACAAAATCATCCAAAAGGCAAGCCAAGTCAAAAGAAAGAAAAAGAAAGAAAGAAAAGAATGAAAAGAAAGAAGAAAAAGAAAAGGCACAACAAATAAAAAAAGAAAATACGAAAGAAGAAAAAGAAGTGGCATAGCAAATCAAAAGCCAAAATGAAAAAGAAAAGTGCCAAAAGAAAACCATCTCACAAAAAGATCCTCACCCTCTCGAAAATAAGCCTTTTTCTGATCGTTACAGTGAAGAGCCTACCAAAGGACCGAGTCCCTAGGAAGGATGATAACGGTAATGATCGGTCTTCCCCCATTTTGCAACCTTATCCCCTTTTTACCTGGACTAGTTAGGCTAATTTTGAGCATGGGACGACCCTCTTGGCTCATCGCTAAAAGGGGCGGGTTTTAACTTACCTACAGTGTCGACTAACTCTGTGGTTCATCCTTTTTCCATCCCGCCTATCGTCCCGTAGTACGTCATTGCTTTGTTGTCATACTATTAGGGTTTTGTCCATATCGGTTTGTATTATTAGCTTGGGAACGTTATCACTTACCTTGAGTCCTTAACCGGTGCTTCTTTCACCGCTTTGTAGAGGGAAGCGGAATTTGTTTCTTTTTGGGTGCAACCGATTGTTTGTTTGTTTGTATGTTTGTTTGTTTGTGTGTTTTTGTGTCCGGTTACATCCACAGTTTTGTCGCAAGACCTCACTTGCCTCGCGGAGAACACTTTTCCTCTAAGTGTTCCCGCGTGAGTTGAAAGGGCGTAGGGTGCACTAATTCCCGCTCAGTTAGTAGTCCAATTTCATTAGTTTTTAGTTAGTTTGTGCTTACTCGAGGGCGAGTAAGGGTTAAGTGTGGGGGAGTTGATAAGTGTGTTTTGTAGTGCTTATTTGTTGTGTTTTGTCCCGGTTTCTCTTTTGGAATCTCTCTTTGGGAGCGGTTTCTAGGCTACTTATGCTTCTTCTAGTTTGTTTTAGGTTCCTAAGACTAATCTTGGAGAGGTGGAACGATTCCGACTCGTTTCCAGCCAACGAAGAGAAGCGATGATCACTCGGTGGCTTAGATTCGATCCCGAGACCTTGGTACCCATTCTCGAGCCCCTTAGACTCGATCCCGAGCACCGAGAATTGATGAGAAGCCCATGAAAAGCAAGTAGGGACCCTGGAGATCATATTTGAGGCCTATGAGACCCATCTCGGTCGAGATGAAGGCCATCTCGATCGGGATGAAGAAGGAAAGCACAGCTCGGCCACTGACCACCCTTCCCGACCAAGATGAGGGTCATCTCGGCCGAGATGGGTCCCTTCCCGACCGAGACCATCTCATCTCGGCTGGGATGGGCCATCTGCAGCCCCGCGTCACTTCTTTTCTTCTCCTTTGCTCTTGTAACCCTATAAATACCCTCCCTTTGTATTGTTTAAGCACCATACACTATCTTATGAAACCCTAGGCATAATTTAGCCTAGATTAGCCTATATTAGTGTAAATTAGTCTTTAGTTAATCCTTAATCTTAGTTTAATCCTTGTATTAAGGGAATTCTTGAAGAATCCAACCAAGATTGACAACCTTGGTTGATGTATTTGGGTTTTCTTATTACTACAAGTTTCAATCTTTCCTCTTTACTAGTTTGGTATAATTTCTCTTCTCCTTTCCTTTAATCTTTGTTTTATCATTCAAGTTTTCATCTTTATCTTTAATCTTTGTTCATCATTGTTGTTCTTCAATATGAATGTTGTGATGCTTGTGTTGTTTTCCTTTCTTTGTGTTAGTATTAGTTTGAACATGTGTGAGTAGACTTATTGTGGGGTTAGTAGGGGGATTAAGAGTTGATTATGGATGATTAGGGTTTGATTGTGGGTAAAGGTGAACTCATTGTTACTAGTCACATGCTATGCATACCATGTGTTTGATGAATTGCTTGTTAGAGTAGTAGTTGCAAATACTTCTCTTGCTTGTCTTCCTCTACTCATTGTGTGATTGATTTGTGGTTGAATCCTTGTGTATTGGGTAATATCTTGCATGAGTATTCGGGTTTTGTCTTTGACACGAGAGTGCGGACATTGTCTTTGACGTGAGAGCGCGGACCAACCTTAGTAACTAGGTGAACCTTGCACCATCGATCTCCCAACTATCCTACTACACTTATGAACCCGACCTAACCCTACTCTTTCCTTGTTTGATTTCTTCATCATCTTAGTCATTGTTCCTTTAGTTAGTTGAATCCCTTAGCCTTAGTTGTTATACCTAGTTCGTTCCTAGTCAGAGTTTATTCCCTTCTTATCGTTCTAGTTTAGTTTAGCCTTGAGACCTAGTCTAGTCTTTAGGTGAAACTTAGTCGAAACCCTCTTTACCGTCCCCGTGGACTCGACCCGACTTGCCCTCTCTACGTGTTAGGATTAGTTGGTTATTATTTGTTGGTAGGGATCCACAGAAAATCCCTCCCATCCCCGACAACGGCGCCAAATTGATCCATAATCAACACTTAATCCCTAATCAAACCCTAATCATCCATAATCAACACTTAATCCCTCTACTAACCCTACAATAAGTCTACTCACACATGTTCAAACTAATACCAACACAAAGAAAAGAAAACAACACAAGCATCACAATATTCATATTGAAGAACAACAATGATGAACAAAGATTAAAGATAAAGATGAAAACTTGAATGATAAAACAAAGATTAAAGGAAAATGAGAAGAGAAATTATACCAAACTAGTAAAGAGGAAAGATTGAAACTTGTAGTAATAAGAAAACTCAAATACATCAACCAAGGTTGTCAATCTTGGTTGGATTCTTCAAGAATTTCCATAATACAAGGATTAAACTAAGATTAAGGATTAACTAAAGACTAATCTACACTAATCTAGGCTAATATAGGCTAAATTATGCCTAGGGTTTCATAAGATAGTGTATGGTGCTTAAACAATACAAAGGGAGGATATTTATGGGGTTACAAGAGCAAAGGAGAAGAAAAGAAGTGACGCGGGGCTGCCGGTGGCCCATCCCGGCTGAGATGAGATGGTCTCGGTCGGAAAAAGACCCATCTCGGTCGGGAAGGGTGGTCAGTGGCCGAGCCTTGCTTTCCTTCTTCATCCCGATCGAGATGGCCCTCATCTCGACCGGGATGGGTCTTGTAGGCCTCAAATATGATCTCAAGGGTCCCTACTTGCTTCTCATGGGCTTCTCATCGATTCTCGGTGCCCGAGATCGAGTCTAAGGGGCTCGAGAATGGGTCCCAAGGTCTCGGGATCGAATCTAAGCCACAGAGTGATCGTCGCTTCTCTTCGTTGGCTCCAAATGTGTCGGAAACGAGTCGGAATCGTTCCACCTCTCCAAGATTAGTCTTAGGAACCTAAAAAAAACTAGAAGAAGCATAAGTAGCATAGAAACCGCTCCCAAAGAGCGATTCCACAAGAGAAACCGGGACCAAACACAACAAATAAGCACTGCAAAACACACTTATTAGTGACTCATCGCTGGTCATCAATCAAGCGCTCCAAAAATGGAAAACTCGGAACGCCAATCTCGTGGCTTACCAAGCACGATTAAGGGTTCTAGAGAAACAATTCCAGAAGGTGGAATATATCTATCTACCCCAGGAAGAAAATCAGTTTGCAGACGCACTTTCCAAATTAGCATCCCTGCTAAATATACCGGAGCATCTAACTAGCATGTCAATCTACGTTGAAAGACGGTCCGAGCCGGCCTATGTCCACGTCATCCAGGATATCGAGATAACTGACCAAGAACCTTGGTATCAGGCCGTCCTAACCTACTTGACAACGGTAGAGTATCCCCGGGGAACTGAGAACCGGGCCAAAAAGGCCTTGCGAAGATTGGCGACCCAATTTGTTCATACCAACAACGAGCAATTATACAAAAAGACAGCACAGGAGGCTCTTCTTTTATGTGTTGATAAAGTACAAGCCGGGAAAGTTATCGCTGAGGTACATGATGGTGAAAATGGCCCACATATGAATGCCCATATGTTAGCCCGGAAAATCATGAGGGTCGGATATTATTAGAACACCATGGAATCGGACTGTCAGTTGTATGTCAAACACTATCATAACTGTCAGATCTTTGCCAATGTACAACATATGCCGTCATCTCTGCTATACACCATGACGTCCCCGTGGCCATTTTCGACATGGGGCATTGATATAATTGGCAAGGTGCACCCTTCCGGGACGGGGGGCCACTGCTTCATTTTGGTAGCAATCGACTATTTCACCAAATGGGTCGAAGCCGAGTCATATCGCATCTTGAACGCCAAGCATGTGGCCAAATTTATCTAGAATAAGATCATATGCCGATCCGGGATCCCACACGAGTTTATCAGTGATCACGGGACCCACTTTCAAGCTGAAACCGCTGCGTTGCTAGCAAAATACAAAATTCAGAGGCATCCATCTTCACCCTACCGTCCCCAAACAAATGGAGCGGTAGAGGCGGCTAATAAAACAATTGTCATCATACTTAAAAAGATGGCTGAGAATTACCGGGATTGGGCCGACAAAATACCTTTTGCTCTCTGGGGGTATCGGACGTCAATTCGCACCGCTACCGGAGCAACTCCATATTATTTGACATATGGAATGGAGGCAGTCCAACCGGTCGAGCTAGAAGTGCCATCCCTCAGGATTTTACTCGAGAGCCAAGTGCCGGAAGCAGATTGGGTACAAGTCCGATATGATTCGCTAGTCCTTTTAGACGAACGGCGGTCCCGGGCTTTCACCAAAAGAGTTAGGCCCAGAAACATCAAAGAAGGGGATCTAGTCTTAAAATTGGTTCGTGCTTTACTACCGGTTGACCCAAGAGGAAAATTCAAACCCAATTGGGCTGGGCCGTACTTAGTAAAGAGAGTCCTATCAGGAGGAGCGGTGATACTGACAGACCTGGACGGGAACGAGTTCGTCAACCCGACCAACTTGGGCCAGTTGAAGCGCTACTATCCATACACCTTATCTCAATGTCATTTGCAAAAAGTTTATAGAAATTTGTTCTTTTTTATAAATTTTCAAAAATTATAGACAAGTCAATAAGTTAGGATTATTTGTCCTACTGTCGCACATCTCGAACTAATAGTCTTGATGTATTTCGAAAAATTGCAAAAATCTATGTTTGAACTACGTTTGGTTTGATTCCGCTAATTGTGGATACGTAGGCAACCCCTCAAAAGGGTACAACCGCTGCAATAACGTAAAAACGGGAACGGTATTCACTAATATGTCTTTTATTAAAAACCGATAAACTCGGGAATTTCAAAATAAAAAAAAAAAAAAAAAACGCCGAAAACGGCAAACACACAAAATCACACCGCAAATAGTAATAATATTTAAATAATAAAATTAAGGAGACTAATATTCGTGCATCTTGCCCGTCCCTTTGTCCTTTGGGTCGCGTGGAGCCCGAGGTCGCCAAGGCGGGGGCGAGCGTTCCCGGATCACGAGGGGAACCTCCTTAGCTCGAGCCCATTTCTTCGACAGCGGGTCTTCTGCCATTGTCGCTGGTCCAAGTCGAGCCCGTACGTGCTCAGGTAGCCTGTCTCGTGGGCCAAGTCGGTCTTGCATTGCCAGTCTTGGACCAAGTCTCCTTTCCAAGTCAGTCTGGGGGCCCACTTTCCCCCGTGCACATCTAGCACTAGACCCTTCAGGTTGAGTCTTAGTTTTCTTTCTCTGACCTGACATTAGACGGACCAGAGTAGCCGGAGTGTCACCTTCGTCGAAGAAGCCCCTATTGTCTTTAACTTGCTCCTTTCGCAGCAGGTCAAAAGCCTCATCAACCTTCAGAGCAGCTCGGGCTTTGGCATTATCTGCTTTAGTCCACTTCACATAGAAGTCTGAAACCCAGATTGAGTGACGAGATTTGGGAATGGGCCAAGAATGCCGGGTGTACCATCTTTGCATCCAAGTATCGCACATCACATCAGTCAGTTGGGTAGATTCACTCACAACTGCTTCATTCTCCGGGATTCTTTGGGTCCAGCCACACTGCCTTAGTATGCGGTCGGGATAAAGATGGATCGTCTGCTTAAAAGACTAAATTACTTGGTAACGAGCCTTATCCCTCGGGGCCAAACCTGTCCAAACATAAATGGGCCACCACGGCACTACCCATCGAATCAACGGACCGCTGTGAAAGGATAGCACTTCATCCCAATACTTTTGAGTAATCTGGCGAGAAAAATCAATGGCCCGTCTACTTGTCATCACCTGATTATGATGTTATTTGCTCGAGTTGATAAGTGTAGTTTGTAGTGCCTTTTTCATTATGTTTTGGTCCCATTTCCTTGTGGAATCGCTCCTTGGGAGAGATTTATGGGCTTCTTACGCTTCCTTTATTTCGTTTCAGGTTCCCGAGACCGATTTGGAGGAGTTGGAGCGATTCCGACTCTATACATACACATTTTAGAGCCAATGGAGTAATGGAACGATGACTCGATGCCTTGGAATCGACTCCGAGACCTTGGGACCCAATCCCGAGCCTCCGAGACCCATTCCCGGGTCCCGAGAATCGATGGGAAGCCCATGAGAGGCAAGGAGGGACCAAATAGCTCTTAAAGGAGGCATACAAGGCCCATCCCGTTCGGGATGGGGTGCAACATTAAGGAGGCTGCTGTGAGCCCATCCCGGTCGGGACCATCTTGTCCCGGTCGGGATGACAGGGTCGTCCCGATCGGGATGATCCGTCCCGGTCGGGAAGCTACAGGGGCAGCGCGACTCTTTTCTTTTCTTCTCCTTCATTCTTGTACCCATATATATACTCCCTTCTTGTAATTTTAAGACATCTTATCTTACCCTATCATAGTTTAGCATTCCTTAAGCCTCTCTAAAACCCTAAAACCCTAGATTTACTTTCAATCATTAGTTTTAATCTCCCTTTAATTATTAGTTAATCCTTGTAATTAGTTCTTGTATTAAGAGGATACTTGAAGAATTCTCCAAGATTGACAACCTTGGGTTTTATTTGGGTTCTTATTTATACAAGATTGCATCTTTTCATCTTCTTAGTGTTGGTATAACCTTTCTTACTCTTAATCTTGTTTATTTAATCTTGTTTGAATCTTTTCATATTGTTAGTATTATTGTTCTTGTTATTCATTATGGATATTGGTTTTGTAGTATTGATTTCTCTTGTGAATGTTGGTTTCCTCTTTATAATGAGTGAGTAGTCTTCTTGTGGGGTTAGTAGGGGGATTAGGGGTAGATTATGGATGATTAGGGTTGATTAAGGGGAAAAGTTTACATCTTTGTTGTTAGTCACATTGTAGGCACTCTATGTGTTTGTTGATATGCTTGTGTGAGTTGTAGTGGTCATGCTTCCCATACTTGTGTTCATCTTCTCATTGATTGTTTATTTTGTGGAAATGTCGAGAATAGTTTAGTCGCGAGAGCGCAGACTAGGGTCTAAGTTGCGAGAGCCCGGACCCACCTTGGCATCGGTCTAAGTTGCAAGAGCCCGGACCGACCCTAGCAATTAGGAGACACCTATACCCTTGATCACCCCAATTATCCTTCTACTCCTATGAACACGACCTACCCCACTTCCTTTCCATATTTGAGTTCATCCTCTTAGTTAGTCATTATTTCCGTTAGTTTCATCGTTTAGTTAGTCTCTAATGTTAGTTTAGTTCTTACTCCTCCTCGTTCATAGTTTTCCATTCATCGTTTCTTTGTGTTTGTTTGGTAATCTAGTCTTGTTTGTAGGCCGACATAGTCTAAGCTTTGATATAACGTCCTCGTGGATACGATCCCGACTTACCCTAGCTACTCACTAGGTTAGTCGGTGTTTTATTGTTGGCTAGGGACGTGACAAATCCCTAACCATCAATTTGGCGCCGTTGCCGGGGACGGTGCATTGTTTAGACTTAGTTTGCTTTTTTCTAGACTTAGTTACCCTTCTTTGTGTTCTCCCATCTTCTTTTGTGAATATTCTCTAGATTTTTCTTCTTTCCTTAGTTTTATTTCTTCTTTTTCTCTTTGTCTCTAGTTGTGTTTGTTTATTGTCGTTACCTAGTGCCCATAAAGCAGGTGTTCTCACGTTTGTTCTAGTGTGTAGTGTATGCCTAGGAGGGGAGGCGACTTCTATCTCTTTAATCCAGAGCCGGAGAGACTCTTTCGAGCCTTTCGCCCATGGACGATTAACCGAGTTAGAATCTCTCGACCGAGTGCAAGCAATACTCATCAAGGGCAAGCCCAAGGAGCCGACTTGAACAATTCACCTCGAGAGACGGCCGGAGGGACCTTCATCAATCCCTTCGGTGATTCTTCTCCTAGTTCCCCCTCTTCATCTACATCAACACCGTCTACACCACCATCCTCTCCCTTATATCCAATCATGCCTAAGTTTTCTTCTCACTCAACCTTCACGGAAGACGTTTTGCCGGGTCCATCCACTTTACCGGAGGCATGTACCGGGAATTTTGTGGCGAAAACGCAATTTATCCAATTGGTCGAGAGAAGTCAATTTAGTGGGTTACCAACCGAAGATCCTCATCAACACATGGAAACCTTTTCGGATTATTGTGACGCTATTTCGCAAACGGGAATAACTCAAGACCAAATCCGGCGGGTATTATTTCCTTTCTCTCTTATTGGTAAAGCGAAACAATGGTTCAAGGGGTTGGACAAAGCAAGACTTGGCATTGACACTTGGAAGAAGCTAGCCTTAGCCTTCTACCAACAATTCTATCCCCCAGAGAAGACAAATCTATTGAGAGCTTCTATCACAGGTTTCCAACAACGCGATGATGAAAGCCTCTATGAATCATGGGAAAGATTCAAAGCCTTGATCCGTTCTTGTCCACACCATGGCTTATCACAATGGTTCCTCGTACAACAATTTTGGAACGGGTTATATGAAGACTCGAGGGCCATACTCAACATGGGATCTAACGGTAGGTTTACCGAAGTGGAGGATGACCAAACTTGGTCAAGGATTGAAGAGATGGCGGTGCATAATTCACAATACTCAAGGCCTAGGAAGGCAAATCGGGGAGGTAGGCATGAGGTTGCTGCCATTACACAATTGAGCATTGATCTTGGGGCTCAACTAAGAACTCACATGGAGACCATTGACAAGAAGCTCCAAAGCCACCTCAACCAAGTTCAAAGCTCTAGTTCCTCCAACCAACACTCGATCCATGATGTTAATGCTTTGGAGTTTGCACCTCCTTTGCCATATTTTGGGATGTGTGATACTTGTGGAATCGTTGGTCATGACCCTATGCATTGTAGAGGAAGTATTGAGCAAGTGAACGCCTTTCAAGCGTTCAAGCAAGGTGCCTCCTACTCTAATAAATACCAAGCTTCCGATCAAGTCCCTCAACAACAAGCCTTTCAACACCAACAACAACATCGTCCCTATGTTCCACCTCCTTTAAGGGACAACAACCAAGGTTCCCAAGGTTACATGGGTAATCCAAGACCCTTTAACAACTTCAAGCAAAATAACCAAGGTACCTTTTACAACAAAAATCAAGGGTTCCAACAAGGGAACTTCAATCAAGGCGGTTTCAAAGGAAACCAAGGCTTCCAACAACAACAAAACCACAATCAAGGCCTTAATCAAGGCAATTCTCATGGGTTCCAAGGGAACCATCAACAACAACAAGCAAATCAAAGTCATCAACAACAAAGCAAGCCTAGGAGTCGGTCTCCTATCCATGACTACGGTACTCCGTTAGCCCTCACCGATACTCCGCATAATCCATCATCTCCACCACGGGATTTCGACGTACAAAAGTATATGATGGATATGCAAAGGAGTAATCAAGAGATGGCAAGAAATCAACAAGAGTTCTTTGCTTACGTTCAAAAGGACAACCTAGCAAGAGATGCTCATGCGAAGTCGATGGAAACCCGAATATCTCAACTTGCTTCGGAGATCTCTACAAGACAAAAGGGGCAACTACCTCCTCAAGGCGAAACACCGAAATTTGAGCATGTAAATGCTATTACTACGAGGAGTGGTACGTCCTATAAACCTCCTTTTCCCCTAGTGAGCAAGAACCAAGACAAGAAGTCATACCCCCCTCTCAAGACGATGCAAGCTATGAAAATCCAATTGAGGAGCAAGTTTTATGGGAAGTTGAAAAACCCCGAGAAGACAACCCTCCCCCTCTTCAAGAGAAAGACAAGGGAAAAAGGAAAGTGTCCTTTGAAGAGTCCACCCCTATTGAACAAAACAAGTACCAAATCAAGTTGCCTTACCCATCAAGGCAAATGAAGACTAAGGTTGACACTCATTACGACAAGTTCCTTAGTATTGTGAAGAAATTGGATGTTAGTGTCCTGTTCACCGAATTACTTACCCAAATCCCGGCATATGGAAGATTTATGAGAGAAATCTTAGCTAGGAAGAGATCCGTCGACAAGGAAGAGACCGTAGCGTTCACGTGGGTGGTGAGCGAGCTTATCCAAGCTTCCACGCTTCCGAAGTTGAAGGATCCAGGTAGTTTTTCGATCCCTTGCACCATAGGCAACTTCTTGATCAAGAATGCGTTATGCGACTTGGGCGCGAGTGTGAGCATCATTCCCTATTCTATTTGTTGCCGGCTCGGAATGAAGGAGTTGAAATGTACGTCCCTCACCCTCCAAATGGCCGATAAATCATTCAATCGACCATTTGGAATGTTAGAGGACGTACCGGTATGAGTGGGGAAATACTTCATTCCGGTCGACTTCATTGTGCTTGACATGCCGGAGGATGCCAACACTCCCATTATTCTTGGGCGCCCATTTCTACACACCGCGGGTGCCATGATCGATGTGAAGAACGGTAGGATCACATTTGAGTTAGGCGAGGAAAAGATAGTGTTCGACCTCCAAGGCAACACTTCGCCTACTAAGGATGAATCATGCAATATGATCCAAGCCAAGAAAGACATCGATCTAGGGGGTGAACCGGAGCAAAGCTTGAAGAAGTACTCTTATGTACTTGAGGATGATGACTCCGATTTGGAGGAAGATGAGTGCCCAAATCGTGGGCTTGATGACAAGTGCAATGACAAGGAAGAAGATGAGCCTCCCTTGGAGCCGCATGAGGATCGTTGGACGTTTGGGTATATCCCGAAGGATCGCAAGTACAAGTTCAAGCCATTGAACTTAGTAGATCGGGATGCTCCGGGAACGTCGATGCAAGGCCTTGAAGAGCCTCGGGATATGGTCGGTTATATCTCGAGCTTGATTGAAGACTTCTCTAGGGCCTTCGACTTGTTCTTACGTGTCCTCGATGAAGATGGAACTAGTTTTGGTTGTTGAAAAAGAATGAAGATTGCACCATCCTTGGTTTGACGGAGTTCCACAAGAACCGTCTCATTGTATATATCTCTTTCTTGTAGTTAGTTGGATTTTTGTGAATTCTTGTTATTTGGATTGATTGATGAGCGTTGTGAGGGAGAGAGTTTGATGTGTGTTTGAGTATTGCTTGATAAGTGAAGTGAGAACGCACCTAGAGAGGATTGGCTATGATATACCTTGGGTTGTAAGCACGAGGATCAGGTTTTTGAAGCTTGGAGAAAGCTTTTGGGATTGTGGAAGTTGAAGAAGACCCATCCCGGCCGGGATGAGGCGTCCCGACCGGGACGGGTGTGGCATCCCGACCGGGAAGGAGCCGTCCCGATCGGGATGGGTGCACCATATTTCGAGCTTCCTGTGAGTTCGTCCCAATCGGGATCAATCTTCCCGACCGGGATGGTCCTCTACTCCCCCTTTGTGATTCTTCTTCGCAAATTGAGTCCACCCAACCGTTTTATGCCCCCTCCCAACCTCCCCAGCTACCCTAGCTTTATCATATGCCCCATGTACTTCATTTTCACGCCCTCACTCCATTTCCTATCCACTTTACCCCGACACTCACATCAAATCCCGCCCCCTACCATTACTACCCCGACCATGAGTCCTTCTTGAATATGAAGGGAAATGGCACCCGAGAAGACAAGCGACGAGCCTTCAATGATCATCGAGACGATGGAGCAAGTGAGTTACTAACCGCTCGGTTTGGTAACTATCCTTACTTTTCCGTCTTTTTATCGCTTGTTTTTCATTGTTTGCCCCCCTTCCCTTGAGTCATGGGATCTTAGTGGCCTTCGAGGCCGTAGTATGGTTGCTCCCGACTCCCGACGACGTGATTACGTCGAGAGTCAATCGATTAGTCCAATTTACAAGATTTTCACCCCTTTTTAGGAGTTAGTCGGATTTGGACGGAATCCTGGCTAGGTGACTTGATTACACCTAGCCCTCCCCTCTCATTTCCTTTTATTTTCTTCTTTTTATTTTCTTCCCCCCATCCATATCTTTTCTTGTCTCGGCCCATGGTGATTTGATTACACCCCGGCCGGACGCTTTCTACCCTTTTCTCCATCTTTTCTTCTTGACTTTTAGCGTTATTTTCGTAGTTTCTTTTCTTTTTCTTTTGTCTCTCCGCACACTACGATTGAGCATATGAGGACATTGCTCGATTTAAGTGTGGGGGAGCGATATTCTATCGTAGTTAGTTTTATTTTCCCTTTTTTCGAAAAAACCTTTTAAAATCCTAAAAATTTGAAAAAATTTCACAAAAATCAAAAAGATTTTCTCTTTTGTGTTTTCATTTTGTGTCTTTGTGTCGTATATTTGTTTGTGTGCTTGTTTTGCCTCCCTTTTTCCTTATAGGTCGCTTAATCACCGCTAGCTTTGGAGAGCTTTCAAGACACCCGGTAACATCTTTTCAACCCTTTTTCCTCTTTGTTTCTTATGGAGTTTGGAGAATATATGTGTTGTGGTGTGCTCGGGTGGAGCTTTGTAAAGTTTGTGGATGATTGGTTGCTCATTTGGAAGTTCGGGGTGGTGTGTGTTTTGTATGTGTTCGTTTTGTTTTGTTCTTGTTTTGTTGCTTTTGCTTCTTTTTCTTTCGTTCGTTTTCGTCGTGTCTTTATTTTGTGTGTGTTGTGTGTCTTGTGTGTTAACATTTTTTCGAAAACCCGGTTTAGAGGCTAGTGTGTGAGTGCCTACTTTCCCCTCCTAGTAGTATAAATCGAGTCTTGGACTTTAATCTAGTAGAATGACCCTAAATCAATGATTTCGTTGGTCCTTTACCTTGAGTCCACCTAGCTTACTAGGAATTTACTACGGGATTTGCACTTTTGACCATTATGACCACCCACGGTGTGAAAAGGCCTTGGTTACCGAGTCTCGTCCCCTAGGTGACCGTGTTTAGGATTGTTTGATTAGTCCAAGTTCTCCACTTTTTATGGGTTTGAAGGGTCTTGGCCCGTCCCGACTCACCCATTACCCTATCTCCTACACATACCCACACAAATAAAATGCAATTTGTTGATCTCTCTCTTTCTCAACTATCAAAGGAATGCCAAAAATGCCAAATCTTGCCAAAAGGGCAAAGAAAAGAAAAGAAAAAGAAAGGAAAAAAAATGAAAGAAAGAAAAGAAATGAAGAAAAAGAAAAGGCACAAAAGCCAAAAAGAAAATAGAAAAGAAGAAAAAGAAATGGCATGGCAACAAACAAATCAAAACGCCGAAAAGAAAGAAAATGCCAAAAGAAAACCCGTCTCACAAAAAGAAATCCCCACAAAAATAAGCCTTTTTCCGACTTTTGCCGTGAAGAGCCTACCAAAGGACCGAGTCCCGAGGAAGGATGATAGTGGCATTAGTCGGTCTTCCCTCATTTTGCATGTTTTCCACCCTTTTTACTTGGACTAGTTACGCGGTCTTGGACACGGGACGACCCTCTTGGCTCACGCTAAAGGGGCGGGGTGTCACTTACCTACAGTGTCGACTAACACCGTGCTTCCTCACTTTTCCACTCCGCCGATCGTCCCGTAGTACGTTTTTAGAAAGTTAGGAGGACCTAGGTAAGTTACCAACGTTTTTGTTGCTTTATCGTCATACTATTAGGGTTTAGTCCACCTTGGTTTGTATTGCTAGCTTGGGAACGTTGTCGCTTACCTCGAGTCCTAAACCGGTGTTTCATTTACCGCTTTTAGAGGGAAGCGGTATTTCTTTTGTTTTTGGTGCAACCGTCTATGTATTTGTTTGTGTGTTTGTTTGTTTATGTGTTTTGTGTCCGGTTGCATCCACAGTTTTGTCGCAAGACCCAACTTGCCTTGCGGAGTGCACTTGTCCTCTAAGTGCACTCGGGTGAGTTGAAAGGGCGTAGGGTGCGCTAATACCCACTCGGTTAGTTTAGTATTAGTATGTGCTTACTCGAGGGCGAGTAAGGGTTAAGTGTGGGGGAGTTGATAAGTGTAGTTTGTAGTGCCTTTTTCATTATGTTTTGGTCCCATTTCCATGTGGAATCGCTCCTTGGGAGCGATTTAAGGGCTTCTTACGCTTCCTTTAGTTCGTTTCAGGTTCCCAAGACCGATTTGGAGGAGTTGGAGCGATTCCGACTCTATACATATACATTTTGGAGCCAACGGAGTAATGGAACGATGACTCGATGCCTTGGAATCGACCCCGAGACCTTGGGACCCAATCCCGAGCCTCTGAGACCCGATCCCGAGTCCCGAGAATCGGTGGGAAGCCCATGAGAGGCAAGGAGGGACCAAAGAGCTGTTAAAGGAGGCATACAAGGCCCATCCCGTTCGGGATGGCCTCATCCTGTTCGAGATGGGGTGCAACATTAAGGAGGCTGCTGTGAGCCCATCCCGGTCGGGACCATCCCGTCCCGGTCGGGATGACAGGGCCGTCCCGATCGGGATGATCCGTCCCGGTCGGGAAGCTACAGGGGCAGCGCGACTCTTTTCTTTTCTTCTCCTTCATTCTTGTACCTATATATATACACCCTTCTTTTAATTTTAAGACATCTTATCTTACCCTATCATAGTTTAGCATTCCTTAAGCCTCTCTAAAACCCTAAAACCCTTGATTTACTTTCAATCATTAGTTTTAATCTCCCTTTAATTATTAGTTAATCCTTGTAATTAGTTCTTGTATTAAGAGGATACTTGAAAAATTCTCCAAGATTGACAACCTTGGGTTTTATTTGGGTTCTTATTTATACAAGATTGCATCTTCTCATCTTCTTAGTGTTGGTATAACCTTTCTTACTCTTAATCTTGTATATTTAATCTTGTTTGAATCTTTTCATATTATTAGTATTATTATTCTTGTTATTCATTATGGATGTTGGTTTTGTAGTATTGATTTCTCTTGTGAATGTTGGTTTCCTCTTTATAATGAGTGAGTAGTCTTCTTGTGGGGTTAGTAGGGGGATTAGGGGTAGATTATGGATGATTAGGGTTGATTAAGGGGAAAAGGTTACATCTTTGTTGTTAGTCACATTGTAAGCACTCTATGTGTTTGTTGATATGCTTGTGTGAGTTGTAGTGGCCATGCTTCCCATACTTGTGTTCATCTTCTCATTGATTGTTTATTTTGTGGAAATGTCGAGAATAGTTTAGTCGCGAGAGCGCGGACTAGGGTCTAATTTGCGAGAGCCCGGACCCACCTTGGCATCGGTCTAAGTTGCGAGAGCCCGGACCGACCCTAGCAATTAGGAGACACCTATACCCTTGATCACCCCAATTATCCTTCTACTCCTATGAACCCGACCTACCCCACTTCCTTTCCATATTTGAGTTCATCCTCTTAGTTAGTCATTATTTCCGTTAGTTTCATCGTTTAATTAGTCTCTAGTGTTAGTTTAGTTCTTACTCCTCCTCCTTCATAGTTTTCCATTCATCGTTTCTTTGTGTTTGTTTGGTAATCTAGTCTTGTTTGTAGGCCGACATAGTCTAAGCTTTGATATCCCGTCCTCGTGGATACGATCCCGACTTACCCTAGCTACTCACTAGGTTAGTCGGTGTTTTATTGTTGGCTAGGGACGTGACAAATCCCTAACCATCACGAGTCAAGGAGAGGATCTATCACTGATAACCTCTCGTATAGCCAAATCTGAAAAAGAAACCAAAAATATTAGTTCTCGAGACGAAATAGGCGTCCGCCTAAGGGCACTCGATCGAGTGCCTAGGGGTCACTCGATCGAATGCCTAGGGGTCACTCGATCGAGTGCCTAGGGGTCACTCGATCGAGTGCCTAGGGGTCACTCGATCGAGTGGTACCTCTGAAAGCAAAATAGAAGGTTTTTACGAGGGCACTCGATCGAGTACCAGGGATTAAACATACAGGCCTAGTCTCAATACTAGCATGGATTTAGTCATCCCGAGCTTTCCTAAATTTTTATGGAGTCAAAAATTTCCAAGAATTCAAAATTCGAAAAATTCCAAAATTTCGAAAAATGCAATTCCCCAGCGCGAGTCATATTTGTTGCATGCGAACTTTTATGTAACTTATACAGGTACGACCCAAGATCGTACAGCTCACATATCTCCCCAACGGAAGGCCCAAGGCGGCATTTTTCACGGGATAAGCCCACATAAAGGCGCACCCAGGACTTACACGGCAAGTCCAAATTCCCCACGGAGTTATCGTCATCAGCTCAGATATGACTTCTATCTTATGGCTGGCGAGCCCTTTACGCAAGTCCAATGGACTATAAACGACCCGACCGGAAGTCTACCAAGTCTTAATCGTTGATTGGCCTGGTAGCTACTCTGACTTTCACCTTGTCCAAGCCTCAGTCAGAGTGGGGGCTCTGTAGACACCCACATTTTGACCGCCAGGTGTCTATAGCAGTTTCCAAAAAACACCCGATGATGATCGGACGCAAACGTGTTTCTATGCGCTCGGATATGGGCTCGAAACCATTAGTTGCTGGCTTAGGCATTTACGGAGTACAAATCTCACAAAACCAACCTCAAATTCAGGCCTAGTGGGTCGTTTCGAATCAAATAAATAAGACTAATTTGGGTCAAAACCGACACCGGAAATAAAACCGACTTTTAGCGATTGGGTCAAAGCCGTTTCCGAGACACAAAAAACAGGCGTGCAAACATCAAAAGTCCAACCCAAATACAAAGCCCTCAAAATGCCTAACCCGAGGTCCAAAAAACTGGACCCGTGCACTTCAGCTGACCCACTCGATCGAGTGTCAGCCCACTCGATCGAGTGGGCCCTTAAGCAAGCCCGACTGCAGTCGCACTGGGCCACTCGACCGAGTTAGCCAGTTACTCGGGCGAGTAACCCTAGATGGGGGTGCATAGCTTAGCCTATATATACGCCCTCATGCATGCACCTTTGGACAACTTTACACACATCTCATACAACCCTAATCAAGTCTAATCTCACACTTTCAAAAACCCTAACCCTAGCATCTAGGAATCCAAACCCTAAACCACCATAACTTAACTTACTGTAGACACCCACATTTTTACTGCCAGGTGTCTATAGCAGTTTCCGACAAACACCCGATGATGATCGGACGCTAACATGCTTTAATACACAGAAACGAGCTCAAAATCATTGGCATTTGGCTTGGGCTCATTATGGAGTACATTATCTCACAAAACCAACCTCAAAATCAGGCCCAGTGGGTCGTTTCGAGTCAAATAAGACTAATTTTGGTCGATTCCGACGCCAGGGGTAAAACCGTCTTTTTACGACCGAGTCAAAACCCGTCAAAATTATTTCCGAGGCACGTGAGTCAGCCGTGACACCTCACATGGCTGATTCGAACTCTAATCCTACGAAAAATCAGCTACATAAAATATTAAACAAATCCGTTTAAGGATGGAATTCGATCTCAAGTAGGAATCCTATCCGAAAACCGATTCAAACACCCGACCGAGTGCAAATACTCGGCCAGGCAGCACAAACCAGCCGTGTTCCCTTTCCTCCTTGACAAGAAAGCGGAATTCTCATGCCTTACAACTTCCTATATTTCCTATCTTTAGCGGTAGTTCAAACTCTCCTAGCCAAGGTCAGGAATTCCCTATAAATAGCCCCTTGCATACAACACTTTGGAGACATCAATTAGCATCTACAATATACATTCATTCACATCGACATTCACTATCAATCAAATATTCATCATCATTAATCAATCATCAGAAAATATTACACACACACACCTCGAGAAACCGATACTACAAACCCGAAGGAAACCGGTCCGAATCCCGACACCCTTCACGCACGTCACGTCCGAACCGAACCACCATAACTCACCGACATCTACTCGACGCTCTTGTGCCCAAGCCACGTCCCGACGAGCCCCGATCCGAGTAAACAGAAGCATGTAGGTTGAGGGTGTAACAAAACCCGATTTCTCCTTTTTCTTCTCTTCTCCTCCTCGTCCGTCTTATTTTTTATGGGTCGGTCGTCGCTTTTTTTTTCTAATATCGATACTATTTAAAAACTATTTTCAAACATTCTTAAAAATATGATATCGATTCTCTATAATCGAATATTATATCGAAAAGAATTATATTAAAATCTCGACGATGTTAAAAATCGTTACATCTTTTTCGTTCAAACTTTTTTTTACAAAACTTTTTTTATTCATTCCGAATATTCGATATCGATTTCGTAATCGAATATCGGATACGACGAATATCAAAAACATAAAATCGAGTATAAGTTAATTCATATTTTGTACGCGATTAGCAATTTCGAACAACAAACGAAACCGGGACAGACCCGTACACGAGTCGCGCCATTCCCAGGCGACTCGCGCACGGGGTTGAAACCCGAGTCCTTTTTTTTTTAGCTTTTTCGTTCGTTTTATTATTTATTCTACGAAACGATTTCTAAAATTTATATCTTTTCTAAAACTATTCCGAGTATTTGATATTGATTTCGTAGTCAATTATCGAATATAACGAATATCGAAAATATTAGGTCGAGTACAAATTATGCGATATTTGTACGCGATTTAATAAAAGCATCGAATTTTCAAAAAAAACCGATTTCAAAAACAAGCCGTCACGCGACTCGTCGGCATCCCGGGCGAGCCGCGTGGCCGGCTGTCACACGACACATCTTTTCCGCTTTTTTTATTATTTTTTCGAACTTCGTTTTTTTATACAAAACATCGTTTTTAGCAATATTTTTCAGATTTCGATTAATATTTATTTTCTCGATCTCGTATATTTATTATTTTTGCTATATTATTTTTCACAAACAAATACTAACTTGTTTGTTCATCTTTTGTAGCAAATTCATCTTTTTCATTGTTTGTTTTATTATACTAAAACGAATCTCACATGCTAAATTCAACTTTGACGTTAAATTTTTCATGCATTAAACCGACTTAGCAACCCATTCAATTCCTCGCATGTTTAGGAAAACAATGTTTGCATATCATTCATCGTATTACTAACGCGCGTATTAAAAAATCATTCGATATCCTAGTAGAGGCCGCTAATGTGCGGGCGGGGTTGGGTGTTCTTAGTGAACTTCCCAACACATACCCTCACCCCTTACTCAGAACCGTGGTTTCCGGATGTCCGAAACCATTGGCAACGAGAGTCATTCAATATACGATTAACCGCTCAAGTCAGCATCTATATCGATATGCAAAGGGACGAGCCCAATAAACTCTGACATCGGAAATGGGCCGTATTTTGTATACGGCCCACTACGACATAGAGTGGGCTCGAATGGTTCCGAATAACCATAAAACTCGGTGGCGACTCCAACTTCGATTTAAATTTCCATTTGACCATCTCATGGAGATTCATTCGCCTCCCCAAACCCGCGCGTGGCCGCGTCGGGGTGGACCTATGTCATGTCCACAATTTGGCGACTCCGCTGAGATTAGCTGATACGTTACTGACCTTCAGCATCCTCAGGGTGAGACTCGAAAAGAAATCGTTTGACTAGTACAATACGCGTTTTAGTTTTACGGTTCATGCATAAACCCATATTTTCCCGGGCCTGTACTGGTGACTGACGTCCCACTATACTATCGATGTAGTCCAAATTGGATATGTCGAAGGTGTCCATTAGCCGATTCGTATGGGTTTTACGGCATGTTCTAAGCTCAACTTGACTTAGGAAGTCCGCCCCGATTCTCGATAGGCTGTGTACACTGGTATAGACCCTTACAGACTGACCGAGACTTAGAATTAGAGCATACATGGCGTCGTTATACTGTTTCCATGACTACGTGCTGCCTGATTTACATGTCGTCTTTCAAAAACCGTCTTCTTTCAAAAATTGCATCCTTTTCAAAATATCCAATTTTCAAAACCCGGGACATATACCGAATTTAGGATCCACGATTTTACTCAAAATAGCCTATTTTTAGCCGGTATTATGCCCATTTCAAAACTCAAAAATATTTTCGAACTTTCAAAACCGTCGCCCGGTCCGCCTTTCCGTTTTCTTTTTCGAAAAAAGGGCCGGGCTCCTCTCCCCGATTCTTTCGGGCCTTTCAAAAATTCAATTTTTCAAAACCTTCCTCTTCTTAGGACTTCCCGTATTTAGCAGTGTCGGGTCATGTCGTAAGTCGTCGATGTCTCTAGCGTCGAAACTCCGTCGATCTTATATCACGGATTTTCTCCCTATCCCAGTCCGCCTTATTAGACTAAGGCAAGGCCCACCTACGTAGGACATACTCCGACAAAGGTTGGCCCGTTTACACAAATCGAGTCTAAAGTCTGGGGAACGACTCACGTGAACCTCCTTTCAAACAGGGCCCAGCCCACACAGCTGGATCCTAAACGAGGCCCACCTTTCACAAGTCACCCGTCTAGGAGTCTTTTCCGAGTCGACCTTTTACAAGGCATAGCCCTATAACAAATGGTTCGTGACCCTTACGTCTAAGGGTCACTCGTCCGACAGTCGAGTCTTAACAAAGTCTTTGATCCCACTTGGGGGCTACCTTCTAGCAGAGCGATCAATCACGATTGCTCTAAGGGTCATGTCTTACACGTGTCTCACGTACCCCACTTTCGAGCCACTTAGATGCCACACCATCTGAGTCCTATCTGAGTCCTTAGCCTCACTTGGGGGCTATTCTCCGACGGAGCGATTAATCACGATCACTCCGAGGATCATACCCTACACATTTGTCTTAGGAGAGTCTAACCCGAGTCAAACTGGAGTCGTCTCTCTCCCCGCGCTATTTCCTATGCCTTGGTGAATTTGAGTTCCGAAGCAACTTTCCTGATTACGCGGTATTCTTACAGACAGGCCGCCCTTCACCCGAACCATGACTAAGGACTCCATTGATCAACTGACCGCCTCGTTGGCCAAGATCCAAGATCAACTGAACCAGATAAGGGGAGACCAAACTGTCATCGCCACCCGTTTGAGTGTCGTGGAACAATGGACTCCTAAGGTCGGAAATGAAACAACTGGGCCCATAGTTGAACTGGTCCGCGCCGTTCGCAAACTCGAAGAACAGGTCCATTTGTCAACAAATAACTCGATCCATATGGAAAACGCTCGTTCCTATTCACCTTTGACCGACGAGCTGCCCGCTAACCTCAACCTGACGGGCCTACCAATGTTCGACGGGACTGAAGACCCGTGATGGTAGGGATTTGTCACGTCCCTAGCCAATCAATATAACACCGACTAACCTAGTGAGTAGCTAGGGTAAGTCGGGATCGTATCCACAAGGACGGAATATCAAGGTTTAGACTAAGTCTACATACAACGAGACTAGATTACCAACAAACACGAAGAAGCGATAAATGGAAAACTATTGAGGAGGAGGAATAAGAACTAGACTATCAATGCTAAACAATGCTAATGATCGATCTAACAAATAAACTAGAGTAAACGATGTCTAACTAAGAAGATGAACTCAAATATGGAAAGAAGTGGGGTAGGTCAGGTTCATGGGAGTAGAAGGATAATTGGGGTGAGCAAGGGTAAAGGTGCCTCCTAATCGCTAGAGTCGGTCCGGGCTCTCGCAACTTAGACCGATGTCAAGGTGAGTCCGGGCTCTCGCAACTTAGACCCTAGTCGGCACTCTCGTGACTATGACTATTCTCAACATTTCCACAAAATAAGCAATCAATGAGAAGATGAACACAAGCATGGGAAGCATGGCCACTACAACTCACACAAGCATATCAACAAACACATAGAGTGCCTACAATGTGACTAACAACAAAGATACAACCTTTTCCCCCTAATCAACCCTAATCACCCATAATCTACCCCTAATCCCCCTACTAACCCCACAAGAAGACTACTCACTCATTATCAATGAGAAACTAACATTCACAAGAGAAAACAAACTCATAAACCAAACATCCATTATGAACAATGAGAACAATGATACTAACAATATGAAAAGATTCAAACAAGATTAAATAAACAAGATTAAGAGTAAGAATGGTTATACCAACACTAAGGAGATGAAAATATGAAATCTTGTATAAATAAGAACCCAAATAAAACCCAAGGTTGTCAATCTTGGAGAATTCTTCAAGTATCCTCTTAATACAAGAACTAATTACAATAATTAACTATGGATTAACTAAGATTAAGGAAAGATTAAAGCTAATGAGTGAGAGTAAATCTAGGGTTTTGGAGGCTTAAACTAATGTAGGTTAAGATAAGATGTCTTAAAATTACAAGACGGGAGTATATATATGGGTACAAGAGTGAAGGAGAAGAAAAGAAGAGGCCCGTGCTGCCTCTGTAGCTTCCCGATCGGGACGGATCATCCCGATCGGGACGGCTCTGTCATCCCGATCGGGATGAGTTGGTCCCGACCGGGATGGGCTCACAGCAGCCATCCTAATGTAGCACCCCATCCCGAACGGGATGAGGCCATCCCGAACGGGATGGGTCTTGTATGCCTTCCTTAAACACTCTTTGGTCCTTCCTTGCCTCTCATGGGCTTCCCACCGATTCTCGGGACTCGGGATCGGGTCTCGGAGGCTCGGGATTGGGTCCCAAGGTCTCGGGGTCGATTCCAAGGTCTCGAGTCATCGTTCCTTTATCTCGTTGGCTCCAAAATGTGTATGTATTGAGTCGGAAACGCTCCAACTCTTCCAATTCTGCCTCGGGAACCTGAAACGAACTAAAGGAAGCATAAGAAGCCCATGAATCGCTCCAAAGGAGCGATTCCACAACGAAAAAGGGACCAAAACACAACAAATAGGCACTACAAACTACACTTATCAACTCCCCCACACTTAACCCTTACTCGCCCTCGAGTAAGCACACACTAACTACTAAACTAGCCGAATGGGTATTAGCGCACCCTACGCCCCTTCAACTCACGCGAGTGCACTTAGAGGACAAGTGCACTCCGCAAGGCAAGTGGGGTCTTGAGACAAAACTGTGGATGCAACCGGACACAAGACACGAAAACAAACAAGCACATAAACAAACAAACAAACAAACAAACACATAATCGGTTGCACCCAAAAGAAAACAAATACCGCTTTCCTCAAAAAGCGGTGAAAGAAGCACCGGTTTAGGACTCGAGGTAAGTGACAACGTTCCCAAGCTAGCAATACAAACCAAGGTGGACTAAACCTTAATAGTATGACGATAAAGCAACAAAAACTTGGTAACTTACCTAGGTCCTCCTAACTTTCTAAAAACGTACTACGGGACGATCGGCGGAGTGGAAAAGTGAAGAACCACGGTGTAAGTTGACACTGTAGGTAAGTGAGACCCCGCTCCCTTTAGCGTGAGCCAAGAGGGTCGTCCCGTGTCTAAAACCGCCTAACTAATCCAAGTAAAAAGGTGGAAATAATGCAAAATGAGGGAAGACCGACTGATGCAGCTATCATCCTTCCTCGGGACTCGGTCCTTTGGTAGGCTCTTCACGGCAAAAGTCGGAAAAAGGCTTATTTTTGTGGGGATTTCTTTTTTGTGAGACGGGTTTTCTTTTGGCATTTTCTTTCTTTTCGACATTTCGATTTGTTTGTTGCCATGCCATTTCTTTTTCTTCTTTTCTATTTTCTTTTTGGCTTTTGTGCCTTTTCTTTTTCTTCATTCTTTTCTTTCTTTCATTTTTCTTTCTTTTCTTATCTTTGCCCCTTTTTTGGCAAGATTTGGCTTTTTGGCATTTCTTGACAATGGAGAAAGAGAGAATTCAACAATTTGCATTTTATTTGTGTGGGTATGTGTAGGAGGTAGGTGAATGGGTAAGTCGGGGTTGCGCATTCCCTTCAAACCCACAAAAAGTGGAAAACTTGGACTAATCAAACAATCCTAAACACGGTCACCTAAGGGACGGGACTCGGCAACCAAGGCCTTTTCAAACCGTGAGTGGTCATAATGGTCAAAAGTGCAAATCCCGTAGAAAATCCCTAGTAAGCTAGATGGACTCAAGGTAAAGGACCAACGAACTCATTGATTTAGGGCCATTCTACTAGATTAAAGTCCAAAACTCGATTTATACAACTAGGGAGGGAAAAATAGACACTCACACACTAGCCTCTAAACCGGGTTTTCGAAAACCATTTACACACAAGACACACAACAAAACACAAAACAAAGACTCAACGAAAACGAAAGAAAAAGAAGCAAAAGCAACAAAACAAGAACAAAACAAAACGAACACATACAAAACAAACACCACCCCGAACTTCCAAATGAGCAACCAATCATCCACAAACTTTACGAAGCTCCACCCGAGCACACCACAACACATATCTCCTCCAAACTCCACAAGAAACAAAGAGGAAAAAGGGTTGAAAAGATGTTACCGGGTGCCTTGAAAGCTCTCCAAAGCTAGAGGTGAATAAGCGACCTATAAGGAAAAAGGGAGGCAAAACACGCACACAAACAAATATACGACACAATGACACAAAAGGAAAACACACAAAAGAAAAATCTTTTTGATTTTTGTGAAATTTTTTCAAATTTTTAGGGGTTTTTAAGATTTTTTCGAAAAACTAAGAAGATAAAAATAACTATACTAGAATATCGCTCCCCCACACTTAAATCGAGCAATGTCCTCATATGCTCAATCGTAGAGTGCGGAGAGACAAAAGAAAGAAAATGAAACTATGAAAAGAAAACTAAAAATTAAAATAAAGCGAAGAAATGGTAGAAGGTGTCCGGCCGGGTGTAGTCAAGTCACCATGGGCCGAGACAAGAAAAAGATATGGATGGGGGAAGAAAGAAAAAGAAGGAAATAAAAGGAAATGGGAGGGGAGGGCTAGGTGTAATCAAGTCACCTAGCCCGGATTCCGCCTAAATCCGACTAGATCCTCAAAAAAAAGAAAGTGAAAAACTTGCAAGTTGGACTAATCGATTGACTCTCGACGTAATCACGTCGTCGGGAGTCGGGAGCAACCATACTACGGCCTCGAAGGCCACTAAGATCCCATGACTCAAGGGAAGGGGGGCAAACAATGAAAAACAAGCGATAAAAAGACGGAAAAGTAAGGATAGTTACCAAACCGGGTGGTTAGTAACTCACTTGCTCCATCGTCTCGATGATCATTGAAGGCTCGTCGCTTGTCTTCTCGGGTGTCATATCGCTTCACACTCAAGAAGGAGCCCTGGTCGGGATAGTAATGGTGTGAGGGGATGGTATTTGATGTGAGAGTCGGTGTAAAGTGAATAGGAAACGGAGTGAGGGCATGAAAATGAAGTATATGGGGCATATGATAAGGTTGGGGTAGCTAGGGAGGTTGGGAGGGGGCATAAAACGGTTGGGTGGACTTGATTAGCGAAGAAGAATCACAAAGGGGGAGCAGAGGATCATCCCGGTCGGGAAGACTGATCCCGATTGGGTTACCTCTCCCGTCCCGGTCGGGACGACCTCATCCCGGTCGGGACGGACACACAGTGGGCTCAAACTTGGTACGCCCATCCCGATCGGGACGGCTCCTTCCCGGTCGGGATGCCGCACCCGTCCCGGTCGGGACGCCCCCACCCCGGTTGGGACGGACTCACAGGATGCTCCAAATATGGCGCACCCATCCCAATCGGGACGGCTCCTTCCTAGTCGGGTTGCCTTACCCTTCCCGGTCGGGACGCCTCATCCCGGCCGGGATGGGTCTTCTTCACTTCCGCAATCCCCAAAAGCTTGCTCCAAGCTTCAAAAACTCGATCCTCGTGCCTACAACCCAAGGTATATCATCGCCAATCCTCTCTAGGAGCGTTCTCCCTTCACCTATAAAGCATTACTCAAACACACATCAAACTCTCTCCCTCACAACGCTCATTAATCAATCCAAATAACAAGAATTCACAAAAATCAAACAAATTACAAGAAAGAGATATATACAATGAGACGGTTCTTGTGGAACTCCGTCAAACCAAGGTGGTACAATCTTCATTCTTTTTCAACAATACTCTAACCGGTTCCATCTCCATCAAGAGCACGTAAGAACAAGTCGAAGGCCCTAGAGAAGTCTTCAATCAAGCATGTCATATAACCGACCACATCCCAAGGCTCCTCATGGCCTTGCCTTAACGTTCCCGGGGCATCCCGCTCATCCAAGTTCAACGACTTGAACTTGTACTTTTGGTCCTTGGGGATGTACCCAAACGTCCACCGGTCCTCATGCGGCCCCTTGGGAGACTCATCTTCTTTCTTGTCATTGCACTTTAACTTGTCACCAAGCCTATGACACGAGCACTCATCCTCCTCACTCTCGGAGTCATAATCATCAAGTACATAAGAGTACTTCTTCAAGCTTTGTCCCGATCCTTCCCCTAGATCGATGTCTTCCGTGGCATGGATCATATTACATGTCTCGGTCATAGGCGAAGTGTTGCCTTGGAGGTCAAACACTAACTCCTCGTCGCCTAGTTGAAAAGTGATCCTACCCTTCTTCACATCAATCACGACACCGGCGGTGTGTAAAAATGGGCGTCCAAGGATGATGGGAGTGTTAGCATCCTCCGGCATGTCCACCACAATGAAGTCGACCGGAATGAAGAACTTCCCTATTCGCACCGGCACGTCTTCCAACATTCCCAATGGTCGGTTAAGAGACTTATCGGCCATTTGGAGTGTAATGGACGTACATTTCAACTCCGTCATCCCTAATCGCTCACAAATGGTGTAAGGAATAATGCTCACACTCGCACCCAAATCACACATAGCTCTCTCGATCTTGTAATTGCCGATGGTGCACGGGATAGAGAAACTACCCGGGTCCTTCAACTTTGGAAGCGTGGAACCTTGTATGAGCTCGCTCACCACCCTCGTGAACGCTATCGTCTCTTCCTTGTCGATGGACCTTTTCCTAGATAGGATATCCCGCATGAATTTCCCATATGCCGGGACTTGGGTAAGTAACTCGGTGAATGGGACATTAACATCCAATTTCTTCACAATGTTAAGGAACTTTTCAAATTGGACATCCACCTTAGTCTTCATTTACCTTGTTGGGAAAGGCAACTTGATTTGAACCTTGTTTTGCTCAATATTGGTGGACTCCTCACTTGACACTTTCCCTTTACCTTTTTCTTGTGCTTGAAGTGGAGGAGGGTTGTCTTCTTGGGGGTTTTCGACCTCCCAAAGGACTTGCTCCTCAATTGGATTATCATGGTTCAATTCTCCTTGAGTTGGAGACGCCATCTCCATTGTCGGTTCTTGCATTGGCTCTTGCTCAATAGGATACGGAGGGGGATTGTAGGATGTACCTCTCCTTGTGGTGATAGCATTTACATGCTCAAATATCGGTGATTCACCTTGAGAAGGTAGTTGCCCCTTTTGCCTTGAGGAGCTCCCCGAAGCAAGTTGAGATACTTGGGTTTCAAGCATCTTCATACGGGCATCTTTTGACGCGTTTTCCCCTTGAACATAAGCAAAGAGCTCTTGTTGGGTTTTCGACATATCCATTTGACATTTTTGCACATCTTGAGTATTTTTTTGCATATCCATCAAAGTCTTTTGAATGTCAAAATCCCGAGGTGGGGATGATGGATTATGTGGAGTGTCGGTGATGGCAAGAGGAATGCCATAATCATGAGTAGGAGACCGGCTCCTAGGCTTGCTTTGTTGTTGTTGATTTTGAGTTGCTTGTTGACGGTTCCCTTGGAACCCATGAGAATTGCCTTGATTAAGGCCTTGATTGTGGTTTTGTTGTTGTTGGAAGCCTTGGTTTCCTTTGAAACCGCCTTGATTGAAGTTCCCTTGTTGGAACCCTTGATTGTTGTTGTGAAAGGTACCTTGGTTATTTTGCTTGTAGTTGATGAAGGGTCTTGGATTATCCATGTAACCTTGGTAACCTTGGTTGTTGTCCCTTAAGGGAGGTGGAACATAGGGACGATGTTGTTGTTGATGTTGAAAGGCTTGTTGTTGGAGGACTTGTTGGGAAGCTTGGAATTGATTAGAGTAAGAGGTACCTTGCTTGAACGCTTGAAAGGCGTTCACTTGCTCGATACTTCCACGGCAATACATAGGATCATATCCAACTATTCCACAAGTATCGCACATCCCATAATAAGGTAAAGGAGGTGCGAACCCCAAAGCATTCACTTCTTGAATCGGTTGATGGTGTGAGGAACTAGTGCCTTGGACTTCGTCGAGGTGACTTTGGAGCTTCTTGTCAATAGTCTCCATGTGTGTTTTAAGTTGAGCTCCAAGGTCAATGCTTAGCTTAGTGATAGCATCGACCTCATGCATGCCTCCTCGATGTGCCTTCCTAGGCCTAGAGTATTGCGAATTATGCACCGCCATCTCTTCGATTCTCGCCCATGTTTGGTCGTCATCGACCTCGGTAAACCTACCGTTGGAGCCCATGTTGAGAATGGCTCTCGAGTCCTCATAAAGTCCATTCCAAAATTGTTGTACTAAGAACCATTGTGAGAGTCCATGATGAGGGCACGATCTTACCAAAGACTTAAACCGCTCCCAAGCTTCATATAGGCTCTCTTCATCCCTTTGTTGAAACCCGGTGATGGAGGCCCTAAGCAAGTTCGTCTTTTCCGGAGGGTAAAACTTTTGGTAGAACGCCAAGGCAAGCTTTTTCCAAGTATCGATCCCCATGGTTGCCCTATCGAGACTCTTGATCCATTGCTTCGCTTTTCCAATAAGAGAAAACGGGAAGAGTACCCAACGAATTTGATCTTGAGTAACCCCGGTTTGAGATATAGCGTCACAATAATCGGAGAAAGTCTCCATATGTTGGTGCGGGTCTTCGGTGGGCAAACCACTAAATGGGCTCCTCTCCACAAGTTGGATAAATTGAGTCTTTGCCACAAAATTCCCGGTATAGGCTTCCGGTAATGCACTCGGTCCCGGCAAGACATCCTCGGTGAATGTGGAGTGAGAGGAGAACTTAGGCATTCTTGGATGTAAGGGAGAGGATGGTGGTGTAGAGAGTGTTGATGTAGAAGAGGAGGGGGAACTAGGAGAAGAATCACCGAAGGGATTGATGAAGGTCCCTCCGGCCGTCTCTCGAGGTGAAATGCTCAAGTCGGCTCCTTGGGCTTGCCCTTGATGAGTGGTGCTTGCACTTGGTTGAGAGATCCTAACCCGATTAATCGTCCGTTGGCGAAAGGCTCGAAAGAGTCTCTCCGGCTCTGGATTAAAGAGATAGAAGTCGCCTCCCCTCCTAGGCATACACTACACACTAGAACAAACGTAAGAACACCTAGTGCTTTATGGGCACTAGGCAACGACAATAACAAACACAACTAGAGACAAAGAGAAAAGAACGCTAAGGAAAGAATAGAAACTAGAAAATATTCACAAGTTGATGGTAGGGCAAAAAGAAAGGTAACTAAGTCTAGAAATAAGCAAACTAAGTCTAAACAATGCACCGTCCCCGGCAACGGCGCCAAGTTGATGGTAGAGATTTGTCACGTCCCTAGCCAATCAATATAACACCGACTAACCTAGTGAGTAGCTAGGGTAAGTCGGGATTGTATCCACGAGGACAGTATATCAAGGTTTAGACTAAGTCTACCTACAACGAGACTAGATTATCAACAAACACGAAGAAGCGATAAATGGAAAACTATTGAGGAGGAGGAATAAGAACTAGACTATCAATGCTAAACAATGCTAATGATCGATCTAACAAATAAACTAGAGTAAACGATGTCTAACTAAGAAGATGAACTCAAATATGGAAAGAAGTGGGGTAGGTCGGGTTCATGGGAGTAGAAGGATAATTGGGGTGAGCAAGGGTAAAGGTGCCTCCTAATCGCTAGAGTCGGTCCGGGCTCTCGCAACTTAGACCGATGTCAAGGTGAGTCCGGGCTCTCGCAACTTAGACCCTAGTCGGCACTCTCGTGACTATGACTATTCTCAACATTTCCACAAAATAAGCAATCAATGAGAAGATGAACACAAGCATGGGAAGCATGGCCACTACAACTCACACAAGCATATCAACAAACACATAGAGTGCCTACAATGTGACTAACAACAAAGATACAACCTTTTCCTCCTAATCAACCCTAATCACCCATAATCTACCCCTAATCCCCCTACTAACCCCACAAGAAGACTACTCACTCATTATCAATGAGAAACTAACATTCACAAGAGAAAACAAACTCATAAACCAAACATCCATTATGAACAATGAGAACAATGATACTAACAATATGAAAAGATTCAAACAAGATTAAATAAACAAGATTAAGAGTAAGAAAGGTTATACCAACACTAAGGAGATGAAAAGTTGAAATCTTGTATAAATAAGAACCCAAATAAAACCCAAGGTTGTCAATCTTGGAGAATTCTTCAAGTATCCTCTTAATACAAGAACTAATTACAATAATTAACTAAGGATTAACTAAGATTAAGGAAAGATTAAAGCTAATGAGTGAGAGTAAATCTAGGGTTTTGGAGGCTTAAACTAATGTAGGGTAAGATAAGATGTCTTAAAATTACAACATGGGAGTATATATATGGGTACAAGAGTGAAGGAGAAGAAAAGAAGAGGCCCGTGCTGCCTCTGTAGCTTCCCGATCGGGACGGCTCTGTCATCCCGATCGGGACGAGTTGGTCCCGACCGGGATGGGCTCACAGCAGCCATCCTAATGTAGCACCCTATCCCGAACGGGATGAGGCCATCCCGAAAGGGATGGGTCTTGTATGCCTTCGTTAAACACTCTTTGGTCCTTCCTTGCCTCTCATGGGCTCCCACCGATTCTCGGGACTCGGGATCGGGTCTCGGAGGCTCGGGATTGGGTCCCAAGGTCTCGGGGTCGATTCCAAGGTCTCGAGTCATCGTTCTTTTATCTCGTTGGCTCCAAAATGTGTATGTATTGAGTCGGAATCGCTCCAACTCTTCCAATTCGGCCTCGGGAACCTGAAACGAACTAAAGGAAGCATAAGAAGCCCATGAATCGCTCCAAAGGAGCGATTCCACAAGGAAAAAGGGACCAAAACACAACAAATAGGCACTACAAACTACACTTATCAACCCTGTAGTACATATCCGGGCTTTCAAAGAATTCATGGCCCTTAAGGGGGTTAAGTCAAACATGTTCAAACATTTGTTTGCTTCCTCCCTCGAGAAGCACAAGAAAGCCTGGTACTACAGGCTTGATTCCAAGAAGTACAAAACTTGGGACGATGTCGCCACAGAGTTCGCCCGAAACTATGCGGACAACACCGAGATCCAGACTACCATGCGTACTCTGGAGGTCATGGCCCAAGAGCCCAATGAAGGTTTCACCAAGTACCTTCAAAGGTGGAGGGCCGAAAGTGTAAAGTTGGTAGACAAGCCCAACGAGAAGACACTAGTGGAGGCATTCATCAACAACCTCCTACCTTTTTACTGCGTCCATCTTAGGTATGCCGGCATTTCCAACTTTGCAGTGCTTACCGAAATGGGCATTAGGATTGAAGACGATCTTCGACATAATGAAGATCTGGGTGAAGCTTCTACTGAAGGCTATACTGGACATCAGCTTGAGTCCTTAGAAGCTGAATTGACAACATCATCCGAGAGTCCGGATTTGATTTAAGTCTGAGTCTGAGTCCGAGTCTAGGATGTGCTATTTCTTCCAAAGTCAAAGTCAAAGTCAGAGTCAGAGTCTTTTGCATTCTGTCCTCTTTTTCAAAATTCAATAAAATCATCTTTTCTATTCCTCATACTTTCTTTATGTGTTTCCGAGAACATGATGAACACCATCATACACTGTGAGCACACGCACGTGACTATAGGCACATCTATAATGACTGCAGAAAATCGAGACCCGTGATTTCCTTTACCTGTTCCATGTCTGACATAGGAAGCCACAAAACTACCCGTAGCCGGAGCGGTATCGAATCCTATGACAAATCTAGGTAGTCTCCTAGTTTGGGTTCAAGACGGAAGACAAGCCCATTTCCCACAATAAACACCCATCCAATAAGACTACCAATCCCTACCTTAGGTGTTAGTCTGACCAACAGGAAAAACAACAAAAACTGGACAAAAAAAAAATCAAAAGTCCAAGGAAAAAAGCAAAAGGCCAAAACAAAAAAGCAGGTCATCATAAAAAGAGCATCCACGACCAGAACGGTCAACACAAATGAAGATCCCATGACCGGGGCTAAGAGGTCAACCAACAAAAAATATTCAAGTGCCCATGACCGTAGTCAACGGTCCACTCAAGATCAATACTCATACCATCCAATAAGGAAGAAACAATCAAGCTGGTCAACTAACACCATATTTAGCCTTCCCACATTACAGCCCTCAAGACCTTCCCGAGACCCAGTCTAAAGACAGCCCGAAATTTTGAGGATTCAAGCTCCATAGGATACCCTTAACCATTAGGGCCAGACATGGAAACCAGATCCCGCATCATCAAACATATCCCGATCAAAGTTCGAGCCATTTTACTCGACTTCCCCTTTACATAACAGAATTCACAATCACCATATGCAAACCCGAGATAAAAACTCGTCAAAGACCCGAGATCAAAACTCGTCAAAGACCGAGAGCAAAACTCGTCAAATCCCTTACCTAATCATACACAATCCCGAGAGCAAAACTCGTCAAATCCCCGAGAGCAAAACTCGTTAAAATCCCCGAGAGCAAAACTCGTTAAAATCCCATCCCAATTCTTCTCATTCGAACCACTTACCAACCCCAAACACGGGAATTTAACTTGCAGTCGGCATAGAACATGCCCAAATAGTGCACACCACCTCTGGGGGCTATCCCGGAGAATGCTCACAGTCACAGGATCAATATCCTAACCATTCTAGCCCTTTGATCAAGACATCATTGGGAATGCACCTAGCCTACATCATCGCTATGGCCAGTTACACACAAAGTCCTATTAGACTAGGCACCATAACATATCTTCAATCACTGAACTACGGCATGGTTTGATTTCACTATACGTGAATACGTATGTAGCCTTTCAACAGAGGCACAACCACCCACATTGACACACATTCAAAAAGCGCCATCATTCCGGTCACGACACCGTCATGTTCTCAGCAGCTAGCTTTGTCGTCCTGGGGGCTTCTCTTAGGCAGAAAACCTCCATCCACTCACAAAATCCATATAAATTCAAAAAATCTAGCCTCCTTTCTGTAGTGTGTCATAGTAGTCGGGTCAGTCGAAGACAAGAATCTGTCAGGACTCGAGGCAATACCCACTTTGGAAATGTACCCTAAAATCAAAAATTCAGGAGAGCACTAGACTACAACAGTCTCATTACAGACTACTGCAACCCCGTATAGCATATCTATCCCACTTCGATGTTCGACCATGTTGCCACTCGTCTAGGCTACGGAATAGCGCAACTTAAGAGTCTTGTTAGGTGGCCCACCCCCCTACCGAGTCACGGTCCAACCCCTCGAGAGTCCAGTCGTGTCTGTCAACTCGTCCGGTCACGCCCAGCGTCGAGTCTGTCGATAGGTCTCTCTCTTCAAATTCTCATTTTTTAAAATTTGCAAAACTTAGCCATTTGAGAAAACCCTTTTCGACAAGGTCAAATTTCGGTCTATTTAAATTGCAAATTTCTTTTCTACCCATTTCAGTTTTGAAAACCTATTTCCTAGCACGTGAACTGCTTTCAGGACTTCGATTTCAAAACAAAGCAAAAATCATTTTTATTCCCGAGCGCGAGTCATATTTGTTTCACCTACATGTTGCATGCAAAATTTTATGTAACTTATACAGGTACAATTCAAGACCGCGCAATTCACATAACTCCCCAGCGGCATAGACTTATACGACAAGTCCGATTCCCCACGGAGTTATCATCGTCAACTCAGGTACATTTCTAGTCTCTGGCCGGCGGGCCCTCCACGCAGGTCTAATGGACCTTAAACGACCCGACCGGAAGTCTGCCAGGTCTTAATCTTTGATTGGCCTGGTAGCTACTCTGACTTTCGCCTTGTCCAAGCCTCAGTCAGAGTGGGGGCTCTGTAGACACCCACATTTTGACTGCCAGGTGTCTATAGCAGTTTCCGACAAACACCCGATGATGATCGGACGCTAACATGCTTTAATACACAGAAACGGGCTCAAAATCATTGGCATTTGGCTTGGGCTCATTATGGAGTACATTATCTCACAAAACCAACCTCAAAATCAGGCCCAGTGTGTCGTTTCGAGTCAAATAAGACTAATTTGGGTCGATTCCGACACCAGGGGTAAAACCGTCTTTTTACGACCGAGTCAAAACCCGTCAAAATTATTTCCGAGGCACGTGAGTCAGCCGTGACACCTCACATGGCTGATTCGAACTCTAATCCTACGAAAAATCAGCTACATAAAATATTAAACAAATCCGTTTAAGGATGGAATTCGATCTCAAGTAGGAATCCTATCCGAAAACCGATTCAAACACCCGACCGAGTGCAAATACTTGGCCAGGCAGCACAAACCAGCCGTGTTCCCTTTCTTCTTTGACCAGAAAGCGGAATTCTCATGCCTTACAACTTCCTATATTTCCTATCTCTAGCGGTAGTTCAAACTCTCCTAGCCAAGGTCGGGAATTCCCTATAAATAGCCCCTTGCATACAACACTTTGGAGACATCAATTAGCATCTACAATATACATTCATTCACATCGACATTCACTATCAATCAAATATTCATCATCATTAATCAATCATCAGAAAATATTACACACACACACCTCGAGAAACCGATACTACAAACCCGAAGGAAACCGGTCCGAATCCCGACACCCTTCACGCACGTCACGTCCGAACCGAACCACCATAACTCACCGACATCTACTCGACGCTCTTGTGCCCAAGCCACGTCCCGACGAGCCCCGATCCGAGTAAACAGAAGCATGTAGGTTGAGGGTGTAACAAAACCCGATTTCTCCTTTTTCTTCTCTTCTCCTCCTCGTCCGTCTTATTTTTTATGGGTCGGTCGTCGCTTTTTTTTCTAATATCGATACTATTTAAAAACTATTTTCAAACATTCTTAAAAATATGATATCGATTCTCTATAATCGAATATTATATCGAAAAGAATTATATTAAAATCTCGACGATGTTAAAAATCGTTACATCTTTTTCGTTCAAACTTTTTTTTACAAAACTTTTTTTATTCATTCCGAATATTCGATATCGATTTCGTAATCGAATATCGGATACGACGAATATCAAAAACATAAAATCGAGTATAAGTTAATTCATATTTTGTACGCGATTAGCAATTTCGAACAACAAACGAAACCGGGACAGACCCGCACGCGAGTCGCGCCATTCCCAGGCGACTCGTGCACGGGGTTGAAACCCGAGTCCTTTTTTTTTAGCTTTTTCGTTCGTTTTATTATTTATTCTACGAAACGATTTCTAAAATTTATATCTTTTCTAAAACTATTCCGAGTATTTGATATTGATTTCGTAGTCAATTATCGAATATAACGAATATCGAAAATATTAGGTCGAGTACAAATTATGCGATATTTGTACGCGATTTAATAAAAGCATCGAATTTTCAAAAAACCGATTTCAAAAACAATTTAGGCGCGTTGAAGACTAGTCAAACCTTAATTACAAATAACCGATATCTTAACTACAAACCATTTCCCACGCCAACTTAGGCGCGCTAAAACCGGCCTGCTACTCCTGCAATTTCATCCCCACGCACACTAGGCACGTTTTGTTCATCCCCTAATCCCTAAATTAATTCATACCCTAATCCCTATTTCGTTCCCACTCAAACTTCGTTCACCTAAATTTTGCAAGAAACCAACTCGATTACCATTTTCTTCAAAATTCGATCACCAAGTTTCAGGTTTTTTTTTCTCCCAATTTTATTTATGCGTGAATTGTTGCTATTGTTGCGTAAATTGTGAATTAGATTGTTGATATGATATGACACTCTTGTGAATTGGATTGTTTTTATGATATGGAGTTCGAATTGTGAGTTGGATCAGCAATGATACTCTTACGAATTTGATTTTTCTCTTTTTTTTCTGTTGTCGGATTAGCAATGACTCTAATATTGATCAAGAAATAGGTGATCGGTGATAGGTGATAGGTGATTGAGAAATTTAACAATGATACCCTTACGAATTTGAATTGGATTTTTTTTCTTTTTAAGTAATACAGCAATGGCGTATGAAAATATCAGGTTGGATACATATTCAGTTATTCAAATTCCGGAAAAATTAAAATATTCTGATATTCAAATGAAAATAAAATTGCTATTCAAATTCCTGAATTATGATCAATTATTGAGATCAAATCCAGGGACTGATTCTTACATGTGTAACTCCCCGGATTTAAACAAAAGAGCTAAGATGGATAATTATAGCGTCTTATATTAATAATATACCATGGTGGCGGAAACACCATGGTTAACTAAATCCGAGTGTTACCAACATAGATAATTAATATGTCTTAACGCATACAACTACTCTCGGAATTGAAACCCGAACAAAATAAAACTACAAGGTTCAATTTTTTTAAACACTATTCAATATTCATTCTCTCTCAAGTCAACCCCATTCACGACCAAGTAGCACATTAACTTGAAAAAAATAAAAGTCCACCGTCAGTGGGGAGTAACTAGGAGTCCTCCCAGTCGTGACAGATGAAAATCTAATCATTATTACGAGAATATAATAAGAGATAACATATACTACATTTAAAAACATGATAACATATAAAGTTCATCAAAGGTGATAAAAAAATACATATATTAGTAGCAAGGAATATATGATAACGTCAATAATACCCAGTCATAGATAAATAAATAAAATAAATATATTGCAAAGCTGATGCACCCTTCCAGAACTCGAACCAAAAATATATAGAATAACACGAGCTAAGAACGAGCACCGTCCAGGGCCAATAACCTGAAACCCTGAACTTCGATGCCAATAACCTTACACCGAAATAACCCTATGGTGGGACACATAACCATGAACCCGTGTCTAAGACTGGCCAGACTTTCGAGGGACAAAATGTCTAGTTAAGGCGTAAAAGTGCGGACCCTTGACCCCCAAACGACATAAGAGTATTCCATAAGGAACGGTCAACCCTTAGCAGGCCAATAACCTGAAACCATGCCAGGGTACTAGGTAGGCCAATAACCTGTAACCTACCCAGTTTGGTATTGCTCTTCTCGAGTAGACCAATAATCTGAAATCTACTCGATATCTTATACTCTAGCCATACCATATATAAAATGGAGCAAGGTCCAAAAGATAATATCTGGGCACCATAGATAACCCCATGTTAACATGTCAAACGCTCATAACTAAGCAATAAATTTTAATAGCATCAATACAAAAAGTATAATAAAATTGCTAGAGTATAAGATAAATTTCCACCATAAAAATCAATGTCGCTTAAACCAACCATTTATCAAAGGCATATTATTCGAACATGAAGACTAAATAAATTTCAAGCGACCATGTAATTAAGTAAATAATATTAGATCATATGACATGCACAACAAGTAATTACCATTTTTTTATATTTCTCTTACACATGAATATAAATTCATTTATTAAATAAATGATCAAATTATTATTTATGATACGTAATAAAAGTTAAAGAACATTAAAATAATTGATATGTATAAAAATAATAAACTTAGTTATTAAAAGAAGCATTTTTATGTTTTACATCATAACATGTAATTTATTTACATAGTATAATAAATCATTAAATAGTAATTATAAAATTAAATTTTAAAAGAAAATGTAAGAGAAAATATAAAGAAGCACAAAAAGATATAATAAATAATTAATTAGTAATTATAAAATTAAATTTTAAAAGAAAATGTAAGAGAAAATATTGTGCTGGCAGTGGAGTTCGAACCCTAGTCATCAAGTAAAGAGTTATTGTAACTAACCACTGCAACACAATTACTATTCTATTTTTTTATAGAATTAAATTTTACTCAATCGTAAACAAACAGTGTTATTTAGGGTGACGAAAACTTATCTTTTAAATTATTATACAATCATGAATATGCTTAACTATCCATTATAAATGATTAAATTAAAATTTCATACTGTCCATGAAAATTTATTTAATATAAAATTAAGTTTTAAGTTCAATTAAAATAATGTCATATTAATTATTTAACAAGTTATTATACTTACAATTTATAATAACATTTTTAATAGGAAATTTCATGAATAATTAATTAAATAAATACATAAAAATATTTTATGACACTTATAAATTAATTTATAAAAAAAATCAGAATATATTTATCTAAAATACCATATGAATTTATTTCATATTTATCATAACTTGAGGGCTTTATTGCCTAATTATCCATTTAAATCCAAAAAAATAATTATATAAATTATAAAATCACCATGCAAAATTTTATTACGTACTAAAAAGTCATACTATAACAAAAAAAAAATACTTTTTTTCTCATAATTATTTACATAATGTGGATATTTATGCATGCATGCATGAGTATTCATAAAGAAATATGATAACATGGAAGAATAAAATAATGATCCGAAAATCAAATCTAAAAACTTAAAAATCTACATGCAAGATCACCGACATAAAAAAAATAGGAATATAGTTAAGAATTTAATATTTAATCATTCATATAATTTATATTTTTATTGCATGATACTAAATTAGAAGCATGATTAAATAATGAGCAATAAAACCAATCATATATTCATATATTCATCACAAAAATATATACGTAATTTATATACCATGAAGTTCATATATTACCATAATTTTTAAACTTCATATATGTCCTCAATCTTGTTATAAACTCATAAAAATCTTAGAAATTCATAAATCAGGAAAAGGAGTAACCTAGTTACCTTGAGAGAAATTAGTATTACTAATAAGTAGAATGTGAGTGATATCAACCCAAGTGGTTTCCTTCCACCAAGGTGTCTTGTTCACCTAGTTTTAGATTAATAAAATTTATCAAGAAAATAATAAACAATTAAACTAGTGAATAATAAAATCTATCCATTTTCTTGATGAGAAAGGAGTTGAGCAGCATATACAACTAAGCTACGATTGGTTGCCTAGACACAATGAGCAACAATGTCGTAGCAAATTAGCAGAAGTGCAGGCTAAACAGGCTAAGCAGGTCCGGGCATCTCAACCAATACAGGAGGTTGTGGTGACTCCACCTGTTCAGCGTGTTGAACATGATATGTCAGTTTGGGGGAGAGCAGCGACCAAACCTGCTCGATCAGTGGGTCTGCAGTACACTCAAGAGGGGATGTTTTTCTTGGAAATATTACAATCTAACATCAAGAAGGTGAGTGGCATGGGTAAAGGGGAGGAGATTCACCCCCTGGAAATAATAATGGTTAATATAGGGTGTTGGAACATTAGGGGAATGAATAAAACAAAGAAGCAAAAGGAGATAAGATGGTTTATGCTCAATAATAAAGTAGAGTTGTTTGGTCTTTTAGAAACTAAGGTTACTACTAATAACTGGCTTAAGGCTAGCAATATCTTTAATGATTGGTCAATTACTACTAATAATAGTAGGCATAAGGGAGGTAGGATTTGGTGTCTTCGGAATCCGACTATCTATGATGTTGACATTGTGGAGATATCTGAACAAAGTATCCATATGAGGGTTAATCACAGAGGAGGGAATGGTCGATTTTGGTGTTCTATCATCTATGGTTTCAATAAACCTTTGGAGCGAGTCCCCCTTTGGACTGAGATTAGAAGAGCAGCGACTAGATGTACTGGTGCTTGGATACTCATGGGGGATTTCAACAATGTGAGAAGAATGGAGGAAAGAATTGGAGGAGCGCCGATTACTTTGGCTGAAATTAAACCATTCAATGATTGCATAGATGACTGTGGTCTCATTGAACTCAAGTCAATGGGGGCTCATTTCACTTGGAACAATAAACATGAAGTTGTTAATCGGGTCTACAACAAGATAGATAGAGTTCTTTGCAATGATGATTGGATGGTAGTGTATCCTGATTCCTATGCTAATTTTCTCCCTGAAGGCTTGTTTGTTTACAGCTACTGTGCAGAAGAGCTGGTGCATTCAGTACAAGGGTAGTCTCATGTATCAGCTCACAAAAAAATTGAAAGCTCTGAAGAAACCTTTAAGAAACCTCAAGTCCAAACATTACCAGGATGTTGAAAATATGGCCAATGTAATGGAACCAGCACTTCATAGCATCCAATTGCAGCTCCAACATCAGCCTGCTGATGCTACTTTGCTTCAATATGAATCAGCTATTTCTAAGCAGTTTTCTGTCCTAGACAAAGCTCGCTACTCTTTTTTACAGCAAAAAGCAAAAGTATATTGGTTAGAACAGGGCGATCAAAACTCAGCCTTCATTCATTCATCTATAAAGCAACGACGGGCGACCAATAAAATTATTCAAGTGCAAAGAATGAATGGGGAGATATCTACCAGGCCGGAGGAGATTCAATTAGCTTTTATTGAATATTTCTCAAGTATTTTAGGGGAAAGTAAGTCAGTACAACCTGTGCATATTGGTACTGTTAAGAATGGAAAAGTCCTCACTACTGAGCAACAAACTCAGCTGCTGCGACCGGTTACTAATGCAGACATAAAGAAGGCAATGTATAGTATTCAAGGCAACAAAGCACCCGGCCCAGATTGTTTTACAAGCCAATTTTTCAAAGACACCTGGAGTATGACCGGAATGGAAGTTTGTAATGCTATCAAAGATGTTTTCATCAGTGGAAAATTGCTAAAACAAGTTAGCAATACCCCATGCATACTTTGCTGGAGTTGATAATGATCGGAAGGAAGCTATCTTGCGGTTTTCTGGATGTGTGGAGGGTACTATGCCTTTCAGATATCTAGGTTTACCTATTCAGAGCACTCATTTGGGTAAGACTGATTGTGAGAGGCTCTTAGGCCGGATTGTGTCTAGGATTACTAGCATTGGTGCTCGAAAACTCTCTTATGCAGGTAGACTGACTCTGGTCCAGACTATGCTATCTCAGTTGCACAATTACTGGGCCATGGTTTTTATTATTCCGAAATATGTTATGGCTCGGATTGTGTCCCTTTGTCGCAACTTTCTGTGGGATGGTGGTGTGGAGGGTACGAAACGAGCTTTAGTGAGTTGGGATTTTATCTGTCGGCCTAAAGGGGAGGATGGTCTGGGGTTGCGTGACCTATACCTGTGGAATGAGGCTGCGGTTGCAAAATTGGCTTCTTGGGTGTTTGATCAGCCGGACCGTTTATGGGTGCGTTGGGTCAATAACAACTATCTGAGAGGCGTGGCTTGGCGGGATTATCAGCCTCATGCTGATGTTACGTGGGCGTGGAAGAAAATCTGTCAGGCTAAAGAGAAGACTAAGCATTTATTTATTGACGGGTTATGGCATGGGTCTTCGATGTTATACTCTATTTCGAAGGCCTATGAGGCTTTACGGACTCATCACCCGAAAGTCTCATGGGGCGGGCTCGTCTAGAATGTTTGGAGTTTCCCGAGACACAGTTTCATTTCGTGGCTTGTGTTCAAAGGGGCTTTAAACACTAGAGTGAAACTTTTGAGGATTGGGATCTCTGATTCTGACCTTTGCTATTTTTGTGACTCACAGGCTGAAACTTTTGAACATCTATTTTTTGGGTGTTGTTGGAGCTCAAGAGTTATAGGCATTCTGGGTGCTTGGGTGAGGAAACGAATCCCTAGTTCAGGGGGTCTAGAGTGGGCTACTAAGAAAATAAGGACCAAGCTTCAGTGCAATATTCTCAGTGCTATGATTAACGCAACGATTTATCATATTTGGAGGCAGCGGAATATCTGCAGATTAGAGGGGGTTGTTCAGCAACCTGTTTGTGTTGCTAATTTGATTAAATTGGATGTTAGAAGTCGTATCAGTTGTAAGATCAAATACCCCATCAGTGCTAGAGATAGCTTATGGCTACATAATCTGTTGTAGTCAAATCCTGTATATTGGACATTCTCACATATATATATATATATACTTACCCTTTACCAAAAAAAAGTTAGCAATACCAATCTCACCCTCATCCCAAAGGTACAGAATCCAACCCATGTTAGTCAGTTTCGTCCAATTGCATGCTGCAACACGGTTTATAAGTGCTTATTCAAAGTTGTGTGTGAGCGACTTAGTCTTATTCTCCCTGAAATTATTAGCCCGAGTCAAAGTGCCTTTGTCAAAGGGAGAGACATTGCTGAAAATATACATATTTGCCAAGATCTTATTCGACTTTATAACAGAAAAACCTGCTCGCCTCGTATTCTCTTAAAAATTGATATGCAAAAGGCATATGATACCATCGAGTGGAGTTTTGTAGAACAGATACTTAAGGCTTTGGAATTTCCTCCCACTTTCATTTCACTTATCATGGAGTGCCTAACCTCCCCTAGTTATTCTCTTTCTCTTAATGGGGAAGGTTTTTTAAGGCAAAGAGAGGCCTTAGGCAAGGGGATCCATTATCGCCGCTCCTCTTCACCATTTGTATGGAGTACTTAAGCAGGATTATCAAGACGATGCAGGAGAGTGAGGAATACAGATATCATCCGCATTGCAAGGTACCTAAAATGAGTCACCTTTGCTTTGCCGATGATCTTATGCTTCTTTGCAAGGGGACAGTCACCTCGGTTCAATGTATCATGAGTGCATTTGCCACATTCTCTACAGCCTCTAGATTAAAAATGAACCAAACTAAATCTAATATGTATCATAATGGAATTAAACCAGAAGAGGCTGCGAAAATAATGGTCTTGACGGGTATGCAACTGGGCAAGCTTCCCTTCAAATATCTGGGCGTCTCTCTGTCTCCTAAAAAGATTTCTGTCTTGGAGTGTCATGTACTCACAGAGAAGATGGTCGCCAAGATAAGAGGACTTGGAGCAAGGAAGATATCATACAAGGGAAGGCTCATTGTTGTTCAATCAATTCTCACTTCGCTGCATCTTTATTGGTCCAGGATTTTCATTCTTCCTACCTCTATTATCAATCATATTAATGCAATATGTAGGAACTACCTATGGAGTGGGAGTGAGCATCATAATTCCCAACCCCCCCCCCCCCCCCCCCCGTTGGTGGCGTGGGACAAGGTTTGTACCCCTCTTCAGGAGGGGGGTTTGGGTCTAAAAAATATCCAATTATGGAACATTGCTTGTATAGGCAGGTATGCGTGGTGGATTATGAGTATGGATGAGCATCTTTGGGTTAAATGGGTAAACTCTGTATATATAAAAGGGGTGGATTGGGAACTTTATCAACCGTCTCTCAACTCTACCTGGTCTTGGCGCAAGATATGTTGGGTTAAAAATACTTTCTTTGCCAACAATCTATTCCCTACATTGATTGCTCAAGGACGGGATTATACCGCAGCTGAAGGCTATTCCTGGCTGATTACTCGAGGACAAAGGGTTTATTGGGATAAATTAGTCTGGAACAGGGTTAGTATTCCAAAACACGGATACATAGCTTGGCTGATTTGTCACCAGCGTCTACTGACTAATGACCGTCTTCAAAGAATGCAGATTATACATGATCAGACTTGTTTCTTGTGTGGAATGCAGGATGAGTCGCATAATCATCTGTTCTCACGATGCAGGTATGTCATGGAATGCTTTAATCTGGTTTCTGGGTGGCTTTCGGTGCATATCTCTGCTCAAGAGACGTTCAGTTGGTGGAAGAAGTACAGGCATAAGTCGTTGCTGTACAAACAGATTATTGCGGCTGGCATAATTGGTGTTTGGTACTATACTTGGTGGATGAGGAATCATTGTAGACTACATCAATGCCTTTTCAAACCTCAATTCATTCTTAATACTATTCAACAAGAGTTACGGCCAAGATTACGATTTTTGCGCAACAATATCAAATGTAAATGTGTAGTGTTGCTAGATAGACTTATGATATGAAGTCCTGAACAACATACTAAACTTTTGTAATTTGGTGACATGAGCAATACAATTCTTACATATTCACCAAAAAAAATAAAATAATAAAATCTACACTTACTAGTAAATATGAGTGGTGTGGGAAGACGATATGAAAAAGAAATTGTGAGAAATGGAGGGATGATGTTCACGGTGGAATGGTGGAGGAATGAGGAGTAGTTCATCCCTTAATTTAAGGACAAAAATGCATGTGATGATGAAGATGGCTAGCCTTAGCCATATAGCCATGCATGGTTATAAACCTATGCTCATAGACCTTGGGCTCAAAGGAAGTGCAAGTTGGCAAGTTGACAAGTTGGCAAGTTGGGAAGTTGCAGGCATGTGACAAAAAAAAGTGAAGTGTGGGTGAAATAGAGATAAGGACAGAATAGATTTGGTTCGCGGCTTACGGTGACAGTCTGTTTTATATCGAGCATAACTTTCTCTACAGAACTTCGATTAAGACGATTAAGGTGGCGTTGGAAAGCTAAGAGAAATATATAAAACTTTTATGTTTTGATCAAGATCCAAATACGTCTCTAACCTGATGTAAAATGAGTAATTATATTGCCTAAGTTTATTAGTCCATCCAAACATAAGGGTTTAAGAGGGTTAATAAAAGTGTGAAGGGTGGGAACCTGAAATATTAATTCCAAGCATACAAGTGATGAATGGATTAATGGATAATGGGGATGGAGTTAAAAGAGTAAATATATGTTTATCAAATTATGAAACCACGGGGTGTTACAACATGAATGCAGCCTGCAGGGAATTTTCTTTTCGGAATATTGATTATGTTTGGATTGGATTATATACGGTCCATACGGAGAACAAACTATGTGATAGCAGATTTATAGTTATGCTTTTGTCTCACCCTCAAATGTCTCTTCGTTTCCATCCATTTTTGTCAGAAATCGATTATTAGGTTATTTTTGCGTGATTTATCGTAGGAGTAAGCTTGGGTACTTAGTCGTTCGCCTTATTTTTTCGTTGGTGTAATGTTGTCGTTTGAGATACTATAAAAAGCATGCCTAAACAAGTACTGCCATTTTTGTTTGCTGGCTATTTCAGGTATCTAACTGTAGTGTTGGAAATTCGTCTTCTTATAACAGAATTGGCTCTTTTAATTTGGGGATGATGTGGTCGTTTGTAACAACCCGGATATTTGATGACTTAAATTAATAGATAATGCGGAAAGTTATCTAAGTCATTTAATTAAAATTATATCAGAGTTTAAATAAATCCGGATCGCTACGGATCCTTACAACAAACGACTATTAATTACATAGTCTTGATCCACTTAGTACAGAATATAGATTGTATTTTATACAACATATTATTAAATCTCTCTCGCTCGATTCCCCCAATGTCTTAGACCTACAAAAAAAACAGTGAATGCTGAGCGGGACAACAACCAAGCCGTTCATCTAACATCACCTTGAACACATAAGACAATCATGTGAATAACAAATAATATGCTTACAAAAATATTAAAAGATATCACGTGACAAATAGTTTCCTTTAATTCAATTAATCAACATGTGAGATGATGAAAACGATAAAGTTTAAAAGATGAGACATTGGCAGCCATTTGATTTTAAAATCATTTTTCACATAAACAGACAAAACACACGAGTCGTGGCTCCTAGTATCACCGCTACACCCTATTGGCTTGCATCTCACCAATAGAAGTAACTGTGTTGCCGACTCGTAGACCGAACCGATCTTATGAGGTTTACATCTCACCCATAAGGCTCAATTGGGCCCGAACTTCTATTAAATTATACGTTTATTTAGACGAGGCTCTGGGCTGAAATGAAAGCTGATGATTACATTCTCTACATCACCAAGAGGGAACCCGCAGTTTTCCGAATCATGTTCTGCCCCCGCTACCTAGGTGGTAATACTGATAAAGTACTTGTCTATACATGCGCACATACCCTACGCAGACTTTTGAACCGCAGCTCTCACTGCCATAGGACGACTACCTTAAACACTAGGTCGACTCTCGGACCGCAGCCTTCGAGTCTGCTTTTCATTACAAGTGCAGTCGAAACACCACGCATGGTAGAATCCAACACAAGCTATTCGTCCCAGACTCGCATCGTAAACTTTATATAAAAGTCGCCCGTGAACAAGTAATACTTTATTTGGTGACCCTCAATAATTGGTCGAACTCATTTAAAACAGTCAAATCCTCAAATACTTACTTTCAGTGTGACAACGTTACACTTTAATCCTCAAGTGTCACCCGAAACATTATATCCCAAATATCGTATAACATTTTTAAAATAGTAAATCCTTTAAATGAAGTTTTATAAAAATAAAATTTAGGTATTATAAAATATTGTTTTTAAAATTTATAGTTTATGAAAAATATAATTTAAGTCATTTTTAATCGATTTACAAAATTTGATGTAAAATCATTTTTTAAAATATTTATAAATGTCGTGTAAAAATTTCGTAATAAAATAAATTCATTTATTATAGAAAAATGAAATTTATAAATTTGTACCTATATAAAATAATAAGTGAAATTTTATTAAAATAAGATTTTGTAGGTTACTAATCTACTCCATTTTTATAATATATAAACAAAGGTAAAAGTACTAAAGAAAATTAAATACGACCAAAATTACAATTATGCAAAATATAAAGTACATAGAATAAACGTACATAGCAAATAGAAGTAAATAAATAAAATACAATGAAAATGATATAAGTAAATTTTATTAATTTAAGTTCTTTTATTCATTTTCTCAACTTTTCATATAGACAAAAATGTAAATGTGATAAATAAATTAAACAAGTGATAATTAAGTCGAGTTGAATTTAGTCATAAATACGTACATAACATAAATAAAATATCACGTAACATTTTTTTATATACATAAGTAATTTAGTCATACAAATAAGCCTAAATATTTAAATCAGCAATTTATTAAATTACTAACATAATATACTTATATATAAGAAATGTTGTTAAAAGAAAAGTTTGGTTACACTGATAGCTATAATCTTCAATATGCACGTCCTTGCCAGGATGCTCCTGAAATCCTATGAAATGAAACATACGGTATAAAATACCATATAGCACGAGCAGAATAGAAGAGGAGAAATGAGTAATCAAATAACTCATTAGATTAAGAGATGACGGAAAGGTAAGACTGAACTAAGAAGAGGGATGATAACGACGAAAGATGAAGTAAGAGCATAACAGAGGACACTCATTGATGACGACGTGGACAACAAGGATGAGTACGAAAATAGTAGCAGGACTAATCTGACATTGGATGGAACGCACGTAGGAACAGACATGAGTCATAAGACGTAACAACAACAACAACAACAACAACAACAACAACAACAACAACAACAATAAGAACAACAACAACAACAACAACAATAACAACAACAACAACAATAAGAACAATAACAACAACAATAATAATAATAACAACAACAACAACAATAATAATAATAATAATAATAATAATAATAATAATAATAATAATAATAATAATAATAATAAGGGTTATTTCATAACAATAATACCAACTATGGGGGTGCTTCTTATATTAATACAAACTATACGTAATCCCGTTTTAATATGAACTATCCTCTCATTAATCTTTTTTTATAACCAATGCCTTTTTTTACCTGTAAAACCGGTAATTGTGACCTGCTAGATTTTTTGGTGCGCCTCTTCTTCTTCTTCCCCTTTATATTCATCAAATTAAAAGTCACTCTCCATTATCAACCTTCAAAACCCTCATTGATACAATGAGATGTGGTTATTCATCTGGATCCTCCTCTAATTCGTATCCTTCAAATGTCAGATTTTTTTTTGCAAACGTCAGATGCTCTAATTTATTTACCACAATTTCAAAAAATTTAAGAAAAGCAATGGCGAGAGGAGATGTCGAGTTCAACAATGACGAGAGAAGAGTACGTAGTAACGAGAGAGGAAGTGTACCGAGTATGGTGGGAGGGGGACTTTAATTCAAAAAGAAATTAAAAGGAAAAGGAAACCGGCTCATCAGGTAGCCGGTAAATTGTTCTAAAGAGAGATTAATGTGGGGATAGTTCATATTAAAATGAGATTACATATAGTTGGTATTAATATAAGAAGCACCCCCATAGTTGGTATTATTGTTATGAAATAACCCTAATAATAATAATAATAATAATAATAATAATAATAATAATAATAATAATAATAATAATAATAATAATAATAATAATAATAATAAGAGCCAAGAAGGAACATAAAAACGATAGCGTACTGTGAAGGAGAAGAAGGAGGAAGAGTAATGAAAAAGAAGAAGAATACAGTAGCATCAAAACAGTAACGACATCGAACAAAACAAAGAGGAAGAGAAAAAGAAGAAGGAGAAGAATCAGCATAAAAAGAGAAGAAAAGACTGATTAAGAACAACGAACAACACAGAAGCAGCAGCACAAAAGGCGACAGCAGAATAGTGACAGCAGCAACAATAGCGCATCAGCAGAAAGTCGACAATTGAGGAAGAAAAAACGGAAATAAAGAACAACAAAACGCAGCAGCAGGACGGGATAACAAAACAACAGCAGCAAACGAGTAAAAGTGTGACACAACACAGCAACAACAGCAAAAAGGTCGTGAGAAGCAGCAGCAGCAGAGTACGAAACAGCAGCACCAACCGAAACAGAATGAGAAAGACAAATGGAGAAAAGGATGAAAGAAAAGGGGAGAACAAATGAGGAATTTCGAAGACCGACAGGAAAAAAATAACAAACGACCCGCATCAATAGTACAACTAAACGAAGAAGAAGAAGCGGAAGAAGAAACACGCAGCAGCCGCAACAATACATGGATGAAACGAACAGAGGAACGAACAGATAAGAACGGGACAGAAATCAAGTTACCTTATGACGGAACCCGATCGAAGGCATCTGACCAGTAGCGCACGAATCAGCAGCTGGGCACGATGATGGTGATGAATAAAAAGAAGAACGGAGGCAGGGGAACAGAGGGTGGTGACTATAGAAAAGCAAAAAGAATAAATAAGAAGGAAAAGGGAGAGGTTGAACGTGAAACAAAAAGAGGAAAGGAGGAGTAAACAAAGCGGTGGAATACAAAAAGAGAGGCAAAAGGGGAGTGTACAAGTAGTGGGGTGTACGTATAATGAAGCGGTGGAAATTAATATGGGAAGGGGAAAAGAACAATAGTACAAGTGGGATGAATCATTACACTAAAAGATTCGATTTCGAAATACGAATTAAACGGATTTCGTAACGATTAGATGACTGACCCACAAATCGGGTTAAAACGAGTTAATAAAATTTAATAAATAATCGGGCCGACAAATAAATTTAATAAAATAAATGTTTCTCGAGATATAAATAATTATTCGAGATGAAAATGAAGTTTATAGAAATAAATAATTAGACGATCAAATAGTATTTCCCCATTAATAATAAATTTTCGACGAAGTGAATTAAATTGATTTTTCGAGAAAAGATAATAAATGTTTCGACGAAACATAAAATAAATGAGTTTCGAGCCAAAAATAGAAATTCGAGCTTAAATGTAATTAAATAAAAAGAATTTAGAATTTAAATCGTCGAAATAGGCTTTCGATAAGAATTAAATTAAATGTATAAAATGAATCGAAACAGAAATAAAAATATGTTTTAAATATAAGAAGAGTTTTCGAGACAAATAGAATTTTAGGAGTTTGAAACGATTAAACGATAAATTCGTTTTATAATAATTTAAAATTTACGAGTTAAATCGTAAACAAAATAAAATACGAACATAACTTCGAATTAATTTAATTTATAAAATCAGGGGTGTTACAATCTTCCCCACTAAAAAGAAGTTTCGTCCTCGAAACTAACAAAAACTTAATCATAGAATGGAAAACAAGGTTATATCACTTGAACAAAATGAGAATGCTTAACTCGCATCACAATCTCGGTTAAAAATCTTTTTACAACTTTAAACGTGATATGAAATCGAAATCGAAGATAAAATTTATTTCAAGAAGAGTTGGGCTCAGCTACCCAAAGTTAAAATCATTTAAATTAATATAACCGCAAGTTAAACATTATATAAAATAATGATGATAAATAATATTTGTAAACGAACTCGAGGGGGAAGAGTACCCGAATATTTTCAAAACAACAGTAAAACGTTTGATTAAGAAATTCAATAATATTTCATTTTAAGACCAAACGAAAATTTTAGAAATCAAATTTGTAGTTAGTAGATAAAAATCGAATCAGTCGTCAAACCTTTTCAATAACAGATTTAAAGTCTGACGACAATAAAACAAAAATTTAGACGTATGAAGTTTTCGAAACTATTAAATCGTTTTACATAATAATCTTATAAAAAAAATCCAAAATATTTGCAATTATAAAAGTTTTCATAAAATCTCGATCACGCCAAAATCAAAATAAAAACTTTAAATAATTTCGAAATACTTTAAAATAAATTATTAAGACCCTTTTGAAACATGACTAAAATAAAACAAAAACGAAATACAAAGTTTTGAAATTTATAACTCAAAATGTTAAAATTTCATGAAAATCAAAATTTGTAGATTAGTCAAAATTTTCATAACACAAGTTCGGGGAACGATAAACGGATAAATAGAGTCAAAAACAACAACAAATCGAAACAGAAATTTTCGAATCCGATAAAAAAAATCAAGGGATTGGCCGAAGAAGTGGCCGGATTAAGGAGAAGTTAAGAGGAGGACGAAATTGAGAGTCAAACGGAGCTCTGAAGGAATTACAGAAGAAGTTAACCATCTCGAGATTCCCGGAACGACTCCCATGACACGGGTTCCTAATTTCCATCAAGTAACGTTAAGTCCAATATTAGGCACTAGATGATACTACTGGTCACAATCCCTAAAATGTCTTATGTGATTGTCGAATCGTTCAACGACACGATACTAATCCACAAATGCTTTAAATTCTAAACTCATCAATTAAAATTCCCATGGTCATCAAAACACACCCAACTCTTGATCGACAAGTCTCCTAAATTCAAAGCTCATAAGGTTTGAACTCGAGTTATACTCCAAATTTCTCGAGTAAGGAACACTAAAATCCACCAATTTATAATGCTCGGGTACAAATCCCCAAAAATTATTTCACCACCATGTTTAAATACATCACAAGTAGACAGAGGTTGGGAAAGGTACAATAAATCCTCAAACGCGATCGAACTTATAGGTAATGGCGCAAACACTCACATCTTCAAACACGTCATTCGACTAAAGTTTCTGAGAATTCCACCAAAGTTCATATCGTATCAGCTAAATCACCAAAATATTAACTCAACGAAGCCACAATTTCGTTGGTCTAACGGTTCTGAACTATAATGCCATCAATATGATTGACATCAAAGTATTCCTCAAAATAACACCACAAACCGTGATTGTGTAAGATAGCTCTCTTCTTCAAGGGTAACAACAATTTATCCAAGTCAGACCACTCAACTCCAAAGTTCATAGGTTACAACCTTAAACAACGATCAACGATCAAATTCTTAAGAAACACGGGTAATCTATGTAACGACATTGACGAAAACCTTTACTGGTACCACAACACTCAGGCTAACACTTTAAACAATACTCTACGATCCCAAATATTCACGATGCATCCATCAAATAGGCATTAGGTAAGAATCCCAAAGTAATATTATCAGTTATACTTAGTTAGGATCTAGGTTAGGTACTAGGCATCCATCAAAAATGACATATTCTTACTACTCCAAAATATTTTCAACTCTAAGTACTCCAAAATAATCAAAGTAACCTATAACCCAAGGTTTAGTGTCTAAAGTATCATCCTAATTCCATCAAGCAACATCTTGCTATTCAAATTAATCCTCAAGAATTTCTCACTTGCTTAGAAGATAGGGTATACTCACAATCCTCAAATCGGGTAACACTGGGTTCACTGAGACAGAATACGGTCAAACCAAGAATCTCAAGAGGAAAGATGGTAAAGTATGAGAATAGGACATGGATTTATCACAAGGATGAAGACGAGAATATAGAAGAGAAGAATTGGAAAGGCAGAAGCAGGAAGAAAGAATCAAAGATTCAAGAAAATAAAGGCCTAAAAGGAGAAGGGAAAGTTCGGACCTCTAAGGTTCACGAGGGAACCAAAAGGATTACTTCATCTTCTTCTAGAGGAACGAGCACGCAAGTCTTGGGTCGCTCGATCTGGATCTACTGCAACATCATGGAACATGAATCTACTCTTGATCATCTAACCTGTAGCTTAAGCAAACTGAACCGGAGTTGAAAAGTCACCATCGGCATCTTTCTTGGAGCACCAGTTGTCCACTTGAGTCAGCAGGCGTTGAGAGTTCTAAGCAGGTCTTGTCCCAATCTGGAGCAACATTCTACCAACATCTTGTTCATTCATCTTCTTCTCGATAAAAGAAACAAATATTCAATGCTAGTCATTGAGTTACAAGAACATATAAGCCTAACAGTTAAGTCCTTATTTTGGTTTCTACCCATCTCTCACTAATATTCTTTTAATGTTCAAATCATTTACTGGTATTTTTCCTAGAATCAGGTGTAAGCGTTGGGAGCAACAATGCTCTGATACCAACTGTAATCCCCAAGAAATTCTAACGCAATACAGTGGCGGAAACACTGTAGAGTTGGGATTAAAACACACTGACAAACTATATTTTATTAAAAGAATTGGTAAGTCAATACAGAGGCCTCTTTTTACAAAAGGACTAAAAGTAAAACCTCCAAACGGGTTTATACAAATCCATAAATTACAAGAATGAAGAAAGAGTAGGATCCACGCTACTCGCTAGCTCACACCAAAAACCCAGCAGCAAATACCTGTCATGTTATAAACATAACAGCCACGTCAGTGGGGAGTAACTCGGACGTTCTCCCAGCCATATTATATCATATGGAAAAAATAATAGTATTAGTATATCAAAATATTTAAAACGGAAAACATTAAAAGATATAATAAAAATAAGCTTTCGGAGAAAACTTAAAATATGGGAACATTAAAATCAGAACAAGTTTTCAGAAGAAAACTGGAAATATTTGCCAACCTGCAAACCAAAATGTATCGATAATAATAAAAATATTCAAAATGGCGTTATGGATAGGATTAGTGTAGACGGCTAGACTTTCACTAGGAGAATACTAAAACTAGCTTCGAGAACATAGTTCAAACAAATCAAACTTCGGTCTCTAACTAGGCTACTCAACCATAATAGGACGGCGACTTATAAATGCGTGGCCCTAGTTTAAGATAATATGCACACCCCTCCCGAGCACCATAAATACTCAGTTCAACCCGACGGCGTCTTACACTGCGAGGCACGAGTTTAAGGTCAAAATGTACACACACTCCCGAACACCATATATGCTCGGTTCAACAACCAGTGTGCCCCATAAAGACACATCAGCCTTATAGTTGATGGCAAAAACGTAAACCCCAGAATATATTACTCTAACCCCACACTTGTCCTTATTCCATAACTCCAAAACAAGCCATTATCGATATTGAGAATAAATAATCATTATAAATAATATGAAGATAAAAAGGGAATAAACATTTTATATAAAAAGGGAAACATTCTATAAATAGAAACTTACTAATTTTAGAAATTTACTTAAATTAGAGTCTTATAGAAAATACGTAAGTTATTAAAATAAATGAAATGTATAAAAATAGCATTTCTAACGAAATTAACATTTTATTATTATCGTCGTTATCGTAACTTTATTATATTTCTAAATTGCTAACGATTTATAAAACGATATGGAAAGTTGAAAAAAATATTTATAAGCACACGATTTATTAAATAATATTTTTAGCAAATAATAAATAGCTAAAATTAGAAAACCGAAGTTAAAATATTTACTACATACTACTACTCAAACATACGATATAAAATCGAGTAACGTCCTAAAGTTACCTTAATTCGACATCCGAAACGAACACAAACTCGTCCTTGTTCAATGCAAGCTCCAAATCGATAGTAATGTCTTTAAGCTCCAAGTTGAAGAATCGTAAGTCTTCTAAGTGCATACCGAATGTGAATTGAGTTGACAAAACAAGATGAAGAGAAAAGGGTTGGATTCAGGAACCGATAAACCAAACTAACGAGGAATGTTAAAACAAATATGAATGGGTCGGAATGACGAAGAAACTCAAGCTCGAGACAAGGGAGTAATTGAGATGAGCATTAGAGACCAGACGGAAAGAAAATCGGTTAGTTGAAACCATAGACTGGACTTAATGGAGTCGAACACGACGAACAGATCAGTAACCCACAACAACAAAACATCGACCACAACAAACAAGATGAACGACAGCAGGTGAACACGCACCGAAATGAAGAACGAAGGGAGGCTTACTACAGAAGGAACAGAAACTAAGAGCCAAGAAGGAACATAAAAACGATAGCGTACTGTGAAGGAGAAGAAAGAGGAAGAGTAACGAAAAAGAAGAAGAATACAGTAGCATCAAAACAGTAACGACATCGAACAAAACAAAGAGGAAGAGAAAAAGAAGAAGGAGAAGAATCAACATAAAAAGAGAAGAAAAGACTGATTAAGAACAACGAACAGCACAGAAGCAGCAGCACAAAAGGCGACATATTATGTTGATTATTATTGAAGGTTGGGACGTGACGAATCCCTTACCATCAATTTGGCGCCGTTGCCGGGGACGGTGCTAGTTTAGACTTTGTTTTCCTATTTGCTTGACTTAGTCTTTGTGTTTGTGTTTTCTTTTTTTTCTTTTTTGTTACCTTGCTTCTTGTGTGTGTGTGGTTTATTTCTCTCTTGTCTAGTGCCCAAAAAGCACTAGACTTCTCACGTTTGTTCTTAGTCTACAGTTTGTGCTTAGAGGTGGTGATTATCTTCTTCTTGCAACTCAGAGCCGCTTAAACGGACGGTTGCTAGGATGAGTGGTTTCCAACCGGGTATGGACTACGATTTTCGGGCAAGCATGGGGTTTGATATTAACTCCACACACATGGAAGCCGATATGAGCTACCACTCTTCTTCTATGAACCAAGGGTATGACATGACGTCCCCCTACCACTATCAAGCTTCTTGGGGTGACTCTAGTGGGTATGAGCCTCAAGGATATGAAAACGGCTACCAACAAGTGAACGATTACCAATCCTACGAGCATGGTGACTATTACTCGAGCTATGATTGTGAACCCACCATGTTCAATCAAGATTCACCGTATGGAAGCCAATACCCCCAAGACCCATAATATTACCCTCCACCCCAACCACAATATGAACCCTATGACCCACAATACTACCAATCACCCCAACCTTGCTACCAACAATATGATGCCCTACCCTTTGGGCATCATCAAGATTATCAAGGAGCCTTACAAGACCCCAATGACCACCAATCGTCAAACTTGGAGTTTCATCAATCGATGCTTCAAATGCAACAACAAATGGCCATCCGATTGCAAAAGAATAAGGAACTCTTGGCCCAAATTCGAAGGGGAAACAAGGCGAGCAATGCTCATTTAAATGCATTATCAGTTCAAACCGTAATGTCTTTATCCCGAGCATCATATTTAGATGGAGGGTGCCCACTTGAGAAAGAGGAGCAATCGAATTACAAAGCCGCCGATGTAGTTCCCTTTGATAGAGAAGTTTGCTTTGAAGAACCTCAATCGTCTACCCAAAATGAGACGAATGAGGAGGTGACTCTTGGTGAAGGCATCGTTGGTGAATAATTGGAGGAGGATAGTGAGTGGGATGGTTTGGTGGAGTTTGTAGAGTTGTTGGGTGAAATTGTGAGCCTCGAGTTGCCCTTGTCCGAGAATGTGGATAAGCATCAAGAGCCCCTAGAAAGTGAGCCAAGCAATGACTTGGAGGAGATTGAAACCGCCGGTAGAAGTTTCGATCCTATCCTACAAGATGATGTGGGGCCGAGTGATGAAGACGGGGAACCACAACTTGAGGCAAGTGTGGGGGTGTGCAACGAAGAAGTGAGGCCAAAACCGCTTTTTGTGCCTTGTTTCTTGGAGATGAAGCTTGCTTGTGATTGGAGGCAATGCTTAGGGAGGAAGAGACCGGTGAAGCTCGTAGGATGGAGAGACCCCGGAGACTAATTTGAAGATGATGTCGGGTCTTGGGATTCCTACTTCTTGCCTCCTCCTTGGAGGCCGTGGAGGTCAGTTAAGCTCGAGCGCTTCTTGGGCCTTCACTACGATGTTGGTAGCGCATTCGACTTGCTCCTCCATGCCTTTGAGGGCTATGGTTGAAGAATGGAGTCCACCATCCTAGGTTTGACGGAGTTCCTAAAAGAACCGTCATGTTGTATATTCCCCTCCTCTCTTCTTTAGAATTCTTGTGCTTGTATTTGTGTTTTTTGTCTCTAGGACTTCCTTTGTTTTTTGTGGGATTCTTGTGATTGATTTGGTATTTTGATGAGCGATGTGAGGGAGTGAATTTGATGTATAGATTGAGTTTATTGTGATAGGTGAAGTGAATGTGACTCCTAGAAAGGAGTGGTTGATGATGGAGTTTGGTTTGCGAGCAAGGAAGTCGGTTTTTGAAGCTTTGATAAGCTTTTGGGCTTGGGGAAGCAAAGAAGACTCATCCCGACCGGGAAGGATGAGGAATCCCGACCGGGAAGGAGCCATCCCGATCGGGATGAAGGTGCTGAAATTCGGATTCACTGGAGTGCGTTCCCGACCGGGACGAGGGCTTCCCGATCGGGAAGGGTTTACCAACCCGATCGGGACCATCCATCCCGACCGGGATGGTCCCCTTTGACTCCACCCATCCATTTTACCCCATCCCGACCTCCCTACTCCTCCTTACTCCTATCATATGACCCGTACATCTCACTTTACACACCGAGATCCACATCAAATCCCACCCCCTACCATTATTACCCCAACCATGCGGTTTTATCAAGCTTGAAGGAGGATGACAACGACGACAACAAGCAAGCGCCTATATTGATCATTGAGACGATGGAGCAAGTAAGTTGCTAACCGGTCGGTACGGCAACTATCCTTTTTTTTCCGTCTTTTATTGCTTGTTTTTCTCTTGTTTGCCCCCTTCCCCTTGAGTCATGGTACCTTGGTGGCCTTTGAGGCCTCGGTAGTTGTTGCTCCCGACTCTCGATGATGTGACTACATCGAGAGTCATTTTAAAATCCAAATTTTACAAGATTTTCACTTTCTTTTTGAGGATTTAGTCGGATTTAGGCGGAATCCGGGCTAGGTGACTTGATTACACCTAGCCCTCCCCTCTCATTTCCTTTTATTTCCTTCTGTTATTTCTTCCCCCATCCATATCTTTTTCTTGTCTCGGCCCACGGTGACTTGACTACACCCCGGCCGGACACCTTCTACCCTTTTCTTCACTTTATTTTTGATTTTTAGTTTTATTTTCGTAGTTTCTTTTCCTTTCTTTTGTCTCTCCGCACCCTACGATCAAGCATGAGGACATGGCTCGATTTAAGTGTGGGGGAGCGATATTCTAGCATAGTTAGTTTTATTTTCTTATTTTTTCGAAAAAAATCTTAAAAATCCCTAAAAATTTGAAAAAATTTCTCAAAAATCAAAAAAGATTTTTCTTTTGTGTGTTTTCCTTTTGTGTCATTGTGTCGTATATTTGTTTTGTGTGCGTGTTTTGCCTCCCTTTCCCTTATAGGTTGCTTTGATCGCCGTTAACTTTGGAAGTCTTTCAAGACTCCCGGTAACATCTTATCCCTTTTTCTTCTTTACCTCTTGCGGAGTTTGGAGGAGATTGTGATGTTGTGTGCTCGGGAGGAGCTTTGTAAAGTGTGGTTGATTTGGTGGCTTGTTTGGATGATCGGGGTGGTGTTTGTGTTGTGTATGTGTTCATTTTGTGTTGTTTTTGTTTCGTTGCTTTTACTTCTTTTTCTTTCGTTCTCGTAGAGTCTTTGTTTGTGTGTGTATTCGTGTCTTGTGTGTAAATGGTTTTCGAAAACCCGGTTTAGAGGCTAGTGTGCGAGTGTTTACTTTCCCTTTTTAGTAGTGTAAATCGAGTCTTGGACTTTAGTCTAGTAGAATGACCCTAAATCAATGATTTTGTTGGTCCTTTACCTTGAGTCCACCTAGCTTACTAGGAATTTACTACGGGATTTGCACTTTTGACCATTATGACCACCCACGGTGTGAAAAGGCCTTGGTTACCGAGTCTCGTCCCTTAGGTGACCGTGTTTAGGATTGTTTGATTAGTCCAAGTTCTCCGCTTTTTGTGGGTTTGAAGGGAAAACGCGCTCCCGACTCACCCATTTCCCTACCTTCTACACATATCACACAATAAAGTGCAATTTGTTGATTCTCTCTTTCTTAATTGTCGAGAAATGCCAAAAATGCCAAATCTTGCCAAAAGGGCAAAGAAAAGAAAAAAAAAATGAAAGAAAGAAAAGAATGAAGAAAAAGAAAAGGCACAAAAGCCAAAAAGAAAATAGAAAAGAAGAAAAAGAAATGGCATGGCAAAACAAAGCAAAAACGTCAAAAGGAAAGAAAATGCCAAAAGAAAATCCGTCTCACAAAAAGATATCCTCTCAAAATAAGTCTTTTTCCGACTTTTGCCGTGAAGAGCCTACCAAAGGACCGAGTCCCGAGGAAGGATGATAGCGGCATTAGTTGGTCTTCCCTCATTTTGCATGTTTTCCACCTTTTTACTTGGACTAGTTAGGCGGTCTTGGACACGGGACGACCCTCTCGGCTCACGCTAAAGGGGGCGGGGTCTCACTTACCTACAGTGTCGACTAACACCGTGGTACCTCACTTTTCCACTCCGCCGATCGTCCCGTAGTACGTTTTTAGAATGTTAGGAGGACCTAGGTAAGTTACCAACGTTTTTATTGCTTTATCGTCATACTATTAGGGTTTAGTTCACCTCGGTTTGTATTGCTAGCTTGGGAACGTTGTCACTTACCTCGAGTCCTAAACCGGTGTTTCATTCACCGCTTTTAGAGGGAAGCGGTATTTCTTTTGTTTTGGGTGCAACCGATTATGTGTTGTTTGTATGTTTGTTTGTTTTTGTGTTTTGTGTCAGGTTGCATCCACATTTTTGTCGCAAGACTCAACTTGCCTTGCGGAGTGCAGTTTTCCTCTAAGTGCACTCGCGTGAGTTGAAGGGGCGTAGGGTTCGCTAATACCCATTCGGCTAGTTTAGTAGTTAGTGTGTGCTTACTCGAGGGCGAGTAAGGGTTAAGTGTGGGGGAGTTGATAAGTGTCATTGTAGTGCCTATTTCGTAGTGTTTTGGTCCCATTTTCCTTGTAGAATCGCTCCTTAGGAGCGGTTTAGGGCTTCTTATGCTTTCTTTAGTTCGTTTCAGGTTCCCGAGACCGATTTGGAAGAGTTGGAGCGATTCCGACTCGATACATGCGCATTTTGGAGCCAACGAGATAAAGGAACGATGACTCGAGGCCTTGGAATCGACCCCGAGACCTTGGGACCCAATCCCGAGCCTCCGAGACCCGATCCCGAGACCCTAGAATCGGTGAGAAGTCCATGAGAACCAAGGAGGGACCAAAAAGATCATAATGGAGGCCTACAAGGCTCATCCCGTTCGGGATGAGGTGCACAAACAAGGAAGCCACTGACCAGGGCCCATCCCGATCGGGATGGTGACGTCCCAATCGGGATGGTGGCGTCCCGACCGGGACCGACCTCATCCCGACCGGGACCAACCCGTCTCGGCCAGGACGGGCCTGCTGTAGCCCGCACTTGTTTTCTTTCTTCTTCCTTTCATTTGTAACCCTATATATACCCTTCCCTTGTTATGTAAAGCACCATGCACTCTTATATCCTTAAAAACCCTAGACTACTTTAGGTTAGATTAGATTAGATTAGTGTAGATTAGTCGATAATTAGTAGTTAATCGTAGATTAGCTCTTGTATTAAGGAATTCTTGAAGATCTTCACCAAGCTTGACAACCTTGGATGATTATTTTGGGGTTTTCTCTTTTATAGAAGTTCTTATTCTTCCTTCCATCCTCTAGTTTGGTATAATCCTTTTCCCTTTCTCTTAATCTTGTTTATGTTGTTCAAGTTTGAATCTTTAGTTGATTGTTTTGTTATTGTTCATTGTTATCATTAGTTTGTTGATGTTTGTTTTGTTTCTTTGATGATTCCTCTTGTTAGTGTTAATTCTAGATTAGATATGTTAGAGTAGTGTTCTTTCTAGTGTTAGTAAGGTGATTAGGGTTTTAATTAGGTGATTATGGGTTTGTTGGAGATTTTGGTGGAAGATTTGGGTTTCCTCTTGGTTTGATGCACATCACATGTTTGTTGAAATGCTTGATTGACTAGTAGTTGCAAATACTTGTTTTTTCTTGCCTTTCTCTTGTGGGTGATAGTTTTTTTGTGGGTTCGGTTCACTCACTAAGTTGCGAGAGCCCGGTGAGGACGACCCCTAGGTCGGTCTAAGTAGCGAGAGCCCGGATGCAACCTAGGCCACCATAGCGCGCTAGAACCCCGTTTGTCATGTGTGTCGCCGAGATGGGTTCTAGGTGGAACCTCTAGGTGGGTCTAAGTTGCGAGAGCCCGGACCAAGCTAGATCACCCTACTACCTCCTTAGCTCTAGTTCTCCCTTGACCATTCCGTTACCCCTTTGACCCCGACCTAATCCTAGCCCGTTTTCTTATTTGTTTCCCTTAGTCATAGTCTAGCTTTCTCCCCTCCTTATCATCCTAGTTTAGCTCGTTGAATTAGTCTAGTATTTAGGCGACCTTAGTCTAGGCTATACATTACCGTCCCCGTGGATTCGACCCGACTTGCCCTATCTACCATAGTTAGGAATAGCCGGTTTTATTATTGACGGTTGGGACGTGACGAATCCCTATCTAGGCCTATAGTGCGCTAGAACCCCGATTGTGTCGTGTGTATCGCCGAGATGGGTTCTAGGTGGAATCTCTAGGTGGGTCTAAGATGCGAGAGCCCGGACTAACCTAGATCACCCTACTACCTCCTTCACTCTAGTCCTCCCTTGACCATTCCGTTACCCCTTTGACCCCAACCTAATCCTAGCCCGTTCTCCTTTGTTCATCTTCTCCTTAGACTTAGTCTTAGTCTAGCTCTCTCCCCTTCTATCATTCCTTAGTTTAGCTCGTTGACTTAGTCTAGTATTTAGGCGACCTTAGTCTAGACGCCTCTTACCGTCCCCGTGGATTCGACCCGACTTACCCTATCTACTCTAGTTAGGTTAGCCGGTTATATTATTGACGGTTGGGACGTGACGAATCCCTTACCATCAATTTGGCGCCGTTGCCGGGGACGGTGCTAGTTTAGACTTTGTTTTCCTATTTGCTTGACTTAGTCTTTGTGTTTGTGTTTTCTTTTTTTTCTTTTTTATTACCTTGCTTCTTGTGTGTTTGTGGTTTATTTCTCTCTTGTCTAGTGCCCAAAAAGCACTAGACTTCTCACGTTTGTTCTTAGTCTACAGTTTGTGCTTAGAGGTGGTGATTATCTTCTTCTTGCAACTCAGAGCCGCTTAAACGGACGGTTGCTAGAATGAGTGGTTTCCAACCGGGTATGGACTAAGATTTTCGAGCGAGCATGGGGTTTGATCTAAAATCCACACACTCGGGAGCCGATATGAGCTACCACTCTTCTTCCATGAACCAAGGGTATGACATGACGTCCCCCTACCACTATCAAGCTTCTTGGGGTGACTCTAGTGGGTATGATCTTCAAGGTTATGAAAACGGCTACCAACAAGTGAACGATTACCAATCCTACGAGAATGGTGACTATTACTCGAGTTATGATTGTGAAATCACCATGTTCAATCAAGATTCACCTTATGGAAGCCAATACCCCCAAAACCCACAATATTACCCTTCACCCCAACCACAATATGAACCCCATGACCCACAATACTACCAATCACCCCAACCTTGCTACCAACAATATGATGCCCCACCCCTTGCGCATCATCAAGATTATCAAGGAGCTTTACAAGACCCCAATGACCGCCAAATGCCAAACTTGGAGTTTCATCAATAGATGCTTCAAATGCAACAAGAAATGGCCATCCAATTGCAAAAGAATAAGGAACTCTTGGCCCAAATTCGAAGGGGAAACGAGGCGAGGAATGCTCAACTAAATGCATTAGCGGTTCAAACCGTAATGTCTTTATCCCGAGCATCATATTTAGATGGAGGATGCCCGAACTTCTATTAAATTATACGTTTATTTAGACGAGGCTCTGGGCTGAAATGAAAGCTGATGATTACATTCTCTACATCACCAAGAGGGAACCCGCAGTTTTCAGAATCATGTTCTGCCCCCGCTACCTAGGTGGTAATACTGATAAAGTACTTGTCTATACATGCGCACATACCCTACGCAGACTTTTGAACCGCAGCTCTCACTGCCATAGGACGACTACCTTAAACACTAGGTCGACTCTCGGACCGCAGCCTTCGAGTCTGCTTTTCATTACAAGTGCAGTCGAAACACCACGCATGGTAGAATCCAACACAAGCTATTCGTCCCAGACTCGCATCGTAAACTTTATATAAAAGTCGCCCGTGAACAAGTAATACTTTATTTGGTGACCCTCAATAATTGGTCGAACTCATTTAAAACAGTCAAATCCTCAAATACTTACTTTCAGTGTGACAACGTTACACTTTAATCCTCAAGTGTCACCCGAAACATTATATCCCAAATATCGTATAACATTTTTAAAATAGTAAATCCTTTAAATGAAGTTTTATAAAAATAAAATTTAGGTATTATAAAATATTGTTTTTAAAATTTATAGTTTATGAAAAATATAATTTAAGTCATTTTTAATCGATTTACAAAATTTGATGTAAAATCATTTTTTAAAATATTTATAAATGTCGTGTAAAAATTTCGTAATAAAATAAATTCATTTATTATAGAAAAATGAAATTTATAAATTTGTACCTATATAAAATAATAAGTGAAATTTTATTAAAATAAGATTTTGTAGGTTACTAATCTACTCCATTTTTATAATATATAAACAAAGGTAAAAGTACTAAAGAAAATTAAATACGACCAAAATTACAATTATGCAAAATATAAAGTACATAGAATAAACGTACATAGCAAATAGAAGTAAATAAATAAAATACAATGAAAATGATATAAGTAAATTTTATTAATTTAAGTTCTTTTATTCATTTTCTCAACTTTTCATATAGACAAAAATGTAAATGTGATAAATAAATTAAACAAGTGATAATTAAGTCGAGTTGAATTTAGTCATAAATACGTACATAACATAAATAAAATATCACGTAACATTTTTTTATATACATAAGTAATTTAGTCATACAAATAAGCCTAAATATTTAAATCAGCAATTTATTAAATTACTAACATAATATACTTATATATAAGAAATGTTGTTAAAAGAAAAGTTTGGTTACACTGATAGCTATAATCTTCAATATGCACGTCCTTGCCAGGATGCTCCTGAAATCCTATGAAATGAAACATACGGTATAAAATACCATATAGCACGAGCAGAATAGAAGAGGAGAAATGAGTAATCAAATAACTCATTAGATTAAGAGATGACGGAAAGGTAAGACTGAACTAAGAAGAGGGATGATAACGACGAAAGATGAAGTAAGAGCATAACAGAGGACACTCATTGATGACGACGTGGACAACAAGGATGAGTACGAAAATAGTAGCAGGACTAATCTGACATTGGATGGAACGCACGTAGGAACAGACATGAGTCATAAGACGTAACAACAACAACAACAACAACAACAACAACAACAACAACAACAACAACAACAACAACAATAAGAACAACAACAACAACAACAACAACAACAATAACAACAACAACAACAACAATAAGAACAATAACAACAACAATAATAATAATAACAACAACAACAACAATAATAATAATAATAATAATAATAATAATAATAATAATAATAATAATAAGGGTTATTTCATAACAATAATACCAACTATGGGGGTGCTTCTTATATTAATACAAACTATACGTAATCCCGTTTTAATATGAACTATCCTCTCATTAATCTTTTTTTATAACCAATGCCTTTTTTTACCTGTAAAACCGGTAATTGTGACCTGCTAGATTTTTTGGTGCGCCTCTTCTTCTTCTTCCCCTTTATATTCATCAAATTAAAAGTCACTCTCCATTATCAACCTTCAAAACCCTCATTGATACAATGAGATGTGGTTATTCATCTGGATCCTCCTCTAATTCGTATCCTTCAAATGTCAGATTTTTTTTTGCAAACGTCAGATGCTCTAATTTATTTACCACAATTTCAAAAAATTTAAGAAAAGCAATGGCGAGAGGAGATGTCGAGTTCAACAATGACGAGAGAAGAGTACGTAGTAACGAGAGAGGAAGTGTACCGAGTATGGTGGGAGGGGGACTTTAATTCAAAAAGAAATTAAAAGGAAAAGGAAACCGGCTCATCAGGTAGCCGGTAAATTGTTCTAAAGAGAGATTAATGTGGGGATAGTTCATATTAAAATGAGATTACATATAGTTGGTATTAATATAAGAAGCACCCCCATAGTTGGTATTATTGTTATGAAATAACCCTAATAATAATAATAATAATAATAATAATAATAATAATAATAATAATAATAATAATAATAATAATAATAATAATAATAATAATAATAATAATAATAATAATAATAATAATAATAATAATAATAAGAGCCAAGAAGGAACATAAAAACGATAGCGTACTGTGAAGGAGAAGAAGGAGGAAGAGTAATGAAAAAGAAGAAGAATACAGTAGCATCAAAACAGTAACGACATCGAACAAAACAAAGAGGAAGAGAAAAAGAAGAAGGAGAAGAATCAGCATAAAAAGAGAAGAAAAGACTGATTAAGAACAACGAACAACACAGAAGCAGCAGCACAAAAGGCGACAGCAGAATAGTGACAGCAGCAACAATAGCGCATCAGCAGAAAGTCGACAATTGAGGAAGAAAAAACGGAAATAAAGAACAACAAAACGCAGCAGCAGGACGGGATAACAAAACAACAGCAGCAAACGAGTAAAAGTGTGACACAACACAGCAACAACAGCAAAAAGGTCGTGAGAAGCAGCAGCAGCAGAGTACGAAACAGCAGCACCAACCGAAACAGAATGAGAAAGACAAATGGAGAAAAGGATGAAAGAAAAGGGGAGAACAAATGAGGAATTTCGAAGACCGACAGGAAAAAAATAACAAACGACCAGCATCAATAGTACAACTAAACGAAGAAGAAGAAGCGGAAGAAGAAACACGCAGCAGCCGCAACAATACATGGATGAAACGAACAGAGGAACGAACAGATAAGAACGGGACAGAAATCAAGTTACCTTATGACGGAACCCGATCGAAGGCATCTGACCAGTAGCGCACGAATCAGCAGCTGGGCACGATGATGGTGATGAATAAAAAGAAGAACGGAGGCAGGGGAACAGAGGGTGGTGACTATAGAAAAGCAAAAAGAATAAATAAGAAGGAAAAGGGAGAGGTTGAACGTGAAACAAAAAGAGGAAAGGAGGAGTAAACAAAGCGGTGGAATACAAAAAGAGAGGCAAAAGGGGAGTGTACAAGTAGTGGGGTGTACGTATAATGAAGCGGTGGAAATTAATATGGGAAGGGGAAAAGAACAATAGTACAAGTGGGATGAATCATTACACTAAAAGATTCGATTTCGAAATACGAATTAAACGGATTTCGTAACGATTAGATGACTGACCCACAATCGGGTTAAAACGAGTTAATAAAATTTAATAAATAATCGGGCCGACAAATAAATTTAATAAAATAAATGTTTCTCGAGATATAAATAATTATTCGAGATGAAAATGAAGTTTATAGAAATAAATAATTAGACGATCAAATAGTATTTCCCCATTAATAATAAATTTTCGACGAAGTGAATTAAATTGATTTTTCGAGAAAAGATAATAAATGTTTCGACGAAACATAAAATAAATGAGTTTCGAGCCAAAAATAGAAATTCGAGCTTAAATGTAATTAAATAAAAAGAATTTAGAATTTAAATCGTCGAAATAGGCTTTCGATAAGAATTAAATTAAATGTATAAAATGAATCGAAACAGAAATAAAAATATGTTTTAAATATAAGAAGAGTTTTCGAGACAAATAGAATTTTAGGAGTTTGAAACGATTAAACGATAAATTCGTTTTATAATAATTTAAAATTTACGAGTTAAATCGTAAACAAAATAAAATACGAACATAACTTCGAATTAATTTAATTTATAAAATCAGGGGTGTTACAATCTTCCCCACTAAAAAGAAGTTTCGTCCTCGAAACTAACAAAAACTTAATCATAGAATGGAAAACAAGGTTATATCACTTGAACAAAATGAGAATGCTTAACTCGCATCACAATCTCGGTTAAAAATCTTTTTACAACTTTAAACGTGATATGAAATCGAAATCGAAGATAAAATTTATTTCAAGAAGAGTTGGGCTCAGCTACCCAAAGTTAAAATCATTTAAATTAATATAACCGCAAGTTAAACATTATATAAAATAATGATGATAAATAATATTTGTAAACGAACTCGAGGGGGAAGAGAACCCGAATATTTTCAAAACAACAGTAAAACGTTTGATTAAGAAATTCAATAATATTTCATTTTAAGACCAAACGAAAATTTTAGAAATCAAATTTGTAGTTAGTAGATAAAAATCGAATCAGTCGTCAAACCTTTTCAATAACAGATTTAAAGTCTGACGACAATAAAACAAAAATTTAGACGTATGAAGTTTTCGAAACTATTAAATCGTTTTACATAATAATCTTATAAAAAAAATCCAAAATATTTGCAATTATAAAAGTTTTCATAAAATCTCGATCACGCCAAAATCAAAATAAAAACTTTAAATAATTTCGAAATACTTTAAAATAAATTATTAAGACCCTTTTGAAACATGACTAAAATAAAACAAAAACGAAATACAAAGTTTTGAAATTTATAACTCAAAATGTTAAAATTTCATGAAAATCAAAATTTGTAGATTAGTCAAAATTTTCATAACACAAGTTCGGGGAACGATAAACGGATAAATAGAGTCAAAAACAACAACAAATCGAAACAGAAATTTTCGAATCCGATAAAAAAAATCAAGGGATTGGCCGAAGAAGTGGCCGGATTAAGGAGAAGTTAAGAGGAGGACGAAATTGAGAGTCAAACGGAGCTCTGAAGGAATTACAGAAGAAGTTAACCATCTCGAGATTCCCGGAACGACTCCCATGACACGGGTTCCTAATTTCCATCAAGTAACGTTAAGTCCAATATTAGGCACTAGATGATACTACTGGTCACAATCCCTAAAATGTCTTATGTGATTGTCGAATCGTTCAACGACACGATACTAATCCACAAATGCTTTAAATTCTAAACTCATCAATTAAAATTCCCATGGTCATCAAAACACACCCAACTCTTGATCGACAAGTCTCCTAAATTCAAAGCTCATAAGGTTTGAACTCGAGTTATACTCCAAATTTCTCGAGTAAGGAACACTAAAATCCACCAATTTATAATGCTCGGGTACAAATCCCCAAAAATTATTTCACCACCATGTTTAAATACATCACAAGTAGACAGAGGTTGGGAAAGGTACAATAAATCCTCAAACGCGATCGAACTTATAGGTAATGGCGCAAACACTCACATCTTCAAACACGTCATTCGACTAAAGTTTCTGAGAATTCCACCAAAGTTCATATCGTATCAGCTAAATCACCAAAATATTAACTCAACGAAGCCACAATTTCGTTGGTCTAACGGTTCTGAACTATAATGCCATCAATATGATTGACATCAAAGTATTCCTCAAAATAACACCACAAACCGTGATTGTGTAAGATAGCTCTCTTCTTCAAGGGTAACAACAATTTATCCAAGTCAGACCACTCAACTCCAAAGTTCATAGGTTACAACCTTAAACAACGATCAACGATCAAATTCTTAAGAAACACGGGTAATCTATGTAACGACATTGACGAAAACCTTTACTGGTACCACAACACTCAGGCTAACACTTTAAACAATACTCTACGATCCCAAATATTCACGATGCATCCATCAAATAGGCATTAGGTAAGAATCCCAAAGTAATATTATCAGTTATACTTAGTTAGGATCTAGGTTAGGTACTAGGCATCCATCAAAAATGACATATTCTTACTACTCCAAAATATTTTCAACTCTAAGTACTCCAAAATAATCAAAGTAACCTATAACCCAAGGTTTAGTGTCTAAAGTATCATCCTAATTCCATCAAGCAACATCTTGCTATTCAAATTAATCCTCAAGAATTTCTCACTTGCTTAGAAGATAGGGTATACTCACAATCCTCAAATCGGGTAACACTGGGTTCACTGAGACAGAATACGGTCAAACCAAGAATCTCAAGAGGAAAGATGGTAAAGTATGAGAATAGGACATGGATTTATCACAAGGATGAAGACGAGAATATAGAAGAGAAGAATTGGAAAGGCAGAAGCAGGAAGAAAGAATCAAAGATTCAAGAAAATAAAGGCCTAAAAGGAGAAGGGAAAGTTCGGACCTCTAAGGTTCACGAGGGAACCAAAAGGATTACTTCATCTTCTTCTAGAGGAACGAGCACGCAAGTCTTGGGTCGCTCGATCTGGATCTACTGCAACATCATGGAACATGAATCTACTCTTGATCATCTAACCTGTAGCTTAAGCAAACTGAACCGGAGTTGAAAAGTCACCATCGGCATCTTTCTTGGAGCACCAGTTGTCCACTTGAGTCAGCAGGCGTTGAGAGTTCTAAGCAGGTCTTGTCCCAATCTGGAGCAACATTCTACCAACATCTTGTTCATTCATCTTCTTCTCGATAAAAGAAACAAATATTCAATGCTAGTCATTGAGTTACAAGAACATATAAGCCTAACAGTTAAGTCCTTATTTTGGTTTCTACCCATCTCTCACTAATATTCTTTTAATGTTCAAATCATTTACTGGTATTTTTCCTAGAATCAGGTGTAAGCGTTGGGAGCAACAATGCTCTGATACCAACTGTAATCCCCAAGAAATTCTAACGCAATACAGTGGCGGAAACACTGTAGAGTTGGGATTAAAACACACTGACAAACTATATTTTATTAAAAGAATTGGTAAGTCAATACAGAGGCCTCTTTTTACAAAAGGACTAAAAGTAAAACCTCCAAACGGGTTTATACAAATCCATAAATTACAAGAATGAAGAAAGAGTAGGATCCACGCTACTCGCTAGCTCACACCAAAAACCCAGCAGCAAATACCTGTCATGTTATAAACATAACAGCCACGTCAGTGGGGAGTAACTCGGACGTTCTCCCAGCCATATTATATCATATGGAAAAAATAATAGTATTAGTATATCAAAATATTTAAAACGGAAAACATTAAAAGATATAATAAAAATAAGCTTTCGGAGAAAACTTAAAATATGGGAACATTAAAATCAGAACAAGTTTTCAGAAGAAAACTGGAAATATTTGCCAACCTGCAAACCAAAATGTATCGATAATAATAAAAATATTCAAAATGGCGTTATGGATAGGATTAGTGTAGACGGCTAGACTTTCACTAGGAGAATACTAAAACTAGCTTCGAGAACATAGTTCAAACAAATCAAACTTCGGTCTCTAACTAGGCTACTCAACCATAATAGGACGGCGACTTATAAATGCGTGGCCCTAGTTTAAGATAATATGCACACCCCTCCCGAGCACCATAAATACTCAGTTCAACCCGACGGCGTCTTACACTGCGAGGCACGAGTTTAAGGTCAAAATGTACACACACTCCCGAACACCATATATGCTCGGTTCAACAACCAGTGTGCCCCATAAAGACACATCAGCCTTATAGTTGATGGCAAAAACGTAAACCCCAGAATATATTACTCTAACCCCACACTTGTCCTTATTCCATAACTCCAAAACAAGCCATTATCGATATTGAGAATAAATAATCATTATAAATAATATGAAGATAAAAAGGGAATAAACATTTTATATAAAAAGGGAAACATTCTATAAATAGAAACTTACTAATTTTAGAAATTTACTTAAATTAGAGTCTTATAGAAAATACGTAAGTTATTAAAATAAATGAAATGTATAAAAATAGCATTTCTAACGAAATTAACATTTTATTATTATCGTCGTTATCGTAACTTTATTATATTTCTAAATTGCTAACGATTTATAAAACGATATGGAAAGTTGAAAAAAATATTTATAAGCACACGATTTATTAAATAATATTTTTAGCAAATAATAAATAGCTAAAATTAGAAAACCGAAGTTAAAATATTTACTACATACTACTACTCAAACATACGATATAAAATCGAGTAACGTCCTAAAGTTACCTTAATTCGACATCCGAAACGAACACAAACTCGTCCTTGTTCAATGCAAGCTCCAAATCGATAGTAATGTCTTTAAGCTCCAAGTTGAAGAATCGTAAGTCTTCTAAGTGCATACCGAATGTGAATTGAGTTGACAAAACAAGATGAAGAGAAAAGGGTTGGATTCAGGAACCGATAAACCAAACTAACGAGGAATGTTAAAACAAATATGAATGGGTCGGAATGACGAAGAAACTCAAGCTCGAGACAAGGGAGTAATTGAGATGAGCATTAGAGACCAGACGGAAAGAAAATCGGTTAGTTGAAACCATAGACTGGACTTAATGGAGTCGAACACGACGAACAGATCAGTAACCCACAACAACAAAACATCGACCACAACAAACAAGATGAACGACAGCAGGTGAACACGCACCGAAATGAAGAACGAAGGGAGGCTTACTACAGAAGGAACAGAAACTAAGAGCCAAGAAGGAACATAAAAACGATAGCGTACTGTGAAGGAGAAGAAAGAGGAAGAGTAACGAAAAAGAAGAAGAATACAGTAGCATCAAAACAGTAACGACATCGAACAAAACAAAGAGGAAGAGAAAAAGAAGAAGGAGAAGAATCAACATAAAAAGAGAAGAAAAGACTGATTAAGAACAACGAACAGCACAGAAGCAGCAGCACAAAAGGCGACATATTATGTTGATTATTATTGAAGGTTGGGACGTGACGAATCCCTTACCATCAATTTGGCGCCGTTGCCGGGGACGGTGCTAGTTTAGACTTTGTTTTCCTATTTGCTTGACTTAGTCTTTGTGTTTGTGTTTTCTTTTTTTTCTTTTTTGTTACCTTGCTTCTTGTGTGTGTGTGGTTTATTTCTCTCTTGTCTAGTGCCCAAAAAGCACTAGACTTCTCACGTTTGTTCTTAGTCTACAGTTTGTGCTTAGAGGTGGTGATTATCTTCTTCTTGCAACTCAGAGCCGCTTAAACGGACGGTTGCTAGGATGAGTGGTTTCCAACCGGGTATGGACTACGATTTTCGGGCAAGCATGGGGTTTGATATTAACTCCACACACATGGAAGCCGATATGAGCTACCACTCTTCTTCTATGAACCAAGGGTATGACATGACGTCCCCCTACCACTATCAAGCTTCTTGGGGTGACTCTAGTGGGTATGAGCCTCAAGGATATGAAAACGGCTACCAACAAGTGAACGATTACCAATCCTACGAGCATGGTGACTATTACTCGAGCTATGATTGTGAACCCACCATGTTCAATCAAGATTCACCGTATGGAAGCCAATACCCCCAAGACCCATAATATTACCCTCCACCCCAACCACAATATGAACCCTATGACCCACAATACTACCAATCACCCCAACCTTGCTACCAACAATATGATGCCCTACCCTTTGGGCATCATCAAGATTATCAAGGAGCCTTACAAGACCCCAATGACCACCAATCGTCAAACTTGGAGTTTCATCAATCGATGCTTCAAATGCAACAACAAATGGCCATCCAATTGCAAAAGAATAAGGAACTCTTGGCCCAAATTCGAAGGGGAAACAAGGCGAGCAATGCTCATTTAAATGCATTATCAGTTCAAACCGTAATGTCTTTATCCCGAGCATCATATTTAGATGGAGGGTGCCCACTTGAGAAAGAGGAGCAATCGAATTACAAAGCCGCCGATGTAGTTCCCTTTGATAGAGAAGTTTGCTTTGAAGAACCTCAATCGTCTACCCAAAATGAGACGAATGAGGAGGTGACTCTTGGTGAAGGCATCGTTGGTGAATAATTGGAGGAGGATAGTGAGTGGGATGGTTTGGTGGAGTTTGTAGAGTTGTTGGGTGAAATTGTGAGCCTCGAGTTGCCCTTGTCCGAGAATGTGGATAAGCATCAAGAGCCCCTAGAAAGTGAGCCAAGCAATGACTTGGAGGAGATTGAAACCGCCGGTAGAAGTTTCGATCCTATCCTACAAGATGATGTGGGGCCGAGTGATGAAGACGGGGAACCACAACTTGAGGCAAGTGTGGGGGTGTGCAACGAAGAAGTGAGGCCAAAACCGCTTTTTGTGCCTTGTTTCTTGGAGATGAAGCTTGCTTGTGATTGGAGGCAATGCTTAGGGAGGAAGAGACCGGTGAAGCTCGTAGGATGGAGAGACCCCGGAGACTACTTTGAAGATGATGTCGGGTCTTGGGATTCCTACTTCTTGCCTCCTCCTTGGAGGCCGTGGAGGTCAGTTAAGCTCGAGCGCTTCTTGGGCCTTCACTACGATGTTGGTAGCGCATTCGACTTGCTCCTCCATGCCTTTGAGGGCTATGGTTGAAGAATGGAGTCCACCATCCTAGGTTTGACGGAGTTCCTAAAAGAACCGTCATGTTGTATATTCCCCTCCTCTCTTCTTTAGAATTCTTGTGCTTGTATTTGTGTTTTTTGTCTCTAGGACTTCCTTTGTTTTTTGTGGGATTCTTGTGATTGATTTGGTATTTTGATGAGCGATGTGAGGGAGTGAATTTGATGTATAGATTGAGTTTATTGTGATAGGTGAAGTGAATGTGACTCCTAGAAAGGAGTGGTTGATGATGGAGTTTGGTTTGCGAGCAAGGAAGTCGGTTTTTGAAGCTTTGATAAGCTTTTGGGCTTGGGGAAGCAAAGAAGACTCATCCCGACCGGGAAGGATGAGGAATCCCGACCGGGAAGGAGCCATCCCGATCGGGATGAAGGTGCTGAAATTCGGATTCACTGGAGTGCGTTCCCGACCGGGACGAGGGCTTCCCGATCGGGAAGGGTTTACCAACCCGATCGGGACCATCCATCCCGACCGGGATGGTCCCCTTTGACTCCACCCATCCATTTTACCCCATCCCGACCTCCCTACTCCTCCTTACTCCTATCATATGACCCGTACATCTCACTTTACACACCGAGATCCACATCAAATCCCACCCCCTACCATTATTACCTCAACCATGCGGTTTTATCAAGCTTGAAGGAGGATGACAACGACGACAACAAGCAAGCGCCTATATTGATCATTGAGACGATGGAGCAAGTAAGTTGCTAACCGGTCGGTACGGCAACTATCCTTTTTTTTCCGTCTTTTATTGCTTGTTTTTCTCTTGTTTGCCCCCTTCCCCTTGAGTCATGGTACCTTGGTGGCCTTTGAGGCCTCGGTAGTTGTTGCTCCCGACTCTCGATGATGTGACTACATCGAGAGTCATTTTAAAATCCAAATTTTACAAGATTTTCACTTTCTTTTTGAGGATTTAGTCGGATTTAGGCGGAATCCGGGCTAGGTGACTTGATTACACCTAGCCCTCCCCTCTCATTTCCTTTTATTTCCTTCTGTTATTTCTTCCACCATCCATATCTTTTTCTTGTCTCGGCCCACGGTGACTTGACTACACCCCGGCCGGACACCTTCTACCCTTTTCTTCACTTTATTTTTGATTTTTAGTTTTATTTTCGTAGTTTCTTTTCCTTTCTTTTGTCTCTCCGCACCCTACGATCAAGCATGAGGACATGGCTCGATTTAAGTGTGGGGGAGCGATATTCTAGCATAGTTAGTTTTATTTTCTTATTTTTTCGAAAAAAATCTTAAAAATCCCTAAAAATTTGAAAAAATTTCTCAAAAATCAAAAAAGATTTTTCTTTTGTGTGTTTTCCTTTTGTTTCATTGTGTCGTATATTTGTTTTGTGTGCGTGTTTTGCCTCCCTTTCCCTTATAGGTTGCTTTGATCGCCGTTAACTTTGGAAGTCTTTCAAGACTCCCGGTAACATCTTATCCCTTTTTCTTCTTTACCTCTTGCGGAGTTTGGAGGAGATTGTGATGTTGTGTGCTCGGGAGGAGCTTTGTAAAGTGTGGTTGATTTGGTGGCTTGTTTGGATGATCGGGGTGGTGTTTGTGTTGTGTATGTGTTCATTTTGTGTTGTTTTTGTTTCGTTGCTTTTACTTCTTTTTCTTTCGTTCTCGTAGAGTCTTTGTTTGTGTGTGTATTCGTGTCTTGTGTGTAAATGGTTTTCGAAAACCCGGTTTAGAGGCTAGTGTGCGAGTGTTTACTTTCCCTTTTTAGTAGTGTAAATCGAGTCTTGGACTTTAGTCTAGTAGAATGACCCTAAATCAATGATTTTGTTGGTCCTTTACCTTGAGTCCACCTAGCTTACTAGGAATTTACTACGGGATTTGCACTTTTGACCATTATGACCACCCACGGTGTGAAAAGGCCTTGGTTACCGAGTCTCGTCCCTTAGGTGACCGTGTTTAGGATTGTTTGATTAGTCCAAGTTCTCCGCTTTTTGTGGGTTTGAAGGGAAAACGCGCTCCCGACTCACCCATTTCCCTACCTTCTACACATATCACACAATAAAGTGCAATTTGTTGATTCTCTCTTTCTTAATTGTCGAGAAATGCCAAAAATGCCAAATCTTGCCAAAAGGGCAAAGAAAAGAAAAAAAAAATGAAAGAAAGAAAAGAATGAAGAAAAAGAAAAGGCACAAAAGCCAAAAAGAAAATAGAAAAGAAGAAAAAGAAATGGCATGGCAAAACAAAGCAAAAACGTCAAAAGGAAAGAAAATGCCAAAAGAAAATCCGTCTCACAAAAAGATATCCTCTCAAAATAAGTCTTTTTCCGACTTTTGCCGTGAAGAGCCTACCAAAGGACCGAGTCCCGAGGAAGGATGATAGCGGCATTAGTTGGTCTTCCCTCATTTTGCATGTTTTCCACCTTTTTACTTGGACTAGTTAGGCGGTCTTGGACACGGGACGACCCTCTCGGCTCACGCTAAAGGGGGCGGGGTCTCACTTACCTACAGTGTCGACTAACACCGTGGTACCTCACTTTTCCACTCCGCCGATCGTCCCGTAGTACGTTTTTAGAATGTTAGGAGGACCTAGGTAAGTTACCAACGTTTTTATTGCTTTATCGTCATACTATTAGGGTTTAGTTCACCTCGGTTTGTATTGCTAGCTTGGGAACGTTGTCACTTACCTCGAGTCCTAAACCGGTGTTTCATTCACCGCTTTTAGAGGGAAGCGGTATTTCTTTTGTTTTGGGTGCAACCGATTATGTGTTGTTTGTATGTTTGTTTGTTTTTGTGTTTTGTGTCAGGTTGCATCCACATTTTTGTCGCAAGACTCAACTTGCCTTGCGGAGTGCAGTTTTCCTCTAAGTGCACTCGCGTGAGTTGAAGGGGCGTAGGGTTCGCTAATACCCATTCGGCTAGTTTAGTAGTTAGTGTGTGCTTACTCGAGGGCGAGTAAGGGTTAAGTGTGGGGGAGTTGATAAGTGTCATTGTAGTGCCTATTTCGTAGTGTTTTGGTCCCATTTTCCTTGTAGAATCGCTCCTTAGGAGCGGTTTAGGGCTTCTTATGCTTTCTTTAGTTCGTTTCAGGTTCCCGAGACCGATTTGGAAGAGTTGGAGCGATTCCGACTCGATACATGCGCATTTTGGAGCCAACGAGATAAAGGAACGATGACTCGAGGCCTTGGAATCGACCCCGAGACCTTGGGACCCAATCCCGAGCCTCCGAGACCCGATCCCGAGACCCTAGAATCGGTGAGAAGTCCATGAGAACCAAGGAGGGACCAAAAAGATCATAATGGAGGCCTACAAGGCTCATCCCGTTCGGGATGAGGTGCACAAACAAGGAAGCCACTGACCAGGGCCCATCCCGATCGGGATGGTGACGTCCCAATCGGGATGGTGGCGTCCCGACCGGGACCGACCTCATCCCGACCGGGACCAACCCGTCTCGGCCAGGACGGGCCTGCTGTAGCCCGCACTTGTTTTCTTTCTTCTTCCTTTCATTTGTAACCCTATATATACCCTTCCCTTGTTATGTAAAGCACCATGCACTCTTATATCCTTAAAAACCCTAGACTACTTTAGGTTAGATTAGATTAGATTAGTGTAGATTAGTCGATAATTAGTAGTTAATCGTAGATTAGCTCTTGTATTAAGGAATTCTTGAAGATCTTCACCAAGCTTGACAACCTTGGATGATTATTTTGGGGTTTTCTCTTTTATAGAAGTTCTTATTCTTCCTTCCATCCTCTAGTTTGGTATAATCCTTTTCCCTTTCTCTTAATCTTGTTTATGTTGTTCAAGTTTGAATCTTTAGTTGATTGTTTTGTTATTGTTCATTGTTATCATTAGTTTGTTGATGTTTGTTTTGTTTCTTTGATGATTCCTCTTGTTAGTGTTAATTCTAGATTAGATATGTTAGAGTAGTGTTCTTTCTAGTGTTAGTAAGGTGATTAGGGTTTTAATTAGGTGATTATGGGTTTGTTGGAGATTTTGGTGGAAGATTTGGGTTTCCTCTTGGTTTGATGCACATCACATGTTTGTTGAAATGCTTGATTGACTAGTAGTTGCAAATACTTGTTTTTTCTTGCCTTTCTCTTGTGGGTGATAGTTTTTTTGTGGGTTCGGTTCACTCACTAAGTTGCGAGAGCCCGGTGAGGACGACCCCTAGGTCGGTCTAAGTAGCGAGAGCCCGGATGCAACCTAGGCCACCATAGCGCGCTAGAACCCCGTTTGTCATGTGTGTCGCCGAGATGGGTTCTAGGTGGAACCTCTAGGTGGGTCTAAGTTGCGAGAGCCCGGACCAAGCTAGATCACCCTACTACCTCCTTAGCTCTAGTTCTCCCTTGACCATTCCGTTACCCCTTTGACCCCGACCTAATCCTAGCCCGTTTTCTTATTTGTTTCCCTTAGTCATAGTCTAGCTTTCTCCCCTCCTTATCATCCTAGTTTAGCTCGTTGAATTAGTCTAGTATTTAGGCGACCTTAGTCTAGGCTATACATTACCGTCCCCGTGGATTCGACCCGACTTGCCCTATCTACCATAGTTAGGAATAGCCGGTTTTATTATTGACGGTTGGGACGTGACGAATCCCTATCTAGGCCTATAGTGCGCTAGAACCCCGATTGTGTCGTGTGTATCGCCGAGATGGGTTCTAGGTGGAATCTCTAGGTGGGTCTAAGATGCGAGAGCCCGGACTAACCTAGATCACCCTACTACCTCCTTCACTCTAGTCCTCCCTTGACCATTCCGTTACCCCTTTGACCCCAACCTAATCCTAGCCCGTTCTCCTTTGTTCATCTTCTCCTTAGACTTAGTCTTAGTCTAGCTCTCTCCCCTTCTATCATTCCTTAGTTTAGCTCGTTGACTTAGTCTAGTATTTAGGCGACCTTAGTCTAGACGCCTCTTACCGTCCCCGTGGATTCGACCCGACTTACCCTATCTACTCTAGTTAGGTTAGCCGGTTATATTATTGACGGTTGGGACGTGACGAATCCCTTACCATCAATTTGGCGCCGTTGCCGGGGACGGTGCTAGTTTAGACTTTGTTTTCCTATTTGCTTGACTTAGTCTTTGTGTTTGTGTTTTCTTTTTTTTCTTTTTTATTACCTTGCTTCTTGTGTGTTTGTGGTTTATTTCTCTCTTGTCTAGTGCCCAAAAAGCACTAGACTTCTCACGTTTGTTCTTAGTCTACAGTTTGTGCTTAGAGGTGGTGATTATCTTCTTCTTGCAACTCAGAGCCGCTTAAACGGACGGTTGCTAGAATGAGTGGTTTCCAACCGGGTATGGACTAAGATTTTCGAGCGAGCATGGGGTTTGATCTAAAATCCACACACTCGGGAGCCGATATGAGCTACCACTCTTCTTCCATGAACCAAGGGTATGACATGACGTCCCCCTACCACTATCAAGCTTCTTGGGGTGACTCTAGTGGGTATGATCTTCAAGGTTATGAAAACGGCTACCAACAAGTGAACGATTACCAATCCTACGAGAATGGTGACTATTACTCGAGTTATGATTGTGAAATCACCATGTTCAATCAAGATTCACCTTATGGAAGCCAATACCCCCAAAACCCACAATATTACCCTTCACCCCAACCACAATATGAACCCCATGACCCACAATACTACCAATCACCCCAACCTTGCTACCAACAATATGATGCCCCACCCCTTGCGCATCATCAAGATTATCAAGGAGCTTTACAAGACCCCAATGACCGCCAAATGCCAAACTTGGAGTTTCATCAATAGATGCTTCAAATGCAACAAGAAATGGCCATCCAATTGCAAAAGAATAAGGAACTCTTGGCCCAAATTCGAAGGGGAAACGAGGCGAGGAATGCTCAACTAAATGCATTAGCGGTTCAAACCGTAATGTCTTTATCCCGAGCATCATATTTAGATGGAGGATGCCCGAACTTCTATTAAATTATACGTTTATTTAGACGAGGCTCTGGGCTGAAATGAAAGCTGATGATTACATTCTCTACATCACCAAGAGGGAACCCGCAGTTTTCAGAATCATGTTCTGCCCCCGCTACCTAGGTGGTAATACTGATAAAGTACTTGTCTATACATGCGCACATACCCTACGCAGACTTTTGAACCGCAGCTCTCACTGCCATAGGACGACTACCTTAAACACTAGGTCGACTCTCGGACCGCAGCCTTCGAGTCTGCTTTTCATTACAAGTGCAGTCGAAACACCACGCATGGTAGAATCCAACACAAGCTATTCGTCCCAGACTCGCATCGTAAACTTTATATAAAAGTCGCCCGTGAACAAGTAATACTTTATTTGGTGACCCTCAATAATTGGTCGAACTCATTTAAAACAGTCAAATCCTCAAATACTTACTTTCAGTGTGACAACGTTACACTTTAATCCTCAAGTGTCACCCGAAACATTATATCCCAAATATCGTATAACATTTTTAAAATAGTAAATCCTTTAAATGAAGTTTTATAAAAATAAAATTTAGGTATTATAAAATATTGTTTTTAAAATTTATAGTTTATGAAAAATATAATTTAAGTCATTTTTAATCGATTTACAAAATTTGATGTAAAATCATTTTTTAAAATATTTATAAATGTCGTGTAAAAATTTCGTAATAAAATAAATTCATTTATTATAGAAAAATGAAATTTATAAATTTGTACCTATATAAAATAATAAGTGAAATTTTATTAAAATAAGATTTTGTAGGTTACTAATCTACTCCATTTTTATAATATATAAACAAAGGTAAAAGTACTAAAGAAAATTAAATACGACCAAAATTACAATTATGCAAAATATAAAGTACATAGAATAAACGTACATAGCAAATAGAAGTAAATAAATAAAATACAATGAAAATGATATAAGTAAATTTTATTAATTTAAGTTCTTTTATTCATTTTCTCAACTTTTCATATAGACAAAAATGTAAATGTGATAAATAAATTAAACAAGTGATAATTAAGTCGAGTTGAATTTAGTCATAAATACGTACATAACATAAATAAAATATCACGTAACATTTTTTTATATACATAAGTAATTTAGTCATACAAATAAGCCTAAATATTTAAATCAGCAATTTATTAAATTACTAACATAATATACTTATATATAAGAAATGTTGTTAAAAGAAAAGTTTGGTTACACTGATAGCTATAATCTTCAATATGCACGTCCTTGCCAGGATGCTCCTGAAATCCTATGAAATGAAACATACGGTATAAAATACCATATAGCACGAGCAGAATAGAAGAGGAGAAATGAGTAATCAAATAACTCATTAGATTAAGAGATGACGGAAAGGTAAGACTGAACTAAGAAGAGGGATGATAACGACGAAAGATGAAGTAAGAGCATAACAGAGGACACTCATTGATGACGACGTGGACAACAAGGATGAGTACGAAAATAGTAGCAGGACTAATCTGACATTGGATGGAACGCACGTAGGAACAGACATGAGTCATAAGACGTAACAACAACAACAACAACAACAACAACAACAACAACAACAACAACAACAATAAGAACAACAACAACAACAACAACAACAACAACAATAACAACAACAACAACAACAATAAGAACAATAACAACAACAATAATAATAATAACAACAACAACAACAATAATAATAATAATAATAATAATAATAATAATAATAATAAGGGTTATTTCATAACAATAATACCAACTATGGGGGTGCTTCTTATATTAATACAAACTATACGTAATCCCGTTTTAATATGAACTATCCTCTCATTAATCTTTTTTATAACCAATGCCTTTTTTTACCTGTAAAACCGGTAATTGTGACCTGCTAGATTTTTTGGTGCGCCTCTTCTTCTTCTTCCCCTTTATATTCATCAAATTAAAAGTCACTCTCCATTATCAACCTTCAAAACCCTCATTGATACAATGAGATGTGGTTATTCATCTGGATCCTCCTCTAATTCGTATCCTTCAAATGTCAGATTTTTTTTTGCAAACGTCAGATGCTCTAATTTATTTACCACAATTTCAAAAAATTTAAGAAAAGCAATGGCGAGAGGAGATGTCGAGTTCAACAATGACGAGAGAAGAGTACGTAGTAACGAGAGAGGAAGTGTACCGAGTATGGTGGGAGGGGGACTTTAATTCAAAAAGAAATTAAAAGGAAAAGGAAACCGGCTCATCAGGTAGCCGGTAAATTGTTCTAAAGAGAGATTAATGTGGGGATAGTTCATATTAAAATGAGATTACATATAGTTGGTATTAATATAAGAAGCACCCCCATAGTTGGTATTATTGTTATGAAATAACCCTAATAATAATAATAATAATAATAATAATAATAATAATAATAATAATAATAATAATAATAATAATAATAATAATAAGAGCCAAGAAGGAACATAAAAACGATAGCGTACTGTGAAGGAGAAGAAGGAGGAAGAGTAATGAAAAAGAAGAAGAATACAGTAGCATCAAAACAGTAACGACATCGAACAAAACAAAGAGGAAGAGAAAAAGAAGAAGGAGAAGAATCAGCATAAAAAGAGAAGAAAAGACTGATTAAGAACAACGAACAACACAGAAGCAGCAGCACAAAAGGCGACAGCAGAATAGTGACAGCAGCAACAATAGCGCATCAGCAGAAAGTCGACAATTGAGGAAGAAAAAACGGAAATAAAGAACAACAAAACGCAGCAGCAGGACGGGATAACAAAACAACAGCAGCAAACGAGTAAAAGTGTGACACAACACAGCAACAACAGCAAAAAGGTCGTGAGAAGCAGCAGCAGCAGAGTACGAAACAGCAGCACCAACCGAAACAGAATGAGAAAGACAAATGGAGAAAAGGATGAAAGAAAAGGGGAGAACAAATGAGGAATTTCGAAGACCGACAGGAAAAAAATAACAAACGACCAGCATCAATAGTACAACTAAACGAAGAAGAAGAAGCGGAAGAAGAAACACGCAGCAGCCGCAACAATACATGGATGAAACGAACAGAGGAACGAACAGATAAGAACGGGACAGAAATCAAGTTACCTTATGACGGAACCCGATCGAAGGCATCTGACCAGTAGCGCACGAATCAGCAGCTGGGCACGATGATGGTGATGAATAAAAAGAAGAACGGAGGCAGGGGAACAGAGGGTGGTGACTATAGAAAAGCAAAAAGAATAAATAAGAAGGAAAAGGGAGAGGTTGAACGTGAAACAAAAAGAGGAAAGGAGGAGTAAACAAAGCGGTGGAATACAAAAAGAGAGGCAAAAGGGGAGTGTACAAGTAGTGGGGTGTACGTATAATGAAGCGGTGGAAATTAATATGGGAAGGGGAAAAGAACAATAGTACAAGTGGGATGAATCATTACACTAAAAGATTCGATTTCGAAATACGAATTAAACGGATTTCGTAACGATTAGATGACTGACCCACAATCGGGTTAAAACGAGTTAATAAAATTTAATAAATAATCGGGCCGACAAATAAATTTAATAAAATAAATGTTTCTCGAGATATAAATAATTATTCGAGATGAAAATGAAGTTTATAGAAATAAATAATTAGACGATCAAATAGTATTTCCCCATTAATAATAAATTTTCGACGAAGTGAATTAAATTGATTTTTCGAGAAAAGATAATAAATGTTTCGACGAAACATAAAATAAATGAGTTTCGAGCCAAAAATAGAAATTCGAGCTTAAATGTAATTAAATAAAAAGAATTTAGAATTTAAATCGTCGAAATAGGCTTTCGATAAGAATTAAATTAAATGTATAAAATGAATCGAAACAGAAATAAAAATATGTTTTAAATATAAGAAGAGTTTTCGAGACAAATAGAATTTTAGGAGTTTGAAACGATTAAACGATAAATTCGTTTTATAATAATTTAAAATTTATGAGTTAAATCGTAAACAAAATAAAATACGAACATAACTTCGAATTAATTTAATTTATAAAATCAGGGGTGTTACAATCTTCCCCACTAAAAAGAAGTTTCGTCCTCGAAACTAATAAAAACATAATCATAGAATGGAAAACAAGGTTATATCACTTGAACAAAATGAGAATGCTTAACTCGCATCACAATATCGGTTAAAAATCTTTTTACAACTTTAAACGTGATATGAAATCGAAATCGAAGATAAAATTTATTTCAAGAAGAGTTGGGCTCAGCTACCCAAAGTTAAAATCATTTAAATTAATATAACCGCAAGTTAAACATTATATAAAATAATGATGATAAATAATATTTGTAAACGAACTCGAGGGGGAAGAGTACCCGAATATTTTCAAAACAACAGTAAAACGTTTGATTAAGAAATTCAATAATATTTCATTTTAAGACCAAACGAAAATTTGAGAAATCAAATTTGTAGTTAGTAGATAAAAATCGAATCAGTCGTCAAACCTTTTCAATAACAGATTTAAAGTCTGACGACAATAAAACAAAAATTTAGACGTATGAAGTTTTCGAAACTATTAAATCGTTTTACATAATAATCTTATAAAAAAAATCCAAAATATTTGCAATTATAAAAGTTTTCATAAAATCTCGATCACGCCAAAATCAAAATAAAAACTTTAAATAATTTCGAAATACTTTAAAATAAATTATTAAGACCCTTTTGAAACATGACTAAAATAAAACAAAAACGAAATACAAAGTTTTGAAATTTATAACTCAAAATGTTAAAATTTCATGAGAATCAAAATTTGTAGATTAGTCAAAATTTTCATAACACAAGTTCGGGGAACGATAAACGGATAAATAGAGTCAAAAACAACAACAAATCGAAACAGAAATTTTCGAATCCGATAAAAAAAATCAAGGGATTGGCCGAAGAAGTGGCCGGATTAAGGAGAAGTTAAGGGGAGGACGAAATTGAGAGTCAAACGGAGCTCTCAAGGAATTACAGAAGAAGTTAACCATCTCGAGATTCCCGGAACGACTCCCATGACACGGGTTCCTAATTTCCATCAAGTAACGTTAAGTCCAATATTAGGCACTAGATGATACTACTGGTCACAATCCCTAAAATGTCTTATGTGATTGTCGAATCGTTCAACGACACGATACTAATCCACAAATGCTTTAAATTCTAAACTCATCAATTAAAATTCCCATGGTCATCAAAACACACCCAACTCTTGATCGACAAGTCTCCTAAATTCAAAGCTCATAAGGTTTGAACTCGAGTTATACTCCAAATTTCTCGAGTAAGGAACACTAAAATCCACCAATTTATAATGCTCGGGTACAAATACCCAAAAATTATTTCACCACCATGTTTAAATACATCACAAGTAGACAGAGGTTGGGAAAGGTACAATAAATCCTCAAACGCGATCGAACTTATAGGTAATGGCGCAAACACTCACATCTTCAAACACGTCATTCGACTAAAGTTTCTGAGAATTCCACCAAAGTTCATATCGTATCAGCTAAATCACCAAAATATTAACTCAACGAAGCCACAATTTCGTTGGTCTAACGGTTCTGAACTATAATGCCATCAATATGATTGACATCAAAGTATTCCTCAAAATAACACCACAACCCGTGATTGTGTAAGATAGCTCTCTTCTTCAAGGGTAACAACAATTTATCCAAGTCAGACCACTCAACTCCAAAGTTCATAGGTTACAACCTTAAACAACGATCAACGATCAAATTCTTAAGAAACACGGGTAATCTATGTAACGACATTGACGAAAACCTTTACTGGTACCACAACACTCAGGCTAACACTTTAAACAATACTCTACGATCCCAAATATTCACGATGCATCCATCAAATAGGCATTAGGTAAGAATCCCAAAGTAATATTATCAGTTATACTTAGTTAGGATCTAGGTTAGGTACTAGGCATCCATCAAAAATGACATATTCTTACTACTCCAAAATATTTTCAACTCTAAGTACTCCAAAATAATCAAAGTAACCTATAACCCAAGGTTTAGTGTCTAAAGTATCATCCTAATTCCATCAAGCAACATCTTGCTATTCAAATTAATCCTCAAGAATTTCTCACTTGCTTAGAAGATAGGGTATACTCACAATCCTCAAATCGGGTAACACTGGGTTCACTGAGACAGAATACGGTCAAACCAAGAATCTCAAGAGGAAAGATGGTAAAGTATGAGAATAGGACATGGATTTATCACAAGGATGAAGACGAGAATATAGAAGAGAAGAATTGGAAAGGCAGAAGCAGGAAGAAAGAATCAAAGATTCAAGAAAATAAAGGCCTAAAAGGAGAAGGGAAAGTTCGGACCTCTAAGGTTCACGAGGGAACCAAAAGGATTACTTCATCTTCTTCTAGAGGAACGAGCACGCAAGGCTTGGGTCGCTCGATCTGGATCTACTGCAATATCATGGAACAGGAATCTACTCTTGATCATCTAACCTGTAGCTTAAGCAAACTGAACCGGAGCTGAAAAGTCACCATCGGCATCTTTCTTGGAGCACCAGTTGTCCACTTGAGTCAGCAGGCGTTGAGAGTTCTAAGCAGGTCTTGTCCCAATCTGGAGCAACATTCTACCAACATCTTGTTCATTCATCTTCTTCTCGATAAAAGAAACAAATATTCAATGCTAGTCATTGAGTTACAAGAACATATAAGCCTAACAGTTAAGTCCTTATTTTGGTTTCTACCCATCTCTCACTAATATTCTTTTAATGTTCAAATCATTTACTGGTATTTTTCCTAGAATCAGGTGTAAGCGTTGGGAGCAACAATGCTCTGATACCAACTGTAATCCCCAAGAAATTCTAACGCAATACAGTGGCGGAAACACTGTAGAGTTGGGATTAAAACACACTGACAAACTATATTTTATTAAAAGAATTGGTAAGTCAATACAGAGGCCTCTTTTTACAAAAGGACTAAAAGTAAAACCTCCAAACGGGTTTATACAAATCCATAAATTACAAGAATGAAGAAAGAGTAGGATCCACGCTACTCGCTAGCTCACACCCAAAACCCAGCAGCAAATACCTGTCATGTTATAAACATAACAGCCACGTCAGTGGGGAGTAACTCGGACGTTCTCCCAGCCATATTATATCATATGGAAAAAATAATAGTATTAGTATATCAAAATATTTAAAACGGAAAACATTAAAAGATATAATAAAAATAAGCTTTCGGAGAAAACTTAAAATATGGGAACAATAAAATCAGAACAAGTTTTCAGAAGAAAACTGGAAATATTTGCCAACCTGCAAACCAAAATGTATCGATAATAATAAAAATATTCAAAATGGCGTTATGGATAGGATTAGTGTAGACGGCTAGACTTTCACTAGGAGAATACTAAAACTAGCTTCGAGAACATAGTTCAAACAAATCAAACTTCGGTCTCTAACTAGGCTACTCAACCATAATAGGACGGCGACTTATAAATGCGTGGCCCTAGTTTAAGATAATATGCACACCCCTCCCGAGCACCATAAATACTCAGTTCAACCCGACGGCGTCTTACACTGCGAGGCACGAGTTTAAGGTCAAAATGTACACACACTCCCGAACACCATATATGCTCGGTTCAACAACCAGTGTGCCCCATAAAGACACATCAGCCTTATAGTTGATGGCAAAAACGTAAACCCCAGAATATATTACTCTAACCCCACACTTGTCCTTATTCCATAACTCCAAAACAAGCCATTATCGATATTGACAATAAATAATCATTATAAATAATATGAAGATAAAAAGGGAATAAACATTTTATATAAAAAGGGAAACATTCTATAAATAGAAACTTACTAATTTTAGAAATTTACTTAAATTAGAGTCTTATAGAAAATACGTAAGTTATTAAAATAAATGAAATGTATAAAAATAGCATTTCTAACGAAATTAACATTTTATTATTATCGTCGTTATCGTAACTTTATTATATTTCTAAATTGCTAACGATTTATAAAACGATATCGAAAGTTGAAAAAAATATTTATAAGCACACAATTTATTAAATAATATTTTTAGCAAATAATAAATAGCTAAAATTAGAAAACCGAAGTTAAAATATTTACTATATACTACTACTCAAACATACGATATAAAATCGAGTAACGTCCTAAAGTTACCTTAATTCGACATCCGAAACGAACACAAACTCGTCCTTGATCAATGCAAGCTCCAAATCGATAGTAATGTCTTTAAGCTCCAAGTTGAAGAATCGTAAGTCTTCTAAGTGCATTCCGAATGTGAATTGAGTTGACAAAACAAGATGAAGAGAAAAGGGTTGGATTCAGGAACCGATAAACCAAACTAACGAGGAATGTTAAAACAAATATGAATGGGTCGGAATGACGAAGAAACTCAAGCTCAAGACAAGGGAGTAATTGAGATGAGCATTAGAGACCAGACGGAAAGAAAATCGGTTAGTTGAAACCATAGACTGGACTTAATGGAGTCGAACACGACGAACAGATCAGTAACCCACAACAACAAAACATCGACCACAACAAACAAGATGAACGACAGCAGGTGAACACGCACCGAAATGAAGAACGAAGGGAGGCTTACTACAGAAGGAACAGAAACTAAGAGCCAAGAAGGAACATAAAAACGATAGCGTACTGTGAAGGAGAAGAAAGAGGAAGAGTAACGAAAAAGAAGAAGAATACAGTAGCATCAAAACAGTAACGACATCAAACAAAACAAAGAGGAAGAGAAAAAGAAGAAGGAGAAGAATCAACATAAAAAGAGAAGAAAAGACTGATTAAGAACAACGAACAGCACAGAAGCAGCAGCACAAAAGGCGACATATTATGTTGATTATTATTGAAGGTTGGGACGTGACGAATCCCTTACCATCAATTTGGCGCCGTTGCCGGGGACGGTGCTAGTTTAGACTTTGTTTTCCTATTTGCTTGACTTAGTCTTTGTGTTTGTGTTTTCTTTTTTTTCTTTTTTGTTACCTTGCTTCTTGTGTGTGTGTGGTTTATTTCTCTCTTGTCTAGTGCCCAAAAAGCACTAGACTTCTCACGTTTGTTCTTAGTCTACAGTTTGTACTTAGAGGTGGTGATTATCTTCTTCTTGCAACTCAGAACCGCTTAAACGGACGGTTGCTAGGATGAGTGGTTTCCAACCGGGTATGGACTACGATTTTCGGGCAAGCATGGGGTTTGATATTAACTCCACACACATGGAAGCCGATATGAGCTACCACTCTTCTTCTATGAACCAAGGGTATGACATGACGTCCCCCTACCACTATCAAGCTTCTTGGGGTGACTCTAGTGGGTATGAGCCTCAAGGATATGAAAACGGCTACCAACAAGTGAACGATTACCAATCCTACGAGCATGGTGACTATTACTCGAGCTATGATTGTGAACCCACCATGTTCAATCAAGATTCACCGTATGGAAGCCAATACCCCCAAGACCCATAATATTACCCTCCACCCCAACCACAATATGAACCCTATGACCCACAATACTACCAATCACCCCAACCTTGCTACCAACAATATGATGCCCTACCCTTTGGGCATCATCAAGATTATCAAGGAGCCTTACAAGACCCCAATGACCACCAATCGTCAAACTTGGAGTTTCATCAATCGATGCTTCAAATGCAACAACAAATGGCCATCCAATTGCAAAAGAATAAGGAACTCTTGGCCCAAATTCGAAGGGGAAACAAGGCGAGCAATGCTCATTTAAATGCATTATCAGTTCAAACCGTAATGTCTTTATCCCGAGCATCATATTTAGATGGAGGGTGCCCACTTGAGAAAGAGGAGCAATCGAATTACAAAGCCGCCGATGTAGTTCCCTTTGATAGAGAAGTTTGCTTTGAAGAACCTCAATCGTCTACCCAAAATGAGACGAATGAGGAGGTGACTCTTGGTGAAGGCATCGTTGGTGAATAATTGGAGGAGGATAGTGAGTGGGATGGTTTGGTGGAGTTTGTAGAGTTGTTGGGTGAAATTGTGAGCCTCGAGTTGCCCTTGTCCGAGAATGTGGATAAGCATCAAGAGCCCCTAGAAAGTGAGCCAAGCAATGACTTGGAGGAGATTGAAACCGCCGGTAGAAGTTTCGATCCTATCCTACAAGATGATGTGGGGCCGAGTGATGAAGACGGGGAACCACAACTTGAGGCAAGTGTGGGGGTGTGCAACGAAGAAGTGAGGCCAAAACCGCTTTTTGTGCCTTGTTTCTTGGAGATGAAGCTTGCTTGTGATTGGAGGCAATGCTTAGGGAGGAAGAGACCGGTGAAGCTCGTAGGATGGAGAGACCCCGGAGACTACTTTGAAGATGATGTCGGGTCTTGGGATTCCTACTTCTTGCCTCCTCCTTGGAGGCCGTGGAGGTCAGTTAAGCTCGAGCGCTTCTTGGGCCTTCACTACGATGTTGGTAGCGCATTCGACTTGCTCCTCCATGCCTTTGAGGGCTATGGTTGAAGAATGGAGTCCACCATCCTAGGTTTGACGGAGTTCCTAAAAGAACCGTCATGTTGTATATTCCCCTCCTCTCTTCTTTAGAATTCTTGTGCTTGTATTTGTGTTTTTTGTCTCTAGGACTTCCTTTGTTTTTTGTGGGATTCTTGTGATTGATTTGGTATTTTGATGAGCGATGTGAGGGAGTGAATTTGATGTATAGATTGAGTTTATTGTGATAGGTGAAGTGAATGTGACTCCTAGAAAGGAGTGGTTGATGATGGAGTTTGGTTTGCGAGCAAGGAAGTCGGTTTTTGAAGCTTTGATAAGCTTTTGGGCTTGGGGAAGCAAAGAAGACTCATCCCGACCGGGAAGGATGAGGAATCCCGACCGGGAAGGAGCCATCCCGATCGGGATGAAGGTGCTGAAATTCGGATTCACTGGAGTGCGTTCCCGACCGGGACGAGGGCTTCCCGATCGGGAAGGGTTTACCAACCCGATCGGGACCATCCATCCCGACCGGGATGGTCCCCTTTGACTCCACCCATCCATTTTACCCCATCCCGACCTCCCTACTCCTCCTTACTCCTATCATATGACCCGTACATCTCACTTTACACACCGAGATCCACATCAAATCCCACCCCCTACCATTATTACCTCAACCATGCGGTTTTATCAAGCTTGAAGGAGGATGACAACGACGACAACAAGCAAGCGCCTATATTGATCATTGAGACGATGGAGCAAGTAAGTTGCTAACCGGTCGGTACGGCAACTATCCTTTTTTTTCCGTCTTTTATTGCTTGTTTTTCTCTTGTTTGCCCCCTTCCCCTTGAGTCATGGTACCTTGGTGGCCTTTGAGGCCTCGGTAGTTGTTGCTCCCGACTCTCGATGATGTGACTACATCGAGAGTCATTTTAAAATCCAAATTTTACAAGATTTTCACTTTCTTTTTGAGGATTTAGTCGGATTTAGGCGGAATCCGGGCTAGGTGACTTGATTACACCTAGCCCTCCCCTCTCATTTCCTTTTATTTCCTTCTGTTATTTCTTCCACCATCCATATCTTTTTCTTGTCTCGGCCCACGGTGACTTGACTACACCCCGGCCGGACACCTTCTACCCTTTTCTTCACTTTATTTTTGATTTTTAGTTTTATTTTCGTAGTTTCTTTTCCTTTCTTTTGTCTCTCCGCACCCTACGATCAAGCATGAGGACATGGCTCGATTTAAGTGTGGGGGAGCGATATTCTAGCATAGTTAGTTTTATTTTCTTATTTTTTCGAAAAAAATCTTAAAAATCCCTAAAAATTTGAAAAAATTTCTCAAAAATCAAAAAAGATTTTTCTTTTGTGTGTTTTCCTTTTGTGTCATTGTGTCGTATATTTGTTTTGTGTGCGTGTTTTGCCTCCCTTTCCCTTATAGGTTGCTTTGATCGCCGTTAACTTTGGAAGTCTTTCAAGACTCCCGGTAACATCTTATCCCTTTTTCTTCTTTACCTCTTGCGGAGTTTGGAGGAGATTGTGATGTTGTGTGCTCGGGAGGAGCTTTGTAAAGTGTGGTTGATTTGGTGGCTTGTTTGGATGATCGGGGTGGTGTTTGTGTTGTGTATGTGTTCATTTTGTGTTGTTTTTGTTTCGTTGCTTTTACTTCTTTTTCTTTCGTTCTCGTAGAGTCTTTGTTTGTGTGTGTATTCGTGTCTTGTGTGTAAATGGTTTTCGAAAACCCGGTTTAGAGGCTAGTGTGCGAGTGTTTACTTTCCCTTTTTAGTAGTGTAAATCGAGTCTTGGACTTTAGTCTAGTAGAATGACCCTAAATCAATGATTTTGTTGGTCCTTTACCTTGAGTCCACCTAGCTTACTAGGAATTTACTACGGGATTTGCACTTTTGACCATTATGACCACCCACGGTGTGAAAAGGCCTTGGTTACCGAGTCTCGTCCCTTAGGTGACCGTGTTTAGGATTGTTTGATTAGTCCAAGTTCTCCGCTTTTTGTGGGTTTGAAGGGAAAACGCGCTCCCGACTCACCCATTTCCCTACCTTCTACACATATCACACAATAAAGTGCAATTTGTTGATTCTCTCTTTCTTAATTGTCGAGAAATGCCAAAAATGCCAAATCTTGCCAAAAGGGCAAAGAAAAGAAAAAAAAAATGAAAGAAAGAAAAGAATGAAGAAAAAGAAAAGGCACAAAAGCCAAAAAGAAAATAGAAAAGAAGAAAAAGAAATGGCATGGCAAAACAAAGCAAAAACGTCAAAAGGAAAGAAAATGCCAAAAGAAAATCCGTCTCACAAAAAGATATCCTCTCAAAATAAGTCTTTTTCCGACTTTTGCCGTGAAGAGCCTACCAAAGGACCGAGTCCCGAGGAAGGATGATAGCGGCATTAGTTGGTCTTCCCTCATTTTGCATGTTTTCCACCTTTTTACTTGGACTAGTTAGGCGGTCTTGGACACGGGACGACCCTCTCGGCTCACGCTAAAGGGGGCGGGGTCTCACTTACCTACAGTGTCGACTAACACCGTGGTACCTCACTTTTCCACTCCGCCGATCGTCCCGTAGTACGTTTTTAGAATGTTAGGAGGACCTAGGTAAGTTACCAACGTTTTTATTGCTTTATCGTCATACTATTAGGGTTTAGTTCACCTCGGTTTGTATTGCTAGCTTGGGAACGTTGTCACTTACCTCGAGTCCTAAACCGGTGTTTCATTCACCGCTTTTAGAGGGAAGCGGTATTTCTTTTGTTTTGGGTGCAACCGATTATGTGTTGTTTGTATGTTTGTTTGTTTTTGTGCTTTGTGTCAGGTTGCATCCACATTTTTGTCGCAAGACTCCACTTGCCTTGCGGAGTGCAGTTTTCCTCTAAGTGCACTCGCGTGAGTTGAAGGGGCGTAGGGTTCGCTAATACCCATTCGGCTAGTTTAGTAGTTAGTGTGTGCTTACTCGAGGGCGAGTAAGGGTTAAGTGTGGGGGAGTTGATAAGTGTCATTGTAGTGCCTATTTCGTAGTGTTTTGGTCCCATTTTCCTTGTAGAATCGCTCCTTAGGAGCGGTTTAGGGCTTCTTATGCTTTCTTTAGTTCGTTTCAGGTTCCCGAGACCGATTTGGAAGAGTTGGAGCGATTCCGACTCGATACATGCGCATTTTGGAGCCAACGAGATAAAGGAACGATGACTCGAGGCCTTGGAATCGACCCCGAGACCTTGGGACCCAATCCCGAGCCTCCGAGACCCGATCCCGAGACCCTAGAATCGGTGAGAAGTCCATGAGAACCAAGGAGGGACCAAAAAGATCATAATGGAGGCCTACAAGGCTCATCCCGTTCGGGATGAGGTGCACAAACAAGGAAGCCACTGACCAGGGCCCATCCCGATCGGGATGGTGACGTCCCAATCGGGATGGTGGCGTCCCGACCGGGACCGACCTCATCCCGACCGGGACCAACCCGTCTCGGCCAGGACGGGCCTGCTGTAGCCCGCACTTGTTTTCTTTCTTCTTCCTTTCATTTGTAACCCTATATATACCCTTCCCTTGTTATGTAAAGCACCATGCACTCTTATATCCTTAAAAACCCTAGACTACTTTAGGTTAGATTAGATTAGATTAGTGTAGATTAGTCGATAATTAGTAGTTAATCGTAGATTAGCTCTTGTATTAAGGAATTCTTGAAGATCTTCACCAAGCTTGACAACCTTGGATGATTATTTTGGGGTTTTCTCTTTTATAGAAGTTCTTATTCTTCCTTCCATCCTCTAGTTTGGTATAATCCTTTTCCCTTTCTCTTAATCTTGTTTATGTTGTTCAAGTTTGAATCTTTAGTTGATTGTTTTGTTATTGTTCATTGTTATCATTAGTTTGTTGATGTTTGTTTTGTTTCTTTGATGATTCCTCTTGTTAGTGTTAATTCTAGATTAGATATGTTAGAGTAGTGTTCTTTCTAGTGTTAGTAAGGTGATTAGGGTTTTAATTAGGTGATTATGGGTTTGTTGGAGATTTTGGTGGAAGATTTGGGTTTCCTCTTGGTTTGATGCACATCACATGTTTGTTGAAATGCTTGATTGACTAGTAGTTGCAAATACTTGTTTTTTCTTGCCTTTCTCTTGTGGGTGATAGTTTTTTTGTGGGTTCGGTTCACTCACTAAGTTGCGAGAGCCCGGTGAGGACGACCCCTAGGTCGGTCTAAGTAGCGAGAGCCCGGATGCAACCTAGGCCACCATAGCGCGCTAGAACCCCGTTTGTCATGTGTGTCGCCGAGATGGGTTCTAGGTGGAACCTCTAGGTGGGTCTAAGTTGCGAGAGCCCGGACCAAGCTAGATCACCCTACTACCTCCTTAGCTCTAGTTCTCCCTTGACCATTCCGTTACCCCTTTGACCCCGACCTAATCCTAGCCCGTTTTCTTATTTGTTTCCCTTAGTCATAGTCTAGCTTTCTCCCCTCCTTATCATCCTAGTTTAGCTCGTTGAATTAGTCTAGTATTTAGGCGACCTTAGTCTAGGCTATACATTACCGTCCCCGTGGATTCGACCCGACTTGCCCTATCTACCATAGTTAGGAATAGCCGGTTTTATTATTGACGGTTGGGACGTGACGAATCCCTATCTAGGCCTATAGTGCGCTAGAACCCCGATTGTGTCGTGTGTATCGCCGAGATGGGTTCTAGGTGGAATCTCTAGGTGGGTCTAAGATGCGAGAGCCCGGACTAACCTAGATCACCCTACTACCTCCTTCACTCTAGTCCTCCCTTGACCATTCCGTTACCCCTTTGACCCCAACCTAATCCTAGCCCGTTCTCCTTTGTTCATCTTCTCCTTAGACTTAGTCTTAGTCTAGCTCTCTCCCCTTCTATCATTCCTTAGTTTAGCTCGTTGACTTAGTCTAGTATTTAGGCGACCTTAGTCTAGACGCCTCTTACCGTCCCCGTGGATTCGACCCGACTTACCCTATCTACTCTAGTTAGGTTAGCCGGTTATATTATTGACGGTTGGGACGTGACGAATCCCTTACCATCAATTTGGCGCCGTTGCCGGGGACGGTGCTAGTTTAGACTTTGTTTTCCTATTTGCTTGACTTAGTCTTTGTGTTTGTGTTTTCTTTTTTTTCTTTTTTATTACCTTGCTTCTTGTGTGTTTGTGGTTTATTTCTCTCTTGTCTAGTGCCCAAAAAGCACTAGACTTCTCACGTTTGTTCTTAGTCTACAGTTTGTGCTTAGAGGTGGTGATTATCTTCTTCTTGCAACTCAGAGCCGCTTAAACGGACGGTTGCTAGAATGAGTGGTTTCCAACCGGGTATGGACTAAGATTTTCGAGCGAGCATGGGGTTTGATCTAAAATCCACACACTCGGGAGCCGATATGAGCTACCACTCTTCTTCCATGAACCAAGGGTATGACATGACGTCCCCCTACCACTATCAAGCTTCTTGGGGTGACTCTAGTGGGTATGATCTTCAAGGTTATGAAAACGGCTACCAACAAGTGAACGATTACCAATCCTACGAGAATGGTGACTATTACTCGAGTTATGATTGTGAAATCACCATGTTCAATCAAGATTCACCTTATGGAAGCCAATACCCCCAAAACCCACAATATTACCCTTCACCCCAACCACAATATGAACCCCATGACCCACAATACTACCAATCACCCCAATCTTGCTACCAACAATATGATGCCCCACCCCTTGCGCATCATCAAGATTATCAAGGAGCTTTACAAGACCCCAATGACCGCCAAATGCCAAACTTGGAGTTTCATCAATCGATGCTTCAAATGCAACAAGAAATGGCCATCCAATTGCAAAAGAATAAGGAACTCTTGGCCCAAATTCGAAGGGGAAACGAGGCGAGGAATGCTCAACTAAATGCATTAGCGGTTCAAACCGTAATGTCTTTATCCCGAGCATCATATTTAGATGGAGGATGCCCGAACTTCTATTAAATTATACGTTTATTTAGACGAGGCTCTGGGCTGAAATGAAAGCTGATGATTACATTCTCTACATCACCAAGAGGGAACCCGCAGTTTTCAGAATCATGTTCTGCCCCCGCTACCTAGGTGGTAATACTGATAAAGTACTTGTCTATACATGCGCACATACCCTACGCAGACTTTTGAACCGCAGCTCTCACTGCCATAGGACGACTACCTTAAACACTAGGTCGACTCTCGGACCGCAGCCTTCGAGTCTGCTTTTCATTACAAGTGCAGTCGAAACACCACGCATGGTAGAATCCAACACAAGCTATTCGTCCCAGACTCGCATCGTAAACTTTATATAAAAGTCGCCCGTGAACAAGTAATACTTTATTTGGTGACCCTCAATAATTGGTCGAACTCATTTAAAACAGTCAAATCCTCAAATACTTACTTTCAGTGTGACAACGTTACACTTTAATCCTCAAGTGTCACCCGAAACATTATATCCCAAATATCGTATAACATTTTTAAAATAGTAAATCCTTTAAATGAAGTTTTATAAAAATAAAATTTAGGTATTATAAAATATTGTTTTTAAAATTTATAGTTTATGAAAAATATAATTTAAGTCATTTTTAATCGATTTACAAAATTTGATGTAAAATCATTTTTTAAAATATTTATAAATGTCGTGTAAAAATTTCGTAATAAAATAAATTCATTTATTATAGAAAAATGAAATTTATAAATTTGTACCTATATAAAATAATAAGTGAAATTTTATTAAAATAAGATTTTGTAGGTTACTAATCTACTCCATTTTTATAATATATAAACAAAGGTAAAAGTACTAAAGAAAATTAAATACGACCAAAATTACAATTATGCAAAATATAAAGTACATAGAATAAACGTACATAGCAAATAGAAGTAAATAAATAAAATACAATGAAAATGATATAAGTAAATTTTATTAATTTAAGTTCTTTTATTCATTTTCTCAACTTTTCATATAGACAAAAATGTAAATGTGATAAATAAATTAAACAAGTGATAATTAAGTCGAGTTGAATTTAGTCATAAATACGTACATAACATAAATAAAATATCACGTAACATTTTTTTATATACATAAGTAATTTAGTCATACAAATAAGCCTAAATATTTAAATCAGCAATTTATTAAATTACTAACATAATATACTTATATATAAGAAATGTTGTTAAAAGAAAAGTTTGGTTACACTGATAGCTATAATCTTCAATATGCACGTCCTTGCCAGGATGCTCCTGAAATCCTATGAAATGAAACATACGGTATAAAATACCATATAGCACGAGCAGAATAGAAGAGGAGAAATGAGTAATCAAATAACTCATTAGATTAAGAGATGACGGAAAGGTAAGACTGAACTAAGAAGAGGGATGATAACGACGAAAGATGAAGTAAGAGCATAACAGAGGACACTCATTGATGACGACGTGGACAACAAGGATGAGTACGAAAATAGTAGCAGGACTAATCTGACATTGGATGGAACGCACGTAGGAACAGACATGAGTCATAAGACGTAACAACAACAACAACAACAACAACAACAACAACAACAATAAGAACAACAACAACAACAACAACAACAACAACAACAATAACAACAACAACAACAACAATAAGAACAATAACAACAACAATAATAATAATAACAACAACAACAACAATAATAATAATAATAATAATAATAATAATAATAATAATAATAATAAGGGTTATTTCATAACAATAATACCAACTATGGGGGTGCTTCTTATATTAATACAAACTATACGTAATCCCGTTTTAATATGAACTATCCTCTCATTAATCTTTTTTTATAACCAATGCCTTTTTTTACCTGTAAAACCGGTAATTGTGACCTGCTAGATTTTTTGGTGCGCCTCTTCTTCTTCTTCCCCTTTATATTCATCAAATTAAAAGTCACTCTCCATTATCAACCTTCAAAACCCTCATTGATACAATGAGATGTGGTTATTCATCTGGATCCTCCTCTAATTCGTATCCTTCAAATGTCAGATTTTTTTTTGCAAACGTCAGATGCTCTAATTTATTTACCACAATTTCAAAAAATTTAAGAAAAGCAATGGCGAGAGGAGATGTCGAGTTCAACAATGACGAGAGAAGAGTACGTAGTAACGAGAGAGGAAGTGTACCGAGTATGGTGGGAGGGGGACTTTAATTCAAAAAGAAATTAAAAGGAAAAGGAAACCGGCTCATCAGGTAGCCGGTAAATTGTTCTAAAGAGAGATTAATGTGGGGATAGTTCATATTAAAATGAGATTACATATAGTTGGTATTAATATAAGAAGCACCCCCATAGTTGGTATTATTGTTATGAAATAACCCTAATAATAATAATAATAATAATAATAATAATAATAATAATAATAATAATAATAATAATAATAATAATAATAATAATAATAATAATAATAATAATAATAATAATAATAATAATAATAATAATAATAATAAGAGCCAAGAAGGAACATAAAAACGATAGCGTACTGTGAAGGAGAAGAAGGAGGAAGAGTAATGAAAAAGAAGAAGAATACAGTAGCATCAAAACAGTAACGACATCGAACAAAACAAAGAGGAAGAGAAAAAGAAGAAGGAGAAGAATCAGCATAAAAAGAGAAGAAAAGACTGATTAAGAACAACGAACAACACAGAAGCAGCAGCACAAAAGGCGACAGCAGAATAGTGACAGCAGCAACAATAGCGCATCAGCAGAAAGTCGACAATTGAGGAAGAAAAAACGGAAATAAAGAACAACAAAACGCAGCAGCAGGACGGGATAACAAAACAACAGCAGCAAACGAGTAAAAGTGTGACACAACACAGCAACAACAGCAAAAAGGTCGTGAGAAGCAGCAGCAGCAGAGTACGAAACAGCAGCACCAACCGAAACAGAATGAGAAAGACAAATGGAGAAAAGGATGAAAGAAAAGGGGAGAACAAATGAGGAATTTCGAAGACCGACAGGAAAAAAATAACAAACGACCAGCATCAATAGTACAACTAAACGAAGAAGAAGAAGCGGAAGAAGAAACACGCAGCAGCCGCAACAATACATGGATGAAACGAACAGAGGAACGAACAGATAAGAACGGGACAGAAATCAAGTTACCTTATGACGGAACCCGATCGAAGGCATCTGACCAGTAGCGCACGAATCAGCAGCTGGGCACGATGATGGTGATGAATAAAAAGAAGAACGGAGGCAGGGGAACAGAGGGTGGTGACTATAGAAAAGCAAAAAGAATAAATAAGAAGGAAAAGGGAGAGGTTGAACGTGAAACAAAAAGAGGAAAGGAGGAGTAAACAAAGCGGTGGAATACAAAAAGAGAGGCAAAAGGGGAGTGTACAAGTAGTGGGGTGTACGTATAATGAAGCGGTGGAAATTAATATGGGAAGGGGAAAAGAACAATAGTACAAGTGGGATGAATCATTACACTAAAAGATTCGATTTCGAAATACGAATTAAACGGATTTCGTAACGATTAGATGACTGACCCACAATCGGGTTAAAACGAGTTAATAAAATTTAATAAATAATCGGGCCGACAAATAAATTTAATAAAATAAATGTTTCTCGAGATATAAATAATTATTCGAGATGAAAATGAAGTTTATAGAAATAAATAATTAGACGATCAAATAGTATTTCCCCATTAATAATAAATTTTCGACGAAGTGAATTAAATTGATTTTTCGAGAAAAGATAATAAATGTTTCGACGAAACATAAAATAAATGAGTTTCGAGCCAAAAATAGAAATTCGAGCTTAAATGTAATTAAATAAAAAGAATTTAGAATTTAAATCGTCGAAATAGGCTTTCGATAAGAATTAAATTAAATGTATAAAATGAATCGAAACAGAAATAAAAATATGTTTTAAATATAAGAAGAGTTTTCGAGACAAATAGAATTTTAGGAGTTTGAAACGATTAAACGATAAATTCGTTTTATAATAATTTAAAATTTACGAGTTAAATCGTAAACAAAATAAAATACGAACATAACTTCGAATTAATTTAATTTATAAAATCAGGGGTGTTACAATCTTCCCCACTAAAAAGAAGTTTCGTCCTCGAAACTAATAAAAACATAATCATAGAATGGAAAACAAGGTTATATCACTTGAACAAAATGAGAATGCTTAACTCGCATCACAATCTCGGTTAAAAATCTTTTTACAACTTTAAACGTGATATGAAATCGAAATCGAAGATAAAATTTATTTCAAGAAGAGTTGGGCTCAACTACCCAAAGTTAAAATCATTTAAATTAATATAACCGCAAGTTAAACATTATATAAAATAATGATGATAAATAATATTTGTAAACGAACTCGAGGGGGAAGAGTACCCGAATATTTTCAAAACAACAGTAAAACGTTTGATTAAGAAATTCAATAATATTTCATTTTAAGACCAAACGAAAATTTGAGAAATCAAATTTGTAGTTAGTAGATAAAAATCGAATCAGTCGTCAAACCTTTTCAATAACAGATTTAAAGTCTGACGACAATAAAACAAAAATTTAGACGTATGAAGTTTTCGAAACTATTAAATCGTTTTACATAATAATCTTATAAAAAAAATCCAAAATATTTGCAATTATAAAAGTTTTCATAAAATCTCGATCACGCCAAAATCAAAATAAAAACTTTAAATAATTTCGAAATACTTTAAAATAAATTATTAAGACCCTTTTGAAACATGACTAAAATAAAACAAAAACGAAATACAAAGTTTTGAAATTTATAACTCAAAATGTTAAAATTTCATGAAAATCAAAATTTGTAGATTAGTCAAAATTTTCATAACACAAGTTCGGGGAACGATAAACGGATAAATATGATTGACATCAAAGTATTCCTCAAAATAACACCACAACCCGTGATTGTGTAAGATAGCTCTCTTCTTCAAGGGTAACAACAATTTATCCAAGTCAGACCACTCAACTCCAAAGTTCATAGGTTACAACCTTAAACAACGATCAACGATCAAATTCTTAAGAAACACGGGTAATCTATGTAACGACATTGACGAAAACCTTTACTGGTACCACAACACTCAGGCTAACACTTTAAACAATACTCTACGATCCCAAATATTCACGATGCATCCATCAAATAGGCATTAGGTAAGAATCCCAAAGTAATATTATCAGTTATACTTAGTTAGGATCTAGGTTAGGTACTAGGCATCCATCAAAAATGACATATTCTTACTACTCCAAAATATTTTCAACTCTAAGTACTCCAAAATAATCAAAGTAACCTATAACCCAAGGTTTAGTGTCTAAAGTATCATCCTAATTCCATCAAGCAACATCTTGCTATTCAAATTAATCCTCAAGAATTTCTCACTTGCTTAGAAGATAGGGTATACTCACAATCCTCAAATCGGGTAACACTGGGTTCACTGAGACAGAATACGGTCAAACCAAGAATCTCAAGAGGAAAGATGGTAAAGTATGAGAATAGGACATGGATTTATCACAAGGATGAAGACGAGAATATAGAAGAGAAGAATTGGAAAGGCAGAAGCAGGAAGAAAGAATCAAAGATTCAAGAAAATAAAGGCCTAAAAGGAGAAGGGAAAGTTCGGACCTCTAAGGTTCACGAGGGAACCAAAAGGATTACTTCATCTTCTTCTAGAGGAACGAGCACGCAAGGCTTGGGTCGCTCGATCTGGATCTACTGCAATATCATGGAACAGGAATCTACTCTTGATCATCTAACCTGTAGCTTAAGCAAACTGAACCGGAGCTGAAAAGTCACCATCGGCATCTTTCTTGGAGCACCAGTTGTCCACTTGAGTCAGCAGGCGTTGAGAGTTCTAAGCAGGTCTTGTCCCAATCTGGAGCAACATTCTACCAACATCTTGTTCATTCATCTTCTTCTCGATAAAAGAAACAAATATTCAATGCTAGTCATTGAGTTACAAGAACATATAAGCCTAACAGTTAAGTCCTTATTTTGGTTTCTACCCATCTCTCACTAATATTCTTTTAATGTTCAAATCATTTACTGGTATTTTTCCTAGAATCAGGTGTAAGCGTTGGGAGCAACAATGCTCTGATACCAACTGTAATCCCCAAGAAATTCTAACGCAATACAGTGGCGGAAACACTGTAGAGTTGGGATTAAAACACACTGACAAACTATATTTTATTAAAAGAATTGGTAAGTCAATACAGAGGCCTCTTTTTACAAAAAGACTAAAAGTAAAACCTCCAAACGGGTTTATACAAATCCATAAATTACAAGAATGAAGAAAGAGTAGGATCCACGCTACTCGCTAGCTCACACCCAAAACCCAGCAGCAAATACCTGTCATGTTATAAACATAACAGCCACGTCAGTGGGGAGTAACTCGGACGTTCTCCCAGCCATATTATATCATATGGAAAAAATAATAGTATTAGTATATCAAAATATTTAAAACGGAAAACATTAAAAGATATAATAAAAATAAGCTTTCGGAGAAAACTTAAAATATGGGAACAATAAAATCAGAACAAGTTTTCAGAAGAAAACTGGAAATATTTGCCAACCTGCAAACCAAAATGTATCGATAATAATAAAAATATTCAAAATGGCGTTATGGATAGGATTAGTGTAGACGGCTAGACTTTCACTAGGAGAATACTAAAACTAGCTTCGAGAACATAGTTCAAACAAATCAAACTTCGGTCTCTAACTAGGCTACTCAACCATAATAGGACGGCGACTTATAAATGCGTGGCCCTAGTTTAAGATAATATGCACACCCCTCCCGAGCACCATAAATACTCAGTTCAACCCGACGGCGTCTTACACTGCGAGGCACGAGTTTAAGGTCAAAATGTACACACACTCCCGAACACCATATATGCTCGGTTCAACAACCAGTGTGCCCCATAAAGACACATCAGCCTTATAGTTGATGGCAAAAACGTAAACCCCAGAATATATTACTCTAACCCCACACTTGTCCTTATTCCATAACTCCAAAACAAGCCATTATCGATATTGACAATAAATAATCATTATAAATAATATGAAGATAAAAAGGGAATAAACATTTTATATAAAAAGGGAAACATTCTATAAATAGAAACTTACTAATTTTAGAAATTTACTTAAATTAGAGTCTTATAGAAAATACGTAAGTTATTAAAATAAATGAAATGTATAAAAATAGCATTTCTAACGAAATTAACATTTTATTATTATCGTCGTTATCGTAACTTTATTATATTTCTAAATTGCTAACGATTTATAAAACGATATCGAAAGTTGAAAAAAATATTTATAAGCACACAATTTATTAAATAATATTTTTAGCAAATAATAAATAGCTAAAATTAGAAAACCGAAGTTAAAATATTTACTATATACTACTACTCAAACATACGATATAAAATCGAGTAACGTCCTAAAGTTACCTTAATTCGACATCCGAAACGAACACAAACTCGTCCTTGATCAATGCAAGCTCCAAATCGATAGTAATGTCTTTAAGCTCCAAGTTGAAGAATCGTAAGTCTTCTAAGTGCATTCCGAATGTGAATTGAGTTGACAAAACAAGATGAAGAGAAAAGGGTTGGATTCAGGAACCGATAAACCAAACTAACGAGGAATGTTAAAACAAATATGAATGGGTCGGAATGACGAAGAAACTCAAGCTCAAGACAAGGGAGTAATTGAGATGAGCATTAGAGACCAGACGGAAAGAAAATCGGTTAGTTGAAACCATAGACTGGACTTAATGGAGTCGAACACGACGAACAGATCAGTAACCCACAACAACAAAACATCGACCACAACAAACAAGATGAACGACAGCAGGTGAACACGCACCGAAATGAAGAACGAAGGGAGGCTTACTACAGAAGGAACAGAAACTAAGAGCCAAGAAGGAACATAAAAACGATAGCGTACTGTGAAGGAGAAGAAAGAGGAAGAGTAACGAAAAAGAAGAAGAATACAGTAGCATCAAAACAGTAACGACATCAAACAAAACAAAGAGGAAGAGAAAAAGAAGAAGGAGAAGAATCAACATAAAAAGAGAAGAAAAGACTGATTAAGAACAACGAACAGCACAGAAGCAGCAGCACAAAAGGCGACATATTATGTTGATTATTATTGAAGGTTGGGACGTGACGAATCCCTTACCATCAATTTGGCGCCGTTGCCGGGGACGGTGCTAGTTTAGACTTTGTTTTCCTATTTGCTTGACTTAGTCTTTGTGTTTGTGTTTTCTTTTTTTTCTTTTTTGTTACCTTGCTTCTTGTGTGTGTGTGGTTTATTTCTCTCTTGTCTAGTGCCCAAAAAGCACTAGACTTCTCACGTTTGTTCTTAGTCTACAGTTTGTGCTTAGAGGTGGTGATTATCTTCTTCTTGCAACTCAGAACCGCTTAAACGGACGGTTGCTAGGATGAGTGGTTTCCAACCGGGTATGGACTACGATTTTCGGGCAAGCATGGGGTTTGATATTAACTCCACACACATGGAAGCCGATATGAGCTACCACTCTTCTTCTATGAACCAAGGGTATGACATGACGTCCCCCTACCACTATCAAGCTTCTTGGGGTGACTCTAGTGGGTATGAGCCTCAAGGATATGAAAACGGCTACCAACAAGTGAACGATTACCAATCCTACGAGCATGGTGACTATTACTCGAGCTATGATTGTGAACCCACCATGTTCAATCAAGATTCACCGTATGGAAGCCAATACCCCCAAGACCCATAATATTACCCTCCACCCCAACCACAATATGAACCCTATGACCCACAATACTACCAATCACCCCAACCTTGCTACCAACAATATGATGCCCTACCCTTTGGGCATCATCAAGATTATCAAGGAGCCTTACAAGACCCCAATGACCACCAATCGTCAAACTTGGAGTTTCATCAATCGATGCTTCAAATGCAACAACAAATGGCCATCCAATTGCAAAAGAATAAGGAACTCTTGGCCCAAATTCGAAGGGGAAACAAGGCGAGCAATGCTCATTTAAATGCATTATCAGTTCAAACCGTAATGTCTTTATCCCGAGCATCATATTTAGATGGAGGGTGCCCACTTGAGAAAGAGGAGCAATCGAATTACAAAGCCGCCGATGTAGTTCCCTTTGATAGAGAAGTTTGCTTTGAAGAACCTCAATCGTCTACCCAAAATGAGACGAATGAGGAGGTGACTCTTGGTGAAGGCATCGTTGGTGAATAATTGGAGGAGGATAGTGAGTGGGATGGTTTGGTGGAGTTTGTAGAGTTGTTGGGTGAAATTGTGAGCCTCGAGTTGCCCTTGTCCGAGAATGTGGATAAGCATCAAGAGCCCCTAGAAAGTGAGCCAAGCAATGACTTGGAGGAGATTGAAACCGCCGGTAGAAGTTTCGATCCTATCCTACAAGATGATGTGGGGCCGAGTGATGAAGACGGGGAACCACAACTTGAGGCAAGTGTGGGGGTGTGCAACGAAGAAGTGAGGCCAAAACCGCTTTTTGTGCCTTGTTTCTTGGAGATGAAGCTTGCTTGTGATTGGAGGCAATGCTTAGGGAGGAAGAGACCGGTGAAGCTCGTAGGATGGAGAGACCCCGGAGACTACTTTGAAGATGATGTCGGGTCTTGGGATTCCTACTTCTTGCCTCCTCCTTGGAGGCCGTGGAGGTCAGTTAAGCTCGAGCGCTTCTTGGGCCTTCACTACGATGTTGGTAGCGCATTCGACTTGCTCCTCCATGCCTTTGAGGGCTATGGTTGAAGAATGGAGTCCACCATCCTAGGTTTGACGGAGTTCCTAAAAGAACCGTCATGTTGTATATTCCCCTCCTCTCTTCTTTAGAATTCTTGTGCTTGTATTTGTGTTTTTTGTCTCTAGGACTTCCTTTGTTTTTTGTGGGATTCTTGTGATTGATTTGGTATTTTGATGAGCGATGTGAGGGAGTGAATTTGATGTATAGATTGAGTTTATTGTGATAGGTGAAGTGAATGTGACTCCTAGAAAGGAGTGGTTGATGATGGAGTTTGGTTTGCGAGCAAGGAAGTCGGTTTTTGAAGCTTTGATAAGCTTTTGGGCTTGGGGAAGCAAAGAAGACTCATCCCGACCGGGAAGGATGAGGAATCCCGACCGGGAAGGAGCCATCCCGATCGGGATGAAGGTGCTGAAATTCGGATTCACTGGAGTGCGTTCCCGACCGGGACGAGGGCTTCCCGATCGGGAAGGGTTTACCAACCCGATCGGGACCATCCATCCCGACCGGGATGGTCCCCTTTGACTCCACCCATCCATTTTACCCCATCCCGACCTCCCTACTCCTCCTTACTCCTATCATATGACCCGTACATCTCACTTTACACACCGAGATCCACATCAAATCCCACCCCCTACCATTATTACCTCAACCATGCGGTTTTATCAAGCTTGAAGGAGGATGACAACGACGACAACAAGCAAGCGCCTATATTGATCATTGAGACGATGGAGCAAGTAAGTTGCTAACCGGTCGGTACGGCAACTATCCTTTTTTTTCCGTCTTTTATTGCTTGTTTTTCTCTTGTTTGCCCCCTTCCCCTTGAGTCATGGTACCTTGGTGGCCTTTGAGGCCTCGGTAGTTGTTGCTCCCGACTCTCGATGATGTGACTACATCGAGAGTCATTTTAAAATCCAAATTTTACAAGATTTTCACTTTCTTTTTGAGGATTTAGTCGGATTTAGGCGGAATCCGGGCTAGGTGACTTGATTACACCTAGCCCTCCCCTCTCATTTCCTTTTATTTCCTTCTGTTATTTCTTCCACCATCCATATCTTTTTCTTGTCTCGGCCCACGGTGACTTGACTACACCCCGGCCGGACACCTTCTACCCTTTTCTTCACTTTATTTTTGATTTTTAGTTTTATTTTCGTAGTTTCTTTTCCTTTCTTTTGTCTCTCCGCACCCTACGATCAAGCATGAGGACATGGCTCGATTTAAGTGTGGGGGAGCGATATTCTAGCATAGTTAGTTTTATTTTCTTATTTTTTCGAAAAAAATCTTAAAAATCCCTAAAAATTTGAAAAAATTTCTCAAAAATCAAAAAAGATTTTTCTTTTGTGTGTTTTCCTTTTGTGTCATTGTGTCGTATATTTGTTTTGTGTGCGTGTTTTGCCTCCCTTTCCCTTATAGGTTGCTTTGATCGCCGTTAACTTTGGAAGTCTTTCAAGACTCCCGGTAACATCTTATCCCTTTTTCTTCTTTACCTCTTGCGGAGTTTGGAGGAGATTGTGATGTTGTGTGCTCGGGAGGAGCTTTGTAAAGTGTGGTTGATTTGGTGGCTTGTTTGGATGATCGGGGTGGTGTTTGTGTTGTGTATGTGTTCATTTTGTGTTGTTTTTGTTTCGTTGCTTTTACTTCTTTTTCTTTCGTTCTCGTAGAGTCTTTGTTTGTGTGTGTATTCGTGTCTTGTGTGTAAATGGTTTTCAAAAACCCGGTTTAGAGGCTAGTGTGCGAGTGTTTACTTTCCCTTTTTAGTAGTGTAAATCGAGTCTTGGACTTTAGTCTAGTAGAATGACCCTAAATCAATGATTTTGTTGGTCCTTTACCTTGAGTCCACCTAGCTTACTAGGAATTTACTACGGGATTTGCACTTTTGACCATTATGACCACCCACGGTGTGAAAAGGCCTTGGTTACCGAGTCTCGTCCCTTAGGTGACCGTGTTTAGGATTGTTTGATTAGTCCAAGTTCTCCGCTTTTTGTGGGTTTGAAGGGAAAACGCGCTCCCGACTCACCCATTTCCCTACCTTCTACACATATCACACAATAAAGTGCAATTTGTTGATTCTCTCTTTCTTAATTGTCGAGAAATGCCAAAAATGCCAAATCTTGCCAAAAGGGCAAAGAAAAGAAAAAAAAAATGAAAGAAAGAAAAGAATGAAGAAAAAGAAAAGGCACAAAAGCCAAAAAGAAAATAGAAAAGAAGAAAAAGAAATGGCATGGCAAAACAAAGCAAAAACGTCAAAAGGAAAGAAAATGCCAAAAGAAAATCCGTCTCACAAAAAGATATCCTCTCAAAATAAGTCTTTTTCCGACTTTTGCCGTGAAGAGCCTACCAAAGGACCGAGTCCCGAGGAAGGATGATAGCGGCATTAGTTGGTCTTCCCTCATTTTGCATGTTTTCCACCTTTTTACTTGGACTAGTTAGGCGGTCTTGGACACGGGACGACCCTCTCGGCTCACGCTAAAGGGGGCGGGGTCTCACTTACCTACAGTGTCGACTAACACCGTGGTACCTCACTTTTCCACTCCGCCGATCGTCCCGTAGTACGTTTTTAGAATGTTAGGAGGACCTAGGTAAGTTACCAACGTTTTTATTGCTTTATCGTCATACTATTAGGGTTTAGTTCACCTCGGTTTGTATTGCTAGCTTGGGAACGTTGTCACTTACCTCGAGTCCTAAACCGGTGTTTCATTCACCGCTTTTAGAGGGAAGCGGTATTTCTTTTGTTTTGGGTGCAACCGATTATGTGTTGTTTGTATGTTTGTTTGTTTATGTGTTTTGTGTCCGGTTGCATCCACATTTTTGTCGCAAGACTCAACTTGCCTTGCGGAGTGCAGTTTTCCTCTAAGTGCACTCGCGTGAGTTGAAGGGGCGTAGGGTTCGCTAATACCCATTCGGCTAGTTTAGTAGTTAGTGTGTGCTTACTCGAGGGCGAGTAAGGGTTAAGTGTGGGGGAGTTGATAAGTGTCATTGTAGTGCCTATTTCGTAGTGTTTTGGTCCCATTTTCCTTGTAGAATCGCTCCTTAGGAGCGGTTTAGGGCTTCTTATGCTTTCTTTAGTTCGTTTCAGGTTCCCGAGACCGATTTGGAAGAGTTGGAGCGATTCCGACTCGATACATGCGCATTTTGGAGCCAACGAGATAAAGGAACGATGACTCGAGGCCTTGGAATCGACCCCGAGACCTTGGGACCCAATCCCGAGCCTCCGAGACCCGATCCCGAGACCCTAGAATCGGTGAGAAGTCCATGAGAACCAAGGAGGGACCAAAAAGATCATAATGGAGGCCTACAAGGCTCATCCCGTTCGGGATGAGGTGCACAAACAAGGAAGCCACTGACCAGGGCCCATCCCGATCGGGATGGTGACGTCCCGATCGGGATGGTGGCGTCCCGACCGGGACCGACCTCATCCCGACCGGGACCAACCCGTCTCGGCCGGGACGGGCCTGCTGTAGCCCGCACTTGTTTTCTTTCTTCTTCCTTTCATTTGTAACCCTATATATACCCTTCCCTTGTTATGTAAAGCACCATGCACTCTTATATCCTTAAAAACCCTAGACTACTTTAGGTTAGATTAGATTAGATTAGTGTAGATTAGTCGATAATTAGTAGTTCATCGTAGATTAGCTCTTGTATTAAGGAATTCTTGAAGATCTTCACCAAGCTTGACAACCTTGGATGATTATTTTGGGGTTTTCTCTTTTATAGAAGTTCTTATTCTTCCTTCCATCCTCTAGTTTGGTATAATCCTTTTCCCTTTCTCTTAATCTTGTTTATGTTGTTCAAGTTTGAATCTTTAGTTGATTGTTTTGTTATTGTTCATTGTTATCATTAGTTTGTTGATGTTTGTTTTGTTTCTTTGATGATTCCTCTTGTTAGTGTTAATTCTAGATTAGATATGTTAGAGTAGTGTTCTTTCTAGGGTTAGTAAGGTGATTAGGGTTTTAATTAGGTGATTATGGGTTTGTTGGAGATTTTGGTGGAAGATTTGGGTTTCCTCTTGGTTTGATGCACATCACATGTTTGTTGAAATGCTTGATTGACTAGTAGTTGCAAATACTTGTTTTTTCTTGCCTTTCTCTTGTGGGTGATAGTTTTTTTGTGGGTTCGGTTCACTCACTAAGTTGCGAGAGCCCGGTGAGGACGACCCCTAGGTCGGTCTAAGTAGCGAGAGCCCGGATGCAACCTAGGCCACCATAGCGCGCTAGAACCCCGTTTGTCATGTGTGTCGCCGAGATGGGTTCTAAGTGGAACCTCTAGGTGGGTCTAAGTTGCGAGAGCCCGGACCAAGCTAGATCACCCTACTACCTCCTTAGCTCTAGTTCTCCCTTGACCATTCCGTTACCCCTTTGACCCCGACCTAATCCTAGCCCGTTTTCTTATTTGTTTCCCTTAGTCATAGTCTAGCTTTCTCCCCTCCTTATCATCCTAGTTTAGCTCGTTGAATTAGTCTAGTATTAAGGCGACCTTAGTCTAGGCTATACATTACCGTCCCCGTGGATTCGACCCGACTTGCCCTATCTACCATAGTTAGGAATAGCCGGTTTTATTATTGACGGTTGGGACGTGACGAATCCCTATCTAGGCCTATAGTGCGCTAGAACCCCGATTGTGTCGTGTGTATCGCCGAGATGGGTTCTAGGTGGAATCTCTAGGTGGGTCTAAGATGCGAGAGCCCGGACTAACCTAGATCACCCTACTACCTCCTTCACTCTAGTCCTCCCTTGACCATTCCGTTACCCCTTTGACCCCGACCTAATCCTAGCCCGTTCTCCTTTGTTCATCTTCTCCTTAGACTTAGTCTTAGTCTAGCTCTCTCCCCTTCTATCATTCCTTAGTTTAGCTCGTTGACTTAGTCTAGTATTTAGGCGACCTTAGTCTAGACGCCTCTTACCGTCCCCGTGGATTCGACCCGACTTACCCTATCTACTCTAGTTAGGTTAGCCGGTTATATTATTGACGGTTGGGACGTGACGAATCCCTTACCATCAATTTGGCGCCGTTGCCGGGGACGGTGCTAGTTTAGACTTTGTTTTCCTATTTGCTTGACTTAGTCTTTGTGTTTGTGTTTTCTTTTTTTTCTTTTTTATTACCTTGCTTCTTGTGTGTTTGTGGTTTATTTCTCTCTTGTCTAGTGCCCAAAAAGCACTAGACTTCTCACGTTTGTTCTTAGTCTACAGTTTGTGCTTAGAGGTGGTGATTATCTTCTTCTTGCAACTCAGAGCCGCTTAAACGGACGGTTGCTAGAATGAGTGGTTTCCAACCGGGTATGGACTACGATTTTCGAGCGAGCATGGGGTTTGATCTAAAATCCACACACTCGGGAGCCGATATGAGCTACCACTCTTCTTCCATGAACCAAGGGTATGACATGACGTCCCCCTACCACTATCAAGCTTCTTGGGGTGACTCTAGTGGGTATGATCTTCAAGGTTATGAAAACGGCTACCAACAAGTGAACGATTACCAATCCTACGAGAATGGTGACTATTACTCGAGTTATGATTGTGAAATCACCATGTTCAATCAAGATTCACCTTATGGAAGCCAATACCCCCAAAACCCACAATATTACCCTTCACCCCAACCACAATATGAACCCCATGACCCACAATACTACCAATCACCCCAATCTTGCTACCAACAATATGATGCCCCACCCCTTGCGCATCATCAAGATTATCAAGGAGCTTTACAAGACCCCAATGACCGCCAAATGCCAAACTTGGAGTTTCATCAATCGATGCTTCAAATGCAACAAGAAATGGCCATCCAATTGCAAAAGAATAAGGAACTCTTGGCCCAAATTCGAAGGGGAAACGAGGCGAGGAATGCTCAACTAAATGCATTAGCGGTTCAAACCGTAATGTCTTTATCCCGAGCATCATATTTAGATGGAGGATGCCCGAACTTCTATTAAATTATACGTTTATTTAGACGAGGCTCTGGGCTGAAATGAAAGCTGATGATTACATTCTCTACATCACCAAGAGGGAACCCGCAGTTTTCAGAATCATGTTCTGCCCCCGCTACCTAGGTGGTAATACTGATAAAGTACTTGTCTATACATGCGCACATACCCTACGCAGACTTTTGAACCGCAGCTCTCACTGCCATAGGACGACTACCTTAAACACTAGGTCGACTCTCGGACCGCAGCCTTCGAGTCTGCTTTTCATTACAAGTGCAGTCGAAACACCACGCATGGTAGAATCCAACACAAGCTATTCGTCCCAGACTCGCATCGTAAACTTTATATAAAAGTCGCCCGTGAACAAGTAATACTTTATTTGGTGACCCTCAATAATTGGTCGAACTCATTTAAAACAGTCAAATCCTCAAATACTTACTTTCAGTGTGACAACGTTACACTTTAATCCTCAAGTGTCACCCGAAACATTATATCCCAAATATCGTATAACATTTTTAAAATAGTAAATCCTTTAAATGAAGTTTTATAAAAATAAAATTTAGGTATTATAAAATATTGTTTTTAAAATTTATAGTTTATGAAAAATATAATTTAAGTCATTTTTAATCGATTTACAAAATTTGATGTAAAATCATTTTTTAAAATATTTATAAATGTCGTGTAAAAATTTCGTAATAAAATAAATTCATTTATTATAGAAAAATGAAATTTATAAATTTGTACCTATATAAAATAATAAGTGAAATTTTATTAAAATAAGATTTTGTAGGTTACTAATCTACTCCATTTTTATAATATATAAACAAAGGTAAAAGTACTAAAGAAAATTAAATACGACCAAAATTACAATTATGCAAAATATAAAGTACATAGAATAAACGTACATAGCAAATAGAAGTAAATAAATAAAATACAATGAAAATGATATAAGTAAATTTTATTAATTTAAGTTCTTTTATTCATTTTCTCAACTTTTCATATAGACAAAAATGTAAATGTGATAAATAAATTAAACAAGTGATAATTAAGTCGAGTTGAATTTAGTCATAAATACGTACATAACATAAATAAAATATCACGTAACATTTTTTTATATACATAAGTAATTTAGTCATACAAATAAGCCTAAATATTTAAATCAGCAATTTATTAAATTACTAACATAATATACTTATATATAAGAAATGTTGTTAAAAGAAAAGTTTGGTTACACTGATAGCTATAATCTTCAATATGCACGTCCTTGCCAGGATGCTCCTGAAATCCTATGAAATGAAACATACGGTATAAAATACCATATAGCACGAGCAGAATAGAAGAGGAGAAATGAGTAATCAAATAACTCATTAGATTAAGAGATGACGGAAAGGTAAGACTGAACTAAGAAGAGGGATGATAACGACGAAAGATGAAGTAAGAGCATAACAGAGGACACTCATTGATGACGACGTGGACAACAAGGATGAGTACGAAAATAGTAGCAGGACTAATCTGACATTGGATGGAACGCACGTAGGAACAGACATGAGTCATAAGACGTAACAACAACAACAACAACAACAACAACAACAACAACAACAATAAGAACAACAACAACAACAACAACAATAACAACAACAACAACAATAACAACAATAACAACAACAATAATAATAATAACAACAACAATAATAATAATAATAATAATAATAATAATAATAATAATAATAATAATAATAATAATAATAATAAGGGTTATTTCATAACAATAATACCAACTATGGGGGTGCTTCTTATATTAATACAAACTATACGTAATCCCGTTTTAATATAAACTATCCTCTCATTAATCTTTTTTTATAACCAATGCCTTTTTTTACCTGTAAAACCGGTAATTGTGACCTGCTAGATTTTTTGGTGCGCCTCTTCTTCTTCTTCCCCTTTATATTCATCAAATTAAAAGTCACTCTCCATTATCAACCTTCAAAACCCTCATTGATACAATGAGATGTGGTTATTCATCTGGATCCTCCTCTAATTCGTATCCTTCAAATGTCAGATTTTTTTTTGCAAACGTCAGATGCTCTAATTTATTTACCACAATTTCAAAAAATTTAAGAAAAGCAATGGCGAGAGGAGATGTCGAGTTCAACAATGACGAGAGAAGAGTACGTAGTAACGAGAGAGGAAGTGTACCGAGTATGGTGGGAGGGGGACTTTAATTCAAAAAGAAATTAAAAGGAAAAGGAAACCGGCTCATCAGGTAGCCGGTAAATTGTTCTAAAGAGAGATTAATGTGGGGATAGTTCATATTAAAATGAGATTACATATAGTTGGTATTAATATAAGAAGCACCCCCATAGTTGGTATTATTGTTATGAAATAACCCTAATAATAATAATAATAATAATAATAATAATAATAATAATAATAATAATAATAATAATAATAATAATAATAATAATAATAAGAGCCAAGAAGGAACATAAAAATGATAGCGTACTGTGAAGGAGAAGAAGGTGGAAGAGTAATGAAAAAGAAGAAGAATACAGTAGCATCAAAACAGTAACGACATCGAACAAAACAAAGAGGAAGAGAAAAAGAAGAAGGAGAAGAATCAGCATAAAAAGAGAAGAAAAGACTGATTAAGAACAACGAACAACACAGAAGCAGCAGCACAAAAGGCGACAGCAGAATAGTGACAGCAGCAACAATAGCGCATCAGCAGAAAGTCGACAATTGAGGAAGAAAAAACGGAAATAAAGAACAACAAAACGCAGCAGCAGGACGGGATAACAAAACAACAGCAGCAAACGAGTAAAAGTGTGACACAACACAGCAACAACAGCAAAAAGGTCGTGAGAAACAGCAGCAGCAGAGTACGAAACAGCAGCACCAACCGAAACAGAATGAGAAAGACAAATGGAGAAAAGGATGAAAGAAAAGGGGAGAACAAATGAGGAATTTCGAAGACCGACAGGAAAAAAATAACAAACGACCAGCATCAATAGTACAACTAAACGAAGAAGAAGAAGCGGAAGAAGAAACACGCAGCAGCCGCAGCAATACATGGATGAAACGAACAGAGGAACGAACAGATAAGAACGGGACAGAAATCAAGTTACCTTATGACGGAACCCGATCGAAGGCATCTGACCAGTAGCGCACGAATCAGCAGCTGGGCACGATGATGGTGATGAATAAAAAGAAGAACGGAGGCAGGGGAACAGAGGGTGGTGACTATAGAAAAGCAAAAAGAATAAATAAGAAGGAAAAGGGAGAGGTTGAACGTGAAACAAAAAGAGGAAAGGAGGAGTAAACAAAGCGGTGGAATACAAAAAGAGAGGCAAAAGGGGAGTGTACAAGTAGTGGGGTGTACGTATAATGAAGCGGTGGAAATTAATATGGGAAGGGGAAAAGAACAATAGTACAAGTGGGATGAATCATTACACTAAAAGATTCGATTTCGAAATACGAATTAAACGGATTTCGTAACGATTAGATGACTGACCCACAAATCGGGTTAAAACGAGTTAATAAAATTTAATAAATAATCGGGCCGACAAATAAATTTAATAAAATAAATGTTTCTCGAGATATAAATAATTATTCGAGATGAAAATGAAGTTTATAGAAATAAATAATTAGACGATCAAATAGTATTTCCCCATTAATAATAAATTTTCGACGAAGTGAATTAAATTGATTTTTCGAGAAAAGATAATAAATGTTTCGACGAAACATAAAATAAATGAGTTTCGAGCCAAAAATAGAAATTCGAGCTTAAATGTAATTAAATAAAAAGAATTTAGAATTTAAATCGTCGAAATAGGCTTTCGATAAGAATTAAATTAAATGTATAAAATGAATCGAAACAGAAATAAAAATATGTTTTAAATATAAGAAGAGTTTTCGAGACAAATAGAATTTTAGGAGTTTGAAACGATTAAACGATAAATTCGTTTTATAATAATTTAAAATTTATGAGTTAAATCGTAAACAAAATAAAATACGAACATAACTTCGAATTAATTTAATTTATAAAATCAGGGGTGTTACAATCTTCCCCACTAAAAAGAAGTTTCGTCCTCGAAACTAATAAAAACATAATCATAGAATGGAAAATAAGGTTATATCACTTGAACAAAATGAGAATGCTTAACTCGCATCACAATCTCGGTTAAAAATCTTTTTACAACTTTAAACGTGATATGAAATCGAAATCGAAGATAAAATTTATTTCAAGAAGAGTTGGGCTCAGCTACCCAAAGTTAAAATCATTTAAATTAATATAACCGCAAGTTAAACATTATATAAAATAATGATGATAAATAATATTTGTAAACGAACTCGAGGGGGAAGAGTACCCGAATATTTTCAAAACAACAGTAAAACGTTTGATTAAGAAATTCAATAATATTTCATTTTAAGACCAAACGAAAATTTGAGAAATCAAATTTGTAGTTAGTAGATAAAAATCGAATCAGTCGTCAAACCTTTTCAATAACAGATTTAAAGTCTGACGACAATAAAACAAAAATTTAGACGTATGAAGTTTTCGAAACTATTAAATCGTTTTACATAATAATCTTATAAAAAAAATCCAAAATATTTGCAATTATAAAAGTTTTCATAAAATCTCGATCACGCCAAAATCAAAATAAAAACTTTAAATAATTTCGAAATACTTTAAAATAAATTATTAAGACCCTTTTGAAACATGACTAAAATAAAACAAAAACGAAATACAAAGTTTTGAAATTTATAACTCAAAATGTTAAAATTTCATGAAAATCAAAATTTGTAGATTAGTCAAAATTTTCATAACACAAGTTCGGGGAACGATAAACAGATAAATAGAGTCAAAAACAACAACAAATCGAAACAGAAATTTTCGAATCCGATAAAAAAAATCAAGGGATTGGCCGAAGAAGTGGCCGGATTAAGGAGAAGTTAAGGGGAGGACGAAATTGAGAGTCAAACGGAGCTCTCAAGGAATTACAGAAGAAGTTAACCATCTCGAGATTCCCGGAATGACTCCCATGACACGGGTTCCTAATTTCCATCAAGTAACGTTAAGTCCAATATTAGGCACTAGATGATACTACTGGTCACAATCCCTAAAATGTCTTATGTGATTGTCGAATCGTTCAACGACACGATACTAATCCACAAATGCTTTAAATTCTAAACTCATCAATTAAAATTCCCATGGTCATCAAAACACACCCAACTCTTGATCGACAAGTCTCCTAAATTCAAAGCTCATAAGGTTTGAACTCGAGTTATACTCCAAATTTCTCGAGTAAGGAACACTAAAATCCACCAATTTATAATGCTCGGGTACAAATACCCAAAAATTATTTCACCACCATGTTTAAATACATCACAAGTAGACAGAGGTTGGGAAAGGTACAATAAATCCTCAAACGCGATCGAACTTATAGGTAATGGCGCAAACACTCACATCTTCAAACACGTCATTCGACTAAAGTTTCTGAGAATTCCACCAAAGTTCATATCGTATCAGCTAAATCACCAAAATATTAACTCAACGAAGCCACAATTTCGTTGGTCTAACGGTTCTGAACTATAATGCCATCAATATGATTGACATCAAAGTATTCCTCAAAATAACACCACAACCCGTGATTGTGTAAGATAGCTCTCTTCTTCAAGGGTAACAACAATTTATCCAAGTCAGACCACTCAACTCCAAAGTTCATAGGTTACAACCTTAAACAACGATCAACGATCAAATTCTTAAGAAACACGGGTAATCTATGTAACGACATTGACGAAAACCTTTACTGGTACCACAACACTCAGGCTAACACTTTAAACAATACTCTACGATCCCAAATATTCACGATGCATCCATCAAATAGGCATTAGGTAAGAATCCCAAAGTAATATTATCAGTTATACTTAGTTAGGATCTAGGTTAGGTACTAGGCATCCATCAAAAATGACATATTCTTACTACTCCAAAATATTTTCAACTCTAAGTACTCCAAAATAATCAAAGTAACCTATAACCCAAGGTTTAGTGTCTAAAGTATCATCCTAATTCCATCAAGCAACATCTTGCTATTCAAATTAATCCTCAAGAATTTCTCACTTGCTTAGAAGATAGGGTATACTCACAATCCTCAAATCGGGTAACACTGGGTTCACTGAGACAGAATACGGTCAAACCAAGAATCTCAAGAGGAAAGATGGTAAAGTATGAGAATAGGACATGGATTTATCACAAGGATGAAGACGAGAATATAGAAGAGAAGAATTGGAAAGGCAGAAGCAGGAAGAAAGAATCAAAGATTCAAGAAAATAAAGGCCTAAAAGGAGAAGGGAAAGTTCGGACCTCTAAGGTTCACGAGGGAACCAAAAGGATTACTTCATCTTCTTCTAGAGGAACGAGCACGCAAGTCTTGGGTCGCTCGATCTGGATCTACTGCAATATCATGGAACAGGAATCTACTCTTGATCATCTAACCTGTAGCTTAAGCAAACTGAACCGGAGCTGAAAAGTCACCATCGACATCTTTCTTGGAGCACCAGTTGTCCACTTGAGTCAGCAGGCGTTGAGAGTTCTAAGCAGGTCTTGTCCCAATCTGGAGCAACATTCTACCAACATCTTGTTCATTCATCTTCTTCTCGATAAAAGAAACAAATATTCAATGCTATTCATTGAGTTACAAGAACATATAAGCCTAACAGTTAAGTCCTTATTTTGGTTTCTACCCATCTCTCACTAATATTCTTTTAATGTTCAAATCATTTACTGGTATTTTTCCTAGAATCAGGTGTAAGCGTTGGGAGCAACAATGCTCTGATACCAACTGTAATCCCCAAGAAATTCTAACGCAATACAGTGGCGGAAACACTGTAGAGTTGGGATTAAAACACACTGACAAACTATATTTTATTAAAAGAATTGGTAAGTCAATACAGAGGCCTCTTTTTACAAAAGGACTAAAAGTAAAACCTCCAAACGGGTTTATACAAATCCATAAATTACAAGAATGAAGAAAGAGTAGGATCCACGCTACTCGCTAGCTCACACCCAAAACCCAGCAGCAAATACCTGTCATGTTATAAACATAACAGCCACGTCAGTGGGGAGTAACTCAGACGTTCTCCCAGCCATATTATATCATATGGAAAAAATAATAGTATTAGTATATCAAAATATTTAAAACGGAAAACATTAAAAGATATAATAAAAATAAGCTTTCGGAGAAAACTTAAAATATGGGAACAATAAAATCAGAACAAGTTTTCAGAAGAAAACTGGAAATATTTGCCAACCTGCAAACCAAAATGTATCGATAATAATAAAAATATTCAAAATGGCGTTATGGATAGGATTAGTGTAGACGGCTAGACTTTCACTAGGAGAATACTAAAACTAGCTTCGAGAACATAGTTCAAACAAATCAAACTTCGGTCTCTAACTAGGCTACTCAACCATAATAGGACGGCGACTTATAAATGCGTGGCCCTAGTTTAAGATAATATGCACACCCCTCCCGAGCACCATAAATACTCAGTTCAACCCGACGGCGTCTTACACTGCGAGGCACGAGTTTAAGGTCAAAATGTACACACACTCCCGAACACCATATATGCTCGGTTCAACAACCAGTGTGCCCCATAAAGACACATCAGCCTTATAGTTGATGGCAAAAACGTAAACCCCAGAATATATTACTCTAACCCCACACTTGTCCTTATTCCATAACTCCAAAACAAGCCATTATCGATATTGAGAATAAATAATCATTATAAATAATATGAAGATAAAAAGGGAATAAACATTTTATATAAAAAGGGAAACATTCTATAAATAGAAACTTACTAATTTTAGAAATTTACTTAAATTAGAGTCTTATAGAAAATACGTAAGTTATTAAAATAAATGAAATGTATAAAAATAGCATTTCTAACGAAATTAACATTTTATTATTATCGTCGTTATCGTAACTTTATTATATTTCTAAATTGCTAACGATTTATAAAACGATATCGAAAGTTGAAAAAAATATTTATAAGCACACAATTTATTAAATAATATTTTTAGCAAATAATAAATAGCTAAAATTAGAAAACCGAAGTTAAAATATTTACTATATACTACTACTCAAACATACGATATAAAATCGAGTAACGTCCTAAAGTTACCTTAATTCGACATCCGAAACGAACACAAACTCGTCCTTGATCAATGCAAGCTCCAAATCGATAGTAATGTCATTAAGCTCCAAGTTGAAGAATCGTAAGTCTTCTAAGTGCATTCCGAATGTGAATTGAGTTGACAAAACAAGATGAAGAGAAAAGGGTTGGATTCAGGAACCGATAAACCAAACTAACGAGGAATGTTAAAACAAATATGAATGGGTCGGAATGACGAAGAAACTCAAGCTCAAGACAAGGGAGTAATTGAGATGAGCATTAGAGACCAGACGGAAAGAAAATCGGTTAGTTGAAACCATAGACTGGACTTAATGGAGTCGAACACGACGAACAGATCAGTAACCCACAACAACAAAACATCGACCACAACAAACAAGATGAACGACAGCAGGTGAACACGCACCGAAATGAAGAACGAAGGGAGGCTTACTACAGAAGGAACAGAAACTAAGAGCCAAGAAGGAACATAAAAACGATAGCGTACTGTGAAGGAGAAGAAAGAGGAAGAGTAACGAAAAAGAAGAAGAATACAGTAGCATCAAAACAGTAACGACATCGAACAAAACAAAGAGGAAGAGAAAAAGAAGAAGGAGAAGAATCAACATAAAAAGAGAAGAAAAGACTGATTAAGAACAACGAACAGCACAGAAGCAGCAGCACAAAAGGCGACATATTATGTTGATTATTATTGACGGTTGGGACGTGACGAATCCCTTACCATCAATTTGGCGCCGTTGCCGGGGACGGTGCTAGTTTAGACTTTGTTTTCCTATTTGCTTGACTTAGTCTTTGTGTTTGTGTTTTCTTTTTTTTCTTTTTTGTTACCTTGCTTCTTGTGTGTGTGTGGTTTATTTCTCTCTTGTCTAGTGCCCAAAAAGCACTAGACTTCTCACGTTTGTTCTTAGTCTACAGTTTGTGCTTAGAGGTGGTGATTATCTTCTTCTTGCAACTCAGAGCCGCTTAAACGGACGGTTGCTAGGATGAGTGGTTTCCAACCGGGTATGGACTACGATTTTCGGGCAAGCATGGGGTTTGATATTAACTCCACACACATGGAAGCCGATATGAGCTACCACTCTTCTTCTATGAACCAAGGGTATGACATGACGTCCCCCTACCACTATCAAGCTTCATGGGGTGACTCTAGTGGGTATGAGCCTCAAGGATATGAAAACGGCTACCAACAAGTGAACGATTACCAATCCTACGAGCATGGTGACTATTACTCGAGCTATGATTGTGAACCCACCATGTTCAATCAAGATTCACCGTATGGAAGCCAATACCCCCAAGACCCATAATATTACCCTCCACCCCAACCACAATATGAACCCTATGACCCACAATACTACCAATCACCCCAACCTTGCTACCAACAATATGATGCCCTACCCTTTGGGCATCATCAAGATTATCAAGGAGCCTTACAAGACCCCAATGACCACCAATCGTCAAACTTGGAGTTTCATCAATCGATGCTTCAAATGCAACAAGAAATGGCCATCCAATTGCAAAAGAATAAGGAACTCTTGGCCCAAATTCGAAGGGGAAACAAGGCGAGCAATGCTCATTTAAATGCATTATCAGTTCAAACCGTAATGTCTTTATCCCGAGCATCATATTTAGATGGAGGGTGCCCACTTGAGAAAGAGGAGCAATCGAATTACAAAGCCGCCGATGTAGTTCCCTTTGATAGAGAAGTTTGCTTTGAAGAACCTCAATCGTCTACCCAAAATGAGACGAATGAGGAGGTGACTCTTGGTGAAGGCATCGTTGGTGAATAATTGGAGGAGGATAGTGAGTGGGATGGTTTGGTGGAGTTTGTAGAGTTGTTGGGTGAAATTGTGAGCCTCGAGTTGCCCTTGTCCGAGAATGTGGATAAGCATCAAGAGCCCCTAGAAAGTGAGCCAAGCAATGACTTGGAGGAGATTGAAACCGCCGGTAGAAGTTTCGATCCTATCCTACAAGATGATGTGGGGCCGAGTGAAGACGGGGAACCACAACTTGAGGCAAGTGTGGGGGTGTGCAACGAAGAAGTGAGGCCAAAACCGCTTTTTGTGCCTTGTTTCTTGGAGATGAAGCTTGCTTGTGATTGGAGGCAATGCTTAGGGAGGAAGAGACCGGTGAAGCTCGTAGGATGGAGAGACCCCGGAGACTACTTTGAAGATGATGTCGGGTCTTGGGATTCCTACTTCTTGCCTCCTCCTTGGAGGCCGTGGAGGTCAGTTAAGCTCGAGCGCTTCTTGGGCCTTCACTACGATGTTGGTAGCGCGTTCGACTTGCTCCTCCATGCCCTTGAGGGCTATGGTTGAAGAATGGAGTCCACCATCCTAGGTTTGACGGAGTTCCTAAAAGAACCGTCATGTTGTATATTCCCCTCCTCTCTTCTTTAGAATTCTTGTGCTTGTATTTGTGTTTTTTGTCTCTAGGACTTCCTTTGTTTTTTGTGGGATTCTTGTGATTGATTTGGTATTTTGATGAGCGATGTGAGGGAGTGAATTTGATGTATAGATTGAGTTTATTGTGATAGGTGAAGTGAATGTGACTCCTAGAAAGGAGTGGTTGATGATAGAGTTTGGTTTGCGAGCAAGGAAGTCGGTTTTTGAAGCTTTGATAAGCTTTTGGGCTTAGGGAAGCAAAGAAGACTCATCCCGACCGGGAAGGATGAGGAATCCCGACCGGGAAGGAGCCATCCCGATCGGGATGAAGGTGCTGAAATTCGGATTCACTGGAGTGCGTTCCCGACCGGGACGAGGGCTTCCCGATCGGGAAGGGTTTACCAACCCGATCGGGACCATCCATCCCGACCGGGATGGTCCCCTTTGACTCCACCCATCCATTTTACCCCATCCCGACCTCCCTACTCCTCCTTACTCCTATCATATGACCCGTACATCTCACTTTACACACCGAGATCCACATCAAATCCCACCCCCTACCATTATTACCCCAACCATGCGGTTTTATCAAGCTTGAAGGAGGATGACAACGACGACAACAAGCAAGCGCCTATATTGATCATTGAGACGATGGAGCAAGTAAGTTGCTAACCGGTCGGTACGGCGACTATCCTTTTTTTTCCGTCTTTTATTGCTTGTTTTTCTCTTGTTTGCCCCCTTCCCCTTGAGTCATGGTACCTTGGTGGCCTTTGAGGCCTCGGTAGTTGTTGCTCCCGACTCTCGATGATGTGACTACATCGAGAGTCATTTTAAAATCCAAATTTTACAATATTTTCACTTTCTTTTTGAGGATTTAGTCGGATTTAGGCGGAATCCGGGCTAGGTGACTTGATTACACCTAGCCCTCCCCTCTCATTTCCTTTTATTTCCTTCTGTTATTTCTTCCCCCATCCATATCTTTTTCTTGTCTCGGCCCACGGTGACTTGACTACACCCCGGCCGGACACCTTCTACCCTTTTCTTCACTTTATTTTTGATTTTTAGTTTTATTTTCGTAGTTTCTTTTCCTTTCTTTTGTCTCTCCGCACCCTACGATCAAGCATGAGGACATGGCTCGATTTAAGTGTGGGGGAGCGATATTCTAGCATAGTTAGTTTTATTTTCTTATTTTTTCGAAAAAAATCTTAAAAATCCCTAAAAATTTGAAAAAATTTCTCAAAAATCAAAAAAGATTTTTCTTTTGCGTGTTTTCCTTTTGTGTCATTGTGTCGTATATTTGTTTTGTGTGCGTGTTTTGCCTCCCTTTCCCTTATAGGTTGCTTTGATCGCCGTTAACTTTGGAAGGCTTTCAAGACTCCCGGTAACATCTTATCCCTTTTTCTTCTTTACCTCTTGCGGAGTTTGGAGGAGATTGTGATGTTGTGTGCTCGGGAAGAACTTTGTAAAGTGTGGTTGATTTGGTGGCTTGTTTGGATGATCGGGGTGGTGTTTGTGTTGTGTATGTGTTCATTTTGTGTTGTTTTTGTTTTGTTGCTTTTACTTCTTTTTCTTTCGTTCTCGTAGAGTCTTTGTTTGTGTGTGTATTCGTGTCTTGTGTGTAAATGGTTTTCGAAAACCCGGTTTAGAGGCTAGTGTGCGAGTGTTTACTTTCCCTTTTTAGTAGTGTAAATCGAGTCTTGGACTTTAGTCTAGTAGAATGACCCTAAATCAATGATTTCGTTGGTCCTTTACCTTGAGTCCACCTAGCTTACTAGGAATTTACTACGGGATTTGCACTTTTGACCATTATGACCACCCACGGTGTGAAAAGGCCTTGGTTACCGAGTCTCGTCCCTTAGGTGACCGTGTTTAGGATTGTTTGATTAGTCCAAGTTCTCCGCTTTTTGTGGGTTTGAAGGGAAAACGCGCTCCCGACTCACCCATTTTCCTACCTTCTACACATATCACACAATAAAGTGCAATTTGTTGATTCTCTCTTTCTTAATTGTCGAGAAATGCCAAAAATGCCAAATCTTGCCAAAAGGGCAAAGAAAAGAAAAAAAAAATGAAAGAATGAAAAGAATGAAGAAAAAGAAAAGGCACAAAAGCCAAAAAGAAAATAGAAAAGAAGAAAAAGAAATGGCATGGCAAAACAAAGCAAAAACGTCAAAAGGAAAGAAAATGCCAAAAGAAAATCCGTCTCACAAAACGATATCCTCTCAAAATAAGTCTTTTTCCGACTTTTGCCGTGAAGAGCCTACCAAAGGACCGAGTCCCGAGGAAGGATGATAGCGGCATTAGTTGGTCTTCCCTCATTTTGCATGTTTTCCACCTTTTTACTTGGACTAGTTAGGCGGTCTTGGACACGGGACGACCCTCTCGGCTCACGCTAAAGGGGGCGGGGTCTCACTTACCTACAGTGTCGACTAACACCGTGGTACCTCACTTTTCCACTCCGCCGATCGTCCCGTAGTACGTTTTTAGAATGTTAGGAGGACCTAGGTAAGTTACCAACGTTTTTATTGCTTTATCGTCATACTATTAGGGTTTAGTTCACCTCGGTTTGTATTGCTAGCTTGGGAACGTTGTCACTTACCTCGAGTCCTAAACCGGTGTTTCATTCACCGCTTTTAGAGGGAAGCGGTATTTCTTTTGTTTTGGGTGCAACCGATTATGTGTTGTTTGTATGTTTGTTTGTTTATGTGTTTTGTGTCCGGTTGCATCCACATTTTTGTCGCAAGACTCAACTTGCCTTGCGGAGTGCAGTTTTCCTCTAAGACCACTCGCGTGAGTTGAAGGGGCGTAGGGTGCGCTAATACCCATTCGGCTAGTTTAGTAGTTAGTGTGTGCTTACTCGAGGGCGAGTAAGGGTTAAGTGTGGGGGAGTTGATAAGTGTCATTGTAGTGCCTATTTCGTAGTGTTTTGGTCCCATTTTCCTTGTAGAATCGCTCCTTAGGAGCGGTTTAGGGCTTCTTATGCTTTCTTTAGTTCGTTTCAGGTTCCCGAGACCGATTTGGAAGAGTTGGAGCGATTCCGACTCGATGCATGCGCATTTTGGAGCCAACGAGATAAAGGAACGATGACTCGAGGCCTTGGAATCGACCCCGAGACCTTGGGACCCAATCCCGAGCCTCCGAGACCCGATCCCGAGACCCTAGAATCGGTGAGAAGTCCATGAGAACCAAGGAGGGACCAAAAAGATCATAATGGAGGCCTACAAGGCTCATCCCGTTCGGGATGAGGTGCACAAACAAGGAAGCCACTGACCAGGGCCCATCCCGATCGGGATGGTGACGTCCCGATCGGGATGGTGGCGTCCCGACCGGGACCGACCTCGTCCCGACCGGGACCAACCCGTCTCGGCCGGGACGGGCCTGCTGTAGCCCGCACTTGTTTTCTTTCTTCTTCCTTTCATTTGTAACCCTATATATACCCTTCCCTTGTTATGTAAAGCACCATGCACTCTTATATCCTTAAAAACCCTAGACTACTTTAGGTTAGATTAGATTAGATTAGTGTAGATTAGTCGATAATTAGTAGTTAATCGTAGATTAGCTCTTGTATTAAGGAATTCTTGAAGATCTTCACCAAGCTTGACAACCTTGGATGATTATTTTGGGGTTTTCTCTTTTATAGAAGTTCTTATTCTTCCTTCCATCCTCTAGTTTGGTATAATCCTTTTCCCTTTCTCTTAATCTTGTTTATGTTGTTCAAGTTTGAATCTTTAGTTGATTGTTTTGTTATTGTTCATTGTTATCATTAGTTTGTTGATGTTTGTTTTGTTTCTTTGATGATTCCTCTTGTTAGTGTTAATTCTAGATTAGATATGTTAGAGTAGTGTTCTTTCTAGGGTTAGTAAGGTGATTAGGGTTTTAATTAGGTGATTATGGGTTTGTTGGAGATTTTGGTGGAAGATTTGGGTTTTCTCTTGGTTTGATGCACATCACATGTTTGTTGAAATGCTTGATTGACTAGTAGTTGCAAATACTTGTTTTTTCTTGCCTTTCTCTTGTGGGTGATAGTTTTTTTGTGGGTTCGGTTCACTCACTAAGTTGCGAGAGCCCGGTGAGGACGGCCCCTAGGTCGGTCTAAGTAGCGAGAGCCCGGATGCAACCTAGGCCACCATAGCGCGCTAGAACCCCGTTTGTCATGTGTGTCGCCGAGATGGGTTCTAGGTGGAACCTCTAGGTGGGTCTAAGTTGCGAGAGCCCGGACCAAGCTAGATCACCCTACTACCTCCTTAGCTCTAGTTCTCCCTTGACCATTCCGTTACCCCTTTGACCCCGACCTAATCCTAGCCCGTTTTCTTATTTGTTTCCCTTAGTCATAGTCTAGCTTTCTCCCCTCCTTATCATCCTAGTTTAGCTCGTTGAATTAGTCTAGTATTTAGGCGACCTTAGTCTAGGCTATACATTACCGTCCCCGTGGATTCGACCCTACTTGCCCTATCTACCATAGTTAGGAATAGCCGGTTTTATTATTGACGGTTGGGACGTGACGAATCCCTATCTAGGCCTATAGTGCGCTAGAACCCCGATTGTGTCGTGTGTATCGCCGAGATGGGTTCTAGGTGGAATCTCTAGGTGGGTCTAAGATGCGAGAGCCCGGACTAACCTAGATCACCCTACTACCTCCTTCACTCTAGTCCTCCCTTGACCATTCCGTTACCCCTTTGACCCCGACCTAATCCTAGCCTGTTCTCCTTTGTTCATCTTCTCCTTAGACTTAGTCTTAGTCTAGCTCTCTCCCCTTCTATCATTCCTTAGTTTAGCTCGTTGACTTAGTCTAGTATTTAGGCGACCTTAGTCTAGACGCCTCTTACCGTCCCCGTGGATTCGACCCGACTTACCCTATCTACTCTAGTTAGGTTAGCCGGTTATATTATTGACGGTTGGGACGTGACGAATCCCTTACCATCAATTTGGCGCCGTTGCCGGGGACGGTGCTAGTTTAGACTTTGTTTTCCTATTTGCTTGACTTAGTCTTTGTGTTTGTGTTTTCTTTTTTTTCTTTTTTATTACCTTGCTTCTTGTGTGTGTGTGGTTTATTTCTCTCTTGTCTAGTGCCCAAAAAGCACTAGACTTCTCACGTTTGTTCTTAGTCTACAGTTTGTGCTTAGAGGTGGTGATTATCTTCTTCTTGCAACTCAGAGCCGCTTAAACGGACGGTTGCTAGAATGAGTGGTTTCCAACCGGGTATGGACTACGATTTTCGAGCGAGCATGGGGTTTGATCTAAAATCCACACACTCGGGAGCCGATATGAGCTACCACTCTTCTTCCATGAACCAAGGGTATGACATGACGTCCCCCTACCACTATCAAGCTTCTTGGGGTGACTCTAGTGGGTATGATCTTCAAGGTTATGAAAACGGCTACCAACAAGTGAACGATTACCAATCCTACGAGAATGGTGACTATTACTCGAGTTATGATTGTGAAATCACCATGTTCAATCAAGATTCACCTTATGGAAGCCAATACCCCCAAAACCCACAATATTACCCTTCACCCCAACCACAATATGAACCCCATGACCCACAATACTACCAATCACCCCAACCTTGCTACCAACAATATGATGCCCCACCCCTTGGGCATCATCAAGATTATCAAGGAGCTTTACAAGACCCCAATGACCGCCAAATGCCAAACTTGGAGTTTCATCAATCAATGCTTCAAATGCAACAAGAAATGGCCATCCAATTGCAAAAGAATAAGGAACTCTTGGCCCAAATTCGAAGGGGAAACGAGGCGAGGAATGCTCAACTAAATGCATTAGCGGTTCAAACCGTAATGTCTTTATCCCGAGCATCATATTTAGATGGAGGATGCCCACTTGAGAGAGAGGAGCAACCTAATTACGAAGCCGCCGATGTAGTTCCCTTTGAAAAAGAGATTTGCTTTGAAGAACCTCAATCGTCTACCCAAAAGGAGACGAATGAGGAGATAACTCTTGGTGAAGGCATCGTTGGTGAAGAATTGGAGGAGGATAGTGAGTGGGATAGTTTGGTGGAGTTTGTAGAGTTGTTGGGTGAGATTGTTAGCCTCGAGTTGCCCTTGTGCGATAATTTGGACAAGCATCAAGAGCCCCTTGCTAGTACACCGAGAGATGACTTGGAAGAGATTGAAACCGCCGGTAGAAGTTTCGATCCTCTCCTCCAAGATGATGTGGGGCCGAGTGATGAAGATGGGGAACCGCAACTTGAGGAAGTGTGGGGGTGTGCATCGAGGAAGTGAGGCCAAAACCGCTTTTTGTGCCTTGTTTCTTGGAGATGAAGCTTGCTAATGATTGGAGGCAATGCTTAGGGAGGAAGAGATCGGTAAAGCTCGTAGGATGGATAGACCCCGGAAACAACTTTGAAGATGATTTTGGGTCTTGGGAATCCTACTTCTTGCCTCCTCCTTGGAGGCCGTGGAGGTCGGTTAAGCTCGAGCGCTTCTTGGGCCTCCACTATGATGTCGGTAGCGCGTTCGACTTGCTCCTCCATGCCCTTGAGGGCTATGGTTGAAAAATGGAGTCCACCATCCTAGGTTTGACGGAGTTCCTAAAAGAACCGTCATGTTGTATATTCCCCTCCTCTCTTCTTTAGAATTCTTGTGCTTGTATTTGTGATTTTTGTTTCTTGGATTTGCTAATTTTGTGGGATTCTTGTAATTGTTTTTGGTATTTTGATGAGCGAAGTGAGGGAGTGAATTTGATGTGTACTTTGAGTTTATTATGATAGGTGAAGTGAAGGTGACTCCTATCAAAAGGAGTAGTTGATGATGGAGTTTGGTTTGCGAGCGAGGAAGTCGATTTTTGAAGCTTATGATAAGCTTTTGGGCTTGGGGAAGCAAAGAAGACTCATCCCGACCGGAACGAGGGCTTCTCGACCAGGAAGGATGAGGAATCCCGACCGGGAAGGAGCCATCCCGATCGGGATGAAGGTGCAGAAGATCGGACTCACTGGAGTGTGTTCCCGACCGGGACGAGAGCTTCCCGATCGGGAAGGGTTTATCAACCCGATCGGGACCATCCATCCCGACCGGGATGGTCCCCTTTGACTCCACCAATCCGTTTTACCCCCTCCTAACCTCCCTACTCCTCCTTACTCCTATCATATGACCCGTACACCTCTTTTTACACACCGAGATCCACATCAAATCCCACCCCCTACCATTACTACCCCAACCATGCGGTTTTATCAAGCTTGAAGGAGGATGACAACGAAGACAACAAGCAAGCGCCTATATTGATCATTGAGACGATGGAGCAAGTGAGTTGCTAACCGGTCGGTACGGCAACTATCCTTTTTTTTCCGTCTTTTATTGCTTGTTTTTCTCTTGTTTGCCCCCTTCCCCTTGAGTCATGGTACCTTGGTGGCCTTCGAGGCGTCGGTAGTTGTTGCTCCTGACTCTCGATGATGTGACTACATCGAGAGTCATTTCAAAATCCAAATTTTACAAGATTTTCACTTTCTTTTTGAGGATTTAGTCGGATTTAGGCGGAATCCGAGCTAGGTGACTTGATTACACCTAGCCCTCCCCTCCCATTTCCTTTTATTTCCTTCTTTTATCTCTTCCCCCATCCATATCTTCTTCTTGTCTCGGCCCATGGTGACTTGACTACACCCCGGCCGGACACCTTCTACCTTTTCTTCACTTTATTCTTTAATTTTTAGTTTTATTTCCGTAGTTTCTTTTTCTTTCTCTTTTGTCTCTCCCCACACTACGATTGAGCATATGAGGACATTGCTCGATTTAAGTGTGGGGGAGCGATATTCTATCGTAGTTAGTTTTATTTTTTCCTTTTTTCTAAAAAAAAAAACCTTTAAAAATCCTAAAAATTTGAAAAATTTTCACAAAAATCAAAAAGATTTTCTCTTTTGCGTTTTCTTTTTGTGTCTATTATGTCGTATATTTGTTTGTATGCGTGTTTTGCCTCCCCTTGTCCTTATAGGTTGCTTTAATCGCCAATGACTTTGGAAAGCTCTAAAAACATCCGGTAACTACTTCTTACCCTCTTTCCCTCTTTATTCCTCGTGATGTTTGGAGAAGGTTGTGTTGAGGTGTGCTCGGGTGGAGCTTGTACATTCTTGTGGTGGAGATGATGACTTGTATGGATTATCGGGGTGGTGTTTGTTATGTGTTTGTTTTGTTTTGTTTTGTTTTTGTTGCCTTTGTTTCTTTTTCTTCTCGTTTTCGTCACGTCTTTATTTTGTGTTGTGTTGTGTTGTGTGTAAACCGTTTTTGAAAACCCGGTTTAGAGGCTAGTGTGTGAGTGTCTATTTTCCCTTCCTAGTAGTGTAAATCGAGTCGTGGACTTTAATCTAGTAGAATGACCCTAAATCAATGAGTTCGTTGGTCCTTTACCTTGAGTCCACCTAGCTTACTAGGAATTTACTACGGGATTTGCACTTTTGACCATTATGACCACCCACGGTGTGAATAGGCCTTGGTTACCGAGTCTCGTCCCTTAGGTGACCGTGTCTAAGGTTGTTTGATTAGTCCAAGTTCTTCACTTTTTGTGGGTTTGAAGGGAAGGCGCCGTCCCGACTCACCCATTACCCTACCTCTTACACATACCCTCACAAATAAAATGCAAATTATTGATTCTCTCTTTCTTGAGTGTCGAGAAATCCCAAAAATGCCAAATCTTGCCAAAAGGGCAAAGAAAAGAAAAGAAAAAGAAAGAAAAAAAATGAAAGAAAGAAAAGAATGAAGAAAAAAAGAAAAGGCACAAAAGCCAAAAAGAAAATAGAAAAGAAGAAAAAGAATAACATGGCAAAACAAAGCGAAAATGCAAAAGATCAAAGAAAATGCCAAAAGAAAACCCGTCTCACAAAAAGAAATCTCCACAAAAATAAGTCTTTTTCCGACTTTTGCCGTGAAGAGCCTACCAAAGGACCGAGTCCCGTGGAAGGATGATAGCGGCATTAGTCGGTCTTCCCTCATTTTGCATGTTTTTCCACCTTTTTACTTGGACTAGTTAGGCGGTCTTGGACACGGGACGACCCTCTTGGCTCACGCTAAAGGGGGCGGGGTCTCACTTACCTACAGTGTCGACTAACACCGTGGTTCCTCACTTTTCCACTCCGCCGATCGTCCCGTAGTACGTTTTTAGAAAGTTAGGAGGACCTAGGTAAGTTACCAACATTTTTATTGCTTTATCGTCATACTATTAGGGTTTAGTTCACCTCGGTTTGTATTGCTAGCTTGGGAACGTTGTCACTTACCTCGAGTCCTAAACCGGTGTTTCATTCACCGCTTTTAGAGGGAAGCGGTATTTCTTTTGTTTTGGGTGCAACCGATTAGGTGTTTGTTTGTGTGTTTGTTTGTTTTTGTGTTTGTGTCCGGTTGCATCCACAGTTTTGTCGCAAGACCCAACTTGCCTTGCGGAGTGCACTTGTCCTCTAATTGCACTCGCATGAGTTGAAGGGGCGTAGGGTGCGCTAATACCCACTCGGATAGTTTAGTAGTAGTATGTGCTTACTCGAGGGCGAGTAAGGGTTAAGAGTGGGGGATTGATAAGTGTCATTTGTAGTGCCTATTTCGTAGTGTTTTGGTCCCATTTTCCTTGTAGAATCGCTCCTTGGGAGCGGTTTAGGGGCTTCTTATGCTTCCTTTAGTTCGTTTCAGGTTCCCGAGACCGATTTGGAAGAGTTGGAGCGATTCCGACTCGATACATGCGCATTTTGGAGCCAACGAGATAAAGGAACGATGACTCGAGGCCTTGGAATCGACCCCGAGACCTTGGGACCCAATCCCGAGCCTCCGAGACCCGATCCCGAGACCCGAGAATCGGTGAGAAGTCCATGAGAACCAAGGAGGGACAAAAAAGATCATAATGGAGGCCTACAAGGCTCATCCCGTTCGGGATAAGCTCATCCCGTTCAGGATGAGGTGCACAAACAAGGAAGCCACTGACCAGGGCCCATCCCGATCGGGATGGTGGCATCCCGACCGGGACCACCTCATCCCGGCCTGGATAGGCTACAGCTCACCCGCGCTTGCTTTGTTTCGTCTCCCTGCCATTTGTAACCCTATATATACCCCCTCTTGTATTAAGACACCATCTTATGATATATCCTTAATACCCTAGACTACTTTAGGTTAGATTAGATTAGATTAGTGTAGATTAGTCGATAATTAGTAGTTAATCATAGATTAGTACTTGTATTAAGGGAATTCTTCAAGATCTTCTCCAAGCTTGACAAACTTGGATGTTTGTTTTGGGTTTTCTTCATTAATGCAAGTTTTGTTCTTTCTCCTTCACTAGTTTGGTATAATCCTTTCCTTTTCCCTCCTAATCTTTATTTATGTTATTCAAGTTTTAATCTTTGATTGTTGTTTATTGTTTTCATTAGTTTGTGATGTTTGTTTTGTTTCTTTGATGATTCTCCTTGTTAGTGTTAATTCTAGATTAGATATGTTAGAGTAGTGTTCTTGCTAGGGTTAGTAAGGTGATTAGGGTGTTAATTGGGTGATTAAGGGTTTGTTGGAGATGTTGGAGGAAGATTTGGGTTTCCTCTTGTTTGATGCACATCACATGTTTGTTGAATTGCTTGAATGACTAAGTATGTACGAATGCTTGTTTTTCTTGCCTTTCTTGTGTGGGTGTTAGTTTGTTGTGGGTTCGTTCCCCTCACTAAGTTGCGAGAGCCCGGTGAGGACGACCCCTAGGTCGGTCTAAGTCGCGAGAGCCCGGATTCGACCTAGGCCTATAGTGCGCTTGAACCCCGATTGTGTCGTGTGTATCGCCGAGATGGGTTCTAGGTGGAATCTCTAGGTGGGTCTAAGATGCGAGAGCCCGGACTAACCTAGATCACCCTACTACCTCCTTCACTCTAGTCCTCCCTTGACCATTCTGTTACCCCTTTGACCCCGACCTAATCCTAGCCCGTTCTCCTTTGTTTATCTTCTCCTTAGACTTAGTCTTAGTCTAGCTCTCTCCCCTTCTATCATTCCTTAGTTTAGCTCGTTGACTTAGTCTAGTATTTAGGCGACCTTAGTCTAGACGCCTCTTACCGTCCCCGTGGATTCGACCCGACTTACCTTATCTACTCTAGTTAGGTTAGCCGGTTATATTATTGACGGTTGGGACGTGACGAATCCCTTACCATCATTAACCATCTCGAGATTCCCGGAACGACTCCCATGACACGGGTTCCTTATTTCCATCAAGTAACGTTAAGTCCAATATTAGGCACTAGATGATACTACTGGTCACAATCCCTAAAATGTCTTATGTGATTGTCGAATCGTTCAACGACACGATACTAGTCCACAAATGCTTTAAATTCTAAACTCATCAATTAAAGTTCCAATGGTCATAAAAACACACCCAACTCTTGATCGACAAGTCTCCTAAATTCAAAGCTCATAAGGTTTGAACTCGAGTTATACTCCAAATTTCTCGAGTAAGGAACACTAAAATCCACCAATTTATAATGCTCGGGTACAAATCCCAAAAATTATTTCACCACCGTGTTTAAATACATCACAAGTAGACAGAGGTTGGGAAAGGTACAATAAATCCTCAAACGCGATCGAACTTATAGGTAATGGCGCAAACACTCACATCTTCAAACACGTCATTCGACTAAAGTTTCTGAGAATTCCACCAAAGTTCATATCGTATCAGCTAAATCACCAAAATATTAACTCAACGAAGCCACAATTCCGTTGGTCTAACGGTTCTGAACTATAATGCCATCAATATGATTGACATCAAAGTATTCCTCAAAATAACATCACAAACCGTGATTGTGTAAGATAGCTCTCTTCTTCAAGGGTAACAACAATTTATCCAAGTCAGACCACTCAACTCCAAAGTTCATAGGTTACAACCTTAAACAACGATCAAATTCTTAAGAAACACGGGTAATCTATGTCAACCAAAATTTCTAACGACATTGACGAAAACCTTTACTGGTACCACAACACTCAGGCTAACACTTTAAACAATACTCTACGATCCCAAATATTCACGATGAATCCATCAAATAGGCATTAGGTAAGAATCCCAAAGTAATATTATCAGTTATACTTAGTTAGGATCTAGGTTAGGTACTAGGCATCCATCAAAAATGACATATTCTTACTACTCCAAAATATTTTCAACTCTAAGTACTCCAAAATAATCAAAGTAACCTATAACCCAAGGTTTAGTGTCTAAAGTATCATCCTAATTCCATCAAGCAACATCTTGCTATTCAAATTAATCCTCAAGAATTTCTCACTTGCTTAGAAGATAGGGTATACTCACAATCCTCAAATCGGGTAACACTGGGTTCACTGAGACAGAATACGGTCAAACCAAGAATCTCAAGAGGAAAGATGGTAAAGTATGAGAATAGGACATGGATTTATCACAAGGATGAAGACGAGAATATAGAAGAGAAGAATTGGAAAGGCAGAAGCAGGAAGAAAGAATCAAAGATTCAAGAAAATAAAGGCCTAAAAGGAGAAGGGAAAGTTCGGACCTCTAAGGTTCACGAGGGAACCAAAAGGATTACTTCATCTTCTTCTAGAGGAACGAGCACGCAAGTCTTGGGTCGCTCGATCTGGATCTACTGCAATATCATGGAACAAGAATCTACTCTTGATCATCTAACCTGTAGCTTAAGCAAACTGAACCGGAGCTGAAAAGTCACCATCGGCATCTTTCTTGGAGCACCAGTTGTCCACTTGAGTCAGCAGGCGTTGAGAGTTCTAAGCAGGTCTTGTCCCAATCTGGAGCAACATTCTACCAACATCTTGTTCATTCATCTTCTTCTCAATAAAAGAAACAAATATTCAATGCTAGTCATTGAGTTACAAGAACATATAAGCCTAACAGTTAAGTCCTTATTTTGGTTTCTACCCATCTCTCACTAATATTATTTTAATGTTCAAATCATTTACTGGTATTTTTCCTAGAATCAGGTGTAAGCGTTGGGAGCAACAATGCTCTGATACCAACTATAATCCCCAAGAAATTCTAACGCAATACAGTGGCGGAAACACTATAGAGTTGGGATTAAAACACATTGACAAACTATATCTTATTAAAAGAAATGGTAAGTCAATACAGAGGCCTTTTTTTACAAAAGGACTAAAAGTAAAACCTCCAAACGGGTTTATACAAATCCATAAATTACAAGAATGAAGAAAGAGTAAGATCCACGCTACTCGCTAGCTCACACCCAAAACCCAGCAGCAAATACCTGTCATGTTATAAACATAACAGCCACGTCAGTGGGGAGTAACTCGGACGTTCTCCCAGCCATATTATATCATATGGAAAAAATAATAGTATTAGTATATCAAAATATTTAAAAAGGAAAACATTAAAAGATATAATAAAAATAAGCTTTCGGAGAAAACTTAAAATATGGGAACTGGAAATATTTGCCAACCTGCAAACCAAAATGTATCGATGATAATAATAAAAATATTCAAAATGGCGTTATGGATAGGATTAGTGTAGACGGCTAGACTTTCACTAGGACAATACTAAAACTAGCTTCGAGAACATAGTTCAAACAAATCAAACTTCGGTCTCTAACTAGGCTACTCAACCATAATAGGACGGCGACTTATAAATGCGTGGCCCTAGTTTAAGATAATATGCACACCCCTCCCGAGCACCATAAATACTCAGTTCAATCCGACGACGTCTTACACTGCGAGGCACGAGTTTAAGGTCAAAATGTACACACACTCCCGAACACCATATATGCTCGGTTCAACAACAGTGTGCCCTATAAAGACACACCAGCCTTATAGTTGATGGCAAAAACGTAAACCCCAGAATATATTACTCTAACCCCACACTTGTCCTTATTCCATAACTCCAAAACAAGCCATTATCGATATTGAGAATAAATAATCATTATAAATAATATGAAGATAAAAAAGGGAATAAACATTTTATATAAAAAGGGAAACTTTCTATAAATAGAAACTTACTAATTTTAGAAATTTACTTAAATTAGAGTCTTATAGAAAATACGTAAGTTATTAAAATAAATGAAATGTATAAAAATAGCATTTCTAACGAAATTAACATTTTATTATTATCGTCGTTATCGTAACTTTATTATATTTCTAAATTGCTAACGATTTATAAAACGATATCGAAAGTTGAAAAAAATATTTATAAGCACACGATTTATTAAATAATATTTTTAGCAAATAATAAATAGCTAAAATTAGAAAACCGAAGTTAAAATATTTACTACATACTACTACTCAAACATACGATATAAAATCGAGTAACGTCCTAAAGTTATCTTAATTCGACATCCGAAACGAACATAAACTCGTCCTTGATCAATGCAAGCTCCAAATCGATAGTAATGTCTTTAAGCTCCAAGTTGAAGAATCGTAAGTCTTCTAAGTGCATTCCGAATGTGAATTGAGTTGACAAAACAAGATGAAGAGAAAAGGGTTGGATTCAGGAACCGATAAACCAAACTAACGAGGAATGTTAAAACAAATATGAATGGGTCGGAATGACGAAGAAACTCAAGCTCGAGACAAGGGAGTAATTGAGATGAGCATTAGAGACCAGACGGAAAGGAAATCGGTTAGTTGAAACCATAGACTGGACTTAATGGAGTCGAACACGACGAACAGATCAGTAACCCACAACAACAAAACATCGAACACAACAAACAAGATGAACGACAGCAGGTGAACACGCACCAAAATGAAGAACGAAGGGAGGCTTACTACAGAAGGAACAGAAACTAAGAGCCAAGAAGGAACATAAAAATGATAGCGTACTGTGAAGGAGAAGAAAGAGGAAGAGTAACGAAAAAGAAGAAGAATACAGTAGCATCAAAACAGTAACGACATCGAACAAAACAAAGAGGAAGAGAAAAAGAAGAAGGAGAAGAATCAGCATAAAAAGAGAAGAAAAGACTGATTAAGAACAACGAACAGCACAGAAGCAGCAGCACAAAAGGCGACAGAAGAATAGTGACAGCAGCAACAATAGCGCATCAGCAGAAAGTCGACAATTGAGGAAGAAAAAACGGAAATAAAGAACAACAAAACGCAGCAGCAGGACGGGATAACAAAACAACAGCAGCAAACGAGTAAAAGTGTGACACAACACAGCAACAACAGCAAAAAGGTCGTGAGAAACAGCAGCAGCAGAGTACGAAACAGCAGCACCAACCAAAACAGAATGAGAAAGACAAATGGAGAAAAGGATGAAAGAAAAGGGGAGAACAAATGAGGAATTTCGAAGACCGACAGAAAAAAAAACAAACGACCAGCATCAATAGTACAACTAAACGAGGAAGAAGCGGAAGAAGAAACACGCAGCAGCCGCAGCAATACATGGATGAAACGAACAGAGGAACGAACAGATAAGAACGGGACAGAAATCAAGTTACCTTACGACGGAACCCGATCGAAGGCATCTGACCAGTAGCGCACGAATCAGCAGCTGGGCACGATGATGGTGATGAATAAAAAGAAGAACGGAGTCAGGGGAACAGCGGGTGGTGACGATAGAAAAGAAAAAAGAATAAATAAGAAGGAAAAGGAAGAGGTTGAACGTGAAACAAAAAGAGGAAATGAGGAGTAAACAAAGCGGTGGAATACAAAAAGAGAGGCAAAAGGGGAGTGTACAAGTAGTGGGGTGTACGTATAATGAAGCGGTGGAAATTAATATGGGAAGGGGAAAAGAACAATAGTACAAGTGGGATGAATCATTACACTAAAAGATTCGATTTCGAAATACGAATTAAACGGATTTCGTAACGATTAGATGACTGACCCACAAATCGGGTTAAAACGAGTTAATAAAATTTAATAAATAATCGGGCCGACAAATAAATTTAATAAAATAAATGTTTCTCGAGATATAAATAATTATTCGAGATGAAAATGAAGTTTGTAGAAATAAATAATTAGACGATCAAATAGTATTTCCCCATTAATAATAAATTTTCGACGAAGTGAATTAAATTGATTTTTCGAGAAAAGATAATAAATGTTTCGACGAAACATAAAATAAATGAGTTTCGAGCCAAAAATAGAAATTCGAGCTTAAATGTAATTAAATAAAAAGAATTTAGAATTTAAATCGTCAAAATAGGCTTTCGGTAAGAATAAATTAAATGTATAAAATGAATCGAAACAGAAATAAAAATATGTTTTAAATATAAGAAGAGTTTTCGAGACAAATAGAATTTTAGGAGTTTGAAACGATTAAACGATAAATTCTTTTTATAATAATTTAAATATTACTAGTTAAAACGTAAACAAAATAAAATACGCAGTTATAATTTAATTTATAAAAGGTTTATTTCATGAGAATAATACCAACTATGCGTGTGCTTCTTAAATTAATACAAACTATACGTAATCTCATTTTAATACGAACTATGTCTTCATCAACCTCGCTTTGCTATGAGTGACCGGCTACCTGTTGAACCTCTCTTATTCAACTCTTTCTCTAACTCCTCTTCTTCTGATTTACATTTCGTGTTCATTTTCGGCCATTGAAAAAAAAATCCGAAAATTCATCTTCAATTTTTTTTCATTTAGTCTTATGGAAGCTATGAAAAAAAATATTTTTTTATTGTTATTTTGGCTTTCACGATGACTGCAACGGACCTAATAAAACCCTAGAAAGTTACAACAAGTCACTATGACCTGTAATAGCAAGTCATAATTTCATATATAACAAAACAAGATTAATGAATGTGTTGTTCATATTTAAATGAGATTACGTATAGTTTGGATTATTTGAAGAAACACACACATAGTTGGTATTATTCCCATGAAATAACCCTTTATAAAATCAGAGGTGTTACATGGTTTGGTTAAACTTCTAAATGATATGTCAGAGAAACAGATTGCAGATATTAAGGAATTAGGGTTTGGGGATTTAATTGATCTAAAAGTAAAAGAAGTCCCATCCAATCTTGGTCATTGGCTTGTTTCAAATTTCAACCTTGATCCAGCAACATTTAAGGATAGTACATTTGATGTGACAAATTTAGATGTGCATATTGCAACTGGGTTTCCTATGGGACCAAATGAGATTGTCCTTGCATCATATGACGACCAGTCCCCGGAATATATGCATCTTGTTAATAAATATAAGAATCAATTTGAAGGCTCCAAGGTTATGGCCTCTACATTGAAATTCATCCTAGCAAATCAAAAGAATGGAGGTGATCTATTTAAACGAAACTTTATAGTTTATCTCTCCTCTTATTTTATAGAAAGTACCTGTTCTGCAACTCCAAGTTTTAAGATATTGAAGTCTTTAGTCGACTTGTCATTGGTACGTACATTTAATTGGTGCCAATTTTGCCTTGATGCCTTCATTGAGGCTGTTGATTTGTGGAAAATGAATACAACAGAGAAAGACAAGTATTTTGATGGACCTATAATGGTCTTTGTTTTTATATATCTGCAACGAATGCATTACAGAAACAGTCAACCTATTCGTGCATTCCCAACAATGTGTTTTTGGACACAAAACTCCATTTCAAAGAGAATATTGGACGAAGCAAAGAAATCGGTACATTTGGTAATGGTTTGGTTCTCCCATTACAGTCCCTTGATTGGTACAAGGGGGAAGAAGTAAAGGACAGTGTGAAGATGGAGGAGGAAAAGGACAAAGTTAACAAAGAGGGGAAAGAAGAAGGGGATTGGTTACGAAATTTAGTGCTGAAATCTATTGAATTCACAAAATCTTTCAAGGGGTTTAAAGATGCTATAAAAGTTGCAAAGTTTGTCTCCCCATAATGCAAGCCAATAACAAAATTGGAAAATTTGACCAGTGACTTTGTTGCAAGACGTGTAACAATAAGAAAAGATGAAGAATCAAGAGAATTTGGTAAGAATTTTTCTGTGCAAAATGAAGAAGTGATGAATGTTCATAGTGTGGAAAATGTCAATGAGTAAAATAATCTACTACTTCTGGAAAATGTTGATACGCATGTCCACATGACATAGGTCCACCCCGACGCGGCCACGCGCAGGTTTGGGGAGGCGAATGAATCTCATGTGAGATGGATCGAATTGAAATTTAAATCGAAGTGGAGTCGCCACCGAACTTTGTGGGAGTTCGGGCCCGTTCGAACCCACTCTATATCTTAGTGGGCCATGCACAAAGTATGGCCCATTCGGCCGTCAGAGTTTATTGGGTTCGTCCCTTTGCATTTGATACCGATACCGACATTATCGGATACCGTGTATTGAATGACTCTCGTGTGTCAATGGGTTCGGATATCCGGAAACCATGGTTCTGAGTAAGGGGTGAGGTTACGTGTTGGGAAGTTCACAAAGAACACCCAACCCCGCCCGCACTTAGCGGCCAGTACTAAGATATCGTTTGATGTTGAAATACGCGTGTTAGTAATTCGATTGAATGATAAGCAAACAATATTTTGTCTAAACATGCGAATATTTGAATAAATTGCTATGTCTATTTAATGCATCTAAAATTAACGTCAAAGTTGTATTTAGCATGTTGTAGACACCCGCATTTTGACTGCCAGGTGTCTATGGCAGTTTCTAAAAAACACCCGATGATGATCGGACGCTAACGTGTTTCTACGCGCTCGGATACGGGCTCAAATCCATTAGTTGATGGCTAACACACTTACGGAGTACAAATTTCACAAAACCAACCTCAAATCCAAGCCCAGTGGGTCGTTTCCAATCAAATAAGGCTAATTTGGGCCGAAGCCGACACCGGAATTAAAACCGACTTTTAGCGATTAGGTCAACCCCGGTCAAAGTCGTTTCCGAGACACACAAACGACCCATCACATCATCAAAAGTCCAAATCAAACACAATATCCATCGAACATCCAAAGTCAAGGTCCAAAAGACTGACCCGCGCGCCCAACTGGGCCACTCGATTGAGTGACCTACCCACTCGATCGAGTGGGCATGTTTCGAGCCCGACTGCAGGCGTAACAGGCAACTCGACCGAGTTAGCTGTCTACTCGGTCGAGTGACCCTAACCGGGTGCCCTAGCTTTGCCTATATAAGCAACCCCATGCAACACATCTTTTACAACTTTTTCACATCCTTACACAACCCTAATTCTACACTAAGCAACTCTACATCCAAACCCTAGCACTACATTAGCAAACCCTAAACCTAGTTTTAGGAAATCGAAACCCTAACCACCATAACTCAACCTTCATACACCTCGAAGCTCCCGTGTTAAAAGCCGCGATTACGAGTCCGATCCGAGACAAGAACATGTAGGTTGAGGGTGCCAAAACCCGTTTTCTTTCCTTCTTCTCTTCCTCTCGTCGTCTTTCCCTTTTCTTCACGTCTTTTTTTTCGTTTTTTTTTTATTATTTTCTTTATCGAATGATAATATCGATAAGGGTTATTTCATAACAATAATACCAACTATGGGGGTGCTTCTTATATTATTACAAACTATACGTAATCCCGTTTTAATATGAACTATCCTCTCATTAATCTCTCTTTATAACCAATGCCTTTTTTTACCTGTAAAACCGGTAATTGTGACCTGCTAGGTTTTGGTGCGCCTCTTCTTCTTTTTCCCCTTTATATTCATCAAATTAAAAGTCATCCTCCATTATCAACCTTCAAAACCCTCATTGATACAATGAGATGTGGTTATTCATCTGGATCCTCCGCTAATTCGTATCCTTCAAATGTCAGATTTTTTTTTTGCAAACGTCAGATGCTCTAATTTATTTACCACCATTTCAAAAAATTTAAGAAAAGCAATGGCGAGAGGAGATGTCGAGTTCAACAATGGCGAGAGAAGAGTACGTAGTAACGAGAGAGGAAGTGTACAGAGTATGGTGGGAGGGGGACTTTAATTCAAAAAGAAATTAAAAGGAAAAGGGAACCGGCTCATCAGGTAGCCGGTAACTTGTTCTAAAGAGAGATTAATGTGGGGATAGTTCATATTAAAATGAGATTACGTATAGTTGGTATTAATATAAGAAGCACCCCCATAGTTGGTATTATTGTTATGAAATAACCCTATCGATAATAACTAGTATAAGACATTAAAGTACTTGTCGATTTGTGTCGAATGTGAGTGATGGTGAGATAAGGAAAACCGAACATACAAGTGTACTGCACACAGCGTTGACGGTCGCTTATCCCATCACCCCGATCATTTGATTTTTGAAACAAGTTAACCTAAACAATATTTTTTTTTTTTTGCATCGTTGTTCAAATCGCATATTCGCAATCGATTTTTTAAAACAAGCATTGTATTTTAATAAGGGTCGAAACCCGTTGACGCGGATCCGACATCACAATCCCTAGGGATTTATTTCGATGTCGGAGAAGTCGAGGGAATCAAGTCCTTTAATTCAAACAAAGTGTCGATCCATTAGATTCGATACCAATTCCATAATTGGATTTCGAATCTAGCGATCTAAGTCACATAAATTAATTAACGCGATTTACTCATATCGCGATAGTTAATTTAAGACGACTAAAATTAATTAATTTATTTTTATTTTTACTCTAATATTCCATATCGATTCAATAATCGAATATGGGATACAACGAGTATTCAAAGTTAGAATCGAATATAAATTCCGCGATATTTATATTCGATTCAACAAAATCAACGATTTATAAAATCCGAGTCGAGCATAAATTGTGCAATATTTATGACCGATTCTGTAAAACCGTCGAATTATCAAAAATCAAAAGCAATTTCGAAATCATAACAAAAATTGCAAACGAACAAGAAATTCGTACAGGTGCCACTCGACCGAGTGCAATAGGTCACTCGATCGAGTGGCATCACAAAAACCGAGCAGAATACGTTTTCCGACCTCCACTCGGTCGAGTCTCGCAATGACTCGATCGAGTGGCAACGTACTCGGCCGAGTTGGTCAGTAACTCGGTCGAGTAGGGTCACGAAATCCGGACAGAACCTTTTTCAGAGGTCCACTCGGTCGAGTCCCTCAATGACTCGGTCGAGTGGCCCCTTTATCGCGTCAAACCGCGAGTCCTACAAGTTATTCGAGTCTCATTCACATCTTTTCTTGACTTAAGTCAACACGTGTCTAATCAATCACGTGAAAGTTTCATTTTTCAAAACCATACATCATCATATTTGCATCATCTCATCTCATATTTGCATAAACCGTTAAATATCGTTACATTGTTACTAACACGTTTGTTATTTCTTTTGTCGATTTAATTCTTGTTTATTTTATTGTACTAAATGAACCCGCATGCTAAAATACAACTTTGACATTAATATTAGTTGCATTAAATTGACATAGAAACCCTTTTTTAAATTCCATTCACATGCCTAGGAAAAACAATGTTTGCATAAGCATTTTTCCCGTTTTACTAGCACGCGTATTAGAAAGTCACTCGAGTTCTTAGTAGAGGCCGCTAATGTGCGGGCGGGGTTGGGTGTCCTTTGTGGGCTTACCAACACGTACCCTCACCCCTTACTCAGAACCTCGGTTTCCAGATGCCCGAAACCGTTGGCGCACGAGAGTCATTCAATACACGATATCCGATAATGTCGGTATTGGTATCAAATGCAAAGGGACGAGCCCAATAAACTCTGACATCGGAAATGGGCCGTATTTTGTATACGGCCCACTACGACATAGAGTGGGCTCGAATGGTTCCGAATAACTACAAAATTCGGTGGCGACTCCACATAGACCTAAATTTCAATTCGAACCATTCTCATATGGAGATTCATTCGTCTACCCAAACCCGCGCGTGGCCGCGTCGGGGTGGACCTATGTCATGTCCACAATTTGGCGACTCCGCTGGGGATTAACTGATGTGTGACTTACCATCGGCATCCTCAGGGTGAGACTCGAATAGGAATCGTTTGACAAATACAATACGCGTTTTAGTTTTACGGTTCACGCATAACCCATATTTTCCCGGGCCGGTACTCGCGACCGACGTCCCACTATACCGTTGATGTACTCCGATATGGATATGTCAAAAGGTGTCCGTAGTCAAAAGGTGTCCGTAGTTGATGTTCTTACAGATAGGCCACCCGAAACCAGAAACCAACGCAAGATGGACGATTTGAAAAATGCTCTGGCCAAGATCGAGACTCAACTGACCTCCATTCAGGTTAACCAAGCAACGTTAGCCACTCGCCTAAGTGCCATAGAAAAGACGGCCCCATTTGAAGGAGCTGAGCCCACTGGGCCCATAGCCGAATTGATCAGTGTTGTTCGTAGGCTTGAAGAGCAAGTCCACTTATCAACGAACAACTCGATCCACACTGAAAATGCTCGTACTTATTCACCTTGGAATGACGAGCTTCCTGCTAACCTCAACCTTACGAGAATTCCTATGTTTGAGGGTACCGAAGACCCGGTCCACCTCATCCGGGCTTTCAAGGACTTCATGGCGGTCAAAGGGGTGAAGTCAACTATGTTCAAGCACTTATTCCCTTCCTCCTTGGAGAAGCATCCTAAGGCCTGGTTTTACAGGCTCGACCCCAAGAAATACAAGACTTGGGACAATGTGGCGACCGAATTTGCTCGGAACTACGCCGATAACACTGAAATCCAGACTACAATGCGTACTCTGGAAGTAATGGCCCAGGAGCCCAAAGAGGGGTTCACAAAATATTTGCAAAGATGGCGGGCCGAGAGTGTGAAGCTGGTCGACAAGCCCGGCGAGAAGGCCCTAGTGGAAGCTTTCGTCAAAAACCTCCTCCCATCCTACCGGGTCCACCTCCGGTATGCTATCATCCCAAACTTTGCTGTCCTTACTGAAATGGGCACGAGAATCGAGGATGACTTGAGACTAGAGAGCCTGACTAAGGCCTCTACCAAGGGCTATCAAGGGGCTAGTTCATCCACAAACAAGCCCGTACCTGCAGCTGCAACTCGCAGCATCTTCGACGAGGTAAATCTGCTCGACACCTCATCCAAGAAGAATACACCGAATCGGGTATTCACAGATATAGGGACTACCTATACTTATGCCTTACAAAGGCTGTCTTCGAAGGGCCTGATCCAACCGATAGGCTTCAGAGCCTCCAGTAGAGAAGAGGCCCAAAACTTATAACGCCCAGGCCTACTGCCAGTATCATCGGGGTAACGGACATGATACTGAAAAATGTTGGAGACTAAAACATCTGATCCAAGATCTTATCGAGGGCGGGAAAATCCCGTTACCCGGAGACAAACCGAGCAACAAAGAAAACCCGTTCAGCGCCCATGAAATATTCACGGGGGAAGTAATCGATTGTTCTCACCTCATTTCTCCTCTTATCCAACAAATCAATGGGATATGGTTCGATGACGAGGACGACGTGTTGTAGACACCCACATTTTGACCGCCAGGTGTCTATAGCAGTTTCCGACAAACACCCGATGATGATCGGACGCAAACGTGCTTTAAATACTCAGAAACGGGCTCAAAATCAATGGCATTTGGCTTGGGCTCATTATAGAGTACATATCTCACAAAAACAACCTCAAAATCAGGCCCAGTGGGTCGTTTCGAGTCAAATAAGACTAATTTGGGTCGATTCCGACACCAGGGGTAAAACCGTCTTTTTACGACCGAGTCAAAACCCGTCAAAATTATTTCCGAGGCACGTGAGTCAGCCGTGACACCTCACACGGCTGATTCGAACTCTAATCCTACGAAAAATCAGCTACATAAAATATTAAACAAATCCGTTTAAGGATGGAATTCGATCTCAAGTAGGAATCCTATCCGAAAACCGATTCAGACACCCGACCGAGTGCGAATACTCGGCCGAGCAGCATATTCCAGCCGTGTTCCCTTTCTTCCTTGACAATAAAGCGGAATTCTCATGCCTTACAGCTTCCTATATTTCCTATCTCTAGCGGTAGTTCAAACTCTCCTAGCCAAGGTCGGGAACTCCCTATAAATAGCCCCTTGCACACACACTTTTAGACATCAATTAGCATCTACAATATACATTCATTATCGATCAAATATTCATCTACATCATAAATTATCAATCATCGATATACACACATAAATTATCATACATCAATTACACACTTAGCATCGAGAAAACCGATATTATTCCCGAAGGAAACCGGCCCCGATACCCGACACCCTTCACACGTCTCACGTCCAAACCGAGCCACCGTAACTCACCGACATCCACTCGACGCTCTTGTGCCCAAGCCACGTCCCGACGAGCCCCGATCCGAGTAAACAGGAGCATGTAGGTTAAGGGTGTAACAATACCCGATTTCTCCTTCTTCTTCTCTTATCCTCCTCGTCCGTCTTATTTTTTTTATGGGTCGGTCGTCGCTTTTTTTTTTTCTAATATCGATACTATAAAAACTATTTTCATATATCGACCATTCTTAAAAATATGATATCGATTCTCTATAATCGAATATTGTATCAAAAAGAATTATATTAAAGTCTCGACGATGTTAAAAATCGTTACACCTTTTTTCGTTCAAACTCTTTCTTTTTTAAAAAACAATTTTACAAAACCTTTTATAAAATTCATTCCGAATGTTCGATATCGATTTCATAATCAAATATCGGATACGACGAATATCGAAAACATAAATCGAGTATAAATTAATTCGTATTTGTACGCGATTTATCAAATTAACGATTTTCAAACAACGAGCGAAAGCGGGACAGGCCCGCACGCGAGTCGCGCCCCTCACAGGCGACTCGCGTACGAGCCTGAAACCCGCGCTCCTTTTTAGCTTTTTCGTTCGTCTTATTATTTATTCCACGAAACGATTTCTAAAATTTATATCTTTTCTAAAAACTATTCCGAGTATTTGATATTGATTTCCTAGTCAATTATCGAATATAACGAATATCAAAAATATTAGATCGAGTGCAAATTATGCGATATTTGTACGCGATTTAATAAAAGCATCGAATTTTCAAAAAACCGCTTTCGAAATCAGCCTGTCACGCGACCCGCCGGCATCCCGGGCGAGCCGCGCGGCCGGCTGTCACACGACGCGTCTTCTTTTTTTTAATTTTTCGAACTTCATTTTTTATACAAAACAGCGTTTTTAGCAATATTTTTCAGATTTCGATTAATATTTATTTTCTCGATCTCGTATATTTAATTTATTTGCTATATTATTATTTACAAATCGATACTAACTCGTTTGTTCATCTTTTGTAGCAAATTCATATCTTTTTCATCGTTTGTTTTATTATACTAAAACGAACATCACATGTTAAAAAAAAGGCCGAAAAAACGTGGATAATAACCTTCAAAATCGAATAAAAATCTTCAAAATCAACCGATAGAGAGAGAGTAGGGCGAATTGCTGCCCTCCGTCCACCTTCCTGCGCTCCGGCTCCGGCCTGACTCCGGCAGCCCGTTTTCCGGCGCCATCATGAGAAAGAAGAATCGCATTCCGAGGAAGGGCCCAAAACCTTCGATCCGTACCATTGCAAAAGAGGTATTATCTCAGAAAAATCAATTGAAACCTCACTCTAGTCAATTGAACCCTATTTCTAGAGAAGTAGATGATGAACAAACAATCAATGAGAAAATTAAGGAGATTCCTGGATTGAACTATGAATCTGATGTTGAGGAGAATGAAGTTTTAGAGCTTGAGTCCCAAGTTGTGCCGGAAACTAACCCCATAGATTGTATTGGGTGGAAGCAAAAGGATGGGAAAAAAGTCATTGACTTTGAGGAGGAAGAAGAAATGATGAAGTTTACTAGTGAAGATGTTGAAGATGAAATTGAATATTGGAGTAATGCCGTCTATTGCTTTATCATGGGAGCTAATCTTCCATGGGAAGTGATTGAAGGGTATGTGAGGAGAATTTGGAAGGAGCATGGGATTGATAAAATTTCTTTTCTTCCTAATGGAATTTTTGTAGATCGGTTCAAGGAAAAGGCTGCCAAGGTAACGGTTCTCAACCATGGAATTTTTATGTTTGATAACAAACCGCTAATTGTGAAAGAGTGGACCCCTGATGCTAGATTGGACAAGGATGATGTGCAAGAAGTTCCTATTTGGATACAATTGCATAATTTACCTTTAAAATTTTGGGGCCAATGTCTAAACCGTATAGCATCGTTGGTGGGACCGTATGTTAAGTCTGATTTAGCGATGGAAGAGCGCACTCGATTGGGTTATGCTCGGGTCATGGTGTTGGCCAAAGTTGGACAGAAACTCAAGAGCTCATTAAAATTCTTGGATGAGCTTGAAAATATTGTGGAAGTTACGATTAAGTATGAATGGAAACCCATTTGGTGTAACAAATGTAGAGGTTACGGTCATGATGCTTTTGATTGCAAGAAGGAGGAGATGAAAAAGGCGAGATCGGTCGCTAAGAAAATGCAAATTGAGGGTGTTGCAGGGAGTAGCCTGTCTGCTGCTGGTTTGGCACAGCCTGCTGCTCGGCCTGCTGTCACGCCTGCTGTGCGGACAGCTTCTGCTGCTGTTCAGCCTGTTTCAGCTGCTTCTCGGCTTGTTTCAGCTGTTGTTCTGCCTGTTTCAGCAGCTGTTTCTGCTGCTGGTGCGACTGCTTTGGTGCGGACTGCTCCTGTTGTTCCAAATCGTCCTGTTTCAGCATCACATGCTGCCTCTGCGGCTGGTTTGTTTGGACTGTCGGAGGCTATTTTGGCTGCGCGTGATCCGCATGGTAATGCTCCTCTGTCTGCTGGTCTGAACGCAAGGTCTCAGCCTGCTGGGCTGATTCAGCCCCCTACCCAGTTTGCTGATGTTGTTAAAGGAACTTCACCCAGGCAGGATGGGGGTGGTGGTAAGTCTGGGAACGGATTAGACTTGATCGTCCATGGATACACATAACATTGGGTTTTGGAATGTACGGGGCATGTGTAACATAAAAAAACAACGAGCAATTTGTGAGTTCGTTAGAAAACAGCAAGTAGACATCTTTGGCCTGCTTGAAACAAAAATTAAAAATAAATCGTATGCTAAAGTTCAGCAGAATATTTTCTCTGAATGGAGTATTACGACAAATAGTCACTGTCATGAGGGAGGTCGAATTTGGCTTTTGTGGAAACATGAAAGGGTTAATTTGACGATTGTGGAGTATAGTAATCAAAGTATTCATATCAAAGTTACTACCTTATCGGGGAAGGATTATTGGCTCACTCTTGTGTATGCTTTTAATTCGGCTTCGGAGAGAACGGAGCTTTGGAGAAGACTTGAAGATTATGCTCACAAAGGGCCTTGGATGATTATGGGGGACTTCAACTGTGTTGTGGAAGCTCGTGAACGTCTAGGGGGGAACTCTTCGGAGGAAGCTATGAAGTAATTTCGAGACTGTTTGGCGAACTGTGGGGTAAGTGATTGCAAGGCTAGTGGGTCTTGGTTCACTTGGAATAATAAACATAGAATAGCTGAAACAAGGGTAAATAGTCGTATTGATAGGTGCTTGATTAATGATGAGATGATGGGTCTGTTTCCGAATGGTTTCGCGATTTTTTTACCTGAAGGAACTTTTGACCATTGTCCTTGTACTGTTCAACTTGAGCAACCCCCGATAAGGAAGAATCGGAGTTTCAAGTACATGAATATGTGGAGCAAAGCGCCGAATTTTTTTTCCTGTGTTGCTGATGCATGGAAGGAGACGATCCTTGGGACGCCTATGTTTCGGATAGTGAAGAAATTGGGTAGTCTCAAAAGACCATTGAAGAGGCTGAATGCTGATTGTTTTTCGGATATTGAAAGTCGGTGTAATCAGGCTGAGCTCAGGCTCGACCAATCACAGCAGCGTATCAGGGCTAACTTTTCCGTGGAACTGATGCAGGAGGAGAGCGAGATGAACGAGCAGGTTAGAATTTTACAGGCTGCTAGGGCTGATTTTTGGAGTCAGAAATCTAAGCTTAAATAGATCTGAGACGGGGATGTCAATTCAGCGTATTTTCACGGCCTTCTCCGAGGTCGACGGGCTCACAACGCAATAGCTAAGATTTCTGATGCTGACGGCCTGGAATGTGATAATAAGGCCTCGATCGAGGATGCTTTCACGCGGTACTACCCTGGGCTACTCGGTGAGTCACGGGTTGTTGAGGATATTGATTATGACTTGATTAGACGGGGTCCCATTTGTACACAGGAGCATAAACTGATCCTGGAGGCAATTGTGACACCGGACGAGATCAAGAGGGCGCTTTTTAGTATTCCTCGGGATAAATCGCCTGGACCGGATGGTTTCTCGAGTCAATTCTTTATTGATTCGTGGGACATTATTGGTGATGAAGTTGTGGTGGCTATCCAGGATTTCTTTATCTCAGGTAAGCTTTTAAAACAACTAAATTGTGCGAATATCGTTCTAATTCCAAAGGTGAATAGGCCTCAAAATGTGAAAGAGTTCAGGCCGATTGCTTGCTGTAATGTCTTGTACAAGTGTATTGCTAAAATTATTAGTGCAAGGATGGCTAAGGTTTTGCCCCAGATAATATCTCCTACTCAAGGAGGTTTTATTGAAGGCCGGAGTATAGTGGAGAATGTGCTGATTTGTCAGGACTTGGTGCGTATGTATAAGAGAAGGCGAATTTCGCCAAGATGCCTGTTTAAAGTTGATATTCATAAGGCATATGATATTGTTGAGTGGAAATTTGTTGACCAGATGTTGAGAGCTCTGGACTTTCCCGACCACTTTCGTAGTTTGGTTATGGAATGTGTAGAGACCGTTTCTTTCTCTCTTTGTGCTAATGGTGACAATTTCGGGTTTTTCCGAGGGAAAAGGGGGTTGAGACAAGGGGATCCCATGTCGCCTTTGTTATTCACGATTTGCATGGACTATTTCTCTCGAATCATGAATTTTGGAAGAGTGGATAGGAATTTTAAATTCCATCCGAAGTGTGGTCCTTTAAAGCTGACTCACCTGCTCTTTGCGGATGATCTCCTCCTTTTTTGTAAGGGGGACCGAGAATCGATGGAATTCTTGTGGAGTGCCTTTGCTACTTTTAGTAGGGCCTCGGGTCTGAGCTTGAGTGTGGGTAAGTCTCATGCTTATTTTGCAGGGGTGGATGAGGACAGGAAGGCTGCGATTCTTCAGCTCTCGGGTTGCGTCGAAGGTACGTTTTCTTTTCGGTATCTTGGGTTACCTATCCAAAGTACTCGTTTAGGTAAACTTGATTGTGAAAAATTGATAGCTCGTATTATTTCGAGGATCTCTAGTATTGGAGCCCGTAAGCTGTCATATGCTGGGAGACTGACTCTGGTTCAATCTGTTCTGTCTCAATTGCATAATTATTGGGCAATGGTGTTTATCATTCCTAAGTTTGTCATGGCTCGAATTATTTAACTATGTCGTAATTTCTTATGGGAAGGAGGCGTAGAAGGAAATAATCGAGCTTTGGTTAGTTGGGAGAAAATTTGTCGGCCTAAAGATGAAGGAAGTTTGGGAATTAGGGATTTGTATATCTGGAATGAAGTTGCTGTGGCCAAGTTAGCATCGTGGATTTTTGACCAGCCGGATCGTTTGTGGGTTCGGTGGGTTAATTGCATTTATCTGAAGGGTGTGGGATGGTATGATTATCTACCGCATTCTGATGTTACTTGGGCTTGGAGGAAGATATGTCAGGTGAAAGAGAAGATAAAGAACAAGTTCGTGGATGGTAAGTGGTTTGGACTGGATTCTAATTACTCGGTTGCGAGCGCCTACCATGATATGAGACCTCATTATCCGGTGGTCCCGTGGGCGAGACTGGTTTGGAGTGCGTGGAGTGTCCCGAGGCATAGCTTCATTTCGTGGTTAGTGTTTCGTGGGGCCCTTAATACGAGGGAGAAGCTTTTTAGGATCGGTGTCGCTGATACAGACCGGTGCTGTTTATGCGAACTGGATGCTGAGAGCTTAGATCATATTTTTTTCAGATGTAGTTGGAGTTCTCGGGTAATCGGATTATTGAGTAAGTGGACGAAGAAACGAATCCCAAGTAACACGGGATTGGAGTGGGCTACGAAATTGAGAGGCTCGAAGCTTCAGTGTAATGTCCTTCGAGCACTGATCAATGCGACTATTTATCATATATGGAGGCAAAGGAATAATTGCAGATTTGAGAAAGTTCTACGGCATCCAAAGGAGATAGTTAAATTGATCTTGTTGGATGTAAAGAATAGGATTTTGTGTAAGATCAAATACCCTGTAAATGCTAAGGATGCTAGGTGGCTGCATAACTTGATGTAGTTACTGTTTTTTGTTTCGTTCTTCCCTTTTAATCTACTTACCTTTTACCAAAAAAAAAAACATCACATGTTAAATTCAACTTCGACGTTAATTTTTCATGCATTAAACCGACTTAGCAACCCATTCAATTCCTCGCATGTTTACGAAAACAATGTTTGCATATCATTCATCGTATTACTAACGCGCGTATTAAAAAATCATTCGATATCCTAGTAGAGGCCGCTAATGTGCGGGCGGGGTTGTGTGTTCTTAGTGAACTTCCCAACACGTACCCTCACCCCTTACTCAGAACCGTGGTTTCCGGATGTCCAAATCCATTGGCAACGAGAGTCATTAAATATCCGATTAACCGCGCAAGTCGGCATCGGTATCGATATGCAAAGGGACGAGCCCAATAAACTCTGACATCGGAAATGGGCCGTATTTTGTATACGGCCCACTACGACATAGAGTGGGCTCGAACGGTTCCGGATAACCATAAAATTCGGTGGCGACTCCAACTTCGATTTAAATTTCCATTTGACCATCTCATGGAGATTCATTCGCCTCCCCAAACCCGCACGTGTCCGCGTCGGGGTGGACCTATGTCATGTCCACACGTGTACCTAGCCAAAGGGGAAGCTGTCCCCATCACCCTCGAAGAGGTTCGAAAGGCTAAGTCCAAAGCTTTAGCCACCAATCACCTCGCCACAGCTGGGCGTCCTACTCCAACAACCGTCACTGAACCTGCCAGGACGGAATTTACCCTCGAAGAACCAAGCACTGATACGGCTTTAGTCCAACAACTGAAGAGGGTTCGAACTGATCTAACTATATGGCAACTACTGGTTAGCTCACAGGCTCATCGGGAAGCACTGACTAAGGCTCTCGATGAAATCAAGGTCGACTCACAGGTTACCCCTTATGAAATGGTAGCCACTATTATGCCTTTTCTCAAAGGCAAGTCAAAGGAGGAAGGCCCGCTCATAACCTTCTCTGAAGCTGATCTTTCACCATTTGGGCCCAATCATAATCTGGCCCTATACATCACGGTCATCTGCAAAGGTAAGTACCTCCCGATGACCCTTATCGACGATGGATCAGCCGTGAATGTCCTACCTCTAAGGACTGCTAAGGCCCTCGGCATCATTGATGCCGACTATCTCCCGACAGCACAAACCATCCAAGCTTTCGACGAAAGCCCAAAACCAGTCGCCGGGACCGTCAAACTGAAGATCATAACGGGCCCAATCGAAAAGGAGTTGGAGTTTCAGGTGATTGATGTCACCTCATCCTTTAACCTACTACTAGGAAGGCCTTGGATCCATGCAGTCAAGGCCGTGTCCTCTACCCTACATAGGAAAGTCAAGATGCCACTTCAAGGTGGCATCATCACGCTAGAAGCTACTCCTATCACCGTGGCTAGCTGTAATGCCACAAGCCGGGCCGAACCACGAGGATTCGACTTCGTGGGTATGATCGAGAAGGAATATCTTTTCAGGCCCTACTTCACTACTAGCATCGACACGATGCTATAAAATCTGGGTTACCTACCCGGAGCTACCTCGAGACCACATCTTCCAGATGGGAAGATAATCGAAGTCCTAAATGATGGCAAATCACAGTTCAGGTTGGGGTATGCTATAATCTCAGAAAATGTGGTCCGGGCCGGTATTCGCAAGGCCACCAATATCCTTAAGGGTACTTACATAGGCCCTTATAGCCCGAAATTAACTGATTACTTCGTCACCCCTGTGTTCGGAGCTATCCAAGTGGACCTCTACCAACCCACCGTCACATATCCCGAGACCAAAACGGCTCGGGAATGCAATTTCATCCCAAACGATATATTCACCATCGTCCAGACCGAGCCCAAGGAGGAGGAAAACAGCTCTGAGCCCATGCTCGGGCTCTTATTTGGAGAAGACAAGGTCGTCCCTGCTCCGAAAGATGACCTGGTCAATCTGATCCTCCGCAGCAATCGGTTTGACCCAACAAAGCTGATCACCGAAGTTGGTGCAGACACAGGAACAAGGGTGATAAGTGTCATTTGTAGTGCCTATTTTGTAGTGTTTTGGTCCCATTTTCCTTGTGGAATCGCTCCTCGAGAGCGGTTTATGGGCTACTTATTCTTCCTTTAGTTCGTTTCAGGTTCCCGAGACCGATTTGGAAGAGTTGGAGCGACTCCGACGCGATACATACACATTTTGGAGCCAACGGAGTAATGGAACGATGATTCGATGCCTTGGAATCGACCCCGAGACCTTGGGACCCAATCCCGAGCATCCGAGACCCGATCCCGAGTCCCGAGAATCGATGGGAAGCCCATGAGAACCAAGGAGGGACCAAAAAGTTCATATTGGAGGCCTACAAGACTCATCCCGGACGGGTATGGCCTCATACCGTCCGGGATGAGGGAGGAAACGAAGATGGAGCGTTCTGACTGCCCATCCAGACCGGGAGCATGTCTTCCCGGCCGGGACCGACCCCATCCCGACCGGGACCACCTCGTCTCGCCCGGGACGGGGGTGCTGCAGCCCTCCAATTCTTTTCTTCTCCTTTCATTCTTAAACCCTATATATACCCCCCTCTTGTATTAAGACACTATCTTATGTTATGCCTTTGATTAGACACTAAACCCTAGATTATTTTAGCATAGATTAGATTAGATTAGTCGGTAATTAGTCTTTAATCTTAGTTTAATCTTGTATTAAGAGATTTCTTGAAGAATCCATCCATTCAATCTTGACAACATTGGTGGATGAATTTGGGTTTTCTTTATATGCAAGTGTTCTCCTTTTCCATTTCCTTTGTAGTATGGTATAATCCTCTTCTCCTTTTACTCTTAATCTTTGTTTTATCATTAAAGTTTGAATCTTTGTTCTTGTTATGGTTCATAGTTCATAGTTCTTGTTAGTTTCTTCATGTTTGTTTTGATTGATATGTTGTTTCATCTTATTAGTGTTAGTTTTCCTTTAGATATGTTAGAGTAGTATCATGCTAGGGTTAGTAAGGTGATTAGGGTGTTAATTGGATGATTAAGGGATTGTTGGAGATGTTGGTGGAAGATTTGGGTTTCCCCTTGGTTTGATGCACATCACATGTTTGTTGAAATGCTTGAATGACTAGTATGTGCATATGCTTGTTTTTCTTGCCTTTCTCTTGTGGGTGTTAGTTTGTTTGTGGGTCCGGTTTCCTCACTAAGTTGCGAGAGCCCGGTGAGGATGACCCCTAGGTCAGTCTAAGTAGCGAGAGCCCGGATGCGACCTAGGCCTATAGCATGCTAGTACTCCGTTTGTCGTTTGTGTCGCCAAGGTGGGTTTTAGGCGGAACCTCTAGGTGGGTCTAAGTTGCGAGAGCCCAGGCGTTACCTAGATTACCCTACTACCCCCTTCACTCTAGTTCTCCCTCGACCATTCCATTACCCCTTTGACCCCGACCTAATCCTAGCCCGTTTTCCTTATTTGTTCGCTTTCTTGCCTTAGACCTAGCTTAGTCCATAGCCATCCCCCTTAGACTAGCTCGTCTCGAACATAGTCCTAGACCCGAGCATACCTTAGTCCGACCTCCCGTCCCTGTGGATTCGACCCGACTTACCCTAGCTACCTTAGTTAGGATTAGCCGGTTTTATTTGACGGTTGGGATTCACGACAAATCCCACCCATCAAATTGGCGCCGTTGCCGGGGACGGCGTAGTTTAGACTTTTGTTTGCTTAGTTTTGGACTTTGTTCTTGATTTTTGTGTTCTCTTCTCATTCTGTATCTCCGTTTTTCTTCTTGTGTGTTACTCTCCCTTCCTAGTGCCTCAAAAGCACTAGGATACTAAAGTTTGCTCAAGTGCTTCTAGCTCATCCTAGGTACCAAAGCGACGTTATGGACATGGCTCGTTCGAGCTACCATCAATCATCACGGGGCAACTTTGGGGCAAATGGCCAAGTCCCGAAATCTCACCAACCATATCAACCTCATCAACAATCTCACGAACGCCCTCCATATGGTTACCAAGAAGGTTTTCAAGGATCATTCCAACATCCTAACAACTACCAAACACCCTCACATAACCCACAACCAAAAATCCTCGACTTTAAGAATTGTCAAATGTTGGTCCAAATGCAAAAAAGTCAACAAGAGGCGATAATGATATTGCATAAGGGTCAACATGAGATGATGAATTTAATGCAAAAGAGTCAAAAAATGATGATGACTTACATACAAGGGGTTGAAAAGGAGCTCAAGGCCCAAATAGGGGTGCAAGATGCTCGCATCAATGCACTCATGGCTCATATCACGATGTCGGCCACTCGAGCTCCACAACATGTTGAGGAAGGTTCATTTGGGCATGAAGGTCGGGTGTCTCAACCCAATCTTGAAGCTACAAATGAAGAAGAGGGGGTCGATCAAGAGACCATTGTCGAGTGTTGCTTGGGTGGTGAAGATAGGGAGAGAATAGAGGAAGTTGAAGCTTCAAGGGCCAACAATGAGGAGGGGAGTGAACATGATTCTCAAGATAACTCTTGGGGAGCCAATGTATTGGCTATCAAATTGGATTTGTTCGATTTTCTTCGCGATGAACCACTTGAAAATCCAAAGCCAAGTGAAGACATACCTCCTCTAAGCCATATTGACAAGGTGACTGAAAAGGAGCGCAATACTTGGGAGAAAGAAGTAGATGCCTTGGAACTTGCCTTGTACGGGAAATTGGAGGATCCTAAAGCCTCGAATGAAGAAAACTTGATGCTTTCTCCTCCTCTACCGCACTCGATGTCTAGCCCTTTGTCTTGTGAGACGGTTGGTGAAGAGAATCCTTGTCGGGCGGTGGAAAAGAGTTCCACTCTCGACCCCGTAGAAGAAGCGACACCCCTAGGGTGTGATCTCCCACATCATGACACCGAGCACGACTCTAGACCACTATACCTACCAGATGGTCATAAGGGTCGTAGCTATATTGGTTCCAAAGACCCGAAAGATCACGAGAATCCCGAGCATAATGAAGATGATCGCTTCTTCCCTCCGACTTGGAAGCTCTTGGAAGTGGCTAGGCTCGGCCATGTGAGCTTAATTGAAGATGTTGCTAGAGCATTTGACTTACTCCTTCGAGCTCTTGATGGCTATGGAGGCGGTGTTGGTGAGAGTAGTTAGTGTAAATATCTTTTCCCTTTTCTTTTCTGCTTGTATTTGTGTTTATGTTTGTTTGTATAGTTTGGTTTCTAGTATTTGTTAGCTTTGTGGAGCTCTTGTAATTGATTTGGTATTTTGATGAGCGATGTGAGGGAGGGATTTTGATGTGTGTTTGAGCTTTGTATGATAGGTGAAGTGAAGGCGATTCCTAGAAAGGAATGGCTAATGACAGAGCTTGGATCGTGAGTATGGGAATCGGTTTTTGAAGCTTTGGTAAAGCTTTTGGGGTTTTGGAGGTCAAGAAGACCCATCCCGGGCGGGAAGGGAGCTTCCCGACCGGGACGAGTGTGTCATCCCGACCGGGAAGGAGCCGTCTCGATCGGGATGATGGTGCCATATTTCGAGATTTCTGGAGTGGCTTCCCGACCGGGAAGAAGGCTTCCCGATCGGGAAGGGTTTATCATCCCGATCGGGATCATCTATCCCGACCGGGATGGTCCCCTACTCCTTTTTGGTGCCTCTTCTTCGACATTTAAGCCCACCCAACCATTGTATACCCCCACCCAATCTCCCTACTTGTCCTTTCTCATATCATACCATCCATATACTTCATTTTCATACCCTTACTTCATCTTCTATCCACTTGGCACCGACCTTCACATCAATTTCCACCCCTCACACCATTACTACCTTAACCATGCGTACTTATCGAGTTTGAAGAGGAATGGCAATGAAGAAGACTAGCTATGTGCTTACATTGATCTTTGAGACGACGGAGTGAGTGAGTTGCCAACCAATCGGTATGGCAACTATCCTTTCTTTTCCGTCTTTTATAGCTTATCTCCCTTTGCATGTTCCCCTTCCCATTATTTTGTGTCATGGTGGCCTTCGAGGCCTTGGTATATGGTTGCTCCCGACTCTCGATGACGTGACTACATCGAGAGTCATTTCAAAATCCAAAATTTACAAGTTTTTCACCCCTTTTTGTTGGATTTAGTCGGATTTAGGCGGAATCCGGGCTAGGTGACTTGATTACACCTAGCCCTCCCCTCCCATTCCCTTTTATTTCCTTCTTTTTATTTCTTCCTCCATCCATATCTTTTCTTGTCTCGGCCCATGGTGACTTGACTACACCCCGGCCGGACGCCTTCTACCATTTTCTTCACCTTATTTTTGATTTTTAGCTTTATTTTCGTAGTTTCTTTTCTTTTTCTTTTGTCTCTCTGCACACTACAATCGAGCATGAGGACATGGCTCGGTTTAAGTGTGAGGGAGCGATATTCTAGTGTAGTTAGCTTTATTTTCGTAGTTTTTCGAAAAAATTCTTAAAAACCCTAAAAATTTGAAAATTTTCACAAAAAATCAAAAAAAATTTCTTTTGTGCGTTTTACTTTCGTGTATTTGTTTTGTGTGCGTGTTTTGCCTCCCTTTTTCCTTATAGGTTGCTTAATCACCGTTAGTTTTGGAAAGCTTTCAAGACATCCGGTAACATCTTCTATCCCATTCCCTCTTTATTTCTTGTGAAGTTTGGAGAAGGTTTGTGATGTGGTGTGCTCGGGTGGAGCTTTGTAAAGTTTGCGGTTGATTTGGGCGCTTGTTTGGATGTTCGGGGTGGTGTTTGTGTTGTTTATGTGTTCGTTTTGTGTTGTTTTGTTTTGTTGCTTTTGCTTCTTTTTCTCTCGTTCTTTGTTGAGTCTTTGTTTTGTGTGTGGTTGAGTCTTGTGTGTAAAAAGGTTTTCGAAAACCCGGTTTAGAGGCTAGTGTACGAGTGTTTGCTTTCCCTTTCTAGTTTTATAAATCGAGTTTTGGACTTTAATCTAGTAGAATGACCCTAAATCAATGAATTCGTTGGTCCTTTACTTTGAGTCCACCTAGCTTACTAGGGATTTACTGCGGGATTTGCACTTTTGACCATTATGACCACCCACGGTGCGAAAAGGCCTTGGTTGCCGAGTCTCGTCCCTTAGGTGACCGTGTTTAGGATCGTTTGATTAGTCCAACTTCTCCCCTTTTTTGTGAGTATGAAGGTAAACACGTCATCCCAACATACCCATTCACCTACCTTCTACACATCTCCACACAATAAATTGCAAATTGTTGATTTCTGTCTTTCTTGTCATACAAAGAAATGCCAAAAAGCCAAATCAAGCCAAAAGGGGAAAAAAAAGAAAAAGAAAGAAAATGAAATAAAGAAAAGAATGAAGAAAAAGAAAAGGCACAAAAGCCAAAAAGAAAATAGAAAAGAAGAAAAAGAATGGCATAGCAAAACAAAGCAAAAATGCAAAAGAAAAGAGAAAATGCCAAAAGAAAACCCGATTCACAAAAATAACCCCTACCTCTCAAAATAAGACTTTTTCCCACTTTTGCCGTGAAGAGCCTACCAAAGGACCGAGTCCCTAGGAAGGATGATAGCGGCATTAGTCGGTCTTCCCTCATTTTGCATATTTCCATCTTTTTACTTGGACTAGTTAGGCGGTTTTAGACATGGGACGACCCTCTTGGCTCATGGCTAAAGGGGGCGGGGTCTCACTTACCTACAGTGTCGACTAACACCGTGGTTCATCCCTTTTCCACTCCGCCGATCGTCCCGTAGTACGTTTTACGAAAGTTAGGAGGACCTAGGTAAGTTACCAACGTTTTTGTTGCTTTATCGTCATACTATTAGGGTTTAGTTCACCTTGGTTTGTATTGCTAGCTTGGGAACGTTGTCACTTACCTCGAGTCCTAAACCGGTGTTTCATTCACCGCTTTTAGAGGGAAGCGGTACTTGTTTTCTTTTGGGTGCAACCGATTATGTGTTGGTTTGTTTGTTTGTTTGTGTGTTTGTTTATGTGTTTGTGTCCGGTTGCATCCACAGTTTTGTCGCAACACCCGACTTGCCTTGCGGAGTGCACTTTTCCTCTAAGTGCACTCGCGTGAGTTGAAGGGGCGTAGGGTGCGCTAATACCCACTCGGATAGTTGAGTAGTTAGTACGTGCTTACTCGAGGGCGAGTAAGGGTTAAGTGTGGGGGAGTTGATAAGTGTCATTTGTAGTGCCTATTTTGTAGTGTTTTGGTCCCATTTTCCTTTTGGAATCGCTCCTCGGGAGCGGTTTATGGGCTACTTATGCTTCCTTTAGTTCGATTCAGGTTCCCGAGACCGATTTGGAAGAGTTGGAGCGACTCTGACTCGATACATACACATTTTGGAGCCAACAGAGTAAAGAAACGATGATTCGATGCCTTGGAATCGACCCCGAGACCTTGGGACCCAATCCCGAGCCTCCGAGACCCGATCCCGAGTCCCGAGAATCGATGGGAAGCCCATGAGAACCAAGGAGGGACCAAAAAGTTCATATTGGAGGCCTACAAGACTCATCCCGGACGGGTATGGCCTCATCCCGTCCGGGATGAGGGAGGAAACGAAGATGGAGCGTTCTGACTGCCCATCCCGACCGGGAGCATGTCTTCCCGGCCAGGACCGACCCCATCCCGACCGGGACCACCTCGTCTCAGCCGGGACGGGGGTGCTGTAGCGCGCCTTCAATTCTTTTCTTCTCCTTTCATTCTTAAACCCTATATATACCCCCCTCTTGTATTAAGACACTATCTTATGTTATGCCTTTGATTAGACACTAAACCCTAGATTATTTTAGCATATATTAGATTATATTAGTCCGTAATTAGTCTTTAATCTTAGTTTAATCTTGTATTAAGAGATTTCTTGTAGAATCCATTCAATCTTGACAACATTGGTGGATGAATTTGGGTTTTCTTTATATGCAAGTGTTCTCCTTTTCCATTTCCTTTGTAGTATGGTATAATCCTCTTCTCCTTTTACTCTTAATCTTTGTTTTATCATTAAAGTTTGATTCTTTGTTCTTGTTATGGTTCATAGTTCATAGTTCTTGTTAGTTTCTTCATGTTTGTTTTGATTGATATGTTGTTTCATCTTATTAGTGTTAGTTTTCCTTTAGATATGTTAGAGTAGTATCTTGCTAGGGTTAGTAAGGTGATTAGGGTGTTAATTGGATGATTAAGGGATTGTTGGAGATGTTGGTGGAAGATTTGGGTTTCCCCTTGGTTTGATGCACATCACATGTTTGTTGAAATGCTTGAATGACTAGTATGTGCATATGCTTGTTTTTCTTGCCTTTCTCTTGTGGGTGTTAGTTTGTTTGTGGGTCCGGTTCCCTCACTAAGTTGCGAGAGCCCGGTGAGGACGACCCCTAGGTCAGTCTAAGTAGCGAGAGCCCGGATGCGACCTAGGCCTATAGCATGCTAGTACTCCGTTTGTCGTTTGTGTCGCCAAGGTGGGTTTTAGGCGGAACCTCTAGGTGGGTCTAAGTTGCGAGAGCCCGGGCATTACCTAGATTACCCTACTACCCCCTTCACTCTAGTTCTCCCTCGACCATTCCATTACCCCTTTGACCCCGACCTAATCCTAGCCCGTTTTCCTTATTTGTTCGCTTTCTTGCCTTAGACCTAGCTTAGTCCATAGCCATCCCCCTTAGACTAGCTCGTCTCGAACATAGTCCTAGACCCGAGCATACCTTAGTCCGACCTCCCGTCCCTGTGGATTCGACCCGACTTACCCTAGCTACCTTAGTTAGGATTAGCCGGTTTTATTTGACGGTTGGGATTCACGACAAATCCCACCCGTCAAAGGGCCTGGAGGAAGACCGTCAAATGGACCGACAGCCAGGGACGGATCTATAAGTTGACCACCGGCGAGGGAGACATGCCGGATACTGAGTCCGAGTCGGAGTCAGAGTCGGAGTCTGAGTTTGAGTCTAGGGGGTCTGGTGCTAAAGTAGAGTCTGTAACTCCCTTTCCCTTAGCCACTTCCACTGAGATCTCGGGGCCTGTCCTAAGACCTCTCCATATCCCGCCACTGACCAATGATCAGATGGCAGCTCTTTTCGAGCTTTTCTCCAAATTTACTATTAATAATAATATCGAAAACCGTTCTGCTTACGACTTGTCTTATTTCCAAAACTTTCTCAATTTCAAAAATTTTATATGCAATGACATTGAGAAACCCGACGAACAGGTACCTCGACCTCCACATCTAGTCGAGCAGCTCGAACAAAGGGAATCCCGAGATCCGATAATCGAAGAAACCGAGTCCATCAACGTGGGAACCACTTTAGAGCCCCAGATGCTTAAGTTGGGCCTATCTTTAGATCCAGAGGAGAGAAAACAATTCACAGACCTCCTCCAAGAATTTAAAGACGTCTCCGTATGGTCCTACAAGGACATGCCGGGTATAGATCGAGAAATAGTAGAACACCGAATACCCATCAAAGATGGGTGCAAACCGGTGTAACAGAAGCTCAGAAGAATGAAGCCTGAATGGTCTCTTAAAGTCAAGGAAGAGGTCGATAAACAATTCAAAGCGGGTTTTATACAAGTGTCTGAATATCCAGACTGGGTTGCAAACATCGTGCCAGTACCCAATTAGGACGGCAAGGTGCGAGTATGCGTGGACTTCCGGGACCTAAACAAGGCTAGCCCAAAAGACGATTTTCAATTACCACATATCGACATACTAGTGGATAATACGGCCGATCATGCCCTTCTGTCATTCATGGACGGGTATGCCGGATACAATCAAATCAAAATAACAGAAGAGGATATGAGTAAGACCACCTTCATTACACCTTGGGGTACTTACTGTTACACCGTTATGTCATTTGGGCTTATCAATGCCGGAGCCACTTATCAACGGACCGCCACCACCTTATTACACGACATGATGCATAAGGAAGTGGAGGTCTATGTGGACGATATGATCTTTAAGTCTAAAGACCGAAGCGGCCACCTTTCGACCCTAAGAAAGTTCTTCACTAGACTACGAAAATACAACATGAGACTGAACCCCCAAAAATGCATTTTCGGGGTAACGTCAGGCAAATTACTAGGCCATATCGTTAGCCAACGCGGCATCGAGGTCGACCCAGCTAAAATCAAAGCCATCACCGAGATGCAGCCACCCAAGACCGAAAAGCAAATAAGGTGGTTTCTCGGGAAAGTCCAATACATCAGCCGGTTCATTTCAAAACTAACCATGGTATGTGAGCCCATTTTCAAAAAACTGAAGATCGGGGAACGAGTGCTATGGGACGCTAAGTGTCAAGCGGCTTTCGATAAAATCAAGGAGATTCTGTCTGCTCCGCCGGTATCAATTCCACCTCAACCCGGCTTGCCTTTGTCTTTATACCTAACAACGACCGAGACGGCCATGGGGGCTATGCTGGCCCAGACAGTCGAAACAGAAGAACAGGCTATTTACTACATCAGTAAAAATTCCTCGAGTACGAATGCAAGTACACCATGCTCGAGAAAACGTGTCTAGCCCTGGTTTGGACCACTAAAAAGCTCAGACATTACATGCTTAGTCACGAGGTACATGTTTTATCCAAAATGGATCCTATCAAGTACCTATTCGAGAAGCCCATCCTCAACGGCAGGATGTCCAGGTGGACTTTAATGTTAGCTGAGTTTGACCTCAAGTTCGTACCGTTAAAAGCCATCAAGGGCCGGATAGTAGCCGAGTTCCTCGCTGATAGCCCGATATCCGAAGAGGGCCATACCGATACTTGGGCCTTTCCTGACGAAGACATATTCCATACCGATACCGAGACATGGGATCTATACTTTGATGGAGCATCCAACTTTCGAGGATTTGGGGTCGGAATTCTGTTAATCTCACCCCGAGGGGAACACACTCCTTTATCCATCAAATTGGACTTTGATGTGACCAACAACGCAGCCGAATACGAAGCATGCATTCACGGGTTGCAAGCCGCCGCTGATTTAGGGGTAAAAAACCTCCGGGTCCACGGTGATTCATCACTGGTCATCAATCAAGCACTCCAGAAATGAAAAACTCGGAACGCTAATCTCGTGGCTTACCAAGCACGGGTAAGGGTTCTAGAGAAACAATTCCAGAAGGTGGAATATATCTACCTGCCCTGGGAGGAAAATCAGTTTGCAGATGCACTTTCTAAATTAGCATCTTTACTGAACATCCCGGATCACCTGACCAGCATGCCGATCTGTGTCGAAAGGCGGTCCGAGCCGGCTTATATCCATGCCATTCAATATATCGAGATAACTGACCCAGAACCTTGGTATCAAGCCGTCCTAACCTACTTGACAACGAGAGAATATCCCCCGGAAGATGAAAACCGGGCCAAGAAGGCTTTGCGAAGATTGGCGACCCAATTTGTCCGCACAGACGATGGACAATAATACAAAAAGACGGCACAAGGGGCTCTCCTCCTATGTATCGACAAAATACAGGCCGAAAAGGTCATGGCCGAGGTACACGATGGCGAAAACGGTCCGCATATGAACGCCCATATGCTATCCCGAAAAATCATGAGGCTCGGATATTATTGGAACACCATGGAAACAGACTGTCAATTATATGTCAAGCACTGCCATAACTGTCAGATCTTTGCCAACTAAAGCATATGCCATCTTCCCTATTATATACCATGACATCACCATGGCCATTTTCGACATGGGGTATTGACATAATTGGAAAGGTGCATCCTTCCGGGATGGGAGGTCATTGCTTCATCTTAGTGGCCATCGACTACTTCACCAAATGGGTCGAAGCTGAGTCATACCGTGTCTTGAACGCCAAGCACGTGGCCAAATTCATCCAAAACAAGATCATATGCCGATATGGGATCCCTCACGAATTTATTAGTGATCACGGGACCCACTTTCAAGCTGAAACTGCCGCATTGCTGGCAAATTATAAAATTCAGAGGCATACATCTTCACCCTACCGACCTCAAACAAATGGAGCGGTAGAAGCGGCCAATAAAACAATTGTCACCATACTTAAAAAGATGGCTGAGAATTATCGGGATTGGCCCGACAAAATACCCTTTGCCTTATGGGGGTATCGAACATCGATCCGCACCGCAACCGGAGCTACTCCATACTACCTGACATATGGAATAAAAGCAGTCCAACCAGTCGAGCTAGAGGTGCCGTCCCTCAGGATTCTACTTGAAAGCCAAGTACCTGAAACAGATTGGGTCCAAGCCCGATACGATTCGCTAGTCCTTTTAGACAAACGGCGATCTCGGGCCCTTAATAATATTCAAGTATATCAAAAGAGAATCCAACGGGCTTTCAACAAACGGGTTAGGCCCAGGAACATCAAGGAAGGGGATTTGGTCCTAAAATCGGTTCGTGCCCTACTGCCGGTTGACCCAAGAGGAAAATTCAAACCCAATTGGGCTGGGCCATACTTAGTCAAGAAAGTCCTATCAGGAGGAGCGGTGATGCTGACGGACCTGGACGGCAACGAGTTCGTCAACCCGACCAACTTGGACCAGTTGAAGCGCTATTACCCATGAACCCCAATCTCAATGTCATTTGCAAAAATTTATAAAAATCTGTCTTTTTATAAATTTTCAAAATTTTAGACAAGTCAATGAGTTAGAATTAATTATTCTACCATCGCACATCTATAATTAATAATCTTGATGTATTTCAAAAATTGCAAAAAAAATCAATCAAATCAAATTTTGAACTACGTTTGGTTTGATTCCGCTAATTGTGGATACGTAGGCAACCCCTCAAAAGGGTACAACCACTGCAATAAACGAAAAGACGAGAACGGCATTCAATAATACGTCTTTTATTAAAGTCTCGATAAACTCGGGATTATAAAAAAAAAACAAAAAAAAAAAAAACGCCTAAATCGGCATACACACAAAAAATCACACCAAAAAATAGTAGTAATACTCAAATAATAAAATAAGGAGACTAATATCCGGGCATCTTGCCCTTCCCTTTGCCCATTGGGTCATGTGGGGCCAGAGGTCGCCGAGGCGGGGACGAGCGTTCCCTAATCACGAGGGGAACCTCTTTAGCTCGAACCCGTTTCTTTGACGACGGGTCTTCTATAACGGTCTTCGGTCCAAGTCGAGCCCGTACGTGTTCGGGCAGTCTGTCTCGTGGGCCAAGTCGGTTCTGCACGGCCAGTCTTGGGCCAAGTCTCCTTTCCAAGTCCGTCTGGGGGCTCACATTCCCCCGAGCACCTTTAGCACTAGACCCTTCGGCTTGAGTCTTAGTCTTCTTCTTTTGTCCGGACATTAGACGAACTAGGGTAGCTGGAGTGTCTCCTTCTTCAAAGAACCCCCTGTTGTCTTTAGCTTGCTCCCTTCTCAGCAGGTCGAAGGCTTCATCAACCTTCAAAGCAGCTCGGGCCTTGGCATCACCTGCTTTGGTCCACTTCACGTATGAGTCTGAAACCCAAATCGAATGGCGATATTTGGAAACGGGCCAGGTGTGCCGGGTATACCATCTTTACATCCACGTATCGCACATCACATCAGTCATTTGGGTAGGGTCATTCACAACTGCTTCAATTTCTGGTATCCGTTGAGCCCGTTCGTACTGCCTTAGTATGGGATCCGGGTAGAGATGAACCGTTTGCCTAAAAGACAAGATTACTTGGTAACGGGCTCTGTCCCTCGGGTCTAAGCCAGACCAAACATAGATGGGCCACCATGGCACAACCCATCGAATTAGCCGCCCACCATGGATTGATAGCACCTCGTCCAAATACTTCTGCGTAATCTGACGAGAAAAGTCAATGGCCCGCCTCCTCGTCATCACCTGGTTATGACGATAATTGCTAGCATCAAGGGGAGGATCTATCACTGGTAGCCTCTCATAAAGCCAAATCTGAAAAAGAAAACAAAAGCATAAGATCCCGAGACGAAACAGGCGTCCGCCTGATGACACTCGATCGAGTGCCAGGATGACTCGATCGAGTGGCACCTCTGAAAGCCGATCAGAAGGTCTTTATCGAAGGCACTCGATCGAGTGCCAGGGTGACTCGATCGAGTGCCCACTGCAGTAGCCAAATTCTCGAAAAAATTCAAAAAATCGAGAAATCAAGAAAAATAAAAAATCCGACATACTTGCAGCAAACGGGTACTTCCGGTGAGACGAACGGACAAATCCCTCTTATGGTTGTCCAAGCCTTGGATTATTTCACCCATGATCAACCAAGCCGGGCTATGCTCCGTCTCCATTAAATCAACCACGGTTAATAGACGGATATGACCCATACATGATAATAAGTCCATGTGACCCTCAAAGGCGTAAACATGGAGCATGCAAAAAGAAAAAGCCCTACGGTTGTGAATTGATCTCACCCGGACATCCTGCGGGTTCATAAACTTCTCGGCTAGATCAATCAAGGAGACTGTGTTGTCGTTCTGGGACATCCGAGACACCTCATTATGGGAGAGGCTTAAGAACTCTCGAAGCTTCCTCCTCAAGTCATAGACCGAATACGGGACGGCGGGTCGAAGCATTGGGTTCCATCCTCCTATAGCTACCATCTCCTCAGGTAAAGGGCAGATTTCGCCCCGAGGAAAGGCAAAGACATGATATATGTCGTCCCAGTAAGCCAAGCATGCATCCAAGAAATAACGATCAACCACCATCTGACGGAACGGGGTACAGCTGAGTTATACCCGTCTGGTTCAACACCACCCTATCAGCATCCCTAAATTGTCGGGACCATGCCTGCAACATGGCGCTCAACCTATTGATGCCCATGCTAGATTTCTTAAGAGGATAAAGAGACTTTCTTTTTGCCTTAAGGGAAATAAAGAGACTTTCTTTTAAAAAGATTGATTTGTGATGGGATTATGAAGAAATCAAGGGCAAAGGGGGGCTATATATAGCATTAGCCTAGCAAACCTCTTTCCATATCACTCTTAGGAAAAGTTTCCTAGTTCCATTCGGAATCAACCCATGAGCCTAGTCCCGATACTAGCACGGAAATATTCATCCCGAACATTCCTAAATTCTCTAGGAGTCAATCTTATTTCAAAAATTTCCAAATTTCAAAACTTTCAAAATTTCAAAAGTTTTAAGAAATTTCAAGCATTTCAAAAATTCAAGCTCTCAAAAATCATTTCCCCCAGCACGAGTCATTTTACTACCTACGTGTTACATGCATTTCTATGTGACTTATACAGGTATGACTCCAAACAGGGACATGCAACCCTCTAAATCTCCCCAGCATTTTCGCGGGATGGGCCTACACACAGGCACACCCAGGACTTACGCGACAAGTCCAAATGCCCCACGGAGTATTATCATCAGCACAGGTATGATTTCTATCTTATGGCTGGCGAGCCCTTCACGCGAGTCTAATGGACTATAAACGACCCAAACGGAAGTCTACCAGGTCTTAACGGGCTTGGTAGCTACTCTGACTTTCGCCCAGTCCAAGCCTCAGTCAGAGTGGGGGCTCTATAGACACCCGCATTTTGACTGCCAGGTGTCTATGGCTGTTTCCAAAAAACACCCGATGATGATCGGACGCTAACGTGTTTCTACGCGCTCGGATACGGGCTCAAATCCATTAGTTGCTGGCTAACGCAGTTACGGAGTACAAATTTCACAAAACCAACCTCAAATCCAAGCCCAGTGGGTCGTTTCCAATCAAATAAGGCTAATTTGTGCCGAAGCCGACACCGGAATTAAAACCGACTTTTAGCGATTAGGTCAACCCCGATCAAAGTCGTTTCCGAGACACACAAAACAGCCCCTCACATCATCAAAAGTCCAAGCCAAACAAAAGACCCATGAAACATCCAAAGTCAAGGTCCAAAAGACTGACCCGCGCGACCCAACTGGGCCACTCGATCGAGTGACCTACCCATTCGATCGAGTGGGCCTGTTTCGAGCCCGACTGCAGGCGTAACGGGCCACTCGACCGAGTTAGCTGTCTACTCGGTCGAGTAACCCTAACCGGGTGCCCTAGCTTTGCCTATATAAGCAACCCCATGCAACACATCTTTTACAACTTTTTCACATCCTTACACAACCCTAATTCTACACTAAGAAACTCTACATCCAAACCCTAGCACTACATTAGCAAACCCTAAACCTAGTTTTAGGAAATCGAAACCCTAACCACCATAACTCAACCTTCATACACCTCGAAGCTCCCGTGTTAAAAGCCGCGATTACGAGTCCGATCCGAGACAAGAACATGTAGGTTGAGGGTGCCAAAACCCGTTTTCTTTCCTTCTTCTCTTCCTCTCGTCGTCTTTCCCTTTTCTTCACGTCTTTTTTTTCGTTTTTTTTTATTATTTTCTTTATCGCATCATAATATCGATAATAACTAGTATAAGACATTAAAGTACTTGTCGATTTGTGTCGAATGTGAGTGGTGGTGGGATAAGGAAAACCGAACATACAAGTGTACTGCACACAGCGTTGACGGTCGCTTATCCCATCACCCCGATCATTTGATTATTGAAACAAGTTAACCTAAACAATAATTTTTTTTCTTGCATCGTTATTCAAATCGCATATTCGCAATCGATTTTTTAAAACAAGCATTGTATTTTAATAAGGGTCGAAACCCGTTGACGCGGATCCGACATCACAATCCCTAGGGATTTATTTCGATGTCGGAGAAGTCGAGGGAATCAAGTCCTTTAATTCAAACAAAGTGTCGATCCATTAGATTCGATACTAATTCCATAATTGGATGTCGAATCTAGCTATCTAAGTCACATAAATTAATTAACGCGGTTTACTCATATCGCGATAGTTAATTTAAGACGACTAAAATTAATTTATTTATTTTTATTTTTACTCTAATATTCCATATCGATTCAATAATCGAATATGGGATACAACGAGTATTCAAAGTTAGAATAGAATATAAATTCCGCGATTTTATATTCGATTCAACAAAATCAACGATTTATAAAATCCGAGTCGAGCATAAATTGTGCAATATTTATGACCGATTCTGTAAAACCGTCGAATTATCAAAAATCAAAAGCAATTTCGAAATCATAACAAAAATTGCAAACGAACCAGAAATTCGTACAGGTGCCACTCGACCGAGTGCAATAGGCCACTTGATCGAGTGGCATCACAAAAACCGAGCAGAATACGTTTTCCGACCTCCACTCGGTCGAGTCTCGCAATGACTCGATCGAGTGGCAACGTACTCGACCGAGTTGGTCAGTAACTCGGTCGAGTAGGGTCACGAAATCCGGACAGAACCTTTTTCAGAGGTCCACTCGGTCGAGTCCCTCAATGACTCGGTCGAGTGGCCCCTTTATCGCGTCAAACCGCGAGTCCTACAAGTTATTCGAGTCTCATTCACATCTTTTCTTGACTTAAGTCAACACGTGTCTAATCAATCACGTGAAAGCTTCATTTTTCAAAACCATACATCATCATATTTGCATCATCTCATCTCATATTTGCATAAACCGTTAAATATCGTTACATCGTTACTAACACGTTTGTTATTTCTTTTGTCGATTTAATTCTTGTTTATTTTATTGTACTAAATGAACCCGAATGCTAAAATACAACTTTGACATTAATTTTAGTTGCATTAAATTGACATAGAAACCCTTTTTTAAATTCCATTCACATGCTTAGGAAAACAATGTTTGCATAAGCATTTTTTATCGTCTAACTAGCGCGCGTATTAGAAAGTCACTCGAGATCTTAGTAGAGGCCGCTAAGTGCGGGCGGGGTTGGGTGTCCTTTGTGGGCTTCCCAACACGTACCCTCACCCATTACTCAGAACCTCGGTTTCCGGATGCCCGAAACCGTTGGTGCACGAGAGTCATTCAATACACGATATTCGATAATGTCGATATCGGTATCAAATGCAAAGGGACGAGCCCAATAAACTCTGACATCGAAAATGGGCCGTATTTTGTATACGGCCCACTACGACATAGAGTGGGCTCGAATGGTTCCGAATAACCACAAAATTCGGTGGCGACTCCACATAGACCTAAATTTCAATTCGATCCATTCTCATATGGAGATTCATTCGTCTACCCAAACCCGCGAGTGGCCGCGTCGGGGTGGACCTATGTCATGTCAACACATGCGAGATTCGTTTTAGTACAATAAAACAAATAACGGAAATAAAATGCCAAAATAGAAACAAACGTGTTAGTAACGATAATAACGGTTTGCAACAATATAGAATGATATAGAATGACCTGATGCATGGTTTTGGAAAGTAGTATGACACGTGATTGACTTGACACGTGTTGACCGAAGTCATAAAAAGAATTTTATCGAGACTCGGAAGGCATTTTGGGACTCACGGCTTTGTCGTGATAAAGGCCACTCGACCGAGTCATTGAGGGACTCGACCGAGTGTGCCTCGAAAAAAGTTTTTGTTCCGATATTTGAGGTGTCACTCGATCGAGTCATTGAGGGACTCGACCGAGTGAGCAGCCACTCGATCGAGTCATTGCGAGACTCGGCCGAGTGGTTCTCAAAAAACCTTTTGTCTCGGTTTTTGGGGTGTCACTCGATCGAGTGCCCCCTGTACGAACTAGGGTTCGTTTCGCAATTTGTTATGGATTTCAAAATTGCTTTTTTGATTTTGGGAAATCGATGATTTTGTTGAGTCGGGCAGAAATATTGTATGATTTGTGCTCGATTCGGATTTTGATACTCGTCGTATCCGATATTTGATTATTGAATCAATATTGAATATTTAGAGTGAAATTTAGAAAATATGTTGTAAGTCGTTTAAATCGAACTAAAACGAAATAAATTATCTCCGCGTTTATAGTGTCGCGATTTGTTCTTTCAAACTATATCACAACTATTTTAGCATCAACGAATTCGAGTTAGTTAAATTTGTTGACTAATTCGTTTAGATACGATATCCGACTATTGAGTTGGTATTGAATCTAAAGAACGACGCTTTATATTTGCTTGAATTAAAAAATTGATTCCCTCCGCATCTCGACATCGTAACGAATCCTTGCATTATGTAATGTCGGATCCGCATCAACGGGTTTCGAATTAACTTAAATAAAAGCGCGTGATTTGAAATAGTTTTAGAAATCGATGTATGCGATGTTGATAATGATGACGATGATGCGAATAATAAAACGTGACTAATGACGCGACAAAATAAAAACGCTATTGTTGACGTTGACTCGCTTCAACAATCAAATACTCGGGGTGTCGGGATAAGCGACCGGCCACGTCGGGTGAAACACCCTTGTATTCGGATTTTCTTATTCCGTCATCCTTTGTATTCGACACGAATTAGCGAGTAATTTAATGTTTTGATACTAGTATTATTAACGATATTAGAAACAAAAAAAAAACAAAAAAAGATGAGGAAGACGACGAAGATGGACGAGAAAAGAGAAGAGATCAGAGAAAAGGGGAGAAATCGGGTTTGTATGAACCCTCAACCTACATGTTTCGTATTCAAGGTGTTTTTTTGCTCTAGAATACCACAAGGTTATGTTGTTTAGTGTGAAAACTCAATCTCAAAGAAATTTGAGATGATTCATTTTGGGTTTCCTGAAGGGTTTGACAGCAAAGCGATTGGTCTTTAAGCTAAAGATTTTTATGTGAGCATACTCTAAGCATTAACATGCAGATTATATGTTTGTGTTTTTTCATTCATTAAAATTTTAGGCATTTATATATATATGTTTGTGCTCTTTTGTACATTAAAATTTAGGTTATCTGGCCTGAATACTTGGGTTATATTTTCATAGTGGTTATTTGACGGAAAATTTCCAACATACGATCAAATGGCTGAATGAGTTTGATACGTATGACTTGATCGAATATATTCCAGATTTCTCTAAAGATTTGGAAAGTAACAATGGCATTCTTTCAATGAGAATCATGGAAACATATAAAGGGAATAAAGAGAATTATGGCAAAGAGTTCAAACCAATAAGTTGACAATTACAAACATTCATCACTGATACTAATCTATATCTGATTATTTTCAAATATACTAATGTTATCATGTGTAATGCATTATATCCTTTTGAGTGTTGATGTATATGTGCAGTCCACCATTCCATACGATAATTATGTAAAGATGATGACGGTGTGCTATTGCCACAAAATACTAACTTTAGAAAGGAATGAGCTGAAGAATATTGTGTTGAAGAAGGCAAAAAAAATGTTGTATGTAGCTGATAACTTACTGTTGATAAATCATAATTTGACGTACATAAATTATTATATATTGTTTCAATTACAAAGTTATATTCTGTTCTATAACTTTTATCAGCAGGAAAGTGGACGTCTTAACAACAACAAAATACAGTGATGTTCATATAGTTCAAAAATTCTTGAAAAAAGTAACAATAAAGACTTTTGCTGGAGAGGGATTAGAGAGCCAGCAGAAAAATTGCAATGCCATGCTAGAATCGTATAATAAGTAATACATTCTACCCTTTCCACTGTTTTTGGAATCATTCATCATAATTAATTAATTTTAAGATTATTACTCGTGTGTTCTGTGTTATCTTACAGTGAATACGTTGTACAAACTGATTGGATGACTGTAAGCCGCAACGAAATGCAAACATTGTTATTCCCAGATGAGCAATTATATGATATGGTAAACAAATCTCTAACAAGTTTTAATCTTATAAATTCAAATGCTTCTTCTAAATAAATCTAACAAGTTCTGTTTTAATAGCCGCTCGATTTGTATGAAATTTATACCACATTAGGAATGAAGGATATCATATTCTTTCCAACAAAGTCAGGGGTAAGTATATCAAATTGGTGTACTTATTTTCGGTATGTAAGGTTACAGTTGTTTATTTGATGTTTATCTTTTGTTTCAAGAATTAGACCCCAAGATAAATCGTTCTCTGAATATTGTGTACTGTAATGTAACATACTTGCCTGATGATGCAGAATTTGTGAGAAAGGTACACCCAATGATTATAGTATTAAAAGTTGACAATAATTAACTATAAAAAAACTATGTTTATGACTATAAAATGTGTAAATTTTCAGATCTTTGTTCCAGTTCACACCCAAGAACCGTTGCATTGGATTTTACTTGTCTGTGATCTAAAAGATGGAAAGAATTACATCCTTGATTCATGCAAGATGAGGTTTTACAGAAAAAGGATAAAGGAAGTTAAAAAAGTAGTGTATAATGTTTCAAACATTTTACAAAACTACTCTGGCTATCAACAAATTTCCAGAAAAATGGGAAAATTTCTTGTGGAAATTGTGCCAAATGTAGCGAAGCAAAGCAATGGAAGTGATTGTGGTGTCTTTGTTATGAAATGGATAAAGACATTGCATGACAACAAGAAATGAGGAAAACAAACATACTTTCGTGATATCGTAGAATTTAGGCGTCAAACATGCTTAGATCTTTTGAAGTGGGATAAGAACAACTATGTGACGAATTTCAGTGTTAAGAAAGAGTATGAGATCTTATTTTAATTGTACGTAGACTTAGTTATATTACTGTAATAGACAAGATCTATTAATATGAAAATGACAATCAATGGATTATCTGTTTATCATTGGATATGTTATGTACGCATCGAAATACAAATATGTACAAGGAACATCTCTAAGATAACCTTGGACGAAATATGCACAGCTGTTATATAAATATGTGTTGTAGATAGTAACCTTCACACAAGAGCACATAAGTGTATATTCGATGTATATAAGCACAGATTCAAATATTTATGAATGAATTAAATATACTCGAGTTAATATTGATTTTTTTAATACCAACTTTACAAAATAAAAAGTTGTGCATAATCAATGCCAATGTCTTTTCAATATTCAATGTTCAAAGCTGATCATTAAGTTTTCCTATGTCTTCCTCTTCAACTTGCCTTGCTTGTTAAATTAACATCTCCAAATCTTCCTTTTTTTTCAGCTTCTGCTTCTGTGAACTTGGGTATGCTTTACTCATCACTCATATCCATTTATGACTGAAGTTCCTTTTATATACAAATGTATGATATATATATATATATATATATATATATATATATATATATATATATATATATATATATATTCTGATATATTTTTCATTTATGACAGGTATATTAACAAGATGAGATATTTGTGTAATGGGTGGTCGATAAACAATGAGGTTGAAGATAGAGAAACAATGATCAACAATTCAAGGCAACAGAAAATACACAATCTGTCCTTCCTTTACAATCAGTTTCATGAGGTTGAGGTTGATGGTAGATGTTTCTCACCAATAACAGAAGTTATGCGTAATGAAGATTATATGGAAAAAATCTTTGAAAAACTTCCCTCTTATAATGACAATGCTAACATGGCAATTGTATGCAAGAGCTGGGCACAAATGTTTCTGTTACATCGTGATGCACCTCGGTGGAATCTCGATTACAATAGAAGCTTAGAAACAAAACATGTTAATGGAGTGACGATTCTTCGTAGGGGTTGAATTGAAATTTCAAAGAGATGTAGATGCTTTTGCACTGATAATATACATGCTAAACGAATGTTGCACGATTTCCAAGAAGGCAAAGATGTTGCACAATTGACGGCTGTTGAAGAAAAGGAAAAGGATAAACAACTTGCACTAGAAGAGTTTGTAGAAGCATACAAAATAGCTAAAAGGTTATTCGCAGGAAGGAATAATGTTTACTTGTTTAGATAAAGTTGATCTTTGCCTTATTTTATGTTTCATAAATCTAGTTTAAAGATCATCAAGGCAGCCAATTATGTTGAACTGTCTCCTATGTATGCTAAAGTTTACGTTATGTACGTTTAAACTATTTATGTCTTATTTTTTTCTTATAATATTATGTATGCAGTATGCTTAAACTAGTCATGTGTTATGTTTTCATATAATGTTTAAATAAGCTTGATATTTGGCTTTATTTTGTACTTCATAAATCTAGTTCAAATGTGTTCAAACGCCCCTATGTACGCTACAATCTACGTTATGTACACTTAAAGTAGTCATGTTTTATGATAAACTTATGTACAACATATAATATCTTATATACTTAGAATTTGATATTTAAGTAATTAATTTATGTACGCTAAAATCTACATTATGTACACTAAAAATATTTATCTCTTATGTTTTCCAATAAACTTATGTACAAAATATAATATCTTATATACTTAGAATTTGTCCTATTTTCAATGAACATAACTCGATTATAAATCGAATACTCGAACATAGTACTCCGTATCTTAACAAGAGCCCGTTTATTTAATTAAAGCCCACAAAAGAATACTCAAAATTGGTATATGCCCTACTTCGTAACTACAAAAAAACAAAAACAAAAAAAAAAGAAAAGAAAGTGGTCTCTTAAGATCTTTCCGGATTATCTTCAACAATTCAGTAGTGTAAGTTTATTCTAGCTTATCTTTTCCGATTATCTTCAAAATTGTGGTATTGTGTGTTATATTGTTGCTTTTTGAAACGATTTTTTGAAGATTGGTGTAAAATAATACTAGCAGTATGCAATTATTTTCGATCTAGGTTTAAATACGGTTTTACTGCATTAGCATTCAAGTATCGATGATTATTCAACTTATGCAAATTAGGTACTCAGTTGTCTCTGTTCTTACTTTTAATTAGGTTAACAAACAAGATGAAATTATGAAAACAAATCAGGAGAAAACTGGAGTAAAGTGGGAAACTGCTCATCAAAACGAAGGTATATAAACTTATACAATACTCCATATTGAACCCCATACTCTCAATGTAAATGATGCATATTGATTTTTTGTTATTTATGTATAGTTGCATGTAAAAAGAGACGGGTAGAAGAAAATGATGCTCCCAATTCTGATGATTCTAAGGATGGTAGTTTTCAGACACCGAAATCGCAATTACACTTACTGTCAGATGCAGTTGTAGGTATGTATATTAGTTGTTTTAATTATCTATTCATAGAACTTGAACTTATTAAATATGCCCTCTATACATATCATTTAAATCTGTTTTGCTCACTCAAATTTACAGCTGTCGTTAATAAGCCTACAAAACCTACAAAAACTAGAAGGAAGAGGGTTGTACATGCAGTGAATGAACTCCCATCATTGACCACAAGGATGTCCCTTGAAAGTTTGTTTAAATTTGTAAGAAATCTGTCAGAGAAGCAAATTGCAGATATTAAAAAATTGGGATTTGGGGATATAATTTTTCTAAATGTAAGGGAAGTCCCAGCCAAGCTTGCTCATTGGCTTGTTTCCAATTTTGATCCTGGCGTCAACATATGAAGGTAGAACACTTCAGGTTAAATTTGGATGTACAAACAGAAACCTGGGCTTCCTATGGGACCGAATGATATTGTTTAGCGTCATATGATGACAAGGACGTTGAATATAATCGATTAGTTGATGAGTTCAAGCAACAGTTTAAAGGTTCCAAGATAACAAACAGTGTGTTACAATTCATGCTAACAAGACAGACGGATGGGGGGGGATCAATGCAAGAGGAACTTCATTGTTTATCTTTGCTCTATTTTTATAGAAGGTACCTGTTCCGTAACCCCAAGTTTAAAGATATTGAGATCTTTAATCGACTTGTCATTGGTACCTACATTTAATTGGTGCAAATTTTGCCTTGATGCTTTCATTGAGGCTGTTGATTTGTGGAAAATGAATACAGTAGAGAGAAACAAGTCCTTTGATGGACCTATAATGGTCTTTGTGTTTATATCTGCAAAGAATGTGTTACAGAAACAGCAAACCTATTCGTTCTTTCCCAACAATGTTGTTCTGGACACAAGACTCCATTTCAAAGAGAATATTAGACAAAGTAAAGAAATCGGGTACATTTGGTAATGGCTTTGTGTTGCCATTACAGCCCCTTGATTGGTACAAGGTGCACTCTGAAACCTGTACTGCAAAGGTTTCTTCTGTAATGGAAAAAGAGAAGCTAGTGAACACTATAAGAAAGACGTCGTTTAGCAACCGAGCAAATCGGTCGGGAAGGTTAGAAGTCGGTCGGTAAATAGAATTACCGACCGAATTTGGAATAATTCCGACCGAAATAATTTAGTCGAAAACTATATTCGGAAACACTAGTCACCGACCGAAAATATCGGTCGCTAAATCACCGACCAACGAGCGGGCGGTAAAAGAACTTTTCGGTCGGCAATTGTTTTCACCGACTGATTATGGCGGTCGGTAGATCTAGGATTACCGACCGAATGTCGGTCGGCAAAAAAAAAAATCGGTCGGTAATGCAAGTTGCCGACTGATATATGCGGTCGGTAAGAGCTTCCGACCAAACCCATAACAGAAGCTCCTGGAAGATGTTTGGTCAGGAAAAAACTTAAATCGGTCGGTAATGGGGTCGGTAACTGTGTTTATTACCGACCACTATTGTCGGTCGGTAATGTTTAACGACCGACGTTTGACAATATCTCGGTCAATTAGGGCGGTCGGTAAAGAGCTCAGGTCGGTCGGTAATTTGGTCTGGGCGGTCGGTAAATTGAAACATGTCGTGGGGTCTAGTGATTTTATTGTCCTCCAATTTGCGACATACAAATCTGCATTATGATATCCATCATACCATTCAACTCTTCCAACTCATCCAATCTACAACATCATTCACGTCAACCTTCAGTCATTAACTTCATCCAATTCATTCAGAATCCAACATTTCCACAATTCATTCACATAAAACCATTCGATATCATGGTGTGGACATGACATAGGTCCACCCCGACGCGGCCACGCGCGGGTTTGGGGAGGCGAATGAATCTCCCTATGAGATGGTCAAATTGAAATTTAAATCGAAGTAGGAGTCGCCACCGAGTTTTGTGGTTATTCGGAACCGTTCGAGCCCACTCTATGTCGTAGTGGGCCGTATACAAAATACGGCCAATTTCCGATGTCAGACTTTATTGGGCTCGTCCCTTTGCATATCGATACCGATGCCGACTGGGCGGTTAATCGTATATTGAATGACTCTCGTAGCCAATGGATTCGGACATCCGGAAACCACGGTTCTGAGTAAGGGGTGAGGGTACGTGTTGGGAAGTTCACTAAGAACACCCAACCCCGCCCGCACTTAGCGGCCTTTACTAGGATATCGTTCGTTTTTGGTGTATACGGGTTAGTTCGACGGTTGAATGATATGCAAACATTATTTTCCCTAGACATGTGAGAGAAAAATAAAATGGGTTGCTAAGTTGTTTAATGCATATTAAACTAATAACGTCAAAGTTATTTTAGCATGTGAGTTCGTTTTAGTCTAATAAAACGATAAAAACAAATAAAAAGCTACAAACACGAGAAAACGAGTTAGTAACGATGAATAAATTGAATAAAAGACATAAATAAATAAGATGCATGATTTTGGAAAATATTTATGGCACGTGATTGATTAACACGTGTTGATCGAGGTCGAAAAAAGAATTTATTGAAATATGTCGCGAAGGTCGCATTTTAATATAATGTTCGAGAAGAATTAAAAATAGACAACGAAGAAAACAAAAAAGGGAGGCCGTGAACCGGCTGCCGCGCGGGTCGCCTGACCGGCGCGCGACCCGCGTGGTAGCCTGTCGGATTTTTTTATTTGTCGAAAAGTCGTTAATTTTTATAAATCGCGTACAAATATAGATTAATTTATGCCCGATTCATATTTTCGATATTCGTTGTATTCGATATTTGATTATGAAATCAATATCAAATAGTTAGAATGTTTTTAGAAAAAGTTAAAAAAAAAAGTTAGTTTTTGAACGAAAAGGTGAAAAAAAGAATTTTGAACGAAAAAAGATGTTGAATTCTCCCCGCATATAAAATCATCGAATTTTGTAAATAAAAAGGTTAATGATTTCATTAGTATTAACGAGAATAAAATTAATTTAGTTCTTGTAAATACGATACACGATTAGAGAATCGATATCATATTTTCAGAACATTGTAAAAAAGTTTTGTTATCGAAAATAAATAAAAAATATGATGAATGACCCGTAATAAATATGAGACGACCGACGACCCGTAAAAAATAAAAAAAAAACGGACGAAAAAAAGGTGAAAAAAACGTGAGATAGGGAAAGAGAAAGGAAAAGAGTCGGGTTTGATTTACACCCTCAACCTACATGCTTTGTGTTCTCGGAATAAGGCTCGTCGGACGGTAGCTTAGGTTCGGGAGCGTCGAGATGATGTGGATGAGTTAAGGTGTCGGTTTTTGGAGTGTTTTGATGTGTGTGTGTAGGCGTGGGTTCGGCCGGTTTGGACGGGATTGGTTTCGTCGGATTTTTGGAACTATTTCGGGATTACGTCGGGATTTTGGACGTCGTTTTTGGCTGCTGAAAATATGTGATTTTTCCGGTATTTTTCTGTCTTAAAAACCTTATATTTTGTGTTGGACGGGATGTCCTATTTATAGGAATCGAGGTGGCCTTGCTTGTGTGACAAGAAACACCGGTTTGGATAGGAAATACGAGAGTTCGTAAGGGAATAAACTTCTCGTTTCTTAGTGGGAAAGCCAAAAACTCGGCTGGTGGGGGAGGTATCTCGGCTGTTTCAGCCGAGTATCTGAGCTCGGGTGATACTTTGTTTCGGTTTCCGGATAGAATTCCTACTTGAGATCGAATTCTATCCTTAAACGGATTTGTTTAATATTATTGAAGGCTGATTTTTGTAGTGATTGAGTCCGAATTGGACGTGTAATGACACGGCCAGATCGTGTGACTCGGGAAAAATATCTTTCACCGGGTTTGACTCGGTCGCTAAAAGACGATTTTACCCCCGGTGTCAGAATCGACCCAAATTAGTCTCATTTGACTCGAAACGACCCACTGGGCCTGGATTTGAGGTCCGTTCTGTGAGATTTGTACTCCTTAATAAGCCTAAACCAAATGTCCATGATTTCGAGCCCATATCCGAGTCCATTTAAGCATGTTTGCGTCCTATCATCATCGGGTGTTTGGCGGGACCTACTATAGACACCTGGCGGTCAAAATGTGGGTGTCTACAGAGCCCCCACTCTGACTGAGGCTTGGACAAGGCGAAAGTCAGAGTAGCTACCAGGCCAATCGAGGATTAAGACCTGGCAGGCTTCCGATCGGGTCGTTTAGAGTCCATTAGACTTGCGTGAAGGGCTCGCCAGCCATAGGATAGAAATCATACCTGGATAGATGTTGATAATGGCGCGGGGACTTTCTACTAAAAAAGTCTTGGATTTGTCTGGTTGCAGACAATTTCCATTTTGAAATTGCGCGGGAGCTCCTATTAGAAGCTGCGGATGTACCTCTTACTGATGCATCCGATTCCTCAGCGAAAATGTTGCTTGAATTTTCACTGAGAACTTTGATAATTCTCCAGGAGTCTTGGGACACCTGTCTGTTTTGCATGCAACATACAGATAAAACATCGACTCGTGCTGGGGGAGAAAAATGATTTTTGGTTTTTTTTGGAAAAAACCGAAAAAAATTTCGAAAATGGCGAAAATTTTTTTTGAAAAATTTGGAAGAAAAGGAATGTTTGGGATGACTTGATTCCTAATCAGATTCTGACACGGATTCCTAAAATCTCCTGGTTAGGCTGGTTAGGCCTGTATGCCTACGTGAAGTAGGAATACTGCAAAATAATCCCTATTCCAGGGGTGACTAGGAGAGGAAATTTCCCTATTATAAATAGAGAGTTCTTGCCCTTAATCTTCTCATATTCCAACCTGAAATATTTCCTTCTCATCTTAAAAAAAAATCCCTTTAGACTTTTTAGATAAAATAAAAACTCTCTGCTATGGGAATCGAACATCTGACCGCGATGCTTCACGCGTGGGCCCAAGATTTTCGAGATGGAGATAAGGTCCAGTTAACTCAGATGGGAATTGTAGCTTTGTTCCCGCTCCAGCGACTTAAGGTGGATACCCATTTTCTAGATGCTTGTTTGACCTTCTGGGATTCTACCCATCATGTTTTTGCCTTTCCCCGGGGAGAAATATGTCCCCTGCCCGAAGAGATTGCTGCTGTAGGGGGTTGGTGCCTTAATGCTCATCCTGTTATTCCTACTTTTTACCCTGATCCAAGGAGGAGGCTGAGAGACTTTCTTGGGTTGTCTCATGTTGAGACTTCCCGTATGGTGAAGGGAGGTTCTGTTTCCCTGTTCGACCTAGCTGATAAATTTATGGATCCAAATGGTCCCAGAATTTCTCCTATCCATAGGCGTAGGACCTTTGCCTTCTGCATGCTGCATCGATACGCTTTCGAAGGCCGGATGGATGCTGACTCATGTTTAGGCGAGATCAGGCTAATTAGCATAGTGGATCAAATGGAGGCAGGTTATAGCCCAGTCTGGCTGATAACTGGGGAGATCATCATGGGCATTGATGCGAGGAGACTTGATCCAGATCGGCAATTAACGGGCGGTATTCGTCTTCTGCAGGTATTTGACCTCTTTGAAAATTTTTCCGAAAATTTTTTTTTTTTTTTTTTTAAAATTTCCAAAAAAAAAATTTTTTGACTTTTTTCGAATTTCCGAAAATTTTATTTTTTATTTCCGAAAAAAAAAAAAAAATTAAATTTTTCGAAAAAAAATTTTTTAATTTTTTTTTTTCGGGATTTTTTTATTTTTCAAAAATTTTTGCAGATTTGGTTATCCGAGCGCCTATCAATTATAGAGCCCCCGACGAGCATATCCAGGTATCGAAGCTGTCAGATAGGCTCACGGTCTCGACGAATCAGCTCCAATCATCATATAAATCGGAAGTACTGGGATGAGGAGCTAAAATTCCATGGCGGGCCCTTGATTAGGTGGAACGTGATCTGGTGGTTCCTTTCGAAGATGACGGGCCTAGCTAAAAGAGATAAAGCCCGTTACCTGGTGATTTTGTCCTTGGACTGGACCGTCCATATTTACCCAGATCGTCTTCTAAGGCAATTTGGTTCATTTCAGCAGATCCCCGAAACTGAAGCAATTATTAACGTTTCGGTCCAATTGACGGATGCTATGTGTGACACGTGGTTACAACGCTGGTTTACCCGGGCCATGTGGACTATACCTCGCCCCTGTCAGACCGCTTGGGTTTCTGAATCATATATTAATGGGCTTCTGAAGAATCTAAAGAGGCCCGTGAAGCTTTAAAGACCGATGAGGCTTTTGACTTAGCCCGTAGAGAATCGGTGAAGGATAATAGATGGTTCTTTGAAGAAGAAACTCCAACTACCTTTGTCGGGCCGGAGTCAGGTTCTAAGTCCAAGACTAAGACTCGAGCTAAAGAGACCGGTGCTAGTGACTTAGAGAGAAGGCTCGGACCTAAGCTAGCGGTCCGAGACAGGCTTGGGCCGCGGGAAAGGATACCCGAGAGAGCACGGGTCCGGCTAGGACCGACTGAGGTGACCGGGGAATCAAGTTCGAAGAAACGAGCCCGGGTTAAGGAGATTCCCTTGGTAATTCGGGAGCGTTCCCCTCCACGCCGACGTCGGTGGGCCGAAAAAGAGACTAAGGACAAGGAGAAGGAAAAAATGCCTTAGATTTTTTTTATTATTTAATATTAGTGCTATTTACGTGTTGTGTTTTTTTTGGATTTTTTTTGTAATTGAATTTTTTTTGAAATAAATAAAGGAAGTTTATTAGAAACCGTTCCCATTTTTTTCGATTGCAGTGGTTGTGCCCTTTTGAGGGGCTGCCTACGTATCCACAAATAGCGGAATCAAACCAAACGTAGTTCAGACTTTAAATTGCAATTTCGAAATACATCAAGACTATTGGTTCAAGATGTTTATAACAGTAGAATAAGTAATTCTAGCTTTTGACTTGTCTTAAAAAAAGTTTATTTTTGAAAAGACGTTTTTAATAAACTTTTGCGAATGACATTGAGAGAAACGGGTTTAAGGGTAATAACGTTTCAGCTGGTCCAGGTTAGTTGGGTTGACAAACTCATTCCCGTCCAGATCCGTTAGCATCACCGCTCCACCCGATAGAATCTTCTTTACCAAATAAGGACCGGCCCAGTTAGGTTTGAACTTTCCCCTTGGGTCTACTGGTAATAAAGCTCGTACGGATTTGAGAACCAGATCTCCCTCTTTGATGTTCCTGGGCCTTACCCTTTTGTTGAAAGCCCGTTGGATTCTTTTCTGGTAGATCTGTATGTTATTGAGAGCCCGAGATCGTCGTTCGTCTAGCAGTACTAACGAGTCATATCGTGCTCGAACCCAATCGGCTTCTGGTACATGACTTTCGAGTAGGATTCTGAGTGACGGTATCTCCAGCTCGACAGGTTGGACCGCTTCCATCCCGTATGTAAGGTAATACGGTGTTGCCCCGGTCGCAGTACGAATCGAGGTTCGATATCCCCAAAGGGCAAATGGTATCTTATCGGGCCAGTCCCGATAATTGTCAGCCATCTTTTTGAGTATGGTGACAATGGTTTTGTTAGCTGCTTCTACCGCTCCATTGGTTTGGGGTCGGTAGGGTGAAGACGTATGTCTTTGGATCTTGTATTTGGCTAACAAGGCTGCCGTTTCGGCCTGAAAGTGGGTCCCGTGGTCACTGATGAATTCGTGAGGGATCCCATATCGGCATATTATCTTGTTTTGGATAAATTTGGCAACGTGGTTGGCGTTAAGAATACGGTAGGATTCTGCTTCGACCCATTTGGTGAAATAGTCGATTGCTACCAAAATGAAACAGTGTCCTCCGGTTCCCGAGGGGTTTATCTTTCCGATTATATCGATTCCCCATGTCGAAAATGGCCAGGGTGACGTCATAGTATACAGCAGGGATGGTGGCATGTGCTGTACATTAGCGAAAATCTGGCAATTATGGCAACGTCTGACATATAGCTGGTAATCGGTTTCCATGCTGTTCCAGTAATATCCAAGTCTCATGATCTTCCGGACTAGCATCTGGGCGTTCATGTGAGGACCACACTCGCCGTCATGTACTTCGGCCATGACCTTTTCAGCATTACCCTTGTCGACACATAAAAGGAGAGCCCCCTGTGGTGTCTTCTTGTATAGTTGTCCGTCGTCGGTACGGACGAACTGGGTCACTAACCTACGCAAGGCCTTTTTGGCTCGATTGTCGGTCCCAGGTGGATACTCCCCGGTTGTCAAATATGTCTGGATCGCCTTATACCATAGCTTGGGATCGGGTATCTCGATATCCTCGATGTCATGGATATATGCTGGCGCGGATCGTCTTTCGACGCAAATCGGCATGCTGGTCATATGATCGGGAATATTTAGTAAAGATGCCAGTTTTGAAAGTGCGTCTGCGAACTGATTTTCTTCCCGAGGTAGGTATATGTATTCTACCTTTTGGAATTGTTTCTCGAGATCCCTTACTCGTGCCTGGTAGGCCACGAGATTGGCATTTCGGGTTTTCCATTTTTGGAGTGCTTGGTTAATGACCAGTGATGAGTCGCCGTGTACTCGGAGGTTTGTAACCCCTAAATCGGCGGCGACTTGTAGCCCGTGGATACATGCTTCATACTCAGCGGCGTTATTAGTGACGTCAAAGTCCAATTTGATAGATACGGGAGTATGTTCCCCTCTTGGCGAGATTAGGAGGATTCCGACCCTAAATCCTCGGAAGTTGGATGCTCCGTCGAAGTATAAATCCCATGTCTCGGTGTCAGTATGGAAAATATCTTCATCCGGGAAGGACCAAGTGTCGGTGTGTCCTTCTTCGGCTACGGGACTGTCGGCGAGAAATTCGGCTACTACTCGGCCCTTGATGGCTTTCAGTGGTACGAACTTTAGATCGAATTCTGCCAACATCAGGGTCCATCTTGATATTCTGCCGTTGAGAATGGGCTTTTCGAAAAGATATTTGATCGGATCCATCCTTGACAGTACCTGTACCTCATAGCTGAGCATGTAATGTCGGAGCTTTTTAGTGGCCCAGACCAGCGCTAAACACGTCTTTTCGAGCATGGTGTACTTACATTCATACTCTAAAACCTTTTTGCTGATGTAGTATATTGCTCGTTCTTCGGAGTTGACCGTTTGAGCTAACATGGCCCCCATGGCTGTCTCTGTCGTCGTTAGGTACAACGACAAAGGTAAACCGTGCTGAGGTGGCATCAGGACCGGTGGTGAAGACAAGATTTCTTTGATTCTGTCAAAGGCCGCTTGACACTTGTCGTCCCATAGTAACCGTTCCCCTATTTTCAGCTTCTTGAAGATCGGTTCACACACCATGGTTAGTTTTGAAATGAACCTGCTGATGTATTGGACCTTTCCGAGAAAACCTCTTATCTCCTTTTCGGTCTTAGGAGGCCGCATCTCGGTGATGGCCTTGATCTTAGCTGGATCGACTTCGATACCGCGTTGGCTGACGATGTGACCCAGTAATTTGCCAGAGGTTACCCCGAAACTGCACTTCTGAGGGTTTAGTCTCATGTTGTATTTGCGTATCGGGTGAAAAATCTTCTCAGGGCGGTGATGTGACCGTCCCTGTGCTTGGATTTGACGATCATATCGTCTACGTAAACTTCCACTTCTTTATGCATCATGTCATGTAATAAAGTCGTGGCGGTTCGTTGATAGGTGGCCCCGGCATTAATGAGACCAAATGGCATGACGGTATAGCAATAAGTACCCCAAGGTGTAATGAAGGTGGTCTTATCCATATCTTCCTCTGCCATTTTTATTTGATTGTACCCGGCATACCCGTCCATGAATGATAGAAGGGCATGATCAGCTGTGTTGTCCACCAGTATATCGATGTGTGGCAACGGGAAATCGTCTTTCGGGCTCGCCTTGTTAAGGTCCCGAAAGTACATGCAGACACGCACTTTACCGTCTTTTTTAGGGACCGGTACGATGTTTGCAACCCAATCTGGATACTCGGAGACTCGTATGAACCCAGCCTTGAATTGTTTGTCGACTTCCTCCTTGACTTTGAGGGACCATTCGGGCCTCATGCGTCGGAGTTTTTGCTTAACCGGTTTGAACCCTTCCTTGATCGGTATATGGTGCTTGGCTATTTCGCGGTCTATTCCTGGCATGTCCTTGTAGGACCATGCGAAGACGTCTTTGAACTCTTGAAGGAGATCAATGAATTGTTGCTTCTCCCCGGGATCTACAGATAACCCTATCTTAAGCATCTGAGGTTCTAAGGTTGTTCCCACGTTGATAGATTCGGTTTCTTCGATTACCGGATTGCGGGATTCCCTCTGCTCTAGTTGCTCGATTAAATGTGGAGGTAAGGATACCTGTTCGTCGGGTTTCTCAATGTCATTACACAGAAGATTTTGAAAATTTAGGAATTTTTGAAAATGAGACAAGTCGTAAGCAGAACGGTTGTTATTATTCATAAATTGAGAGAAAAGCTCGAAAAGAGCTGCCATCTGATCGCTAGTCAGTGGCGGGATAGGCAGGGTGCCCGGGACAGACCCCGAAGCACCAGGAACAGCTAAAGGGAGAGGGGGAGTTACAGGACCGATCCTAGCACCGGACTCACTAGACTCAATCTCAGACTCTGACTCGGACTCAGACTCAGACTCAGACTCAGATTCTGGCATTTCTCCTTCTCCTGTGATAAGCTTGAAAGTCCTTCCTTGACTGTCAGTCCACTTGACAGTCTTTCTCCAGGCTCTCTTACCTATCCCGGATCTAACATCCGAGATCAGTTTGGATGGATCGAATGTGCGGCTGCGGAGAATGAGGCTAACTAGCTCCTCCTTCGGTGTTGGGGTCGCGAGCTCCTCCCCGAAAAGTAACCCCAGCGCGGGTTCAACATTCTTAGCATCTTCGGACTGGACAAGGGCGAAGATGTCGTCGGGTATGTAGTTGCAGACCTGGGCCAAGTGGGTCCCAGGGCGTGTGGTTGGAGGCCGATATAGGCCCGTTTGGACGGACTCGAACACCGGCGTGACGAAGATGACTTTACCGGTTCCAGTTTGGCCCATATTCTCCGGGGTCAGGGTGTAGCCCAGACCGGTTTGAACTATCCCGTTGTCGAGGACTTCAAGGATTTTTCCTGCAGGGAGATCGGGCCTTGACGTGACCCCTGGTAAGAAGCCCAGATTTTGTAACATCCGGTCCATGCTAATAGTAAAGTAGGGTCGGAAAAGGTATTCTTCTTCGATGGCCCCTATGAAGTCGAACCCCCAAAGATCGGTGCGGCCCGAGGTGTTGCAGTTGGCCACAGTCATAGGCGTGGCTTCTAGAGTGATGACGGTATCGTGCAAAGGTAGCTTGATCTTCCGATGCAGGGTAGAGGACACAGCCCTGGTCGAGTGGATCCAGGGTCTTCCTAAAAGAAGGTTAAAGGAAGAGGTTACGTCAATCACTTGAAACTCCAGCTCTTTCTCTATCGGGCCTGTTATGATAGTAAGTTTTACGGCCCCGGCTACGGACTTTGGACTCCCGTCGAAAGCCTGGATAGTTTGGGTTGTAGGAATGTAGTCGGCCTCGGTGACACCGAGGGCTTTGACGGTCCGTAAGGGAAGGACGTTGACTGCAGACCCGTCGTCAATAAGGGTCATGGGCAGATATTTTCCACGGCAGATTACCGTGATGTAGAGAGCCATGTTGTGGGCTGGCCCAAATGATGGCAGATCAGCATTGGAGAAGGTGATAAGCGGGCCTTCTTCTTTTGCTTTCCCCTTTAGGTGGGGCAGAACCGTGGCTACCATTTCAGCTGGAGTAGCCATAGAATCGATCTTGACTTGATCGAGGGCCTTAGTGAGTGCCTCTCGATGTTCTTGAGAGCTAACTAGGAGTTGCCATATAGAGAGGTCAACTCGAGTCTTGCTCAACTGCTTTACCAGAGCCTTTTCAGTAGTTGGCGGCTCCTCCGGGACAATCTCCGTTTTGGACGACGGTTCGGTGGTGATGAGGGCTTGACTGCTGGTTAAGGCTTTGGACTTAACCTTCTGGATCTCCTCAGATGTGATAGGGACTGCTTCTCCCTTAGTGAGATAAACGTCGTCTTCATCATCACACCAGATCCCGTTGATTTGTGGGGTAAACGGGGAAATGAGGTGTGAGCAGTCTATAACCTCTCCGGGGAAGATAGCGTGGGTGGCCAACGGGTTGCCCTTGTTGTTGGGCTTACCTCCGGGTAAAGGGATTTTCCCGCTTTCGATGAGATCCTGGATAAGATGCTTCAGTTTCCAGCATTTCTCGGTATCGTGTCCCTTACCCTGATGGTATTTGCAGTAGGCCTGAGCATCATAGAATTTGGAGCGACGCTCAGCTGGAGGATCGGGTGTTGGGCCTATCGGGGCGATGAGGCCTTTTGATGAAAGCCTTTGTAAGGCATTCGCATAGGTAGTACCTATGTCGGTGAATACTCGGGGTGGCGTATTCTTCTTGGACGGGTTATCAAGTAGATTTACCTCGTCAAAAATGCTACGAGTGGCAGCGGTGGATGCGGGCTTGCTTGTTGATGAGCTGGCCCCTTGGTATCCTTTGGTGGAGGCCTTAGTGAGGCTTTCCATCCTTAAATCATCCTCGATTCTCGTTCCCATTTCAGTTAGGACCGCGAAGCTAGGTATGATGGCGTACCGGAGATGGATCCGGTAGGCGGGCAGGAGATTCTTGACAAAGGCTTCAACTAGTACTTTTTCACTGGGCTTGTCGACCAGTTTGACACTTTCAGCCCTCCAGCGTTGAAGGTACTTTGTAAACCCTTCCTTTGGTTCCTGGGCCATTACTTCCAGGGTGCGCATGGTGGTTTGGATCTCCGTATTGTCGGCGTAGTTCCGGGCGAATTCCGTTGCTACGTCGTCCCAAGACTTGTATTTCTTGGAATCGAGCCTATAGAACCAGGCTCTCGGGTGCTTCTCTAGCGAGGAGGCAAACAGATGCTTGAACATGTCTGACTTGACTCCTTTTAGGGCCATAAACTCCTTGAAGGCCCGGATATGTAATACCGGGTCTTCTGTTCCGTCAAACATCGGGAGGCCCGTTAAATTGAGATTGGCGGGCAATTGGTCGGTCAAGGGAGAGTAACTTCGAGCATTCTCCGTATGGATCGAGTTGTGGGTCGACAAATGGACCTGCTCTTGCAGTTTGAGGACTGCGCTAGTCAGTTCGGCTAATGGCCCATGAGCTTCATCTCCGTCCATGGGCTTGTCCTGTTCGATGGCGCTAACCCGGGTAACAATGGCGATCTGATCACCCCTAATTTGGTCAAGTTGCTCTTGGATCTTGGCCAACGAAGTGCTCAGTTGATCGATAGCGTCCTTAGTCATGGTTCGAGTGTGAGGCGGCCTGTCTGTAAGAACACCGTGTAATCAGAATCGGACCCAGATCGAAAGGTGCATCCCGAGAAAACGACTAGACTCGGAAACGGACTAAACCGACTCCTAGACGGGTGACTCATGAACGGTGGGCTTTCATTAGGATTTCGGCATAGTGAGCCTAGTCCCGTTCGAAGAAAGACCTACGTGTGCTAATCCTCAGACTTTGGACTCGATTGTGTAAGTGGGCTTCCCTTTGTAGGAGTTTGTCCTACATAGGTGGGCTGTGCCTTGACTAATAAGGCGGACTTGGGATGGGGTGGAAACCCGTGATGTAAGATCGACGGAGTTTCGACGCTATAGACTCTTACTACTTATGACAAGACCCGACACTGCTAAATACGGGAAGTCCTAAGAAGAAGAAGGTTTGAAAAGAGGATTTGAATTTGAAAACCGAGCAAAGTCGGGTTGGACGGCCCAATCTTTTTTGAAAATCGGAAAAAAGTTTTATTGGGCCGAGTTTTGAATTTTTGAAAAGGGTTTGGACAGCATACCGGCTAAAAATAGGCTATTTTGAGTCAAAATCATAAGTCCTAAATTCGGTAGCTTTCCGGGTTTTGAAAAATGGATGGTTTTCGAAAAAAGGTGCAAGTTTTTTTTTAAAAACACGGTTTTTTGAAAAAAAAAAAGATGGGACACGGACCAAGTAGCATGTAGTCACGGAAACAGTATAACGACACCATGTATGCTCCTAGTCTAAGTCTCGGTCGGTCTAATAGGGTCTATACCAACAACGATGGCTTTCTCGTACTGAGGACAGACTCCCTAAGCCGAGTGGGTCTTAGGACATGCCGCAAAACCTAAACGAGTTCCACCATCGATGTCTTTAGTGGGTCCAAGTGGGAACGCACCGTGGTATAGTGGGACGTCGGTCAGAAGTAACCGGCCCGGGAAAGATTGGGTTATGCATGGCCCATTGAACTAAAACGTGTACATTACTATTCGAACGATTTCTTTTCGAGTCTCACCCTAGGGATGCCGATGGTAAGTGACTCATCAGTTAATCCCCAGCGGAGTCGCCAAATTGTGGACATGACATAGGTCCACCCCGACGCGGCCACGCGCGGGTTTGGGGAGGCGAATGAATCTCCATATGAGATGGTCAAATTGAAATTTAAATCGAAGTAGGAGTCGCCACCGAATTTTGTGATTATTCGGAACCGTTCGAGCCCACTCTATGTCGTAGTGGGCCGTATACAAAATACGGCCAATTTCCGATGTCAGAGTTTATTGGGCTCGTCCCTTTGCATATCGATACCGATGCCGACTGGGCGGTTAATCGTATATTGAATGACTCTCGTAGCCAATGGATTCGGACATCCGGAAACCACGGTTCTGAGTAAGGGGTGAGGGTACGTGTTGGGAAGTTCACTAAGAACACCCAACCCCGCCCGCACTTAGCGGCCTTTACTAGGATATCGTTCGTTTTTGGTGTACACGGGTTAGTTCGACGGTTGAATGATATGCAAACATTATTTTCCCTAGACATGTGAGAGAAAAATAAAATGGGTTGCTAAGTCGTTTAATGCATATTAAACTAATAACGTCAAAGTTATTTTAGCATGTGAGTTCGTTTTAGTCTAATAAAACGATAAAAACAAATAAAAAGCAACAAACACGAGAAAACGAGTTAGTAACGATGAATAAATTGAATAAAAGACATAAATAAATAAGATGCATGATTTTGGAAAATATTTATGGCACGTGATTGATTAACACGTGTTGATCGAGGTCGAAAAAAGAATTTATTGAAATATGTCGCGAAGGTCGCATTTTAATATAATGTTCGAGAAGAATTAAAAATAGACAACGAAGAAAACAAAAAAGGGAGGCCGTGAACCGGCTGCCGCGCGGGTCGCCTGACCGGCGCGCGACCCGCGTGGTAGCCTGTCATATTTTTTTATTTGTCGAAAAGTCGTTAATTTTTATAAATCGCGTACAACTATAGATTAATTTATTCCCGATTCATATTTTCGATATTCGTTGTATTCGATATTTGATTATGAAATCAATATCAAATAGTTAGAATGTTTTTAGAAAAAGTTAAAAAAAGTTAGTTTTTGAACGAAAAGGTGAAAAAAAGAATTTTGAACGAAAAAAGATGTTGAATTCTCCCCGCATATAAAATCATCGAATTTTGTAAATAAAAAGGTTAATGATTTCATTAGTATTAACGAGAATAAAATTAATTTAGTTCTTGTAAATACGATACACGATTAGAGAATCGATATCATATTTTCAGAACATTGTAAAAAAGTTTTGTTATCGAAAATAAATAAAAAATATGATGAATGACCCGTAATAAATATGAGACGACCGACGACCCGTAAAAAATAAAAAAAACGGACGAAAAAAAGGTGAAAAAAACGTGAGATAGGGAAAGAGAAAGGAAAAGAGTCGGGTTTGATTTACACCCTCAACCTACATGCTTTGTGTTCTCGGAATAAGGCTCGTCGGACAGTAGCTTAGCTTCGGGAGCGTCGAGATGATGTGGATGAGTTAAGGTGTCGGTTTTTGGAGTGTTTTGATGTGTGTGTGTAGGCGTGGGTTCGGCCGGTTTGGACGGGATTGGTTTCGTCAGATTTTTGGAACTATTTCGGGATTACGTCGGGATTTTGGACGTCGTTTTTGGCTGCTGAAAATTTGTGATTTTTCCGGTATTTTTCTGTCTTAAAAACCTTATATTTTGTGTTGGACGGGATGTCCTATTTATAGGAATCGAGGTGGCCTTGCTTGTGTGACAAGAAACACCGGTTTGGATAGGAAATACGAGAGTTCGTAAGGGAATAAACTTCTCGTTTCTTAGTGGGAAAGCCAAAAACTCGGCTGGTGGGGGAGGTATCTCGGCTGTTTCAGCCGAGTATCTGAGCTCGGGTGATACTTTGTTTCGGTTTCCGGATAGAATTCCTACTTGAGATCGAATTCTATCCTTAAACGGATTTGTTTAATATTATTGAAGGCTGATTTTTGTAGTGATTGAGTCCGAATTGGACGTGTAATGACACAGCCAGATCGTGTGACTCGGGAAAAATATCTTTGACCGGGTTTGACTCGGTCGCTAAAAGACGGTTTTTCCCCCGGTGTCAGAATCGACCCAAATTAGTCTCATTTGACTCGAAACGACCCACTGGGCCTGGATTTGAGGTCCGTTCTGTGAGATTTGTACTCCTTAATAAGCCTAAACCAAATGTCCATGATTTCGAGCCCATATCCGAGTCCATTTAAGCATGTTTGCGTCCTATCATCATCGGGTATTTGGCGGGACCTACTATAGACACCTGGCGGTCAAAATGTGGGTGTCTACACATGGACATAACTTTCTAAAATGTTTAACTACTTAATTAAGAGAGTACTAATTAAAGTCTAAAGAGTCTAAACAACTTGAAAGAGTAATCAAAGTTTACACAACTTGAAAGAGTAATCAATTAGAGGTTCCAGCTACACTTGAAAACCGACCCCGGCTCCCCCAACTCCACCACCTCCCGAATTATCATCATTCGGATTACGGAAGTTAGTATAGTTAAACGGATTACAGTTCTGAGTTTGTAATACCGTGCTAAGCGCTGACATGAGTTGCTGTTGTTGTTGCATGAGCTCCCGGGTCTCTTCTCTAAAGCGCATGTTCTCTTCCCTTCTCCTTCTCTAAGGCTTCCAAAATTTTGTTTTAAAATTCTTCTGCCCGTATTTCTTGTTGTACAAGAATACCGGGATGATAAGAGCACGAAGCATTCCCCTTATTCTGTTGAGGGGGGGTGAAGTACAATGGGCCGGCGGATCCCACTCCGTATACGTGGCCCTTCTTGAACCCCTCGGCCGCTTCAAACCAAAGTTCGTCGTCCTCTTTTTCTTTCCCCTCCTCCTCGTTCTTTTTCTTGAGCTCTTCAAATCGTTTCTATTAGCAAACAGAGAAAGGTAATGTTTAGGAACAAGTTATAACTAATTTATTAAGGAATTTCAAGATAATCTCTACAATTAACTAAATTAACACTTACAAATGTAGCCTTTGCCTTCTGACTAGTAAAAACCCTTTTACCGTCGACTTCCATAGAATGTATGGCTTCTACGAGCTCGGCCGCACTGGGCCTCCTACCACCCAGTTGCTCCATCTAAAGAGACAAATTAAAACTTACTATGCATAAACTTGGATCAATTATTACTATCATCTTCAAAAAAATATTAATAAAAACATTATGGAACATTTTAATATATTTTGTCATTACCAGCCTGGAAGCATGTTTAGTTGCCTTGATCGACCCCCCATGGTGTGTAGGGCCAGGCTGAGCACAAGCTTTATTCGCCGCCGCTATCCTAGATTTCTTCTGAAAAGCCTTTGTCTTCCGTCTCTCCAACAAGTCCTTGTACACTTGCGGCACCATCCACCCCGGGAAATCCTTGGTCTTGCCATTCTTTAGTTCACAGATGTCGTTGACGGTGTCCTCTAACCGTTTACGTGCTTCGACGTCGTATCTCTCTCTAACTCGCTCTTCATCCTCGGGCTTCCATGAGCAGTAGCCCTGACATTGTGACCGATCATAATTTAATAATTACATATTAAGAAAAAAATTCAAATAACAATTAAAAGTGCATATAACTATATATATATATATATAGAGTGAGGATCCGGTGAGTCTCTCATCTTAAATGAGTCCGTCCTGCGATCTTAAACCATTGGATCTAAGAGATCCAAAGGCTGTCATTCAACCACGTCCCCAACTAATTTGATGAATTAAAAAATATTCATATACGTTTCTCCCCTCCTAGTCTTCTACCATCTTGACTCTCATTCATTATACTATTAGAAAAAAAAAATTCCTTCCTACAATCTTCACTAATATTTAGAAAAGGCAACTAAAGATCTTCAGCTACGATTTTTTTGCTTCCCTATGTCAAAGAATGAAAACTAATAAATCGATGAAATTTAATTTGCACCATATTTTTTTACAAGTTTTTGGTGTGATTGATGTTGCTACATAATTTTAAATTGTTTTTTTGAAGTTGTTGATTTTCGATTAATTAGTCTTCGTAGCTATTTATTTTGTTGTTCTTCCTGTTGTTATGTCCGTCCATTGTTGTTTGTCGAAATCTTGCAATTGTTTCATAGTTTACCACTTTACTTAAACAAAATTGTTAATTGACAATTGTCGTCATGGTGAAGTATGTACTTTGCCTTTGATTTTACTAGTACAATGAACTAGATAATGTTTTGAATGGTTTTTGTAAAGTAACAATGTTACAGTAACTCTGTTACGGTAAACTGTAACAGTGTTGAAGTGTTACAGTAACAATATTATTATAACTTACTATTATAACTTACTGTAAATTACGGTAAACTGTAACAGTATTGAAGTGTTACAGTAACAATATTATTATAACTTACTGTAAATTACGGTACACTGTAACAGTGTTGAAGTGTTACAGTAACAATATTATTGTAACTTACTGTAAATTGTAACAGTGTTGAAGTGTTACAGTAACAATATTACTATAAGCTGTAACTGTGTTACGGTAACAATTTTAATGTAATAGTGTTACGGTAAAAATATTACTGTAACAGTGTTAGGGTAACATACGAACTTCTTACAGTAACAATCAACGAGGTAACGATAAACTCATTGATGTAAGTGATCCACTTAATGAATTCACCATTGATCTCACTTGAAAATTAAATCTTCATATAAGCTGCAATTTTGAAGTATTAATTAATGGATGACATGAACAATGAGATTTCAGTGGAAATTCGGTTAAATTAAAGCAATATGTAATTAGAAAGTTAATACGGACGTGTTTATTATTTAGAGAGAGGAAGTGGTCTTTAAGTAGGGTGATGGTTGCTGATAGAGATGGAGGTTTAAATAAAGTGAGTTAAGAGTAATCTCCGCCATTCATTTGAGTCAGATCCATTGGTGGAGAATTGCGGGACAGACTCACCTAAGATAGGGGGACTCACGAGATGCAATTCCTATATATATATATATATATATATATATATATATATATATATATATATATATATATATATATATATATAGTTAGCAATATACTCATATAAAATAAAGTGAATGTATACCCTAAAATTGCTGAACCATTTATCTTTGATCGTCTTCAGGGTCTCCCAGTAGTTCATATGCGGTTCATGGTAGAAACTCTTGAATGACTTCGTTACTCTTCTTACCATAGTGGAGTCATCAAACCTTAATCAACACAAATGCAACAAATTATATTTTTTTATAAAAAAAAAATTATATACTACATCTACTTCGATAATGATAGAATAAGCAATATCATCTCCCTCTGGGTTCTATCGCAATTATGGGCAGATCTTCCTGTTGTTGTTGTTGTTGTTGTTGTTGTTCCTACTCCTCCTCGTGCTCGTCGACCTCCACCTGTGGTCCACGTCCACGTCCGCGTCCACGTCCAACCATCTTTCAGATATGATCTGTTGAATGACAAAACAAACAAACATATGCAAATAACACTTACCAAATGCAATCCAAGAAAACATTTAACAAATAATATCACCTTGCCTAAAACCAAACAAACATATACAAATAACTGCATTTATCCATGAGTGTTGATCGACAACTTTTTCATTGACTAAACAAATACAAGTTAGTAATCATCGTCGTCATCATCATCGTCTTCTTCTTCTTCTTCTTCTTCTTCTTCCTCTTCTTCTTCGTCTTCTTCTTCTTCCTCATCCTCATCCTCCTCCTCCTCCTCAAACTCATCTTCAAATTCCTCCTCCTCATCAATGTTATCATCTTCGACAACCACATCATCACCCATCTCATTCATCTCTTCCATGTCCTCCCCTTCACTAAAACTTTCTAAGACGTCATCGTTGACAAGACTAGATAATAATGAAGTACTACTCACATCTTCTTGAAATACCGTGACATCGACTGCTGCATTAAATTGTGACTTTGCCCGACCCTTAAAAACAACCCACCAATGATCTCCATCCTTCTTCGGGTTTGGGTATGGAGCATAATAAACTTGACTAACTTGATGGGCAAGTACAAAAGGATCATATTTACCATATTTCCTCCTACTATTAACTTCTACTAGTTTATAAAGGCCATGAACACTTGTACCGTTTGTGGAATTATCCATCCATGAACACTTGAACACGATTGCATTATAAATTCTCTTCTCCCCACAATACCTCAACTCGATAATTTCCTCTAAAGTGCCGTAGTAATCGTTTCCTTCAACATTACTTACGCAAACCCCGTAATTCATGGTAGCTCTGTTTTTCCCATATTTCTGTGTGTGGAAATTAAACCCATTAATCATATATCTTTGCCAAGTGTTTACTTCTTTAGAAGGACCAAATGCTAAGGCTTGAATCACATCATCTTTGACATTCATCTCAGTTACCTAATTGCGTAGTAGAGTGTTAGTGCATATGTGACGTGCTCAAAGTTTATTTCATTCTAATATGTCAATACTGAGACTTACATATCCTTTAAACCAATTTGGAAACAACTTCTCATATGTAGTCCAAACTTCATCCATTTTAGCTCGTGGATGTTGCTCCATAATGAACTGTTCAAATAAGCTGTAATTATCCAGTTTAGTCGTGACATCTACATCTCTTAATTTTAAAATAAACAAGTTAGTTGTTACTATATTCTCCTAGTAGTTCACAATTTGATAATGCGTAAAGATGGGCACGATCGAAATCTTGTTCGTCCAAGTATCTCTGTTTTGGTTTAGCAAGTGCTCTACCTTTGTGTTGTCGAAAGAGCTCGGGTAAAGATGAATCATTTTCATCTCCCGTGCCCACATCCAAATCCTTAGTCTTTGTATCTACGTGGTCTTCAAAGTATAGAGAACAGAAATTTGATATTTCTTCAGTTAAGAATGCATTGCAAATTGAACCTTCCACACGTGCTTTATTACCCACTTTTTTTTTCAAATGATTAAGAAACCTACATTTCGATATAGTGTTAATACGGGATTTTAAAATTACTGAGTGTATGATGAAACATTAATAAGTTGAGTATTTTCACAATTATACCTCTTAAAAGGGTACATCCACCTATATTGTACTGGGCCACCAACCCTTGCTTCATAAGGCAAATGTATTGGTAAGTGCTCCATTGAATTGAAGAACGATGGTGGAAACACTTTCTCAAGTTTGCAGAGGATCTCTGCAATATCGTTCTCCAGCCGCTCTATATTTTGGGTTGTAAGGCTTGAGACACACAAATCACGAAAAAATTGACTGACCTCGGTAATTGAATTCCACACATTAGTTGGCAACAAGTGTTTCAAAGCAACGGGTAATAGCCGTTCCATGAACACATGGCAATCGTGGCTCTTCATACCATGAAGTGTGAGACTGTGTAGGTCGATGCAGCGACCTAAATCCGATGCGTATCCATCTGGAAACCTCAAATTGCATATCCACTCACATAGTATCTTTCTTTGTAGTTTATCAAGAGTGTAGGGCGCTTTTGGTTTGCGGCCGTCCTTGATGTGTAGGTGACCTCTACTACATAATTTGGGCAAGTCCTTCCTTGTGTTATGGGTGTCAGCTGTTTTATTTTTATTATCGAGTAATGTATGAATTAATTGATCGAAAAAGTTTTTTTCAATATGCATGACATCCAAATTGTGTCGAACCAACAAATGCTTCCAATAAGGTAGGTCCCATAACAAGCTCTTTTTGAACCATCCTGTTTTCATCTTTTTAAGTTCTTTGAGTTCACGATCAGTACCATCAATGATTGTCGGGTAGTCTGATATCGTCTCCCAGATTTCACATCCTGACAATGTCGGAGGTGGTTCATCATTCTCGCACCTACCTTTCCTAAAGGCAGTTTTGTTGGAACGGAATGCATGATGTAGGGGTAAGAATTGTCTGTAACAATCGAACCAACACATTTTACCTCCATGTGGAAGCCAAAACGCCTTGGTGTCTTTCATACAATATGGACATGCAAGTTTGCCAGCAGTAGCCCACCCAGAGAGCATCCCATACGTCGGAAAATCGTTGATGGTCCATAGGATACATGCTTTCATCCGAAAATTTTGTTTTCTTGACATATCATAGGTGAGCACTCCCGTGTCCCACAACTCTTTTAATTCATCAATAAGAGGTTGCATGTATATGTCCAAGTTTTTCTTAGGATTTTTTGGCCCGGGAACGATCAAGGATAGAAACATAAATTGTTTTTTCATGCATAATCCAGGGGGTAGATTATAAGGAGTGAGAATCACCGGCCAACATGAGTACGACTTACCAAATTGACCGTATGGTGTAAAACCATCTGTGCAGAGTCCAAGTCTAACATTACGAGGCTCACTAGCAAACTCCGGAAACATATAATCTAGATGCTTCCAAGCTTCACTGTCACTTGGATGAGCCATGGTCCCTGGTACACGTGGATTTTCAATATGCCATCTCATTTCTTTTGCAATGTTTTTGGTTGCATATAAACGTTGCAACCTTGGTGCTACAGGGAGATAGGTTAAGACTTTGAAAGGTATGTCTGCCCCACTAAAAGTTTTCTTCTTGTACCTATCTTTTCCACACTTTTTACATTTATCAAGCATGGAGTCTTCTTTCCAAAATAGCATGCATCCGTCCTGACATGAATGGATCCTATGATGGGGCATTTGAAGGCCCCTAAGCAACTTTTTACTGTCATAAAATGTGCGAGTCATCATATTATCTTGTGGAATGATATCCTCAATCAAAGCAGCTATCTTATCTAAACTTCTTTCCGGTAGGTTGTCCTCATATTTAATGTTAATCATCCTAGAAGCTACTTCTAGCAATGACGACTCACATCCACGATACAGAGGTTTCTCGGCGGCCTCTAACATTTCAAAAAAATCTTTCAGATCAGGGTGGGGGCTTTCTTCTTCACCCAAAGAAGAATCCTCAACACGGCCGAACATTATGTCTCCAAATGCATCTACTATCATCTCCCGATATTAGTTTCTTTCGAATTAGGTAGACTTGTGAACTTGGTAATTAGGTAGACTTGGAAATTAAGTAGACTTGTGAATTTGGGAATTTAGTAGACTTGGAAATTAGGTAGACTTGTGAACTTGTGAAGTTGTGAACTTGGGATTAGGTAAACTCGGTAATATATTAGTTTCTTTTCCATCATTGAGCATGTTCTGGTTCTGCTGCTTCTGCGTGAAAACTTCGATGTGGAATTTGCTCGAGAGGAGCACATTTGGTTGCACGTGATGTGCTTTTATTTTTTTCAGGTCGCTTTTCATTTTGGGGACGTTCTATATTCGGTAATTGTGAGCCTATATATACAGAAGCTTGCGTGGGATTTTCCCACGCAAACTGGTCGTGCATACCCATTTTGCGTGGGATTTTCCCACGCGAAACTGGTCGCACACACCCATTCTGCAAGGGAAATTCCCACGCTAATTGGTCGCATATACTCATATCTGCGTGGGAAAATCCGCCGCAAACCAACATATTTCCGACGTTTGAAAAGTTGACTATAAATCCCCTTTGACTTGGCAAGCGTCGCCCAATCCGCCACAAGTCCGACGCATAGTACCTTGCGTCGGCCAATCCGACACACATGCTTCTTTTTGCGTCGAAAACTAATGGCGGCCTTTCGCGTCGCGTAATCCGCCGCAAACTTGATTTTGTGTCAGATTATCGTGTTTTGCGGCGGATTTTTCCGCCGCGACAGCCCCTTCATTTTTGTAGTGATGCTAATAAAAGAAAACCCTTTGTTAATGAGATGCTCTTTCACCGTAAACTCATTCAAGTACTTCAAATTTTCACACTTCACACATGGACATCTAAGAATCTGATGTGTCTTGTATTCTTCTTGTTCCTTAGCATATAGAATAAAATCATCCACCCCAAGTATAAACTCATACTTAACTTTGTTTCTATCGTCTACCCTTTCGTACATCCATTTTCTTTCGGTATTCGTCATTATTAGATTTTCTATAAGAGAAACGAAAACTTAATTAAATAACATATAAAAATGGAGTGGTCCAAGTAGAACTAAACTTAGAATATTTCACTATTATTCTAGAACACTAAACCATACTAAGCTACAACTATATTAGGCTAAAGAATGTTAGTCCCTACATTGTTATTATTTGTTAAGTTGAGAATAAACAGTAGTTGAAGTGTCTATGGTAAGGGATTATGGCCATTTGTGTATACATTTGAGAGTAACATGAATATGCATACTTTAATGTTATAACAAGGAATTGTCCCCAAGACTTTTAATTACGGAGCAACAACTAAACTATACTAAACTACGAAGATAAAAAAGGGGAAGAATAATAAAGGCAGGCGAGATGAGAGGAGATCAAATAGAACAGAGGGAGTATATATTATGACCATGCATTCCTCAAATTTCATATACATACAAATCCCATACATTTCCCAATGCAAACCATGATCTCAAACAACTCTAACCTAAAACCAATCAACCTTACAAATGTCAAGAATTATTGGTGGATTAATTTAACCTTAGCCTTACCAATCAACCTTACAAACCAAACAACTCTAACTCTAACCTCTAACCTTACAAATATGTGGAGGAAGTTATTGGGTTAGGACTATTATTTACACATGTATCAATTAACTCATGTATCAATTAACTCTTGAACTTTTAACTCTTGAACAGCAAGTTGATATCAATTAAATTGCTACATAATCCGAAGAGTGATGTATATCTTTAGTCTTTACTACTACCTGTTTCCCAATATGGCAATACTCATATAAACCTTAACTAAGTGAGAAATAGTAAACCAATTGAATAATTGGTAGCTACCTTCTATCATTAGTTGTGAATTAAACCCCCGCCCCCATTCTTATCTTTGTTGGATCTATTTTAGCTACCTTCTTCTTTCTACTTTCTACTTTCTACATACAACTAATCTTGTTTTAATAACCCACTAGATTCTAGTCGTACTTTATATACTACGAGTAAGAATTTAGAAGAAGTTTGTTTTATACTACTACTATTATTATTTATTATTTATTATCCCAATGCTTGTATGGTTGTTGTGTAGGAGTATAATCTCAATATTAAGCCATATATTAACTTGTAGCTAATACTTTGTCAGCTTACTCTCATTATTTTCAACTACTGCGGTACTACTTTATAGTACTCCAATACAACTACTCATTATATTGTGTACTGATGTCTAGGCGAAAGCAAAGCAAACCACTCTCCCAATGATCGACAACAATTCTGAATGACAGGCTCATTCTTGACTTTTAAAAAGCTTCCAGTTTATTACTCCCTACTATTTTACTTTACTGCTTCAAAATACACTACTCACTCTACCTACCAATTATTCAAATCGCTAATATAGTATATTACTCCAAAAATACTACCCTAAATAAGGCAAACTAAATGGAGTAGAATGCCTCATTGGATATCAAATGTGCATGGTTTGTTATTTGTTACGACTAAAAATTTAAACTCAAATAGTACTGCTGTATTCACAACACAAATGGAGTAGAATAACTCAAATTGTTATTAGCTTACTAGTTTTGTTATTCAATTTACATGTGAGAAATAGTAGGGTTGTTCACGACACAAATTCCCGATTCCAATTATTAAGCAAATTTTACTAGTAAGCAGAAATTGGTATCGATAACCTTACAAATTTTACTAGTACTAGCTAACCTAACAAATTACCAACTTCAACAATTACAAAACTAAACCCTTTGTCAATTACATAACTCTAACCTAAAACCAATTTCATCTAACTTAAATAAATTTTCATCTAATTTATCCCTTAATTAAACTAAAAATCAATTTCATCCGAAATCTAATATAACCCTAATCTAACAAACAATTTTCATCTAAATTACACTAACATAAGTTGAATTCATCAAGAATACAACAATAATAAAGCAAATGTAAACAAAATCAAACAACAAACTCAATTAAAATCCATACCCTAGGTTTAAATTGGGGATTTTCAGGAAGGGGAGGGGGGCGATGGGTGGGCGAACGGAAGGAACAGAAGCCGCCGAAGAGGCGGTCCGTCAATGGTCAGCGTCCGGCGACGGGTCGACGAGGTTTAGGGTTGGGACGCGGGGAGGGTAAGGGTTCTGTCGGGGGTTTTTTTTTAAAGAACAAGTGATGAGTGAATGAGTGTGGAAGCTGGGTTTAATTAAAAAGGGCTCACCGACCGACGCATTTCGGTCGGTAATTAAGCCCAGCGGTCGGTATTTTAATTATTTACCGACTGTTTGTCCAAATCACCGACTGTTTAATTTGGTCGGTAATTTACCGACCGCAAGTCCCATTACCGACTGTTTTGCGGTCGGTATTCATTATTTCCAACCGCTATTTGTCGGTCGGTAAATATCGGTTGCTAATCTACGTTTTTCTAGTAGTGGAAAGTGCAGGAGGAAATAAAAGATGATAATGAGGAGGCAAAGGAAGCAATGCACTGGGTGCAAAATTTGATCAACAAATCTTGTCAATTCTCAAAGTCTTTCAGGGGTTTGAAAGATGCAATAAAAGTTGCAAAGATTGCCTCCGCCCAATGCAAACCACTACTAGACTTGGAAATTTTGGCAAATGAATTTATAAACAAACTTGCAGAAACGAAAAGAGAACAACCATCAAGAGATAATGGTAATATTTTTTTATTTTTCTACTACTATATACACAACAGTAGCATTTATATTCATTCATAGAATTTAAACACAGTATTATTTATAATTATAACTTGTATACAGTACTTATTTTTCATCTTTTACTACTTAGAATCTGGAGATAACAAATGGAAGGATGTTACTTATATCGCATCACAAGTTGTCGATGATGACAACACAAAAGGAGAAGAAAAAATAAGTACCATACCTTCTACATGTCAAAGGGAACTCCCTACCTTTTCAGATACAGACTTTGGTCTAGATAATCTGACTCCACATGTAATAGAAATGATAGATCAGATGGTAGAAGAAGCTTTTTCTAGCAAAAAGACTGAGTTACCAAAGAAGAAGAAGAAGAAGAAGAAGAAGAAGAAGAAGAGAGACCCAATGATGCCAAGATACAGTTTGTTGAACTCAGATGAGAGCTTTCAACTCAGTCAGGATATTATCCTTGTCATGTATTCTAACACTCAAGTTACTCCTCTTATAAATGAAGATGTGGAAAATGTGGATAAAGAAAAAACTCCTATCGTAAAAGAACAAGTGTTCAATTACAAGAGTGTGGAAATTGTGGATATGGAGAATGTGGCTGTGGAAGCTACTACTGTTAGGAATGAACAAGTGTTCAATAACAAGCTTGTGGAGTATGTGGAAAATATGGAATCTACTCCTGCGCATGCAATAGAAAAATGTTAACTTAGAAACTCCTTATGCTGTGAAAATGTCATTTTGGAGAGCCCAGATATTGTTGAAAACTTGGTCACTCCACCAATAGTGGGGAATGCATCTCAGAAAGATGACGAAATGAATGAAAAAGAAAATGAAGTACAAAACAAGAGGAAACAAGCTTAGCAATACCAGCTATTTTCAAATCTCCTTTCATACAAAGGAACATCAGCTTTTTAACGAGTCTGAGCGTCGAGGAGAAATATGTGACAGACTATGCATTTGCGTTAGATATGTCTCCAAGGTAAACAATTGATTTACATAGTTAAAGCACTGTCTGTTTCGATGTACGTAAGATACTATGTGATGCACATGTGTGAAATTTGCACATAATTAAACCAGTGTCTGTTTTAGTGTACACAAGTTACAACTTATTGTATATAACTCATACAATAGATATACATATGTAAAGCAGTGTCTGTTTTGATGTAGATAAGATACTATGTGTTGAACATGTTTGAAATTTGTACATAGTTAATGCAGTGTCTGTTTTGATGTAGATAAGTTACTGCTTATTGTATATAACTCATACAACAGATATACATAAGTAAAGCACTGTCTGTTATGATGTACATAACTTATCATGTGCTGCACATGTTGGGAATTGTTCACATGTTGAAAATTGTTCATATGCTAATAATTACTTGCACATCTTTAAGTTTAAATGTGTTTGAATGCTAATAGTTTGAAAGTCATAGTTAAAATTGTTTCATATGAGTGATTGCTATACCAAAACTAATACACTAAATATTTTTAAATTTTACAGTGAACATCTCTTTAAGTTTGAAAACATTCAGATTTCAAGGGGGCAGCTGTTGATGATGACACAGTATGAAAGTAAACTTGAGCAACCAATTTTAAATCATTGGGGGCTATTGATGAATGATTTGGAAAAGCTATCATCTCCATCATCTGCCAAGCATGTTTATATGTCTTCATTTGATAAATAAGTGGTAATGTTATATATTCCATTAACAATGTAAACAGTGTAAATATATTTTTGCTCATGAATCTCTTCTAAACACTTCTTTAATGTTTCAGATTCCTAGAAGTGAAATGCAGTTGGATGATGTGCAATTGGTAAAAATTAGATACTCCTTATAACCTTCATTCATTCATTCATTCATTCATTTTGAGAACTAATAGTGCGATCTTCTTCAAGGTCTTTTTCTGGACAACAGAATTACCAGTTGTTGTTTACTGTGTAAACTCAATCTCAAAGTCATTTGAAATATTTCACTTTGGATTTCCTCAAGAATTTGACAGCCAACTGAACAGTTCTGAAGCTAAAGATCAATGTGTGAGGACACTGATTTATTGTTTTTACTTTTATGTACATTGAAATTTATGTTATCTTAGTTGAATACTTTGTTATATTTGCAGTGTAATTATCTCTCTGAAAATTTCAAGAATAAGATCAAATGGGTCAATGAGGTGACAGACTATGGCATACTGGAATATATTCCAGATTTTTATCGTCATCTAGAAGTTGACAATGGTATTTTTACAATGAGAGTCATAGAAACATACAATGGGTTTAGCCAAGTGTTCAAACCGGCAAACTTAATTATTCTACTTACATCATTGATACTATTTTATGTTTGATTATATTTCCATATATAAATGTTATTGACGTATATGTCCAGAGCAATGTTTCATATGATAAGTACGTAAAGATGATTAAGGTGCGGTATTGCCACAAAATACTAACCTCATCCAGGAATCAAATGAAAGATATTATTCCGAAAGATGCAAAAAGAACGTCAAGGAAACTTCTGTATGTTATAGACTTGCACTATGCTATCATATGACTACATATATTGCACATAAAGCATAAATCATTAACATATACTCTGTATTCATCATAAATAATAATCTGACAATTTCTGTTCTATAACTTTTCTCAGTAGGGAAGCGGAACTCTATGAGAAAAGAAAATTCAGTGATGAAAATATTATTCAAAAATTCTTAAAAGAAACAAAGAAGAGCTTTGCAGGAAAGGCAAATGAGAAAAAGAAGGATTCATATGACACCATTGTAAACTCATATCACGTGTAATATATTCTATCATTTCCAATGTTTTTTAATTCATTCATCATAATTAATTTTAAAATTGTTGATTATTTTACTATGTTATCTTGCAGAGAAGACGTTATGGAAACACAATGGATGAATGTAAGCCGAAAGGCAATGCAAACCTTGTTATTACCAAATGAGGAAGTATATGATATGGTAAATGTTACAGTAATATTATCACTAACATGTTTTAATGTTATAAATTCAAATGCTGCTAAATAAATCTAACAAGTGTTCTTTTAATAGGCAATCAATATGGGTGGAATATATGCAACAATCGGGATGAGGGATATACTATTCGTTCCAACAAAATCAGGGGTAAATATATCAAAATTCCTGTACTTAAGTACTTTTTTGGTACATAATCTTATAGTTGTTTACCTATTGTGTATCCTTTATTATAGGAATTAAACCCAAAAATATATTCTTCTCTGACAACGCCATACTGTAATGTATCATACTTGCCTGAAGATGGTAAATTCTTGAGAAAGGTACAAACATCTAATCAACATACTCCTATAACATTAACAGTAAAAGTGAAATGCACATGTTGGAATTTTTAAATGGTTATAAAAATGTCTGCTTTGACGTAGATAAGTTAATGTGTTGTTGCACATGTTGGAATTTGTACATTAATTAAAGTAATGGCTGTTTTGATGTACATAAGTTACTATGTGTTGCACATGTTGGAATTTGTACATGGTTATAGAAGTGTTTGTTTTGATGTACATAAGTTACTATGTGTTGCACATGTTGGAATTTGTACATTAATTAAAGCAATGTCTGTTTTGACGTAGATAAGTTAATGTGTTGTTGCACGTGTTGGAATTTGTACATGGTTATAGAAGTGTCTGTTTTGATGTACATAAGTTACTATGTGTTGCACATGTTGGAATTTGTACATGGTTATAGAAGTGTCTGGCTTTGATGTAGATAAGTTAATGTGTTGTTGCACATGTTCAAAATTTGTACATTAGTTAAAACAGTCTGTTTTGATGTACATAAGTTACTATGTGTTGAAAATTATACTTTTTCATATCTTTATCCCAGTTCATATCGACACACCATCACACTGGATTTTGGTTGTGTGTGATTTTGAAGACAAAAAGAATTACATCTTGGATTCAATTAAAAGAAAGGGTAACAAAGCACGAAGTGACATTTGCAACAAAATAGTGTCAAATGTCTCATACATTATTGAGAACTACTCCGACTTTGAATACATCTCCAAAAAAATTATGAAAAGTCCAATGGAGTATGTCAAAAATGCAGTGCAACAAAGTAATGGATTTGATTGTGGTGTTTTTGTCTTGAAGTGGATAAGTGCATTACACGACAAGGAAAAATGGACAGACAAAGATTATTTTAATGACATCAATGAATTTCGTCGTCAGACATGCATAAATCTTTATGCGGTGCGATAAGAACTTTGTTAGGGATTTTACAATTAACAGAAAATATAAGATTCTATTTTAGTTGTGTGTATGTAAACACTGGTATTATCAGACTGTATTATGGATTATATAAACAATCAGTTATGTAAACATTACTCCATGACAAGCATTTATATAAACATCAATGCTTGTATAATGTCCTCAGGTGAGTTTATGTACAGCTAATATGTACATATGTACATTACATAATGACCTATATACTGTACTTTGTAAATGGTTACACGTACAAGAAAATTAACCTATGACGTTCTTCTGTTAATAGTCAAAAACATAAAATGTATTGTACAGAGTAATACTTTAGATGGGTTATGTACAGCTGATATAGAATTATGTATGATGCGCGTCGAATTGTTGCCTATCCAACGCGGTCAAACGATATTTATAAGACTCGAGATTACACAATAACAAACAAATAATCGTGGTAAGTCGAGGTCGGTCCACAGGGAACGGAGTGTGTTTTAAAGCTTAAAGTGTCGTGTTCGATGTATAGAGGGGGGTTTTCTAGGGTCGAGTCTAAACTAAAGGAATATCTTAGAGGAGCAACTAACGGAAATGCTAGTGGTGGTCAATCTAGGGAAAAGGTGTTGGGGAGACTTCGTGATTCGGTACTTGGAGTCTAAGAAGGTCGGAATCGAGTTTTTGTCGCAATATTGATAAAATCACCTAAAATCCCGCTTTCGCGGCGAATGAGGGTAAGTCCCTAGTCATGGAAATTTCTACCCCAAGTTTCTCCATTTTGATAGAAATTAGTCAAGGTCGGTCTAGTTGGCCGGACTAAAATAACAATGACATAACACCATAAATAAGATAAACCATCATGCAAGCAACCCACCAACATCCCTATATTCAAATAATCCAAGCCCTCATCCCTAAACTCCCCAACAAGAAATCTACTCACAAATCATTATGGAACACAACAAAATATCTACTAAGGAGAAGATTACTACAACATGCATATTAATTAGATCTAATGAAACTAGCAACACCAATATGATTTAGACAATATAATGATGAGTAAACAACATAAAAACTAAACTAGAGATTAGAGAGTGGAAGAGAATTATACCATGTAGATCTATAAGAAATAAGAAGATATCATGGATAAAGATTGAATCTTTGATGAATAAAATGAAGAACTTGTCACTAATCCTTCAATAAACCCAACAAATCTTCAAATAAAACTTGAATAATCTTCTTACAAACTGAAATCTAGATAATTGTTGATGGAAACTATGTAGATCTACTATTAATTACTATGTAAACTACTAGAATTATGGAGGATTTTTACTAGAATACTACTACTAAGAAGATGGTGTAATAAGATGGTGGAATGGTGTAATGTCTTCCCTCCTTGGCACAATGGAGAGGTGACTTGGGCAATAAACTAGGGTAACATATATATAGTAATCTCTTAATGGGTATTTAACCTAAAGCCCAAATCCAACTTTATGCTCCATTAGTGAGACAATCTCCCTTTGCATCTCCATGGGGTGAAACTTCGCCCTGCGGACTTGACGATAATTCTCACCGGGTGAGAGTTTTGCCCGGTGAGATTTTCTTCCTTTTTTGGCGTTTTTGGCACTTCTTTCCATCGGGCGAAATTTCACCCGGTGGGCGAAATTTCACCCGGTGGCCGAAATTTTGCCCGGTCAGTTTCGTCCGGTGGGTAAGCTCGGAAAATCTTCGGGGGAGGCGTTTCACCGTCGGGTGAAATTTCGCCCGGTCATTTTTTTGGCCTCGTTCTTGTCTCATTCTTCGTTGTTCGATCGGATGGCTTTACACTTTAAGTTGTGTGCTTTGCTCTTTCGACGGTGTTCCTTTCTCTCGTGCTCGTGGAAGCTCAATCGTGATTTTTGTAGCAAAACCTATCAAAATGGATAGAAAAACTACCAAAAACGCGTAAAACGCACAAGAGGGACGCTAATGCGAGAAGTACGCAAAATATGGCGATAATCGCACTCAAGACTCGCAAAACGAGGGAAAAACGGGTCTAACTGGGAGGAAAAACGGTCTAAATTTAGCACACAACAATTCCCCCCACACTAAACCATTGCTCGTTCTCGAGCAAAGACCCAAAAAGAAATTACAAACTACTACTACTAGCTAGACTATGCTAAGCCGATACGGGGCAATTAACGGGCCCGCTCCGTCCCTTCAACTCACATCGAAATACTTATGAGGTAAAGTACTCCCATGCAAGGCAAGTTGGGGCTTGCTGAAAATGGTGGATGCGACTAAACACACAAAAACACATAACACGAAAGAATAGACGCATCCAAAGCAAAAATAAAACACCGAATCCCTCATCGAGACGGCGGGGAAAGACACCGATTACTTACCTAAAACAACAATAGACTTCCAAGATAAATGACCCACGTAAACAAGGACCAAAGCCTAATACTATGACGATTAAGCAATATAGATGTTGATAACTTAGCTAGGTCCTCCTAATCTTCTAAAGGGGTACTACGGGGCGTATAATGGAGTGGAAAAAGTGAACCATGGATTCGTTCGACACTGTAGGTAGGTGCAGTCCCGCTCTCTTTGGCTAGGCCAAGAGGGTCGTTCCAAAACTCGAATTTCCTAAATTAGCCCAAATAAAAAGAAGGTGGAGTGTTTACAATTATTGGGATGGATCGACTCATCACCGCTATCTTCCGACCTCGGGACTCGGTCCTCTAGTTGGCACTTTACGGCGACGAATCGATCAAAGGGCTTTTTTTTTTGAAGAAGACGTTTTTGATAATTTGATTTTCATTTGAAGCTCCTTTTCTTCTCCTTTGCTTTTCTTTGTTTTTCATATTTTTGTGCCCTTTTTCTCTTGCTTTGGTTTGCCCTTTTTGGCTTTTTGATGTGGTTCGTAACCAAGCTTGGAGGTTATTTTTGTGTAAACTTATTGTGATGACGTATAGGTTGAGGAAAAATAGGTAATCGAGAACGCGCGCCATTCTGGATAACCCACAAAAGATGGAAGAATTTGGACTAAAGGTGCAATGGTCATTCGAGCAAGGTCACCTAGAAAACGGGATGCGGGAACCAAGTCCTAACTCCTCCATGGGTGGTCAAGGTGGTCAAATGCAAACCCCGAAGTAAACCTCTAGTAGAAAAGGTGGACTCAAAGCTAAAGGATCAACAAATTCATTGCCTAAGAGTCATTCTACTAGATTAAGGTCCAAAATCTACAATGGGTTATCTACAATGGAATGTAAACTCTTGTAATAAGTTTATAATCGGGTTTTCAAAAAGTTTTAATCCTAGACACGCTATACAAAAACAAAACAAAACGGAACACACGAAAATGAAAGCAAAATAAAAGAAAACACAAGTAAGGTCATGAACTCCATACTCCATCAACATTCAAGCACACAATCAACCACAACACCAAAATGCTCACTTCGAGAGCCTCCTATAGCAACAACCTAACTCCTCTACAAAATTAAAGGAGAAAGAAGGAAGGAAGTTACCTAGCGGGTGCTTTCATAATCTCTTCAATCGTACTATTTAGGTGGTGGTTACCTGTAAGAGTAGAGAACAAGACCATACACGGGACACGAAACATAACGAGAAACAAGAAAAGAAAAGAAAAAGAAAATATTTTTGATCTTTCGAATTTTTCAAATTTTTATGGATTTTGAAAGGATTTTTGAAAAAATAAAAGGTAGTAGACTCCTCCCCCACACTAAAACTGTACATTGTTCTCAATGGACAAGTAGGGAAGAACGAAAAAGACGGAAAAGAAAAAGAAGAAAAATCTTTTTGGATTTTTATGATTTTTCAAATGTTTTTGGGTTTTATAAATTTTTTGAATGTTTTTGTCTTTTTCAAAAAATTTTAGAAAAAGAAAAGAAAAATAAAATAAAGAAAACAATAAGATAGGGGCGGGCCTAGGTGCAATCACATCACCTAGACCCTAGCTAAGTGGCTAAGAAAATGAAAATGAAAGAAAATAAAACGAAAAGGGTGAAAAATTGGGCATAGGTGTAGTCACGTCACCTAGCCCGGATTAAGAAAAATTTGAGAAAATTGATTAGAAATTTGGATTTTCAAAGGGTCAATGGCGTAATCACGTCGGCGAGAGACCGGGAGCATTACCAAGGCCGCGACGGCCACAAAAATCATTAAATGGGACGGTGGGACAGCTTGCAATTTTGTTCAAGATAAAACAATCACAATGATTAAATTGATGGAACAGGGAATAAGGAACAAGATTAGTTCAAGGACATACAATTGTAGATGATTAAGACTCACCGACTCCACACATATATACCCACAACACATACAAACCATATTATCTACCGACTCTTGTAGGGGGGTCTAGTTCGAACAGTCATTTGACGCATAGGAGGCCGTGGGAGTTCCCTCACCGGCATACTCCCAAACTCCTACATCCCTCGAGTTGTTCAGTCGGAATTCACAGGGACCTGGAGGTAGGTCCCAATTGTGACGGTTATAAATATTGGTTTGGTTTTTGCTGGGGACAATTAAGGCTCGGTCATGGCTAAGAGAAACGAGGCGGTGGTCAGGTACGTGAAAGATCTAAGTGGGGAAGTAAGCTTCGTCAAGCCAGACACGGGGGTCATGTGGTTTAAGATGGTCGGTCGCATAACCCAAATTTCTTGCTATTACAGTCACAAGATCACCACAGTCGACGGTAGGGCGTTGGTCAATAATAATTTGATGAAAGTGTAGCGCCATGACAATAGGTAGGTCAAGGGGATAAGGGTTACCAAGTAAAGAGTCACATATCAATTGTAGAACACACACATTGAGGTTAATGATATTATCGATAGATGGCAAAAGACAGTGAGAAAGGATTTCAGCGAAATAACGAATGGCTGGGTTACGGATTTCAGCGGTAAAATTATAATTGGGTTCGAAATCACGTTGACCCGGCGCTATGCGCATCCACAAGTCTCTCCTAGTCGCACTACTTTGCGAATCACTTAGGGGTCTACTTAGTCCGGTACCCGATGAGGGTAAACCTAGAGCTAAGCTAAAATCGGAAATATTTAAACAGTGATTTCTACCAAACAAATTAAATTTGAACTCTTTAGGTGTGGTCGGATTATCGATTGTAAAGGTACCTAAAAACTCACAAGTCAAGTCTTTATTTGTGCAAGGCACAAATTCAAGGAGTTTACTAATATCAATTCTAGACGATAACTCTCTAATATCGTTCTTAATTCCTAGAGTTTTCATTGTGAATGGACAAGGTCATCTCGTACTCTGAAAGTTCTTTTCAGAGAAGGTACGAGCAAGTGGTGAATTTGGGTAAGGTAAAAGTTTAGGCCTAGAAGTCTTACTAGAAGATGAATGCTTAGAAGGAATAGAAGTCGAGGCCATACCTTGCTTACGCGCGGCTCATTGGGCTCTTGTCTCCATGATAATAATTTGCAAGAAAAATCCCGAAACTTTTGCTTCTCCTTTCTTCAAAAACCCAAAATAGATAATCACCAAGTATGGAAATGAAACTAGGGAGGGAGGTTTAAATGTAGTATGGAAGGTGGTTTAATGATGTTATGGTGGGTGAAAGCGTGAAATGAATTGTGGGGTGAAAAAGGTGGTATAAATAAGGGTGTTTGAGGAGGGAAAGTGAAAGTTTAAAGTTGGTGGTAAAAATTTGGTGTAAAAATATTTGGAGGGAAAGTTATGTTGAGGTAAATTGTTGGAGGGAGATGAAAATGTAGTGAGTGGTTAAAAAGTGTAGGTGATCGGCCAAGTCACACCGCCGGGTGAAATTTCACCCGGTCGGGCACCATCGGGTGAAATTTCACCCTGACGACTTTTCGTTGTGAAAATCGATTTTGCCAACGTTTTTCCACCGGGTGAAATTTCACCCGATCAAAATCTCACCGGGCGAAATTTCGCCCGGTGGTATCTTCTTCAAATCCGGCAATTCTGGCAACTTTCCGTGGTGCGAAGTTTCGCCCGGTCAAGTCTCACCGGGCGAAGTTTCGCCCGATGGTCTTCTTTGCTGCGTCTTTCTGCCTTGTCATTTCATGGTTCTTCAATAATCACCTAGAGATTCAAATATATGACTCGACTCACATTACATAATCAATATTTCCCACAAACATGCTTGTGGTCTTCGATTTAAGCTCCATAACTTCTCCAAATGCTTGATCTTCATCCAAATTTACGCTCCATTGTGGAATCCAATTTCAATCATTCTTCTCAAGCTAACAAAACTAATAAATTCAAAGAAATATGATACATATATACAAGGTGGTTGTTGAGGATACCACCAAACCTACATCAATTGCGAGAGGGGTTCAAACATCGCTCCCCGATGGGAGCTCACCAAGCTTCATAGTAGCGAAGGTCTCACGAATATGACCGGGATGATAAATCTTCAAACGTTGCCCATTAACCATAAATTTCCCGGTTTCCGGGCTTGATATCTCTATCGATCCATATGGTTGCACTCCGGTCACTTCGAATGGACCCGACCATTTTGATTTCAACTTACCGGGGAAAAGCTTAAAACGAGAGTTGAAGAGTAATACCTTATCACCAACGAAGAAGTCCTTACGTAGAATTCGAGAATCGTGCCATTGGCGAGTTCTTTCTTTGTAAATCTTCGAATTCTCGTAGGCCTCAAGTCTTAGTTCTTCTAGTTCTTGTAGTTGGAGAAGGCGATTATTTCCTACAACACTCTCATCGAAGTTTAGCTCTTTGATTGCCCATTTGGCTTTGTGTTCTAGCTCCACCGGTAAATGACAAGCTTTACCATACACGAGACGATAAGGAGTGGTTCCAATCGGCGCTTTGTAAGCCGTCCTCAATGCCCAAAGGGCGTCATTTAACTTCAATGACCAATCCTTTCGGCGTGTATTTACAACTTTCTCTAAAATTCCCTTGATTTGTCGGTTGGAGATCTCGGCTTGCCCATTTGATTGAGGGTGGTACGCTAAGGACATCTTGTGAGTGATACCATACTTCCTAAGAAGGTGTTCAAAGGTATCTTTCCTAAAATGAGAGCCTCCATCACTAATTATGGCTCTTGGCATACCGAATCTCGGGAAAATTACATTCTTGAAAAGCTTGATTACAACCTTGGAGTCATTGGGGGGGGGAAGCTACGGCCTCGATCCATTTTTAGACATAATCAACCGCGACTAGAATATACTTGTTTCCAAAAGAGGATGTGAACGGACCCATGAAATCAATACCCCAAACATCGAACAATTCAATCTCCAAGATAGGTTGAAGGGGCATCTCATTTCTTCTTGTAATATTGCCGCTTCGTTGGCATGCATCGCATGTGAGAATGAAAGCTCGAATGTCTTTGAACATGGAAGGCCACCAAAACCCGCTTTGGAGAACCTTGGCAATTGTCTTTTGGTTGGCCAAGTGTCCACCATAAGATGTCGAGTGAAGGTGCTTCACAATATTATATCCTTCTTCGGCCGTAACACATCGTCGATAAATTCCATCTACGCATCGGCGAAATAAATAAGGCTCGTCCCAATAATAGCGTCGGGCTTCATAACGTAGTTTCTTCCTCTCTTGTTTGGAATAATCGTCCGGAATAAAATGAGACACTAAGAAATTGACGATATCGGCATACCAAGGTGTAATAGTTTCAACGGCCATCAAGGCCTCATCTCTCATAGATTCATTGATGGGAATATCATCTTCTTCATTGCTTTCCTTACTAACCGTTAGTCTACTAAGATGATCCGCTACCAAGTTCTCCGATCCGGCTTTGTCTGTAATCTCAATATCGAATTCTTGTAAAAGGAGCACCCACCGAAAGAGTCGGGACTTTGTATCCTTTTTGGACATGATGTATCAAATCGCCGCATGATCGGTGTGAATAATGACTTTCGAACCGGTAACATAATTTCAAAATTTCTCCATGGCATAGACAACGGCATGCATCTCTTTTTCGCTTGTGGTGTACCTCAATTGGGCTTCATCTAAGGTCTTGCTTGCATAATAAATCACATGTAGCTTCTTATCAACCCGTTGTCCTAGAACGGCACCAACGGCAAAATCGGATGCATCGCACATGATCTCAAATGGAAGATTCCAATCGGAAGCTTTGATAATCGGTGTGGTAGTGTGGACATGACATAGGTCCACCCCGACGCGGCCACGCGCGGGTTTGGGGAGGCGAATGAATCTCCATATGAGATGGTCAAATTGAAGTTTAAATCGAAGTAGGAGTCGCCACCGAATTTTGTGGTTATTCGGAACCGTTCGAGCCCACTCTATGTCGTAGTGGGCCGTATACAAAATACGGCCCATTTCCGATGTCATAGTTTATTGGGCTCGTCCCTTTGCATATCGATGCCGACTGGGCGGTTAATCGTATATTGAATGACTCTCGTAGCCAATGGATTTGGACATCCGGAAACCATGGTTCTGAGTAAGGGGTGAGGGTACGTGTTGGGAACTTCACTAAGAACACCCAACCCCGCCCGCACTTAGCGGCCTTTACTAAGATATCGTTCGTTTTTTTAGTACACGGGTTAGTTCGACGGTTGAATGATATTCAAACATTATTTTCCTAAGCATGTGAGAAAAATAAATGAATGGGTTGCTAAGTCGTTTAATGCATATTAAACTAATAACGTCAAAGTTATTTTAGCATGTGAAGTCGTTTTACTCTAAATAAAACGATAAAAACAAATAAAAAGCTACAAACACGAGAAAACGAGTTAGTAACGATGAATAAATTGAAAAAGACGTAAATAAATAATATGCATGATTTTAGAAAAGATTTGATGACACGTGATTGATTAACACGTGTTGACCGAGGTCGAAAAAAAGTATTTATTAAAATATGTCGCGAAAGTCGCATTTTAATATAAGGTTCGAAAAGAATTAAAAATAGAAAAGCGAATAAACGAAAAAAAAAAAAAAAGGACTCGGCCGAGCAGGCTGTGGCGCGAGTCGCCTGACAGGCGCGCGACTCGCGTGACAGCCTGTTCGGGTTTTTTTTGTTTTGTTCGAAAAAAAATCGTTAATTCTTTATAAATCGCGTACAAATATGGATTAATTTATACTCTATTTATATTTTCGATATTCGTCGTATTCGATATTCGATTATGAAATCGATATCGAATAGTCTGAATGTTTTAGAAAAGGTTTTTAAAGAAAGTTTGTTTTGAGTGAAAAGTGAAAAAAAAAGAATTTTTAAACGAAAACGATATCAATTCTCTCCGCGTTTAAAATCATCGAATTTTGTTAAAAAAAAGTAGTGATTTTATTAGCATCAACGAAAATTAATTTAATTTAGTTCTTGTAGATACGATATTCGATTAGAGAATCGGTATCGTATTTTAAGAACGTTATAAAAAAGGTTTTATTATCGAGAATAAATAAAAATATGATGCGACAAACGACCCATATTAATAATGCGAAACGATCGATAAAAAAAAACGGACGAAAAGAGGGGAGAAAGACGTGAGAGAGAGAGAGAGAAAGGAGAAGAATCGGGTTTGATTTACACCCTCAACCTACATGCTTTAGTTTCTCGGTATAAGGCTCGTCGGACGGTGGCTTAGGCACGGGAGCGTCGAGATAATGTGGGTGAGTTAAGGTGGTGCGGATTTATGTGTGTGAGAGGCGTCGGGTTCGGCCGGTTTGGACGGGTCGGTTTTGACGGATTTTTGAAGCTACTTTGGGATTTCTTCGGATGTGTGTGACTAATAATTGTTGTATATTGATTGATGGATGAATGTGTCGGGATTAATGATGATTCACGTGTGTGTCATGTTTTTCGGTCCTTTTCAATGTTGAATGGAGGGTCCTATTTATAGGAGTCGAGGTAGCCTTGCTTGTGTGGCAAGAAATACCGGTTTGGATAGGAAATACAAGAGTTCGTAAGGGAATAAACTTCTCGTTTCTTGGTGAAGAAGCAAACATCTCGGCTGGTTGGGGAGTGTTTGGCCGAGTATTCGGCTGTCTCGGCCGAGTATTTGGAGCTCGGTCGATGTCTGATTCGGTTTCCGGATAGAATTCCTACTTGAGATCGAATTCTATCCTTAAACGGATTTGTTTAATATTATTCGAAGCTGATTTTTTTGGTGTTTGAGTCCGAATCAGCCGTGTAGTGTCACGGCCAGCTTGTGTGACTCGGGAAAAAATATCTTTGACCGGGTTTGACTCGGTCGCTAAAAGACGGTTTTACCCCCGGTGTCGGAATCGACCCAAATTAGTCTTATTTGACTCGAAACGACCCACTGGGCCTGGATTTGAGGTTGGTTTTGTAAGATTTGTACTCCGTAATAAGCATAAACCAAATGTCCATGATTTCGAGCCCATATCCGAGTCTATTAAAGCATGTTTGCGTCCTATCATCATCGGGTGTTTGGCGGGACCTACTATAGACACCTGGCGGTGGCCGTGTGGGTGTGTACAGGTAGTGAGAGCGGTCTGACAGATTCTTGTCTTCGACTGCGCCGAGTACTAGAACACACTATAGAAAGGAGGCTAGTTTTTGAAAGTCTTTGGATTATGTGAGTGGATGGAGAACTTCTGCCTAAGAGAAGCCCTCGGGACGACAAAGCTAGCTGCTGAGAACATGACAGTGTCGTGACCGAAATGATGGTGCTTTTGAATGAGTGTCAATGTGGGTGGTTGTGCCTCTTTTGAAAAGCTGCCTACGTATTCACGTGTTGTGAAATCAAACCAAGCCGTAGTTCAGTGTTAAAAAATGTATCATGGTGCCTAGTTTATTAGGGCTTTGTGTGTAACTAGCCATAGCAATGGTGTAGGCTAGGTGCATTCCCAATGATGTCTTGACCAAAGGGCTAGAATAGTTAGGATGTTGATCCTGTGACTGTGAGCATTTTCCGGGGTAGCCCCCAGAGGTGGTGTGAACTATTTGGGCATGTTCTATGCCGACCGCAAGTTGAATTCCCGTGTTTGGGGTTGGTAACTGGTTTAGATGTTTTTTGGAAATGTGGTGCTAGGAAGTAAGTGGCTTTGATGATTCGAAATCTGGAGCTCGATTTTGTGGAGCTAAGGCTTCAAGGGTAAGGTATTGTAATGTGGTAGAAAAGGGGGAAGTCGAGTAATAATGACGCGAACTTCGATCGGGGTAGGTTTGATAATGCGGGATCTGATTTCCATGTCTGGCCCTAATGGTTAGGGTATCCTATGGAGCTTGAATCCTCAAAAATCCGAGCTGTCTCTAGCCTAGGTCTCGGGAAGGTCTTGAGGGTTGTAATGTGGGAAGGCTAGATGTGGTGCTAGCTGACCAGCTTGATTGTTTCTCCCCTATTTGATGGTATGAGTTTTGATAATTTTGAATTGACCGTTTCACTTGAATTGATCGTTAACTACGGTCATGGGTTTTTGAATTCTTTGGGTTAACCTCTTAGGCCCGGTCATGGGATTCTTCATTTGAGTTGACCGTGTTTGGTCGAGGGATATTGATAATTCTTTTTTGATCATGACCAACTTTTTTGTTTTGGCCTTTTGCTTTTTCCTTGGACTTTTGATTTTTTTTTGTCCAACTTTTTTTTTGTCGGTCAGACTAACACATAAGGTAGGGATTGGTTAGTCTTATTGGAAGGGTGTTTATTGTGGGAAATGGGCTTGCCTCCCGTCTTGAACCCAAACTAGTAGACTACCTAGATTTGTCATAGGATTTGATACCGCTCCTGCTAAAGGTAGTTATGTGGCTTTCTATGTCAGACATGGAACAGGTAAAGGAAAACAAGGGTCTCGATTTCCTGCAGTCATTATAGATGTGCCTATAATAGTCACGTGCGTGTGCTCACAGTGTATGATGATGTCTATCATGTTCTCGGAAACATATAAGGAAATTGTATATGAGAAATAGAAAAGCTGATTTTATTGAATTTGAAAAGAGGACAGAATGCAAAAGACTCTGACTCTGATTTGGAAATGAGGATGTAGGGTATCCTAGACTCGGACTCAGACTTAGACTCGAATCAGATCCGGAGTCGGATGCTCGGTTGGTTGTTTTTTGTAGGGTAAGGTCCTCGACAGGTGCCACGACTCGCCTAAACTCGGCTCTGTGCAAGTGCAAGAGAGGGAGTCAAACTAGACACGACCCGGGATGACGGGATGACAAAGGCTCTGGGATCGGGATACTCGAACGTTGACATAGACAAAGTAACGACCGCAAATTGGACTCGAGCTACATAAGGGTGAATCCGAAAATGGGGGCGACCGTGTTTGACCGTGTCGCGTGCTCGGACCAACCATGATGACCTAACCCTAGGTGACTCGAGTGTTCGTAGCATAGATTCGACTTGGAGAAGGCATCATAAGGACACCGGTGTAAAGTACCCCTTAAGGTGACCGTGGTTGACTGCTCGGGTGGAGGACAGCCCCCGAGTGAGACTAAAGACTTTGGTAAGACTCATATGGTGTGACATCTAAGTGGCTCGAAAGTGGGATACGTGAGACACGTGTAAGACAAGACCCTTAGAGCAACCGTGATTGACCGCTCTGATGAAGGGTAGCCCCCGAGTGAGGAAAAGTCCGAAAAGGAAATGAGTCGGAAAGGACACCTAGACGGGTGACTCGTGGATGGTGGGCCTTCCTTAGAATTTGGCAAAGTGGGCCTAGTCCCGTGTGAAGAAAGACCTACGTGTGAGCTATTCCCCAGACTTTGGACCCTAAACTGTAAATGGGCTTCCCTTTGTAGGGGTTTGTCCTACGTAGGTGGCCGTGCTTTGACAAATAAGGCGGACTGGGATGGGGTAGAAACCCGTGACGTAAGATCGACGGAGTTTCGACGCTATGGACTTTTAACAACTTATGACAAGACCCGACACTGCTTAGTACGGGAAGACCTAAGAAGAAAGCTTTGAAAAGAGGATTTGGATTTGAAAAACCCGAACAAAGTCGGATTGGAAGGCCCGATTTTTTTGAAAATCGAAAAAAAGGTTTATCGGGTCGAGATTTTGAATTTTTTGAAAAGTTTGGACAGCATACTGGCTAGAAAATAGGCTATTTTGAGTCAAAATCATAAGTCCTAAATTCGGTAGCTTTCCGAGTTTGAAAAATGGATAGTTTTCGAAAAAGATGCAATTTTTTGAAAACGACGGTTTTTTTTGAAAAGATGAGACACGGACCAGGTAGCATGTAGTCACGGAAACAGTATAACGACACCATGTATGCTCTTAGTCTAAGTCTCCGTCGGTCTAATAGGGTCTATACCAACGACGATAACTTTCTCGCAAATCAGGACGGTCTTCCTAAGCCGAGTTGGTCTTAGAACCTGCCGTAAAACCCATGCGAGTTCCGCCATCGAAGTCTTTAGTGGGTCCAAGTAGGAACGCACCGTGGTATAGTGGGACGTCGGTCACAAGTAACCGGCCCGGGAAAGAATGGGTTATGCATGAACCATTGAACTAAAACGTGTACATTACTATTCGAACGATTTCTTTTCGAGTCTCACCCTAGGGATGCCGACGGTAAGTGACTCATCAGTTGATCCCCAGCGGAGTCGCCAAATTGTGGACATGACATAGGTCCACCCCGACGCGGCCACGCACGGGTTTGGGGAGGCGAATGAATCTCCATATGAGATGGTCAAATTGAAATTTAAATCGAAGTAGGAGTCGCCACCGAATTTTGTGGTTATTCGGAACCGTTCGAGCCCACTCTATGTCGTAGTGGGCCGTATACAAAATACGGCCCATTTCCGATGTCAGAGTTTATTGGGCTCGTCCCTTTGCATATCGATACCGATGCCGACTGGGCGGTTAATCGTATATTGAATGACTCTCGTAGCCAATGGATTCGGACATCCGGAAACCATGGTTCTGACTAAGGGGTGAGGGTACGTGTTGGGAAGTTCACTAAGAACACCTAACCCCGCCCGCACTTAGCGGCCTTTACTAAGATATCGTTCGTTTTTTGTGTACACGGGTTAGTTCGACGGTTGAATGATATGCAAACATTATTTTCCTAAGCATGTGAGAAAAATAAATGAATGGGTTGCTAAGTCGTTTAATGCATATTAAACTAATAACGTCAAAGTTATTTTAGCATGTGAAGTCGTTTTAGTCTAATAAAACGATAAAAACAAATAAAAAGCTACAAACACGAGAAAACGAGTTAGTAACGATGAATAAATTGAAAAAGACGTAAATAAATAATATGCATGATTTTAGAAAAGATTTGATGACACGTGATTGATTAACACGTGTTGACCGAGGTCGAAAAAAAGTATTTATTAAAATATGTCGCGAAAGTCGCATTTTAATATAAGGTTCGAAAAGAATTAAAAATAGAAAAGCGAAGAAACGAAAAAAAAAAAAAAGGACTCGGCCGAGCAGGCTGTGGCGCGAGTCGCCTGACAGGCGCGCGACTCGCGTGACAGCCTGTTCGGGTTTTTTTTGTTTTGTTCGAAAAAAAATCGTTAATTCTTTATAAATCGCGTACAAATATGGATTAATTTATACTCGATTTATATTTTCGATATTCGTCGTATTCGATATTCGATTATGAAATCGATATCGAATAGTCGGAATGTTTTAGAAAAAGTTTTTAAAGAAAGTTTGTTTTGAGTGAAAAGTGAAAAAAAAAAAGAATTTTTAAACGAAAACGATATCAATTCTCTCCGCGTTTAAAATCATCGAATTTTGTTAAAAAAAAGTAGTGATTTTATTAGCATCAACGAAAATTAATTTAATTTAGTTCTTGTAGATACGATATTCGATTAGAGAATCGGTATCGTATTTTAAGAACGTTATAAAAAAGGTTTTATTATCGAGAATAAATAAAAATATGATGCGACAAACGACCCATATTAATAATGCGAAACGATCGATAAAAAAAAAACGGACGAAAAGAGGGGAGAAAGACGTGAGAGAGAGAGAGAGAGAGAAAGGAGAAGAATCGGGTTTGATTTACACCCTCAACCTACATGCTTTAGTTTCTCGGTATAAGGCTCGTCGGACGGTGGCTTAGGCACGGGAGCGTCGAGATGATGTGGGTGAGTTAAGGTGGTGCGGATTTATGTGTGTGAGAGGCGTCGGGTTCGGCCGGTTTGGACGGGTCGGTTTTGACGGATTTTTGAAGCTACTTCGGGATTTCTTCGGATGTGTGTGACTAATAATTGTTGTATATTGATTGATGGATGAATGTGTCGGGATTAATGATGATTCACGTGTGTGTCATGTTTTTCGGTCCTTTTCAATGTTGAATGGAGGGTCCTATTTATAGGAGTCGAGGTAGCCTTGCTTGTGTGGCAAGAAATACCGGTTTGGATAGGAAATACGAGAGTTCGTAAGGGAATAAACTTCTCGTTTCTTGGTGAAGAAGCAAACATCTCGGCTGGTTGGGGAGTGTTTGGCCGAGTATTCGGCTGTCTCGGCCGAGTATTTGGAGCTCGGTCGATGTCTGATTCGGTTTCCGGATAGAATTCCTACTTGAGATCGAATTCTATCCTTAAACGGATTTGTTTAATATTATTCGAAGCTGATTTTTTTGGTGTTTGAGTCCGAATCAGCCGTGTAGTGTCACGGCCAGCTTGTGTGACTCGGGAAAAAATATCTTTGACCGGGTTTGACTCGGTCGCTAAAAGACGGTTTTACCCCCGGTGTCGGAATCGACCCAAATTAGTCTTATTTGACTCGAAACGACCCACTGGGCCTGGATTTGAGGTTGGTTTTGTAAGATTTGTACTCCGTAATAAGCATAAACCAAATGTCCATGATTTCGAGCCCATATCCGAGTCTATTAAAGCATGTTTGCGTCCTATCATCATCGGGTGTTTGGCGGGACCTACTATAGACACCTGGCGGTGGCCGTGTGGGTGTGTACAGGTAGTGAGAGCGGTCTGACAGATTCTTGTCTTCGACTGCGCCGAGTACTAGAACACACTATAGAAAGGAGGCTAGTTTTTGAAAGTCTTTGGATTATGTGAGTGGATGGAGAACTTCTGCCTAAGAGAAGCCCTCGGGACGACAAAGCTAGCTGCTGAGAACATGACAGTGTCGTGACCGAAATGATGGTGCTTTTGAATGAGTGTCAATGTGGGTGGTTGTGCCTCTTTTGAAAAGCTGCCTACGTATTCACGTGTTGTGAAATCAAACCAAGCCGTAGTTCAGTGTTAAAAAATGTATCATGGTGCCTAGTTTATTAGGGCTTTGTGTGTAACTAGCCATAGCAATGGTGTAGGCTAGGTGCATTCCCAATGATGTCTTGACCAAAGGGCTAGAATAGTTAGGATGTTGATCCTGTGACTGTGAGCATTTTCCGGGGTAGCCCCCAGAGGTGGTGTGAACTATTTGGGCATGTTCTATGCCGACCGCAAGTTGAATTCCCGTGTTTGGGGTTGGTAACTGGTTTAGATGTTTTTTGGAAATGTGGTGCTAGGAAGTAAGTGGCTTTGATGATTCGAAATCTGGAGCTCGATTTTGTGGAGCTAAGGCTTCAAGGGTAAGGTATTGTAATGTGGTAGAAAAGGGGGAAGTCGAGTAATAATGACGCGAACTTCGATCGGGGTAGGTTTGATAATGCGGGATCTGATTTCCATGTCTGGCCCTAATGGTTAGGGTATCCTATGGAGCTTGAATCCTCAAAAATCCGAGCTGTCTCTAGCCTAGGTCTCGGGAAGGTCTTGAGGGTTGTAATGTGGGAAGGCTAGATGTGGTGCTAGCTGACCAGCTTGATTGTTTCTCCCCTATTTGATGGTATGAGTTTTGATAATTTTGAATTGACCGTTTCACTTGAATTGATCGTTAACTACGGTCATGGGTTTTTGAATTCTTTGGGTTAACCTCTTAGGCCCGGTCATGGGATTCTTCATTTGAGTTGACCGTGTTTGGTCGAGGGATATTGATAATTCTTTTTTGATCATGACCAACTTTTTTGTTTTGGCCTTTTGCTTTTTCCTTGGACTTTTGATTTTTTTTTGTCCAACTTTTTTTTTGTCGGTCAGACTAACACATAAGGTAGGGATTGGTTAGTCTTATTGGAAGGGTGTTTATTGTGGGAAATGGGCTTGCCTCCCGTCTTGAACCCAAACTAGTAGACTACCTAGATTTGTCATAGGATTTGATACCGCTCCTGCTAAAGGTAGTTATGTGGCTTTCTATGTCAGACATGGAACAGGTAAAGGAAAACAAGGGTCTCGATTTCCTGCAGTCATTATAGATGTGCCTATAATAGTCACGTGCGTGTGCTCACAGTGTATGATGATGTCTATCATGTTCTCGGAAACATATAAGGAAATTGTATATGAGAAATAGAAAAGCTGATTTTATTGAATTTGAAAAGAGGACAGAATGCAAAAGACTCTGACTCTGATTTGGAAATGAGGATGTAGGGTATCCTAGACTCGGACTCAGACTTAGACTCGAATCAGATCCGGAGTCGGATGCTCGGTTGGTTGTTTTTTGTAGGGTAAGGTCCTCGACAGGTGCCACGACTCGCCTAAACTCGGCTCTGTGCAAGTGCAAGAGAGGGAGTCAAACTAGACACGACCCGGGATGACGGGATGACAAAGGCTCTGGGATCGGGATACTCGAACGTTGACATAGACAAAGTAACGACCGCAAATTGGACTCGAGCTACATAAGGGTGAATCCGAAAATGGGGGCGACCGTGTTTGACCGTGTCGCGTGCTCGGACCAACCATGATGACCTAACCCTAGGTGACTCGAGTGTTCGTAGCATAGATTCGACTTGGAGAAGGCATCATAAGGACACCGGTGTAAAGTACCCCTTAAGGTGACCGTGGTTGACTGCTCGGGTGGAGGACAGCCCCCGAGTGAGACTAAAGACTTTGGTAAGACTCATATGGTGTGACATCTAAGTGGCTCGAAAGTGGGATACGTGAGACACGTGTAAGACAAGACCCTTAGAGCAACCGTGATTGACCGCTCTGATGAAGGGTAGCCCCCGAGTGAGGAAAAGTCCGAAAAGGAAATGAGTCGGAAAGGACACCTAGACGGGTGACTCGTGGATGGTGGGCCTTCCTTAGAATTTGGCAAAGTGGGCCTAGTCCCGTGTGAAGAAAGACCTACGTGTGAGCTATTCCCCAGACTTTGGACCCTAAACTGTAAATGGGCTTCCCTTTGTAGGGGTTTGTCCTACGTAGGTGGCCGTGCTTTGACAAATAAGGCGGACTGGGATGGGGTAGAAACCCGTGACGTAAGATCGACGGAGTTTCGACGCTATGGACTTTTAACAACTTATGACAAGACCCGACACTGCTTAGTACGGGAAGACCTAAGAAGAAAGCTTTGAAAAGAGGATTTGGATTTGAAAAACCCGAACAAAGTCGGATTGGAAGGCCCGATTTTTTTGAAAATCGAAAAAAAGGTTTATCGGGTCGAGATTTTGAATTTTTTGAAAAGTTTGGACAGCATACTGGCTAGAAAATAGGCTATTTTGAGTCAAAATCATAAGTCCTAAATTCGGTAGCTTTCCGAGTTTGAAAAATGGATAGTTTTCGAAAAAGATGCAATTTTTTGAAAACGACGGTTTTTTTTGAAAAGATGAGACACGGACCAGGTAGCATGTAGTCACGGAAACAGTATAACGACACCATGTATGCTCTTAGTCTAAGTCTCCGTCGGTCTAATAGGGTCTATACCAACGACGATAACTTTCTCGCAAATCAGGACGGTCTTCCTAAGCCGAGTTGGTCTTAGAACCTGCCGTAAAACCCATGCGAGTTCCGCCATCGAAGTCTTTAGTGGGTCCAAGTAGGAACGCACCGTGGTATAGTGGGACGTCGGTCACAAGTAACCGGCCCGGGAAAGAATGGGTTATGCATGAACCATTGAACTAAAACGTGTACATTACTATTCGAACGATTTCTTTTCGAGTCTCACCCTAGGGATGCCGACGGTAAGTGACTCATCAGTTGATCCCCAGCGGAGTCGCCAAATTGTGGACATGACATAGGTCCACCCCGACGCGGCCACGCACGGGTTTGGGGAGGCGAATGAATCTCCATATGAGATGGTCAAATTGAAATTTAAATCGAAGTAGGAGTCGCCACCGAATTTTGTGGTTATTCGGAACCGTTCGAGCCCACTCTATGTCGTAGTGGGCCGTATACAAAATACGGCCCATTTCCGATGTCAGAGTTTATTGGGCTCGTCCCTTTGCATATCGATACCGATGCCGACTGGGCGGTTAATCGTATATTGAATGACTCTCGTAGCCAATGGATTCGGACATCCGGAAACCATGGTTCTGACTAAGGGGTGAGGGTACGTGTTGGGAAGTTCACTAAGAACACCTAACCCCGCCCGCACTTAGCGGCCTTTACTAAGATATCGTTCGTTTTTTGTGTACACGGGTTAGTTCGACGGTTGAATGATATGCAAACATTATTTTCCTAAGCATGTGAGAAAAATAAATGAATGGGTTGCTAAGTCGTTTAATGCATATTAAACTAATAACGTCAAAGTTATTTTAGCATGTGAAGTCGTTTTAGTCTAATAAAACGATAAAAACAAATAAAAAGCTACAAACACGAGAAAACGAGTTAGTAACGATGAATAAATTGAAAAAGACGTAAATAAATAATATGCATGATTTTAGAAAAGATTTGATGACACGTGATTGATTAACACGTGTTGACCGAGGTCGAAAAAAAGTATTTATTAAAATATGTCGCGAAAGTCGCATTTTAATATAAGGTTCGAAAAGAATTAAAAATAGAAAAGCGAAGAAACGAAAAAAAAAAAAAAGGACTCGGCCGAGCAGGCTGTGGCGCGAGTCGCCTGACAGGCGCGCGACTCGCGTGACAGCCTGTTCGGGTTTTTTTTGTTTTGTTCGAAAAAAAATCGTTAATTCTTTATAAATCGCGTACAAATATGGATTAATTTATACTCGATTTATATTTTCGATATTCGTCGTATTCGATATTCGATTATGAAATCGATATCGAATAGTCGGAATGTTTTAGAAAAAGTTTTTAAAGAAAGTTTGTTTTGAGTGAAAAGTGAAAAAAAAAAGAATTTTTAAACGAAAACGATATCAATTCTCTCCGCGTTTAAAATCATCGAATTTTGTTAAAAAAAAGTAGTGATTTTATTAGCATCAACGAAAATTAATTTAATTTAGTTCTTGTAGATACGATATTCGATTAGAGAATCGGTATCGTATTTTAAGAACGTTATAAAAAAGGTTTTATTATCGAGAATAAATAAAAATATGATGCGACAAACGACCCATATTAATAATGCGAAACGATCGATAAAAAAAAAACGGACGAAAAGAGGGGAGAAAGACGTGAGAGAGAGAGAGAGAGAAAGGAGAAGAATCGGGTTTGATTTACACCCTCAACCTACATGCTTTAGTTTCTCGGTATAAGGCTCGTCGGACGGTGGCTTAGGCACGGGAGCGTCGAGATGATGTGGGTGAGTTAAGGTGGTGCGGATTTATGTGTGTGAGAGGCGTCGGGTTCGGCCGGTTTGGACGGGTCGGTTTTGACGGATTTTTGAAGCTACTTCGGGATTTCTTCGGATGTGTGTGACTAATAATTGTTGTATATTGATTGATGGATGAATGTGTCGGGATTAATGATGATTCACGTGTGTGTCATGTTTTTCGGTCCTTTTCAATGTTGAATGGAGGGTCCTATTTATAGGAGTCGAGGTAGCCTTGCTTGTGTGGCAAGAAATACCGGTTTGGATAGGAAATACGAGAGTTCGTAAGGGAATAAACTTCTCGTTTCTTGGTGAAGAAGCAAACATCTCGGCTGGTTGGGGAGTGTTTGGCCGAGTATTCGGCTGTCTCGGCCGAGTATTTGGAGCTCGGTCGATGTCTGATTCGGTTTCCGGATAGAATTCCTACTTGAGATCGAATTCTATCCTTAAACGGATTTGTTTAATATTATTCGAAGCTGATTTTTTTGGTGTTTGAGTCCGAATCAGCCGTGTAGTGTCACGGCCAGCTTGTGTGACTCGGGAAAAAATATCTTTGACCGGGTTTGACTCGGTCGCTAAAAGACGGTTTTACCCCCGGTGTCGGAATCGACCCAAATTAGTCTTATTTGACTCGAAACGACCCACTGGGCCTGGATTTGAGGTTGGTTTTGTAAGATTTGTACTCCGTAATAAGCATAAACCAAATGTCCATGATTTCGAGCCCATATCCGAGTCTATTAAAGCACGTTTGCGTCCTATCATCATCGGGTGTTTGGCGGGACCTACTATAGACACCTGGCGGTCAAAATGTGGGTGTGTACAGGTAGTGAGAGCGGTCTTTATCCTGCAAAAGGCCTCAAGACACGAGTCATCAAAAACAAAAGGTGCATCTTCCATAAGCAAAGAAGTCAAAGGCTTAGCAATCTTAGAAAAGTCTTTAATAAATCGTCTATAAAAACCGGCGTGACCTAGAAAACTCCTCACCCCTTTAACATTTGTAGGTGGTGGCAAGTTCTCAATCACGGAGACTTTAGCCTTATCGACTTCAAATCCTCTATTAGAAACAATATGACCTAGGACAACACCTTGTTCAACCATAAAATGACATTTTTCCCAATTTAAAACAAGTCTATACTCTTCACATCGATTCAACACTTGATCAAGATTTTCAAGACAAAAATCAAAAGATGTACCATGGACACTAAAATCATCCATAAAAACTTCCATGGATTTTTCAATAAAATCGGAGAAAATAGTCATCATACATCTTTGAAACGTTCCCAGCGCATTACATAATCCAAATGGCATCCTTCTATAAGCATAGGTGCCATAGGGACAGGTAAAGGTGGTTTTCTCTTGGTCATCGGGATGAATAGGAATTTGAAGAAATCCGGAATGACCATCGAGGAAACAAAAATAAGAATGATGCGCCAATCTTTCAAGCATTTGATCAATAAAGGGAAGGGGAAAATGTTCTTTTATGGTGGCCGTGTTCAATTTACGATAGTCTATACACATGCGCCAGCCGGTAATAGTCCTAGTGGAAATTGACTCACCCTTTTCTCCTTTAACAACCGTCATTCCTCCTTTTTTCGGCACAACTTGTACAGAGCTAACCCATTTACTTCCGGTTATTGGGTATATAATGTTAGCCTCATACAACTTGAGGACTTCCTTCATGACAACCTCTTTCATGGTGGGGTTCAACCTACGTTGACCCTCAACCGAAGGACGGTGGTCATCATCAAGGATGATCCTATGCATACAAACATTTGGGCTTATGCCTTGGAGGTCGGCAATGCTATACCCGATGGCCTTTTTGTGCTTTCTCAAAACAATTAAAAGTTTTTCCAATTGAGGTCCATCAAGGGTAGCATTGACGATAACGGGATAATTAGTTCCTTCAAGAAAAGCATATTTGAGGGAAGAGGGGAGTGGTTTAAGTTCAAGATTAGGGGGAGAAGATACCATACTCTTACCCACCGGTAGTGGTTCTACCTTTTCATCATGCAAACATTCTTCTTCAAGAGGTGGAGAGTCAAATGGTTCATCTTCTTGCTTATCATCATCTATCAAGCTATACTCAACCAAACTATCAATAACTTCAATGGAATGCATATGTTCAATCATTGGTTGTTTAAGAGCTTGAGAAAGGGAAAACTCTACCGACTCGTTCCCTATGTTAAATGATAGCTTTCCATTCTTAACATCAACTATAGTACCTCCTAACTTGAACGGGTACATCCTCAAGTATCCCAAGTGGGTATTTGACGGACCTATCCGCAAGTTGAATCGACATACTAGTGGGTCTCATCTCCCTCCTAACACTAAGTCTCTTGGCAATAGAATAAGGTAACAAACTAACACTAGCCCCAAGGTCGCATAAAGCTTGATTAACAACAATATTTCCTACCCGACAAGGGATGGAAAAACTACCGGGATCATCTAGTTTCTTTGGCATTTCGTTCATAAGAATGGCACTACATTAACCCGTGAGAGAGACACATTCTTTGTCCTCTATGGTTCTCTTTTTAGTCAAGACATCTTTCAAAAACTTAGAGTAGAGGGGCATTTGAGAAATTACCTCGGTGAAAGGTAAAGCTACCTCTACTTTCTTTAACATGTCCACGAAACGGCTAAATTGAGCATTCTCTTTGTGTGGCTTAGCTCGCTCGGGAAAAGGCAATGGAGGGACAAAAGTGGGAGGCGATGGAACATTAGATTCTTCTTCTTTTTCGGCTAATCGCTCCGCCTCTTTTCTTTTGGCTTCTTCGTCTTCCATTTGATCTTTCTTCTTTCTTTGTTCTCTTAATTCATTGTCCGCATTTTGGAGGATATCAAACTCCGCTTGTATTCCCCGGTTTTGTTTGGGGGAAGCGGGAGATGATTCTTGTGGTGCACTTGGTTGATTCACTTTGGATGGGGTACTCTTGGTGTTTAAGTTCAAGTTCTTATATGGGTCCTCAAGTTCTTTTCCACCTCTCAAAATTACGGCATTTTCTTGGTGTGAAGGATCTCTTGGGTTTTGGGGTTGACCGGGAAAACCGTGGGGTGGATGAATTGGTGCGGCTAAGGCTTTTGTTGCTTCTTGTGATTCCCAAACCTTTAGCCTCGCCTTAGTATCTTGATGTTCATTCCATAGTTGGCCAACGGTTCTTTGCAAATCATTATAGTTCTCCCATGAAGGTCCTCCTTGACCAAATTGAGAATTGCTTGATTGGCCATAAGATTGAGAGGGTTGATTGAATGGTTGTTGATTGTAACCTTGGTTACCATGAGAATTTCCTTGGAACCCTTTATTGTATCCATGATTAAAGTGATTACCATGTTTATTTTGGTAATTGTTGTAGTTGTTAGGAACATGGAAGTTGCTACCTTGTTGATTGAAGTTGCTCTTTTGATGAGGAGGCATATATGGGGGCATCTTTGGAGGACCTTGGTTAAAGGGCCTTTGTTGACTTTGATTGAATGGCCTCATTTGACTCCCTTGGGCGCGCGACATCGGATTTTGAACATTTTGATTTCCATTAGAGAAATTAGGATGAAATCTTGTGCCAACATTGTAGGTATTAGAAAAAGGATCAAATTAAGGTCTTTGCCCATATACTTGTATAGCTTGGACTTCATTTGGCTCTTCAATATAAACTTCTTCATTAGGAATGCAAGAGCTAGAGTCGTGGCCATGATTGCCACAATGATCACATTGAACTTCCCATGTTAATTGCTTTGGAGGTGATGGTTGCCTTGGAGGAACACTCCCTTGAATTTGGTACATACCTCTAGGAGTGGGCTTAGAATTCATGGCATCCATTCTCCTTTTCAATTCTTCAAGTTTCGTTTGAAATTTCAATTCATTAGAACTCGTAGATGAGTTCACTTCAACTTTCTTTCTTGAATCCCTTGATTGACCCATTCTAGAATCACTCCTTGCCATCTTCTCAATAAGATTCTTAGATGCCTCATCGGTGAGAGAAGAGAAGTCTCCTCCGGCGGCGAATTGAGGTTTTCCTTGGTTCATGATGAAAGGGTGTTGTAAAACGTTTGGGTGGTTAGCCAATCGGGTATTCCATGATGAGGACATTTGCGCAACAAGTCTCTAAATCTTTCTCAAGCCTCGCTTAGGCTTTCAAATTCATCTTGCTTGAATGTTTGTATCTTCATGCGATATTGATTGGTCTTTGACGGCGGAAAATATTTCTCCAAGAAGGCATTAAATAGTTGAGCCCATGTTGTGAAAGTATTAGCGGGATGCCCTTGAAGCCATCTACGAGCTCCATCTCTCAAGGTCTTCGGAAATAATAAACGATGCAATTGGCATGAAGTTAACCCATTGAGACGGGCTCCTACTAATTTTTCTTTAAATGAAGCGATGTGCTCTTGAGCATCTTCTTGAGAAAAACCGTGAAAAGTATCTTGTTGGACCGCATTAGTCAAAGATGCTTTCAATTCATAGTTCTCGGGAATTTCTCCGAAATCGACGGGAGAAGGTGTTTCTTCGTTTGTTAATTGGGAATGAGAGGCTAAGGTCGCCATTGGTTGGATTGGTGGTGATGGTGGATTTGAATTTGGTGAATTTGGAGGGGATGGATTTGGTGGTGGTGTTTTCGGTGATGGTGGTGGTGGTGGTGAAATTTGTGAAGTGGAAGGTATGGAAGGATTGTTTGGAGTGGAATTATGTGATGTAGAAGGTGTAGAAGGTGAATGTGGTAGGATGGGATTAAGGTTAGGAGGTGATAATGAAGGATGTGGAATGATGGTGGTTGAGTTATTTCCTCGAAAACGCAATGCTCTAAAAGTCCTTTCCGGCTCCGGATCGAACCACAAGGGCGATGACGTGTTCCTGGGCATAAAACTCAATTAAACGGTAAGACTCCTAGCACCTTGCGGCACTAGGGAAAAGAGAGAAGGGAAAAGAATCAAACACAACGACTAAAAACACAACAACAACTAGTCGTTCCCCGGCAACGGCGCCATTTTGATGCGCGTCGAATTGTCGCCTATCCAACGCGGTCAAACGATATTTATAAGACTCGAGATTACACAATAACAAACAAGTAATCGTGGTAAGTCGAGGTCGGTCCACAGGGAACAGAGTGTGTGGTAAAGCTTATAAAGTGTTGTGTTCGATGTCTAGAAGGGGGTTTTCTAGGGTCGAGTCTAAACTAAAGGAATATCTTAGAGGAGCAACTAACGGAAATGCTAGTGGTGGTCAATCTAGGGAAAAGGTGTTGGGGAGAAGTCGGGATTCGGTACTTGGAGTCTAAGAAGGTCGGAATCGAGTTTTTGTCGCAATATTGATAAACTCACCTAAAAACCCGCTTTCGCGGCGAATGAGGGTAAGTCCCTAGTCATGGTAATTTCTACCCCGAGTTTCCCCATATTGATAGAAATTAGTCAAGGTCGGTCTAGTTGGCCGGACTAAAACAACAATGACACAACACCATAAATAAGATAAACCAACATCCCTATATTCAAATAATTCAAGCCCTCATCCCTAAACTCCCCAACAAGAAATCTACTCACAAATCATTATGGAAATCAACAAATCATCCACTAAGGAGATAGATATATTATATATTCTGATATATTTTTCATTTATGACAGGTATATTAACAAGATGAGATATTTGTGTAATGGGTGGTCGATAAACAATGAGGTTGAAGATAGAGAAACAATGATCAACAATTCAAGGCAACAGAAAATACACAATCTGTCCTTCCTTTACAATCAGTTTCATGAGGTTGAGGTTGATGGTAGATGTTTCTCACCAATAACAGAAGTTATGCGTAATGAAGATTATATGGAAAAAATCTTTGAAAAACTTCCCTCTTATAATGACAATGCTAACATGGCAATTGTATGCAAGAGCTGGGCACAAATGTTTCTGTTACATCGTGATGCACCTCGGTGGAATCTCGATTACAATAGAAGCTTAGAAACAAAACATGTTAATGGAGTGACGATTCTTCGTAGGGGTTGAATTGAAATTTCAAAGAGATGTAGATGCTTTTGCACTGATAATATACATGCTAAACGAATGTTGCACGATTTCCAAGAAGGCAAAGATGTTGCACAATTGACGGCTGTTGAAGAAAAGGAAAAGGATAAACAACTTGCACTAGAAGAGTTTGTAGAAGCATACAAAATAGCTAAAAGGTTATTCGCAGGAAGGAATAATGTTTACTTGTTTAGATAAAGTTGATCTTTGCCTTATTTTGTGTTTCATAAATCTAGTTTAAAGATCATCAAGGCAGCCAATTATGTTGAACTGTCTCCTATGTATGCTAAAGTTTACGTTATGTACGTTTAAACTATTTATGTCTTATTTTTTTCTTATAATATTATGTATGCAGTATGCTTAAACTAGTCATGTGTTATGTTTTCATATAATGTTTAAATAAGCTTGATATTTGGCTTTATTTTGTACTTCATAAATCTAGTTCAAATGTGTTCAAATGCCCCTATGTACGCTACAATCTACGTTATGTACACTTAAAGTAGTCATGTTTTATGATAAACTTATGTACAACATATAATATCTTATATACTTAGAATTTGATATTTAAGTAATTAATTTATGTACGCTAAAATCTACATTATGTACACTAAAAGTATTTATCTCTTATGTTTTCCAATAAACTTATGTACAAAATATAATATCTTATATACTTAGAATTTGTCCTATTTTCAATGAACATAACTCGATTATAAATCGAATACTCGAACATAGTACTCCGTATCTTAACAAGAGCCCGTTTATTTAATTAAAGCCCACAAAAGAATACTCAAAATTGGTATATGCCCTACTTCGTAACTACAAAAAAACAAAAACAAAAAAAAAAGAAAAGAAAGTGGTCTCTTAAGATCTTTCCGGATTATCTTCAACAATTCAGTAGTGTAAGTTTATTCTAGCTTATCTTTTCCGATTATCTTCAAAATTGTGGTATTGTGTGTTATATTGTTGCTTTTTGAAACGATTTTTTGAAGATTGGTGTAAAATAATACTAGCAGTATGCAATTATTTTCGATCTAGGTTTAAATACGGTTTTACTGCATTAGCATTCAAGTATCGATGATTATTCAACTTATGCAAATTAGGTACTCAGTTGTCTCTGTTCTTACTTTTAATTAGGTTAACAAACAAGATGAAATTATGAAAACAAATCAGGAGAAAACTGGAGTAAAGTGGGAAACTGCTCATCAAAACGAAGGTATATAAACTTATACAATACTCCATATTGAACCCCATACTCTCAATGTAAATGATGCATATTGATTTTTTGTTATTTATGTATAGTTGCATGTAAAAAGAGACGGGTAGAAGAAAATGATGCTCCCAATTCTGATGATTCTAAGGATGGTAGTTTTCAGACACCGAAATCGCAATTACACTTACTGTCAGATGCAGTTGTAGGTATGTATATTAGTTGTTTTAATTATCTATTCATAGAACTTGAACTTATTAAATATGCCCTCTATACATATCATTTAAATCTGTTTTGCTCACTCAAATTTACAGCTGTCGTTAATAAGCCTACAAAACCTACAAAAACTAGAAGGAAGAGGGTTGTACATGCAGTGAATGAACTCCCATCATTGACCGACTCACCTAAGATAGGGGGACTCACGAGATGCAATTCCTATATATATATATATATATATATATATATATATATATATATATATATATATATATATATATATATATATATATATATATATATATATATATATATATATAGTTAGCAATATACTCATATAAAATAAAGTGAATGTATACCCTAAAATTGCTGAACCATTTATCTTTGATCGTCTTCAGGGTCTCCCAGTAGTTCATATGCGGTTCATGGTAGAAACCCTTGAATGACTTCGTTACTCTTCTTACCATAGTGGAGTCATCAAACCTTAATCAACAAAAATGCAACAAATTATATTTTTTTATAAAAAAAAATTATATACTACATCTACTTCGATAATGATAGAATAAGCAATATCATCTCCCTCTGGGTTCTATCGCAATTATGGGCAGATCTTCCTGTTGTTGTTGTTGTTGTTGTTGTTGTTCCTGCTCCTCCTCGTGCTCGTCGACCTCCACCTGTGGTCCACGTCCACGTCCGCGTCCACGTCCAACCATCTTTCAGATATGATCTGTTGAATGACAAAACAAACAAACATATGCAAATAACACTTACCAAATGCAATCCAAGAAAACATTTAACAAATAATATCACCTTGCCTAAAACCAAACAAACATATACAAATAACTGCATTTATCCATGAGTGTTGATCGACAACTTTTTCATTGACTAAACAAATACAAGTTAGCAATCATCGTCGTCATCATCATCGTCTTCTTCTTCTTCTTCTTCTTCTTCTTTTTCTTCCTCTTCTTCTTCGTCTTCTTCTTCTTCCTCATCCTCCTCCTCCTCCTCCTCCTCCTCCTCAAACTCATCTTCAAATTCCTCCTCCTCATCAATGTTATCATCTTCGACAACCACATCATCACCCATCTCATTCATCTCTTCCATGTCCTCCCCTTCACTAAAACTTTGTAAGACGTCATCGTTGACAAGACTAGATAATAATGAAGTACTACTCACATCTTCTTGAAATACCGTGACATCGACTGCTGCATTAAATTGTGACTTTGCCCGACCCTTAAACAGCCCACCAATGATCTCTATCCTTCTTCGGGTTTGGGTATGGAGCATAATAAACTTGACTAACTTGATGGGCAAGTACAAAAGGATCATATTTACCATATTTCCTCCTACTATTAACTTCTACTAGTTTATAAAGGCCATGAACACTTGTACCGTTTGTGGAATTATCCATCCATGAACACTTGAACACGATTGCATTATAAATTCTCTTCTCCCCACAATACCTCAACTCAATAATTTCCTCTAAAGTACCGTAGTAATCGTTTCCTTCAACATTACTTACGCAAACCCCGTAATTCATGGTAGCTCTGTTTTTCCCATATTTCTGTGTGTGGAAATTAAACCCATTAATCATATATCTTTGCCAAGTGTTTACTTCTTTAGAAGGACCAAATGCTAAGGCTTGAATCACATCATCTTTGACATTCATCTCAGTTACCTAATTGCGTAGTAGAGTGTTAGTGCATATGTGACGTGCTCAAAGTTTATTTCATTCTAATATGTCAACACTGAGACTTACATATCCTTTAAACCAATTTGGAAACAACTTCTCATATGTAGTCTAAACTTCATCCATTTTAGCTCGTGGATGTTGCTCCATAATGAACTATTCAAATAAGCTGTAATTATCCAGTTTAGTCGTGACATCTACATCTCTTAATTTTAAAATAAACAAGTTAGTTGTTACTAGTTACGTACCGTTCATATTCTCCTAGTAGTTCACAATTTGATAATGCGTAAAGATGGGCACGATCGAACTCATGTTCGTCCAAGTATCTCTGTTTTGGTTTAGCAAGTGTTCTACCTTTGTGTTGTCGAAAGAGCTCGGGTAAAGATGAATCATTTTCATCTCCCGTGCCCACATCCAAATCCTTAGTCTTTGTATCTACGTGGTCTTCAAAGTATAGAGAACAGAAATTTGATATTTCTTCAGCTAGGAATGCATTGCAAATTGAACCTTCCACACGTGCTTTATTACCCACTTTTTTTTTCAAATGATTAAGAAATCTACATTTCGATATAGTGTTAATACGGGATTTTAAAATTACTGAGTGTATGATGAAACATTAATAAGTTGAGTATTTTCACAATTATACCTCTTAAAAGGGTACATCCACCTATATTGTACTAGGCCACCAACCCTTGCTTCATAAGGCAAATGTATTGGTAAGTGCTCCATTGAATTGAAGAACGATGGTGGAAACACTTTCTCAAGTTTGCAGAGGATCTCCGCAATATCGTTCTCCAGCCGCTCTATATTTTGGGTTGTAAGGCTTGAGGTAATTGAATTCCACACATTAGTTGGCAACAAGTGTTTCAAAGCAACGGGTAATAGCCGTTCCATGAACACATGGCAATCGTGGCTCTTCATACCATGAAGTGTGAGACTGTGTAGGTCGACGCAGCGACCTAAATCCGATGCGTATCCATCTGGAAACCTCAAATTGCATATCCACTCACATAGTATCTTTCTTTGTAGTTTGTCAAGAGTGTAGGGCGCTTTTGGTTTGCGGCCGTCCTTGATGTGTAGGTGACCTCTACTACATAATTTGGGCAAGTCCTTCCTTGTGTTATGGGTGTCAGCTGTTTTATTTTTATTATCGAGTATTGTATGAATTAATTGCTCGAAAAAGTTTTTTTCAATATGCATGACATCCAAATTGTGTCGAACCAACAAATGCTTCCAATAAGGTAGGTCCCATAACAAGCTCTTTTTAAACCATCCTGTTTTCATCTTTTTAAGTTCTTTGAGTTCACGATCAGTACCATCAATGATTGTCGGGTAGTCTGATATCGTCTCCCAGATTTCACAACCTGACAATGTCGGAGGTGGTTCATCATTCTCGCACCTACCCTTCCTAAAGGCAGTTTTGTTGGAACGGAATGCATGATGTAGGGGTAAGAATTGTCTGTGACAATCGAACCAACACATTTTACCTCCATGTGTAAGCCAAAACGCCTTGGTGTCTTTCATACAATATGGACATACAAGTTTGCCAGCAGTAGCCCACCCAGAGAGCATCCCATACGTCGGAAAATCGTTGATGGTCCATAGGATACATGCTTTCATCCGAAAATTTTGTTTCCTGGACACATCATAGGTGAGCACTCCCGTGTCCCACAACTCTTTTAATTCATCAATAAGAGGTTGCATGTATATGTCCAAGTTTTTCTTAGGATTTTTTGGCCCGGGAACAATCAAGGATAGAAACATAAATTGTTTTTTCATGCATAATCCAGGGGGTAGATTATAAGGAGTGAGAATCACCGGCCAACATGAGTACGACTTACCAAATTGACCGTATGGTGTAAAACCATCTGTGCAGAGTCCAAGTCTAACATTACGAGGCTCACTAGCAAACTCCGGAAACATATAATCTAGATGCTTCCAAGCCTCACTGTCACTTGGATGAGCCATGGTCCCTGGTACACGTGGATTTTCAATATGCCATCTCATTTCTTTTGCAATGTTTTTGGTTGCATATAAACGTTGCAACCTTGGTGCTACAGGGAGATAGGTTAAGACTTTGAAAGGTATGTCTGCCCCACTAAAAGTTTTCTTCTTGTACCTATCTTTTCCACACTTTTTACATTTATCAAGCATGGAGTCTTCTTTCCAAAATAGCATGCATCCGTCCTGACATGAATGGATCCTATGATGGGGCATTTGAAGGCCCCTAAGCAACTTTTTAGTGTCATAAAATGTGCGAGTCATCATATTATCTCGTGGAATGATATCCTCAATCAAAGCAGCTATCTTATCTAAACTTCTTTCCGGTAGGTTGTCCTCATATTTAATGTTAATCATCCTAGAAGCTACTTCTAGCAATGACGACTCACATCCACGATACAGAGGTTTCTCGGCGGCCTCTAACATTTCAAAAAAATCTTTCAGATCAGGGTGGGGGCTTTCTTCTTCACCCAAAGAAGAATCCTCAACACGGCCGAACATTATGTCTCCAAATGCATCTACTATCATCTCCCGATATTAGTTTCTTTCGAATTAGGTAGACTTGTGAACTTGGTAATTAGGTAGACTTGGAAATTAAGTAGACTTGTGAATTTGGGAATTTAGTAGACTTGGAAATTAGGTAGACTTGTGAACTTGTGAAGTTGTGAACTTGGGATTAGGTAAACTCGGTAATATATTAGTTTCTTTTCCATCATTGAGCATGTTCTGGTTCTGCTGCTTCTGCGTGAAAACTTCGATGTGGAATTTGCTCGAGAGGAGCACATTTGGTTGCACGTGATGTGCTTTTATTTTTTTCAGGTCGCTTTTCATTTTGGGGACGTTCTATATTCGGTAATTGTGAGCCTATATATACAGAAGCTTGCGTGGGATTTTCCCACGCAAACTGGTCGTGCATACCCATTTTGCGTGGGATTTTCCCACGCGAAACTGGTCGCACACACCCATTCTGCAAGGGAAATTCCCACGCTAATTGGTCGCATATACTCATATCTGCGTGGGAAAATCCGCCGCAAACCAACATATTTCCGACGTTTGAAAAGTTGACTATAAATCCCCTTTGACTTGACAAGCGTCGCCCAATCCGCCACAAGTCCGACGCATAGTACCTTGCGTCGGCCAATCCGACACACATGCTTCTTTTTGCGTCGAAAACTAATGGCGGCCTTTCGCGTCGCGTAATCCGCCGCAAACTTGATTTTGTGTCAGATTATCGTGTTTTGCGGCGGATTTTTCCGCCGCGACAGCCCCTTCATTTTTGTAGTGATGCTAATAAAAGAAAACCCTTTGTTAATGAAATGCTCTTTCACCGTAAACTCATTCAAGTACTTCAAATTTTCACACTTCACACATGGACATCTAAGAATCTGATGTGTCTTGTATTCTTCTTGTTCCTTAGCATATAGAATAAAATCATCCACCCCAAGTATAAACTCATACTTAACTTTGTTTCTATCGTCTACCCTTTCGTACATCCATTTTCTTTCGGTATTCGTCATTATTAGATTTTGTATAAGAGAAACGAAAACTTAATTAAATAACATATAAAAATGGAGTGGTCCAAGTAGAACTAAACTTAGAATATTTCACTATTATTCTAGAACACTAAACCATACTAAGCTACAACTATATTAGGCTAAAGAATGTTAGTCCCTACATTGTTATTATTTGTTAAGTTGAGAATAAACAGTAGTTGAAGTGTCTATGGTAAGGGATTATGGCCATTTGTGTATACATTTGATAGTAACATGAATATGCATATTTTAATGTTATAACAAGGAATTGTCCCCAAGACTTTTAATTACGGAGCAACAACTAAACTATACTAAACTACGAAGATAAAAAAGGGGAAGAATAATAAAGGCAGGCGAGATGAGAGGAGATCAAATAGAACAGAGGGAGTATATATTATGACCATGCATTCCTCAAATTTCATATACATACAAATCCCATACATTTCCCAATGCAAACCATGATCTCAAACAACTCTAACCTAAAACCAATCAACCTTACAAATGTCAAGAATTATTGGTGGATTAATTTAACCTTAGCCTTACCAATCAACCTTACAAACCAAACAACTCTAACTCTAACCTCTAACCTTACAAATATGTGGAGGAAGTTATTGGGTTAGGACTATTATTTACACATGTATCAATTAACTCATGTATCAATTAACTCTTGAACTTTTAACTCTTGAACAGCAAGTTGATATCAATTAAATTGCTACATAATCCGAAGAGTGATGTATATCTTTAGTCTTTACTACTACCTGTTTCCCAATATGGCAATACTCATATAAACCTTAACTAAGTGAGAAATAGTAAACCAATTGAATAATTGGTAGCTACCTTCTATCATTAGTTGTGAATTAAACCCCCGCCCCCATTCTTATCTTTGTTGGATCTATTTTAGCTACCTTCTTCTTTCTACTTTCTACTTTCTACATACAACTAATCTTGTTTTAATAACCCACTAGATTCTAGTCGTACTTTATATACTACGAGTAAGAATTTAGAAGAAGTTTGTTTTATACTACTAGTATTATTATTTATTATTTATTATCCCAATGCTTGTATGGTTGTTGTGTAGGAGTATAATCTCACTATTAAGCCATATATTAACTTGTAGCTAATACTTTGTCAGCTTACTCTCATTATTTTCAACTACTGCGGTACTACTTTATAGTACTCCAATACAACTACTCATTATATTGTGTACTGATGTCTAGGCGAAAGCAAAGCAAACCACTCTCCCAATGATCGACAACAATTCTGAATGACAGGCTCATTCTTGACTTTTAAAAAGCCTCCAGTTTATTACTCCCTACTATTTTACTTTACTGCTTCAAAATACCCTACTCACTCTACCTACCAATTATTCAAATCGCTAATATAGTATATTACTCCAAAAATACTACCCTAAATAAGGCAAACTAAATGGAGTAGAATGCCTCATTGGATATCAAATGTGCATGGTTTGTTATTTGTTACGACTAAAAATTTAAACTCAAATAGTACTGCTGTATTCACAACACAAATGGAGTAGAATAACTCAAATTGTTATTAGCTTACTAGTTTTGTTATTCAATTGACATGTGAGAAATAGTAGGGTTGTTCACGACACAAATTCCCGATTCCAATTATTAAGCAAATTTTACTAGTAAACAGAAATTGATATCGATAACCTTACAAATTTTACTAGTACTAGCTAACCTAACAAATTACCAACTTCAACAATTACAAAACTAAACCCTTTGTCAATTACATAACTCTAACCTAAAACCAATTTCATCTAACTTAAATAAATTTTCATCTAATTTATCCCTTAATTAAACTAAAAATCAATTTCATCCAAAATCTAATATAACCCTAATCTAACAAACAATTTTCATCTAAATTACACTAACATAAGTTGAATTCATCAAGAATACAACAATAATAAAGCAAATGTAAACAAAATCAAACAACAAACTCAATTAAAATCCATACCCTAGGATTAAATTGGGGATTTTCAGGAAGGGGAGGGGGGCGATGGGTGGGCGAACGGAAGGAACAGCAGCCGCCGAAGAGGCGGTCCGGCAATGGTCAGCGTCCGGCGACGGGTCGACGAGGTTTTGGGTTGGGTCGCGGGGAGGGTAAGGGTTCTGTCGCGGAGGTTTTTTTTTTAAAGAACAAGTGATGAGTGAATGAGTGTGGAAGCTGGGTTTAATTAAAAAGGGCTCACCGATCGACGCATTTCGGTCGGTAATTAAGCCCAGCGGTCGGTATTTTAATTGTTTACCGACTGTTTGTCCAAATCACCGACTGTTTAATTCGGTCGGTAATTTACCGACCGCAAGTCCCATTACCGACTGTTTTGCGGTCGGTATTCATTATTTCCAACCGCTATTTGTCGGTCGGTAAATATCGGTTGCTAATCTACGTTTTTCTAGTAGTGGAAAGTGCAGGAGGAAATAAAAGATGATAATGAGGAGGCAAAGGAAGCAATGCACTGGGTGCAAAATTTGATCAACAAATCTTGTCAATTCTCAAAGTCTTTCAGGGGTTTGAAAGATGCAATAAAAGTTGCAAAGATTGCCTCCGCCCAATGCAAACCACTACTAGACTTGGAAATTTTGGCAAATGAATTTATAAACAAACTTGCAGAAACGAAAAGAGAACAACCATCAAGAGATAATGGTAATATTTTTTTATTTTTCTACTACTATATACACAACAGTAGCATTTATATTCATTCATAGAATTTAAACACAGTATTATTTATAATTATAACTTGTATACAGTACTTATTTTTCATCTTTTACAACTTAGAATTTGGAGATAACAAATGGAAGGATGTTACTTATATCGCATCACAAGTTGTCGATGATGACAACACAAAAGGAGAAGAAAAAATAAGTACCATACCTTCTACATGTCAAAGGGAACTCCCTACCTTTTCAGATACAGACTTTGGTCTAAATAATCTGACTCCACATGTAATAGAAATGATAGATCAGATGGTAGAAGAAGCTCTTTCTAGCAAAAAGACTGAGTTACCAAAGAAGAAGAAGAAGAAGAAGAAGAAGAAGAGAGACCCAATGATGCCAAGATACAGTTTGTTGAACTCAGATGAGAGCTTTCAACTCAGTCAGGATATTATCCTTGTCATGTATTCTAACACTCAAGTTACTCCTCTAATAAATGAAGATGTGGAAAATGTGGATAAAGAAAAAACTCCTATCTTAAATGAACAAGTGTTCAATTACAAGAGTGTGGAAATTGTGGATATGGAAAATGTGGCTGTGGACGCTACTACTGTTAGGAATGAACAAGTGTTCAATAACAAGCTTGTGGAGTATGTGGAAAATATGGAATCTACTCCTGCGCATGCAATAGAAAAATGTTAACTTAGAAACTCCTTATGTTGTGAAAAATGTCATTCCGGAGAGCCCAGATATTGTTGAAAACTTGGTCACTCCACCAATAGTGGGGAATGCATCTCAGAAAGATGACGAAATGAATGAAAAAGAAAATGAAGTACAAAACAAGAGGAAACAAGCTTAGCAATACCAGCTATTTTCAAATCTTCTTTCATACAAAGGAACATCAGCTTTTTAACGAGTCTGAGCGCCGAGGAGAAATATGTGACAGACTATGCATTTGCGTTAGATATGTCTCCAAGGTAAACAATTGATTTACATAGTTAAAGCACTGTCTGTTTCGATGTACGTAAGATACTATGTGATGCACATGTGTGAAATTTGCACATAATTAAACCAGTGTCTGTTTTAGTGTACACAAGTTACAACTTATTGTATATAACTCATACAATAGATATACATATGTAAAGCAGTGTCTGTTTTGATGTAGATAAGATACTATGTGTTGCACATGTTTGAAATTTGTACATAGTTAATGCAGTGTCTGTTTTGATGTAGATAAGTTACTGCTTATTGTATATAACTCATACAACAGATATACATAAGTAAAGCACTGTCTGTTATGATGTACATAACTTATCATATGCTGCACATGTTGGGAATTGTTCACATGTTGGAAATTGTTCATATGCTAATAATTACTTGCACATCTTTAAGTTTAAATGTGTTTGAATGCTAATAGTTTGAAAGCCATAGTTAAAATTGTTTCATATGAGTGATTGCTATACCAAAACTAATACACTAAATATTTTTAAATTTTACAGTGAACGTCTCTTTAAGTTTGAAAACATTCAGATTTCAAGGGGGCAGCTGTTGATGATGACACAGTATGAAAGTAAACTTAAGCAACCAATTTTAAATCATTGGGGGCTATTGATGAATGATTTGGAAAAGCTATCATCTCCATCATCTGCCAAGCGTGTTTATATGTCTTCATTTGATAAATATGTGGTAATGTTATATATTCCATTAACAATGTCAACAGTGTAAATATATTTTTGCTCATGAATCTCTTCTAAACACTTCTTTAATGTTTCAGATTCCTAGAAGTGAAATGCAGTTGGATGATCTGCAATTGGTAAAAAATAGATACTCCTTATAACCTTCATTCATTCATTCATTCATTTTGAGAACTAATAGTGCGATCTTCTTCAAGGTCTTTTTCTGGACAACAGAATTACCAGTTGTTGTTTACTGTGTAAACTCAATCTCAAAGTCATTTGAAATATTTCACTTTGGATTTCCTCAAGAATTTGACAGCCAACTGAACAGTTCTGAAGCTAAAGATCAATGTGTGAGGACACTGATTTATTGTTTTTACTTTTATGTACATTGAAATTTAGGTTATCTTTGTTGAATACTTTGTTATATTTGCAGTGTAATTATCTCTCTGAAAATTTCAAGAATAAGATCAAATGGGTCAATGAGGTGACAGACTATGGCATACTGGAATATATTCCAGATTTTTATCGTCATCTGGAAGTTGACAATGGTATTTTTACAATGAGAGTCATAGAAACATACAATGGGTTTAGCCAAGTGTTCAAACCGGCAAACTTAATTATTCTACTTACATCATTGATACTATTTTATGTTTGATTATATTTCCATATATAAATGTTATTGACGTATATGTCCAGAGCAATGTTTCATATGATAAGTACGTAAAGATGATTAAGGTGCGGTATTGCCACAAAATACTAACCTCATCCAGGAATCAAATGAAAGATATTATTCCGAAAGATGCAAAAAGAACGTCAAGGAAACTTCTGTATGTTATAGACTTGCACTATGCTATCATATGACTACATATATTGCACATAAAGCATAAATCATTAACATATACTCTGTATTCATCATAAATAATAATCTGACAAATTCAGTTCTATAACTTTTCTCAGTAGGGAAGCGGAACTCTATGTGAAAAGAAAATTTAGTGATGAAAATATTATTCAAAAATTCTTAAAAGAAACAAAGAAGAGCTTTGCAGGAAAGGCAAATGAGAAAAAGAAGGATTCATATGACACCATTGTAAACTCATATCACGTGTAATATATTCTATCCTTTCCAATGTTTTTTAATTCATTCATCATAATTAATTTTAAAATTGTTGATTATTTTACTATGTTATCTTGCAGAGAAGACGTTATGGAAACACAATGGATGAATGTAAGCCGAAAGGCAATGCAAACCTTGTTATTACCAAATGAGGAAGTATATGATATGGTAAATGTTACAGTAATATTATCACTAACATGTTTTAATGTTATAAATTCAAATGCTGCTAAATAAATCTAACAAGTGTTCTTTTAATAGGCAATCAATATGGGTGGAATATATACAACAATCGGGATGAGGGTATACTATTCATTCCAACAAAATCAGGGGTAAATATATCAAAATTCCTGTACTTAAGTACTTTTTTGGTACATAATCTTACAGTTGTTTACCTATTGTGTATCCTTTATTACAGGAATTAAACCCAAAAATATATTCTTCTCTGACAACGTCATACTGTAATGTATCATACTTGCCTGAAGATGGTAAATTCTTGAGAAAGGTACAAACATCTAATCTATATACTCCTATAACATTAACAGTAAAAGTGAAATGCACATGTTGGAATTTTTACATGGTTATAAAAGTGTCTGCTTTGACGTAGATAAGTTAATGTGTTGTTGCACATGTTGGAATTTGTACATTAATTAAAGTAATGGCTGTTTTGATGTACATAAGTTAGTATGTGTTGCACATGTTGGAATTTGTACATGGTTATAGAAGTGTTTGTTTTGATGTACATAAGTTACTATGTGTTGCACATGTTGGAATTTGTACATTAATTAAAGCAATGTCTGTTTTGATGTAGATAAGTTAATGTGTTGTTGCACGTGTTGGAATTTGTACATGGTTATAGAAGTGTCTGTTTTGATGTACATAAGTTACTATGTGTTGCACATGTTGGAATTTGTACATGGTTATAGAAGTGTCTGGCTTTGATGTAGATAAGTTAATGTGTTGTTGCACATGTTCAAAATTTGTACATTAGTTAAAACAGTCTGTTTTGATGTACATAAGTTACTATGTGTTGAAAATTATACTTTTTCATATCTTTATCCCAGTTCATATCGACACACCATCACACTGAATTTTGGTTGTGTGTGATTTTGAAGACAAAAAGAATTACATCTTGGATTCAAGTAAAAGAAAGGGTAACAAAGCACGAAGTGACATTTGCAACAAAATAGTGTCAAATGTCTCATACATTATTGAGAACTACTCCGGCTTTGAACACATCTCCAAAAAAATTATGAAAAGTCCAATGGAGTATGTCAAAAATGCAGTGCAACAAAGTAATGGATTTGATTGTGGTGTTTTTGTCTTGAAGTGGATAAGTGCATTACACGACAAGGAGAAATGGACAGACAAAGATTATTTTAATGACATCAATAAATTTCGTCGTCAAACATGCATAAATCTTTATGCGGTGCGATAAGAACTTTGTTAGGGATTTTACAATTAGCAGAAAATATAAGATTCTATTTTAGTTGTGTGTATGTAAACACTGGTATTATCAGACTGTATTATGGATTATATAAACAATCAGTTATGTAAACATTACTCCATGACAAACATTTATATAAACATCAATGCTTGTATAATGTCCTCAGGTGAGTTTATGTACAGCTAATATGTACATATGTACATTACATAATGACCTATATACTGTACTTTGTAAATGGTTACACGTACAAGAAAATTAACCTATGACGTTCTTCTGTTAGTAGTCAAAAACATAAAATGTATTGTACAGAGTAATACTTTAGATGGGTTATGTACAGCTGATATAGAATTATGTATGATGCGCGTCGAATTGTTGCCTATCCAACGCGGTCAAACGATATTTATAAGACTCGAGATTACACAATAACAAACAAGTAATCGTGGTAAGTCGAGGTCGGTCCACAGGGAACGGAGTGTGTTTTAAAGCTTAAAGTGTCGTGTTCGATGTCTAGAGGGGGGTTTTCTAGGGTCGAGTCTAAACTAAAGGAATATCTTAGAGGAGCAACTAACGGAAATGCTAGTGGTGGTCAATCTAGGGAAAAGGTGTTGGGGAGAAGTCGGGATTCGGTACTTGGAGTCTAAGAAGGTCGGAATCGAGTTTTTGTCGCAATATTGATAAACTCACCTAAAATCCCGCTTTCGCGGCGAATGAGGGTAAGTCCCTAGTCATGGTAATTTCTACCCCGAGTTTCCCCATTTTGATAGAAATTAGTCAAGGTCGGTCTAGTTGGCCGGACTAAAACAACAATGACATAACACCATAAATAAGATAAACCATCATGCAAGCAACCCACCAACATCCCTATATTCAAATAATCCAAGCCCTCATCCCTAAACTCCCCAACAAGAAATCTACTCACAAATCATTATGGAACACAACAAAATATCTACTAAGGAGAAGATTACTACAACATGCATATTAATTAGATCTAATGAAACTAACAACACCAATATGATTTAGACAAGATAATGATGAGTAAACAACATAAAAACTAAACTAGAGATTAGAGAGTGGAAGAGAATTATACCAACTATGTAGATCTATAAGAAATAAGAAGATATCATGGATAAAGATTGAATCTTTGATGAATAAAATGAAGAACTTGTCACTAATCCTTCAATAAACCCAACAAATCTTCAAATAAAACTTGAATAATCTTCTTACAAACTTGAAATCTAGATAATTGTTGATGGAAATTATGTAGATCTACTATTAATTACTATGTAAACTACTAGAATTATGGAGGATTTTTAATAGAATACTACTACTAAGAAGATGGTGTAATAAGATGGTGGAATGGTGTAATGTTTTCCCTCCTTGGCACAATGGAGAGGTGACTTGGGCAATAAACTAGGTAACATATATATATATATATATATATATATATATATATATAGTAATCTCTTAATTGGTATTTAACCTAAAGCCCAAATCCAACTTTATGCTCCATTAGTAAGACAATCTCCCTTTGCATCTCCATGGGGTGAAACTTCGCCCGGCGGACTTGACGATAATTCTCACCGGGTGAAAATTTCGTCCGGTGAGATTTTCTTCCTTTTTTTGGCGTTTTTGGCACTTCTTTCCATCGGGCGGAATTTCACCTGGTGGGCGAAATTTCGCCCGGTGGGTAAGCTTGGAAAATCTTCGGGGGAGGCGTTTCACCGTCGGGTGAAATTTCGCCCGGTGGTGTCTCACCGGGTGAAATTTCGCCCGGTCATTTTGTTGGCCTCGTTCTTGTCTTATTCTTCGTTGTATGATCGGATGGCTTTACACTTTAAGTTGTGTGCTTTGCTTTTTGAACGGTGTTCCTTTCTCTTGTGCTCGTGGAAGCTCAATCGTGATTTTTGTAGCAAAACCTATCAAAATGGATAGAAAAACTACCAAAAACACGTAAAACGCACAAGAGGGACGTTAATGCGAGAAGTACGCAAAATATGGCGATAATCGCACTCAAGACTCGCAAAACAAGGGGAAAATGGGTCTAAATGAAAGGAAAAACGGTCTAAATTTAGCACACAACAATGTACAATGATGTCCTAAGATGGATTATGTACAATGATGTCCTCAGATGGGTTACGTACAACTAATATAGAATTATGTACCTTATATAATGATCATAAGTCATGTACATAATTATGAATACAGTGTACGAGCATAGAATTTCTTGATAATAAAGCATTATGTTCATTTGGTTTCGTACGTGTCATAACAGTCTTTGGGACTAAGTCAGATTACAACTAATACAGTGTACATAATTATTTATGAAGATTTACAGTTTACATTGTGTTTTTTAATTAAAAATATGATATACATAATTATGTATACAGTGTATATAACTTATGATTTGGTATCAGTAAATTTTCACTCTAAGATGTAACTAGATGAGTTATGTACAACTAATATAGAATTATGTATAATGATGTCCTCAGATGGATTATGTACCGCTGATATAAAAATATATACATTACGTAGTGACAAATATGTACATAACGAGTTATAAACGTAATTCAGCAGAGAATCAACAAAGAATCTACGAAATTGACTAATTTCAAACAGATATCTTAATTTCTTGAATCAGCAAGTTCATAATCAGTTTTCTTTAAACGAATTGTTCAATATTACAATCAAATCTGCAAGTGAAAATGAGACAATCAAATGAAGCATAGAATTTCTTGATAATAAAGCATAGAATTCCTTGATAATGAAACACAGAATTCTTAAAATCAATTCTACCAACGAATTTACGAGTGAACACAACGAAATCTGCAACTTAAATGATGATAATCGAATAATGAAGATCTGCAACTGAAATAATGAAGATGCTCGAGTTTACGAGTGAGTACAATCAAATCTGCAAGCGAAAATGATGGAGATCGAACGATGAAGATCTACAACGGAACTGACGAAGATGATCGAATGATTGGAATGAAAAAATAAACAAATTTTTAGAGAGAGAAAGTCAACTAATTAAAAAGGAAAGAAAGGAAATGACGCGCGTTTGTTTTTGTGCTCTGACTTTTGATCAAACCTGGTCCATTGATCTCAATCAGATCTAACGGATCAGATTGTGCCTCAATGGTTGCAGGGAGTTTGACTGCCTCAATAGATCCCGAATCTATATATATATATATAGATAGATAGATAGATAGATAGATAGATAGATAGATAGATAGATAGATAGATAGATAGATAGATAGATAGAGGGAGGGAGGGAGGGAGGGAGGGAGGGAGGGAGGGAGGGAGGGAGGTAGGTTCAAATAAGGTCAACAACTATTTTAAAGTCATAAGTTCCAGTGTTAAAGTTACACAAAAAGTGCTTAAAGTTATACGACACTAGTACAAAAAGCACTTATGGTTTCGGTTAAAAAGGACATATGGCTACGGTTAAATGGGCGTAGTAATTCAAGGCGTAGCATCAACTGTAAGAGTTGTGGCTTCGGTTAAGAGGCGAAGCAAAAAACTATTTATGGCAACGGTTATTTATAAAAACCGAAGCCAAAAGCATAGTAAAGGATTCGGTTGTTAAGTGGAACCGTAGCCAAAAGTCAGTAACGGCATCGGTCACCTGTAACAACCGTAGCCAAAAGCGTAGTAAAGGTTTTGGTTGTTAAGTTGAATCGTTGCCAATATTGAGTAACGACATCGGTTAATTATAACAACCGAAGCAAAAAGTGAAGATGAGGCTTCGGTTATAGCATTAACTGAAGCAAAAATTATTGAAGAGGCTTCGGTTATTAGTCCAACCGTAGCCTTTTTTTCCAGATTTTGCAATTTCTTTTACCACGAACATGCATACATTAACGTGCGCTTTAGTTGCACGCTATTAAAAATAATATTATCATCAAATCATGTGATACAACAAAATTGATTAAATCTAAAAGGAAACCTTTAACATTAAAATAAATTTATCCAATTTATCAATTCAATGTTTTGAAAATACAAATCGAATGTGTAATAATAATAATAATAAACTAAAAATATTCCAATTCAACAATAACTTAAAAGCAATAACCATCCACCATTCGTTGTAACGCAAAAAAAAAACATAATATAACTAAAGATAGTTGTCCATAAAATACGTTGCCCACAATTCTTGAACTTCATTGATCTCTTCATCTGTATAAGCAACCTCGGATCCAAACCACTACAAATATATCAAAGAGGTATACCTTATTATGATCTTTTATGTTCCGATAATGTCTAACTACATCCAACATGTAACGCATCACATAATATCCGCTTTCGGTGCTTCCGATTTGTTGATGACACTATAAAAAATATTACTAAAAGTTAACATCATAAATCTCAATGGCAAATTTAAATGTTATGGGTACATTTACCACAATAAAAGAACAAAAAAGTACTTACCACAATGTTCTTCCATTTCATTGACGAGCCTGACTTCAGTGTTGAACCTCCATTAGCCCTGAAAACTCGAAATGCACTACGCCTCGACGAAATAAAATGGTATGTTACTATTACTCGAGTAATTAAAAATGAAGAAAGTAATGAAAAAAAGAGTAAAAGTAATGATGTATTGATAGTACATAAATACTTACATCTGTAACACACGTTTATAAGATAAGTCACACTTTCTGCTACTTTGCGAATCACAAAAATAAGCCTCATGAGTAGACGGACATCACATGAGGATGCTCGTTATGCTTTACACTTTCGATAGCTTTCCTACTCTTCTCCTTCAATAATAAAGATAGAGGTCAAGGTTAAAAAGACAAATCAGAGTGGTATTAATAAACATGAACTTAAATATAAAAATTGAAACAAGAGAACAATAAATTTGATTAAGTCTCAATCAAAACATTAATTAGCAAGATACTAGTTGTATCTTACTAAGCCTACTACATATTTACTTTAATAAAGGTACACTATATTAAAAAATAAGAATAAACTTTGATAAAAATAACCTTGAACTCATTGGTGTCTCGAGTTTATTTGAATTTCTCCCAGGCCGCAGGCTCAATGAAACTATAACAGTCAGCTGGTGATACTTGGGATGCTTGTTCCGAATATATCGTGTGGTCAATTTTGACTTGAAACTTCTCCACTTAGTCCCACAAGAGGATAGCACAAAATCTTTGTCTCTATCGTTACCAAGAAATTTTTCCTACACCAAATTGAGAGAGTAAAAATATGAGACTGTTAAATGACCTAATTCTCAAAAGAAATTAATTGGAGCAGGCTTTTGATTAGTACAAAGACACACCTTAATATCCTCCCATGGCAACTTTTTGATGCCAATGTCTACATCTTTATCCCAATTATTCAAATTTATGTCCACTTGACAACGAACCCTCTTACCACAATAATTTGCAAATTTGACAGCATATTGCCCGGTCGGACAGCATATTGCCCGGTCGGACAACATATTGCAGGTCAATATGTTGCAGTGTAATCTGTATACACTCGAGCACAAATTGACATTGAGACACTGGAAGAATCCAACATATTCCAAAGAGTTCAACGGTCAATAGAAACAAAACCCGTGCAATGCAGATAAGCTAACTCAAGAGAACAAATGGTGTAACTAGCATAAGAAGTTGTTCAAAATCGTACTTGAATTCTAGCTTTGTTGTGATAAGAGAACACGGGTCCTGCCAGAAGAACCAATTTTCGCACCAGTACTGAAGCTGCAAAGCTAAATGCTCCAAATTAGGAGGCGTCGATCTAAGATAATCCTTCCTAAAAAGGAAAACAATAGCATCGGGGAAAGTATCACATACTCCATATACAATACTTGAGGGTCACTTTTTCAAGAAATTCAGACGCTTCAATTGAAACATAACCGCACAAATTTACAAGGAGAATAAATGGTTCAGTAAGTACCTATTTTCACGACAAAACTTAGCAGAAAAGGAAAATTGCTGAACCTATCGAAACAGTCCCCAATTGCCTAGTAGTCACCAGGTGAATTACACAGAGTGAGAAGCAATTGTGAACCCAACCCAATCCAATTATGGCTCCTGTAGCAACTACTCCGTAGATGGCGCCACATTAGACATTAGACATTAGAGAGAGAGGAAGGCAACTAAATTATTTATAATCGGACACCTCCCACGTTTATACAAATCATCTTTGTATACAGGACAACTTCACATAAATAATCAAAACAATTCTCTTCTCCAACCCATTTCAATTCATTATTCAAATCAAATCAAAAACACCCAAATTGAACTACACATAATCACAAAATCAGACTCTACTAATACTAACAATCTAGTCTAGTTATTTTAACAAAAACTCACCTCAACTAATAATTCAACTCCTAGTCGCAGCTATTATTATTATAATTATTATTATTGAATGAATCGGAAATCGGAAGTGCCTTTAAGCGTACTTCTCCGGTTAAATTATTATTAAGGTTCTTGCGAAGTACCGTTTCTTTTAGTCTCCTTCCATGAATCGACTGATTTCTTCAAGCGTACTGCTCCTCGAATCCCCAATCGATGGTGCAATTCCCAGTTTATACTCTTCAAGCTATGAATCGGTTGAAGTTCTGCAATTAGGGTTGATGAGCGAGATGAATTTCGTGCGTGGGTTTTAAAGGGTGAATCTTGGGTATATATTGTGAGTAGTTTTGGCGGTGTGTAGAGAATTGGTGGGGTTATTTGGAAATTTGAAAGACTTAAGAAAATTGGTGGGTTTTTAGCAATAGTGGTTTTGGCATGAGTACTGTTTGTCATAGTATTTAGGGATTTTTATTTTTTATTTTTAGTATATTTATGTTTATAATCTAGTTTAGGGAAGACAGCTCATTATTAGTGGATTTTTTTGCGATAATATATACACATATATTCTAGTTTAGGAAATTTCAGTTACTATCACTTGTGACGGAGGTATCCGTCACTTTGTTAAAACGGGTCAAAATACTAGTCATTTACGTAGAAAAGACATCCCATTAATTTTTTTTTGATGATTTGTCTTTTTCCGGTTAAGTGGGTCATATTTGACTTGTTATAAGAAAATGAAGGACAACTCCGTCACAAACCAAAAATTGTGAGAAATTTTAGGGACAAATTTTTTTTGAGTAAATTAACAACTTTTTTATATACAATTAAATTTGTTTATGTTAACAATAAACGCTTACGGATTCTTACTTACAAATGTTGCCATTTATAATCACTTATGGTTACGGTTAAAAACCCAACCGAAACCTTTTTTATTTTGCCACGATTTCTTATCAAAACCGTTACCCTTTAAAACCACGTTTGGCTACGGTTTATAAACTCAACCGAAGCAAATTATATTTGGCTACGTTTTTTTTTATACAACCGTAGCCATTTATAAATTCTATTCCTATAGAATCATTTGGTTACGGTTATTATATGCAACCATAACTTTTTCCACAAACCTAATGTATTATTTGTACTAGTGCGAGATGAGTGATAAAGTTGCATTTTATCACTTGAAGTGATAAAAGAGCTGAATGTTATAGTTACATATCAATTTTAAACAAATGTCAGCTCGTCATCCCCTATGGGAATTACCATATCTATGACGGGGTATGTTTTGGGTATACGCGGGTTACGCAGTCGTTGTGTCTTTTTCTTCCATGCTCGTATGTGCTCCTCTTTGTCGGCGAGCTCTTTCTCATAGAAGAGTCTCCTAGGGGACACGTTGGCCCTCTAGGGGCATAGGCCTTTTGGGGAGCGTCGACTGCAAGAGGAGGTGACACCTTAATGAGGAAGCGAAGAACTGTTGTGCAGCCGTTAGCTGTTTAGGGGTGAATATCATTTCCGACACAGGAGCAAGTGTCACTAAGACTGGGATGGATGCTTCCGCCATTACCCTCTTCCCCTTGTCAGCGTTCCTTGGGGCGTGATGCTACTTCTGTTAGCACGAGGTTCCCCTGTGATGAAGCCTCATGCGGCGTGTGAGTGGCGTCATCGTTCGCTATTGACGTTTTCTTGAATAGTTAGGGAGCTTTTTGTTTAGATCCCCACAGACGACACCAAATTGTTTGGGGTCCAAACAATCAAGGGTGTCGGCCTCGTCTAGTCGACGTCTCCTCTCCACCTGCTGTAGAATGGTCGCCTCGGCTCTTGCATAGTGAGCAAACAAGGAGCCCATAGAGCTCGACTTTTACCTTTGTTCAGGTGAGATGTTATTGTGATGATGAGTTGGATCTCTTGGATTGGATAAATAGTTCTCTATTTATAGAGGGAGATGGATGAGCTTCCTCCATAAGTTGGGTTCTATGGGCTTGATGACACAGGCTTAAGAGGGGATTGGCCGTGTCGAAGTATGGGCAGCCTACACTCGGACAGGTAGGGCATCACTTATGTAAGATCACCCTATATTATAAAATGAGTCCAAATTAGTACTCGTATAAGTCCAACTTTAAAAAAAGATTTTCAAGTGAAATACGGAGTATGTGATTAATAGTCTAATTATTTACTATGTCCTCCGAGTTTCTAAGATTGACACATTTACTTTTTGGGTGGAAAATAAGGAGGTAAAAATGAGTGACTAAAAAAATAAGGAGGAAGAGAGAGAAATGAGTGTGTAAATGTGAACCACACATTTATGACTTAAAATGAAAAGAGACAAAAAATCAAACTCAGCTCAAAAATGAATATGCGACAATGATATAAACTCGGAAAGAGTAGTTTTTTTTAGGAAAATGAACTTAGTCTTAGGCCTCGTTTGGTTACTCTCCTACTTCCCGGGAAGTGGGAAATCCCATGAAATACAATTTCATGGAGTTGTTTGGTTACCCCAAAAGTGAAAATTTGGGGAACTCAAACTTCTACCATGAGTTGTACTTCCTGGATGATGTGGGAAGTTCACCGAGCCCCCCTCGATGAGTTGCACTTATGCCAATGACTTTTAAACCCTTGTGCGCGCATCATATTTCCCATTTTATAACCCTAATTTTTCACTCAACTCTCTATCTACTGTTTTACACTCAACTCTTCTTTATTGATTTTTCCGAAACAATGATGGTAATGTCACTCGGAAAGTTTTTTAAAAAAATAATGTTTTTTTTCTTTTTGTGCTGATGATGTAATTTGGTTACGACTGCATATCATGGAGAAGACAATTTTCAGCTATTTCGTAAGTTGTTGTAAAAAAAGTTACTCGTATTTCATAAGTTTTATACCCTTGATTAATAAAGGGCACAATAGTCATTATAAACCAAATCATGGAAATTATGTCATGACAATCAAACAAGAAATTCAATTCATGGAAGTGTGAATTCCAGGATGTCAACCAAACAAATACGAAGTATTGCAAATTCCCGGGAAGTTGAGGTGGGAAGTAACATTATGGAAACTTCCTCCGGGAAATAAGTTTCCGAATGAACCAAAGGATGCCTTAACGTACGAAGAAATTTTATCTTATCAAACACTATGCATTTCGAAATGGCGAAACCATCCTATAGAGAGTGCAGTTTGGCTTTACCCAAGATTCGAACTCAGGCTCAGCGCCTCAGCCCATTCAACCGCATTTTAGGTTTACTTTCCGGGCCTGGTAATCTGGTATTCGTATAATAATACTCGTATGGAGTATACAAAAGGTTTCTTGGAACCAATTGTTGCAGAGATAGAAAATGGCACACCCGTCATACGACCCATACTATCTCCACCACCTCCGGCCACCACCGCCGGCAGAATACTTCTACCACCAAATCCCCGCCGTAGAAACAACCGCACCCTTATACATCTCAACTAATCATAAAATTCCAATACACATCCCTAAAAATCAGCGTCATATCAACACCCTTTTCGTCTCTGGCCTCCCTGATGATGTCTTACCTCGCGAAATTCATAACCTTTTCTCTCGTCGTCCCGGCTTCGATTCCTGCCAGCTCAAGTTCACTGGTCGCGGCAATCAGGTTTACATTTTTTTTCCACTTTATCTACTCAATTCATTCAGTTACTCTTACTTATATGTATATGTGGGAGGCCTTCCCCTAACTATGAATCCTAGTTCCGCCATTTATTATGAGTGGTTTGGTTCCAGTTTATTGCTTAGTATGATTATACGTATGGTTAAATACACAGAGTGTTGGTAAAAACTTTCAATTTTGATGGTGAAGAGTGTGCGTGATTCAATAGGTTGTCAGTTGTGTTTGTTTTATTTTCAAATCTGGGTGTATTGGTTTATACATTTGCCTGTTGATTGCGGGTAGGTTAAAAGGTAGGAGTATGTCTTGTTTCTTGTAATGAATTCTTAGGTTTTGAGTGCCATTTGGAGTTTATTGTTTGGGGAAGTGTGCTGACAACATTTACGAGTATTTTTTTTTCTAATTCAAGTCCCTCATGCCATTCAAAAAGGGTGAACGTGAGGAACTTTATTGTTTTGAGTGTCAAGATAACCTACCCATTTAATGACCAACGTGAGAAAGATATCGGGGAGTTAAAGTATTGCATCAAATTTGGTGGATCGAGATTTTACCGAACAAATTGAAAATGGTGAAATATGAATGACATTAAAGCAAATGGGTTCGAAAAAAGCGCAAGGGCTAGATAGTATATCTATTGAAGGATGGAAGTTTTTGGGAGAGAGGGGAACACAATGGTTGACTATGCTTTTCAAGAAGATTTGGAAACACAAGAAGATGCTAGTGACATGGAGGAAAAATACTTTAGTCTCCCTATATAAGAACACATGTGATGTTCAAGAGTGTTCTAATTATCGTGGAATTAAGCTAATAAGTCATACATGAAATTATGGGAACGAGTGATTGACCCATGTATTCGAAAGTGTGTGGAGATATCGGAAAATTATTTTGGATTTATGTCTGGGAGATTGACTCTATGGTAGCAGTTAATAACACTATCATGATAAGAAGAATTATTTGCATATAGTTTTTATTGATTTAAAGAATGCTTATGATAAAGTGTAGCAGTTAATAACACTATCGTGATAAGAAGAATTATTTGCATATACTCCCTCCTAGTTTTTTTATCTTCCCTCTTTCCTTTTTGGCACTAGTTCGATTATCTTCCCTCTTTCCATTTTTGGGTTGTACTTTAATCAATTTTTTTATTCTTTCTTCATTTTTTATTATTTTCTTTACTCACAAATCCCACCATATTTCTACTTTATACCCCACATTTTCTTATTTTAATCAATTTTTTATTCTCTTCTTAATATTTGTGCCAAAAAAAGAGGGAAGATATAAACAACTAGGAGGGAGTAATTTTTATTGATTTAAAGAATGCTTATGATAAAGTATCAAGGGAGTATTTTGTGGGCATTGCCAAAAAGTGCATGCCAAAGAAATATATTGACATCATTAGAGACATGTATGAATGAACTATTATAAGTGTACGTACTACAGTTGGAGGACTAGGAAATTCCCTATTATGATAAGGGTGCACCAAGGCTCTGTACTTAGTCCTTTTCTCTTTGCCATAGACATGGATAAATCGACAAGGTCAATTCAAGACATCATTTCTTAGTGCATGATGTTTGTCGATGATATAGTGTTGGTTGATGAAATGAAGGGTCAAGTTTAAAGAAAGTTGGAACTTTGGAGGCATACTTTAGACACTTGGGATTTTAGGTTGAGCAGAAGTAAGGTTAAATATTTAGAGTGTAGATTTAGCGGAAATGGCAGTAGAGAGATGAATCACAAGACACTAGTTTTCGGTCGTGTAGAAAACTCAACTGATTTTCGACTTCAATGAGCCTTGCAGGTTTTAGAAAATTAAACTCACTGATAAAAAGAAATGATAAAATCAAAATAGTGTACTTTAGATTTTAGGTCGATCTAAAGTTTAGACACATGAAGATTTCCCAGGAAAGCAAGCCACTTCATACAACACTTGGTGTTGCGTGCCAATTCCATTTCGTTAAAAGGATTTTAGAACTTATTTATTGGATTTGATTTAAATTATGAGGTTAACAATCGTAAATGCGATAAAATGCTACGAACGGTAAATAAATATTGAGTAATGATAAAGTAAATGTTAGTAATATGGAACTAGACTGCACGGTACATTTAGTATTGTTGCTTATTAGTTTAGTATATACTCGTATTATTTTTAGATTTTCAATTGATAATACATTCATTTTTGATTGCTTATCATAGTCTTGATTTAAGAAAAATAAAATTGTAAATGAATCAAAATATTCACTAATTATAAAATTATTTTAAAAAATCACTAATTAGTGAATGATTCTATTTTATAAATCCTCAAATTATATTAATGAAAAATTACTCTTACCATGAAGCTCATATAAGTTCGCAAAATATTTTAATGAAAAATTACTAATTAAGTTTACAATTATTATGATTTACATTTATTTTTAAGAATTTAAAAAAAGACATTTATAGTCAATAATTACCTTGATTAGATATGACATTTTGGAGGGAAAATTTTCAAGGAATGTTATTCTATTAGTATAAAGAGGATTCTAAGTGTATGGCAAAAGAACATAACAATGTTAACGAGAATTTTGATATCCTTAGACCTATATGTGTGTTGGTAGTGAGTAGTATATTAAATTTCGGTCTTGAGAAGTGAATACTAGAAATCTAGTTACTGTAGATCCGAAAGTGTTTTTGTTGAATTTTTGAGAGATTTAGGTCGGGATTGAAACAGATGAATGAAAAAGATCGAGAAATTCTCTCTTTCAAATGTCGAATGAGGCTCTATATTTACGCATTACGAGGCATCGAAACCTAGCTCACCTCTAGAAGGTGCTCACTTTTGCCTTCTCTACCCTTAACACAAGGCGCATATTTGTGCGACTTGTATTTTGGTGTTTCAAGGGTTCGTAACTTCGAGTGGGATTCGTGCATGTGTTTAGGAAAGGATAAAGGATCAAATAATTTTTGTCTTGTAAAATCTTGGATGTATCTAGACATTTTCCAATGTCTATATATTTTCGAGCCGGATTTTGACGGTTTCTGGTTTACAAAATTGGTCACAGGCCCGAAAATGGTTTTATGACTTGAAATACCTTTATTTTATTGGAATTGGTGGATTCAAAAATGAGATTCATTTTCTATCCGAATAGCACATTGCCCGAGATCGATGAGACATAAGCTATTTCACCGGTGAAAACGACATGTTTCAGCCCAATCATGAACGAGCGGTTTTTAAGAGTTGTCTTCCGAGTAATTCTTGTTACCAAATCTCCATGGGATACCTTAAATTTTCCGTTCAATGAACGACCTGTTCATCCCTCTTAGGGCATTAAATTGCCATCAGTAAACATGTCCACAAGATTAAATTATAGATGTACCAACCTTTTTATCCGTGATCTTGTCTTGCTTTTGTGGATGGTTCTCCTAACATTTTACATCCTTTGATGCAGGTTGTTGCTTTTGTGACATTCTTCCACCACGAGTCTGCTGTACTGGCATTACAAGCACTTGATGTAGGTATCAATATATGTGACTTTGGCATGGTAGCATACATATTTGATTGTGTTCTCATCTGATTATCCTATGGATTACCTTTTTTATGTCGATTGTTGAAACAAAAGCCTCAATGTCCATGTTACTGTGTCTAGCTTACATTTGTCTGTCGATCGATCATTGATAACTTTCACAAATGTTTTTCCCATCAAAGGACTGCTTAAGTTTGCTACTCCCTTCAACAAGAGCTAATTATTGAACACAATCCAGCAATCAGCAACCGCTGATCATGAATGCAAAATTCTTTAATAGCAGCGTATTAGGAGTTGTTAAGGTTTACTTATCGATATAAGAGGGAGTAGAGAATTGTGGAAATAGTCATTACGATGATACTTTGACTCAATAAAAATTGTTGGAAATTGAGCGTCAATTTTTGCGACAAGGTCGTACTCCCTCCCTTCAAGTCCAATTTTTTTTACACTATTCAAAAGTCACTAATGAAGAGAATCTTCGATATTCTCAATATTCTATATGAGAAAAAATAGTCATGGGGACTTGCTAGATTCGTCTCTACAAGTACAACAAGAATATCAAACTTTCATAGTTTTTTGTAATGTAAAATTAAAGATATTTAATTTACAAATTGTGCATTCACAAGTGTGATAAAGTGAAATGGTGTATTGAAGGGGAGTATTATATTCTTGTTCAATTTTTGTACTGGAAACTAAATAGTTTCCTGTTTGTTTAGGGTGTTAAATTTGACCCACAAGATGGCTCGATACTTCACATTGAATTGGCCAGATCAAATTCAAGGCGGAAACGTAAATCAGGTACACGTTTTCGTGGGGGACATAAATGTTACTCCCTCTGTTTTCGAATGATCTTCCCCTTTGCTTTTGGAGGAAGAAAATAAGGAGGGAGTATTATATTATTAAAGTGTTATGGTGGATTGAAAAAAGTAGGAGAGAGAATATTATATTAATTAAATGAGAAAAAGTGGATTGAAAAAGTATTAGTGAGGGGTAAGATGTTAAAAGTTGCGTGGAAAAATATTTCCATAAATGGAAATAGGGAAGAATAGGTGTTTCAGTCTATTTAGAAAATAGGGAAGATCGTTCAAAATCAAAGGGAGTATGAAATGGTAGACACCGTCTCTCTTCTCCATTTAGGTTTGCTTACTTATCTACCCATGGTTTTTTATGTTTAGGCAGTGGACCTTATGTTGTGATTGATAAAAGGAGGAAAGCTGTCAGTAATGCTGAGGAAATGTCTGGTGAAGATGGTAACTTCTATTCCGCCATTCCATATATATTGGTCAAAGTTGGCATTGGTTGACCACTATAGTGAAATGGGGACAAAATAAACTTTCCTGAGGGTAGAGGTAGTATCTGCAAGTCTAACATTAGGGTAGTAAAACTATCATTTTTGAAAGTTGGCAAGTTGGTGGCCTACTGTACTAACTGTGCTGGATGTCATCTTTTCCTACTGCATTTTGTTCCTTGCTTAACATTCTTTCACATGATGGACATGCCCAATTAGGATATGAGCTTTGCCGTAATTTGTTATCAATGATTCTTCACGTGTAGGTGATAATGAGTCTAATAATTCACGTCAAACTGAAGATCTTAATTCTTCCAGTGATGACGAACAATTTGGCGAAAAAAGGTGAGGAACTTAATCCGGCTAATAGTTTCCTAAAGTTTAGCAAATATATTTCAGAGGACACTAAAAGTTTCTGTCACATACCTCCTTGTTTGTGCACAACTAACACGTTGTATGGAATTTGCAGTGATGTAAAGAATGCAGATCTTAACGACTCTAAAGATGCAGAAAATGTTGGTGATTGTTTTCGTTTGCTTGTTTCATTGTTAAGCCTTTTCTGTATGCCGAAGTACTACAAGACTAAGAATTAACAAGGAAACTGATTTGTGTCCGAGCTTTGAATTTTATCATCTTAGATGTTTATCAGTCAATTCTCTACAATTCATTTTCTATTAAGAACTTCTGAAAGTCCCACCTTTCTACATTCATTTGCATTTACGGTACTTTATTGTCATCTCTCTGGCTCTTTTTTATTACCTTGCATAGCTGTGATACAGACTGTGACATGGTTTTGACATTTCGACACTTCATTCTACGCATAAAGACATGTATTTATTTTATTGAAATAGCTGAGTCTGATACTTGGACCCATCATTTTAAGCCACAAACGTGTCAATTTTCTTAAAATAACCGAGGACGACTCTTGAATAGGCACTTGGATAAAACAACTCAGAGTAACCTACGTCAGCGTTCTGCAGTTGACTTCTGCTTGATTGAAGGTCTACATATATCGGATGGAGTCAGTATAAAAGAACAGAATTGAAACCCTTGTGACTGTAATATGTATTCTGACATCCAGCTATCAGTTTTTCCAACCATGTTGACAGTTGAAGTGGTTCTCTTTAAAACTTGGAAGTTTGTTCTTGATGTCTATAATACATCGTGCATTGGTCATTTTTTGTTGACAAGGACAGGTTAACTACTTCTCAGTACAGAGTATCCCGTATTATTTATCCTGACTTGAGCTTTCTGCAGAAGCAAGCAGAGAAGACCTCAAGCGATTTGCAACCATGTTCCACATTGTTTATTGCTAATTTGGGTTCAAAATGTAAAGAGGAGGAATTGAAACAAGCTCTATCTCAGTAAGCAACTCCCTGATTCTTTTCTGTTAGACCGTGTTCTTTCTATAGTTTCCTTGTAACCATCCACAGTCCACTGTACCTCATGACTTTTTCTATCCTAAATGTTACTCCGTATTTGGTTTCTGTTGATGCTAGATATCCTGGATTTAAAGGGCTGAAACGGCGTGTTAAAGGAACCGTTGCATTTGCAGATTATGAGGTAAAATTGAATATTGCTTATATACTTGTCATTCATCAATGCATAAATATCTAGAGATCATATGGCCAAATGAAAGCTTGGCAAGTAAATGGCTACAGATCAGATGAAATACATAAATATTTTTCATTATCAGTAAAAATATACGGATGATGGCCTTGACTTTTGAGGAAGGAACTCATTGATAGATGAAAGAGGAAACATTTCACATCCAATGCAAGAAATAAAATATTGCTATATTAATATGCAAATAACTTGATAACTAACAATAGCTGGATAATGACCCTGCTATAAAAGTCGCATTAAGGTGCCGATATTTTGTGTTTGAACTGATAGGTATTCATCCGTATTAAGAATTACCTTTATCTGATGCACCTTGGTATCTATGTTCCATTTAAGAGTGGATTCGTTTGTTGCTCTTTTGAGATTAATTGATTTGGTTTATGTAGATTGCCATTGCTGTTTGGGATGAATAACTCTTCCGAGGCAAGTTTTAGGGGTTCTTTGTTTTACATAGTTTAGTTTCGTTGATGCGTCTTATATGAGAGACAATATCAAAATATTTTATTGTGAGACCAACCCATAATTAGCCCCATCGAAAACGGTAAACTGATATATAAAGATACTACTCCAATATAAGCCAGTATGGGATAGTGTGTAAGGCGTATATTTATTTGGTCCCATCTCTCTGCTAATTTGATGCACTGCCTTCTTTTCACTAATCAATCTATATATATATATATATATATATATATATATATATATATATATATATATATATATATATATATATATATATAGAGGTAGGTTTAAATAAGGTCCACAATTTTTTTAAGTCTATATTGAAGTTACAGATGACATACGCTAAAGTTGCATTTGTATATATATCAATTTTGAACAAATGTAACTTTAGCATATGTCATCTGTAACTTCAATATAGACTTAAAAAAATTGTGGACCTTATTTGAACCTATCTCTCTCTCTCTCTCTCTCTCTCTCTCTCTATATATATATATATATATATATATATATATATATATATATATATATATATATATATATATATATATATATATATATGAAGAACTTTTCGAGCGATATGATTGGTCTGTTACATCAAAACTCAATTTAGGAAAATATCATTAATAATAATAATAAAAAAATCAAATAGAGAATCTTTTAATTATTACAATAATATATTTAATCTATTATATTAATGTGATGGTTTATACTATCTCCGGTTTTTTATGTTTGCCCCATTTGATGAATATATGGGTGGAGTATTATGTTGAAAGGGGACAAACATTAAAACCGGAGGGAGTAGTAATTTTCATCTAAAAATCATTAAATTTTGTTTAAGAATAAGTTATCGTAAATAAAATTATAAAAATGAATTAATTAGATTCGTGGTAGAAATTTCTTTCATTAGAGTATAAATTTCATATTATTTGTTTCATATTATTTGCTCGAAAAAGTGATGTATTTATTACATATAAAGATATTAAAGTTATCTCACATCGATATATCACGTGTTCTTTTGGGTCTTAAAAGGAGATCTTAAGACAGTAAATTATCCCACATCAAAAAGATTATGATAATGAAATTCTATATTATAAATAAGACTAATCATTCGTTCTTAAAATTAATAAAAAACTTTTGAGTCTTAGAAAATGTCTTAATAAGACTACAAACTTAAGTGACATAATCTCACATCGAAAAATTTTAAGGTGATGAAATACAGTATATTATAAATAAGAAATAAGAGTAATTATTTCTATAGTAAGACGATGAAATTCTATTATACAAATAAAAGTAATCATTCCTCCAAATTATGACTAATCATTCGTTATTAGATATCTATTAGTACAAGAGTTCTTAAGACTATATCTAAATTTAAGTCAAAATTATTCTATATCGAAAAATTATGAGGTGATGGAATTTGATATCATATATAAATATATAATTGAAACTTTTTTCGAGTATCATGAGAGAATTCAACTTTTTTAAAACACTAAAGTCTAAATATTTTAAATATTAAAAGTAATATTTTTTATCCTAATAGAATTAGATCTATTTTTAATAAATTAAATTATTATTATCCTAATAAAGTAGATATATAGTTTTATCTATTTTTAATAAAATAAAATTATTATTATTCTAAATAAAGTAGATATATAATTTTTTTAACTTTTAACAATTTACGAGGATTTATAATTTTTTGTAAAAACCTTTACATTTCGTTTAACAAAAATATTATCGTAAAAACATTTATAAAAATGATATAATTAGATTTGTGGTGAAAAATGTTATTCTTAGGGTATAATTTTCATATTATTTGCTCAAAAAAGACGATGCATTTTTTAGTACGCGGTAGTTGTAAATCTATTACATAAATACATACTCTGTATATAAATAGTAAAAAAAAATCACTTCAGAAATTTATAATACATGATGCAATTTTATAATTATTACTCCGTAAATAAGAGTCATCATTTGTCATTGGTTATCAATAAAAAATCTTGAGTATTTGCTCCAAAAAGACGATGTGTTTTTTAACATCAGTGGTTTGTTCCACATTGAAAATAAAAGAAACTTTTTTCGAGTGATATAATGTTATTATTTGCGCAATATCATATCCAAGTGTTTAGAAAAATTTGAACATTACAAATTTGATTAAATGCTATCAACTAATTCAATGTTAGGGTAATGTTGGAACGCTACTATGACATTACTATAGTTTATAAAATGATAAAAAGGTTAATTAAATAAATAAATAAAGTTACAAATATTTAAATAAATAAATAAAAACAAAATGAATATAATTGAGACTTTTTTCGAATGACATATAATCTCCAACTTTTTTAAACTACATAATTTATTAAATAACTTTATACGGGTGAGAATGTTATGGTAATCTTGGAACGCTACTATGACATTACTATAGTCTATAGAATAATAAAAAGGTTAATAAAGTTAAAAATACTTAAATAAATAAATAAAAATAAAATGAATACTCCATAATTGAAACTTTTTTCGAGTGACATATATTCTTCAACTTTTTAAAACTACATAATTTATTTAAATAACTTTATACGTGTGGACCCGGGTTATAGTGTCAAAATCTGTTTTGAACGAACGACATAGCAGTATTCAACAATTTTAGAATTCCTAAATAAAAACTTAATTATTTATCATATTTAAGTGTTTAAAAAAGTTAGAACATTACACACTTGATTATACTATTCTAACTATTTCAATGTTACAGTAGCATTGGAACACAAATATATACGGAGTAACATTACTAAAGAATAATAAAAAAATAATAAAGTTAAAACGTAACACTTAAATAAATTAACTAATTAAATAATTAAAGACAATGAATATAATTGAGGCATTTTTCGAGTGACATGTACACAGTCCCCAACTTTTTTTCAACTACATAATACTACGTATAATTTAAATAACTTCATTAGAGTCGGGTCAGGAAACGAGTTGTACGGGTTAGAAGTAGTTTAGAAACTCTTATTTTCTAGCGCTTTGTAATTACAATTAATATTTTTTGATAAGTATTAATTTTACAGTTAATATTTTTGATAAGTATTAATTTTTGATATTATATTTTAATAGTGTTAATATACTTAAAAAAAGGGTTATTTAACAGGAATAATACCAACTTTGGGTGGTATTCCATCAATAAAACCAACTTTAATTAATACGGGAATAAAACCAAGTATGAGACATATTACACGAGAATGAAATTGCTTCTTAAATGACTGGATGAAGTCGGTTTTGTGGGTCTCATGCTATTAATTAACACCCATCTTCATCTTCTTCATTGCCCTAAATCAAATTCTCTCTCCTAATCCATCCTTTCTCCAAATCCATGGATAACTCATCAATTTCAATTAAACCAATTATAAAAGAACACTAATTGGACACTTAAAACACCTAAATTAAACTCAGAAAAATCGAAAACCGTTAAACCCAAAAAAATCGAAAACCCTAATTTCAATCCAGAAAAATTGATTTAGGGGAAATGAAAAAAACACTAACCGTTGACATTGTCGAACCACAAGATTGAGGAATGAACTTGACAATACACCTGAAAATTGATTTTCGACAAAATTAATCACAATTACCTTCGACCAAGTTTGACAAAAGTTTGAGAAAGATAAAAAATAAAAGTTTCGTAAAAATTACCTTCGATGAAGCACGACTGAAGTGATGAATGGATGAAGATGTTTTGAATTGATGAGAATTGATGAATCGAGAAGATGAAGTTTAAAGTTTGGGAGTAAATGAGGTTAAAATTGATAATGAGGTTAAAAGTGAGGTTAAAGGTTTGGGAGTTTCAAAGTGTCAGTAAAATTTGTGTTAGTGGTAATGTTAACGAATATAGGCGGTAGCAGGTAAGCCTATTTCATTCTCGTGTAATATGTCTCATACTTGGTTTTATTCCCGTATTAATTAAAGTTGGTTTTATTGATGGAATACCACCCAAAGGTGTTATTCCTGTTAAATAACCCTAAAAAAAAATATTATTATCAATTATTATATTATTAAAAGATAAAAAAAATCGTACTCGATATTAATTTGAATATATTAGTTTATATTCGTAACTTATAATACTAAATATTTTTATTATTATAAATCCAAATATAATACTTCCTTCAGTTTTTAATGATGACCCCATATTGCCCTCATTCGCTCATTATATGTCGGGAATATTTTAACGAAACGAGTCAATCATTAATAATCAGATGGAGTATATAATATAAATATTTTATTTGTTAATTTTAATAAGTTTTCATTGATCTAACGGATCATTTAGGGTTTCGGGTCAAACGGGTCACGAGTTGAAAAAGAGTTCATGACCATAAAAACAACGAATCGAATCTAGAGAGGGATGATGACATACAAATATATTCGATAAGGAAAGTCAATAGTTAGACACTATAAGACATAGATAAAATTAAAGTTCGCAGACGAGTTGTCAAAGAGATATTAATATTTACTCACAGACACATGATCTGTTACTTTAATTAACATTGCACGGACATAAATAAAATATATTGGACTGAAAAGAATAGATAAAATATATAAAAAAAATTATATTTTACATACTTAAAGAAGTTTACTAAATGATGTAAAAGTTACTATACAACGGATGCATGTGATGTCGGTTAGTGAACCCTTTTTTTAGTATCCATGCAGGCATCATTCTAGTTATAAATTAGATAAATCATTCGTTCTTAGATATCAAAAAAATAAATTTGAGTCTTACAAAAGTACTTGAGACTATAAACTTATGGTAAGATTATCCACATCAAAAAATTATAATAAAGTGATCGAATTTTATTATATACTCGTAAATAAGAGTAATCGCCCATTCTTAAGTTAGATATAAAAACAAACTCTTTTATTATTATAATTATCCTAACATTGTCTCACATCGAAAAATTATGATGATGTGATGAATTTATTATAAATAATAATCATTTGTCCTTGGATATCAGCTAAAAAAATTTGTATCTTAAAAATGTTCTTAGGACCCTAAGCTAATGGAAAAGAGAAATCATTCGTGTTTAGATATTAACAAAAATCTGAGCTCTAAAAGGAGTTTTTAAGACTATAAATCTAAGTAGAATTATTGCATATCGAAAAATTATGATGAGGTGATGAAATTCTATATCACAAATAAGAGACATCATCCGTTTTTAGATATTAACCAAAAAATTGTCTTATAAAAAGCTCATAAAACTATAAATTTAAGTAAAATTATCTTATATCGAGAATTATAATAAGGTGATAGAATTTGTTTTTAGTATGATGAGGTGATGAAATTCTACATCATCAATAAGAGAAATTATTGGTTTTAGATATTAATCAAAAAATTTTTGAATCTTATAATACTTCTCTTAAGGCTATGAATTGAAGTAAAAGTTATCCACATCAAAAAAATTACAAAAAAGTGATGAAATTCTATTATATAAATAAAAGTAATCATCGTCTTTAAATATCAATCAGAGATATTTTGAGTCCTAAAAAGAATTCTTAAAACTATAAATTTAAGTAGAATTATTACATATCGAAAAATTATGATGAGATATCATAAATAAGAGAAATAATTCGTTTTAGATAATCATTTGTCCCAAAGTATACTCCGTAATAAGATGATCGAATTCTAATCATCAATCATCAATATATATATATAGGAGGAACTTTTCGAGCTATCTGATTGGTCAGTTGCATCAAAACTCAATTTAGGAAAATATCATTAATAATAAAAAAAATCAATTAGAGAATCTTTTAATTATTATAATAATATATTTAATCTATCACATTAATGTGATGTTTTATAATTTTCATCTTAAAACCTTTAAATTTCGTTTAACAAAAAATCATCGTAAAAAAATTATGAAAATGAAATAATTAGATTCTTGGTAAAAAATGATTTCATTTAAGTATGAATTTCATATGTTTTGTTTTATATTATTTGCTCGAAAAAGTGATGAATTTATTACATATAAAAGTAGTAAAGTTATCTGCACTGACAAATTATAATAAGGTGATAAGATTCTATATTATAATTAAGAGTAATCATTCGTTCTTAGATATCCGTCAAATAAATATTTTGAGTCTTGAAGAACTCTTAAAATTAAGATTATAAACGTTAAGTAATTATCTCACATCGAAAAATTATGATGATGGTATGGAATTTTATACTATAAATAAAAGTAATCATTGTTTTTAAATATCAACAAAAAAAACTTTTGAGTCTTAAAAAACTCTTAATAAGACTACAAACTTAAAATTATCGTCCTACATCGAAAATAAAATAAAATACGATGATGATTCTACATTATAAATTTAAGTAATCAGGTGTTCTTTTGGGTCTTAAAAAGATTTCTTAAAACAGTAAATTATCTCTCATCAAAAAATTATGATAATGACATTTTATATTATAAATAAGAATAGCAATTCGTTCTTAAATATTAATAATAAAAATTATTGAGTCTTAAAAAGTTTAAAGACTACAAATTAAGTAAAATAATCTTATATCAAAAAATTATAACAAGGTGTGACGAAACTCTATATATAAATAAGAAATAAGAGTACTCAATTATATAATAAGACGATGAAATTCTATTGTACAAATAAAAGTAATAATTTCTCGAAATTATGATGAAGTGATGAAATTTTTTATTATAAATAAGAGTAATCATTCGTTCTTAAATATCAATCAAGAAATTTTTTAATCTTAAAAAAACTCTAATAAGACTACAAAGTTAAATAAAATTATTACACATCGAAAAATTATAATGAGGTGATAAAATTATATTGTATAAAGTAATCATTCGTTCTTAGATATTAACCAACAATCTTTTAAGGCTTAAAAAAAGTTTCCTAGACTACAAAGTCAAGTATGATAAGGTGATGAAATTCTATACACTATTATAAATAAGAATGATCATTCGTCCTTAAATATCAACCAAAAATCTTTTAAGTCGACTCAAAAATAATCATTTCTCCAAATTATGATGAGGTGATTGAAATTCTATATTGTAAATAAGTGTAATCTTTCGTCATTAAATATGACTAATTATTCGTTATTAGATATCTTCCAAAACTCAATTGAGTCTTAAAAACCTGTTAAAACTATAAATTCAAGTAAATGTATTACTTCCTTAGTTCCTCTAACTTTCTAAGAACTTACCACTTGATTATTTAATTCTCTTTCAAATCAATATCCTATGGGAAAATCATAGAAAGTTGGAGGAAGTACAAAAGTCAAAATTAAGACTATATCTAAACTTAAGTCAAAATTATTCTATATTGAAAAATTATGAGGTGATGGAATTTGATATTATAAATAAGATTAATCATTCGTTCTTAAATATAAAACAAAGTTTTTTGTGTCTTACAAAAGTTCTTAAAAGTACTTGAGACTATAAACTTAAGTAAGATTATCTCAAATCGAAAAATTATAATAAGGTGATTGAATTTTATTATATAAATAAAAGTAATTGTCCATTCTTAAGTTAAGATATAAAAACAAACTTTTTTATTATTATAATTATCTTAACATTGTCTCATATCGAAAAATTACGATGAGGTGATGAAATTCTTATATTATAAATAATAATCATTTGTCCTTGGATATCAGCTAAAAAAATTTGAGTCTTAAAAATGCTCTTAGGACCATAAGCTGATGAAAAAGACGAATCTTTCGTGTTTAGATATTAACCAAAAATCTTAGTTCTAAAAAGAGTTTTTAAGACTATAAACCTAAGTAGAATCATCCCATATCGAAAAATTATAATGAGCTGATGAAATTCTATATCACAAATAAGAGACATCATTCTTTTTTAGATGTTAACCAAAAAAAATTGTCTTATAAACGCTCTTAAAGTTATAAATTTAAGTAAAATTATCCACATTGAGAAATTATAATAAGGTGATGAATTTCTATTATATAAATACGGAGTAATAGCAATCATTCGTCTTTAGATATCAACGAGAAATCTTTTGAGTCTTAAAAGAACTTTTTAAAACTATAAAGTTTAGTAAAATTATCCTAGATGAGGTGAAATTCTACATCTATCAATAGGAGAAATTATTCATTTTTAGATATTAATAAAAAATCTTTTAAATCTTATAATACTCCTCTCAAGGCTATAAATTGAATTAAAAATTATCCCACATCGAAAAATTACAAAAAGTGCTGAAATTCTATTATATAAATAAAAGTAATCATCATCTTTTTAGATATCAATTAGAAATGTTTTGAGTCCTAAAAAGAGTTCTTAAAACTATAAATTTAAGTAGAATTATAACACATCAAAAAATTATGATGATATATCATAAATAAAAGAAATCATTCTTTTTAGATAATCATTTGTCCAAAAATATACTCCGTAATAAGGTGATCGAATTCTATTATATAAATAAAAGTAATCGTTCATTCTTAATAACTTAGATGGAAAAATAAACTCTTTTGGGTCATAAAAAAAATTCTTAAGACCATAAACTTAATTAAGTAAAAATTATTCCAGACTTTTTAGTCTTAAAATACTCTTAAGACTATAACTTGAGTAAAAGTTTCTCACATCGAAAAATTATTACAAAGTCATGAATTTCATATATATAAACTAACATCTTTTGAGTTTTAAAAAAGCTCTTAGAACTACAATAAATTTAAGTAAATTTTTTTTCTTTTGAGGCTTAAAAAAACTCTTTAAGACTATAAACATGTTAAATTTTCCCACATCGAACAATTATTATAAAGTTATGAAATTCATATTATTTGCTAGAAAACGTAATGAATCTATTACATATAGAAATAATAAAATCATCTCACATCGAAAAATTATACTCCGTATTAAGTGATAAATTTCTATATTATAAATAAGAATAATAATTCGTTCTTAGATATCAACAAAAAAATCTTTTGATCCTTAATCTCTTAAGACTATAAAATTAAGTAAAATTATCTCACGTTGAAAAATTATGATGAGCTGATTACATTCTATATTATAAATAAGAGTAATCTTCGTCCATAGATATTAACCAAACGTCTTTTAAATCTTAGAAAAAACTTTATTTCACATTGAAAAATTATATAATACGACAATGAATTTTCATTATATAATTCGTCTTTAAATATCGACAAAAATTAAAGAGCTTTTAAGACTATAAAATTAAGTAAAATTATCTCACATTGAAAGAATACGTCATATGTTATAAATTAAATATTTCTCCCTTCTATAATTGTAGTTATAAGTAAAAAGTGAGGTTAATATAGTAAAAATGTAGGACCAAATAAAAAATATTTGCGATGGAAAGAAAATAGAAAGACGAACGAAAATAGAATATGTAAGAAGATAAAAGGAAAGAGGAAGTACTTCGTAGTATAATTGTACCACATTGAAAGATTATTACAAGGGGATTATTCTGTGATTATAAATTGAAGTCATTATTGGTTCTTAGATATCAACTGTCAACCCAAATATTTACCGAGTATTGTCTTAAAGAGAGATATTACGAGTTTTAAATACAATGCACGTGTATAATTTAATTTGATGTTTACCGCATATATGACGTATGTGGATAGTATTCCTTTACTATTAGACATACTCTTACATTCGACTTACTTTATACTGTTGCGTAGTCTCACAAATTTATGTAATCCTCTAACTTGGTGTCATTATCATTGTCACTGAAAATCGGCCCGTGCATCGCACGAGCTTTCCAACTAGTCTTATATATTTGGTGTCTATAGTTGGGGAAGCGTTGTTCAATTATATTTAGCCTTTCGCTCCTATGTGCGCATATAGAACCCATCTTTTTACCAGAACTTTTTTTGCAACTCTTGGCCAGGAAGTAGAACAAGCTACAAATGCAATGAAAGGTCTCCAAGGCACTACATTACCATCATCAGACAAGGGTGCCATGGTCATCGAGTAAGTGTTTGGTTTCACATGCAGCATTAAAATTTGTCCATAGTTTGGGTTAAGATTGGAGTGAAGAGGAGGACGACGTTGATGTTTCATGCTTGGGTAGTTAGTTGAGTCGTAAAAAATGGGCATCCCTTGTTTTTCCTCAAACCCAAATCAAAATCTTCCATTCCCTCTCCTCCGTCTCCCTCAAGTCCCTTCCCTTTCCTGCGTAATATTTTTCAAAACAAGTCCTACTTTTTCGCACATCATTTATCATTGGTCCTCCGTTTGCTATTTAACGATTCAAACTTTTGGTTGTGTGCATGTACAGATACGCCAGGTCAAAAATGAGGAAACAATAGACAGTTGTCAAGGAAATATCACATCATGTATCCGGTTCTGTTTAGTAAACATCACTGCTTTGTTAGGTCCAGTTTGTATACAAAAGTACAAATGTTTATCGTGAATCTTTTACCCATGCGAAAATCAGACAGAGTTGCATGACTTGTTGAATTTGGTACCTACATAACTCGTATCCATCTTTCAATGTTGGTACTGTTACAAGTCAAATGTGCTCATCCCCAAAGGTATTGTTTTAGAGACGTAGAGTTCGACCTTTGTTTGACGTGTAGCAGAATAATTCTTTGATACACTATTAGAACAAATTTTTCGCTCTTTGGCCATCGGTATTCGGCGCATATGGAGATTAATCAAACCCATTTTACTTTATTGAGCGCAACAATCTAATTCAACTATTTCAGGATCGCGATCCTGAATTTTCGTAGGCCCTAGGCAAAATATTCAAATGGATCAATGGGGTCCTCTAAAAATCAAAAGTTTAAAAAATTATGTGCCATTTTCAATATATGTTTTAGGAAATCATTAAAGTTACGAAGTAATTCATTGACATGTTTTCATCTCTCCTATGTTAGATCGTCGGCATTTCAGTAGGTCGTCGGCGTTTTATACGTGATTTTATCCTTTTGCCCTCCTTTAATTATGATTAATGATATTAATTATTTTACTTAATTAATCTAATTATTATTTCCCGACTACTTTAAGATTACTGTTTTGATAATTTTTATGGTTTTTGAGACACATGTCTCGATAAGACGGTGTCCCCGGCGCGTCTAGGTCGTTTCAGACTGGCGACCTACACGTGGAGTTTGACAAAACTGAGAAGCAGTACGATTTTCTGGATGACATCCCACAGTACGCTGACGAAGAGGAGAGCAGCCAGACACTGACACACAGTGGAGCGGGATTGCCCTTTTTGTACAAGAAGGGACCAAATGGACAGTTGCAGGGGCCGGGAGCGTTGGTTCTTCGAGCAGGAGAGCCGCCCAGGGTACGCGGGAGGACACTTCTTGGCATCTGCAGGGACCTAGCCCGGAGGTCCTGTCGATCCATCGATGATCCCGAGCTTCGGTGGTCACGTTGCGCGCTGATTGTGGTCTCATCCAGGGATGCCACCGACGATACTTTAGGCCTATCATCGTCCTAGGCTTGTTAGGGAGTTGGGTCCTTATGAGGTCCTTGAGACCTTAGTGGCTACCATCCGGGAGGCTGGTCTAATCCATCTACGGGCGTGCGTTCTACCCCATTTGGACGTACCACTTATTACTGTGTTCGTTGAGAGGTGGCAGCCTGATACAGACACATTCCACATGTCGTTCGGGGAGATGACGATTATGCTGCACGATGTTGCTAGGATGTTAGGGCTCTCTATCGAGGGTGAGACGTGCGTCATCCGTAACGATACAGGGGGACTAACTAATTAATAGGATGGCCGCTGTGACAAACTTTTTTGGTCAGAGTGATGAGCAATTGAAACCACCCGTGCCTGGATCGTCTACACCTATTTACAAGGGCGGGGGTGTACTAGCGAGGGCCGTGCTTGAGATCATGGGTACTGGGACCACGGAGCAGACTGTGCAGGGGTACTTGATCACGTTGTTGGGGGGAGTTTCTCTTTGTCGCTAAGTCTAGCGATCGTCTTCGTCCGTTCGTCTTCCCACTGACGAACAACGTGGCGGCGGTTCTCGGTTTCGCATGAGGATGACTCCACCCGTCTAAGGGCACTCGATCGAGTGCCTAAGGGCCACTAAAAAACCATCAGAGAGCCTTACAGTGGGGCACTCGATCGAGTCCACTAAAGAGCACTCGATCGAGTGACCCTAGATGGGGGTATAATCTATATATACCCCCTGCACATCATTTGCATAAACTTTTTTCACCCTTTTCAAACCCTCATTTTTCACCATCTTTGAGTTCTCCATATTCACTCACATACAAGCCATTCTCGAGACCTAGCCTCCCGAAAATCGAGAATACTATCTCCCTAATCACACATCCTAACTCACCCTATATTCTTGAACCGCTCCCGTGCCCACGCCAACACTCGACGAGCCCGTTCTCCGAGACTATTAGCATGTAGGTTGAGGGTGTACCAAATTCCTCCTTTCTAATCTCTAATTCTCTTTTCATTTTGCATGCTAATTACTAACTACTAACTTCTACTTATCGTCCTACTAACATTTAATTCTTTTATACTAACTACTAACATTTCATTTTCGCATCTAACTTTTATTTATCCTCTTTTTACATATTGTTTATATATAATACCGTGTATACTACGATATAACGAAAACTATTTTTAAACCGATTCGAGCAACGTCCAATGATGCTAAATCGATCGTCGTAGGCTTTAAAAGTCAAATTACGACATCGAAACGCAAAGGACCTAAGTTTTGTGATGACAAATCGAATTTTTCAATCGAATACATTCGATGATTAAATGCTGCCTAAAGTCCGTTAAAATCCTCAACAAGTTGAACTGGAGGTAGCGCCCTTCGAGGTGCGCCGCCCTAGGCACTTAAAGGTTAGGGCATCTCATGGCGTACGCATAACCGTCCGATTATAACGCGATCGTGGTAATTCATTATCGAGCGTATTTGATGTCATTTTCAAAATGCCGCTCTAAAAGCCCGATGTCGATTCCATAGTCGAACGTCGCGCGTAAAAGAGTTATCGACAATTGAATTAGCATGAAACCCGATGACGTCGAGTCGATCGTCGTATGGTCCATAAGACCCGACAACGGCATCGTGACGCGGAGGGAATCGATATTCATTCTAATTCAATTATTTTCGATCTCATAAAAGTTACTCTAAAATGCTTGATGCCGGTTCCATAATCGAGCGTCGTGCACAATGAGTTATCGAGAATCAAACTAGTATAATTTGCTTGATATTTATATTTAGCTCGACCACGTCTCGATTCGAATCACAATTTCACAAAATGGGTCATTTTCAAACGAGTTGCCACCCGTTACAGAGGGCACTCGATCGAGTGCCTAGTGACCCCCTCAAAAATAGGCAGGGAGTTTTTCGTCAAGGGCACTCGACCGAGTCCCCTCAATGACTCGATCGAGTGACCCCTATAAGCCTCCAACGAGAGCCTAAAGACAATATAAAGTTCAGTCGAGTCACATTTACGACTCTCAGTCGATACGTCCTAAATCGATCACGTAATCGCCTTTTAAAAACCCACACATATTACATTGTTTCTAATCTATTATCTCCTCGTTACCTTCACGACTTTGAGTGACGTCTATACGACTAATCCCATATCGACGACTCTTTAGTCGTATCTGATATTCGATAAGTCAAGATATCTTCATTTCATTATGATAAGTCGGGATAAGACCCCGAGGCCTGGGATCAAGCTAGCGTTACACTTAGGTCCCGTACGCTAAACGCGTACTAAAGCCTTGTCCTCCGGTCAATACACAACGTAATGTGTAAATGATCGGGGTTCGTCCAATTATTCAATTTACGGTGTCAATTACATTTTCTATTTACGGGTCCGTTTATAGATTACATTTACCGTTGCTAACTTAAATTTTATTCCGTTTTTGTCCAAGTATTGTGAATTCCGGGTTGTATTCCGCCTGTGTAATTTGTAATTTACTTTTAATTTGTTTATTTTCATTGCGTGGCATTTACCATTTTATAAATGAACCCACATGTTTAAATTCAATTTCGACATAATTTAAGATGCATTAAACGACGTAGCTAAACACGTATTTCGCATGCATAGCTAAAAACGCTGTTTGGATATCATTTAACTGTCTTACTAACGTGCGTACACGAAAATCGATCGATATCCTAGTAGAGGCCGCTAAGTGCGGACGGGGTTAGGTGTCCTTCGTGGGCTTCCCAACACGTAGCCTCACCCCTTACTCAGAACCTTTGGTTTCCGGATGCATGAAACCGTTGGCGAACGAGAGTAATTCGATATACGATATTCGGTAATCCGACATCGATATCGTTATGCAAAGGGACAAACCCCCATAAGCTCTAGTACTAAAGCGGGCCATGCTTTGTGCACGATACGCCCAAGTATAGAGTGGGTTCGAACGGGTCCGAACTCCCACAAAGTTTGATGGTGACTCCAACTTCAATTTAAATTTTCGACCCGAGAATAATCTTACCATGAGATTCATTCGCCTACCCAAACCCGCTCGTGGCCGCCTCGGGGTGGACCTATGTCATGTCCACATGGATTTGTTGCAAGATTGAGAAACGAGGGTTATGGATTGGTGATGGTTATGCCTGGAATAAGGCGATGCTTTTTAAGTATACTTGGTGGATTCACGAAAAGAGTGACCACATGTGGATAAAGTGTGTACGTCATGTGTATTTAAAACAGTATAACTTGTGGGAATAGACAACAAGTTACAACGGTAGCTGGTCTTGCAGGCAAATATGCAAGGGTCAGGGGCCTCTTTAGGGGAGGATATAACAATGGAGTATGACAAGTGGAGAGTATTATGTGCACAAGGGCTACTAATGTCTTACCACTCAGCATGACAAGGTTGAATGGGTGCCTTATGTCTAGAACATAGTATGCTTACCCAAGCCTAACTTCATTTGCTGTCTGCAAATTCAGAAGAGGTTGATGACCAAAGACATGTTGAGTCAGTTTGGTATTATGAACGACGATGTTTGTTATAGGGGCGGACCGAAGGGGTCGCACATGCCACCCCAACAGTTGCTGATTTTTTTTAAAAAAAAATATCAGTTAGTTTACAGGGCCAGTCCTGAACTTTCGGAGGCCCTAGGCAAACTATTCAAATGGGGCCCTATAAAAATCGAAGTTAAAAAAATTGTGTCATTGTTTGTTCTAGTTAAATCTAGCTAAAGAAAATATTTCTTCCATTGCAAACACAAATCGAACCACAAAGAATCATAAGCTCAACAATGGTATATATTTGGAGTATTAAACTATGAAAAACTACTTACATGATTCCTAATTAATCGACTGAATCAGTAGCAAAATCATATTTCCAAAATGATAAACACAAATCAATAATTCCAAAGTCATAAACACAAGTAACAACCCTCTCTCACCCTACCTCTTCACAATATGTATTGAAAAGCTAGGTCAGCTGATTAGTCAATCTCATGAATGTCAACATTGGAAAGGCTTCCCGACATCTAGAGGTGGACCGATTTTAACGCACTTATTCTTTGCGGATGATTTTATTTTATTTGGGGAAGCGAGTATTCAACAAGCTAAAGAAATTAAGAGGTGCTTGGATGCTTTTTGTGTTGCATCCGGACAAAAAGTATCGATTTCAAAATCCAAGGTTTTCTTCTCTAATAACACAAGCCTTGTATGTAGGAACAGTGTGGCTAATGAGCTCCACATGGATGAGACAGATGATCTCGACATGTACCTGGGAATGCCCACTATTAATGGAAGGGTAACAAGAGCAACGTTTGAGCATGTGGCAAGACGAGTAGACAAACGGCTATCCGGATGGAAAACGAAGTGCCTGTCACTCACGGGACGAGCAACGCTAATTCAATCCACATTGGCTGCGATCCCTTCATACTCTATGCAGTCCGCTAGATTGCCCTGCACCTTTTGTGATGATCTGGATCGCAAAACGAGGAAATTCTTGTGGGGCGGGGATGATGACAAAAGAGGGTTGAGCCTGGTGAAATGGGATGATGTAACACAGGACAAGGAACACGGAGGCCTGGGTCTCAAATCCATGCGACAAACAAACGTGGCCTTCATGGCAAAATTGGGGTGGCGAATTCTTAATGAACCCAATGCATTATGGCACGAGTTTTACGTCACAAGTATTGCAGGGGACGGTGTGACCTCGAAATGTTTGAACAGAAGGCAAATAGCTCCAACGTGTGGCAAGGCATAGTAGAAGGTGTGTCGGCCTTGAAGCAAGGTTTTAGTAGCTCGGTCAGGAATGGGGCCAATACACTGTTCTGGAAACATAACTGGATTTTGGATTCTCCACTCGAACAATTAGCAATAGAGAAAATTTCTGCAAGTACGATGACGTTCACAGTACAAGATATGTGGGTCACGGAAGTGGGTTGGAAGTGGGAACTATTTGTAGATATTCTCCCTTAGGAGATACTGCGCACGATTGCAACCGTTGAAGTGCAGCTGGACGAGGAGGCTAACACAGTGTACTGGTCGAAATCGTCGAATGGGAAGTTTGCTATCAAATCGGCTATTCGGCTACAACGATAACATGTGGGCGTAGAGGGGTCTGTTAATTTACTTAATTGGAAACTTCCTTGGAAGCTGAAGATACCGCAGAGAATCCGGGTTTTTGTTTGGCTCTTGTTACATGATAGACTAATGACAAATGTAAATCGAGTTAGAAGAGGAATGTGTGATGACCTGTTATGCAAAGAATGCGGTGTAGAGGAGTAGACTACCCTACATATGCTTCGGGACTGCAGACACGCGAAGAAGATTTGGGCCTGCTTTCGGGGTGCAAACTCGGAGTTTCAGCAACAAGGCAATGTGATGTCAATCTCGGAATGAGTTCAATCAAATATTGGAGATAAAAGCCGGTTTGACATCCCAAATTGGTCGACAACTTTTGCACTTTCCGTGTGGTGGCTGTGGAAATGGTGCAATAGCCGTGTTTTTGAAAGAGAACAGGAAATACAGGATGATGTTGGGTTGTTCTTATCAAAGAAGATAAATGAAGTTTATGATGCTGTTAATATAGGCGAACCTTTTACATCGAAAAAACCGGCTCGGAAGATTGAAATTTTCGTGAAATGGATAGCTCCGCCGAGAGAGTGGATTGCTCTCAACTAAGATGGGTCGTCAAAGGGTAACCCAGGTAATGCAGGTGCAGGTGGGATTTTCAGGACCAACGAGGGAACCATGATTTGTGCTTTCTCTGAGCATCTCGGTTTGGCCACGGTCACTCGAGCAGAGATTATGGCACTCAGACGAGGATTGATTTTGGCAAGAGAAAGAGGTTTTCGGAATTTAATCATACAGACGGACTCCAAAGTAGTAGTACAGCTACTGAATCAGGAAGATTCCGTTCCTAATGCCCATTCGCATATGATACATGGATGCAAAGAGCTTATTGACGGGGACAATTGGAATGTGCGGATCACTCATGTTTACAGAGAAGCGAATCAGTGTGCTGACTGGCTAGCAAACCTAGGAGCGCGACAGACAGAAACTGATGCAATTTGAGTATGATGACACTCCTGCTGACTTGTTCAAGTTAATCGAACAAGATTTAGGGGCGGCCTTGTGGCCCAGGCTGATACCCAATTCAGTCCATTTTAGTTCTAATCGACTGTATGCTTAGGGTCTAGCCCTCTTTAACAAACCAAAAATAAATAAATACTCTGTACTAATTACCAAAATCAGAAAATCAAATTAAACCTGCAACAAATTAACATCTAACAATACAACAAGACAACAAAAATTCACCCAAAAGTTAAATAATTAATGAGAACGGGAAGAACAAATAAAGAATTAGGACACTGTAGTAGAGGCAGGAGGCGACGAGATTAGGGTGGCGGCGAGTGTCGAGCCCTGTGACTGACGACGGAACACTATGGATCGACGACAACAACACCTGAGATTTTTTATTTTGACAGATGATGATGTATGAAACATAGTAGGGCGATGAGTATATAACTTGATTATAGAAATTTTCTGATTTTTAAGAACCCTACATACTCTATATGATTTGGAGTTGGAAATTTTGAGGGAAGGTGAAGAAGGTGAAGATTCAGAAATTGATTGATTTCTACACTACTCCGTAATTAATAATGTTACTCAATTTGGGTAAGGAATTAACATTACTCTTGGATTTTGGGTAATTGTGAAAAAGTGAGTTGTCTTTTTCAATTATTTCCCTCTTCCCAAGTTATCAATTACCAATTCCCACTTTCCAGAATCCCAATATAATGTAAAACTAGTTTCAGTTTTAATTTTTAATTTTTTTTCCTTCTTCCTGCATTGGGCCCCCTTTACCCTTGGGCCCTAGGCGCCCGCCCCCTTGGACTACTCCCAGGGTCGGGCCTGTTAGTTTAATATGTATACAAAAAAGAAAGGCTATTCATCAAACAACTGGGTGTAGAGTAGTGGTTTAGTTGTGTGACTTTATAGGACAGGGTATGTATTCGAGCCTTGATAGCTGCATTTTCCTTTCCCTTTATCACAAATCAGTTCCCCCCCCCTCCCTTCTCCCCTTTCCCTCCCAATGAATTGTAGTACTCCTTCCGTTCCAATGAATTGTTTGTCTATTTCATATTGGGACGTCTCAATGAATTGTTTGCCTTTTTATTTTAGGAATGCTTTTTATATGTAATTTGACCCTTGGCTCCACATGTCACCTCCTAATTGGATCTCTTCCCCTTGGTGCCAAAAGTAAAGACAAAGTAAAGACAAACAATTCATTGGAATGAAGGGAGTACTATTTATCCTACCATCATCTCGTATTCGGTATTTCTGCCCCGCCCCACTTTCTAACTCCGGCACCGACTTATCCTTCCATCGTCTTGTTTTTTATTGAGTAAATCACCCACAATTTCAATTTTAACCTTATCATTTACTCATTTTTAATTACCCAATTTAATTCATCTTAATTTTGTAATTAATATGCTTGGCTTGAATTATGTTTGTTTCCTAATTCCTCTACGGCTCTACCCATTGCCAAATCAACCACCATAGAAGTTAGAATCTATAATTTTGAATTCTAGGAGTTTTTTTTTTGGTGAAATGTGAGTCATTCATTCATAAACAAATGGAGTTACAAACCATATGCTATACACAAACAGTATAACCACAGCTAATCAATATAGGAGAAGTTGTCACAGAACTTGCTCCCAACACCAAAAAAAAAAAAAATCAACAACTAAATCCTGTCTGTCTAAAGAAGTGCAAATCTGTATCTGTTACTTTGTCCTTTGCTCTCATCTTGATTCTTCTTCTGGCGTCTCCTATGATACGTTGAGCCAGTTGCGCAGGTTGGTCTATATACCCCTCAAGTCTGGCTTTATTTCGCTGATTCCAGGTCGTGTAATAGCAGGCCATGAGAATGGCAGCATGCATTTTCTGATGCAGCTGGTGGATTCCTCCATTGAGGATATAATTAAGGCTAAGGTTACATCCAATAAGATCTGCTACATTGCGCATAAGTCTTCTACTGAATTGGCAATCAAAGAAGATGTGATTCACCGTTTCAGTAGAGTTATGGCAAAGACAGCAGATATCGTCATCAGTGCAACCATGTCTGTAGAGTTTATCCTTAAAATTTACTCCTTCATTCAGGACCATCCACGTTATAATAGCATGCTTAGGAATAGCCCATTGATTCCATACAAATTGGGTCCAAGGAGGCGGGTTAGGGGGAGAGAGTAGCCAGCCATAACTACCTTTGATAGAGTACCCATTCGGATCTAAAATCCAAGAGCCATTATGAAATCCTTGTTTCAGGATCTTCTTCGTCTTACATGCTAGCTTTGCTGTTTCAGATAAACAGTTGAGATCCATTTCACCCAAAGGCTGCTTCTTTCCTCATAGAATTCTAGGAGTTAATTTACCTAAATTTAAAACCCTAATTGTTTATTGTCCAATAAAAATTTATATACTAGTTAAGATTTTAGATTCTTTAACTTTTCCTTAGTGGCTTAGTGATGACAAGTGGATTTGACTATGTTGTAGTAGGCAAACCTAATCATGCAAACACACTTATAAACCCGAAAAAAACATAAAAAAGTAGCAAGTAGCAGGGTCGAATCACAAGGATGTACGTGAATTCTAAGAAATAAGAGTTTAAAGGGAACTAGGCTAGAAGAGCAAGTAAAAACTCTAATATAAGGAAAAACTAAGGTAAACATGGAAAGAAATTAACTATACTAAACATATAATTTGGGGGGGGGGGGTTAGGTTTGGTTTGGTGACAAACATGCAAATAATAACAATAAAGATGAAATCAATGATAAACAAGTATCTTGGGAGGGAGGGGGGGGGGGGGGGGGGGAGGCGGGTTAGGTTTGGTTTGGTGACAAACATGCATATAATAACAATAAAGATGAAATCAATGATAAACATGTATCTTGATGCAAATCAATATCACAAAGATACAATTCATCCACAAGTGAAAGACAAATGTTAGCGGGACATGGAAGAAATTTTGTATGGTGAAAGATGCGTTGCAACAGACTTATGAAAGCAATGAATGGATCGAGTATGACTCCTGGTAAAGAGTACAAACTGGCTACAACCTACACAACCTGAAGTGCCCTTCACTACAAAAAAATAGGTCAATTTGCAGCGGAAAAATCCGCCGCAAATACCTTAATTCTGACGCAAATCGACGTTTGCGTCGGAATTTGCGACGGTTAGTCCGTCGCAATTTGAAAAAAAATTAAACGCCTGGATACAGGCTGGCCTTGCGTCGAATTCAAAATGCTTACGTCGGTTAATCCGACGCAAACAACCTTCATGCGTCGGAGTTGCGTCGGCTATTCCGACGCATAGATTGGCGAAAAATATTTTTTTTTGGCGCCTTCATCTAGCGTCGACATGCGACGGGGATTCCGCCACACAATCAGCATTCCGACGCAAGCACTATTCTTGCGTCGGATTGTTGGTCCGCCGCAAAAGTTCCGCCGCAATTTGAGCTGTTTTTTGTAGTGCTGGTATCATTGCACTTGGAATAAATGGACTGTCCCAAAACATGGATTTATAGCCTTGCTTGACCTGCAACAGGGACTCAACATCAGAGATAAGCTCGCCAGATTGGGGGTGGCTGCAACTTATAAATACTGTATCTGTGAGCAGATGCCTAAACAGTACAACACCTATTCTTTCCAATGTCTGTACAGGAGAAGGATAATGCATATCATACAAACCTTGACTAGAATCAGTATACCTGTTGCAAAACATCAACAATAGAGAATAACTAGGAGGTATTCTAGGCTTAAAACTAGAGTACTAAATAACATAATTAATGCTACCATATACTATATTTGGAATCATAGGAACAAGAGCAGACTAGTGGGCAAACTGACAAGAACTGAAGGTTGTGCAAGTCCGATCCAAAAGGACATAAGACTGAGAATTCAACAAGAAGTTAAGGGGAAGCTGAGTAGCAAGACATGAGGTAGATGGAGAGGCTAGGATAGGAGCTAGCTTATAGTATGTTATGTTTACTGTTTGAGAGCGTTTACCCTCCTTAAAATTGGGTGATGTATTGGGACACTTTATTTATAATATATTTACATTTTACCAAAAAAAAAAAACAAGTGCAAGACAATCTACTCACAAGATTAACTATCTTCCTTAATTCAGAACTCTATGATATTCAAAATGCGTTTTTGGATTATTATAAGGGACTCCTAGGGGAGAATAAACTTGTGCAGGATATTAAAACCGTGATTATTCATCAGGGGAAAGTGTGTACAAAGGACTTCTACAACTTGTACACAATGAGGAGATCAAGGCAACTTTCTTTTCCTTTCTTGCTGCTAAGGGCCCTGGGCTAGATGGATACTCAAGCAGCTTTTTCAAGGATGGTTGGCCTATGGTGCATGAGACATGATGTTACTGAGGATATAAAGGATTTCTTTAGCTCTGGTAAACTACTTACTCAAATAAATGCTACCAATGTGGTTCTTATACCCAAGTGTGAGAGGCCTCATTCTGTTACTCAATTTAAACCTATATCATGCTGTAATATGCTGTACAAGGTGATCTCTAAGATACTATGCAACAGACTTGCCTTTGTTCTGATCTTCCTGATATCATTCAGGAGACCCAAGGTTCGTTTGTTCAAGGGAGATCAATACTTGAAAATGTCCTTATCTGTCAAGATTTAGTTAAGATGTACTCTAGGAAAGCCTCCCTTAGGAGTATGTTGAAGCTTGACATTCTGAAGGCATATGATACTGTTGAGCGGGACTTTGTGGAACACATGATGAAGACTACCCTTTTCACTTCATAGTTCATTGACATGATTATGCAATGTATTACTACTCCTCCATACTCCTTGGTTCTTAATGGTAGTTCATTTGGATATTTCCCAGGGAAAATGGGATTAAGGCAATAGGATCCAATTTCCCTTCCACTCTTCACTCCTTGTATGAAATACCTCAGCAGAACCTTGACATATGCTATTAGCAGATGGCCTTTCACCTATCATCCACAATGCAAGGACCTCAAGCTTACTCATTTAGTGTTTGCTGATGATCTTTACTTTTTTTGCAAAGGAGAGACCAACTCCATCATCTTTCTTATGAGAGCTTTCTCTGAGTTCTCCCAGCCACTGGCCTTTGTATGAACAAGACAAAATCAGAAGCCTATTATAATGGTGTTCGTGATGATCTGAAGCATGATATCTTTCGGGTGACAGGTATTCAGGAGGGAACTCCACCCTTCAGATATCTTGGGGTGCCTGTTCAACATGGCAGACTCAACAAATCTGAGTGTACTACCCTTACTGAGCGAATCATTAATAGAATTAGGAGCAATGAAGCTCGAAAGCTATCTTATGTAGGCAGAGTTACTCTTATCCCCTCTATGCTGAATAGTCTCCATAACTACTGGGCCTCTTTTTTTGTGATTCCTAAGCACACCATTAATAGAATTGAGGCTATTTGAAGAAACTATCTTTGGGATGGGAGTACTGAGTATAAATGGGCTCCTCTGGTTTTATGGGACACTATCACTATGGATAAAGAAGATGGAGGTTTGGGCATTAAGAAGGCCTCAGTTTGGAATACTGCTACATTAAGGCTGCCTTTGTCAACAACAGATTGAAACCATCCCACATCTCTTCTTTGAATGCCCCTACAGCAAGAGATTCATGGCTGGTGTCCAGCAATAGGCAGGCTATAAACCTGACCTACAAACTCTTCTAAATACCAGTCCAACCTTACTTAACAGCAAGCTACATGCTGCATTACTTGCAGCCTGCCATTAGTATATTTGGATAAAAAGGAGTAAAGCCTACTTTGAAGATACTGTCTGCCATTCTGATCTGCTGGCAAAATAGGCTATTGCTGTAGTAAAGGGAAGGATAACACTGGATACAAACTCCTCCTTCACAGCCGAGGACATCAGACACCTTAGACAAATAGGATAGAATTGCTAATTGCGCTTGCATCTTGTTTGTCCACTCAAATTTATTCTTTTGTCTCATACTGATGTAAAGAATATGTACTTCAACTCCTATTTTTTGATGAATGAGAATTCACACTTCACCAAAAAAAACTTTACACACTGTGGACGCTGCCACAGCGCTGCCCGCGCACACCCCCGCAACGACAGTCGCGTCGGTAACCCACACAGCCTGTCGGATGCTCGTGGTCCTGGCTGATCCGATCTCGCGTTCGGGGCAAAGTGTCAGACCTCGATTTTGTTGACGATTTGAGTTGTACTAGATAGATAAGGGAAATCTATGTTTCCGTTGAACCGATCGAGACGTGCTTGTAAATGTTTAAAGGCCGATTTGTTTGGTCTGACGACCTTTTTAGTGAACCGAATTCGTTGCTAATTTTGGGATACTCGGAAACCATTCAAGTCAACTTTAATCCTTAGCCGACTCAAAGTTGAGGGACATGGGAACCTAAAGATAAAGACTTGTACCCTTAAGCATTCCATGTCTAGAATGACTCTCATTGCCAATGGTTTCGGACATCCGGAAACCGTAGATTCTGAGTAATAGGTGAGGGTACGTATTGGGAAGCCAACGTCTGATAGACATTGACATTGACATCCAATGCCGCCCTGATCTCGCCCAAATTTAGGATCGATCGTTAACGATTGATAGGGGATTAAACAATATTTATATGACTCGCAAATAACACAAAAACAAATAAATGTAGTCGTGATAAGTCGAGGTCAGTCCATAGGGAAGGCGGTGCATAAATCGAGTAAGAGCTATGCGTTTGGGGTCTAATAGGGGGTTTTGAGTCGAGTCTATACTAATAATGCGATAAATGATGAAGAATAATCAATAAGAAAAATGTGTTAGGGGGAGTCGGGAATCGGAAATCGGGTTTTATGAGTCGCGGAATTATGGGTCGGTCACAAAATCGATAGAGGAAGAATGTCACCTTTCGATTTTTTCACCCAACTTATCTAGATCCCGCTTTCGCGGGGAAAATGGTAAGTCTCAAGTCAACGTAACTCCTACCCCGAGTTTCCCCATATTGATAGGAGTGAGTCAAGGTCGATCTAGTTGGCCGGACTAAGTCAACAAAGACACGATAACCTCAAACATGATAAATCAACAAGCATGCAACAAAACCACAATTCCTTAATTAATATTACCCAAGATCTTCCTCCCTTAACCTCCTAACAAGAAAACTACTTATGATCCATGAAGGAAATTACAAAACTAATAACAATGGAGATAATAACAAAAGCATGCATAATAATGAAAACTAGAGGAAATTGAACTAAAACAGCAAAAAAATTACGATCAACAAAAGAAACTACAAGGCGATCTAAAAACAACGCAAGAAAAATCAATGAAAACAATGCAAGAACGAACGAGCAATAGTAAATCTAATCTAGAGATGAGGGAGAGGAAGATAAATATACCAACAATGGAGAAAAATAATAATAAAGAAGATGAAGATTGCATAAAATAAGAAGAAGCGTTGATGAAGAAGACAATGAGTTTGTCACTAATCCCTTGATAATCTCCCAAGAACTTCAAGATTAAAACTAGAATTCCTTACAAAAGCTTAAATCTAAAGCTAGATGAAGATTGATAAAAACTATGAATATCTAATGACTTTCTATCTAAGCTAGTGTAGTATGATGATGGATAATAAGATGATAATAAGATTGATGTGCATCTAATTAGGTTAGCTATATATATATATATATATAGTAGTAGCTTAATGGATCACTAAACCAAAGCCCAAATCCAACTCTTGCTCCATTAGTGAGACTTTTGCCCAACGAATCTTCATATGGTGAAACTTCACCCTGCGAATATCTGCTAATCACGAGCCAATACTGCCGGATGAAACTTCACCCGGTGGTTTCACCCGGTGGACTTCCTTCCAGATTTGCATTTGGGGGCCTCTTTACTGTCGGGCGAAACTTCACAATAGATAGAAAAACTACCAAAAACACGTGAAATGCACAAGAGAGACACTAATGCGAAAAAGACTCAAAATAAGGCGATAATAGCGATAATAACGAAGGAAAAACGTGTCTAAATGGGAGGAAAAACGGTCTAAATTTAGTACACATCAAATCCCACACACTAAACCGTTGCTTGTCCTCGAGCAAAGACCCAAAAAGAAACTACAAACTAATACTACTAGGTAGACTATGCTAAGCCGACAGGGGGCAATTAACGGGCCCGCTCCGTCCCTTCAACTCACATTGGAATACCTATGAGGTAAGGTACTTCAATGCAAGGCAAGTTTTTGGGTCTTGCTCAACATTGCGGATGCGATCAAACACACAAAAACACATAACACGAAAGAATAGGCGCATCAAAGCAAAAAATAAAACACTGAATCCCTCATCGAGACGGCGGGGAAGACACCGATTACGTACTCACCTAAACCTAATAGTATGACATTAAAGTAATAAAAATGTTGATAAATTAGCTAGGTCCTCCTAATCTTCTAAAAGGGTACGACGGGGTGTTAAGCGGAGTGGAATAAGTGAACCATGGTGTCTTTTGACACTGTATGTAGGTGCAGTCCCGCTCTCTTTGGCTAAGGCCAAGAGGGTCGTTCCAAATTCGAATTACCTAGATTAGCCCAAACAAAAAAATGGAGAAGTGTTTACAATTTTTGTGGTGGATCGACTAAGCACTGCTATCTTCCTTCCTCGGGACTCGGTCCTCTAGTAGGCACTCACGGCGAAAAGTCGATCAAAGGTGGTTTTTTTTTTAACAATAAGGAGATGTTTTTGATGATACAATTTTCATTGATGCTCCTTTTCTCTCCTTTGATTCTCATATTTTTGTGCCCTTTTTCCCTTACTTAGGTTTGCCCTTTTTTTGGCTTTTTAATGTGGTTCGAAACCAAGTTTGGAGGTTTATTTTCTGTAAACTTATTGTGGATGTATAGGTGAAGGAAAAATAGCTAATCGAGAACGCGCGGCATTCCCGGATAGCCCACAAAAAGGTGAGAAAAATTTGGACTAAAGATGCAATGGTCGTTCAAGCAAGGTCACCTTGAAAACGGGATGCGATAACCAAGGCCTAACTCCTCCATGGGTGGTCAAGGTGGTCAAATGCAAACCCCGAAGTAAATTTCTAGTAGAAAAGGTGGACTCAAGGTAAAAGATCAACATATTCATTGATTTAGAGTCATTCTACTAGATTAAGGTCCAAAATCTACAATGGGTTATCTATAATGGAATTTAAACTCTTGTAATAAGTTTGTAATCGGATTTTCGAAAACTTTTAATCCTAGACGACACACTATACAAAAGCAAAAAGAACACAAGAACACGAGAAAAAGAAAAAGCAAATAAAAGGAAAACACAAGTAAAGTCATGCACTCCGTACTCCATCGAGATTCAAGCATACAAAACCAACAAAATACCCAAAATGCTCGTCTCTTCGAGAGCCTCCCAATAGCAACAACCTAACTCCTCTACGAGAGTAAGGAAGAAAGTGAAGATGAAAGAAGTTACCTAGCGAGTTGCTTCTATGCTCTCCTCAACTTGTGCTATCGAGGTGGTGGTTATCCTGTAAGAGTGGAGGACAAGACTATACAAAGGACACGAAAACATAACGAGAACGAGAAAAGAAACGAAAATGAAAATGAAAATATTTTTATTTTTTAGAATTTTTTCAATTTTTATGGTTTCTTGGTGTGGACATGACGAAGGTCCACCCCGACGCGGCGAAGCGCGGGTTTGGGTAGGCGAATGAATCTCGTGGTAAGATTGTTCTCGGGTTCGAAATTTAAGTCAAAATGGAGTCGCCACCGAATTTTGTGGTTATTCGGAACCATACGAGCCCACTCTATGTCGTCATGGGCTATACACAAAGTAAGCCCACTCCGATTTCAGAGTTTATGGGGCTCGTCCCTTTGCATTGCGATACCGATACCATCTATTCCGGTAATCGTGTAAAGAATGACTCTCGTGCGCCAAGGGTTTCGGACATCCGGAAACCAAAGGTTCTGAGTAAGGGGTGAGGGTACGTGTTGGGAAGCCCACTAAGGACACCCAACCCCGCCCGCACATGGCGGCCTCTACTAAGACACCGTTCGTGTTTGTGTACGCGCGCTAGTAAATTGATTAAATGATATGCAAACAGCGTTTTGTCTAAGCATGTGAATTTTGCGTTAACTACGTCATTTAATGCATCTTATTACTTTGTCGAAGTGATTTAGCATGCGAGGTTCGTTTATAAAGCGTAGAAACAAATAAATAAACAAAGCTCGAAAATAAATAGAAATAACGTACAAATTACACGGGCGGAAACACAACCCGGAATTCACAATACAACATTACGTAAATAAAATAATAAACGGAATAAAAAAAAGCGCGATATAATGAAGGGACGGACCCGTATGCAAACTAGACCGCGAAAATATGTAGACGGACTAACCCCGATTAAATACGCATTATGTAGCATATTAAACGAAGGACGGAAACATGAGACTGTGGCATATTGCTAGCCTAATCTCACATCCCGTAGTCTGGTCCCGACTTATCACGTCAAAGTGGTCAAAGTCGTTCTACGTGTCGTGATGTGTATAGTTTTGGAAATAGGATAGTCACGTGATAGTCTTTGCACGTGATGACTAAAGTCGATAAAAGGGTCGGGGTTTGAATTATGGGTCAAACCCTTCGGTTTTGTGGGTTACAGGACCCACTCGATCGAGTGGTGATGTGACTCGGTCGAGTGCACGTTTAACGTGGCTACTGACCACTTTTTGGGGTGCTACTCGATCGAGTGGCCTATGGCACTCGGTCGAGTGCCCCCTGTACGAGTGGTAACTCGCTTTGTTTTATGACTTGAAATCGATGATCGGCCGAATCAAATACAAATATCGCACGATTTGTATTTAACTCGGCCTCCGGTACTATAATCGTGTACGAACGACTATAATACCGTTATCGGAGTTTATGAAAAATGTTTACGTTAGATTAGGAAATTTTGAATTGGTGACGAAATGTATCCCTCTACGTCACGACATCGGGACTAACCCTTTCGGGTTACGTGATGTCGATTTTCGTGTCAACGGTTTTCGTACCAATTATGGAAAGGGAATTAAATCCGTTCAACTACGACCGATCACGGTCGCATCACGCCCTTGAGTACATTGGGGCGGGGCTCCTCGAAAGGGCTCCACCTCCGTCGTTGCTCGTAAAGGGATTAGACGGACCAAAAGTGATCATCGTAGTCCAACGTTTTAAAACCGATTTTTGATACTAGTTTACGTATACACGGTATTATTAATGTTAATGACGATAAAATGATATAAAACGAAAATATAAAAATGCAAAAATGTTAGTGTTAGTGTTGTGACGATCATGACTACAATACAATAAAAATGAACAAAATGACGGAGTAAATAAAGATCGAAAGGGAATTTAGGACACCCTCAACATACATGCTTAGTAAGGACCTCGGAAATGGACTCGTAAATAGCAGCACGGCTTGGGAGTATCGAGGATGTACGCGAGTTATGGTGTGTATGGATGTATGTGTGTGTGTGTCGGTTTCCGAGGGTCAAAGAGGCTCGGAATTGGTGTGTTTGGCTTAGGGTTTCTAAGGCTTGGTGTAGGTAAGTTATGGCTGAAAATGTAGGTGAAAGTGTAGGGTAAAAGTGTTCAAAAAGGTTCCCAAATGCATGGGGGGGGGGGGGGGGGGGTGAAGCGGTATTTATAGACTTCACCCCTCGACCTAGGGGCACTCGATCGAGTGGCCCTAGTGCACTCGATCGAGTGCCTTCGCAAACGGGCCAAACCCGGGTAAAAGAGGCTCCACTCGATCGAGTGGGGTCAATCCACTCGATCGAGTGGATCAACAAATCGAGATAAAATAGGGAAGTTTGACTTGATTGATTTGTTTGTTATTTTTGAATTCTGATTTTTGCGCCAATCTGAACTTAGCTGCTTTATGAGACGGTTTCGTCTTTGACCGGGTTTTGACCCGGTCGCCAAAAGACGGGAATTATTTTTGGTGTCGGTTTTGGCCCAAATTAGTGTCATTTGACTCGGAATGACCCACTGGGCCTGAATTTGAAGCCTGTTTTGTGAGATTTTTACCCCGCTAAAGTCCATGTCGGATACTATTGGTTTCGAGCCCAAATCCGAGTATACTAAGTCACGTTGACGTCCGATCATCATCGGGTGTTTTTCGGAGACTACCATAGACACGTGGCAGTTAAAATGCGGGTGTCTACAGAGCCCCCACTCTGACTGAGGCTTGGACAAGGCGAAAGTCAGAGTAGCTACCAAGCCCGTTAAGACCTGGTAGACTTCCGGTCGGGTCGTTTATAGTCCAGTGGACTCGCGTGAAGGGCTCGCCAGCCATAAGCAGAGGGTCATACCTGTCCTGATGATGATAACTTCGCGGGGGATCAGACTTGTAGCATAAGTCCTGGGCGCGCCTATGCGTGGGCCCATCCCGTATCGTTTTGGGGAAAATGCCGCCTTGGGCGTTCCGCTGGGGAAATTTATGAGCTGTACGGGCTTGCTTCTGAAGCCTTGAGTCGCACTTGAGCTGATGATGCTCCGTGGGGAGTAAAGCCTGCCTCTTTTGGGGAGTAGGTGTACCCGTATGCCGACACATCGCACTTTGGATGTAGCATACCGGGGAAAAGCTGACTCCGTTGGGGAAATTAAATAGTTTCGCGGGGACTTGCTTCTGAAGTCTGGGGTGTACCTGTATGCTGACACATAACAACTTGTATGTAACACGTAGGTGAGATGTTGACTCTCGCTGGGGAGAAAAAGATTGAATTTTTTTGAAAGGACAAAAATTTTAAACGCGAAGAAATTTTATCAAAATTTTTCCTTTTTTTAGAAACTCTTAGGAAAGCTCGGGACAGCTTGATTCCTATTCTGGGTTCAAGTTTGAAATCAGGCCTGCGCGCGCATAGGGCCCAGCTTGCTGAGGAGGCAGGGTAGTTAGGTTTTCTGTTAGGTTTCCTCATTATAAATATGAGAATCCCTGCTTCAGTTTTCTGCATCTCAACTCAAATTCTTCTTTTCCTTCTCAAAATCTTTTGGACTTTCAAGAAAGTTAGAAATCTCCGCTATGGGTATCGACCATTTGACGGCTATGCTTCTCGCCTGGTCCCAATACTTTCGGGACGAGGAGAAGGTCCGGCTGACTCAAATGGGGACAGTCAATTTATTCCCTTTTCAGCGTCTGATAGTTGACTCGCATTTTCTGGATGCCTGTCTGTCGTTTTGGGACACCACCCATCACGTGTTTGCATTCCCGAGGGGCGAGATGTGTCCTTTGCTCGAGGAGATCGCGGCCATAGGCGGCTGGGGTCTTGCTATTCAGCCCGCTATTCCTCCGTTCTACCCGGATCCAAGGAGGCGTTTGAGGGAATTTTTGGGTTTGTCTCATGCTGAGGCAAACCGAATGGTGCAGGGAGATACCGTTTCCCTGTTTGACCTGGCCGACAAGTTCATGAACCCACGGGACGTGAGGGCCACCCTTGCTCATAGGCGTAGGGCATTCGCCTTTTGCATGCTGCACTGCTATGTCTTTGAAGGGTTGATGGAACTTGACTCATGCATGGGTCAAATTAGGCTGATCGGAGTGGTTGACCAGATGGAGACTGGTCATAGCCCTGCTTGGCTAGCCACTGGGGAGATCATCACGGGTCTGGATGCTAGACGGCTCGACCCGGCCCGACGGTTGATGGGGAGTACCCGTTTCCTGCAGGTATACCTCTCGATTTTTTTCGATATATATATATATATATATATATATATATATATTTTTTTTTTTTTCACGCGAATTTCCTGATTTTCGCAAGTCACTCGATCGAGTGGACCTGTCACTCGATCGAGTGACACTCATACCGAGCTACTGCCTGTTTTTAATAGGCTTACTCGATCGAGTCAGCTGCTGTACTCGATCGAGTCGGCTGTAGCGGACCACTCAATGGTTTACGAAGCTTGTGTATGCGTTTCAGATATGTTTGTCGGAGCGGCTGTCAATCATAGAGACTCCTCCGAGCATTCCCAATTATCGGAGTAGTCAAATTAGCTCAAGGAGGCGAAAGATAAGCTCGTACCATCAAATAACCCGAGCTTACTGGGACGAAGAACTGGTATTCCACGGAGGTCCCTTGATTAGGTGGACCGTCGCTTGGTGGTTTCTTTCAAAATTGACCGGACTGGCTAAGAGAGACCAAGCCCGGTACCTGACGATCCTGTCCTTAGACTGGACAGTTCACATCTATCCGGACCGCCTCCTAAGGCAGTTCGGTTCGTCTCAGTGCATCCCTGAGACTGAAGCCATTATCAGCGTCCCGCTCCAATTAACGGACGCTATGTGCGACACTTGGTTGCAACGATGGTTCACTCGTCCTACATGGACTATACCCAGCCCTTGTTAATCCGCTTGGGTGTCACGGGCTTATCAGAAGTGGACTTCTGAGGAGTCCGAGGAAGCTCGAAAGGCCCTGAAGCTTGAGGAGGCCTTTGAATTGGCTCATCGCGAGTCGGCGAAGGACAACAGGGACTTCTTCACCGGGGAATACATTCCTGAGGCCACAGTCCGGGGAGAATCGGGTCTTAAGTCACAAACTAAGACTCGATCTAAAGAAGTCGGTTCTAGCAGCACTCGAGGGCAGACTGACTTGGAACAACGACTTGGGCCGAGGTTGGCGGTCCGGGACCGACTTGGTCTGCGTGACCGGCTCCCTGAGCCCGTTAGGGCCCGACTTGGGCCTATTGATATGACAGAGGAGTCGGGCTCAAACAATCGAGCCCGAGCTAGAGAAGTTCCCGTGGTGATTCGGGAACGCTCCCCTCCGCGTCGTCGCCAGGGGACGGCTAAGGAGGCCAAGGACAAGGGGAAGGGCAAGATGCCCTGAATGCCGAGTCCTTTAGCTTTAGTATTATTTAAGTATTATTATTATTATTTTTTGTTGTGTGCCCTATTTTTTTGTATATTTTTTGATTCCTGCATTTTGTAATTTCCCGAGTTTATCGGGATTTTTTTTTGAATTAATAAAAGAAGTTTATTATTAAACCGCTCCTGTCTTTTCTTGATTGCATTGGTTGTGCCCTTTTGAGGGGCTGCCTACGTATCCGCGATTAGCAGAATCAAACCAAACGTAGTTCAGGCATAGGAAATTTGCAATCTCGAATTACACCAAGACTATTGGTTCAAGATGTTTATGACAGTAGAATAAGTAATTCTAGCTCATTGACTTGCTTTTTGTAAAAAAATGATTTTGATAAAATTTGCTAATGACATTGAGAGATGGCTAAGGGTAGTAACGCTTCAGCTGGTCCAGGTTGGTTGGGTTGACAAATTCATTCCCGTCCAGGTCCGTCAGCATCACTGCTCCCCCTGATAGGATCTTCTTTACCAGATATGGACCAGCCCAATTGGGTTTGAATTTTCCCCTCGGGTCAACTGGTAGTAAAGCCCGGATTGACTTAAGGACTAGGTCGCCTTCTTTAATGTTCCTGGGCCTTACCCTTTTGTTGAAGGCCCGCTGGATCCTCTTCTGGTAGATTTGGATGTTATTGAGGGCACGAGACCGTCGCTCGTCCAGTAGAACCAGTGAGTCATATCGTGCTCGCACCCAGTCAGCTTCGGGTACTTGACTTTCTAGCAGAATTCTGAGGGACGGTACCTCCAGCTCGACTGGTTGGACTGCCTCCATCCCGTAGGTTAGGTAATATGGTGTCGCCCCGGTTGCGGTGCGGATTGACGTTCGATATCCCCATAGGGCAAAAGGTATTTTGTCGGGCCAGTCCCGGTAATTATCAGCCATCTTTTTGAGTATGGTGACAATTGTTTTATTAGCCTCCTCTACTGCTCCATTTGTTTGGGGACGGTAAGGCGAGGAAGTATGCCTTTGGATTTTATATTTGGTCAGCAGGGCCGTAGTCTCGGCTTGAAAGTGAGTCCCGTGATCACTGATAAATTCAGAGGGAATCCCATATCGACATATTATCTTGTTTTGGATGAACTTGGCGACATGCTTAGCATTGAGAATGCGATATGATTCAGCTTCGACCCATTTGGTGAAATAGTCGATGGCTACCAAAATAAAGCAATGCCCACCGATACCCGAGGGATTTATTTTCCCGATTATGTCGATACCCCACGTTGAGAATGGCCAGGGTGACGTCATGGTATAAAGCAGTGATGACGGCATATGTTGCACATTGCCGAAGATTTGACAGTTATGACAATGTTTGACATACGACCGGCAATCGGCTTCCATGGTATTCCAATAGTAACCGAGCCTCATGATCTTCCGGACCAGCATGTGGGCATTCATGTGTGGGCCGTTCTCACCATCGTGTACTTCGGCCATAACCTTTTCAGCTTTATACTTGTCAACACAAAGGAGGAGAGCCCCCTGTGCTGTCTTTTTGTACAGTTGCCCGTCGTCGGTACGGATAAATTGGGTGGCTAGCCTTCGTAAGGCTTTCTTGGCTCGACCTTCCGTCCCGGGAGGATATTCTCCGTTTGTCAGGTATTTTAACACAGCTTGATACCATGGTTCGGGATCAGTTATCTCAATGTCTTCGATGTCGCAAATGTATGCTGACTCGGACTGTCTTTCGACGCAAATCGGCATACTAGTCACGTGGTCGGGAATATTCAGTAAAGATGCCAATTTTGAGAGTGCATCTGCAAACCGATTCTCTTCCCGGGGTAGGTATATATACTCTACCTTTTGGAATTGTTTCTCGAGATCCCTTACTCGTGCCTGGTAGGCCACGAGATTAGCATTTCGAGTGTTCCATTTTTGAAGTGCTTGGTTAATGACCAAGGATGAGTCACCATGTACCCGGAGATTTGTAATCCCCAGATTGGTGGCGGCTTGTAGCCCGTAAATGCATGCTTCGTACTCTGCTGCATTATTGGTAACATCAAAGTCCAGTTTGATGGAGACGGGAGTATGTTCCCCTTTTGGTGAAATTAGGAGGATCCCGACTCCGAACCCTCGAAAATTAGATGCTCCATCGAAATATAAATCCCAAGTTTCAGTATCAATATGGAAAATATCTTCGTCTGGGAAGGACCAGGTGTCGGTGTGTCCTTCTTCGGTTACCGGGCTATCGGCGAGAAATTCAGCTACTACTCGACCTTTGATAGCTTTTAATGGTACGATCTTTAGGTCGAACTCTGCCAGCATTAGAGTCCATCTAGAGATTCGGCCGTTGAGAACGGGCTTTTCGAAGATGTATTTGATGGGGTCCATCTTGGATAGCACGTGGACCTCGTAACTGAGCATATAATGTCGAAGCTTCTTAGTGGCCCAGACTAGAGCCAAACACGTCTTTTCGAGCATGGTATATTTGCACTCATACTCTAAAAACTTCTTGCTGATGTAGTAAATGGCTCTTTCTTCGGAGTCAACTGTCTGAGCCAGCATAGCCCCCATGGCTGTCTCGGTCGTCGTTAGGTATAACGACAGAGGCAAACCGGGTTGAGGTGGCATTAAAACTGGCGGTGCAGACAGAATTTCCTTGATCCTGTCGAAAGCAGTTTGGCACTTGTCATCCCATAGTACTTGTTCTCCTACTTTCAGTTTTTTGAAAATTGGTTCACACACCATGGTCAGTTTGGAAATGAACCGACTGATGTACTGGACTTTCCCGAGGAATCCCCTTATTTCTTTTTCGGTTTTAGGAGGTTGCATCTCGGTAATGGCTTTGATTTTAGCTGGGTTGACTTCGATACCTCGTTGGCTAACGATATGACCCAGTAATTTGCCTGATGTTACCCCGAAACTGCACTTTTGAGGGTTTAACCTCATGTTGTATTTGCGCAATCGGGTGAAAAATTTTCTTAGGGCGGTGATGTGACCGTCCCGCTCTTTGGATTTGACGATCATGTCGTCTACATAAACTTCTACCTCTTTATGCATCATGTCGTGTAATAAAGTGGTAGCAGTCCTTTGATATGTGGCCCCGACATTAATGAGACCGAAAGGCATGACGGTATAGCAGTAAGTACCCCAAGGTGTGGTGAAGGTAGTCTTACTCATGTCTTCTTCCGCCATCTTGATTTGATTATACCCGGCATATCCGTCTATGAATGATAGAAGGGCATGATCGGCCGTGTTATCCACCAGTATGTCGATGTGTGGTAACGGAAAATCATCTTTCGGGCTCGCCTTGTTAAGATCCCGAAAATCTACGCATACCCGCACCTTACCGTCCTTTTTAGGAACCGGCACGATGTTTGCCACCCAGTCCGGATACTCGGTGTGGACATGACGAAGGTCCACCCCGACGCGGCGAAGCGCGGGTTTGGGTAGGCGAATGAATCTCGTGGTAAGATTGTTCTCGGGTTCGAAATTTAAGTCAAAATGGAGTCGCCACCGAATTTTGTGGTTATTCGGAACCATACGAGCCCACTCTATGTCGTCATGGGATATACACAAAGTAAGCCCACTCCGATTTAAGAGTTTATGGGGTTCGTCCCTTTGCATTGCGATACCGATACCATCTATACCGGTAATCGTGTAAAGAATGACTCTCGTGCGCCAAGGGTTTCGGACATCCGGAAACCAAAGGTTCTGAGTAAGGGGTGAGGGTACGTGTTGGGAAGCCCACTAAGGACACCCAACCCCGCCCGCACATGGCGGCCTCTACTAAGACACCGTTCGTGTTCGCGTACGCGCGCTAGTAAATTGATTAAATGATATGCAACAGCGTTTTGTCTAAGCATGTGAATTTTTGCGTTAACTACGTCATTTAATGCATCTTATTACTTGTCGAAATGGTTTAGCATGCGAGATTCATTTATAAAGCATAAAAGCAATTAAATAAACAAAGCTCGAAAGTAAATAAATAACGTACAAGTTACACGGGCGGAAATACAACCCGGAATTCACAATACAACGTTATATAAAAATAATGAATGATATAAAGAAAGCAATATAAAGATAGAAACGGACCCGTATATAAACTAGACCGCGAAAATATGTAGATGGACTAACCCCGATTAAATACGCATTAAGTCGCATATTAAACGAAGGACGAGAATATGAGACTGCGGCATATTGCTAGCCTAATCTCACATCTCGTAGTCTTGTCCCGACTTATCACGTCAAAAGGTGGTCAAAGTCGTTCTACGTGTCGTGATGTGCATGGTTTTGAAAATAGGATGGTCACGTGATAGTCTTTGCACGTGATGACTAAAGTCGATAAAAAGGTCGGGGCTTGGATTGTGGGTCAAACCCCTCGGTTTTGTGAGTTACAGGACCCACTCGACCGAGTGGTGGTGTGACTCGGTCGAGTGCACGTTTAACGTGGCTACTGACCACTTTTTGGGGTGCTACTCGATCGAGTGGCCCATGGCACTCGATCGAGTGCCCCCTGTACGAAGCATGGTTCGTTTTGTTTTATGACTTGAAATCGATGAACGGTCAAACCAAATATAAATATTGCATGAATTGTATTTAATTCGGCCTCCGGTACCATAATCGTTTATGAGCGATTAAAATACCGTCACCGGAGTTTTAGGAAAACGTTTACGTTAGATTAGGAAATTTGAATTGGTGACGAAATGTATCCCTCTACGTCACGACATCGGAACTAACCCTTTCGGGTTACGTGATGTCGATTTTCGTGTCAACGGTTTTCGTACCAATTATGGAAAGGGAATTAAATCCGTTCAACTACGACCGATCACGGTCGCATCACGCCCTTGAGTACATTGGGGCGGGGCTCCTCGAAAGGGCTCCACCTCCGTCGTTGCTCGTAAAGGGATTAGACGGACCAAAAGTGATCATCGTAGTCCAACGTTTTAAAACCGATTTTTGATACTAGTTTACGTATACACGGTATTATTAACGTTAATGACGATAAAAGGATATAAAACGAAAATATAAAAATGCAAAAATGTTAGTGTTAGTGTTGTGACGATCATGACTATAATACAATAAAAATGAACAAAATGACGGAGTAAATAAAGATCAAAAGGGAATTTAGGACACCCTCAACATACATGCTTAGTAAGGACCTCGGAAATGGACTCGTAAATAGCGGCACGGGTTGGGAGTATCGAGGATGTACGCGAGTTATGGTGTGTATGGATGCGTGCGTGTATGTGTCGGTTTATCGAGAGACGAGAGCTCGGTTTTTGTAGGTTTTTTGACTTAGGTTTTCTAAGGCTTGTAAGGTGATGAGGTAGGGTTGAAGTGGGGTGAAATATGGCTGAAGTTGTAGGGTAAAAGTGAGTGAAAAAAAGTCTTTAAATGCATGGGGGGGTGAAGCGGTATTTATAGACTTCACCCCTCGACCTAGGGGCACTCGATCGAGTGGCCCTAGTGCACTCAATCGAGTGCCTTCGCAAACGGGCCAAACCCGGGTAAAAGAGGCTCCACTCGATCGAGTGGGGTCAATCCACTCGATCGAGTGGATCAACAAATCGAGATAAAATAGGGAAGTTTGACTTGATTGATTTGTTTGTTATTTTTGAATTCTGATTTTTGCGCCAATCTGAACTTAGCTGCTTTATGAGACGGTTTCGTCTTTGACCGGGTTTTGACCCGGTCGCCAAAAGACGGGATTTATTTTTGGTGTCCGTTTTGGCCCAAATTAGTCTCATTTTGCTCGGAACGACCCACTGGGCCTGAATTTGAGGTATGTTCTGTGAGATTTTTACTCCGCTAAAGTCCATGTCGGATATTATTGGTTTCGAGTCCAAATTCGAGTATACCAAGTCACGTTTGCGTCCGATCATCATCGGGTGTTTTTCGGAGACTACCATAGACACGTGGCAGTCAAAATGCGGGTGTCTACAGAGCCCCCACTCTGACTGAGGCTTAGACAAGGCAAAAGTCAGAGTAGCTACCAGGCCAATCGCAGATTACGACCTGGCAGCCTTCCGGTCGGGTCGTTTATAGTCCAGTAGACTCGCGTGAAAGGGCTCGCCAGCCATAAGATAGAAATCATACCTGAGCCAGGCATAGGTCCTGGGCGTGTTTGCATGTGGGGGATGCCGCCTCGGGCGTTCCGCTGAGGAGATATGTGAGCTGTACGAGCTTGCTTTCAAAGCCTTGAGTCGTACCTGAGCTGATGATGATGTTCCGTGGGGAGTGAAACTTGCCTCTTTTGGGGAGTAGGTGTACCCGTATGCCGACACATCACATCTTGGATGTAGCATACCGGGGAAAAGCTGACTCCGTTGGGGAATTTAATAGTTTCGCGGAGACTTGCTTCTGAAGTCTGGAGTGTACCTGTATGCTGACACATAACAACTTGGATGTAGCATTTCAGGAGAAACACTGACTCATGCTGGGGAGTAAAGTAGCTGCGCGGGGACTTGCTTCTGAAGTCTTGGGTGTACCCGTATGCCGACACATCACATCTTGGATGTAGCATTCCAGGAGAAACACCGCCTTTGTTGTTCCGTTGAGAAGCACTACCTGGTACCTGAAATGTTAGATACATAGGCAGAAATAGCAGGCATAGTATGTAGCAAGATAGCACATAGGAAATGCAGTTAGCATCTATAGACTGGCTTGCGCTGGGGAAAATGGTTTTTTTGCTTCATTTTGAAATCGAAGTCCTGAAAGCAACTCACGTGCTAGGAGATAGGTTTTCAAAAGGGGTAGAAAAGAATTTTGCAGTTTAAATAGACCGAAATTTGACCTTGTCGAAAAGGATTTTCTCAAATGGCTAAGTTTTGCAAATTTCAAAACAAGAATTTTGAAGAGAGACATACCGACAGACTCGACTCTGGACGTGACCGGACGATTTGACAGACACGACTGAACTCTCGAGGGTTGGACCGTGACTCGGTAGGGGGGTGGGCCACCTAAGATGACAAGACTCTTAAGCTTGCGCTATTCCATAGCCTAGGCGAGTGGCAACACGGTCGAACATCGAAAAGAGAAGGATCCGGTATAGGAGAACCGCAGTAGTCGTTAATAAGACTGTTACTGCACGGCAGGACTTAGCAGTGGCAATGTTGTAGCCTAGTGCTCTTTGAATTTTTGGTTTTGGGGTACATTCCCGAAGTGGGTGCCGCATCGAGTCCCGACAGATTCTCGTCTTCGACCGAGCCGAGTACTAGGACACACTATAGAAAGGAGGCTAGTTTTTTTGAAACTTTTTGGATTTTGTAAGTGGATGGAGAGCTTCTGCCTAAGAGAAGCCCCCAAGACGACAAAGCTAACTGCTGAGAACATGACAGTGTCGTGACCGGAATGACGGTGCTTTTTTGAATTTGTGTGGGTGCGGGTGGTTGTGCCTTTGTTGAAAGGCTGCCTACGTATTCACGTTTAGTGAAATCAAACCAAGTCGTAGTTCAGGGGATTGGAAGATATATTATGGTGCCTAGTTTATTAGGGCTTTGTGTGTAACTAGCCATAGCGATGGTGTAGGCTAGGTGCGTTCCCAATGATGTCTTGATCAAAGGGTTGGAACAGTTAGGATGTTGATCCTGTGACTGTGAGCGTTCTTCGGGGTAGCCCCCAAAGGTGGTGTTAACTATTCGGGCATGTTCTATGCCGACCGCAGGTTGAGTTCCCGTGTTTGGGGTTGGTAACTGGTTTGGATGTTTTTGGAAATGTGGTGCCAGGCAATAAGTGGCTTTGATGTTTCCACATCTGGAGCTCGATTTTGTGGAGCTTAGGCTTCGAGGGTAAGGTTTTGTAATGTGGTAGGAAAGGGGGAAGTCGAGTAAAAATGACTCGGACTTCAATTGGGGTAGGTTTGATAATTCGGGATCTGATTTCCATGTCTGGCCCTAATGGTTAGGGTGTATCCTATGGAGCTTGAATCCTCAAAATTCTGGGCTGTCTCTTAGCCTAGGTCCCGAGAAGGTCTTTAGGGTTGTAATATGGGAAGGCTAAGTGTGGTGTTAGCTGACCAGCTTAATTGTTTCTCCCCTATTTGATGGTATGGGCATCGATAATTTTTGAATTGACCGTACCCCGGTCAAGGGACTTTCAATTGGGTTGACCGTTGACTATGGTCGTGGGTATTTGAATTTTTTTGTTTTTGTTTTTTTTGTTGACCTCTTAGCCCCGGTCGTGGGATTGACCGTATCTGGTCGGGGGATGCTGAGAGTTCTTTTTTTGATGGCCAACTCTTTTGTTTTGGGCCTTTTGCTTTTTCCTTGGACTTTTGATTTTTTTTGTCCATTTTTTTTTTTAACGGTAATCTCTCCCTTTGATGTTGTGGGTGGATATGGGGGTGGGCCCATCGATTGGATTAGGCTTGTGGAGCTAAACCCTTGTAAGGTGTGAGCCTAGTTGGTGTTTGTGTGAGTGCAACTCGCGGTGGAGTACTCTATGGTAAGCATGGTGGTTTGGATCTCGGTATTGTCATCATAATTCCGAGCAGGCTTAGTGGGAGCATCGTCCCGAGTTGGGTATCTTTGGCATCAAGTCAGACTAACGCCTAAGATAGGGATTGGTCAGTTTTATTGGAGGGGTGTTTATTGTGGGAAATGGGCTTGCCTCCCGTCTTGAATCCAAACTAGGAGACTACCTAGATTTGTCATAGGATTCAATACCGCTCCTGCTAAGGGTAGTTATGTGGCTGTCTATGCCAGACATGGAACAGGTAAAGGAAAACATGGGTCTCAGTTCCTGCAGTCATTATAGATGTGCCTATAATAGTCACGTGCATGTGCTCACAATGTATGATGGTGTTCATCATGTTCTCGAAAACACATGAGAAATTAAAAAAAGCTGATTTTATTGGAATACGAAAAGAGGATAGAATACAGTTGACTCTGACTCTGACTTTGAAATGAGGAGATAAAACATCCTAGACTCGGACTCAGACTCGGACTCAAATCAAATCTGGACTCCTGGATGAGGTTGTCAGTAGTCTTCGGCTTCTAAGGACTCAAGTGGATGTCCAGTATAGCCTTTGGTAGAAACTTCACCCAAATCTTTGTTATGTCGAAGATCGTCTTCAATCCTAGTGCCCATTTCGGTAAGCACAGCAAAGTTTGAGATGCCGGCATACCTAAGATGGACGCGGTAGGAGGGTAGGAGGTTGTTGATGAATGCATCCACTAGTGTCTTCTCGCTGGGCTTGTCTACCAGCTTAACACTCTCAGCCCGCCAACGTTGAAGGTATTTGGTGAAACCCTCTGTTGGATCTTGGGCCATGACTTCTAAAGTCCGCATGGTAGTCTGAAGTTCAGTATTATCAGAATAGTTTTTAGCGAACTCGGTAGCCACATCTTCCCAAGTGGGGAATCTTTTTACATTAAGCCTATAGAACCAGGCTTTTGGATATTTCCCGAGGGATGCGCCGAACAAATTGATGAACATGTCGGCTTTGACCCCCTTGATCGCCATAAATGCTTTGAAGGCTCGGAGGTGTAGTAATGGATCCTCCGTCCCTTCGAATATGGGTAACCCTTCTAGATTGAGATCCGTTGGTAGTTTCTCATTGATGGGTGTATAGTCTCGGGAGTTTTCAATATGAATGTTATTCCCTTGGGAGGCACGAAACTGTTGTTCGAGCTCACGCACCGTGCTGATCAGTTTGGCAAATGGCCCAGTATTGACTGATCCAGAATTGAAGTCTTGCCGTTCAATGACAGTTAAACGAGCATTCATGGCCTCTTGGTTGGTTTTCATGAACCCTATATGGGTTTCGGTTATGGCCTGCCTACTAACCATTGTTTCCAGCGAAGCCTTTATTTCATTGATGGTGTTTTCCATGTCCCTATTCCCGGTTGTAGGTGGCATACTCTGCGAGAATACCCACGTAATCAGAAATGTTGCTTCGGAACCCAAACACGCCAAGGCATAGGAAATTGCGCGGGAGGAAAGACAACTCGGGTTTGACTCGGGTTTGACTCTCCTAAAAAAAGCAAGGTGCGATTCTCGAAGCGACTGTGGTTAATCGCCCCGTCGGAGAATAGCCCCCAAGTGAGATTAAGGACTCTTATAGGACTCAGATGATGTGGCATCTAAGTGACTCAAAAGTGGGGTACGTGAGACAACACGTGTAAGACATGACCCTCAGAGCAACCGTGATTGATCGCTCTCCTAAAGGGTAGCCCCCCGAGTGAGATTGTAAGTTTTGCTAAGACTCGAGTGTTGGACGAGTGATCCTTAGATGTAAGGATCACGAACCTTTAGCCACAGGGCTATGCCTTGTAAAAGGTTGACTCGGCCTCGAGAAAAAGGCAGACAGGGTAAGGGAAGAAACTTGCGATGTAAGATCGGCAGAGTTTCGACGCTAGAGACCCTTGACTTGACTTGAATAAGGATAGACCCTGTGATTAGGGTAGACCCTTAAGTTAAAGGATTTTTAAATTGGGATGACTCGACTAACGGATTGAAAGACAGACGATATTCCCTTAGGAAAGGTCATGAGGACCGTCCTATTAGAGGGAAAGATCACGTGAGACTTTCTAGTTAGGTCTCGAGTGTATGGACGAACCTTCCATTTACGAGTGTATGACTCGTGTTGGTCGGTTATGCCTTTAGAAAAAGGCGGACTAGGATGGGGAAGAAACCCGTAATGTAGGATCGACGGAGTTTCGACGCTAAAGACCTTCGACAAATCATGAAAAGACCCGACACACGGATTACGGTAGGTCCTATAATAAGGAAGGTTTTGAAAAATGATTGAATTTTGAAAATTGAGAGGACGGTCCTGAAATTGGTAGTGGGCCAATAGGACCGGGCATTTTGAAATGTTGGAATGGTTGCGAGTAATTTCGCGTTTTGAACAATTGGGAGACGGTCCCGTTTTTTTGAAATTGGCAGCATGCCGACAGGACCGGTTTTTTGAAAAGTTGAATTTTTGGAATTTTGAAAATTTGAATATCGAAAATAAATTTCCGAAAATTTGAAAATTGAAGATGAGATCCCAAAGATTTGAGAATCGAAAACGACATCTTGGAGATTTGAAAATCGAGAATGGAATCTCGAGGATTTGAAAATCGCGAATGGCATCACGAAGATTTGAAAATTGAAATTGAATTTTGAAAATTCGAAAATCGAATGGTGGATCGGAAATTCGAATTAAAATGGATAGCATGCCGGCTAAGAAAAAAGGCTTGTTTTGAGTTAAATCGTAAGTCTAATTTTCGGCAGCATTCCGAGTTTTTTGAAATTGGATATTTTGAAAAGACGGGTCCCGAAACGGACAGTATTTCGGGTTTTTCAAAATTTGGTATTTTGGAAAGATGCAATTTTGAAATGACGTTTTTTTTTGAAAATTGACACGGAAACCAAGTAGCATGTAGTCAAACAAGCATTATAACGACGCTTATGTATGCTTTACGCTAAGTCTCGGTCGGTCAAAATAGGGTCTATACCAACAACGATGGCTTTCTCGTGTGATGGACGGACTCCCTAAGCCGAGTTGGTCTTAGGACATGCCGCAAAACCGAGACGAGTTCCACCATCGATGTCTTTAGCGCACCCATGTAGGAATGCACCGTGGTATAGTGGGACGTCGGTCACAAGTAACCGGCCCGGGCAAATTTGGGTTATGCATGAATCATTAAACTAATGCGCGCACACTAATCTACGAACGATTTCTCTTCGAGTCTCGCCCTAGGAACCCCGATGACATGTGGTACATCAGGTATCCCCAGCGGAGTCGCCAAATGGTGGACATGACGAAGGTCCACCCCGATGCGGCGAAGCGCGGGTTTGGGTAGGCGAATGAGTCTCGTGGTAAGATTGTTCTCGGGTTCGAAATTTAAGTCAAAATGGAGTCGCCACCGAATTTTGTGGTTATTCGGAACCATACGAGCCCACTCTATGTCGTCATGGGCTATACACAAAGTAAGCCCACTCCGATTTAAGAGTTTATGGGGTTCGTCCCTTTGCATTGCGATACCGATACCATCTATACCGGTAATCGTGTAAAGAATGACTCTCGTGCGCCAAGGGTTTCGGACATCCGAAAACCAAAGGTTCTGAGTAAGGGGTGAGGGTACGTGTTGGGAAGCCCACTAAGGACACCCAACCCCGCCCGCACATGACGGCCTCTACTAAGACACCGTTCGTGTTCGTGTACGCGCGCTAGTAAATTGATTAAATGATATGCAAACAGCGTTTTGTCTAAGCATGTGAATTTTTGCGTTAACTACGTCATTTAATGCATCTTATTACTTGTCGAAATGGTTTAGCATGCGAGATTCATTTATAAAGCGTAAAAGCAATTAAATAAACAAAGCTCGAAAGTAAATAAATAACGTACAAGTTACACGGGCGGAAATACAACCCGGAATTCACAATACAACGTTATATAAAAATAATGAACGATATAAAGAAAGCAATATAAAGATAGAAACGGACCCGTATATAAACTAGACCGCGAAAATATGTAGATGGACTAACCCCGATTAAATACGCATTAAGTCGCATATTAAACGAAGGACGGGAATATGAGACTGCGGCATATTGCTAGCCTAATCTCACATCTCGTAGTCTTGTCCCGACTTATCACGTCAAAAGGTGGTCAAAGTCGTTCTACGTGTCGTGATGTGCATGGTTTTGAAAATAGGATGGTCACGTGATAGTCTTTGCACGTGATGACTAAAGTCGATAAAAAGGTCGGGGCTTGGATTGTGGGTCAAACCCCTCGGTTTTGTGAGTTACAGGACCCACTCGACCGAGTGGTGGTGTGACTCGCTCGAGTGCACGTTTAACGTGGCTACTGACCACTTTTTGGGGTGCTACTCGATCGAGTGGCCCATGGCACTCGATCGAGTGCCCCCTGTACGAAGCATGGTTCGTTTTGTTTTATGACTTGAAATCGATGAACGGTCAAACCAAATATAAATATCGCATGATTTGTATTTAATTCGGCCTCCGGTACCATAATCGTTTATGAACGATTAAAATACCGTCACCGGAGTTTTAGGAAAACGTTTACGTTAGATTAGGAAATTTGAATTGGTGACGAAATGTATCCCTCTACGTCACGACATCGGAACTAACCCTTTCGGGTTACGTGATGTCGATTTTCGTGTCAACGGGTTTCGTACCAATTATGGAAAGGGAATTAAATCTGTTCAACTACGACCGATCACGGTCGCATCACGCCCTTGAGTACATTGGGGCGGGCCTCCTCGAAAGGGCTCCACCTCCGTCGTTGCTCGTAAAGGGATTAGACATACCAAAAGTGATCATCGTAGTCCAACGTTTTGAAACCGATTTTTGATACTAGTTTACGTATACACGGTATTATTAACGTTAATGACGATAAAATGATATAAAACGAAAATATAAAAATGCAAAAATGTTAGTGTTAGTGTTGTGACGATCATGACTATAATACAATAAAAATGAACAAAATGACGGAGTAAATAAAGATCGAAAGGGAATTTAGGACACCCTCAACATACATGCTTAGTAAGGACCTCGGAAATGGACTCGTAAATAGCGGCACGGGTTGGGAGTATCGAGGATGTACGCGAGTTATGGTGTGTATGGATGCGTGCGTGTATGTGTCGGTTTATCGAGAGACGAGAGCTCGGTTTTTGTAGGTTTTTTGACTTAGGTTTTCTAAGGCTTGTAACGTGATGAGGTAGGGTTGAAGTGGGGTGAAATATGGCTGAAGTTGTAGGGTAAAAGTGAGTGAAAAAAAGTCTTTAAATGCATGGGGGGGTGAAGCGGTATTTATAGACTTCACCCCTCGACCTAGGGGCACTCGATCGAGTGGCCCTAGTGCACTCGTTCGAGTGCCTTCGCAAACGGGCCAAACCCGGGTAAAAGAGGCTCCACTCGATCGAGTGGGGTCAATCCACTCGATCGAGTGGATCAACAAATCGAGATAAAATAGGGAAGTTTGACTTGATTGATTTGTTTGTTATTTTTGAATTCTGATTTTTGCGCCAATCTGAACTTAGCTGCTTTATGAGACGGTTTCGTCTTTGACCGGGTTTTGACCCGGTCGCCAAAAGACGGGATTTATTTTTGGTGTCCATTTTGGCCCAAATTAGTCTCATTTTGCTCGGAACGACCCACTGTGCCTGAATTTGAGGTCTGTTCTGTGAGATTTTTACTCCGCTAAAGTCCATGTCGGATATTATTGGTTTCGAGTCCAAATTCGAGTATACCAAGTCACGTTTGCGTCCGATCATCATCGGGTGTTTTTCGGAGACTACCATAGACACGTGGCAGTCAAAATGTGGGTGTCTACACTCGGACACTTGTATGAAGCCGGCTTTGAATTGTTTGTCGACTTCTTCTTTTACCTTGAGAGACCACTCGGGCCTCATTCGGCGGAGCTTTTGCTTGACTGGTTTGCACCCATCTTTGATTGGTATGTGGTGCTCGGCTATTTCCCGGTCTATCCCCGGCATGTCCTTGTAGGACCATGCGAAGACATCCTTGAACTCTTGGAGGAGGCTTATGAACTGTTGTTTCTCCTCGGGATCTAAGGATAACCCTATCTTAAGTGTCTGAGGCTCTAAGGTTGTTCCCACATTTATGGACTTGGTTTCTTCGATCACCGGGTTCCGGGACTCCCTTTGCTCTAGTTGCTCGATCAGATGCGGAGGTAAGGGTACCTGTTCGTCTGGTTTCTCAATGTCATAGCATAAAACATTTTTAAAAGCATGATTTGAAAGAGACAAGTCGAAAGCAGAACGGTTGTTATTATTGATTGAAAACTTGGAGAACAGCTCAAAGAGAGCAGCCATCTGATCATTGGTCAGTGGCGGGATAGGTAGGGCACTCGGGACAGACCCCGAAGTGCCAGCAGCAGGAATAATAAAAGGGAGAGGGGTTACAGGAGTGACTCTAGCACCGACTTCCCTAGACTCGACCTCAGACTCTGACTCAGACTCTGACTCAGACTCGGACTCAGACTCAGGCATGTCTCCCTCTCCGGTGACCAGCTTGTAGATCCTTCCCTGACTGTCAGTCCACTTGATAGTCTTCTTCCAGGCCCTGTTTCCCGTCTCGGAACCAACATCCGAGATCAGCTTGGTCGGGTCAAACCTGTTGCTGCGGAGGATCAGGTTGACCAGGTCTTCCTTTGGAGTTGGGGCTATGGTGTCTTCCCCAAATAGTAGCCCTAGTGCGGGCTCAGCATCTTTGGCTCCGTTGGATTGGATGAGGGCGAACACGTCCTCCGGGATGTAGTTGCAGTCCCGAGCCAAGTGGGTCCCGAGCTGCATAGCATTGGGTTGGTATAGACCAACCTGGATAGCCCCAAACACCGGTGTGACAAAGTAGTCAGCCAACCGTGGGCTATACGGGCTCAAGTAGATACCCTTAAGGATGTTGCAGGCCTTCTCAATTCCTGCTCGGACAACATTGTCGGGAGTTATGGCATACCCGAGACCAAAGTGAGACTCTTCGTCTTTGAGAACCTCAATGATCTTCCCAGCTGGAAGATCGGGTCGAGAGGTAGCCCCCGGAAAGTATCCTAGGTTTTGGAGCATCATGTCGATACTCGTAGTGAAGTAAGGCCTAAAGAGGTATTCTTCCTCGATCATCCCCATAAAATCGAACCCCCAGAGGTCCGTGCGTCCCGTGGCGTTACAGCTAGCCACAGTCATTGGTGTTGCCTCTAAAGTGATGACATCGTTAAGCAGAGGCATCTTGATCTTTCGGTGGAGAGTGGAGGACACCGCCTTGACCGCGTGGATCCAAGGCCTACCCAGGAGCAAGTTGAATGACGAGGTGACATCGATCACCTGGAATTCGAGCTCCTTTTCTATTGGGCCGGTTATGATGGTCAGTTTCACGGCCCCAGCTACCGACTTTGGGCTTCCATCGAAAGCTTGGATGGTCTGAGCAGTCGGGATATAGTCAGCCTCGGTAATACCGAGGGCTTTTGCGGTCCTCAAGGGAAGGACGTTTACAGCAGACCCGTCATCAACTAGGGTCATGGGGAGGTATTTTCCTCGGCAGACCACCGTAATGTAGAGGGCCAGATTATGGGTGGCCCCAAATGGTGGTAGGTCGGCTTTGGAGAAAGTGATCGTCGGGCCTTCTTCCTTAGCTTTGCCCTTTAGGTGGGGCAAGACCGTGGCTACCATCTCAGCAGGGGTAACCAGAGAGTCAACCTTAATTTGATCGAGAGCCTTTGTAAGTGCTTCTCGATGCTCTTGAGAACTAACCAGGAGTTGCCATATAGTGAGGTCAACTCGGGTTTTCTTCAATTGCTTCACAAGAGCCGTCTCAGCAGTTGGCTCTTCAGGGGCGACTTCCGTAATTACGGTTGTCGGGATAGGGGCGTCCCTAGAGCTAGTGGCTTGGTAGGGGCGACCAAGGTGGTTACTGGTTAGGACTCGGGATTTAGTCTTTCGAATCTCCTCGGCGGTGATGGGGACAGCTTCCCCTTTTGCGAGGTAGACATCATCTTCGTCGTCGAACCAGATCCCGTTCACTTACGGGATAAATGGAGAGATAAGGTGAGAACAATCAATCACCTCCCCGGTAAAGATGGCGTGGGAGCTGAAAGGGTTCTCCTTGTTGCTGGGCTTATCTCCGGGTAGCGGGATTTTACCGCTTTCGATTAGGTCCTGAATCAAGTGCTTCAGCTTCCAGCACTTCTCGGTATCATGACCATTGCCTCGGTGGTACTGGCAATAGGCTTGGGCATTGTAGTTCTTGGAGCGTCGCTCGACCGGAACTTCAGGAGTTGGGCCTATCGGTTGGATTAGGCCTTTTGAGGATAGCCTTTGTAAGGCATAAGTATAGGTCGTACCTATGTCAGTGAAAACCCGAGGTGGGGTGTTCCTCTTGGACGGGGCATCTAGTAGATTAACCGCGTCGAAAATGCTGCGGGTTGCAGCTTGAGGCTTGGTAGTGGAGGAAGAAGCCCCTTGATAACCCTTAGCAGCGGCCTTAGTGAGGCCTTCCAGTCTCAGATCATCTTCGATCCTCATACCCATTTCAGTAAGGGTGGTGAAATTGGGTATGACAGCATATCGGAGGTGAACCCGGTAAGATGGGAGGAGGTTCTTGACAAAAGCCTCCACCAAAGTCTTCTCACTGGGCTTATCGACCAGTTTCACGCTCTCGGCCCTCCATCGTTGAAGGTATTTGGTAAAACCTTCCTTCGGCTCCTGGGCCATAACCTCCAGAGATCTCATTGTGGTTTGGATCTCGGTGTTGTCAGCATAGTTCCGAGCGAACTCGGTGGCCACATCATCCCAAGTAGGGTACTTCTTCGGGTCTAGCCTGTAGTACCAGGCCCGAGGGTGCTTTTCAAGAGACGCAGCAAAGAGGTTCTTGAACATGGTAGAGTCCACCCCTTTGATGGCCATGAACTCCTTGAAGGCCCGTACATGTAGTAACGGGTCTTCAGTTCCTTCGAACATAGGCAAACCGGTGAGGTTTAGATTTGCAGGCAGCCTGTCACTCAGTGGGTTGTACTCCCGACTATTCTCCCGATGGATGTTATTACTCCCAGTCAAGTGGACTTGTTCCTCTAGTCGGCGTACTGAACTAACTAGATCAACCAGAGGCTCCATAGCCCCGGCATTTGGAGTTCTGTGCTCCACCGCAGCCAATCGAGTGACGATGGCAACTTGTCCAGCCCTCATTTCATTCTGTTGGGCGTCGATGTCGGCTTGTTTGTCGACCATGGCGTCCACAGAGGTTTTCAGATCAGCTAAGGCGGCTTCCATTCTGCGAGTGTGTTTGGTTGATGGTGGCCTGTCTGTAAGAACACCACGTAATCAGAAACCGAACCCAGTCTTGGAATCAAAGGAAACAGTACATCCCGAGCGACCCAAAAAGAAAGGACGGAGTGGAAACGACTCGAGAAAGACATCTAGACGGATGACTCGTGGGTGGTATGACTTCCTTAGGATTTCGGCTTTGTGGGCCTAGTCCCGTTCGAAGGAAGGTCCACGTGAGATTACTCCCCAGACTTTTGACTCGAGTGTATGGACGGACTTTCTTTTGTAGGGGTGTGCCCTACGCAGGTTGGTCGTGCCTTGACAAATAAGGCGAACTCGGGAAAGGGGGGAAACTTCCGAAAAGGTGAAAAGGAAAATTCCGAAAATCAAGGTGGTGGGGGTGGAAATTCGAGAATTAAAACGGACAGCATGCCGACTACAGAAAAGGATATTTTGAGTCAAATCGTTGATCCTAAATTTCGGCGGCATTCCGAGTTTTGAAAATTGGATATTTTGAAAAGGTGAGTCCCGAAATGGGCAGTATTTCGGGTTTTTTCAAAATTGGGCGTTTTTTAGAATGACGGGTCCCGAAAGCATTTCGGGTTTTTCGAAAAGGTGGGTATTTTTTGGAAAGATGCAATTTTGAAATGACGGTTTTTGAAAAGTGACACGGAAACCAAGTAGCACGTAGTCAAACAAGCATTATAACGACGCTTATGTATGCTTTACACTAAGTCTCGGTCGGTCAAAATAGGGTCTATACCAACAACGATGGCTTTCTCATGTGATGGACGGACTCCCGAAGCCGAGTTGGTCTTAGGACATGCCGCAAAACCGAGACGAGTTCCACCATCGATGTTTTTAGCGCACCCATGTAGGAATGCACCGTGGTATAGTGGGACGTCGGTCACAAGTAACCGGCCCGGGCAAATTTGGGTTATGCATGAATCATTAAACTAATGCGCGCACACTAATCTACGAATGATTTCTCTTCGAGTCTCACCCTAGGAATCCCGATGACATGTGGTACATCAGGTATCCCCAGCGGAGTCGCCAAATTGTGGACATGACGAAGGTCCACCCCGACGCGGCGAAGCGCGGGTTTGGGTAGGCGAATGAATCTCGTGGTAAGATTGTTCTCGGTTTCGAAATTTAAGTCAAAATGGAGTCGCCACCGAATTTTGTGGTTATTCGGAACCATACGAGCCCACTCTATGTCGTCATAGGCTATACACAAAGTAAGCCCACTCCGATTTCAGAGTTTATGGGGCTCGTCCCTTTGCATTGCGATACCGATACCATTTATTCCGGTAATCGTGTAAAGAATGACTCTCGTGCGCCAAGGGTTTCGGACATCCGGAAACCAAAGGTTCTGAGTAAGGGGTGAGGGTACGTGTTGGGAAGCCCACTAAGGACACCCAACCCCGCCCGCACATGGCGGCCTCTACTAAGACACCGTTCGTGTTTGTGTACGCGCGCTAGTAAATTGATTAAATGATATGCAAACAGCATTTTGTCTAAGCATGTGAATTTTGCGTTAACTACGTCATTTAATGCAACTTATTACTTTGTCGAAGTGATTTAGCATGCGAGGTTCGTTTATAAAGCGTAGAAACAAATAAATAAACAAAGCTCGAAAATAAATAGAAATAACGTACAAATTACACAGGCGAAAATACAACCCGTAATTCACAATACAACATTACGTAATTAAAATAATAAACGGAATAAAAAGAAGCGCGATATAATGAAGGGACGGACCCGTATGCAAACTAGACCGCGAAAATATGTAGACGGACTAACCCCGATTAAATACGCATTATGTAGCATATTAAACGAAGGACGGGAACATGAGACTGTGGCATATTGCTAGCCTAATCTCACATCCCGTAGTCTTGTCCCGACTTATCACGTCAAAGTGGTCAAAGTCGTTCGACGTGTCGTGATGTGTATAGTTTTGGAAATAGGATAGTCACGTGATAGTCTTTGCACGTGATGACTAAAGTCGATAAAAGGGTCAGGGTTTGAATTATGGGTCAAACCCTTCGGTTTTGTTGTTTACAGGACCCACTTGACCGAGTGGTGATGTGACTTGGTCGAGTGCATGTTTAACGTGGCTACTGACCACTTTTTGGGGTGCTACTCGATCGAGTGGCCTATGGCACTCGGTCGAGTGCCCCCTGTACGAGTGGTAACTCGCTTTGTTTTATGACTTGAAATCGATGATCGGCCGAATCAAATATAAATATCGCACGATTTGTATTTAACTCGGCCTCCGGTACTATAATCGTGTACGAACGACTATAATATCGTTATCGGAGTTTATGAAAAATGTTTACGTTAGATTAGGAAATTTTGAATTGGTGACGAAATGTATCCCTCTACATCACGACATCGGGACTAACCCTTTCGGGTTACGTGATGTCAATTTTCGTGTCAACGGGTTTCGTACCAATTATGGAAAGGGAATTAAATCCGTTCACCTACGACCGATCACGGTCGCATCACGCCCTTGAGTACATTGGGGCGGGGCTCCTCGAAAGGGCTCCACCTCCGTCGTTGCTCGTAAAGGGATTAGACGGACCAAAAGTGATCATCGTAGTCCAACGTTTTAAAACCGATTTTTGATACTAGTTTACGTATACACGGTATTATTAATGTTAATGACGATAAAATGATATAAAACGAAAATATAAAAATGCAAAAATGTTAGTGTTAGTGTTGTGACGATCATGACTACAATACAATAAAAATGAACAAAATGACGGAGTAAATAAAGATCGAAAGGGAATTTAGGACACCCTCAACATACATGCTTAGTAAGGACCTCGGAAATAGACTCGTAAATAGCGGCACGGCTTGGGAGTATCGAGGATGTACGCGAGTTATGGTGTGTATGGATGTATGTGTGTGTGTGTCGGTTTCCGAGGGTCAAAGAGGCTCGGAATTGGTGTGTTTGGCTTAGGGTTTCTAAGGCTTGGTGTAGGTAAGTTATGGCTGAAAATGTAGGTGAAAGTGTAGGGTAAAAGTGTTCAAAAAGGTTCCCAAATGCATGGGGGGGTGAAGCGGTATTTATAGACTTCACCCCTCGACCTAGGGGCACTCGATCGAGTGGCCCTAGTGCACTCGATCGAGTGCCTTCGCAAACGGGCCAAACCCGGGTAAAAGAGGCTCCACTCGATCGAGTGGGGTCAATCCACTCGATCGAGTGGATCAACAAATCGAGATAAAATAGAGAAGTTTGACTTGATTGATTTGTTTGTTATTTTTGAATTCTGATTTTTGCGCCAATCTGAACTTAGCTTCTTTATGAGACGGTTTCGTCTTTGACCGGGTTTTGACCCGGTCGCCAAAAGACGGGAATTATTTTTGGTGTCGGTTTTGGCCCAAATTAGTCTCATTTGACTCGGAATGACCCACTGGGCCTGAATTTGAAGTCTGTTTTGTGAGATTTTTACTCCGCTAAAGTCCATGTCGGATATTATTGGTTTCGAGCCCAAATCCGAGTATACTAAGTCACGTTGACGTCCGATCATCATTGGGTGTTTTTCGGAGACTACGATAGACACGTGGCAGTCAAAATGCGGGTGTCTACACTTGGATTGATTTTTGAAAAACAAAATATAGTAGATCCCTCCCACACACTAAGACAGTACATTGTTCTCAATGGACAAGTAGGGGAAAGGTCGAAAAAGACAGAAAAAGAAAAAATAAGAACAAACTTTTTGGCGGATTTTTATGATTTTCAAATGTTTTTGGGATTTTTAAAAAATTTTGGGAAAAGAAAATATACAAAAAGGAAAAGGTAAAAGGGTCGCGGGCATAGGTGTAATCACGTCACATAGACCCTAGCCAAGTGGGTAAGAAAGTGAAATAAAATAAAATAAAAGAAATTAAAAGAAAGGGCAAAAAATGGGCGTAGGTGTAATCACATCACCTAGCCTGTATTGAGTACAAATTCGAAAAAATTGAGAAGAATGAAAGGATTTGGATTTTCAAATTGGTTAATGGCGTAATCACATCGCCTAAAGACCGGAAGCAATACCAAGGCTGCTACGGCCACAACAATCGATGGGACAGCTTGCAAAAATTTGTTAGAAATAAATAATCAATCACAATGATAACGGGATAATAGAAACATGAAACGGAAACAACCCAAGTACATGCAATTATAGACTTATAAAGGCTCACCTACCCAACCCGCACAAATACCCACAACACCACCAACCGACTCCGGGAGAGGGTGTAGAACGAATAATCGTCAGATGCATACAAAGCATTAGGAGACCCAGGGTAGTATGGTATACCCTCAGAAGACGACTCGGGAGAAACTCCTCCGGACCATCGCTAAACGAGAGGGCGTAGTCTGACTCAATCTCATAAAGGCCGTAGATCGTTCGACCCTTGGGCAATGTGTAGTGCGCATACTCTCAAAATCCCTTTCCTTCCGACTCAGTCTTTGTCAGTCAAAATTCACTGGGTCCTAGAAGTAGGTCCCAATTCTGGTGAATGAGGATGGTGGTTCGGTGTGTGTTGGGGTCAATTAAAGCACGTCCACGGCTAATATAGACGAGGCGATGATGAGGTGCATGAAAAATCCACGTAGGGAAACAGGTCTCGTCAAGCCAAATTGAATTGTCTAGCGGGGTGAGGTGGTCGGTTGAGTATCCCAATTTGTTTGCTATTACTGTCACAAGACCTCCACAATTTAAGGAAGGGCGTTGGTATTGATGATGCGTTGAAAGTGTAACACCACAACGATCGGTAGGTCAATGGGACTTGAGTTACCGACTAAAGAGTCTAAAATCAATTGCAAGACACACACATTGAGGGAGTAAATGTTATCGGCCAAGGGCACCAAGCAATGAGAGAGAATTTCGCAAAAGTAGCGAATTGCGGGGTTACGAATCTCGGAAGCATATGATAAATTGGTCGAGTAAGTAACCCCCTTTACAACGTGTTATACGCTTCCAAAAGTCTCTCCTAGACACACAAGCTTGGATGTTGCTCTAACGTTCACCGATTCCGGTACCCGATGAGGGTAAGCCTAGCGAGAGGCCGAACTCAAGAATGGTTAGTCTATGAGGTTTGCCGAATAATCGAAATTAATTACTCTAGGTGTGGTCGGGTTGTCAAGTGAAAAGGTTCCTAGGAACTCACAAGTTAGGTCTCTATAGGTAAAAGTCACACGGCTAAGGAGTTCACTAGTTTCGGTTCGCAATAATAACTCTTTAATATCGTCGACTATACCCAAATTTGTCATTGTGTGAGGATAAGCCCATCTAGTACTCTGAAAGATCTTTTTAGAGAAGATATGAGATAACGATGTGTTAAGGCGAGGTAAATTAGTGGATTTAGGAGATTTAGAAGTTGAAGGCATACCTTGTTTACGAGCGGCTCGTCTTGACGTTGTTTCCATGATGATAGATTTGCAAGATTGTTCCGAAAAGCTTCACTTCACATCTTCAAAAACCAGAAAATAATTACCAAGGTGGAATGGAATGGAGGTATGAAGGTGGTGTAGACACCCATATTTGGACCTGTTGGCTGCAGGATTGCCCGACAAACACCCGATGATGACCGGACTGCAACCCGACGCGAGGTTGTGATGTTTTAGATAGTTTTTCTATAGAAAGGATCAAATAATTACTCGGAAAGATTAAATTAACATCAAGGCAGCCTTAGTCGTGTCATTACGGTAGCTTCGACACTAATTAGAGTCAATTCCGACATCGGGGCCCCGAATCGGTCCTAAAATATGCAAAGTCGAACCCGAGTCAACGCCTCAGGCCGAGTGAATCTCGGGACGCGCACCCGAAGCCCATCCGGCGCTCGACGCGCTTGGGTTATGGGGAAGCCTTAACCTCCAATAAAACCTAAGATACGCATATTCTCCGTTTTGGAAAGTTTTGAAATCGGATCTTCAAAACTTCAATCGCTTGAGCTCAGGCGCCTGAGAACTGAACTGCGTCCCACTAGGCTCTGGAGTTTTGGGTCGCCTCAAAGCGGGCGTCCATATGGGTGATGTGAACCGAAAATGATGGGAGGGATTTGCCGTCGATCCCGCCGTCAAATAATAACCAACGAACCTAACTGGGTAGCTAGGGCAAGTCGGGTCGAATCCATAGGGACGGAAAATGCGTTTAGACTAATTGGTGCTACGGTTCAAGACTAGGTTCGAGATAAGCTAGACTAGGGGAAGTGTAGACACTCGCATTTTGACTGCCACGTGTCTATGGTAGTCTCCGAAAAACACCCGATGATGATCGGACGTCAACGTGACTTAGTATACTCGGATTTGGGCTCGGAATTCATAATATCCGACATGGACTTTTAGTGGAGTAAAAATCTCACAAAACAGACCTCAAATTCAGGCCCAGTGGGTCGTTCCGAGTCAAATAAGACTAATTTGGGCCAAAACTGACACCAAAAATAATTCCCGTCTTTTGGCGACCGGGTCAAAACCCGGTCAAAGACGAAACCGTCTCATAAATCAGCCAAGTTCATTTGGCGCACAAATCAGAATTCAAAAAAGCAATCAAAACCAACAAAATCAAATCTTTCCTTATTTCTCTCGATTTGCTTGACCCACTCGATCGAGTGGATTGACCCACTCGGTCGAGAGGAGCGTCAAAACCCGGGTGTGGCCCGTTTGCGAAGGCACTCGATCGAGTGCACTAGGGCCACTCGATCGAGTGCCCCAATGTCGAGGGTGAGGTCTATAAATACCGCTTCACCCCCATGCATTTTCAAGACTTTTACAATCACTTTTTACCCTACATTTTTCAGCTACATTCACCCTACTTCAACCACTTCATCACACATCAAAGCCTTAGAAATCCTAAGCAAAAACACACAAAAACCGAGCTTTCGTCCCTCGATAAACCGACGCAACACACACACCTATACATACCATAACTCGCATACATCCTCGATACTCCCGAGCCCGTGCCGCTATTACGAGTCCATTTCCGAGGTCCTTCCTAAGCATGTATGTTGAGGGTGTCCTAAACCCCATTTTCGATCTCTTTTATCTCGTCGCATTTTTTATTCAATTTATCGTATTTTGCATCGTAATTAATATCGTAGTAGTAACACTAACACTAGTATTATTATAACTTTTGCATTTTCATTTTTTTGTATCATTTTATCACCACTAACATTATTATACCGTGTACATATAAACTAGTATAAAAATTCGGTTTTGAATTCGTTTGACTACGATGATCGCCTAAGATCCATCTAATCCCTTTACGAGCAACGACGGAGGTGGAGCCCTTTCGAGGAGCCCCGCCCCAATGTACTCAAGGGCGTGATGTGATCGCGACCGGTCGTAGTTGAACGCATTTAATCCCATTTCCATAATTGGTACGAAACCCGTTGACACGAAAACCGACATCACGTAACCCGAAAAGGGTTAGTTTCGATGTCGTGACGTAGAGGGATACATTTCGTCACTAATTCAAAATTTTCTAATCTAACGTAAACGTTTTCCTAAAACCCCGGTGACGGTATTATAATCGTTCATACATGATTATAGTACCGGAGGCCGAATTAAATACAAATCGTGCGATATTTGTATTTGGTTTGACCGTTCATCGATTTCAAGTCATAAAACAAAGCGAGTTACCACTCGTACAGGGGGCACTCGACCGAGTGCCATAGGCCACTCGATCGAGTAGCACCCCAAAAAGTGGTCAGTAGCCACGTTAAACGTGCACTCGACCGAGTCACACCACCACTCGGTCGAGTGGGTCCTGTAACCCACAAAACCGAGGGGTTTGACCCATAATTCAAACCCCGACCCTTTTATCGACTTTAGTCATCACGTGCAAAGACTATCACGTGACTATCCTATTTTCAAAACTATACACATCACGACACGTAGAACGACTTTGACCACTTTGACGTGATAAGTCGGGACAAGACTACGGGACGTGAGATTAGGCTAGCAATATGCCGCAGTCTCATGTTCCTGTCCTTCGTTTAATATGCGACATAATGCGTATTTAATCGAGGTTAGTCCGCCTACATATTTTCGCGGTCTAGTTTACATACGGGTCCGTCCCTTTAATTATATCGCATTATTTTTATTTCATTTCTTTACGTAATGTTGTATTGTGAATTCCGGGTTGTATTTTCCGCCCGTGTAACTTGTACGTTATTTATTTACTTTCGAGCCTTGTTTATTTACTTGCTTTTACGCTTTATAAACGAACCTCGCATGCTAAATCACTTTGACGTGAATCAAGATGCATTAAATGACGTAGCAAACCAATAATTCACATGCTTAGCCCGAAAACGCTGTTTGCATATTATTTAATCATTTTACTAGCGCGCGTATCACGAACACGAACGATGTCTTAGTATAGGCCGCCATGTGCGGGCGGGGTTGGGTGTCCTTAGTGGGCTTCCCAACACGTACCCTCACCCCTTACTCAGAACCTTTGGTTTCCGGATGTCCGAAACCCTTGGCGCACGAGAGTCATTCTTTACACGATTACCGGTATAGATGGTATCGGTATCGCAATGCAAAGGGACGAGCCCAATAAACTCTGAAATCGGAGTGGGCTTACTTTGTGTATAGCCCATGACGACATAGAGTGGGCTCGTATGGTTCCGAATAACCACAAAATTCGGTGGCGACTCCATTTTGACTTAAATTTCGAACCCGAGAACAATCTCACCACGAGATTCATTCGCCTACCCAAACCCGCGCTTCGCCGCGTCGGGGTGGACCTTCGTCATGTCCACAGGAAGGCTAAGGACTAGGCTAAGGTCTAAAATACGGAAAAGGAAGACAAAACAAGTAACTAATGACTAAGGGAAGCAAGGATAACAATAAGAAGGAAAACTAGGGTTAGGTCGGGTTCATGGATGTCAAGGAGATAAAAAGAAGGGAACGGGGTTACTAGCATGCTTTCGTAGCCTAGGTCACGTTCGGGCTCTCGCTACGTAATCGGCCTAGGGGTCATCCTCACCACGCTCTCGCTACTAATGAGGGAACCAAACCAACCAACCAAACACACACATACAAGAGAAGAGGCAAGAAAAACAAGGATTGATCGTCTCTAGTCTCACAAGCATTTCATCGAACATGTGGAGTGCAAGGTAAGTATGAAACAACAAAGACAACATCTAATACCACACATCTCACCCTAATCACATTCAATCCCCCTAAAAACCCTAGCAAGAATCTACTCAAACATATCTAATCTAAAACTAACACTAACAAGAGAAACCAACATAAGAATCAGAACATTCATATAAAGCACAAGCAAGAACAACAAACTAGATATAAAGATGAAAACTTGAATAACATAAACAAAGATTAAGAGAAAAAGGATGAGAAGATTATACCAACTAACAAGAGAATGAAAAGATGAGAACTTGTATATAGAGAACACCCAAAACATCCACCAATGTTGTCAAGATTGGATGGATTCTTCAAGAGATCCCATAATACAAGGATAATCTAAGATTAAGAAGTAATTAAAGACTAATCTACACTAATATAAGCTAATCTATGCTAAAGTAGTCTAGGGTTTAGTGGGTAATGAAGAACATTCCATAAGAATACAAGAGGAAGGGTATATATAGGGTTACAAGAACAAAGAAGAAGAAAAGAAGCAATTGCGGGTTGCAGCTGGGCCTTCCCGACCGGTAAGGTGGTGGTCCCGGTCGGGAAGAGGTGGTCTCGGTTGGGAAGCCCCCCTTCCCGGTCGGGAAGGACCCAAAACAGCAGCTATCACAATTGCACACTCCTTCCCGGCCGGGAAGGCATTATCCCGCCCGGGAAGGACCTTGTAGGCCTCCATTATGATCTTTTTGGTCCCTCCTTGCTTCTCATGGGCTTCCCATCGATTCTCGGGACTCGGGATCGAGCCTAAGGGGCTCGGGAATGGGTCCCAAGGTCTAGGGATCGAATCCAAGGCATCGAGTGATCGTTCCTTCGCTTCGTTGGCTCCAAAAAGTGTTTGTATCGAGTCGGAATCGCTCCAACTCTTCATGAATGGTCTCGGGAACCTGAAACGAACTAGAGGAAGCATGAGTAGCCCATAAACCGCTCCCAAGGAGCGATTCCACAAGGAAAATAGGACCAAAATACAACAAAATAGGCACTACAAACTACACTTATCAACTCCCCCACACTTAACCCTTACTCGCCCTCGAGTAAGCACATACTAACTACTAAACTAGCCGAGTGGGTATTAGCGCGCACCCTACGCCCTTTCAACTCACGCGAGTACACTTAGAGGAAGAGTGCAGTCCGCAAGGCAAGTAAGGTCTTGCGACAAAACTGTGGATGCAACCGGACACAAAACACATAAACAAACAAACATACAAACAAAAAAATAATCGGCTGCACCCATAAGAAAACAAATACCGCTTCCCTCAAACAAGCGGTGAAAGAAGCACCGGTTTAGGACTCGAGGCAAGTGACAACGTTCCCAAGCTAGCAATACAAACCAAGATGAACTAAACACTAATAGTATGACGATAAAGCAACAAAAACGTTGGTAACTTACCTAGGTCCTCCTAACTTTCTAAGAACGTACTACGGGACGATTGGCGGGATGGAAAGAGGATGAACCACGGTGTTAGTCGACACTACAGGTAAATGAGACCCCGCCCCCTTTAGCGATGAGCCAAGAGGGTCGTCCCATGTCCAAAACCGCTCAACTAGTCCAAGTAAAAAGGTGGAAATATTTGCAAAGTGAGGGAAGACCGACCATTACCGCTATCATCCTTCCTAGGGACTCGGTCCTTTGGTAGGCTCTTCACGGTAATAGTCGGTAAAAGGCTTATTTTTGAGATGTGGGGACTCTTTTTGTGGGACGGTTTTCTTTTGGCATTTTTCTTTCTTTTTGAATTTTTGCTTCGTTTGTTGCCATGCCATTTCTTTTTCTTCTTTTCTATTTTCTTTTTGGCTTTTTGTGCCTTTTCTTTTTCTTCATTTTCTTTCATTTTCTTTTCTTTGCCCTTTTTGGCTTGATTTGAATTGCAGGCATTTCTTTGTGCAGCAAGAAAGAGAGATTTCAAAAAATTGCAACTTTATTGCGTGGAAATGTGTAGGAGGTAGGGAAATGGGTGAGTCGGGGCGACGCCTTCCCTTCAAACCCATAAAAGGTGGAAAACTTGGACTAATCAAACAGTTCCAAACACGGTCACCTAAGGGACGGGACTCGGCAACCAAGGCCTTTTCACACCGTGGGTGGTCATAATGGTCAAAATGCAAATCCTGTAGTAAATCCCTAGTAAGATAGGTGGACTCAAGGTAAATGACCAACAAAATCATTGATTTAGGGTCATTCTACTAGACTAAAGTCAAAGACTTGATTTACACTACTAGAAAGGGAAAGTAAACGCTTGCACACTAGCCTCAAAACCGGGTTTTCGAAAACCTTTTGACTCACTAGACACAACTACACACACAAAACGAAGACACGGCGAAAACGAAAGAAAAAGAGGCAAAAGCAACAAAACAAGACAAAACACAAGAAACACATAAAGAGAACAAATACCACCCCGAATTTCCAAACGATTTACCAAACCAACCACAAATATGCATAAAGCTCCACCCGAGCACACAACATCACAATCTCCTCCAAACTCCGCAAAAGACAAAGAGGGAAAAGGGATAGAAGATGTTACCGGATGTCTTGAAAGCTTTCCAAAGCTATCGGTGATTAAGCAACCTATAAGGAAAAAGGGAGGCAAAACACGCACAACAAAACAAAAACACAACACAACGACACAAAATGAAAACACACAAAAGAAAATCTTTTTGATTTTTTTTGAAATTTTTTCAATTTTTTAGGGTTTTTTTAAAGATTTTTCGAAAAACTACGAAAATATAACTAACTACGATAGAATATCCAATTTGATGGGCGGGATTTGCCGTCAATCCTACCGGTCAAATAATAACCAACTAACCTAACTAGGGTAGCTAGGGCAAGTCGGGTCGATCCACAGGGACGGAAATGAGTTTAGACTAATGGGTGCTACGGTCTAGGACTAGGTTCGAGACAAGCTAATCTAGGGGGAGGCTAAGGACTAGGCTAAGGTCTAAAATACGGAAAAGGAGGACAAAAGAAGTAACTAAAGACTAAGGGAAGCGAGGATAACAATAAGAATGAAAACTAGGGTCGGTCGGGTTCATGGATGTCAAGGAAGACAAAAAGGGGAAAAACGGGGTTCCTAGCATGCTTTCGAGGCCTAGGTTCCGCCGATCGGGCTCTCGCTACGTAATCGGCCTAGGGGTCGTCCTCATCGGGCTCTCACTACGTAATCAGGGAACCAAACCAACCAACCAAACACACACATACAAGAGAATATGCAAGAAAAACAAGGATTGATCGTCTCTAGTCTCACAAGCATTTCATCGAACATGTGGAGTGCAAGGTAAGTGGGAAACAACAAAAACAACATCTAGTACCACCCATCTCACCCTAATCATCCACAATCACAACCAATCCCCCTAATAACCCTAGCAAGAGTCTACTCAAACATATCTAAGCTAAAACTAACACTAACAAGATGAACTAACTCAAGAACAAAAGCATACATATGTAAAACTAACAAGGATGATGAACAAAACAATAAACAAGACCTAAAGATTGAAACTTGAATAATAAAACAAAGATTAAGAGAAAGGAAAAGAGATTATACCATACTAGAAGATGAAAGGAAGAATGAAAACTTGTATAAAAGAGAAAACCCAAAACAATCTCCCAAGGTTGTCAATCTTGGTTGAATCTTGAAGAATTCAATTAATACAAGGGTATTCTAAGATTAAGAAGTAATTAACGACTAATCTACACTAATCTATGCTAATCTATGCTAAAGTAGTCTAGGGTTTAGTGGGTAATGAAGAACATTCCATAAGAATACAAGAGGAAGGGTATATATAGGGTTACAAGAACAAAGGAGAAGAAAAGAAGCAATTGCGGGTTGCAGCTGGGCCTTCCCGGCCGGGAAGGTGGTGGTCCCGGTCGGGAAGAGGTGGTCCCGGTCGGGAAGCCCCCCTTCCCGGTCGGGAAGCACCCAAAACAGCAGCTATCGCAATTGCACACTCCTTCCCGGTCGGGAAGGCATTATCCCGCCCGGGAAGGACCTTGTAGGCCTCCATTATGATCTTTTTGGTCCCTCCTTGCTTCTCATTGGCTTCCCATCGATTCTCGGGACTCGGGATCGAGCCTAAGGGGCTCGGGAATGGGTCCCAAGGTCTCGGGATCGAATCCAAGGCATCGAGTGATCGTTCCTTCGCTTCGTTGGCTCCAAAAAGTGTATGTATCGAGTCGGAATCGCTCCAACTCTTCATGAATGGTCTCGGGAACCTGAAACGAACTAGAGGAAGCATGAGTAGCCCATAAACCGCTCCCAAGGAGCGATTCCACAAGGAAAATGGGACCAAAATACAACAAAATAGGCACTACAAACTACACTTATCAGAAAACAGCTATAAATACCCCCCCTTCACCTCATTCATTCGACAACTTCTCATCTTCTCTTCTCCCTTCACTCATTACGAGTTTCTCTTAGCTTGGGCTCGCACTCCTACACCCAAAGGCAACGATCCACTCGATCGTAGTCCCGATAAGTGAAATCGACGCTACTCCTCACCTTCGAGCACTTCACTCAATCCCGAGGTGCATGTGTTTGACTAGCTACCCCGAGTCTAGCAGCGGAAGCTCTGCCGGATAGCCGAAAAACCAGCCGTGGTAACAGAACTCTGCCGGATTAGCTGCAGAACCAGAAAGTGGTAACGGAACTCTGCCAAAATCACAAGCCAAGCTAGGAGGATCCGCCTTTGGAAGTTGAACCGTCACTAGGTTGTCATCTGTACTTTTATGCACTACGATAATGTCAAACGTGGACACTAGGTCCATAACACGTACGAAAACACGTAACGTCCCAACTTCAACCATAAATACTAAAACACCCTAAACAGACCCGAGTAATTCCGAGATCCGCTCTCAACTATCTATGCATCGTGTCCCGTTTAGTGTATACTCCGAGGGTGCAATTCCTCACTACGTGATTTATTTACATTTCACATTTACCGCTTTTGTATGATTTATTGCTTTTATGACCTTATAATCGCATGCTAAATCACCTAACACGGAATTCAAAACGTAAACAAGCTAAAACTAAACGAAGCGATGGTCGGGTTCTGTATTAGTCTCGGTGCTCACCATTATGGTTCGACGCATCCCTATTAATATCGAGCCGACGCATCTTAAGTAGAATACCAGGTAAGGTATACCACGAGAACGACTAATATCCGTATTATCACGTTAAAACTGACTTACTAATACGTATAATTTTAGCACCGTCCACTCTCCTATGTGCATCTTTTCATGGCCTACTTGTCACGTGAAATCGCATGCAAAGAATGTAACTATAACTACTTCGACGACAAAGCTTACTTTTCTTTAAACAACCAACGTAGCAAAAACATAAGGTTAAAACAATGGATGTTACGGTACTTCCGCAACAACAAGGGAACAAAGTTATCAGCCCACCGATTGATTAGTAGAGGCCGCTACGTGAGGGCGGGATTGGGTGTCGATGTCTAATGGACGTTGGCTTCCCAATAGGTACCCTTACTCCTTACTCAGAATCGACGGTTTCGGATGTCCGAAACCATTGGCAAGGAGAGTCATTCCAGGCATGGAGTGCTTAAGGGTACTTGTCTTTATCTTTAGGTCCCGTGCTACTCAACTTTGAGCCGGTTAGGGATCAAAGTTGACTTGAACGGTTTCCGAGTCCCCATGATTGACTCGGTGGCGACTTCACAAATCGGCAACGAATTCGGTTCACCAGAAAGGTCGCTTTACCAAACATATCGGCCTTTAAACATTTACAACCACGACTCGATCGATCCCAACGGAAACACGGGTGACCGCACCCGTCTAGTACAAGTCCGGATCGTCATCTGAATCGAGGTCTGAGACTTCGATCCGAACACGAGATTGGACCGGCCCCCGACCGGGAGGGGGCCGCGTGGGTAGCTGCCGTGATGAAACCGGGTCAGTCCCACGCTGGAGCGCGCGGGGCGCCGGGCGGTGCGGACAGATGTCCACAGTTTGGCGACTTCGCTGGGGATTTTTTGGAAACGAGTTTCCAGCGATGGTGTAACTCGAACGAGGTCGGTTAAGCTCATTTCCTAGTTCCTTGTTGTGGTCACTACAGGTTTTGGCCCTAAAAAGCCCACCCTAACCGATATTAGGACCAATCGACCTCTTCGTGGTAAGATCCTTATGGACACGCGGAGAGATCCTCGGTTGACGCTCCGACCGCCTAACGCGCATCCTGCGGATATACCAAACGAGTAGTTTTTAGCAGCCGGTGCGACACTCATCTCCCCAGGTGACCTGTCGACACCTAAGCAAAGGCTATTCGTGGGCGGTAGCCTGCCCTAACCTACCCGTGCCTTCATCCTGCATGAGTGTATGCATTCCTAGTTATGTGTAGCGTGTTTGAACAACCCAAATAAAACATTAAAATCTGGATTCAACCACGACAACATATTCAACCGTACCTAACTCCGTTTTCGAAAAAAAAAGAACATCTTCTTTTCAAAACTGCCTTTTGAAGCACCGATGCCCCGGCCAAATTAAAATTATTTTCAAAAGCATTTTAAAACCGTCATCATGACAAATTTTACACTCACTACTTTCAAAGACCCTTTTGAGCGCCATCACCTTGGTCAAAGTAAAACCCGTCAACAACGAGGACCGTTAATATCAACAAACTCCTGACTATTGGGATCGAGGTACCCTAAACGGTTATATTTTATTAAAAAAAAACGTTTTCTTGCACATACCGTTAACACAACCGAAACTTCAACCAATGAAGCCAAGAAAACCAAAACGGTTATACCCTCAAACCACTTTTCATAATGCATCACCCCCACCGTCGAAATGCCAGTTAATGGAATCGACAAGCGTGGGTCACCCATTTTAAAAAATTTTTCTAAAAAAAAAAGGGAGGCACTTTCACCACCTAAATTCTGTAATAAGGATTTAGTCACAACTTTAAAGCACTGTCACGAACGCCACGTTCTATCACGAACACCATCTGCACCGCAAATGTCGAACTAACTAATTAATAATAGTCTCGATGAGAGCACAACATTATCATTTTCAAAACTGGTTCCTTTAGAACCGCACTTCTTTTGCAAAGCCACTATTTACACTTCTACCATCGTCGAAACTTTGGCGCTCACATAGTGGCTCTGTTCACGTCACAAACGATGTCACTACACCATCGTAACACCAATTTTATGAACCTCACTTTTCAAAAAGAGGTTTCATTTTCGAAACCCGTCCGTTTTCAAAAAGCAACAAGACTCTTTGATTTCGAGACGGGATCGTGATCAATTCCTTACGTCGTATAACCGTGTGATTAACTGTCTGTGTTAGTTACTAGGGTCGCCTCTCTTCGAGGTCTTACATTTTGAGTCGTCTCGTCTCGAGAAGTCCTCTTCTTTAAGTCTCACTCCCGAGATTTACGTCAAAGTCGTCTCGCTCCAGACACATAAGTCCATTAGGTGCTTCGCCGAATACACCAAGAGTCTAAAGCACCTGAGTCCCTAATTCGATGACCGCAAACACGCGCAAATCAAGGGTCTTGTTTCCGTGTCGCTCAATTACGAGCCTCCCTTGAGTCTTTAAGCCGTCTGGTAAATCCATTCTCATTGATACCACCCCTTCCGCAGTCATGTCAGGAGATTCAATCGTAGACACAAGTAACCATAGTGGGAACAACGCCGAACAATCCGGGGATAACAACGTAGGAACCCTAGCCAACATGATCCGACACTTACAGGCCACCATCATTACCATGAATGCATCCGTAAACAACATCGACTCCCGTCTAGACGACTTGGAAGATAAGGCCTCTGATGAACACCATAACCGGATCCTCAACGAGGTCCTTTTAAACTCCACGCCGCTAGGCAGTGTTCCCGCCGACGTCGCTCCTAGTGACCCCATTACACCACCTCAGAACGACATTCTATAGTCTGCCATGAATCGCATAGACTTCCTTGAAAACCAAATGCTCCTAAACCAAGGCAACAATGTCCATCTCGAAAACCACCGAAAGTTTAAAATGGTGAATGACCAGCTACCAGAAAACTTTTCCTTAGCCGACATACCGAAGTTCAAAGGAACTGAGGACCCCCTCAACCACATTCGGGCCTTTAAGGATTACATGTTAAGGGGATCAAACCCAACCTTTTCGCTAGGATATTCCCATCCTCTTTAGGCGACACACCGCGATACTAATTTTATTCCCTCGACCCTAAAAAGATATCCACCTGGGATGACATCTCCATAGAACTCGCAAAGCAATACGCGGACAATTCCGAAACACAAGTCACCATCCGAAATCTCGAGGTCCTTTCCCAAAACTAGAAGGAAGGCTTCTCCGAATTTTTGACTAGGTGGAGAAAGGTTAGCACCCAATTAGTAAACCGCCCGACGAACCCACCTGTAGACACCCGCATTTTGACTGCCACGTGTCTATAGTAGTCTCCGAAAAAACACCCGATGATGATCGGACGCAAACGTGGCTTGGTATACTCGGACTTGGACTCGAAACCAATAATATCCGACATGGACTTTTAGCGGAGTAAAAATCTCACAATACAGACCTCAAATTCAGGCCCAGTGGGTCGTTCCGAGCAAAAAGAGACTAATTTGGGCCAAAACCAACACCAAAGATAAATCCCGTCTTTTGGTGACCGGGTCAAAACCCGGTCAAAGACGAAACCGTCTCATAAATCAGCCACATTCGTCCCCGAAAGCTGGCGCAAAAATCAGAATTCAAAAATAAAACAAACAAATCAATCAAGTCAAAACTTCCCTATTTTATCTCGCCTAATTGATCCGCTCGATCGAGTGGATTGACCCACTCGGTCGAGTGGAGCGCCTTAAACTGGATAAGGCCCGTTTTGAAGGGCACTCGATCGAGTGCACTAGGGCCACTCGATCGAGTGCCCCTATGTCGTGGGAAACACCTATAAATACCGCTTCACCCCCATGCATTTCACAACTTTTTTTTCCAGAACTTTACACCCTAAGCATTTACCCTACACTTTGCATCCTAACCCTACTACACTCCCCATACTACGCCCCTAGCAAAACTACACAAAAAACCGAGCCCTCGTCCCTCGATAAACCGACGCAACACACACACACCCGTACACACCATAACTCGCATACATCCTCGATACTCCCGAGCCCGTGCCGCTATTACGAGTCCATTTCCGAGGTCCTTACTAAGCATGTACGTTGAGGGTGTCCTAAACCCCATCTCGATCTTTTTTATCTAGTCCCATTTTCATTTTATTTATCGCATTTTTGTATCATATTTATAATCGTAGTAGTAACTTTAACACTTTCATTTTCGCATCTTTTTTTTTCTTTTGCATCAACTTTTATCGTCACTAGCATTAATAATACCGCGTATATATATATATATATATATATATATATATATATATATATATATATTAATACTAAAAAACCGGTCTTGAAAACGTTGGACTACGATGATCACCTAAGGTCCGTCTAATCCCTTTACGAGCAACGACGGAGGTGGAGCCCTTTCGAGGAGCCCCGCCCCAATGTACTCAAGGGCGTGACGTGACCGTGATCGTTCGTAGTTGAACGAATTTAATTCCATTTCTACAATTGGTACGAAACCTGTTGACACGAAAACCGACATCACGTAACCCGAAAAGGTTAGTTCCGATGTCGTGACGTAGAGGGATGTATTTCGTCACTAATTCAAAATTTTCTAATCTAACGTAAACGCTTTCCTAAAATTCCGGTGACGGTATTATAATTGTTCATACACGATTATAGTACCGGAGGCCAAGTTAAATACAAATCGTGCGATATTTGTATTTGGTTTGGCCGTTCATCGATTTTAAGTCATAAAACGAAACGAGTCATCACTCGTACAGGGGCTACTCGACCGAGTACACATGCTACTCGATCGAGTAGCACCCAAAAAAATGGTCAGTAGCTGCGTCTAAGGACGCACTCGACCGAGTCAGGTCACGACTCGGTCGAGTGGGTCCTGTAACCCATAAAATCGAGGGGTTTGACCCACAATTCAAGCCCCGACCTTTTATCGACTTTAGTCATCATGTGTAAAGACCATCACATGACCCTCCTATTTTTCAAAACCTATACACATCACAACACGTAGAACGACTTTGACCGATCTTCTTCGAAGTGATAAGTCGGGACATGACTACGGGACGTGGGATCGAGCTAGCAATATGCCACAGTCCCATGTTCCCGTCCTTAGTTTGATGTGCAACATAATGTCCATTTAAACGCGGTGGGTCCATCTACATATTTCGCGGTCTAGTTTACATACGGGTCCGTTTCTATCATTATTCTGCTTTTTTTATTATTTCGTTTATTATTATTATGTATCGTTGTATTGTGAATTCCGGGTTGTATTTCCGCCCGTGTAACTTGTACGTTACTTATTTATTTTTTCGAGCTTTGTTTATTTACTTGCTTTATTGCTTTATAAATGAACCTCACATGCTAAATCACTTCGACAAATAATAAGATGCATTAAATGACGTAGTTAACGCAAAATTCACATGCTTAGCTCGAAAACGCTGTTTGCATATCATTTAATTATTTTACTAGCGCGCGTACACGAACACGAACGATATCTTAGTAGAGGCCGCCATGTGCGGGCGGGGTTGGGTGTCCTTAGTGAGCTTCCCAACACGTACCCTCACCCCTTACTCAGAACCTTTGGTTTCCGGATATCCGAAACCCTTGGCGCACGAGAGTCATTCTTTATACGAAAGCCGGTGTAAACGGTATCGATATTGCAATGCAAAGGGACGAGCCCCATAAACTCTGAAATTGAAGTGGGCTTACTTTGTGTATAGCCCATGACGACATAGAGTGGGCTCGTATGGTTCCGAATAACCACAAAATTCGGTGGCGACTCCATTTTGACTTAAATTTTGAAACCGAGAACAATCTTACCACGAGATTCATTCGCCTACCCAAACCCGCGCTTCGCCGCGTCGGGGTAGACCTACGTCATGTCCACACCACCTTAGTAGAAAAATTTGTCAATAACCTCAGGCCCACTTACGCCTCTTACCTTAGGTACCAAAATATTCATACCTTCAAGGAGCTATCTACCTTAGGAATACGCCTAGAAGACGATATGAAAAAGGGAGTATTCTCCAAAATAATGGGGAAAGGTTATCAAGGAACAACTACATACACGGGAACCCGCTCCTACGGGTCATCCAGAAACAACAAAACCGAAGAAGTACACCTAGTTGAACAACCCACTAGAGGAAGAACAAACTTCACCCCTATGACATTCTCCAAGTTAGGCATCACGTACGCCGACGCTCTAAAAAGGCTAACCGAGCAAGCAAAGCTCGAACCCATAGGCCCTACCCCAGAACCGTCCGTGGGCAGAAAAGGGAAGTCGTGGGATGCCGATAAATATTGTCATTACCATCATGGCAACGGCCATGATACCGAGTCTTGCTTTCGGCTCAAACATGTCATACAAGACATGATCGAAAACGGGACGATTCCTCTCCCTCCACCCGAGAAACCAAACAATACCACAAACACCTTTATTGTTCATGCTATCTTTGACGACACCATCGATTGTTCCCACCTCGACCCTATAGAGGAGAGTGTTCTAAATATCGAGGAAGATCCCGACAACAAGCGGGCACTCGTCAAGACGGGTAAATCTGTGTCCAAGTCAGAGTCTAGTTCGTCTTAGGGCGTAGACCTAATATTACAACAAATGTCTTTTGTTTTTTTTTTCACATCGAGTCAGGAGGTGCGAGGGGATCTGTCCTCCACCTCCCCGAAAACAATATCTCGGGCACATATCCCGCTTATTACTATCAATAAAAAGAAATCAACTTTTCTTCTTTACAATGCGCCTCGACAATCGCTTGATTTCAAAATAACGCACCTTCTTCCTTACGACTCGATACTATGCCACTTACCGATAACAATCGAACAAACCTCAAAACAACGAGGAACTACAAGAACTAAGATTCCGTGTTTTCTTTTACCTATTCCGTGTCTGGTATAGGAACCCACATAACTATCCCTTAGAACGAGCATTACTGAATCCTATGACGAATCTAGATAGTCTCTTAGCTTGTAATTTAAGACGAAAGGCAAACCCATTCCTACAATAAACATCCCTCGAATAAAGACCGACCAATTCCCACCATAGGTGCTAGTCCGACAAAAAAAAAGAGTCTGAAAAGGCCAAAGGAAAAAGCGAAACAAAGGCCAAATCAAACCGACCCTATTCAATGATCAAGCCCGAACTCAACGGTCAAAATGAAACCCCCAATCATTCAACTCGACTTTAAGTGCAAAGTCCAAACAAAAAAGCAAAAAAAAAGAAGAATAAGAAAAAATGAACAGACTAGTCAACTAGCACCCAAATACTAGCCTCCTTGCATTACAACCCTTAAGACCTTCCCAAGACACTCGTTAGGAGATAGTCCGAAATTTTGAGGATTCAAGCTCAATAGGATAATCCCAACGGTTAGGGCCAAACGTGGAAATCAAATCCCACGAAATTTACATCCCGCCCGCTTGAAGCCTGAGTCATTTTACAAAGCTTCCTCTTTCCTACCACATCACGAAACCGTAACCCCATAGCCTTAACTCCACAAAAATCAAACTCCAGATTTTGATCCATCAAAACCACTTACTACCTAGCTCCACATTCCAAAACCACCCAAACCGGTCACCCTGACCTAAATGCGTTATCTCGGTAAGTGTCACTTTCAAGGGGTCACACCCGATCACTTCATCTGAGTTCTTAAAAAAGGGTGAAAACCCATGTAATACACCTTAAACATCTCACATCGATAATTGGCATAACGAGTCTATAGTAAAATAACTCACATCTATAATGAATTACGAACATGGTTTGATTCCGTCTAAACATGGATACGTAGGCAACCCTTCCAAGGGTAGAACCAACAAAAATGACAAAATCGATTACTCGATTCACATGCAAATCGGAATCCCCCTATGTTCCGGTTAACGAGTGATTTTAATGTTGAAGCACAAACGACGAGCCGAGGACAGGGTGAAAACCCGAAAGGGCGCCCCGGGCAAAATAAAGAAACGTGTCGCGAGTCGTCATCAAAAAAAATGACGAGCCGAGGAGGGAGTGAAAACCCGAAAGGGCGCTCCGGCTAAAATGAAGAATCGAGTCGCGAGCCGTAAAAAAAAAGAAAAAAGAGCAAAAAAAAAAAAGACAAAACAAAAGTTGAGCCGAGGACGGAGTGAAAACCCAAAAGGGCGCTCCAGGCAAAATGAAGAATCGAGTTGTGAGCCACAGCACAAAAAAAATAATAATAAAAAAGAACGTGTTCTCATTAACAAATAAAATCAGTTAAATCAAGCCTTTGTCGAGGCCCTTTACATCGAGCATCCAAAACCCGGATACCCCAGGAAATGACAACGTGTCAAACAAAATCCTACAAAAACTAGTACTAATACGCAACATAATATCAATTAATAGAACATAGTAAAAAACTGCTGGGCTCTACCAATCCTACTTTCCCCTTTTCTTGCCTTTCGGGTGTGCTTTTCGGGTCTCTCAACATCGACCCCTCCTAACGCAAGCTTCTACCGCCCTACTCAAAAGCGAGCCCAGCCAATCCCACTTCCCCTCCTCACTCACATTTTCAATATGGGTCTTGTCGGTCTCGACCCGTTTAGATGAACTGACGAATACTAGGATCGGTGACGCCGTCTTCGGTCGGGCACTTAGCGACATTAGCCCACATAGCTTCCTTATTTTGTAGTACTGTCTTCTCCACAATCCTTAACCTTTCTCTCACATCCGACAACCCCGGACGTCAGGAACGACCTCCTGAAGTTGCTAAACCCCTTTCCAACAGCCGATATGCCCGCACAAGAGTGTCAGGTCCACACAGACGGTACATTTCGTTCATCGGATCCACCAGACATAAATGGTTTTTTTTATTTTGTTTTTAGGGGGGATAAGTGATAAGTAATATTTTAGTAGTGATTTACTCCTATTTTTACTCGTTATATAGTCCACTTTTGTGTGCGTTAATTGTCGAATAGCTCATTTTATAGTTTATTTTATAGTTAGTAGTTTTATTTTATATTTTTAGGAATAATTATTATTTTCCGAGAATTTGGTACTGCTTTGTTTTGTTTCTATTTTGTAGGTACCATTTCGGGAATAACCGAGTAAAGACGGGTCAATACGAGTTAGTAGAAAATGGAAACAAAATGAAAGACGAGTTCTGGACGGGTCCAAATAAGACCCAACTTCAGTCCATCCGAATATCACACGTAGAAAACCCACGATGATCAGGCCTCATGAAGAGAACGCACGCAGAGAGAAGGGGTGTAGACTGTCCGGGGAGATTGACTTTTTGGTTCATAAAAGAATAGAAAAGTAGTGCATAGGAAGAGGAGAAGGAGGGCGTAGCATACAGCAGCATAAAAAATTAGAAAGTCTCTCCTCTCTAAACTTTTGATGTTGATTTAGTTTTTCTGTCCTTATATCAATGCTTCTTCAGTTTGATGCTCGAAACTAGTTCAACACATATCTTTTCTCTATATTTGGTGTAACTTTCTCCTTCCTTTTCTTTGATTTTTATTATTTGAATTTCATTGTTTAAGTTATTTAGTTATCGATTAGATCAAAGTTTCAATCTTTATCGTTTAATATGTTTATTATGATGTTTGTATTGGTGGGTAAATTAATTTCAATCATGTCTGAGTAGTAATTTCTAGGGTTAGGGTTAGATTGGTTCGTCTTAATTGAGGTTTTGTCTCGAGTTAATTTAAGTGGTTATTAATCGTTAGTAATCTCCGTTTGAACGTTATAATTACATGATTTTCTTGTCCTGGCCAGATTTGTTAATCAATCTAGTTAACCTAGACTTAAGATCGAGAGCCGAGTTTAGGTTAGACTTACGTTCATTGGGATAGGTCGACCTAGTAAGTAGCGAAAGCCAGCTAGGACCATCCTATGGTAGATAGAGACTCGATAGAGCCTATCTTTTGTCTATTACTGACCTTAATCAACTATTTTATGAGCCCCACAACTCCCCTGAGACTACCATGTTAACCTTGACCCTAGTCCCTTTTATTATAGTTGTTACTCTTTTGCTTTATCGTTAGTTTAGTTATTTAGTTTAGACTCATTCAACCCAAACTGAATTTCTTGGACTAAAACATTAACTAGACCGAGACTTATTATTTAACTCACCGTCTCTGTGGATTCGATACCTGACTTACCCTAGCTACCTAGTTAGGAGAGTTAGGTTCTTGCTTGATTGTTTGAAAAATTAGTTGTTCGTTCTCCATGGGTTTGTTGTTATCCCGTTGTGCTTATCCCCTTGTATAGCTTTCAAAAGTAGCCTAGATTTTGGGCTTCGGCCTCATTGTCAATTATGAGCATGAGGGGACTTTCCGTCTCAAGTCAAAACATTTTAATCGACGTACTATCTGATCTGATTCCTGGCTCAAACTAATGCATTTCAAAACATCCGAAAGGAACTGTTTTCGTACTTCCATGCAACGCCAACGCACCCTAAACTAAGATTAAATCACAAATAAATGAATGCGAAGTGATTACTTGTCAATCTAGGTAGACAATTTGCCAAACTAAAACGCAAGACTAATCCAACTAATTCAAATACTAAAAATCTCAAGAAAATATACAAAACATAAAATTCCATACACAAATCGAGTTCATAAGACTAGGGAGGACCCCTAGAAGCTGCGCCAACGGCAGTCACGACTTCACAAATGTTGACGTCCAAACCTAGATCCTCCAGATCCAGAAGAGGAGAGTCACTACCATCCATTCTCGACAACATGTCTAAGGTAACCATCTCGGGACTCCTCCATCCTCCTCGGTAGCACCCATAGCGCGACCCGTAGCCTCAGCCTCCCTCTCAATGCGATGCCTAGCCTCACCCTGCGCGGATGTCTCACCCCGAGACCGAGCCAGTTGCTCCTTAAGCTGGGCAATCTCATCATCCCGAGATTGCAGGAGCTGTCGCGCCTCAACCACCTCCGCCTCAAGCTCGGTCACCTGAGTCTCCAGCTGCCCCACCATATCCGGGACATCCTACAAATACACCTAAGCATTAGGAAAACACGCAAGTAGCCTAGAAAACCACCCTAGTCAAAACTCACTGATCGGGGTCCCGAAGTGTCACGGGAAACCCTCGAGGCATAGGCCCGGAAGCGGTTGGCGGCCTGCCATAACCGCTGACGGCAAGCTGATGAAACCTGAAAGGTGAAACCACGGAAGTTGCATAAACCAATCCAAACTCTTAGACCCAAACAAAAAACGAAAACCAAAACTCACCCGGTATACCCGGTCACGCCTCTCTATCTCATCGTCCATCTCCTCGGCAGAACACAGGGGGAGGGGCTCAGTGAAAGCTATCCCGGCCGCATCCACCCTAAGTAGCAACAAGGGGAATTCTGGGGGCTGAACAGCATCAGCTGGATCGGCCAGCTGAGAACAGCAAAGCGGTCGGTCAGGGGAAGTAAACATTAAACCATGAAACAAACCTTAGAATCAAAGACCAAAACCTTACCACAAGGCGGTGGCAAGTTAGCTGCTGGCTGACATGAGATAGATAAGACGCACCAGGCACCAGGAGCACATCGCCTCCTTCTCCATCCCTACCCTCGAGGACCTCTGCGGCGGTCGGTGGTATAAACATGGTCCGGAGAGGATCAACCGAAACCCTGAAATCGTGATACAAACACTGACGAACCAACCGCTCGCCCACATACCAAACCGGGCGAAACATTGCAGGAAAGAGCATCCTCCTATAACTCCGAGGCCTCAGCTCCGCGGCCACATACCCAGGCACGCCCTCATAATTGGCCCAAGGACGGGCCACAACTACACGAACAAAATTAGCATTTCAACAACCCTAAACCCATGATAGGCACTAAATAAAGCAAGACATAAAAAGAAAACTTACATCCTCGAGGCGTAACTGGTTGACCAGCGTGTTCTCCGACGGGTAATGGCTGATTGTACTCTTAGGCTGAGCCAGCCTCCACTCGATCCCCACCGGGAATCTCGTCGGATAAACCCGCACCGTTTTAGGTGCCAAACAAGGGAAGTAGGAATAGATCCAAGCCTGCAAAATCCCGAAATACCTTTAGCAAAACTAAGCCAAAACTAAGAAGAACCCGAGATGAAAAAATAAGAATAGCAACTAACCTCCAGTATAAGGCCCAAACCACCATGGGCAAAGCTGAGGCCGACTCCACTTCCAATGGCCTCACCATGACTTGTAAGCAGCGAGTCATCTCCGCAAAAGCCGCGTTTACCTAATCATAACGTTCTAGCTGAGCCAGATTAGCCAGGAGAGGCAAAATCCTAGTACTAAACCTCTCGCCCTTGTCCGAGAAGTGGGTCGACCCTTGGAAGTACCAAAACCACAACTGGGCATCCTGCTCCGGCATGTTCGATTCTCGACCCTCCAACATCGCCACCCGCTCAAAGTGATCGGTGGTATACGAGTTCACCAAAGCATGAGGCGCACTATATGCCTCACGCTCCAAACCATCCCCGATGAGGCCCCGCCTCATCACTATCTGGGCTAGGGCCCTCGGCAGCCCACCTAATCCTCTCCGGACCCCAGGGCAAACCAGTAATCACCTCGAAATCCTCTAAAGTCATCCCGACCTCCCCAAAGGACATGTGGAAGGTCGAGGTAGTATCATGAAAGCGATTTATCATCGCTCTATTCACCATAAGGTTGCACTTAGTCTTGCAAACCACCAACCAGACCCACTGCCTGACAACGGGACCTAGAGTAGTCCTCGCGATAATTCCCTTTACCGCGGGGGTCAAATTTCGAGAATAAATCTCGAGACATGTAGTAAAGCCCGAGAAAGTCCTCATCGGACCTGGGGGCTGCAAACCAAAACAATGCATGTATAAACGAAACAAACCTAACCCGAGCCAAAATCCAAAACATAACTAATAAATACGAATAGGACACTCACCAGACCATGCACGATGTGGTGAGAAACGTGTAGGTCAGGACGAAACAACAACTGATGACCATCCCAGTCCCGAGCCCACTCAGGATCCTCGTAGCCGATCTCCTTTTTCTCCAGTACGGGAACCGACACATGGGCCCTCCTAGAAACCATCTCGGGAAGCCTAAACTTCCTCTCCCTATCAAAATCGGCCTCATTTATGGCCTTCGGATCACGACGCTGAGATGAAATGCTCTATCGTCTCCTGCGGATCCCGCGGGGAGTCTGTGAACTCGTCCCGGCAGCCTCGCCACTTGCACCAACTGTAGAAGATCCCTCAGGACGCTCGATATCACCTCTAGCTGTGAAATCAAACAACACATGAAAAACCCATACCCCAGGTCTGGCTAAAGCAGCTTAAACAGGTCAAAATAGGGTCAAAATTTTGGATAAGGATATTAAAATTCCCAAAAGACCGCTAACACATATTTTTGATCCCGGTCACGATGCAAGTGGTTTCGGGAAAATCCGCCATCGTTACGACATCTTTTGGCTCGTCGTAAAACACACAAAACCTCACGGAAGGTCCTAAGAGCCATTCTAGCCCATAAAAATCGACAAGGGAGCTACCCATATCCTCACAAACACTAATTGAGCAAGATTATGCAAAAAAAACACGGGAATATCCGGAAAAAATGGTCCCTAACCCTAGCATCTCGAACCTATCACTATAGGGAGCCATTGTCGTACCTCGAAATCCCTTATCGAGCTTATAACTACCCTAACAAGCTCTAATCGACCTTAATTTAACAATGGGATTAAGCATAAGCGTCGAAACTTAACATATTAAAAACCCCCAAATCGATTTTCTAGGATTTCGACAAAACAAACTCACAAACAACCAAATCAAGCAAAACCGACAATAAACAAACAAAGAACGCTTACCCGGAGTCGACATTTTCACGTATGGCGGAAATCGAGACGAAATTTGGCAAGAAAAATTGAAAAGGCGATTTTGGGGCGTAGGGGGTGACGTGTTCGACTTTTGGGTGGAATGAACAAATCGCCCCCAGCCTTCGTTTACTTACACAAACCCGACCCACGGAAACCCGACCGCCTCAGGTGACGCGCCCATATCCTGAACCGCTGGGGGCTAGGTGCCTGAGGATTGAGGCGCAGATATGAGCGCGTCTGAACAGTCCAGCACAGGCTAAAACAGAAACAAACGAGGCTCAACATTCGATATACGCGAAACAGGCACCCTTTTAAGACAAGCAATATAACGGCGACGAAACAATTACTAGTCAATATCGATAAAGCATGCCCATTACAAAAACGGTAATAAAACAAGCATAAGAGCCGCACTTAAAATAAACGCTGCACCCGAACGCGTAATAAAACAACCCAAACCGAACCAATCTAAGGAAACTCCGAACAGATCTCAAATGCGTAACAAACTAAAGCAAAGCAAAAGCGAACTCGAACGAAGTAAGACAAACCAGCAAAACAAAAAGCCACTTAACTAAAACAAATAAACAACAACAATTTTTGTCTAACGGGTCTTAGTTATCCGAGAGGCATTGGAGTCTGATACCTCCACAACAATTTTTGCCTAATACGTCTTAGTTATCCGAGAGGCATTGGAGTCTGATACCTCCACAACAATTTTGGCCTAATACGTCTTAGTTATCCGAGAGGCATTGGAGTCTGATACCCCCATAACAATTTTTGCCTAACAGGTCTTAGTTATCCGGGGCATTGGAGTCTGATACCTCCACAACAATTTTTGCCTAACGGTTCTTAGTTATCCGAAAGGCATTGGAGTCTGATACCTCCACAACATTTTTTCATTCAGGTTGAGACCGACGCCCTCGAATGGTTTATTTTGTCCTAGGGGTCGGAGGCATCCCAAAGACAAGTGTTCGAGTGGAGAATGACGCCCTCGAGCATTTTATATTGCTTTGTCCTAGGGGTCATAGGCATCCCGAAAGTAAGTTTTCTTTTTGTCCTCCGGGCTGACATAAGATAACTAGTGGTCACACCCGTTTGTCCTGCACAGCAATTTTTGCCTAACGGGTATTAGTTATCCGAGGGGCATTGGAGTCTGATACCTCCAAAGCAATTTTTGCCTAACGGGTCTTAGTTATCCGAGGGGCATTGGAGGTCGGGCATTGGAGTCTGATACCTCCAAAGCAATTTTTGCCCAACGGGTCTCAGTAATCCGAGGGGCATTGGAGTCTGATACCTCCACAACAATTTTTGCCCAACGGGTCTCAGTTATCCGAGGGGCATTGGAGTCCGATACCTCCACAACAATTTTCGCCCTACGGGTCTTAGTTATCCGAGGGGCATTGGAGTCTGATACCTCCACAACAATTTTTGCCCAACGGGTCTTAGTTATCTGAGGGGCATTGGAGTCCGATACCTGCACAACAATTTTTGCCCAACGGGTCTGATACCTCCACAGTAATTTTTGCGTAACGGGTCTTAGTTATCCGAGAGGCATTGGAGTCTGATACCTCCACAACAATTTAATTCGAGTGGATACCAACGCCCTCGAAGGAGTCTGATACCTCCACAGCATTTTTTCATTCGAGTGGAGACTGACGCCCTCGAATAGTTTATCTTGTTTTACCTTGTCCTAGGGGTCATAGGCATCCCGAAAGACAGCTATTCGAGTGGAGACTGACGCCCTCGAATAGTTTATCTTGTTTTCTTTGTCCTAAGGGTCATAAGTATCCCAAAAGGCAGCTGCTCGAGTGGAGACTGACGCCCTCGAGCATTTTATATTGGTTTGTTTTGTCCTAGGGGTCATAAGCATCCCGAAAGATAGCTATTCGAGTAGAGACTGACGCCTTCGAGTAGTTTATTTTGTTTTACTTTGTCCTAGGGGTCATCGGCATCCCGAAGACGAGGGTTCGAGTGGAGAGTGACGCCCTCGAACATCTTATCTCGCTTTATTTTGTCCAAGGGGTCATAGGCATCCCAAAGACGACCGCTCGAGTAGAGACTGTTGCCCTCGAACTTTTATTTCATTAAGTCCAAGGGTTCATAAGCATCCCAAAGACATTGGTTCAAACACAACCCGAAAAGGCAAAACACATGAGCATGAAGAACCAAGAACAAGATGACAAGCAATGGCCTGGGCCCGAGCAAGCAACCGCAGGCGAAGACGTCAGGTACGATTTCAACACGTAGTCCTATGGACTTAAAACGACCCGACCGGACAGCCACCAGGTCGTAATCATCGATTGACCTGGGTGGCTATACTTTGACTTTTGCCTTGTCCAAGCCTCAGTCAAAGTGGGGGCTTCTATAGACACCCAGATTTGGACCTGGTGGTTGCAGAAGTGCCCAACAAACACCCGATGAGGATTGGACTGTAACGCGACGCATATTCGCGATGTTTTAGATAGTTTTTCTATAGAACGGATCAAATAAATTACTCGGAAAAACTAAACTAACATATTGGCAGCCTTAGTTGTGTCGTTACGGTCGCATAGACACTAATTAGAGTCAATTTTGACACTGGGACACCGAGTCGGTCCCGAAACTCGAACCGAGTCAGCACCGCGCCAAGCAAACCTCGGGATGCGTACCCGAGGCCCACTAAACTCACGGCGCTAGGTCAAACCCGGGGAAACCTTAGTCCCCAAGCTTCGTATTATACACCCACTCCTCGGTTTTGGAAAATATCAAAATCGTATCTTCAAAACACCGAGCGCCTCACCTTGCGCGCCCGAGTCTTCACACGCCAGAACCCAGGCGCCTGAGTCTTGGTGCACCTGGACTTAGGCATCCATATGGGTGACGACGGCCGAAAACACCTCATTCATTCGACACAATTCATAACTTCTCTTCTCCCTCCACATTCTCGCTAAGGGCTCGCCCCCTGACACCCGAGGCAAACGATCCACTCGATCGTAGTTCCGATAAAAGCGACATCGACGCTACTCCTTACCTTCGAGCACTCCACTCGATCCCGAGGTGCCTGCGTTCGACTAGCTATAGTCTAGTAACGAAGTTCTGCCGGATTAGCCGCAGCATTAGTCAATAGTAGCGAAGCTCTGCCGGAATAGCCGCAGGAAGGGTCGACGTTAACAGAACTCTGCCGAAATCACCCGGCAAGCTAGGAGGATCCGCCTTTGAAGTCGAATCGTCACTAGGTTGTCGTCTAAACAAAACTTTACATTATTCGCACCTTTATTATTATGCACTACGATAATGTCCAACGTGGACACTAAGTCCACCAACACATACTAAAATACGTAATGTCCCAACTTCAACCGTAAACACTAAAATACACTAAAAAGACTAGAGTAATTCCGAGATCCGTTCTCAACTGTCTATGTATCGTGTTCCGTTTAGTGTATACTCCGAGGGTGCAACTCCTCACAATGTGATTTACTTACATTCGCATTTACAGTTTTTCGTATGATTTATTGCTTTTATGACCTTATAATCGCATGCTAAATAACCTAACAAGGAATTCAAAACGTAAAGCAACTAAAACTGAACAAAGCGATGGTCGGGTTTCGTATTAGTCTTGGTGCTCGCCTTACTAGGTTCGACGCATCTCTATTAATACCGAACCGACTCATCTTAAGTAGAATACCAGGTAAGGTATACCACGAGAACGACTAATATCCGTATTATCGCGTTAAAATTTATTTGCTAATACGTATAATATTAGTACTCTCTACTCTCCTATGTGCATCTTTTCATGGCCTGCTTGTCACGTAAAATCGCATGCAAAGAATGTAAATGCAACTACTTCGACGACAGAACCTACTTGTCCTTAAACAACCGACGTAGCGAAAGGTATAGGGTGAAAACAATGGATGTTACAGTACTTCTGCCATAACAAAAGAACTAGGTTATCAGCCCACCGATTGATTAGTAGAGGCCGTTATAGTGCGGGTGAGATTGGGTGTCGACATCTATCGGATGTTGGATTCCCAATACGTACCCTCATCCCTTACTCAGAATCGACGGTTTCCGGATGTCCGAAACCATTGGCAATGAGAGTCATTCCAGGCATGGAGTGTTTAAGGGTACAAGTCTTTATCTTTAGGTCCCGTGCACCTCAACTTTGAGCCGGCTATGGATCAAAGTTGACTTGAACGGTTTCCGAGTCCCCATAATTGACTCGGGGGCGACTCCACAAATCGGCAAGGAATTCAGTTCACTAAAAAGATCGCCTTACCAAACAAATCTGCCTTTAAACATTTACAACCACGACTCGATCGATTCCAAATGGAAACACGGGTGCCCGCACCCGTCTAGTACAATTCCGGATCGTCATCCGAATCGAGGTCCGACACATCGCCCCGTACGCGAGATTGGACCAGCCCCCGACCGGGAGGGGGCCGCGTGGGTGGCCGCCGCCACACGTTGAATAACCGGGTCTGTCCCGCGAAGGCGCGCGCGGGGCGCTTGGCGGTGCGGACGGACGTCCACAAAGGCCACAACTTGTTAATCGAATTAGGGAAATTTCAGTTCATGTGCGAGAGTCGAGTTGAGATTAGACCTGTATGTGATTCGATTGAAGCCTAATAATTAGCGAGAGCCCGTTAGTGTCTTCCTAGGTTGATTTCGTTCCGAGAGGACGTATTATAGCCAACTAGCATGTTTGTGTGTTTATAGTTTATTCTTGCATGATCATTTGTCTACTCATTGTGAACCCATAGCCCTAGATCTTCCTTTAATTGATTAATTCATATTTTGATTACGTTTTTCTAGCCTTAGTTAACCAATCAAACCAACCGTTTGAGCAATTCAGAATCGCTATAGCTTCTAACAGTTTGACCTTCTCCTTGCGGATACAATTCCCTTCTTACCACTAGCTTCTTGTTAGTAGTACTAGGATAACTTGATTTGGTAATACGACTTTAGCCATATAAAAAATCGCGCCGTTGCCGGGGATGGTGCTTAGTTAGATATTAGTCTTTATTTTGTTTTAGTATTAGTCGTTTTATTAATTTATATGTTTATATATATATATATATATATATATATATATATATATATATATATATATATTTTAATTTAAATTAAAAAGAAACATTCATACCCACCACTTGTACGTATCACTATCACTATTATTATTATAATAATAATTATTTTTATTATTAGTAAAATAGTATTAGTGATAGTCTTTTTTTTGTTGTTTTGGCTTAATTTTATTTTTTCTTCCTTTCTTTTTCTTCTTTTCCTCCTTCCCCTATTGAGTGTTGTTCTTATATTTATTCTTCTTATCTCACTATGCCTACTATATATAGCCGACCATTATACGCCAAAATCCGAGATGTTTTCTTCACCTATTAACCTTGGAAATTTGGAGTGTCTTGACTTTTACATTGACCCGGGATTTATTGAGTTGGTGAGCAGAATGCCTTTCATGGGTTTGAGAGTGAAGATGTGTTTAAACTTCTTCAGAGGTTTGTGGATTATTGTAGTTTTGTGAGGAGGGGTGATTTGCCCATTGAGACCATATTTCTCATGCTTTTTCCTTTTTTCCTTAAAGACAGAGCTTGGAAATGGTTATACTTACACCCTCCTAACACATTCTTCTCCTGGGAACCATTAGCTCTAGCCTTCCTTAATTAGGAATTACTTTCCTCCAGCTAAAACCGCCAAGTTTAGACAAGACATTCTTAAATTTAAATAGCACGAGTTTAAGAGTTTGAATGATTCTTGGAGTAGGTTGAGGAGCTTATTGAGAGCTTGTCTCCATCATGGCATCCCGCTTTGGCTTACCACATTGACATTCTTTGATAATTTGCTTCCCTCTCATAGAGATTTGATACTTGTTCCATCTAACTGAAAATTTTATGATTTGGAAGTGGAAGACGCATATGCTTTGATTGCAAAAATAGCCAGTGGCCATGACCACCGAGAATTTGGGAGAGGTCCAAAACCTAGAGATGACCCACATGTTCCTTCTTTGTTAAGTGAGGGGGTCGATTTCTACTCTCTTGGTGATAGTTATGATGTTAATGTATTTCATGTTTCTCCTCCTTGTGTCAATGTGAGTGTTATGCATGATATTTCATCTTCCCCACCCCTTCTGAACATAATTGATGATGAAGATGATGATTATGTGTATAATGTTCAATCTCACCATGTTGACCTTGAAAGCGAAGCGCATGATTTCTCATTAGGTAAATTTTTTGAGAACCCTGTGTTTGAGGATATAATTAATGTTGAAATGATCCAGAATCCTCTCTTTGACTTCATGGTAGTAGAGGGGGTTAGTGATAATAATGATGCTCTCTTTGATTCCTTACACTTTGACACTTCTCCTTATGAATCTGTGCTTGACGATACATGGGATGGTGATGGTTTCTTTGAGAAACCTGTATTAGAGAAATTTGTTGAGGATGAATCTCTTTCAGCTATCGATTGTCTTGACCTTATTTCTCTTAGCCTTGTATTTGAGCTCATGATAAGTGAGGAAGATTGTGACGATTCTTTCCAGGAGATCAGTTTGCTTTTAGACTTGTCTCTTATGGAAACTGTTACAGAGAGCACTGAAGACGGAGACATTATCACCACTTCTAGGAGGAGTGAAAGTGATAAGATGAGTATTTTGAGTGGTTTTGGGGTATTATGCCCTTCTCTTGTGCAATTTGAATCTTATGATGAGACTTGTGGTGATATTGAGATATTCGGTATGCACATCTTGCCTCACAAACCGCTTATTAATCTTCTTACCTCTATTATTCGATACTGGTCATGCTTATTGATGTCGATTCATTATGACCATTTTGGTGATGACTGGTCTAGCTTGTTTGACAAGCTAATGAGGTCTTTGACTAGTTTTTTAAACAGCTTATTTATTTTTGCTGAGAAGTGAGTACAATGTGTATATCTCTCTTTGCTTGTGTCGTGTGTTTTGTGTTTTTTTTTGTGTAGGTAATATGTGAGCTCCAAGAAATCGACAAGAGATTTGACGGGTACAAGAATAAGTATTAAGGATCACTTCACTTTAGTAAGTTCTTCACACACCCATCCTCTTTTCCCTCCCTAGTTCTTGAACATTTTATTTGTGTAATTAGTTTGTCTCTGTTAGCTTTTCTTGTTTTTTTAAGGGTCTTTAGTTTAGTTTAGTGAGCTTACTCGAGGGCGAGTAAAATTTAAGTATGGGGGAGTTTGATAAGTAATATCTTAGTAGTGATTTACTCCTATTTTTACCCGTTATATAGTCCACTTTTGTGTGCGTTAATTGTCGAATAGCTCATTTTATAGTTTATTTTATAGTTAGTAGTTTTATTTTATATTTTTAGAAATAATTATTATTTTCCGAGGATTTAGTACCGCTTTGTTATGTTTCTATTTTGTTGGTAGCATTTCGGGAATAACCGAGTAAAGACGGGTCAATACGAGTTAGAAGACAATGGAAACAAAATGAAAGACGAGTTCTGGACGGGTCCAAATAAGACCCAACTTCAGTCCATCCCAATATCACCCGTAAAAAACCCACGATGATCAGGCCTCATGAAGAGAACGAACGCACAGAGAAGGGGTGTAGACTGTCCGGAGAGATTGACTTTTTGGTTCATAAAAGAAAAGAAAAGTAGTGCATAGGAAGAGGAGAAGGAGGGCGTAGCATACAGTAGCATAAAAAATTAGAAAGTCTCTCCTCTCTAAACTTTTGATCTTGATTTAGTTTTTCTGTCCTTAGATCAACGCTTCTTCAGTTTGATGCTCGAGACTAGTTCAACACATATCTTTTCTCAACATTTGGTATAACTTTCTCCTTCCTTCTCTTTGATTTTTATTATTTGAATTTCATCGTTTAAGTTATTTAGTTATCGATTAGATCAATGTTTCAATCTGTATGGTTTAATATGTTTATTATGATGTTTGTATTGGTGGGTAGATTAATTTCAATCATGTCTAAGTAGTCATTTCTAGGGTTAGGGTTAGGGTTAGATTGGTTCGTCTTAATTGAGGTTTTGTCTCGAGTTAATTTAATTGTTGATTAATCGTTAGTAATCTCCATTTGAACGTTATAATTACATGATTTTCTTGTCCTGGCCAGATTTGTTAACCAATCTAGTTAACCTAGACTTAAGAACAAGAGCCGATTTTAGGTTTGACTTACGTTCATTGGGATAGGTCGACCTAGTAAGTAGCAAGAGCCCGCTAGGACCGTCCTATGGTAGATAGAGACTCGAGAGAGCCTATCTTTTGTCTATTACTGACCTTAATCAACTATTTTATGAGCCCGACAACTCCCCCGAGACTACCATGTTAACCTTGACCCTAGTCCCTTTTATTATAGTTTTTACTGTTTTGCTTTATTGTTAGTTTAGTAATTTAGTTTAGACTCATTCAACCCAAACTGAATTTCTTCGACTAAAACTTTAACTAGACCGAGACTTATTATTTAACTCACCGTCCTTGTGGATTCGATACCCGACTTACCCTAGCTACCTAGTTAGGAGAGTTAGGTACTTGTTTGATTGTGGGGGTCTGCGATGAATCTCTACGTCAACACTACTACAAATCCCCTAGTTTCTGGACGCTTTTGGATCGACGCTTTCGTAAGAGTCAAAATTATTTCCTTCTACCATATTAAAAGCCCATTATTTTAATGTGGATTTTAGTTTGGCGCATCTCTAATTTGAGAACCGCTTAATATTTTTCGTTTTTGCACCATTTAATTAGCGAACCACTTTTCATATCTCTCTAGCTCCACCTAGAAACAAAACCCTAGAACTAAAAAATGAAGAGTAGCGAACAAACATAACCAAGCTTCTTCTTATAATCCAATTATATCTGATCTTCATCGTCATCTTCAATACAATCAATACGCAAATGATCAATCTTCATCTTCTATTAAACAATCAATACTCAGAAGACAATCATTATCGATCATCGGCGATATCTAATCCAGCATACGCAATCAAGGTATCGAAGCTTCCTCTTTTATGAGTAATTTTATTACTGATTATATTCAGAATTTATATGTTATTTTTTTTATTTACTTGTAATTTAGGGATACAATTTTACATTTTTTATCATTCATAGTTGATGAGGAATATTAATCGCCATGTCTTCTGATTTGTGAGGGTGATAGCTTTATAGAGGTTGATTTTAATCGCATTACATCAAACTATTAAAGTAGTGAAAGATGCATAATCAAATATATTTCATGAATAATTTGAGTGTGATTTTATGAAACTCCTTTCAATACTAGAATTTTCAAACCTGATATGATTTCACCTCTCTAAGAGACACTATCATCCCTTGGTTTCTATATAATACAACCAATCATTTATAAGTATACTTTTCATTTTTACTTTTCTTTTCGGTATGAGCCAATGTCTTTCATCAGTTCCTTCACGTCAAGTCTCTCCTTCTGCTCTCTTCTTTTTGTAATCACTATATGTGACTACTTTACTCAATCATGTCAAAAGTTCTATCTATTTATGAAATTTCGATGTAAGTTGGGATGAAATGGGTGTTCTTATTGTGTAGCGGCCATAATTTAGCATGTAATTTGAAAGAGCAAAAGATAAGATGATGTTTGGATTGAGTGAAATCTCGGCATGATTGAGGAGGAGACAACTCTAGCCGACTTAAATGTGAGTAATATTTTTTTTGAGGGTGCATTAGTATGCAAAATTGATCTCTTCCTCCGCTGCTAAATGTGCATTAGTTAACGGTGCAATAACGCATGAGAAAAGCTTGCAATGCAAACATTAATCTCTTCCTCTACCGCTACCAAGTACACATGGAATAATCTTTAAAGCAAATGGAGAGTGGACCTTCAGATTTCAGCTCAAACATGGACAAAGACTGAAACTGGACGCAGCCTGGTCGTACATGAATGCAACCTGAAATGGGCATAACATCCCTATAACCTGATTTTGCACAATGAACAAATTGTTTTATATTAACTGAGATGCAACATCAGTAATATAAGAGTAGTAATGAAGCCTGATATACGCTGCTGGAAATAGAAGGAAGCGGGTGTGCTGAATTCAGGCATAACATTCTCCATTCAACCTGCTACGAACTAGTTTGTACTAAGTAGAAATGCAGTATGCGTCGATGAATAAAGCAGTCTGCAATGCCCCATTCAAAGTGTTCATTTTATGAAACTTTATTTAATTTGTATGTGCTCTCTTGTTTTAATTATTGAAAATAAGCTCAACTCTTTGTGTATTATTGATATCAATTTTGTAAAATGTAGAGTCGCTAAGACATACATTTGCAATCGCAAACAGTTAGATATCGGATGATATATATTATTACGGAGTATTAATATACTCTTTCTATCAGACCATTCTTGACGCTTTTTTAATGTCAAAATGTCGATATGTGAATTTTATAATATTATTTCTCGACTCTTTTAATAGTAGAAATTTGTGTTTAGAAAAAATTTTGGCGGTAAAAAAAATATCCCGACGTAGAAAAGCGTCGAGGTAGCCAAATTTAACCATACATGTGGCGACGCCACAAAGCGTCATCAATAAAATATTCAACATTTTAATGCGTCGAGAATGGTGACACAAAAATGCGTCGAGAATTCCTGACGCCCAAAATCTCCACGCTTCTGGAAAGCGTCGAGAATTAAAATTGAGACACTTTAAAGCGTCGAGAACCTACCTTTAAAGCGACAAGAAACCATGAGATTTGTAGTAGTGCAATAAGCTACCCCACCTAGGCGTGTTGTAGCCCCGAATGACATCGTCAATTCGCGTCTGTGGCCCAGTACGACATTGTCACTAAGATATAAAAAGTGGTCTAACTTTTTTTTCTTTGCCTTATTTTAAACATGAATGTCAAACTGTAGACACCCGCATTTTGACCGTCAGGTGTCTATGGTAGTTTCCAAAAAACACCCGATGATGATCGGACGCTAACATGCTTCTATGCGCTCGGATACGGGCTCAAATCCATTAATCGTTGGCTGACACACTTACGGAGTACAAATCTCACCGAATGGACCTCAAATCCAGGCCCAGTGGATCATTCCGAGTCAAACAAGACTAATTTGGGCCAAAACCGACACCGGAATTAAAACCGACTTTTCACGATTGGGTCAACCCCGGTCAAAGTCGATCCCGAGACACACAAAACAACCCGTCAATCATCAAAAGTCCAAGTCAAACACAAAACCCATTAAAGTCAAGGTCACGGTCCAAAGTCAACGGACCTGCGCGATCCAGTTGGGCCACTCGATCGAGTGACCCACCCACTCGATTGAGTGGGCTTGTTTCAAGCCCGACGGCTGGCATAACGGGCCACTCGACCGAGTTGGCCTCCTACTCGGTCGAGTAACTCTAAACCGGGTACCCTAGCTTGCCTATATAAACAACCCCCATGCAACAACTTTTCACATCTTTTTTGCAACCTCGAAACCCTAGACATCTCAACACATCCTTTTACAACCCTAAAAAGTCTTTTTACAACCCGAATACATCCTAAGAGCAATCCTACGCTACATTCTTTACAAACCCTAGACAAACCCTAGGAAAATCGACATTAGCAAACCCTAAACCTAGTTTTAGGAATTCAACCCGAGCCACCACAACTTAGCCTCCATACACCTCGAAGATTCCCGTGTTGCAGCCGCGTTTACGAGCCTTATTCCGAGACAAGAACATGTAGGTTGAGGGTGACAAAACCTCTTTCTTCTTCTCTTTTTCCTCTCGTCATCCATCTTCCTTTTTTCATCTTTTTCTTCCGTTTTTTTTATTTATTTTATCTTATCGTTATTATCGCATCCTAATATCACTAATATCGATAGTATTAACATCAAAACACTAAAATATTTATCGATTTGTGTCGAATAAGAAGGATACCGGGATAAGGAAAACCGCATATACAAGTGTAGTGCACACGCGTCGTCGGTCGCTTATCCCGGTACCCCGATTATTTGATTATTGAGATAAATCAACTTAAACAACAATTCGCTTTTATTTCTCGTTATCATCATCATCATCAATTTTGCATTCATCAATTTCTTTAAACATCAATTTTAACAAGGGTCGAAACCAGTTGACACGGATCCGACATCACAATCCCTAGGGATTTATTTCGATGTCGGAGAAGTCGAGGGAATCAAGTTTTTTTTATTTATTTATTCAAGTAAAGCGTCGATTTTGGATTCGATACCAATTCCATAATTGGATATCGAATCTAACAATCGAGTCATATGAATTAATTAACGTGATTTGTTCATATCACGATAATTAATTTAAAGCGACTTAAATTGATAATATTTTTTTTTTATTTCACTCTAATATCCCATATCGATTCAATAATCGAATATGGGATACGATGGGTATTCAAATTTAGAATCGGGTATAAATTCAACAATATTTATATTCGGTTCAACAAAATTCGCGATTTATAAAAACCAAGTCGAACATAAATTGTGCAATATTTATGTCCGATTCGGTAAAATCGTCGAATTATCAAAAAATCAAAAGCAATTTCAAAATCAATAATTAAATTGCAAACGAACCAAGTTCGTACAGGTGCCACTCGACCGAGTGCCTTAGTCACTCGATCGAGTGACACCTCAAAATCAAGTCAGAATGCTAATTACGATCACCACTCGATCGAGTCTCACAGTGACTCGGTCGAGTGGCCATGTACTCGACCGAGTTGGTCAATAACTCGGCCGAGTATGGTCTATAACGCAAAACAGAATCGCTTTTTACAGGCCTACTCGATCGAGTCCATCGACCACTCGATCGAGTAGCCTCATGACGACTAAAACGTGAGTCGTACATTATTCTATTTTTCAAAACTCGATAGTATTTTACGACTTAGGTCAACATGTGCATAATTAATCACGTGTATACTATCTTTTCAAATCATGCATCCTCATATTTGCATCTTTTCAATTCAATTCAATATTTGTAAACCGTTATTATTTGTTATATCATTACATCGTTTACTAACGCGTTTGTTATTTCTTTTGCCAATTTAATTATTGTTCGTTTATTGTACTAAATGAACCCGCATGCTAAAATACAACTTCGACGTTAATTTTAGTTGCATTAAATTGACTTAGAAACCCGTTTCAATTCCATTCACATGTTTAGGGAAAATAAATCTTTGCATATCATTTTCCCGTTTTACTAGCACGCGTATTGGAAAGTCATTCGAATTCTTAGCAGAGGCCGCTAATGTGCGGGCGGGGTTGGGTGTCCTTTGTGGGCTTCCCAACACGTACCCTCACCCCTTACTCAGAACCTCGGTTTCCGGATGCCCGAAACCGTTGGCGAACGAGAGTCATTCAATACACAATATCCGATAACGTCGGTATTGGTATCAAATGCAAAGGGACGAGCCCAATAAACTCTGACATCGGAAATGGGCCGTATTTTGTATATGGACCACTACGACATAGAGTGGGCTCGAATGGTTCCGAATAACCACAAAATTCGGTGGCGACTCCACATAGACCTAAATTTCAATTCGATCCATTCTCATATGGAGATTCATTCGCCTACCCAAACCCGCGCGTGGCCGCGTCGGGGTGGACCTATGTCATGTCCACACAAACAGTCACACTTGTCTCCCAACACCGAACACGCACTCAGTCGATACACTTTAGCTAGAAAGCATTTCTTACATCTTTACACGTCTCGACTCAAACATTTTAATCGATGTACTACTTGATCCAAATCCCGGCTCAAACAAACACATTTTAAGAATCCCGATAAAGCATTTTCGTACTCTCAAGCAATCTCAACGCATTCTAAAACGTCCTAAACTACGACAAAACTGCAAACAAAACAAACTTGAAGTGATTACTTGTCATCTAAGTCAAAATTTCAAGAGCAAAACGAAACGCAAGACTAAACCAATCAATCCAAACACGAACCATGTTTACAAACTAGGGAGGACCCCAAGAAGCTGCGCCTATAGCTATCACAAACTCACCGATATCCTCATCTAGATCTAGATCGTCCAGATCAAGAATAGGAGACTCAGTACCACCCTTACCCGACAACATATCTAGGGTAGCTGTCTCGGGAATTCCTCCAACATCATCGGTGGTGCCCGTAGCAAGACCCTCAACCTCTACCTCAACCCCCCTCTCCACCTCAGCTCTTAGCCTGGCCTCACCCTGCGCCGAGGTCTCGCCCTGAGTCCAGGCTAACCGCTCCTTAAGCTTGGCGATCTCATTATCTCGAGATTACAGAAATTGCAGCAACTTGGCCTCTTTCGCCTCTCCAGCTGCCTCACCATATCCATAATATCTTGCAAATACACCTATACTTTAGGAAAAGAAACAACCAGCCTAGAAAGTAAGCCCTAGGGACACATACTCACCGATCGAGACCCCAAAGTATCACGGGAGGCCTTCAATGCATAGGCCCGAAAGCGGTTGGCGGCTTGCCACAACCGCTGATGGGAGGCCGACAAAACCTAAGAGAGAAACCAAAAAAATTAGTCATACTGAACCTAACCCGCGAGAACCAAATTCAAGGCAAAACCTGAAACTTACCCAGTATACCCGGTCACGCCGCTCCATCCCAGTATCCATCTTCTCAGTAGAACGCGGGGAAAGAATCTCTATATAAGCTACCCCAGCCGGATCGATCCTGGGCAGTGGCAAAGGGAAGTCTGGGGGCTGAATCGCGTCAGCGGGATCGACCAGCTGAAAGAAAAGCGAACCGTTCAAAATAAAAGCAAACACTAAACCATAGGACAAGATAAACGATAAAACCAAAACCAACATTTCAACAACCATAATCTTGGGGGCTACTAAGTAAAAACAAACAGTAAGAAGCAAACCTACATCCTCGATGCGCAGCTGGTTCACCAGCACATTCTTCGACGAGTAGTGCCTCGTCGTACTCTTAGCCTGAGCCAACCTCCATTCAATCCCCGCCAGAAACCTAACCGGACAAGCACGTACCATTCTAAGTGCCAATCGAGGGGAATAGGAATATATCCAAGCCTGCGAAAACCCAAAAACATCATTAGAAAAACCAAACCGAACTAGGTAAAACCCTAAAACCAAATACAGAGGCAATAACTAACTTCCAGCACAAGACCTTGACGCGATACCTAATAGTCGCAAGACACACCCTCCTATGTTAAGAAAAATAAACAACGATGGGGCAACCAACGAAGCAAACCATAAACCCTCCTCTAATCGAAATCAACCCCCCAGCGAATAGAAAAAAAAACATGAAAACCCCAAGCTAATACGACTCCCTACACCGAAACACACAAAAATCCGAACACAATGTCTAAATAAAACAAATTCAATGTCAACCGAATCCCAAAGCATTAAAAATCCAATTCATTTTAAATGAGTCCCGTCGCACTCACATCAATCAAACTGGCCACGTCGCGCTCAAGTCATTTTAATTCAATTCAAACCAATTCAATCCAATTCAAGTCAATTCGATGAGTCCCTAGTAGCACTTAGTTTAATTCAATGAGCCCCTGGTAGCGCTCAAAATCCGATTTTAAATGAGTCCCTAGTAGCACTTAGTTTAATTTAACGAGTCCTTGGTAACACTCGATTCCATTCAATATTAAATGAGTCCCTGGTAGCACTCAATTTGATTCAAACCCAATTTTAAATGAGTCACTAGTAGCACTCAGTTTAATTCAATGAGCCCCTGGTAGCGCTCGATTTAATTTAACTCAATTTTGAACGAGTCCCTGGTAGCACTCGATTCAATTCAATATTAAATGAGTCCCTAGTAGCACTCGGTTTAACTCAATGAGCCCCTGGTAGTGCTCGATTTAATTTTGAATGAGTCCCTGGTAGCACTCGATTCAATTCAATTTTAAATGAGTCCCTAGTAGCACTCAATTTAATTCAAAATCATAAATGAGGCCCTAGTAGCACTCAGTTTAATTCAACGAGTCTCTGGTAAATGCAAGCGAATGAGACATGAGAAAAAAGAGTGTCGTGCCATGGGTCGAAAACTAGAAGAGAAACCACGCAGAGAATGGGTACCAGTTGGTACACAGAAGGAATCAGTGCAGGAGAAGAGGAATGAGATAATTGAACGACCTGCAACCATAATCAACAACGTTGATATACCAAGGAAGGATGTGGAACAGGTTGGAGAGCTTACGGGTACGTTGATATCTCTTGAGAGAAGGGATAAGACAGGAGGGAAGAAGGACGCACATGATACCAGTTCTGTTGAAGATACTGGTGTTGGGCAGATGAGTCCATCTTTTAAGCATATTCTACTGAAGAAGCAAACTTTTGGGGAAGGGAGTAAGGTTACCCGCTCACCACATAATCGATCATGAATATTTGGTTCTGGAATGTGAGAGGGATGAACAGGTTAGAAAAACAAAATGACATTAATAAGTTTTTAGAGATGAATAAAATAGGTTTGTTTGGTTTGCTTGAAACTAAGATAAAACCTCAGAATTTGAATAAGGTGATGAGCCAGAATTTCAATAGATGGTGTATTTTGACAAATAGTCATATGCATCCTAGGGGTAGAATATGGGTGCTTTGGGATCCTAATCAGTGCAATATACAGATTCATAAATACACGCCACAGCTGATTCACTGCACAGTGCATGATTTGGCTGGAAGTGTGGTTTATAATGCAACATTTGTGTATGCGTTCAACTTGATTGCTGATATATAGGGAGGTGCTGTGGCAAGACCTACTTCAGATTAGTCATAGTGTTCATGGAGCTTGCTTGATTGGGGAGATTTCAACTGTGTGCTTACGTCTAAGGAATGATTGGGTGGTGGATTTAATCCAAATGAAGCTATACCGTTCCAAAATTGCATTGATCAGTGCGCGCTTATGGACTGTCCTGCCTTGGGTGCGTACTACACTTGGAACAACAAACAACCGCCTGAGGAGAGGGTGTATAGCAGACTTGATCGAGCATTGGTAAATCAGGAATGGATTGGAATGTTTGAAGAGTTCAGTGCGCATTTCATGCCTGAGGGCCTATATGATCAAAATCCATGTGTGATTAGGAGGAGAACTGGACAGACTAGACACAACAGGCCGTTCAAGTATTATAACATGTGGAGTCTTGATCCTGAATTTGAGAATATTGTGGCTTCATCCTGGAATCAGGAGGCTGAAGGGACGAGGATGTATAAAATTGCAACGAAATTGAAGAGACTCAAGCAGCCCCTTAAGCAGCTAGACAAGGCAAAATTCCATGAAATTGAGCAACAGGCAGATGTTGCGCAGGTCAGACTTTTGGATATTCAGAGATCCCTGATTAATAATCCTGCTAATCAGGATCTTATTCGAGCGGAAATGGATGCTATGGAGCAGTTTTGAAGACTAGACAAAGCAAGAATGAGTTTCCTAAAACAAAAAGCCAAGATGCATTGGCTTAAAGAAGGAGATGCTAACACGGCTGCGTTACATGGTTCATTAAAAGCGAGGCGTGTTAGAAATTCTATTATACAAATTGAGGACAGTCTGGGAAGGGTACATTCTTCGCCTGAATCTAATTATTGTTTAGCAAAGGAGATATCCCTTCTATGATGGTCCTTCTAAGGACATTCTCGACCATCTCTAACGCATCTAGACTACAGCTCAGCAAAGGCAAATCCCATATTTACTTCAATGGGGTTAAAACTGAAACGCAACAAGATATTTTGGTTGTGTCCGGGTGTAAAGCTGGTTCAATCCCGTTTAAATACTTGGGGGTCCCAATCAAATCCTCCAGGCATAATTTACTGGATTGTCAACCTCTGGTTCGGAATATGATTGATCGTATTAGGAAACTGGGTGCCAGGAAATTATCATACACCGGCCGATTAACTTTGGTCAAGTCTGTTCTGTCAACGCTACATAATTACTAGGCAAGTATTTTTCTATTACCATCGGGAATCATTGAGCAGATTGAGGGAATATGCAGGACGTACCTGTGGGGGGGGGGGGGGACTACATACACTAGATCTCCTCTCGTCTCTTGGAAGAAGGTATGTGTTCCGTACAAGGAAGGAGGGCTCAACCTGATGCAATGCGCAAACTGGAACAAGGCTGCAATAGGTAAATTGGTGTGGTGGGTGGAGAAGCATCCTAATAAGCTGTGGGTCTCATGGGTTCACTCTGTTTATCTTAAGGGACAACAGTGGATGCAATATTCTCCCCCAACTGATGTTACATGGGGATGGAAACGCATCTGCAAAGTGAAAGATAGACTGAGAGACGCAATGGAGGATGGTGAGTGGACTGTAGCTAACCCGTATACGATTTCCAAAGGATACCAATGGATTAGAGAAAGAGAGGAGGAAGTGGCATGGCACAGAATTGTGTGGAATAAATGGACAATCCCTAAACACAGAGTAATTGCATGGATACATCAGTACAATGCGATGAATACTAAAGCCAAATTGCATGACCTGAACTTGACAGATGACAACGATTGATGCATATGTGGACTGCAGGAGGAGAAACTCGAGCATCTCTTTTGTGATTGTTTGTATAGCAGCCAGATTATATTGGATTTGGCTAATTGGACCGAGCAGAAATACCAGTTCAGGATAAGCAATGATTGGAGATATAGACTAAGAGGAAGCATGTTGCAGCGCGACATTGCTAATAGTGTGTTGAATGCTACAATTTACAATATATGGGAGCAAAGGAACAAGAGTAGAATAGAAGGAGTTTTGCTACGTCCCCAAAAAGTCAGTAAAAATATCAAGAAGGACCTACAAATGTACTTCAAGAATATTCAGAAAGGGAGTCTTAGAGCTAGGGATATTTCTTTTATCTCTAGAATAATGGCTACTTAATGTATATTTTTTGATTCATTATATATACAAGCTTACACTTTCCCAAAAAAAAAAACGAGTCTCTGGTAGCACTCGATTCCATTCAATTTTAAATGAGTCCCTGGTAGCACTCAATTTAATTCAAAACCAATATTAAACGAATCCCTAGTTAGCACTTAGTTTCATTCAACGAGCCCCTGGTAGCGCTCAAAATCCGATGAGTCCCTGATAGCACTCAATTTAATTTTAAACGAGTCCTAGTATCACTCAGTCCAATTCAATGAGCCCCTCGTAGCGCTCAAAGCCCGATTTTGGATGAGTCCCTGGTAGCACTCAATCCAATTCAAGTCAAGTCAAGTAAATTCAACGAGCCCTGGTAGCGCTCAAAATCCGATTTTGGATGAGTCCCTGGTAGCACTCAATCCAATTCAAGTCAAGTCAAGTCAATTCAATGAGCCCTGGTAGCGCTTAAAATTCCGATTTTGGATGAGCCCCTGGTAGCACTCAATCCAATTTCAATTTCAATTTCAATTTAATTTAATTTAATTTAATTTAATTCAATTTAATTCAATTTTAAATGAGTCCCTAGTAGCACTCAGAACAATCAAATCAACCCAAAACGAGTCCTTAAGCATTCAATTCACGCCCCCTGAGGAATACCTAAAGCAAAATCGAAATCAACAAAACCATCTGCCAAAGATATCAAACCAGAACTAAGACACCAATAAAGAATTAAGCAAAAGGCCCGTGTCAAAAAACCGAAACTACCAAAGCAACAGACCGACCCGAGCTCTGATAAGCAACCGCAAGCGAGTATGTCAGGAATGATTTCTAAGCCTTGGCTGACGAACATCAAATACGTAGTCCAACGGACTTAAAAGGACCCAAGCGGACAGCCACAAGGCCGTAATCCTCGACTGACCTTGACGACTATACTTTGACTTTCCTTGTCCAAGCCTCAGTCAAAGTAGGGGCTTCTGTAGACACCTAGTTTCGACCTAGTGGCTGCAGGAGTGCCCGACAAACACCCAATGACGATCGGACTGCAACGCGACGCAAGTTTGCGATGTTTTAGATAGTTTTTCTCTAGAACGGATCAAATAATTACTCGGAAAGATTAAATTAACGTCAAGGCAGCCTTAGTCGTGTCATTACGGTCGCGTCGACACTAATTAGAGTCAATTTCGACATATGGGCCCCGAATCAGTCCCGAAATATGCAAAGTCAAACCCGAGTCAACGCGTCGGGCCGAGCGAACCTTAGGACGCGCACCCGAAGCACACCCGGCGCTCGACGCGCGAGGGTTATGGGGAAGCCTTAATCTCCAAGAAAACCTAAGATACGCATATTCTCTATTTTTGGAAAGTTTTGAAATCGGATCTTCAAAACTTCAATTGCTTGAACTCACGCGCCTAAGAACTTAAATACGTCGCACCAGGGTCTCGAGTTCTGGGTCGCCTCAAAGCGGGCGTCCATATGTGTGACGTGAACCGAAAACTTCTATAAATACCCCCCCACCTCATTCATTCAAAAACTTCTCATCTTCTCTTCTCCCTTCACTCATTACGAGTTTTTCTTAGCTTGGGCTCGCACTCCGACACCCAAAGCCAACGATCCACTTGATCGTAGTCCCGATAAGCGAAATCAATGCTACTCCTCACCTTCGAGCACTTCACTCGATCTCGAGGTGCCTCTGTTCGACTAGCTACCCCGAGTCTAGCAGCGGAAGTGCGGTCGGATTAGCCGCAGAACCAGCCGTGGTAAGGAACTCTGCCGGATTAGCCGCAGAACCAGCAAGTGGTAACAGAACTATGTCGAAATCACAAGGCAAGCTAGGAGGATCCGCCTTTCGAAGTCGAACCGTCACTAGGTGTCATCTAAACAATACTTTATATTTCTGTATTGTCATCTAAACAAAACTTTATATTTTTGTACTTTTATGCACTACGATAATGTCAAACGTGGACACTAGGTCCATAACACGTATGAAAACACGTAACGTCCCAACTTCAACCATAAATACTAAAATACCCTAAACAGACCCGAGTAATTTCTAGATCCGCTCTCAACTATCTATGCATCGTGTCCCGTTTATCGTATACTCCGAGGGTGCAACTCCTCACTACGCGATTTACTTACATTTCGCATTTACCGCTTTCATATGATTTATTGCTTTTATGACCTTATAATTGCATGCTAAATCACCTAAAACGGAATTCAAAAAGTAAATAAGCTAAAACTGAACGAAGCGATGGCCGGGTTCTGTATTAGTCCTGGTGCTCACCATTATGGTTCGACGCATGTTTTATTTATTTATTTATTAATTAAAATAGGCACCAAGATAGGTGAGGTGGCACATGTCTTTGATGAGTATTTCAAAATACTCAACTTTCATTAAATCAACCTAATTATGGCAATTCTTCCCATGAAAGCATCCATCAACGAAATGGGTTACACAATACGGGCTTGACTATTGTTAATGACGGCAGGGATTTGTCACGTCCCAACCGATCAATAAATAAACCGGCTAATCCTAACTAGAGTAGATAGGGTAAGTCGGGTCGAATCCACGGGGACGGTAATGTAAAGCCTAGACTAAGGTCGCCTAAATACGAGACTAAGTCAACGGACTATGCTAAACAAGAATGATAAGAGGGGAGAAAACTAAGGCTATGGCTAAGGAGACAGAGAAAACAACTAAGGAAAACGGGCTAGGATTAGGTTGGGGTCAAAGGGGTAACGGAATGGTCGAGGGAGAACTAGAGTGAGGGAGGTAGTAGGGTAATCTAGGTATAGTCCGGGCTCTCGCAACTTAGACCGACCTAGAGGTTCCACCTAGAACCCATCTCGGCGACACACATGATAAACGGGGTTACTAGCGTGATATCGGGGCCTATGTCGCATCAGAGCTCTCGCTACGTAGACCGACCTAGGGGTCATCCTCACCGGGCTCTCGCAACTTAGTGAGGGAACCGAACCCACAAACAAACTACCACCCACAAGAGAAAGGCAAGAAAAACAAGTATTTGCAACTACTAGTCGTTCAAGCATTTCAACAAACATGTAATATGCTTCAAACCAAGAGGAAACCCAAATCTTCCACCAACATCTCCAACAAACCCTTAATCACCCAATTAACACCCTAATCACCCTACTAACCCTAGCAAGAACACTACTCTAACATAATCAAACTAATACTAACAAGAACAAGAGAAATCAACACAAACATCAAAACAAACATAAACAAACTAGTGAAAATGATGAACTATGAACAATAAGATGAACAAAGATGGAAACTTGGATGAACAAACAAGATTAAGAGTAAAGAGGAAGAGAAGATTGTACTATACTAGTGAAGAATGAAAAGGAGAACACTTGTATAGAAGAAAACCCAAATAATTCCACCAAGGTTGTCAATCTTGGATGGATTCTTCAAGAGATCCAATAATACAAGAGTAAACTAAGATTAAGGAGTAATTAAGGACTAATCTACACTAATCTAATCTAATCTAACCTAAAGTAGTCTAGGGTTTAAGGAGAAGTGAAGAATATATCGTAAGATTACAAGAGGATGAGTATTTATAGGGTTACAATAACAAGGGAGAAGAAAACAAGAGGACACGGGCTGCAGCACCCCCGTCCCGACCGAGACGGCCCCATCTCGGCCGGGAAGGGCTGGTCCCGACCGAGACAAGGTTGGTCTCGGCCGAGACGGCTCTTCACAGCAGCCTCCTTAAACGTGCACCTCTTCCCGATCGAGATGGCACTTGGTCTCGGTCGGGAAGGCTCTGTAGGCCTCCAATATGCTCTCTATGGTCCCTCCTTGCTTCTCATGGGCTTCTCACCGAATCTCGGGTCTTGGGATCGAGTCTAAGAGGCTCGGGATTGGGTCCCAAGGTCTCGGGGTCGATTCCAAGGCATCGAGTGATCGTTCCTTCACTTCGTTGGTCAAAAAAGTGTATGTATCGAGTCGGATTCGCTCCAACTCTTCATGAGCGGTCTCGGGAACCTGAAACGAACTACAGGAAGCATAAGTAGCCCATAAACCGCTCCCAAGGAGCGATTCCACAAGGAAAATGGGACCAAAACACTACAAAATAGGCACTACAAACTACACTTATCAGTTATACACAATATGGGCTACACAACCTAATTAAAGATTGATGGTGTTGAGTTGCTTCTAATTGACGCAAAGATGATTTGTTATCTTATATTTTCATTGTCAAAACTGTATAAACATACTAAAAGTTGACGATCTTCACTTGCTCGAGTCATTCATGTTTTTTAATTAATTTCATAATATATACGGAGTAAATATTATTCATTTTCTAAAATATGTAAATATTAATTTTTATCATAGGGAAATTATTATTCATTTTTTTTATTAATTCTTATATCAATAGTATATAAGTATTATGAATATTCATTTATAAAATATATTGGTACATACAAAAGAATTTTCCAAAAAATCATTTTTAATTATTTTCGTAATTTAAATATTAAAATAGATAATTCTTTGTTAGTACTTTCTCTAATATAATACATAGTATTTTATATGTACAGTAACATTTTATTTAACGCAAAAAATTGTCCTTCATCAATACTTGATTCTACGGCAACGCATGGACAAGTAATTAGTAATCGTTAGTTTATTAATTAGAGAATTAATTTCTTACTAAACTTTCTTATTGTGGGATAAATTATAATTTAAGTATTATACAAAGTTTTAGAGATAATGTTCTATATCAGCCATCAACTATTAAGTATTACACAAAGTTTTAGAGATAATAAGTACGAAGTATTATTTTTCAGAAAATTTCATGAATAATAAAATCAGGAAATTATTAATTGTAAGCAATTTGTCAAATCATTGAAAAGTATAGATTATATATGATTAATTGGTTATTATATTTTATGAAGAACATATTCTTAGTGGGCATGAAATCGGCTTCGAATTCGATCACGAATAATCAAGTGTAGCGGGTGAGGGGTGTAAAATTGGATTGCTTTCAGGCTCCTTTACTCACCGATCGATCGGGTTAAATTTATCGTCATAAACTTGCTCTAAGTTTGTGTTTTTTATTCGAGTCACTATAGGATTAAAAAGAAGGCGATTTTGTCAAGGGTGATTTGGCTTGAAATCCGCTCAAATCATTGTGAGTTTTAAATATGAAAGTCGAGGAGAGATTCGAGCTCAACTCGAGTCCGGCCAAATTATTCCTTTTATTTTAATTTACTTAATAACGTTTGTAACAATTAATATAAGTTTGTGTAAAGTTATCTTAATATAACTTTTAAAGAAATTCTTTACCAAAAAAAAACTTATAAAGAAATTAGTACTCCGTAGTTAACAAGTGAGTTACAATTTCGTGTTAATTTAATGGTACACATACTCACGTAGACATTCATTCTCATTAATAAACTAAGAAACCAGAACAAAAGTTATGAACGTACAAAACATGAACGTACACAATCCAATATTTAGTACTCATTTCGACGTCATATGTCGTTATACTTACGATATCTTTTACATTTGTCATACACTAAGAAATTGAGGAAAATCTACATACTCACGTGGGTTCTTTGACTTCGATAATGAACAAATTGTAACAATCGCCTACGTCAATATTCATTTCGTTAACGTTATTTTCAACCAATATCTTCTTTCCGTTTATCCTCATATGGATTGTGATTTGCCTTTTTGATGCAAAAAAATGTTTCAACCCCGTGAATTTTCACTGGTATTATTACATTATTCCTCTATTCAATAATTTCACAAATGTACCATGCAATAATGTCTTAATGTTATACTGCTTATTAATTATCTTTGATATTTTATAATGACAATGAAAGTGCTCAACCCCGTGAATTTTCACGGGTTAGTACAACTAGTCCCTATTAATACCGAGCCGATGCATCTTAAGTAGAATACAAGGGAAGGTATACCACGAGAACGACTAATATCCGTATTATCACGTTAAAACTGACTTGTTTATACGTATAATAATAGTACTCTCTACTCTCCTATGCGCAGCTTTTCATGCCTGCTTGTCACGTGAAATCACATACAAAGAATGTAAATATAACTACTTCGACGACAAAGCTTACTTGTCTATAAACAACCGACGTAGCAAAAACATTGGGTTAACACAACGTATGTTACAGTACTTCCGCCACAACAAGGGAACAAAGTTATTAGCCCACCGAGTGATTAGTAGAGGTCGCTACGTGCGGGCGGGATTGAGTGTCAATGTCTGTGGACGTCCGTCTGCACCGCCCAGCGGTTTTTCTACGTGTGGCTGCGGCCACCCCACGCGGCCCCTTCCTGGTCGGGGGCCGATCCGATCTCGCGTATGAGACGATGTTTCGGACCTCGATTCGGATGACGATCCGGACTTATACTAGACGGGTGTGGGCACCCGTGTTTCCGTTTGGAATCGATCGAGTCGTGGTTGTAAATGTTTAAAGGCCGATTTGTTTGGTAAGGCGACCTTTTTGGTGAAGTGAATTCGTTGCCGATTTGTGGAGTCGTCACCGAGTCAATTATGGGGACTCAGAAATAGTTCAAGTCAAGTTTGATCCTTGGCCGACTCAAAGTTGAAGGGCACGGGACCTAAAGATAAAGACTTGTACCCTTAAGCACTCCATTCCTGGAATGACTCCCATTGCGAATGGTTTCGGACATCCGGAAACCGTCGATTCTGAGTAAGAAGTGAGGGTATGTATTGGGAAGCCAACATCCGATAGATGTCGACACCCAATCCTGCCCGCACTATAGCGGCCTCTACTAATCAATCGGTGGGCTGATAACCTAGTTCTTTTGTTGTGGCGGAAGTACTGTAACATCCATTGTTTTCACCCTATATCTTTTGCTATGTCGGTTTATTTAAGGACAAGTAGGTTTTGTCGTCAAAATAGTTGTATTTACATTCTTCGCAAAGCGATTTCACGTGACAAGCAGGCCATGAAAAGATGCACATAGGAGAGTAGAGAGTACTAATATTATACGTATTAGCAAATCAGTTTTAACGCGATAATACGGATATTAGTCGTTCTCATGGTATACCTTACCTGGTATTCTGCTTGAGATCCGTCGGTTCGGTATTAATAGAGATGCGTCGAACCTAGTAAGGCGAGCAACCAGACTAATACTGAACCCGGCCATCGGTTTGTTCAGTTTTAGTTGCTTTACATTTTGAATACCGTGTTAGGTGATTTAGCATGCGATTATAAGTTCATAAAAGCAATAAATTATACGAAAAACTGTAAAAGCGAATGTAAGTAAATCACATTGTGAGGAGTTGCACCCTCAGAGTATACACTAAACGGGACACGATGCATGGATAGTTGAGAACGGATTTCGGAATTACTCAGGTCTTTTTAGTGTATTTTATTGTTTGCGGTTGAAGTTGAGACGTTACGTATTTTAGTATGTGTTGGTGGACCTAGTGTCCACGTTTGACAATATCGTAGTGCATAATAATAAAGGTGCGAATAATGTAAAGTTTTGTTTAGACGACAACCTAGTGACGATTGGACTTCAAAGGCTGATCCTCCTAGCTTGCCCGGTGATTTCGACAGAGTTTCGTTACCGTCGACCCTTCCTGCGGCTATTCCGGCAGAGCTCCGCTACTATTGACTGATTCTGCGGCGAATCCGGCAGAACTTCGTTACTAGACTATAGCTAGTCGAACACAGTCACCTCGGGATCGAGTGGAGTGCTCGAAGGTCAGGAGTAGCGTCGATGTCACTTTTATCGGAACTACGATCGAGTGGATTGCTTGCCTCGGTTGTCGGAGTGGGAGCCCTTAGCGAGAAGGTAGAGGGAGAAGAGAAGTTGTGAATTGTGTGTTGGAATGAGTGCGTGAAGGGGGGTATTTATTGGTGTTTTCGGGCCCTCGTCACCCTGATTGACGCCTGAGTCCAGGCGCACCAAGACTCAGGCGCCTGTGTTTAGGCGTGTGAAGACTTAGGCGCGCAAGGTGAGGCGATCGCGATTTTAAAGATACGATTTTAATACTTTCCAAAACCGAGAGACAAGTGTATGATATGAATCTTGGGGGTTAAGGTTTCCCCGGGTTTGACCTAGCACCGTGAGTTTAGTGGGCCTCGGGTGTACATCCCGAGGCTCGTTTGGCGCGGTGTTGACTCGGTTCGAGTTTCGGGACCGACTCGGGGTCCCAGTGTCAGAATTGACTCTAATTATTGTCTATGCGATCGTAACGACACGACTAAGGCTGCCAATATGTTAGTTTAGTTTTTCCGAGTAATTTATTTGATCTGTTCCATAAAAGAACTACCTAAAACATCGCGAATCCGCGTCGCGTTGCAGTCCGATCGTCATCGGGTGTTTGTTGGGCACTTCTGCAGCAACCAGGTCCAAATCTGGGTGTCTACAGAAGCGGCCACATTGACTGAGGCTTCGACAAGGCGAAAATCAAAGTATAACCACCCAGGTCATTCGAGGATTATGACCTGGTGGCTGTCCGGTCGGGTCGTTTTAAGTCGATTGGACTACGTGTTGAGGCTCGCCAGCAAAGGCTTAGAGATCATACTTGATGTCTTCGCCTGCGGTTGCTTGCTCGGGCCCGGGCCGTTGCTTGTCATCTTGTTCTTGGTTCTTCATGCTCGTGTGTTTTGCCTTTTTGGATAACTTAAGAGTTTGTTCAGTTTTGAATACCTTTTGTGTGGGTGACGCGTTAAGCGTAGATGCGAAAAATGTTCGTATGTGTTGGCTTACGTTTAAACAAATGTCTTTGGGATGCTTATGAACCCTTGGACTTAATGAAATAAACGTTCGAGGGCGTTAGTCTCCACTCGAGCGGTCGTTTTCGGGATGCCTATGACCCCTTGGACAAAATAAAGCGAGATAAGATGTTCGAGAGCGTTAGTCTGCACTCGAACACTCGTCTTCGGGATGCCTGTGACCCCTAGGACGAAGTAAAACAAAATAAAATACTCAAGGGCGTCAGTCTCCACTCGAATAGCTGTCTTTTGGGATGCCTATGACCTCTTGGACAAGGTAAAACAAGATAAACTATTCGAGGGCGTCAGTCTCCACTCGAATAGCTTACTTTCGGGATGCCTATGACCCCTAGGACAAAGCAATATAAAATGCTCAAGGGCGTCAGTCTCCACTCGAACACTTGTCTTTGGGATGCCTCTGACCCCTAGGAGAAAATAAACCATTCGAGGGCGTCGATCATCACTCCAATGCCTTTCGGATAACTAAGACCCGTTAGGCAAAAATTGTTGTAGAGGTATCAGACTCCAATGCCCCGGATAACTAAGACCCTGTGGAGGTATCAGACTCCAATGCCCCTCGGATAACTAAGACGTATTAGGCAAAAATTGCTGTGGAGGTATCAGACTCCAATGCCTCTCGGATAACTAAGACTCGTTGGACAAAAATTGCTGTGAAGTTATCAGACTCCAATGCCACTCGGATAACTAAGACCCGTTAGGCAAAAATTATTGTGGAGGTATCAGACTCTAATGCCTCTCTGATAACTAAGACCCGTTAGGCAAAAATTGTTGTGGAGGTATCAGTTTGCAATGCCTCTCGGATAACTAAGACCCGTTAGGCAAAAATTGTTGTGGAGGTATCAGACTCCAATGCCTCTCGGATAACTATGACCCGTTAGGCAAAAATTGCTGTGGAGGTATCAGACTGCAATGTCTTTTGGATAACTAAGACCCGCTAGGCAAAAATTGATGTTGTTTATTTGTTTTAGTTAAGTGGCTTTTTGTTTTGCTGGTTTGTCTTATTTCGTTCGAGTTCGCTTTTGCTCTGCTTTAGTTTGTTACGCATTTGAGAACTGTTCGGAGTTTGCTTAGATTCGTTCGGTTTGGGTTGTTTTATTACGCGTTCAGGTGCAGCGTTCATGTTAAGTGCGACTCATATGGTTGTTTTATTACCGTTTTTGTAATGGCCATGCTTTATCGATATTGACTAGTAATTGTTTCATCGCCGTTATTTTGCGTGTCTTAAAAGGGTGCGTGTTTCGCGTATATCGAATGTTGAGCTTCATTTGTTTCTGTTTTAGCCTGTGCTAGACTGTTCAGACGCGCACACATCTGCGTCTCAATCCTTAGGCGCCTAGCCTCCTGCGGTTTAGGATATGGTCGCGTCACCTGAGGCGGACGGGTTTCTGTGCGTCGGGTTTGTTTAAGTTAGCGAATGTTGGGGGCGATTTGTTCATTCGACCCAAAAGCCGAACGCGTCTCCCCCTTCGCCCTAAAATCGCCTTCTCGATTTTTCTTGCCAAATTTCGTCTCGATTTCCGCCATACGTGAAAATGTCGACTCCAGGTAAGCGTTCTTTACTTGTTTATTGTCGGTTTTGTTTGATTTGGTTGATTGTGATTTTGTTTTGTTGAAACCGTAGAAAATCGATTTGTTTTTTTTTAATATGTTAAGTTTCGATGCTTGTGCTTAATCCCATTGTTAAATTAAGGTCAATTAGAGCTTCTTAGGGCAGTTATAAGCTCGATTGGAGATTTCGAGGTACGACAATGGCTCCCTGTAGTGATAGGTTTGAGATGCTAGGGTTAGGGACCGTTTTTCTGGATATTCCCGTGTTTGTTTTGCGTAATCTTGCTCAATTAGTGTTTGTGAGGATATGGGTAGCTCCCTTGTCGATTTTTATGGGATAGAATGGCTCTTAGGGCATTCCATGAGGTTTTGTGTGTCTTACGACGGGCCAAAAGGTGTCGTAATGATGCCGGATTTTCCCGAAACCACTTCCATCGTGACCGGGGTCAAAAATAGGTGTTAGTGGACCTTTTGGAACTTCGAAATCTTTATTCGAAATTTTGACCCTATTTTGATATGTTTAAGCTGCTTTAGCCTGACTTGGGGCATGGGGTTTTCATGTTTTATTTGATTTTACAGCTAGAGGTGATACCGAGCATCCCGAAGGAGCCTCTATGGTTGGTGCTAGAGGCGAGGCCACCGGGACGAGCTCACAGACTCCTCATGGGATTCGTAAGAGACGATGGAGCATTTCATCTAAGCGTTATGATCCGGAGGCCATAAATGAGGCCGATTGTGATAGGGTGAGGATGCGTAGGCTTCCCGAGACAGTTTCTAGGAGGGCCCATGTTCCGGTTCCTGTATCGAAGAATGAGGAGATTGACTACGAGGATCCCGAGTGGGCTCGGGACTGGGATGGTCATTAGTTATCGTTTCATCTCGACCTACACGTTTCTCACCGCATCGTGCATGGTCTGGTGAGTGTCCTATTCGTGTTTATTAGTTACGTCTTGAATTTTTGGCTTGGGTTGAGTTAGGTTTGTTTCGTTTATACTTGTATTGCTTTGGTTTGCAGTCCCAGGTCCGACGAGGACTTTCTCGGGCTTTACTACATGTCTCGAGATTTAATTTCGAAAGTTGACCCCTGCGGTAAAGGGAATCATCGCGAGGACTACTCTAGGTCCCGTGGTCGAGCAGTGGGTCCGGTTGGTGGGTTGCAAGACTAAGTGCAACCTTATGGTGATTAGAGCGATGGTAGATCCCTTTCATGATACTACCTCGATCTTCCATATGTTCTTTGGGGAGGTCGGGATGACTTTAGAGGATTTCGGGGTGATTACCGGTTTGCCCTGGGGTCCGGAGAGGATTAGATGGGCTGCCGAGGACCCTAGGTTAGATAGTGATGAGGTGTGGGGCCTCATCGGGGATTATTTGGAGCGTGAGGCATATAGTGCGCCTCATGCTTTGGTGAGCTCATATATCACCGATCACTTTGAGCGGGTGGCGGTGTTAGAGGGTCGAGAACCCAACACGCCGGAGCAGGATGCCCGGTTATGGTACATCCTAGGGTCGACCCACTTCTCGGACGAGGGCGAGAGATTTAGTACTAGGATTTGCTTCTCCTGGCTGATCTGGCTCAGCTAAAACGTTATGATTGGGTAACCACGGCTTTTGCGGAGATGACTCACTGCTTGCAAGTCATGGTGAGGCCATTGGAAGTGGAGTCGGCCTCAGCTTTTCCCATCGTGTGTCCGGGCCTTATACTGGAGGTTAGTTGCTATTCTTATTTTTGCATCTCGGGTTCTTCTTAGTTTTGGCTTAGTTTTGCTAAAGGTATTTCGGGATTTTGCAGGCTTGGATCTATTCCTACTTCCCTTGTTTGGCACCTAAAACGGTGCGGGTTCATCCGACGAGATTCCCGGCGAGGGTCGAGTGGAGGCTGGCTCAGCCTAAGAGTACAATCAGCCATTACTGTCAGAGAACGCGCTTGTCAACCTGTTACGCCTCGAGGATCTAAGTTTTCTTTTTATGTCTTGCTTTATTTGGTGTCTATCGTGGGTTTAGGGTTGTTGAAATGCTAATTATGGGTTTAGGGTTGTAGTTTGTGGCCCGCCCTTGGGCCAATTATGAGGGCGTGTCTGGGTATGTGGCCGCGAAGCTGATGCCTCGGCGTTATAGGAGGACGCTCCTTCCTGCGTTGTTTCGCCCGGTTTGGTATCTGGGCGAGCGATTGGTGCGTCAGTGTTTGTATGACGATTTCAGGGTTCCGGTTGATCCTCCCCGGACCATGTTTAGACCACCGACCGCCGCAGAGGTCCTTGAGGGTAGGGATGGAGAAGGAGGCGATGTGCTTCTGGTGTCTGGTGCCTCCTATCTATCTCATGTCAGCCAGTGGCTAGCTTGCCACCGCCTTGTGGTAAGTTTTTCGTCTTTGATTCTAAGGTTTGTTTCATGGTTTAGTGTTTACTTCCCCTGACCGACCGCTTTGCTGTTCTCAGCTGGCCGATCCAGCTGATGTTGTTCAGCTCCTAGAATTCCCCTTGCCGCTACTTATGGTTGATGCGGCCGAGATAGCTTTCACTGAGCCCCTCCCCCTGTGTTCTGCCGAGGAGATGGACGCTGAGCTGGGATAGAGTGGCGTGACCGGGTATGCCGGGTGAGTTTTGGTTTTCGTTTTTGGTTTGGGTCTAAGAGTTAGGATTGTTTTGTCTAACTTCCATGGTTTCATCTTTCAAGTTTATCAGCTTACCTTCAGCGGTTGTGGCAGGCCTCTAACCGCTTCCGGGCCTTTGTCTCGAGGGTTTCCCGTGACACTTCGGGACCTGGATCGGTGAGTTTGCGTGACTAGGGTGGTTTTCTAGGCTGCTTGAATGTTTTCCTAATACTTAGGTGTATTTGTAGGATGTCCCAAATATGGTGGGGCAGCTGGAGACTCGGGTGACCGAGCTTGAGGCGGGGTGGCTGAGGCGTGACAACTCCTGCAATCTCGGGCCGACGAGATTGCTTATCTGAAGGAGCAGCTAGCTCGGTCTCAGGGCAAGACATTTGCGCAAGGTGAGGCTAGGCATCAGATTGAGAGGGAGGCTGAGGCTGAGGCTACGGGTCATGCTACGGGTTCTATCGAGGAGGTTGGAGGAGTTCCCGAGACGGTTACCTTAGACATGTTGTCGAGAATAGATGGTAGTGAGTCTCTTCTTCTAGACCTGGAGGATCTAGGTTTGGACGACAACATTTGTGAGGTCGTGATAGTCGTTGGCGCTGATTCTAGGGGGCCTTCCTAGTCTTGATTTGTGTATGGATTTGTAGATTTTGTATATTTTCTCGAGATTTTTAGTACTTCAATTAGTTGGATTAGTCTTGTGTTTTTGTTTGGTGCATTGTTTACCTAGACTGACAAGTAATCACTTTGCGTTCATTTTTTGCGACTTGATCTTAGTTTAGGGTTCGTTGGCGTTGCATGGGAGTACGAAAACAGTTCATTTTGGATGTTTTTAAAAAATGCGTTAGTTTGAGCCGGGAATCGGATTAGATAGTACGTCGATTAAAATGTTTTGACTTGAGACGGGCGAGATGTAAAACATTAACGTGTTCTGACCGAGTGTATTAAGAGATGAGTGTAGTTGTTCTGACATTCAGAACGAGGTCAAAGTTAAAATTCGGACAATTTTTGAAAAAAAAAGTTAGACCACTTTTTGCATACTCATAACATTGCCTTTTTAGGCTACAGACGCTATTTGACAATAACCGTTAAAAGGCTACAACACGTCTAGGTGGGGTAGCTTATCCCCCTAAAAAAATGAAAATACACCTAAGTCTCGTGCGTCCGACGGGTGAACTCGCGTTCCTGTAGCTCCTGCATGGGTATTTCAGCCTCTGGGCAGGCTTTAGTGACTTCGGGAGGTCGTTCCCGATGTTCGAGGTATCATGTGGTAGCTAAGGTGATAATGCGGGATCGGTGTCTCTATTTTCGGGTCGATGTGGTCTGCCTAGGGATAGGCGCCAATGCTAAGGCTCTCGGGTTTTGGGTCGCCTGGGCTCGGGCGGCTGGAGACTCGGGCGCCTGGGCCAGGGCGGTTCGAGTCTTGTTTATGGAATTTTTTTGTTGTTTCCTAATTGTTGTGGGATTAGGGCTATATATGCGGGTCGTGGTTGCTTGTTTTAGACATACTAGAATATCCATAGGGTCTAGAACCTCCATCTTTAGAGTCATGTCGGGTTTCGGGGAATCACCTCACCGAGTGGGCGATCCATAAGGACTTTAGGGATGCTCGTGACCGAGCGACGCGGAAATGAGACCCTTGACTCGCGTGTGTGCGGTCACTGGCTTAGGGATTCAGGTGCTCTAAACTCTTGGTGTATTCGGCGAAACGCCTAAAGTGGAATTATGTCTCTAGAGCGAGACGATTTGACATTAACCTCGGGGGTTAGATTCAAAGGAGGACTTTCTCGTGATGAGACGACCCTTGTAACTAACACTGACAGTTAATCACACGGTTGTACGACGTAAGAAGTTGATCGCGATACCGACTCAGGATCAAAGAATTTTGATATATGTTTCTCTTTTGAAAACAACCAATCTTTGAAGAGAAAAAACCTTTTTGAAAAGGACGATTTGTAAAATTAGGGTGACGATAGCGTGGTGACATCGTTTGTGGCGTGAAAATGTGTTGCTATATGTGTGCGTTGGGAATCCAACGATAGCGAGAGTGTAAATGTTTTTTGTTTTTTTTTTTAAAAAAAAGGAGCATGGTTCTTAGGGGAATCAGTTTTTAAAATGGTGACATGGTGCTTTTATTGAAACTACTATTAATTAGCCAGTTCGATACTTATGGTGTATGTGGTGCTCGTGATAGAGCTTGATGTCTGGTGACGATGTTTTTAAAATGACGTTTTGTGACCGTTTCGGCTTCCTTGACTTCATTAATTGAAGTTTCGGTCGTTTTAATGGTATGTGCATAGAAAACGTTTTTTTTAGATAAAAAAATGTAACCGTTTGATGTACCTTGATTCCATTGATCGGGATCTTCGGTGGTATTAACGGTACTTGTTGTTGACGGGTTTCACTTTGGGCCAAAGTGATGACACTAATTTTTTTTTGAAAGTAGCGGGTGTAAACTTTGCCATGATAACGGCATCTAAAAAGCTTTTTCCTTTTTTTTTTGGAAATTATGGTTTGACCGGAGTATCGGTGTTCAAAAGGTCGCTTTGAAAAGAGGAGGTATTCTTCGAAAACGGAATTGAGTGCGGTTGAATATGTTGGCGTGGTTGAATCCAGATTTTAGTGCTTTCTTTGGGTTGGGTTGTTCAAACACGCTACACATAACTAGTAATGCATACACTCATGCAGGATGCAGATACGGGTAGGTTAGGGTAGTCAACCGCCCACGAATAGTCTTCACAAATCATCTGGGGAGACGAGTGTCATACTGTCCGTTCGGAACTATCTGTTTATTATTCCCGCAAGGTACGTGTTAGGCGGCCGGAGCGTCAACCGAGGATCTCACCGCGTGTCCATAAGGATCTTACCGCGAAGAGGTCGGTTGGTCCTGATATCGGTTAGGGTGGGCTTTTTAGGGCCAAAACCTGTAGTGACCACAACTAGGAACTAGGAAATGAGCTTCACCGACCTCGTTCAAGTTACACCATTGCTCGAAACTTGTTTCCAAATCCCCAGCGGAGTCGCCAAACTATGGACGTCCGTCCGCACCGCCTGGCGTCCCACGCGCGCCCGTGCGGGAGCGACCCGGTTTTTCAACGTGTGGCGGCGGCCACCCACGCGGCCCCCTCCCGGTCGGGGGCCGGTCCGATCTCGCGTACGAGGCGATGTTTTGAACCTCGATTCGGATGACGATCCGGACTTGTACTAGACGGGTGTGGGCACCCGTGTTTCCGTTTGGAATCGAACGAGTCATGGTTGTAAATGTTTAAAGGCCGATTTGTTTGGTAAGGCGACCTTTTTAGTGAACTGAATTCGTTGCTGATTTGTGGAGTCGCCACCGAGTCGATTATGGGGACTCGGAAACCGTTCAAGTCAACTTTGATCCTTAGCCGGCTCAAAGTTGAGGGGCACGGGACCTAAAGATAAAGACTTATACCCTTAAGCACTCCATGCTTGGAATGACTCTCATTGCCAATGGTTTCGGACATCCGGAAACCGTCGATTTTGAGTAAGGGGTGAGGGTACGTATTGGGAAGCCAACATCCGATAGATGTCGACACCAAATCCCGCCCGCACTATAGCGACTTCTACTAATCAATCGGTGGGCTGATAACCTAGTTCTTTTGTTGTGGCAGAAGTACTGTAACATCCATTTTCTTCACCCTATATCTTTTGTTATGTCGGTTTATTTAAGGACAAGTAGGTTTTGTCGTCAAAATAGTTGTATTTACATTCTTTGCAAGCGATTTCACGTGACAAGCAGGCCATGAAAAGATGCACATAGGAGAGTAGAGAGTACTAATATTATACGTATTAGCAAATTAGTTTTAACGCGATAATACGGATATTAGTCGTTCTCGTGGTATACCTTACCTGGTATTCTGCTTAAGATGCGTCGGTTCGGTATTAATAGAGATGCGTCGAACCTAGTAAGGCGAGCACCCGGACTAATACGGAACCCGACCATCGCTTTGTTCAGTTTTAGTTACTTTACGTTTTGAATTCCGTGTTAGGTGATTTAGCATGCGATTATAAGGTCATAAAACCAATAAATCATACGAAAAGCTGTAAATGCGAATGTAAGTAAATCACATTGTGAGGAGTTGCACCCTCGAAGTATACACTAAACAGGACACGATGCATGGATAGTTGAGAACGGATCTCGGAATTACTCGGGTCTTTTTAGTATATTTTAGTGTTTGCGGTTGAAGTTGAGACGTTACGTATTTTAGTATGTGTTGGTGGACCTAGTGTCCACGTTTGACAATATCGTAGTGCATAATAATAAAGGTGCGAATAATGTAAAGTTTTGTTTAGACGACAACCTAGTGACGATTCGACTTCAAAGGCGGATCCTCCTAGCTTGCCCGGTGGTTTCGGCAGAGTTTCATTACCGTCGACCCTTCCTGCGGCTATTCCGACAGAGCTCCGCTACTATTGACTGATTCTGCGGCTAATCCGACAGAACTTTGTTACTAGACTATAGCAAGTCGAACACAGGCACCTCGGGATCGAGTGGAGTGCTCGAACGTGAGGAGTAGCGTCGATGTCGCTTTTATCGAAAGTACGATCGAGTGGATCGTTTGCCTCGGGGGTCGGAGTGTGAGCCCTCAGTGAGAATGTAGAGTTGGAAGAGAAGTTGTGAATTGTGTATCGAAATGAGGGCGTGAAGGGGGGTATTTATAGGTGTTTTCGGGCCGTCGTCACCCTGATAGGCGCCTGAGTCTAGGCGCACCAAGAGTCAGGCGGCTGGGTTTAGGCGTGTGAAGACTCAGGCGCGCAAGGTGAGGCGCTCGGGATTTTGAAGATACGATTTTAATACTTTCCAAAACCGAGAGACGGGTGTATGATATGAATCTTGGGGGTTAAGGTTTCCCCGGGTTTGACCTAGCACCGTGAGTTTAGTGGGCCTCAGGTGTGCATCCCGAGGCTCGCTTGGCGCGGTGTTGACTCGGTTCGAGTTTCGGGGCCGACTCGGGGTCCCGATGTAAGAATTGACTCTAATTAGTGTCTATGCTATCGTAACGACACGACTAAGGCTGCCAATATGTTAGTTTAGTTTTTCCGAGTAATTTTTTTGATTCGTTCTATAGAAAAACTACCTAAAACGTCGCGAATCCGCGTCGCGTTGCAGTCCGATTGTCATCGGGTGTTTGTTGGGTACTTCTGCAGCCACCAAGTCCAAATCTGGGTGTCTACAATGTCTAACGGATGTTGGCTTCCCAATACGTACCGTCACCCCTTACTTAGAATCGTCGGTTTCCGGATGTCCGGAACCATTGGCAATGAGAGTCGTTTCAGGCATGGAGTGGTTAAGGGTACAAGTCTTTATCTTTAGGTCCCGTGCCACTCTACTTTGAGCCGGTTAGGGATCAAAGTTGACTTGAATGGTTTCCGAGTCCCCATAATTGACTCGGTGACGACTCCACAAATCGGCAACAAATTCGGTTCACTAAAAAGGTTGCCTTACCAAACATATTGGCCTTTAAACATTTACAACCACGACTCGATCGATCCCAACAGAAACACAGGTGCCTGCACCCGTCTAGTATAAGTCCGGATCGTCATCCGAATCGAGGTCCGAGACTTCGACCAAAATGCGGGATCAGACCAGCCTCCGACAGGGAGGGGGTCGCGTGGGTGGCTGATAGGGGTAGTCGTATCCCTAATCAAAGATACCCTAAGGTCCACTAACTAATGTAGATAGTGAAGTAGGGGTCGAACCACCAGGAGACGGGACTCAATTACTTGTTCTAAGGTCTAGACTAAAGATTACGGGTCACTATTTTTCTGTTTGTTTGAGTGGACTATCAACTAACTGCAATAAGGGAAATCAATAATAAAAAGGTCTAGGGTCTCAGGTTCACAATGAATGTCAATCGGGTCAGGGAGTCAACTAACAGGTCAATAATCGAACTGTCTAAGGTGTAGGTCCGGTCGGTACTACTACAAACTTTAGAACTAAACTTAACCTGCGGTCGCTAGAATTAAGCTAGTCTACCCAAAATGTTGTGACCTAATTAGTCCTTAACCCGGTCGGCGAAAAGTCCTAATAGTGATAATAACTAATTAATCCTGGCCAGTAATTAACCAATCAGAATTAAAACAACATTCCGGCGACAGTTCATATGATCAGAGACAGGTCAATTTTCTAAAACCCAATTAACACCCATCGATCCCCTTAAACCCTAGATAGAAATTAGCTACTCATGATGATTGTAATTAAACTAACGAAATATGAATTGCAATTAAACAAGATGAATACGAATCAAATTAAACTACAAGACTGAAATCAGATAACTATGAAAACTAAGAACAAATTAAGACAAGAATTAAACTAGGGAATTAAGACAAGAATTAAACTAGAGAATTGAAATTAAAATTAAAATTAAAATTAAAGTAGCGATACCGAACAATTTGAGATCTGAAAAGGGAAGAACGGAATACGATGAATCTTGCGAAGAAAAACGGAAACAAACGTAGTCTTCTATGCTAAGCGAAACTAACGTCATGTATGAGTAGGAAAAAGTCAAAAGTAAAAAGTGTGTGATAAGTGTAGTTTGTAGTGCCTATTTTACTGTGTTTTGGTCCCATTTTACTTGTGGAATCGCTCCTTGGGAGCGGTTTATGGGCTACTTATGCTTTCTTTAGTTCGTTTCAGGTTCCCGAGACCATTTGTGAAGAGTTGGAGCAAATCCGACTCGATACATACACTTTTTGGAGCCAACGAAGTGAAGGAACGATCACTCGGTGCCTTGGATTCGACCCCGAGACCTTGGGACCCAATCCCGAGCCTCCGAGACCCGATCCCGAGTCCCGAGAATCGATGAGAAACCCATGAGAGGCAAGGAGGGAACAAAAGGAGCTTATTTGAGGCCTACAAGGCTCATCCCGGTCGGGATGGCCTCAACCCGTCCCGGTTGAGATGCACAAAAGCAAGGGCTACTGACCTGGGTCCGTCCCGGTCGGGATGATCCCGTCCCGGTCGGGACCGTGGGGCTGCTGCTCGACTTCACTTATTTCTTCCTCCTTCATTCTTGTAACCATATATATACCCATTGAAGACAAGCTTCCCTCACTTCAAGCAAAAGAAAAGGGTAAAGGGATAGTGTCATGTCAGAAGTCCACCCCTATTGAGCAAAACAAGGTTCAAATCAAGTTGCCTTTCCCAACAAGGCAAATGAAGACTAAGGTGGATGTCCAACTTGACAAATTCCTAGACATTGTGAAGAAATTGGACGTTAACGTCCCATTCACCGAGTTACTTACCCAAATCCCGGCATATGGAAGATTCATGCGAGATATCCAGCTAGGAAGAGATCCATCGACAAGGAAGAGACAATAGCGTTCACGAGGGTGGTGAGCGAGGTTATTCAAGGTTCCACGCTTCCAAAGTTGAAGGATCCGGGTAGTTTCTCGATCCCATGCACCATAGGCAATTACAAGATCGAGAGAGCATTATGTGACTTGGGTGCGAGTGTGAGCATCATTCCTTATTCCATTCGTGATCGATTAGGGATGAAGGAGCTGAAATGTACGTCCATTACACTCCAATTGGCCGATAAATCTCTTAACCGACCATTGGGGATGATAGAGGACGTGCCGGTACGAATCGGGAAGTTCTTTATTCCGGTCGATTTCATCGTGCTCGATATGCCGGAAGATGCTAACACTCCCATTATTCTTGGGCGCCCATTTCTACACACCGCCAGTGGCATGATCGATGTGAAGAACGGTAGAATCACCTTCGAGTTAGGCGAAGAAAAGCTAGTGTTTGACCTCCAAGGCAACACTTTGCCTACTAATGATGAGTCTTGCAACATGATCCACGCCACGAAAGACATCGATCTAGGGGAAGATTCGGGACAAAGCTTGAAGAATTACTCTTATGTACTTGAGGACGATGAATCCGAGAGTGAGGAAGATGAGTGCCCATATCATGGGTTTGATGACAAGTTGAAAAGCAAGAAGCAAGATGAGCCTCCCTTGGGGCCGCATGAGGACAAGTGGACGTTTGGGATTATCCCGAAGGATCAAAAGTACAAGTTCAAGCCATTGAACTTGGAAGATCGGGATGTCCCGGGAACGTCGAGACAAGGTCGTGGAGAACCTTGGTATGTGGATGCTTATATAACTAGCTTGATTGAAGACTTTGCTAGAGCCTTCGATTTGTTGCTTCGTGCCCTTGATGGAGATGGAATTGGTATTAGTGTTGTTGAAAAAGAATTGAGGAATGCACCATCCTTGGTTTGACGGAGTTCCAAAAGAACCGTCTTATTGTATATATCTCTTTCTCTTGTAGTTCCTTTTATTTTTGTGAAAGGCTTGATCATTTGGATTGTTGATGAGCGTTGTGAGGGAGAGAATTTGATGTTGTTTTTGAGTTTATTGTGATAGGTGAAGTGTAAGTGATTCCTAGAGAGGAATGGTTGATGATAGAACTTGGATTGTGAGCAAGGAAGTCGGTTTTTGAAGCTTAGGATAAGCTTTTGGGGTTTGTGGAAGATCAAGAAGCTCCATCCCGACCGGGAAGGAGCCATCCCGATCGGGATGAGGGTGCCATATTTTGGGTTTACTGGAGTGCCATCCCGACCGGGACGAGAGCTTCCCGATCGGGACGGGCATGTCATCCCGATTGGGACCATCCATCCCGACCGGGATGGTCCCCGACTCCCCCTTATGCCTCTTCTTCGACATTTGAGTCCACCCAACCATTGTATACCCCCTCCCAACCTCCCTTCTTCTCCTTGTTCCTATCATACGACCCTTACACCTTATTTGCATGCCATCACTTCATTTCCTCTTCACCTTACACCGAGATTCACATCAAATCCTACCCCCTCATACCATTACTACCTCTACCATGCGTTATTATCAAGTTTGAAGCGGGTTAACAATGAAGAAGACAAGCAAAGTGCAATTATTGACCATTGAAGACGATGGAGAGAGTGAGTTGCTAACCGATGGGTATGGCAACTATCCTTTCTTTTCCGTTTTTGTTGTTGCTTGTTTTCCCTTTTCTATCCCCTTCCCCTTGTACACTTTTGTGTCTTGGTGTCATGGTGGCCTTCGAGGCCTTGGTATTATGGTTGCTCCCGACTCCCGATGATGTGACTACGTCGAGAGTCAATCGAAAAATCCAAATATACAAGATTTTCACCCTTTTTTTTAGGATTTAGTCGGATTCGGGCGGAATCCGGGCTAGGTGACTTGATTACACCTAGCCCTCCCCTCCCATTTCCTTTTATTTCTTTCTTTTTATTTTCTTCCCCCATCCATATCTTTTCTCGTCTCGGCCCATGGTGACTTGACTACACCCCGGCCGGACACATTCTACCCTTTTGTTCATCTTTATTTTTGATTTTTAGTTTTATTTTCGTAGTTTCTTTTCTTTCCTTTTGTATCTCCGCACACTACGATCGAGCATGAGGACATTGCTCGGTTTAAGTGTGGGGGAGCGATATTCTATCATACTTAGTTTTATTTTCCTAGTTTTTTGAAAAAATCTTTAAAAACCCTAAAAATTTGAAAAAATTTCACAAAAATAAAAAAGATTTCCTTTTTTGTGTTTTCCTTTTATGTCTTTGTGTCGTATGTTTGTTTTGTTGTGTGTGTTTGCCTCTCTTTTTCCCTATAGGTTGCTTAAATCACCGTTAGCTTTGGAGAGCTTTCAAGACATCCGGTAACCTCTTCTATCCTTTTTTTCTCCTTTGTCTCTTGTGGAGTTTGGAGGAGATTGTGATGTTGTGTGCTCGGGTGGAGCTTTGTGCATATTGGTGGATGATTTGGTGGCTTGTATGGAATATCGGGGTGGTGTTTGTTCCCTTGTGTGTTTGTTTTATTTTGTTTTGTTTTGTTGTCTTTTGTCTCTTTTTCTTTCGTTTTCGCCATGTCTTCGTTTTGTGTTGTGTTAGTTGTGTCTTTTGTGTAGAAAGGTTTTCGAAAACCCGGTTTAGAGGCTAGTGTGCGAGTGTTTACTTTCCCCTCCTAGTAATGTAAATCGAGTCTTGGACTTTAGTCTAGTAGAATGACCCTAAATCAATGATTTCGTTGGTCCTTTACCTTGAGTCCACCTAGCTTACTAGGGATTTACTACGGGATTTGCACTTTTGACCATTATGACCACCCACGGTGTGAAAAAGCCTTGGTTACCGAGTCTCGTCCCTTAGGTGACCGTGTTTAGGATTGTTTGATTATTCCAAGTTCTCCCCTTTTTGTGGGTTTGAAGGGAAGGCGCCGTCCCGACTCTCCCATTCCCCTACCTCCTACACATATCCACACAATAAATTGCAATTTGTTGAATTCTCTCTTTCTTGTTTCACAAAGAATTGCCAAAAAAAAGCGAAATCAAGCCAAGAGGGCAAAGGAAAGAAAATGAAAGAAATGAAAGAAAGAAAAGAAATGAAGAAAAAGAAAAGGCACAAAAGCCAAAAAGAAAATAGAAAAGAAGAAAAAAAAGAAATGGCATGGCAACACACAAAGCAAATATGCAAAAGAAAAGAGGAAAATGCCATAAAGAAAACCCGTCTCACAAAAAGAATCCCTACATCTCAAAATAAGCCTTTTACCGACTATTACCGTGAAGAGCCTACCAAAGGACCGAGTCCCTAGGAAGGATGGTAGCGGTAATGGTCGGTCTTCCCTCACTTTGCAAATATTTCCACCTTTTTAATTGGACTAGTTAGGCGGTTCTAGACATGGGACGACCCTCTTGGCTCATCGCTAAAGGGGGCGGGGTCTCACTTACCTATAGTGTCGACTAACACCGTGGTTCATCCCTTTTCCACTCCGCCGATCGTCCCGTAGTACGTTCTTAGAAAGTTAGGAGGACCTAGGTAAGTTACCAACGTTTTTGTTGCTTTATCGTCATACTATTACGGTTTAGTTCATCTCGATTTGTATGATTAGCTTGGGAACGTTGTCACTTGCCTCGAGTCCTAAACCGGTACTTCTTTCACCGCTTGTTTGAGGGAAGCGATATTTGTTTTTCTTTGGGTGCAACCTTGTGTTTGTTTGTTTGTTTCTTTGTGTGCTTGTTTGTTTTTGTGTCTTGTGTCCGGTTGCATCCACGGTTTTGTCGCAAGACCTTACTTGCCTTGCGGAGTGCACTTTTCCTCTAAGTGTACTCGCGTGAGTTGAAAGGGCGTGGGGTGCACTAATACCCACTCGGCTAGTTTAGTAGTTAGTATGTGCTTACTCGAGGGCGAGAAAGAGTTAAGTGTGGGGGAGTTGATAAGTGTAGTTTGTAGTGCCTATTTTACTGTGTTTTGGTCCCATTTTCCTTGTGGAATCGCTCCTTGGGAGCGGTTTATGGGCTACTTATGCTTCCTTTAGTTCGTTTCAGGTTCCCGAGACCATTTGTGAAGAGTTGGAGCAAATCCGACTCGATACATACACTTTTTGGAGCCAACGAAGTGAAGGAACGATCACTCGGTGCCTTGGACTCGACCCCGAGACCTTGGGACCCAATCCCAAGCCTCCGAGACCCGATCCCGAGTCCCGAGAATCGATGAGAAACCCATGAGAGGCAAGGAGGGACCAAAAGGAGCTTATTTGAGGCCTACAAGGCTCATCTCGGTCGGGATGGCATTAACCCGTCCCGGTTGAGATGCACAAAAGCAAGGGCTACTGACCTGGGTCCGTCCCGGTCGGGATGATCCCGTCCCGGTCGGGACCGTGGGGCTGCTGCTCGACTTCACTTATTTCTTCCTCCTTCATTCTTGTAACCTTATATATATACTTCCCTCTTGTATTTTTTATGTATCATACATTACATTAGACTCTCTTAAGCCTCTCTACAAGATATAAACCCTAGATTTAGAGTTCATCCATTTAGTTTAATCTTCCTTTAATCTTCCTTTAATCTTAGTTTAATCTAGTTTGTAACTAGTCTTGTATTAAGTGGGTTCTTGAAGATTTCTCCAAGCTTGACATCCTTAGAGTTGATTTGGGTTCTTATTTATGCAAGATTGCATCTTTTTCTTCCTCTTGTTGTTGGTATAACTTTCTTTACTCTTGTTCTTGTTTATTTAATCAAGTTTGAATCTTTATATTTTGTTGATTGTTATTGTTCTTGTTCTTCATAATGGATGTTTGGTTTGTGATGTTGTTTTATCTTATTATTGTTGGTTTTTTCTTGATAATGAGTGAGTAGTCTCCTTGTGGGGTTAGTAGGGGGATTAAGGGTAGATTATAGGTGATTAGGGTTTGATTAGGGGTAAAGGTGACTCTTTTGTTGTTAGTCACATTATGGGCACTCTATGTGTTTGTTGATTGCTTGTGTGAGTAGTAGTGGCCTATGCTCCCCATACTTGTGCTCATCTTCTCATTGTTTGTCTATTTTGTGGTTGTGTTGAGGTTAGTCTTAGACAAGAGAGTTCGGACTAGGGGTTAGACGCGAGAGCGTGAACCTACCTCGACATCGCTCTACGTAGCGAGAGCCCGGACCGACTCTAGCAACTAGGAGACACCTACACCCTTGACCATCCCAATTACCCTTCTACACTTAAGAACCCGACCTACCCCACTTCCTTCCATATTTGATTTCTCTAGCTAGTTAGTCATCATTCCTCTAGTTGTTAGTTTCATTAATCCTAGTTATTTCAATTAGTTTATGTTGCATCTTTTCATTGTTCTAGTCATTATTAGCCTAGTTCATACCTCTTCCTCCATCATAGTTTGTCAATTATCATCTCCTTTGTGTTTGTTTGTGTGACTTAGCCTAGTTTTTAGTGGACCTAGTCTAGACTCTACAATACCGTCTCCGTGGATATCGACCCTACTTGCCCTAGCTACCCACTAGGAATAGTCGGTTATTTATTGACGGTGGGACCCACGGCAAATCCTTACCATCAGTGTGTCTGACAATCCTCCTAGTGGGTAGCAGGCCCAAAATTCTAAATAAATAAAAATCCAATACGCGGCCCGAGTGCGAAGCACTCGATCGAGTACATGCGTGCACTCGATCGAGTGGATCCGTATCTGCAGTCTGGTTGATCACGGAAATAGGCACTCGATCGAGTGCTTAGCACCACTCGATCGACTGGGTGCTGCTGAGCTCGTAATTGAGATATTCCTTTGCTTCTCGGCTTTTTCGTTTTCTTCCTCGTACTTCGTCCTCGTCTCGGCTATCTGGGCCATCACTCCTAAATATGCTCGAAATTGCACTTAACCTGCAAAATAGCGCGAGAACCGACAGTATCGACTTTCTAATAGAAATCGACATTAAACATATAATTATGGAAGAAGAAAAGCTCAAAAACGGTTGTCGGGGGACAATAAAATACGATATAAAATACGTTGATCAAACTCCCCCAAACCAAACATTTGCTTGTCCTCAAGCAAACAGCTAATATATATACATACGAGAACAAGTGATGTGAAACACGACTCAGAGCTGAATTACAATTATTCTCCTAAAATCAACTAAAACCGACGAGAAAACACTTAATGCTCAAGAATGCAACGAGATCAATAATCATGCCATAATCAAACAATTGCCTGCCAAACTTTCAATCTTGCGAGACCAATAATGTCGGACTTCCTTACGGTTGTCGCTCGACACTCATAAGTACGGGTAAGTATATATGTGAAGATAGGAAAGAATGAAGACACTCACTCGACTTATGAAATATGCATGCAATCGAATATGAAATCAATCTCCCCAATCAAATACGTGTTCCACCAATCAGGACCATAGTACATGCCAAGGACTTACAAGGGATGGCCTATATGTGAGGGAATAAAATGGATTGTGCTTAAAGCACGTATGGGAATGTGTGGCTAAGACCAGTAGTCGTAGCTACACAATAAAAACTATCCATCCAAAAGCCTCAACTATGAATTCTGGCCACTAACTAGAAATAAAACTCAAAAGAGCATAAGAGGGAATTTTGTCATCCTCCTAATTATAATTCAATTCTAGTTACAACATCTCGACCATTCCCCGAAATATTATAAGAAGCATATATGTTTTTTCTTTTCCTTTTCTTGGGATTTTTCTTCTTTTTCTAATTCCATTTTTTTACTTTTTCTTTCTTTCTTTCTTTTTCATGCTTCTATGTTTTTTTTCAATTCAGACAAGGGGAAGGCGAATACAAAGTCACATAACAGTATTACCCACTAAGATCCAAAAAGATGTAAAAATCCAAATTATGACCGATTAGTGAAATAATTCTCAATTAAGTTCACCGCGACTGTCCTGGTAAGGTAGGCTATTCTGGGTTGTAGCTAATTGATATAAATATCATGAAAACTGACTTACAACAGCTGAAACGGGCTAAACAGAGGAAAAATAACCTAAATCTACAGGGTAGTAAAAATGGGTCATTTTGGCTATGTGGAGCTCGTCAAAAACGGAAATGCCTTTCCTCATGTACCTCCTCCTCAAACCAAACACGTATTCAATATCAAGAGACAGACGTCATATTTATGCAAATTTATGTTACACATTCCATAAGGAGAAACCACTCAATTCCTAAATATAAATGAGACCAGTTTAGATGTTACTGGCCTAGGAAGCTCTAAATCCTCAGAATTTTTGTGGTTTGCCGACAAAATGGTCAAATTTACTCAATTGGCAATTAACGGTTCAATAGGCAATCATATCAAAATCATCTCATCTCAAGTATTACATGCATTCAGGTACGAATTTAGCTGTCAATTAGGAGAGGTCATGTAAAACGCAATGTCATCATCGCCGTTTTGCATGTTTCACAACAGACACAAGACAGACACAAAGCACACAAAAATAAAATCTTTTTGGATTTTTCTGATTTTTCAAATTTCTTTTTTTTTTGGATTTTTAAAATTTTTGAAAGCACACAACAGAAAATAAAAGCACACAAAAGCACACAAACTCTCCCCCAAACCTAAATGTCACAGTGTCCTCAATGTGACTCTACAGCATATAAGACAGTAAAATTCCACAGCCAATCCTAAGGACAACTCGACCTAAGGGGAAGAAAAAAATCTAAGAAAGCAGTAAAAACAGAAATAAAAAGGAAAGAAAGTACCGTATATACAATGGTAGCTCCCCCAAACCGGCTAATCATCCATCTCGTCGTCTCCACCGGTCCCAGATGGACCGGCTCCAGTATCGCCCTGGCCTGAGCCGCTAGCACCACCCTACTGACCCGACTGTCGCAAGTCTCTCAACCACTGTGCTCCTAGGCCGCCGTAGGTGTGCCCGTAGTCCGGACCCCAAGCAGCTGGATCAACCCCATAATCGTGGAAAATACCACTAGTATCTCCCGGACCTTTCCAGTAGGACGGGTGCTGAGGCGCCGAGATTCCTTGAGTAAGCACGAACTCGTGGATCTCTCGGTTGACAATGCTCTGATTAATCCCCTCGTGTACCCGTCGCTGGTGCTCATAAACTGGATCATACATAAATGGATACGGGTGCGGAAACTCGGCACCCGAAGTCTGGAACGGGAAGGTCGGGGTGTGTGTGTGTGTGGCCATGGGGGGCTCGGTCTCATCGGGTTCGGTCTCTACACGAACCCTACGTCGAGGGGGTTGAACGCCCTCGCCGAAAATGAAGAGCTTCTCGGGAATGAGGTAGCGCAGTGGGTCGGGTGTGTTCTCACCCTCGGGAGTGGGTTGTAATGCAAGTAGTGGGGGTAGGATTGTCCCTTCGACAACCGGGATTTTCATCCAAACCTTGTCTCGGACGCGCCACAGAAAGTTCGGGGGATTGCCCCGAATCCACTTCAAAGTGGAGAAGAGGTAGCTACGGTCTAGCAAAGGGACGCGGTCGGTGAGACTCTCAAAAGTGACTGTATCCCCAAAACCCATAATATAGCGCTTTGCTAGCACGGTGACAATGGCTCCACAACCGAGCGGTCCAGATCCACTGATCTGGCGCTTGATTCCGACACAGATCATACCCGGTGCACTAAACGCCTTCAGGGATCGCCTAAAGGGGTTTAGGTAGTGTCCTAAAATCAACACCTCCAATGAGTGAAGTTTACTCATGTCGGAGTGTGGAAAAACCACATGACTCAAAATCCGCAAGAAGAGGCGGATAGTAGGGTGTGGGATGGCATTGAGTGCCATAGCGGTGACAGTTGCTCTACGACCCGAAAATAACTCAAAGTAGGGAGGTGCTTTCGAACTCTCGGGTATGTCTAGGATGTCTTCAGCCTGGTCGGAGGTAAGCCGTAGACACTCGGACAATTCACTAAGGTAGATGGATTGCTCCTCATTGTTCAACCGAAAAGATATCATGCTCTCTTGTCTATCAAATTCAAATGAACTTAAGAATTCTAAAGTGAGTACTCGGTAAGATAACTCACGTAGTGTCCATAAGCCATCGAATCCGGTCATGGACAAGAGGTGCAATAGTTGCTCGTTCAAACCGAGCTCGATTGCGAATTGCGACGAGCAGCACCAGGTAGCCTCCATTGTCCTAGGTAACAAGGTAACTAAACGAGCTCTCTGGGCCTCGTCCCTGCAAACAATTTCTTCATAGCCTGGTACAGGCTGAACAGCAGGCTGCCTTGCATTCCTGTTCCTGTTGTTGTTTCGGGGTGGATTCCTTCTTCCTGCCATGACTATATGATAAGTGTAGTTTGTAGTGCCTTTTTCACTATATTTTGGTCCCATTTCCTTCTGGATTCGCTCCTTGGGAGCGATTTATGGGCTTCTTATGCTTCCTTTAGTTCGTTTCAGGTTCCCGAGACCGTTTTGGAAGAGTTGGAGCGATTCCGACTCTATACATACACATTTTGGAGCCAACGGAGTAAAGGAACGATGACTCGCTGCCTTGGAATCGACCCCGAGACCTTGGGACCCAATCCCGAGCCTCCGAGACCCGATCCCGAGTCCCGAGAATCGGCGAGAAACCCATGAGAGGCAAGGAGGGACCAAAGTGCTCTTAAGGGAGGCCTACAAGACCCATCCCATTCGGGATGGCCTCATCCCGTTCGGGATGAGGTGCGCTTTGAAGAAGGCCACTGTGAGACCATCCCGGTCGGGACCAACCCGTCCTGGTCGGGATAACAGGGCCGTCCCGGTCGGGACGGTACAGGGGCAGCACGGGCTCTTTTCTTTCTTCTCCTTCATTCTTGTACCCATATATATACTTCCCCCTTGTAATGTTAAGACATCTTATCATACCCTAGACTAATTTAAGCCTCCATTAGACTTTCAAAACCCCAGATTAGTGTTCTCATATTAGCTTTAATCTTCCTTTAATTATTAGTTAATCTTTGTAATTAGTTCTTGTATTAAGAAGTTCTTGAAGATTGTTCCAAGATTGACAACCTTGGGATTCTATTTGGGTTCTTATTTATACAAGATTGCATCTTTTCATCTTCTTAGTATTGGTATAATCATCCCTACTCTTAATCTTGTTTATTTAATCTTGTTTGAATCTTTTCATATAGTTATTGTTATTGTTCATTATGGATGTTTGGATATTCATGTTGTTTTCTATTATTGTTGTTAGTTTGTTCATGATAATGAGTGAGTAGTAATCTTGTGGGGTTAGTAGGGGGATTAGGGGTAGATCATGGACGATTAGGGTAGATTAAGGGAAAAGGGTGAATCTTTGTTGTTAGTCACATTGTAGGCACTCCTTGTGTTTGTTGATATGCTTGTGTGTGTAGTAGTGGCCATGCTCCCCATACTTGTGTTCATCTTTCCATTGTTTGTCTATTATGTGGTCATGTCGAGAATAGTCATAGTCGCGAGAGTGCCGACTAGGGTCTAAGTTGCGAGAGCCCGGACCCACCTTGACATCGGTCTAAGTTGCGAGAGGCCGGACCGACTCTAGCAATTAGGAGACACCCATACCCTTGATCACCTCAATTAACCTTCTACTCCTATGAACCCGACCTACCCCACTTCCTTCCATATTTGAGTTCACCTCCTTAGTTAGCCATAGTTTACTCTAATTTACTTGTTAGTTCGATTATTAGCATTGTTTAGCATTGTTTTAGCTTAGCTCTTTGTTAGCTACCTTCCTCTTCTCCATCCATCAATAGTTTGTCAATTTTCATCTTCTTTGTGTTTGATTGGTAACCTAGTCTCGTTTTTAGGTAGACATAGTCTAAACTTTACCTTACCGTCCTCGTGGATACGATCCCGACTTACCCTAGCTACCCACTAGGTGAGTTGGTTGTTTTATTGACGGTTAGGGACGTGACAAATCCCTACCATCAATTTGGCGCCGTTGCCGGGGACGGTGCATTGTTTAGACTTAGTTTGCTTATTTCTAGACTTGGTTACCCTTCTTTGTGCTCTTCCATCTTCTCTTGTGAATATTTTCTAGTTTCTCTTCTTTTCTTAGTTTCCTTTTTCTCTTTGTCTGTAGTTGTGCTTGTTTATTGTCGTTGCCTAGTGCCCATAAAGCACTAGGTGTTCTCACGTTTGTTCTAGTGTGTAGTGTATGCCTAGGAGGGGAGGCGACTTCTATCTCTTTAATCCAGAGCCGGAGAGACTCTTTCGAGCCTTTCACCAACGGACGATTAACCGGGTTAGGATCTCTCAACCAAGTGCAAGCAATACTCATTAAGGGCAAGCTCAAGGAGCCGACTTTAGCGAGTCACCTCGAGAGACGGCCGGAGGGAGCTTCATCAATCCCTTCGGTAACTCTTCTTCTCCTAGTTCCCCCTCTTCATCTACATCAACACCGTCTACACCACCATCTTCTCCCTTATATCCAATCATGCCGAAGTTTTCATCTCACTCCACTTTCACGGAAGATGTCTTGCCGGGACCGAGTGCATTACCGGAAGCCTACACCGGGAATTTTGTGGCAAAGACCCAATTTATCCAACTTGTGGAGAGGATCCCATTTAGTGGTTTGCCCACCGAAGACCCGCACCAACACATGGAGACCTTCTTCGATTATTGTGACGCTATATCTCAAACCGGGGTTACTCAAGATCAAATTCGTTGGGTACTTTTCCCGTTTTCTCTTATTGGAAAAGCGAAGCAATGGATCAAGAGTCTCGATAGGGCAACCATGGGGATCGATACTTGGAAAAATCTTGCCTTGGCGTTCTACAAAAAGTTTTACCCTCCGGAAAAGACGAATTTGCTTAGGGCCTCTATCACCGGGTTCCAACAAAGGGATGAAGAGAGCCTATATGAAGCTTGGGAGCGGTTTAAGTCTTTGGTAAGATCGTGCCCTCATCATGGACTCTCACAATGGTTCTTGGTGCAACAATTTTGGAACGGTCTTTGTGAGGACTCAAGAGCTATTCTTAACATGGGCTCCAATGGTAGGTTCACCGAGGTCGATGACGACCAAACTTGGGTGAGAATCGAAGAGATGGCGGTGCATAATTCGCAATACTCTAGGCCTAGGAAGGCACATCGAGGAGGCATGCATGAGGTTGATGCTATCACTAAGTTAAGCATTGACCTTGGAGCTCAATTGAAAACACACATGGAGACTATTGACAAGAAGCTCCAAAGCCACCTCAACCAAGTCCAAGGCACTAGTTCCTCCCACCATCAACCGATTCAAGAAGTGAATGCTTTGGAGTTTGCACCTCCTTTGCCTTATTTTGGGATGTGTGATACTTGTGGAATCGTTAGTCATGACCCTATGAATTGTAGAGGAAGTATTGAGCAAGTGAACGCCTTTCAAGCGTTCAAGCAAGGTGCCTCTCTAATCAATACCAAGCTTCCAATCAAGTCCCTCAACAACAAGCCTTTCAACATCAACAACAACATCGTCCCTATGTTCCACCTCCCTTAAGAGACAACAACCAAGGTTACCAAGGTTACGTGAGTAATCCAAGACCCTTCAACAACTTCAAGCAAAACAACCAAGGTACCTTTCACAACAACAATCAAGGGTTCCAACAAGGGAACTTCAATCAAGGCGGTTTCCAAGGAAACCAAAACATTCAAAGACAACAAAACCACAACCAAGGCCTTAATCAAGGCAATTCTCATGGGTTCCAAGGGAACCGTCAACAACAAGCTACACAAGGTAATCAACAACAACAAAGCAAGCCTAGGAGCCGGTCTCCTATTCATGACTATGGTACTCCGTTAGCCCTCACCGATACTCCACATAATCCATCATCCCCACCACGGGATTTCGACATACAAAAGCAAATGATGGATATGCAAAGGAATACTCAAGAAATGCAAAAGAGCCAATTGGAGGCACAAATGTCACAACAAGGAATCATTGCTCAAATTCTAATGGATAACAAGGAAATGAAAACTCACATGAAGATGATTGAGAATCAAGTATCACAACTTGCATCGGGAAGTTCTTCAAGGCAAAGAGGGCAATTACCTCCTCAAGGTGTAACTCCGAATTTTGAGCATGCCAATGCCATCACCTTAAGGAGTGGTGCCACCTATAATCCTCCCGTGTTTCCTAGTGAGCAAGAAGCAATGAAGGAAGTTGTGTCTCCAAATCAAGAAGAGTCAAGCTTTGATAATCCAATGGAGGAGCAAGTCTTATGGGAGGTCGAGAAACCCCAAGAAGACAACCCTCCCCCACTTCAAGAGAAATACAAGGGAAAAAGGAAAGTGTCCTTTGAAGAGTCCACCCCTAGTGAGCAAAACAAGTACCAAATCAAGTTGCCTTTCCCATCGAGGCAAATGAAGACTATGGTGGACACTCAATACGACAAGTTCCTTAGTATTGTGAAGAAATTGGATGTTAGTGTCCCGTTTACCGAGTTACTTACCCAAATCCCGGCATATAGTAAATTCATGAAAGAAATCTTGGCTAGGAAGAGGTCCATCGACAAGGAAGAGACGGTAGCGTTCACGAGGGTGGTGAGCGAGCTTATTCAAGGTTCCACGCTTCCGAAGTTGAAGGATCCGGGTAGTTTCTCGATCCCTTGCACCATAGGCAATTTCATGATCAAGAATGCATTATGTGACTTGGGTGCGAGTGTGAGCATCATTCCCTACTCTATTTGTTACCGACTAGGGATGAAGAAGTTGAAATGTACGTCCATTACATTCCAAATGGCCGATAAATCTCTTAACCGACCATTGGGAATGCTAGAGGATGTGCCGGTGCGAATAGGGAAGTTCTTCATCCCGGTCGACTTCATTGTGGTTGACATGCCGGAGGATGCTAACACTCCCATCATCCTTGGACGCCCATTTTTACATACCGCCGGTGCCGTGATCGATGTGAAGAAGGGTAGGATTACCTTTCAACTAGGCGACGAAGAATTAGTGTTCGACCTCCACGGCAGCACTTCGCCTATGACCGAGACGTGTAATGTGATCCATGCCACGGAAGACATCGATCGAGGAAAAGATTCGGGACAAAGCTTGAAGAAGTACTCTTATGTACTTGAGGCTGATGACTCCGATTTGGAGGGAGATGAGTGCCCATATCATGGGCTTGATGACAAGTTGAAAAGCAAGGAGAAGGATGAGCCTCCCTTGGGGCCGCATGAAGACCGGTGGACGTTTGGGTATATCCCCAAAGACCAAAAGTACAAGTTCAAACCGTTGAACTTGGAAGATTGGGATGCCCCGGGAACGTCAAAGCAAGGCCATGAAGAGCCTTGGTATGTGGTCGGTTATATCTCGAGCTTGATTGAAGAATTTGGTAGAGCCTTCGACTTGTTCTTACGTGCCCTTGATGGAGATGGAATTGGTCATGGTTGTTGAAAAAGAATGAAGATGCACCATCCTTGGTTTGACGGAGTTCCACAAGAACCGTCTCATTGTATATATTCCTTACTTGTAGTTAGTTTGAATTTTGTGATATTCTTGTCGTTTGGATTGATTGATGAGCGTAGTGAGGGAGAGAATTTAATGTGTGTTGGAGCTTTGTTGATAGGTGAAGTGCATGTGATTCCTAGAAAGGAATGGTTGATGATGGAGTTTGGTTTGCGAGCGAGGAAGTCGGTTTTTGAAGCTTTTTAAGCTTTTGGGTTTGGGGAAGGCCAAGAAGACTCATCCCGACCGGGAAGAGGGCTTCCCGATCGGGAAGGATGAGGAATCCCGACCGGGAAGGAGCCATCCCGATCGGGATGAAGGTGCCAAAAATCGGACTCACTGGAGTGCATTCCCGACCGGGACGAGAGCTTCCCGATCGGGAAGGGTTTATCAACCCGATCGGGACCATCCATCCCGACCGGGATGGTCCTCTTTCTCCCTTTTGAGCCTTTTCTTAGGCATTTTGACTCCACCCATCCATTATACCCCCTCCCAGCCTCCCTACACCTCCTTACTCCTATCATATGACCCGTACACCTCACCTTACACCGAAATCCACATAAATTTTCATCCCCTCGCACCATTACTACCCCGACCGTGAGTCCTTCTCGAGTGTTAAGAGAGATGGCAACCGAGAAAACAAGTGACGAGCCTCTAATGATCATCGAGACGATGGAGCAAGTGAGTTACTAGCCGCTCGGTTTGGGTAACTATCCTTACTTTTCCGTCTTTTATCGCTTGTTTTTCATTGTTTGCCCCCTTCCCTTGAGTCATGGGATCTTAGTGGCCTTCGAGGCCATAGTATGATTGCTCCCGACTCTCGACGACGTGATTGCGTCGAGAGTCAATCGAAAAATCCAATATACAAGATTTTCACCACTTTTTAGGAATTAGTCGGATTTAGGCGGAATCCGGGCTAGGTGACTTGATTACACCTAGCCCTCCCCTCCCATTTCCTTTTGTTCCCTTTTTTTTATTTTATTTTCTTCCCCCTTCCATATCTCTTTCCCATCTTTTCTTTTTGATTTTTAGCTTTATTTTCGTAGTTTCTCTTTCTTTCCTTTGTCTCTCCGCACACTATGATCGAGCATGAGGACATTGCTCGGTTTAAGTGTGGGGGAGCGATATTGTATCGTAGTTAGTTTTATTTCCGTAGTTTCTTCGAAAAATCTTGAAAACCCTAAAAATTTGAAATTTTTTCACAAAAATAAAAAAGATTTTCTTTTTGTGTCTTTTTCTTTTGTGTCGTTGTGTCATATATTTGTTTTGTATTGTGTGTGTTTTGCCTCCCTTTTCCTTATCGGTTGCTTAATCACCGTTGTTTGGAAAGCCTTGAAGACATCCAGTAACATCTTTTAACCCTCTTTCCCTCTTTATTCCTTGTGATGCTTGGAGAAGGTTGTGTTGAGGTGTGCTCGGGTGGAGCTTGTACATACTTGTGGTGGATTTGATAGCGGCATTAGTCGGTCTTCCCTCATTTTGCATGTTTTCCACCTTTTTACTTGGACTAGTTAGGCGGTTTTGCACACGGAACGACCCTCTTGGCTCATGCTAAAGGAGGCGGGGTCTCACTTACCTACAGTGTCGACTAACACTGTGGTTCTTCACTTTTCCACTCCGCCGATCGTCCCGTGGTACGTTTTTAGAAAGTTAGGAGGACCTAGGTAAGTTACCAACGTTTTTGTTGCTTTACCGTCATACTATTAGGGTTTAGTTCACCTTGATTTGTATTGCTAGCTTGGGAACGTTGTCACTTACCTCGAGTCCTAAACCGGTGTTTCATTCACCGCTTTTAGAGGGAAGCGGTATTTCTTTTGTTTTGGGTGCAACCGTCTAAGTGTTTGTTTGTGTGTTTGTTTGTTTGTGTATTTTGTGTCCGGTTGCATCCGCGGTTTTGTCGCAAGAACCCACTTGCCTTGCGGAGTGCACCTTTCCTCTAAGTGCACTCGCGTGAGTTGAAAGGGCGTTGGGTGCGCTAATACCCACTCGGTTAGTTTAGTACTTAGCTTGTGCTTACTCGAGGGCGAGTAAGGGTTAAGTGTGGGGGAGTTGATAAGTGTAGTTTGTAGTGCCTTTTTCACTATGTTTTGGTCCCATTTCCTTGTGGAATCGCTCCTTGGGAGCGATTTATGGGCTTCTTATGCTTCCTTTAGTTCGTTTCAGGTTCCGGAGACCGTTTTGGAAGAGTTGGAGCGATTCCGACTCTATACATGCACATTTTGGAGCCAACGGAGTAAAGGAACGATGACTCGATGCCTTGGAATCGACCCCGAGACCTTGGGACCCAATCCCGAGCCTCCGAAACCCGATCCCGAGTCCCGAGAATCGGCAAGAAACCCATGAGAGGCAAGGAGGGACCAAAGAGCTCTTAAGGGAGGCCTACAAGACCCATCCCGTTCGGGATAGCCCCATCCCGTTCGGGATGAGGTACGCTTTGAAGAAGGCCACTGTGAGCCCATCCTGGTCGCGACCAACCCGTCCCGGTCGGGATGACAGGGCCGTCCCGGTCGGGATGATCCCGTCCCGGTCGGGACGCTACAGGGGCAGACGGGCTCTTTTCTTTCTTCTCCTTCATTCTTGTACCCATATATATACTTCCCCCTTGTAATGTTAAGACATCTTATCATACCCTAGACTAATTTAAGCCTCCATTAGACTTTCAAAACCCCAGATTAGTGTTCTCATATTAGCTTTAATCTTCGTTTAATTATTAGTTAATCTTTGTAAGTTCTTGAAGATTGTTCCAAGATTGACAACCTTGGGATTCTATTTGGGTTCTTATTTATTCAAGATTGCATCTTTTCATCTTCTTAGTATTGGTATAATCATCCCTACTCTTAATCTTGTTTATTTAATCTTGTTTGAATCTTTTCATATAGTTATTGTTATTGTTCATTATGGATGTTTGGATATTCATGTTGTTTTCTCTTATTGTTGTTAGTTTGTTCATGATAATGAGTGAGTAGTAATCTTGTGGGGTTAGTAGGGGGATTAGGGGTAGATCATGGATGATTAGGGTTGATTAAGGGAAAAGGGTGAATCTTTGTTGTTAGTCACATTGTAGGCACTCCATGTGTTTGTTGATATGCTTGTGTGTGTAGTAGTGGCCATGCTCCCCATACTTGTGTTCATCTTTCCATTGTTTGTCTATTATGTGGTCATGTCGAGAATAGTCATAGTCGCGAGAGTGCCGACTAGGGTCTAAGTTGCGAGAGCCCGGACCCACCTTGACATCGGTCTAAGTTGCGAGAGCCCGGACCGACTCTAGCAATTAGGAGACACCCATACCATTGATCACCTCAATTACCCTTCTACTCCTATGGACCCGACCTACCCCACTTCCTTCCATATTTGAGTTCACCTCCTTAGTTAGCCATAGTTTACTCTAATTTACTTGTTAGTTCGATTATTAGCATTGTTTAGCATTGTTTTAGCTTAGCTCTTTGTTAGCTACCTTCCTCTTCTCCATCCATCAATAGTTTGTCAATTTTCATCTTCTTTGTGTTTGTTTGGTAATCTAGTCTCGTTTTTAGGTAGACATAGTCTAAACTTTACCTTACCGTCCTTGTGGATACGATCCCGACTTACCCTAGCTACCCACTAGGTGAGTTGGTTGTTTTATTGACGGTTAGGGACGTGACAAATCCCTACCATCACTATAGGATAATAACAAAACAGAATTACATAAAAATCCCACAAAAAATACCAAAATTTCGGCTAAAATCAGACCGTATACACAAAAATCAATTTTTGAGCACAAAGTGGTGAAATCAACACAAAATCAAGCATGCAATAGGATTAGTATATAACTAAGGATGAAATTAAACTATAAAATCAAGAAAGGAAGCAAGGAAATCAAAAACCCGAAATATACCTTAAGAGGGCACGAAAGTGACGAGAATAGGGGAGAAAGGGACGAAAATTTCAGAAATCAACACCAAGAAACACTCCCAATTGCAATTTAGATGCAAAAATCGTGAGATTTGGTGAGGAATTGATGAAATAAGAGTGATTTGGGTGAATTGGGGGTTAGGGTTCTTAAGACTAGTGAAGGGGGAGGGTTTTTAATTATAAAAAAAACTGATTTGAGAAAAGGAATAAGAAACAAAGAAAGGAGGACGAAAAACCGTTTATAGACCCGGTTCAGGGGCACTCGACCGAGTGCACGAGCCACTCGATCGAGTGACCCCATGAAAAGTGGACAGTAGCTCCTTCGTCAGGGCACTCGACCGAGTGCATGGGCCACTCGGTCGAGTGACCACTGCACCTGCTACTTCTCGCCTTTTTTTTCTTTAAATTGCTTCAAAATCCTGAAATTAAATCAATTAAACCGTAAAATTTCCTCGTCCTCACTCGATAAATAATACTAACTCCCAATTAGAGCTACCAAGCAAAAAATAAAAAATAAAAAAAAATGCGGAAAGGGAAATTACAAATTTATACAAGTGGTGCCGGGTTGCCTCCCGGTTAGCGCTGGTTTTTACGGTCCCGCTCGACCGGTTTACCTCAATTAGATTAGGTGGAATCGAGAGTGTCGTTAAGGTCCATGGCCTCTATGACACCGACATATGCACCTTCGTGATAGAGCTTGAGGCGTTGACCGTTCACCTTGAATATTTCGCCTTTGTCGGTAGTGAGTGTAACCGACCCGAATTTATTTACTTCAGTCACCGTGAACGGTCCAGACCATCGGGATTTAAGTTTCCCGAGAAAGAGTCTAAGTCGGGAATTAAATAAAAGTACCTTATCGCCGACATGGAACTCTCGGGGGATAATGCGCTTATTTTCCATCTTTTGGTCCGCTCCTTATAAATTCTCGCGTTATCATAAGCATGGAGACGGAATTCATCTAGTTCGTTCAATTGCATGAGGCGCTTCTCTCCGGCTAGCTTCGGATCGAGATTGAGCTCCTTTAAGGCCCACATAGCTTTAAACTCGAGCTCTACGGGTAGATGGCAAGCCTTGCCATAAACAAGCCTATACGGGGATGTCCCGATAGGAGTCTTGAATGCGGTCCGGTAAGCCCAAAGAGAATCATCCAGCTTCGAACTCCAATCTTTTCTCGAAGTATGGACAACCTTCTCGAGAATTGACTTGATCTCACTGTTCGAGATCTCGACTTGTCCACTAGTTTGTGGAAGATAGGCTAGCCCGGTACGGTGGTGAACACCGTATTTCTTCAATAGCTTAGTGAGTTGGCGTTCATGAAAATGTGAACCACCATCACTAATAACAGCCCGTGGGACCCCAAAATACGGGAATATTGTCTTCTTAAAGAGCCGGATCACCACGTTAGCATCTTTAGTAGGTGAAGCGATGGCTTGCACCCACTTCGAAACGTAATCTACGGCGACCAAAATATACCGATTCCCATAAGAAGAAGGGAACGGTCCTTGATAATCTGTACCCCAAACGTCAAATAATTCTACCTCAAGAATCCCGGTTTGAGGCATTTCGTGTCGCCGAGAAATATTTCCCGTTCGTTGGCATGTGTCGCAAGAACGGATAAAGGTGGTGGCATCCTTGAGAATAGTGGGCCAATAAAAGCCTGATTGCATTACCTTCGCAAAGGTCTTTGCAGGACCGTGATGTCCACCATAAGGGGAGGAGTGGCATCTAGTGAGGATAGCATGTACCTGTGGACATGACGTAGGTCCACCCCGACGCGGCCACGCGCGGGTTTTGGGTTAGGCGAATGCACCTCCATATGAGAAGGATCGAATTGAAATTTAAGTCGAAATGGAGTCGCCACCGAATTTTATGGTTATTCGAAACCATTCGAGCCCACTCTATATCGCCATGGTCCATACACAAAGTATGGCCCATTTTGGTTTGAGAGTTTATTGGGCTCGTCCCTTTGCATATCGATATAGATGCCGACTTGAGCGGTTAATCGTATATTGAATGACTCTCGTTGCCAATGGATTCGGACATCCGGAAACCACGGTTCTGAGTAAGGGGTGAGGGTACGTGTTGGGAAGCCCACTAAGGACACCCAACCCCGCCCGCACTTAGCGGCCTCTACTAGGACGTCGTTTGACTTTTTAATATGCGCGTTAGTGATTCGGTGAAATGTTATGCAAACAGCGTTTTAGCTAAGCATGCGAATTAAATGTGAGCTACGTCAATTTAATGCATCTAATTTATTGTCGAGGTGGTTTAGCATGCGAGGGTTCATTTATAAACGGTAAAACGTAAATAAATAAAGCAAAGCAATAATAAATCGGTTACAAATTACACGGGCGGAATACAACCCGGAATTCACAATACAACGAGCAATAAAAGTAGAATAATCGAAATACATGATCAAAATGATAAGCAATAGTTAGAAACGGACCCGTGTATAAACTAGACCGTGTGTCGTGTAAATGGACGAACTTCAATTAAATACATATTATTTTATGTATTAATCGAAGGACGGAGATATAGGACCTAGGCGTGGTGCTAGCCCGATCCCAAATCCCGATGCCTTGTCCCGATTTATCACCTCGAGAAATGGAGTCTAAATTAATTATACATCGGATACGACTAAAGAGCCGTCGACATAAAATTAATAATGTGAGACCGTCGATCAAAATCGTTTAAGTGAAGTGATATGCATGAATTTTGGAAAAGCCACGTGATTGACTTTACACGTGTCGACTAAGTCGCTTTTAAAAAGACGAGACCCGAATGATATAAAAAGAGCTCTCGGTTTCTGGGCTGCAGGACCCACTCGGTCGAGTCATGGCTGGACTCGGCCGAGTGCGTCCTGGAAGACGCTACTGCCCGTAATTTAGGGTGCTACTCGATCGAGTAGCAGGTGTACTCGGTCGAGTGGCACCTGTACGAGTTGTGACTCGTTTGTTTTAATGTGTTTTAAATCGATGATTGGCCGAGTCAAATAAAAATATTGACGGATTTAGATTTAACTCGGTTTGTCGGTATTATAATCATGTCTTATATGATTATAATACCGTTATCGGAATTTTGTAAAGAAGGTTATTGTTTGATAAAAATTTGATTAGTGACGGAATTGCGCCCCTCTACGTCACGACGTCGATATTAATCCTTACGGACTATGTGACGTCGGTTTTCGTGTCAACGGGTTCCACACTAATTAGAAATGGGATTAAATGCGTTCAACTATGACTTTTAGGTTGATTATCATAGTCCAACGCATTCGAAACCGAATTTTCATACTAAAATGAATTTACGCGATATTATGACGATAATGATGATAAAGAAAAGATGATACAAAAATGAAGATGCGAAAGTACGACAATATTAATGCTAGTGTCACTATTATGATTACGATTATAAATACGATACGAAAATACGATAAATAAAACGAAAATGAGATTAGAAGAAAAGAGATCGAGATGGGGTTTAGGACACCCTCAACATACATGCTTAGTAAGGACCTCGGAAATGGACTCGTAATAGCGGCACGGGCTTAGGAGTATCGAGGATGTATGCGAGTTATGGTGTGTATATGTGTGTGTATGCTTCGCCGGCTCTCCGAGGGACGAGGGGCTCGGGTTTTGTGTGTCTTGCCTAGGGTCGCTAGGGTCGTAGTATTGTGTAATTGCAAAAGGTGTGAAGGTGTCAAGAAGTGTAATTGCAAGGGTGTGCTTGAAGGAGTGTAATAAGTGTTGTCGGTGTTCCAAAGTTGTGTCTTGTGCATGGGGGTCATGGGGTATTTATAGGGTGCCCCGACCCCGGGTCACTCGACCGAGTGGCGCGGGTGCACTCGGTCGAGTGCCCTCATGAATGAACCTGGACGGGTTCAAAGAGGCTCCACTCGATCGAGTGGCCAATCCACTCGACCGAGTGGATCAATCAAGCCGCAAAATTTAAGGCTTGATTAGCCTTAAATTGATTGTGATTGATTCTAATTGATTGTGGGTTTATTTGGATTGTTTTTTGGCTGATTTTGAATCTGGTGCAATCTTTGAGGACGTACCCGGTCGGTTTTGTGTGTCGGGTTTGTCTTGAGCGGGTTTTGACCCGGTCGCTAAAAGACGGGAATTATTTTTGGTGCCGGTTTTGGCCCAAATTAGTCTTGTTTGACTCGGAACGACCCACTGGGCCTGAATTTGAGGTCTGTTTTGTGAGATTTTTACTCCACTAAAAGTCCATGTCGGATATTACTGATTCCGAGCCCAAGTCCGAGTATACTAAGTCATGTTTGCGTCCGATCATCATCGGGTGTTTTTTGGAAACTGCTATAGACACCTGGCGGTCAAATTTTGGGTGTCTACAGAGCCCCCACTCTGACTGAGGCTTGGACAAGGCGAAAGTCAGAGTAGCTACCAAGTCAATTAAGACCTGGTAGGCTTCCGTTCGGGTCATTTATAGTCCATTAGACTCGCGTGAAGGGCTCGCCAGCCATAAGTCAGAAATTATACCTGAGCTGCTGATGATACTTTGTGGGGAATCGGACTTGTCGCATAAGTCCTGGGGGTGCCTATATGTGGGCTCATCCCGTACCATTCCGGGGAAAATGCCGCCTTGGGCTTCCGTTGGGGAGATTTTAGAGGGTTGCATGTCCCTATTTGAGTCGTACCTGTAAAAGTCACATAAAACGTATGCAACACGTAGGTAGTAAAACGACTCGTGCTGGGGAAAATGATTTTTTTGAATTTTTGAAATCTTTGAAAGTTTTGAAATTTTTTGAATTTTTTGTGAATTTTGACAGACTGCTCGGGATGACTAAATTCCTGTGTCTGTGAGGAAGAATCATGGGTCGGGCCTGTATGTTCTAGGCCCGCTTGGGCCAAGGAGGCACAGCTGCCGGGGATGCCCCAGGGTTTTGATGTTATAAATACATCACCCTGGTTCCTCTTTTTGTCACAATTCTTAAAAAGCTTCCTCTTCTCTTTTAAAAGAAAACTTTTTATTCCTCGCAAGAAACTTAGCATGGGTATCGACCGCCTGATCAACATGCTGCAAGATTGGTCACACCGTTTCAGGGATGCGAGCAAGGTAGTCCTGAGGCAGTCCGGTATATTCCAACTGTTCACGTTTCGTCAGTTGCACGTGGACCGTCACTTCCTTGATGCCTGTCTGACCTTCTGGGATGACACCCATCATGTCTTCGCCTTCCCTCGGGGCGAAATCTGTCCCCTCCCCGAGGAAATTGCTGCCATAGGAGGGTGGAATCCATTGCTCCGCCCTGCTGTCCCTTTCTCCGTTCGAGACCCTAGGAGGAAACTACGGGAATTTTTTGGGCTTTCCCACGCTGAAGTATCCCGCATGCTCGAAGGGGATACCGTTTCTCTGCTTGCCTTAGCCGAGAAGTTCATGAACCTGTATGACATCCGGGTTACGCCCATTCATAGTCGTAGGGCGTTCGCCTTCTGCATGCTGCACGTGTATGCCTTTGAAGGCCATATGGACCTGCTGTCTTGCATGGGGAGTGTTCGTCTTCTCGTTGTTGCTGATCTCATGGAGACGGAGTGCAGTCCCGCGTCGTTAATTACGGGGGAGATCATTCAGGGTTTGGACAACCGGAAGAGGGATGAGTCAGCCCGTTTCACGGGTAGTACCCGTCTGCTGCAGGTATATCGCTTTTCCTTTTTTTTTTTTTTTTTTTTTTTTTTTTTTTTGCGATATACTGTTGCAGGGGGCACTCGACCGAGTCACCCTGGCACTCGATCGAGTGCCCTCGTAGAGGAGCGTTCTGCCACGTTTTAGGGGTGTCACTCGATCGAGTGCCCTTATGCGAACGCCTGATTTGCCCGAAATTTCATAAGCGTTACCCTTTTTTGTTTATTTTTTTTCAGCTTTGGCTACTTGAAAGGTTGTCCAAGATCGAGCCTCCCCCCAACCCGAGTGAGTATTGGTTCAATCAGGTGACGACGAGGAGACGGCCCACCGATTCATCTTGCCTCGTCACTCAGAAATATTGGGAAGAAGAGCTGACGTTCCATCGTGGTCCGCTGATACAATGGGTGGTTTTATGGTGGCCGATTTACTCCTGGACGGGTTTGGCACCTGACGACAAGGCACGCTACCAGGTGATTCTGTCCTTTAGCCACACAGTTCACCTCTATCCCGACCGCATACTCAGGCAGTATGGGCGGACACAGCGTATTCCCGAGAATGAGGCGGTTGTGAGTGCACCTACCCCGCTGATCGACATTTTATGTGACACCTGGATTCAGAGATGGTATACTAGAGTTACTTGGTCCGTTCCCAAGCCGCTTCATTCTGCCTGGGTGTCTTATTCCTACGAGAAGTGGACCAAAGCCGAGACTGCCGAAGCTCGTGCTGCTCTGAAGATCGACGAGGCCTTCGACCTGCTTAGGCGAGAAAAAGTCAAAGACAATCGGGATTTCTTTGCTGAAGGGGAGACACAAACTCCCATAGTCCGTCTGAGGCCAAGTCAGAGGAGAAGAACTAGGACTCGAGCTAGGGGGTCCAATGCTAGAGGTGTTCAGGGGGAGGTGAGCCCCCAGACCGATTTGGAGAGGAGACTAGGGCCGAGACTTTCAGCCCAGGACCGACTTGGTCCTAAGGATAGGTTGCCGGAGCATGTACGGGCTCGACTTGGGCCCGTGACTATAGCTGAAGATCCTCTGTCGAAGAAGAGGACTCGGGTTAAGGAAGTTCCCGTTGTCATTCGGGAGCGTCCGCCCCCGTCGCCGCCCCGACGTCCGCGGGCTCCTCAAGACCCGAAAGACAAAGGCAAGGGCAAGATGCCCGGATATGGCTAGTCTCTCTTTTATTATTATTTGAAATATTATTACTATTTTTGTAGTGTTTTTTTCTTTTTGTGGCTTTTTCGTGGTTTTTTGTAATTTTGAATTACCGAGTTTATCGGTGTTTTTTTTTGGAATAATAAAAATATTATTAGTGAAACCGTTTCTGTCTTTTTCGTTATTGCAGTGGTTGTGCCCTTTTGAGGGGCTGCCTACGTATCCATAGTTAGTGGAATCAAACCAAACGTAGTTCGGGCGTAGATTTTTTTTGCAATTTTGAAATACACCAAGACTATGAGTTCAAGATGTGTGACAGTAGGATAAATAATCCTAACTTACTGACTTGCTTTATAAACTTTGAAAAAGTGTTTAAATAAATTTTGCGAATGACATTGAGATAAGGTTTAGGGGTAGTAGCGTTTCAGCTGGTCTAGGTTGGTCGGGTTGACAAATTCATTTCCGTCCAGATCCGTCAGCATTACTGCTCCTCCTGATAGAACCTTCTTGACTAAGTATGGCCCAGCCCAATTGGGTTTGAATTTTCCCCTTGGGTCAACCGGTAGTAAGGCACGAACCGACTTTAGGACCAAATCGCCTTCTTTGATGTTCCTGGGCCTAACTCTCTTGTTAAAGGCCCGTTTGATCCTCTTTTGGTATATTTGAATGTTATTGAGAGCCCGGGATCGCCGTTCGTCTAAAAGAACCAACGAGTCATATCGAGCTTGAATCCAATCTGCTTCGGGTACCTGGCTTTCTAGCAGGATCCGGAGGGAAGGTACTTCTAATTCGACTGGTTGGACCGCCTCCATCCCATATGTCAAATAATATGGGGTTGCCCCGGTTGCAGTTCGGATCGACGTCCGGTATCCCCATAGGGCAAAGGGTATCTTGTCGGGCCAGTCCCGATAATTATCAGCCATCTTTTTAAGTATGGTGACAATTGTTTTATTAGCAGCTTCCACCGCTCCATTTGTTTGAGGGCGGTAAGGCGAGGATGTGTGCCTCTGGATTTTGTTCTTTGCTAGCAAAGTAGCGGTTTCTGCTTGGAAGTGGGTCCCGTGATCACTGATAAACTCGTGTGGGATCCCGTATCGGCATATGATTTTATTCTGGATAAATTTGGCCACGTGCTTGGCGTTCAAGACACGGTATGATTCAGCTTCGACCCATTTGGTAAAATAGTCGATCGCCACCAAAATAAAACAGTGGCCTCCCGTTCCGGAAGGATTCACCTTTCCAATTATGTCAATCCCCCATGTCGAAAATGGCCATGGTGATGTCATGGTGTATAGTAGGGACGATGGCATGTGTCGAACATTACCGAAAATTTGACAATTATGGCAGTGTTTGACATATGATTGACAGTCGGCCTCCATACTGTTCCAATAGTATCCGAGCCTCATGATTTTTCGGGCTAGCATATGGGCATTCATATGCGGACCATTTTCGCCGTCATGTACTTCAGCCATTACCTTTTCGGCCTGTATCTTGTCGATACATAGGAGTAAAGCCCCTTGCGTCGTCTTTTTGTATAACTGACCGTCGTCCGTACGTATGAATTGGGTGGCCACTCTTCGTAGGGCTTTCTTGGCCCGGTTTTCAGTTCCTGGTGGATATTCTCCCGTAGTCAAATAGGTTAGAACAGCCTGATACCAAGGTTCTGGATCGGTGATCTCAATATCTTGAATGGCGTTGACATACGCCGGCTCGGACCGTCTTTCGACACAGATTTGCATACTGGGCATATGTTCCGGCATGTTTAGTAAGGACGCTAATTTGGAAAGTGCATCCGCGAACTGGTTTTCTTCACGTGGGAGGTAGATATATTCTACCTTCTGGAATTGTTTCTCTAGAATCCTTACTCGTGCTTGGTAAGCCACGAGATTGGCATTCCGAGTTTTCCATTTTTGAAGAGCTTGATTGATGACTAAGGATGAGTCCCCGTGAACCCGGAGATTCGTAATGCCCAAATCAGTAGCTGCTTGTAACCCGTGGATGCATGCTTCATATTCGGCCGCATTATTGGTTACATCAAAGTCTAATTTGATGGACAACGGGGTGTGTTTCCCTTGGGGTGAGATTAGGAGAATGCCGACCCCAAAGCCTCGAAAATTGGATGCTCCCTCAAAATACAAGTCCCATGTTTCGGTGTCATTATGGAATATGTCTTCATCAGGAAAGGCCCAAGTATCGGTATAGCCCTCTTCAGATATCGGACTATCAGCGAGGAACTCGGCTACTACCCGGCCTTTGATAGCTTTTAGCGGAACGAATTTGAGGTCAAACTCAGCTAGCATTAGAGTCCATCTGGACATTCTACCGTTAAGAATGGGCTTTTCGAACAAATATTTGATCGGGTCCATTTTGGACAGGACATGTACCTCGTGACTGAGCATGTAGTGTCTGAGCTTTTTAGTGGCCCAAACTAGAGCTAGGCATGTTTTCTCGAGCATTGTATATTTGCATTCGTACTCTAGGAACTTTTTACTGATGTAGTAAATAGCCCGCTCCTCTGAATCGACTGTCTGGGCCAGCATAGCCCCCATGGCTGTCTCAGTGGTTGTTAGGTATAACGATAGAGGCAAACCGGGTTGAGGTGGCATTAGTACTGGCGGAGCAGACAGGATTTCCCTGATTTTGTCGAAGGCCGCTTGACATTTATCGTCCCATAGTACCCGTTCTCCTATCTTCAGTTTCTTGAAAATGGGCTCACATACCATGGTTAGCTTTGAAATAAAACGGCTGATGTATTGGACTTTCCCGAGAAACCCCCTTATTTCTTTTTCGGTCTTGGGAGGTTGCATCTAAATGATGGCTTTGATTTTAGCTGGGTCGACCTCGATGCCGCGTTGGCTAACGATATGGCCCAGTAATTTGCCTGATGTTACCACGAAACTGCATTTTTGAGGGTTTAACCTCATATTGTACTTACGCAAACGTGTGAAGAATTTTCTTAGGGCAGCGACATGCCCATCTCGGTTTTTAGACTTGACGATCATGTCATCGACATAAACCTCCACTTCCCTATGCATCATGTCATGTAATAAGGTCGTGGCTGTTCGTTGATAAGTGGCTCCGGCATTAATGAGACCAAATGGCATAACGGTATAGCAATAGGTACCCCACGGTGTAGTGAAAGTGGTTTTACCCATGTCTTCTTTTGCCATCTTGATTTGGTTGTATCCGGCATACCCGTCCATAAATGATAGAAGGGCATGATCAGCCGTGTTGTCCACCAATATGTCGATGTGTGGCAACGGAAAATCATCTTTTGGGCTGGCCTTGTTAAGGTCCCGAAAATCTACACATACCCGAACCTTGCCGTCCTTCTTGGGTACCGGCACGATGTTCGCGACCCAGTCTGGATATTCAGACACTTGTATGAAGCCTGCTTTGAATTGTTTGTCCACTTCTTCCTTGACTTTGAGAGACCACTCGGGCTTCATTCTTCGAAGCTTTTGCTTTACCGGCTTACACCCATCTTTGATGGGTATGCGGTGTTCGGCTATTTCCCGGTCTATACCCGGCATGTCCTTGTAGGACCATGCAAAGACATCCTTGAATTCTTGGAGGAGGTTTGTGAGTTGTTGTCTCTCCTCGGGATCTAAGGATAACCCTATCTTAAGTATCTGGGGCTCTAAGGTTGTTCCCACATTGATAGACTCAGTTTCTTCGATTACCGGGTCTCGGGATTCCCTCTGCTCTAGCTGCTCGATCAGATGTGGGGGTAGGGACACCTGTTCATCGGGTTTCTCAATGTCATTGCAAAAAGTATTTTTGAAAGTATTTTGAAAATAAGCCAAGTCATAAGCGGAACGGTTTTCGTTATTATTGATAGAGAATTTGGAAAACAGCTCAAAGAGAGCGGCCATCTGATCGTTGGTCAGAGGCGGGATTGGGAGTGCTCTCGGGACAGACCCCGAGGCTCCGGTGGCAGTGACTACAGGAAGAGGGGTTACAGTTTGGACTCTAGCATCAGACCCCTTAGACTCGAATACAGACTCGGACTCAGACTCTGACTCAGACTCAGAATCGGTGTCTGGCACGTCTCCTTCTCCGGTGGTCAGCTTGTAGACTCGACCCTGGCCGTCGGTCCACTTGACGGTCTTCTTCCAGCTTCTTTTCCCGGTATCAGTACCGACTTCCGAGATCAGCTTTGAAGGGTCGAACTTGTTGCTTCAAAGGATCAGGTTCACCAAGTCTTCTTTTGGGTTCGGGACAGCTTTGTCTTCCCCGAATAAGAGTCCCAGCACGGGCTCGGCATTGTCAGTACCCTCCTTGGATTCGGATTGGATGAGGGCAAATTTGTCGTCTGGAATGTAGTTGCATTCCCGAGCTAGTGCAGCCTCGGGATGCGTGATGGTTGGTTGATATAGGCCAACTTGAATAGCCCCAAATACGGGTGTGACGAAGTAATCACTCAGCCTTGGGCTATAAGGACCCAAGTAGGTACCCTTGATGATGTTGCAGGCCTTCTCAATTCCTGCTCGGACCACATTTCCCGGGGTTATAGCATATCCCAAACCGAAGTGAGATTCCCCGTCATTCAGAACTTCAATAATCTTCCCAGCTAGAAGATATGGCCTCGAAGTAGCCCCCGGTAAGTACCCCAAGTTTTGTAGCATCGTGTCGATGCTTGTGGTGAAGTAGGGTCTAAAAAGGATTTCTTCTTCAATCATCCCTACAAAATCGAACCCCCAAAGGTCGGTGCGGTCCGTAGTGTTACAGCTAGCTACGGTCATTGGGGTTGCTTCTAAGGTGATAATACCGTCTTGCAGGGGCATTTTGATCTTTCGGTGCAGGGTAGAAGATACCGCCTTCACAGCATGAAGCCATGGTCTTCCTAGGAGTAGATTGAAGGAAGAGGTGACGTCGATCACCTGGAATTCTAGCTCTTTTTCGATTGGGCCGGTCACAATAGTCAGCTTGACGGCCCCGGAAACTGCTTTTGGGCTTCCATCGAAAGCCTGGATAGTGTGGGCGGTTGGTATGTAGTCGGCCTCAGTGACCCCGAGGGCTTTGGCAGTCCTTAACGGGAGGACATTCACAGCGGACCCGTCGTCAACTAGGGTCATTGGAAGATACTTACCCCGGCAAATCACTGTGATGTATAGGGCCAGATGGTGAGAGGCCCCGAACGGTGGTAGGTCGACATCCGAGAAGGTGATTGACGGGCCTTCTCCTTTGGACCTGTTCTTGAGGTAGGGTAATATAGTGGCTACCATTTCAGTAGGGGTAACCTGGGAATCGACCTTGATCTGATCGAGAGCCTTAGTAAGTGCCTCTCGATGTTCTTGTGAGCTAACCAAGAGTTGCCATATAGTGAGGTCAACTCGGGTCCTTTTCAATTGTTTAACAAGAGCCGTATCGGTGCTTGGTTCTTCAATGGCTTCTTCCGTCCTGGTAAGTTCAGTGACGGTTGCCTGGACTGAGCCGTCTTTGGTGAGGGAATTACCGGCTAAAGCTTTGGATTTAGCCTTCCTGACTTCTTCGAGGGTAATGGGGACGGCTTCCCCTTTGGTGAGGTATACATCTTCTTCATCATCGAACCAGATCCCATTGATTTGTGGGATGAAAGAAGAGATAAGATGAGAACAGTCTATCACCTCACCGGTGAAGATGGCATGAGAGCTAAAGGGGTTGTCCTTGTTGCTTGGCTTGTCCCCGGGTAGTGGTATTTTCCCGCTCTCAATTAAATCCTGAATTAGATGCTTCAGCTTCCAACACTTCTCGGTGTCATGCCCATTGCCCCGGTGATATTGGCAGTAGGCTTGGGCATTGTAGCTCTTGGAGCGTTTTTCAACTGGAACTTCGGGAGTTGGGCCTATCGGCTGGACCAGGCCTTTGGAAGATAGCCTTTGTAAGGCATATGTGTATGTAGTCCCTATATCAGTGAATACCCTGTGAGGGACGTTTCTTTTGGATGAGGCATCCAAAAGGTTAACCGTGTCGAAGATGCTTCGGGTTGCGGCCGGAGGTTTGGTAGTGGATGAGGAAGCTCCTTGGTAACTCTTGTTAGAGGCCTTAGTCAGGCTCTCTTGCCTTAGATCATCTTCAATTCTCATGCCCATTTCAGTAAGGGTAGTGAAATTGGGTATGACAGCATACCGGAGATGGACCCGGTAGGACGGGAGGAGGTTCTTGACAAAGGCCTCCACTAAAGTCTTCTCACTGGGCTTATCGACCAGTTTGACACTCTCGGCCCTCCAGCGAGGTATTTAGTAAAGCCCTCCTTAGGTTCTTGGGCCATAACCTCTAGGGACCGCATAGTGGTTTGGATCTCGGTGTTATCAGCGTAGTTCCGAGCGAATTCCGTAGCCACATCGTCCCAGGTTGAGAACTTCTTTGGGTCTAGCCTGTAATACCAGGCCTTTGGGTGTTTCTCCAGAGATGCAGCAAAGAGGTTCTTAAACATAGAAGAGTCCACCCCCTTAATGGCCATGAACTCCTTGAAGGCCCGCACATGTAGTAGCGGGTCTTCAGTCCCTTCGAACATAGGTAGGCCCGTGAGATTCAGGTTTGCGGGCAGTTTGTCACTTACCGGGTTGTAATCCCGACTATTCTCCCGATGGATGTTGTTATTCCCGGTTAAGTAGACTTGTTCTTCCAATCGGCGGACCAAGCTAACTAGTTCAGTTAGGGGTTCCGTGACCCCGGTATTAGGAGTCCTTTGCTCCACTGTAGCTAAGCGAGCAACAATGGCCACTTGGCCGGCCCTCATTTCAGTCAGTTGAGCTTCGATGTCGGCTTGCTTCTCGATTATGGCATCTAGAGAGGTTTGAAGACTGTTCAAAGTGGCCATCCTTCGAGCGTGTCTGGTTGCCGGTGGCCTGTCTGTAAGAACACCACGTAATCAGGAACCGAACCCAGACCTTGGAATTAAAACAAGTACATCCCGAGCGACCCAAAAAAGGACTCGAGAAAGACATCTAGACGGATGACTTGTAGGTGATGTGACTTCCTTAAGATTTCGGCCTTGGTGAGCCTAGTCTCGTTCGAAGGAAGGTTCACATGAGACTAAACCCCAGACTTTAGACTCGAGTGTGTAGACGGGCCCTCCCTTGTAGGAGTATGTCCTACGTAGGTGGGCTTTGCCTTAGTCTAATAAGGCAGACTGGGGGTGGGGAGGAAACTCGTGATATAAGATCAACAGAGTTTCGACGCTATAGACCTTGACGACTTACGACATGACCCGACACTGCTAAATACGGGAATTCCTAAGAAGAGGAAGGTTTGGAAAATTGATAGTTTTGGAAAACCCGAGAAAATCTCGGGAAAAGGTCCGATTTTTCGAAAAAATCGGAAAGGGTACCGGGCCTTGATTTTGATGGTTCGAAAATATTTTCGGGTTTTGAATTGGGCAGCATACCGGCTAGAAATAGGCTATTTTGAGTAAAATCATAAGTCCTAAATTCGGTATGTGTCCCGGGTTTTGAAAATTGGATATCTTGAAATTTGAAAATTTGAATGTTGGAAAAAGGAATTTCCGATGATTTGAAAATTTGAATGTGAGATCCCGAAGATTTGCGAACGGCATCTCGAAGATTTGAAAGTTGAAAATGGCATCGCGAGGATTTGAAAATTGAATTTTGAAAATTCGAAAATCGAATGGTGGATCGGAAATTCGAATTTTGAAATGGGCAGCATGCCGGCTAAAAAAAAGGCTTGTTTTGAGTCAAATCTTAAGTCTAAATTTCGGCAGCATTCCGAGTTTTTGAAAATTTGAATATTTTTGGAAAGATGCATTTTTTGAAATGACGGTTTTTGAAAACGACACGGAAACCAAGTAGCACATAGTCACGTAAGCATTATAACGACGCCATGTATGCTTTACACTAAGTCTCGGTCGGTCTGAATAGGGTCTATACCAGTGTTCATGGTCTAGTCGAGAAACGGGACGGTCTTCCTAACTCGAGTGGAATTTAGAACATGCCGCAAAGTCCATACGAGTCGACCATGAACACCTTTAACGTATCCAAGACTGAATACGTCGTGGTATAGTGGGACGTCGGTCACCAGTACCGGCCCGGGTAAATATGGGGTTATGCATGAACCGTAAAACTAAAACGCATATTGTACTCGTCAAACGATTTCTATTCGAGTCTCACCCTGAGAACTCCGATGGTAAGGCACACATCGGTTGATCCCCAGCGGAGTCGCCAAATTGTGGACATGACGTAGGTCCACCCCGACGCGGCCACGCGCGGGTTTTGGGTTAGGCGAATGCACCTCCATATGAGAAGGATCGAATTGAAATTTAAGTCGAAATGGAGTCGCCACCGAATTTTATGGTTATTCGAAACCATTCGAGCCCACTCTATATCGCCATGGTCCATACACAAAGTATGGCCCATTTTGGTTTGAGAGTTTATTGGGCTCGTCCCTTTGCATATCGATATAGATGCCGACTTGAGCGGTTAATCGTATATTGAATGACTCTCGTTGCCAATGGATTCGGACATCCGGAAACCACGGTTCTGAGTAAGGGGTGAGAGTACGTGTTGGGAAGCCCACTAAGGACACCCAACCCCGCCCGCACTTAGCGGCCTCTACTAGGACGTCGTTTGACTTTTTAATATGCGCGTTAGTGATTCGGTGAAATGTTATGCAAACAGCGTTTTAGCTAAGCATGCGAATTAAATGTGAGCTACGTCAATTTAATGCATCTAATTTATTGTCCAGGTGGTTTAGCATGCGAGGGTTCATTTATAAACGGTAAAACGTAAATAAATAAAGCAAAGCAATAATAAATCGGTTACAAATTACACGGGCGGAATACAACCCGGAATTCACAATACAACGAGCAATAAAAGTAGAATAATCGAAATACATGATCAAAATGATAAGCAATAGTTAGAAACGGACCCGTGTATAAACTAGACCGTGTGTCGTGTAAATGGACGAACTTCAATTAAATACATATTATTTTATGTATTAATCGAAGGACGGAGATATAGGACCTAGGCGTGGTGCTAGCCCGATCCCAAGTCCCGATGCCTTGTCCCGATTTATCACCTCGAGAAATGGAGTCTAAATTAATTATACATCGGATACGACTAAAGAGCCGTCGACATAAAATTAATAATGTGAGACCGTCGATCAAAATCGTTTAAGTGAAGTGATATGCATGAATTTTGGAAAAGCCACGTGATTGACTTTACACGTGTCGACTAAGTCGCTTTTAAAAAGACGAGACTCGAATGATATAAAAAGAGCTCACGGTTTCTGGGCTGCAGGACCCACTCGGTCGAGTCATGGCTGGACTCGGCCGAGTGCGTCCTGGAAGACGCTACTGCTCGTAATTTAGGGTGCTACTCGATCGAGTAGCAGGTGTACTCGGTCGAGTGGCACCTGTACGAGTTGTGACTCGTTTGTTTTAATGTGTTTTAAATCGATGATTGGCCGAGTCAAATAAAAATATTGACGGATTTAGATTTAACTCGGTTTGTCGGTATTATAATCATGTCTTATATGATTATAATACCGTTATCGGAATTTTGTAAAGAAGGTTATTGTTTGATAAAAATTTGATTAGTGACGGAATTGCGCCCCTCTACGTCACGACGTCGATATTAATCCTTACGGACTATGTGACGTCGGTTTTCGTGTCAACGGATTCCACACTAATTAGAAATGGGATTAAATGCGTTCAACTATGACTTTTAGGTTGATTATCATAGTCCAACGCATTCGAAACCGAATTTTCATACTAAAATGTATTTACGCGATATTATGACGATAATGATGATAAAGAAAAGATGATACAAAAATGAAGATGCGAAAGTACGACAATATTAATGCTAGTGTCACTATTATGATTACGATTATAAATACGATACGAAAATACGATAAATAAAACGAAAATGAGATTAGAAGAAAAGAGATCGAGATGGGGTTTATGACACCCTCAACATACATGCTTAGTAAGGACCTCGGAAATGGACTCGTAATAGCGGCACGGGCTTAGGAGTATCGAGGATGTATGCGAGTTATGGTGTGTATATGTGTGTGTATGCTTCGCCGGCTCTCCGAGGGACGAGGGGCTCGGGTTTTGTGTGTCTTGCCTAGGGTCGCTAGGGTCGTAGTATTGTGTAGTTGCAAAAGGTGTGAAGGTGTCAAGAAGTGTAATTGCAAGGGTGTGCTTGAAGGAGTGTAAAAAGTGTTGTCGGTGTTCCAAAGTTGTGTCTTGTGCATGGGGGTCATGGGGTATTTATAGGAAGCCCCGACCCCGGGTCACTCGACCGAGTGGCGCGGGTGCACTCGGTCGAGTGCCCTCGTGAATGAACCTGGAGGGTTCAAAGAGGCTCCACTCGATCGAGTGGCCAATCCACTCGACCGAGTGGATCAATCAAGCCGCAAAATTTAAGGCTTGATTAGCCTTAAATTGATTGTGATTGATTCTAATTGATTGTGGGTTGATTTGGATTGTTTTTTGGCTGATTTTGAATCTGGTGCAAGCTTTGAGGACGTACCCGGTCGGTTTTGTGTGTCGGGTTTGTCTTGACCGGGTTTTGACCCGGTCGCTAAAAGACGGGAATTATTTTTGGTGCCGGTTTTGGCCCAAATTAGTCTTGTTTGACTCGGAACGACCCACTGGGCCTGAATTTGAGGTCTGTTTTGTGAGATTTTTACTCCACTAAAAGTCCATGTCGGATATTATTGATTCCGAGCCCAAGTCCGAGTATACTAAGTCATGTTTGCGTCCGATCATCATCGGGTGTTTTTTGGAAACTGCTATAGACACCTGGCGGTCAAATTTTGGGTGTCTACAGTACCTCATTCTCGGGAATACACCTCCTAAATAGGCCATCTGCACATTCTCGGAAGAGATACGGGTCGTCCCAAAAATACCTCTTCACATCATGTAGAAATCGCTTCTTCTGCTGATACTGAAGGCCGGGAGGTAGAGTACCTCAAACTAGGAAGTTGGCATAATCAGCAAACCATGGAGTATCCATGGTAATAGCGAGCAAATGGTCATCGGGGAATGAATCGTCAATTGGGGCGACATCCCCACCATCATATCTTAGCCGGGATAGATGATCGGCTACGACATTCTCGGCCCCGGACTTATCACGGATCTCCAAATCGAACTCCTGCAATAATAAGATCCATCTGATAAGCCTCGGTTTGGCCTCCTTCTTCGCTAGAAGGTACTTCAAGGCTGCGTGATCCGTATATACTATCACCTTCGAGCCAATGAGATAGGCTCGAAACTTATCTAGAGCATAGATGATGGCCAATAACTCCTTCTCCGTTGTAGCATAATTGATCTGCGCCATATCTAGCGTCCGACTAGCATAGTAGATCGCATGTACAGCCTTGTCTTTCCTTTGCCTACAGCATAATCGCTAGCATCGCACATAACCTCGAAAGGCAAATCCCAATCGGGAGCTCGGATAATAGGTGCAGAAACAAGAGCCTGCTTAATCCTGTCAAAAGCTCAAGCACACTCGTCAGTAAAGACGAACGGGGCATCTTAGAGGAGCAGCTGAGTCAGAGGTTTGGCAATCTTGGAGAAATCTTGGATGAAACGGCGGTAAAAACCCGCGTGACCAAGAAAACTCCGCACACCCTTAACATTAACGGGGTATGGTAATTGCTCAACCACCTCGACTTTCGCTTTATCCACTTGGATGCCGCTTTCGGACACTAAATGACCCAAAACGACTCCCTCGGTCACCATGAAGTGACATTTCTCCCAGTTTAAGACCAAATTGGTCTCCTCACAACGTTGTAAGACCCGTGAAAGATTAAGCAGACATGTATCATAATCAGTGCCATATACACTGAAGTCATCCATGAAGACTTCCATGACAGACTCGATAAGGTCCGAAAATATGGACATCACACAACGTTGGAAAGTGGCCGGGGCATTACAAAGGTCAAAAGGCATCCTTCTGTATGCGAAGGTGCCGTAGGGACAGGTGAAAGTTGTTTTCTCCTGGTCGTCTGGGTGAATTGGGATTTGGAAAAATCCCGAGTAGCCATCTATGTAACAAAAGTACTTGTGGCAAGCAAGACGCTCTAGCATCTGGTCAATGAAGGGGAGTGGGAAATGGTCTTTCCTAGTTGCTACGTTCAGCTTACGATAGTCAATACACATTCTCCATCCAGTCACTAATCGAGTAGAAATAAGTTTATTCCTCTCGTTTGTGATAACCGTGGTCCCTCCCTTCTTAGGGACCACTTGGATTGGACTAACCCATTTAGAGTCGGAAATGGGATAGACAATGCCAGCATCTAGGAGTTTCATAACCTCCTTCTTAACCACATCCTGCATGTTCGGGTTCAACCTACGTTGTCCCTGAATCGATGGTCTATGGTCTCCCTCTAAGTGAATGCGATGCATGCAAAACTCGGGACTAATAGCACGTAGGTCGTCAATACTGTACCCAATAGCCTTCTTATGTCGTCGTAAGATAACTAACAACTCCGAAAGTTGGCCTATCTGTGAGTGCAGCGTTCACAATTACGGGGTTTAGACCTTTATCATCTTGAAATGCATATTTCAGATTAGAGGGGAGGGGTTTTAGTTCAGGTTTACTCACCTCGACCTCCTTTTTAGGGGTGCCGAGACTGTATACCTTCTCTATAGTGCTCTCCTTTCCGTTTAGCATGCGTTCCAGCTCATGCACTTCCGCGCTCCATAATCTCTTCTCGGCATCAGCATCGCCGGATGTAAGCAATTTCTCCAAAGGGTCCCTGCCAAGATAGTCGTCAATATAATTTTCTATTTCCAAATCAATGACATCTATGCTATAGCAGGACTCTTCTATCATGGGCTTCTTAAGAGCGTGATCGAGACTAAAAGTCATGGTGTCATCTCCTACGGAGAGTGTGAGCTTCCCATTCTTAACGTCGATGATCGCCCCTGCCGTGTGTAGGAAAGGGCGACCGAGGATAATAGGTATTATGGCATCCTCAGCCATGTCTAAGACAACAAAGTCTACGGGAATAAAGAATTTCCCTACTTGGACCGGAACATCCTCTAAGACACCTAAAGGAAATTTGACCGATCGATCAGCCATCTGCAGAGTCATATTAGTACATTTCAAAACACCCATATTCAATTTCTGACAAATAGAATACGGCATGACACTGACGCTAGCTCCTAAGTCACACATGGCTTTATCGATAGCTAATGTCCCTATAGTACAAGGGATAGAAAAACTCCCTGGATCCTTGAGCTTTGGCGGAGTACGATTCTGTAGTAGCGCGCTACATTCCTCTGTGAAAGCAACTGTCTCAGTTTCACTAAAAGACCGCTTACGAGTTAGTATTTCTTTCATAAATTTTGCGTAAGCAGGAACTTGAGTGATCAAATCAGTAAAAGGAACACTTACCTGCAGATTCTTAACGACTTCCATAAACTTACCGAACTGTTGATCAAGCTTTGTCTTACGCTGTCGGTGGGGAAATGGAAGTACGATCAGAATCGCAGACTCCTTGGCTTGAGACGGGGACGCTTAAGAAGAATTAGAATCCTTAATTGCAACCTGGGGATGAAAAATAGGCGAATTAGGCGTTACAGTCTCCACTCGATCGAGTCCAGGCTGACTCGGTCGAGTGTTAGTATACTCGGTCGAGTCACCTGAAGGCACTCGATCGAGTGGTATCATTGGGATGCTACTGCCCACTTTTAAAGGGTCTACTCGATCGAGTGGACTGATATCACTCGGTCGAGTGACCTTCAACTCGATCGAGTCAGGTGTGACTCGGTCGAGTTGACTACGAATTAAGACATGAATTAAACTAGAGAATTGAAATTAAAATTAAAATTAAAATTAAAGTAGTGATACCGAACAATTTGAGATCTGAAAAGGGAAGAACGAAATACGATGAATCTTATGAAGAAAAACGGAAACGAACGTAGTCTTCTACGCTAAGCGAAACTAACGTAATGTATGAGTATAAAAAAAAGTCAAAAGTAAAAAGTGTGTCTGACAATCCTCCTCCAACTGATTTAAAAGAAATCAGTTGGGCTTACAAGGCAGGCCCAAAATTCTAAATAAATGAAAATCCAATCCGCGGCCTGAGTCTGAAGCACTCGATCGAGTACATGCGTGCACTCGATCGAGTGGATCTGTATCTGCAGTTTGGTTGATCACGGAAATAGGCACTCAATCGAGTGGGTGCTGCTGAGCTCGTAATTGAGCTATTCCTTTGCTTCTCGGCTTTTTCATTTTCTTCCTCGTCCTTCGTCCTCGTCTCGGCTATCTGGGCCATCACTCCTAAATATGCTCGAAATTGCACTTAACCTGCAAAATAGCGCGAGAACCGACAATATCGACTTTCTAATAAAAATCGACATTAAACATATAATTATGGAAGAAGAAAAGCTCAAAAACGGTTGTCGGGGGACAATAAAATACGATATAAAATACGTTGATCAGTGGCCGCCGCAATGAAACCGGGTCGGTCCCAAGCGGGCGCGCGCGAGGTGTCGTGTGGTGCGGACGGACGTCCACAGGTGGTTGGGTAATTAAAGGTGGTGTGTTAATGGAATGAGAGGTGATGAGGTGAAAAGGGAAGTGATGGAGGTGATATATATAAGGGTGTTTGTGGAGGGAAAGGAAAGTTTGAAAGGTTGATTGGATATATTTGGTGTTTGTGTTTTTGGAGGAAAGTTATGTTGGTATATTTGGGAAGGGAGGGAATTGAATTTTGTAGTGAGTAAAGGTGATGGGTGATCCGGCCAATGTCGACGGGTGAAGTTTCACCCAGTCAAGTACCATCGGTTGAAGTTTCACCCGATGGGTTTTCTCGTGAAAATCCATTCTGCAAATTTACTGCCGAGTGAAGTTTCACCCGGTGAAATTCTCATCGGGGGAAGTTTCGCCCAACGATTTCTGGACAATTCTGGCAGTCTTGACAAATTCTGGGATTTTTTCGTAAGCCGAAGTTTCACACGGTCAAATTCTCATCGGGTGAAATTTCACCTGACGAGGAGTCTTCTGCAAATCCCAATGGCGTGGCAAAATTTCATCGGGTAAAGTTTCACCTGACGGAAAATCTGCAAATATCTCACCGGGCGAAGTTTCACCCGGCGGTCTTGTATACTCCAATTTTCCGCCTTGCCGATATAAGGCTCTTCAATGATCACCTAAAGTTTGCAAATAATGACACGATTCACATTACACTATCAATTTCTCCCACAAACATACTTGTGGTCTTCAATTTAGCTCCATAACTTCTTCCAAAAAGCTTTATGATCGTCCAATTATATGCTCCGAGATGAAAATCCAAGTTCATCCATCCGCTCAAAGCTAACAAAAGTAATTAAACAAAGTATATGGTACATATCTACAAGGTGGTTGTTAAGGATACCACCAAACCTACTTCAATTTGGGGGGGGGGGGGGAGCGTTGGGAGCTCACCAACTTTCATGGTAGCAAGGGTCTCATGAACGTGACTGGCATGATAAATCTTCAAACGTTGCCCATTAACCATAAATTTCCCTGTTCCCGGGCTAGAGATCTCAATTGATCCATATGGTTGCACCTTGGTCAATTCGAATGGACCCGACCATTTTGACTTTAACTTATCGGGGAAAAGCTTAAAATGAGAGTTGTAGAGGAGTACCTTGTCACCAACGGAGAAGTCTTTGTGAATAATTCTAGCATCGTGCCATTTGCGTGTTCGCTCCTTGCAGATCTTTGAATTTTCATAAGCTTCAAGTTTTAACTCTTCTAATTCTTGTAGTTGGAGAAGGCGATTATCTCCGACAACATTCTCCTCAAAGTTTAACTCTTTAATAACCCATTTTGCTTTGTGTTCTAATTCCACCGGCAAGTGACAAGCTTTGCCATACACAATCTTATAAGGAGTGGTTCCAATCGGCACTTCAATGATCAATCCTTTCGATGTGTATTTAAAACTTTTTCCAAAATCCACTTGATTTGTCGATTAAAAATCTCGGCTTGCCTATTTGATTGAGGGTGATAGGGTAAGGACATCTTGTGAGTGATACCATATTTCCGAAGAAGGTATTCAAACGTTTCCTTCCTAAAGTGAGAGCCTCCATTGCTAATAATGACTCTAGGCATACCGGATCTCGAGAAAATTACATTCTTGAAAAGTTTAATTACCACCTTGGAATCATTAGTCGTGGAAGCTACGACCTCGATCCATTTTGAGACATTGTCAACAGCGACTAGGATTCATTTGTTGCCAAAGGAAGATGTGAACGGTCCCACGAAGTCAATGCCCCAAACGTCGGGCAATTCAATTTCTAAGATGGATTGAAGGGGCATCCCATTCCTTCTCGTTATATTGCCACATCTTTGGCAAGCATCACATGTAAGAATGAAGGCTAGAATGTCCTTAAACATGGAAGACCACCAAAACCCGCTTTGGAGGACTTTGGCAATTGTCTTTTGGAGAGCCAAATGTCCACCATAGGAGGTCGAATGGAGGTGCTTCACAATATCAGATCCTGCATCGGTCGTGACATATCGACGATAAATACCATCTATGCATCGCCGGAACAAATAGGGTTCATCCCAATAATAACGTTGGGCTTCATATCGTAGTTTTTTCCTCTCTTGCTTCGAATAATCATCCGGAATGTAATTAGGAAATTGACGATATCCGCATACCAAGGTGTACTAGTTTCAATGGCCATTAAAGATTCATCTCTCATTGCTTCATTGATGGGTCCACGCACCATTGTCTTCATTACCAATTCCACTAATCGCTAGTCTACTAAGATGGTCCGCTACCAAATTCTCCGATCCGGCTTTGTCTTTAATTTCGATGTCGAATTCTTGAAGAAGGAGAACCCACCAAAAGAGTCGGGATTTTGTCTCCTTTTTGGACTTGATATAACGAATTGCCGCATGATCGGTATGAATAATAACTTTGGAACCGGTAACGTATGTTCGGATTTTTTCCATAGCGTAGACAACGACTAGCATTTATTTTCCGGTTGTGGTATATCTCAATTGTGCTTCATCAAGGGTTTTAATTGAATAATATATCATATGTAACTTCTTGTCAACACGTTGGCCTAAAAAGACACCAACGGCGAAATCGGAAGCATCACACATGATCTCAAATGAAAGATTCCAATCGGGTGCTTTGATAATCGAGGCGGTAGTGAGAGCGGTCTTTATCCCGCAAAAGGCCTCAAGACACAAGTCATCAAATACAAAAGGTGCATCTTTCATAAGAAGAGAAGTCAAAGGCTTGGCAATTTTAGAAAAATCGTTGATGAAACGCCTAGAAAAGCCGGTGTGACCTAGAAAACTCCTCACCCCTTTGAGATTTGTTAAGGGTGGCAAGTTCTCTATCACAGAGACTTTGACCTTATCCACTTCTACACCTTTATTAGAAACAATATGACCGAGGACTACACCTTGTTCGACCATAAAGTGACATTTCTCCCAATTTAAAACAAGTCTATATTCCTCATATCGAGCTAACACAGGCAAGAATCAAAAGATGTACCATGGACACTAAAATCATCCATAAAAACTTCCATGGACTTTTCAATAAAATTGAAGAAAATTGCCATCATACATATTTGGAACGTTCCCGACGCATTACACAATCTGAATGGCATCCTAAGGTAGGCATAGGTGCCATAAGGACATGTGAAAGTAGTTTTCTCTTGGTCGGGGTGTATGGGAATTTGAAGAAATCCCGAATGACCATCGTGGGAACAAAATTAAGAATGATGTGCTAGTCGTTCAAGCATTTGATCAATAAAATGAAGAGGGAAATGGTCTTTTACGGTGGCCGTGTTCAACTTTCGAAAGTCTATACACATGCGCCAACTAGTGATAGTCCTAGTATAAATTAACTCACCCTTTTATCCTTTCACAACCGTCATTCCTCATTTTTTCGGCACAACTGGTACGGGGCTTACCCATTTACTTCCGGTAATAGGGTATATAATGTTAGCCTCATACAACTTGAGGATTTCCTTCATAACAACCTCATTCATGGTGGGTTTCAAACGGCGTTGACCCTTAACCGAAGGACGATGGTCATCATCAAGGACGATCCTATGCATTCAAACTTTTGGACTAATGCCTTAGAGGTCGTCAATGTTATACCCGATGGCTTTTTTGTGTTTCTTCAGAACAACTAAAGTTTTTCCAATTGAGGACCATCTAGTGTGGCATTGACGATAACGGGATAGCTAGTTCCTTCAAGGAAGGCATATTTGTGGGATGAGGGGAGTGGCTTATGTTCAAGATTAAGAGTAGAGGGTACCGTACTTTCACCCATGGAAGTGGTTCTACCTTTTCTTCATGCATGATCTCTTATTCAAGAGGTGGGGAATCAAGTAGTTCCTCTTCTTTCTTATCATCATCTATCAAGCTATACTCAACCAAACTATCAATAACTTCAATGGAATACATTTGTGCAATCATTGGTTGTTTAAGGGCTTGAGAAAGGGAAAACTCTAACAATTCATTTCCTATGTTAAATGATAACTTTCCATTCTTAACATCAACTATGGTGCCACCGGTAGCCATGAATGGTTGACCTAAGATAATGGGGGTAGTGGTGTCCTCGGGCATGTCCATAACAACGAAGTCAGAAGGAATGAAAAACTTTCCAACTTGCACGGGTACATCCTCAAGTATCCCATGTGGGTACTTGACGGACCTATCCGCAAGTTGAATCGACATTCTTGTGGGTCTTATCTCCCCGACACTAAGTCTCTTGGCAATTGAATAGGGTAACAAGCTAACACTAGCCTCCAGGTCACATAAAGCTCGGTTAACAACAACATTTCCAACCCGACATGGGATGGAAAAACTACCGGGGTCATCTAGTTTCCTTGGCATATGGTTCATTAAAATGGCACTACATTGTGCCATAAAAGGGACACATTCTTTGTCTTCTATGGTTCTCTTTTTTGTCAAAACTTCTTTCAAGAACATAGAATAAAGGGGCATTTGAGAAATTACCTCGGTGAAGGGTAGTGTGACCTCCACTTTCTTTAACATATCCACGAAGCGGCTAAATTGAGAATTTTCTTTGTGTGGCTTAGCTCGTTCGGGAAAAGGCAATGGCGGTATAAAAGGGGAGGCGGTGGAACATGAGATTCTTCTTCTTCTTCGGCTAGACGCTCCGCCTCTTTTCTTTTTGTTTCTTCCGCTTCCATTTGCTCCTTTTTCTTTCTTTGTTCTCTTAATTATCTTTGATCAACCTCCGCGTTTTCAAGAATATCAAATTCCGCTTGTATTCCCCGATTTTGTTTGGGGGAAGCGGGGGTTGCGGCTTGCGGTGAACTTGGTTGATTAACTTTGGTTGTGGTGACATTGTTGTTCAATTTTTTATATGGGTCCTCGAGTTCTTTACCACCTCTCAATATGACGGCATTTTCTTGGTGTGGAGGGTCTCTTGGGTTTTGGGGTTGCCTGGGCAAACCATGGGGTGGATGAATTGGGGCAGCTAAAGCTTTTGTTGCTTCTTGGGATTCCCAAACCTTTAGCCTTGTCTTTGAGTCTTTATTGGTCATAAGATTGAGAGGGTTGATTGTAAGATTGTTGGTTATAGCCTTGGTTACCTTGGAAATTACCTTGGAAACCATGATTATTGTATCCTTGATTGAAATTGTTCCCTTGTTGATTTTGATAATTGCTAGGAACATGAAAATTACTTCCTTGTTGATTGAAGTTACTCCTTTGATGAGGAGGTAGATATGGAGGCATCTTTGGAGGGCCTTGATTAAATGGCCTTTGTTGGCTTTGATTGAAAGGCCTTGGTTGATTCTCTTGGATACGTGGCATCTGCTTTTGAACATTTTAGTTCCCATAAGAAAAGTAGGAGTGGAACCTCGTGCCGACATTGTAAGTATTAGAACAGGGATCAAATTGAAGTCTTTGTCCATATGCTTGAATAGCTTGCACTTCATTTGGCTCTTCAAAATAACTTTCTTCATTTGGAATGCAAGAGCTAGAATCATGGTCATAATTGCCACAATGTTCACATTGAATTTTTCATGCTTGTTCTTGTCTAGATGGACATGGTTGCCTTGTTGGAACACTCCCTTGAATTCGGTACATGCCTCTAGGAGTTGGTTTAGAGTTCATGGCATTCGTTTTCTTTGTCAATTCTTCAATTCTAGCTTCAAGTTTCAATTCATTGCTACTCTTAGAAGAGTTCACTTCAATTTTCTTCCTAGAATCCCTTGATTGGACCACTCTAGCATCACTCCTTGCCATCTTTCAACAAGACTCTTAGATGCCTCATCGGTAAGGGAAGATAAATCTCCTCTGGCGGCCGAGTTGAGGTTTTCCTTGGTTCTCGATGAAAGGGTGTTGTAAAAAATTTGGGTTGTTAGCTAATCGGGTATTCCATGGTGTGGCCATTTGCAAAGTAGATCTCTAAATCGCTCCCAAGCCTCGCTTAGGCTTTCAAATTCATATTGCTTAAAAGTTTGTATCTCCATGCGGTATTGGTTAGTCTTTGACGGTGGATAGTATTTTGTCCAAGAAGACATTGGATAATTGAGCCCATGATGTAAAAGTGTTATCTGGATGGCCATGAAGCCATCTTCGAGCTCCATCTCGCAAGGTCTTAGGGAATAAGAGTCGGTGAAGTTGACATGAAGTTAACCCATCTAATCGGGCCCTGACTAGTTTCTCCATAAATGATGCAATATGTTCTTGGGCATCTTCTTGGGAAAAACCATGAAAAGTATATTGTTGGACCGCATTGGTTAGAGAAGCTTTAAGTTCATAATTTTTGGGAATCTCCCCGAAGTCAACCGTTGATGTGATTTCTTCATGTGTAAGTTGGGAATGGGATCCTAAGGTTATCATTGGTTGAGGTGGTGATGGTGTAGATTTGGAGGGCGTTGATTTTGTTGAGGTTGTTGTGGAGTTTTTGGTGATGATGGAGTTGGTGGTGAATTTTGTGAAGTAGAGAATGTGGAAGGGTTATTTGGTGTAAGAGGTGTATGTGGTAGGATAGGATTTTGATTTGGTGGTGATAATGAAGGACGTGGGATTATAGTTGTTGAATTATTTCCCCGAAATCTAAAGGCTCTAAATGTCTTTTCCGGCTCCGGATCGAACCACAAGGGCGATGATGTATTCCTGGGCATAAATCTCAACAAATGATAAGTCTCCTAGCACCTATAGGTACTAGGGAAAAGGGAAAAATAAAATGAAAGTGATTAACCAAACACAAAAATACTAAAACTCAATTACTAGTTGCCTCCCCGGCAAGGACACCATTTTGATCTCGCCCAAATCTAGGATCGGTCGTTAACGATTGATAGGGCATCAAACAATATTTATATGACTAGCAAATAACACAAAAACAAATAAATATAGTCGTGGTAAGTCGATGTCGGTCCACAGGGAAGGCGGTGCGTAAATCGAGTAAAAGTTATGCGTTCGGGGTCTAATAGAAGGGTTTTGAGTCGAGTCTATACTAATAATGCGATAAATAATGAAGAATAATCAATAAGGAAAAGGTGTTAGGGGGAGTCGGGAATCAGAAATCGGGTTTTATGAGTTGCGGAATTATGGGTCGACCACAAAGTCGATAGAGGGAGAATGTCACCTTTCGATTTCTTCACCCAACTTATCTGGATCCCGCTTTCACAACAAAAAGGGTAAGTCTCAAGTCAAGTGTAACACCCCGTATTTTAACAAATCTTTTATAAGTTCTTTCTCTTTTACGTTAAATTTTGTTACGTTTTGGAAACTACCATACCCCTTTCCGTGGGATGGTCAAAATTTTCATATTTTTATTTCTCTTAAATTTTTAACACTTCTTTTTAAAATAAGATCAAATAAATTTTTACGGGTTACATTTTATTATTTAGATATGAATCGTATATTCAACTCAGCTAAAGGCAACTTAAGTTGATCCTAACTCTTTCGTTAATTCCCATACTCACGTACTCCAATATACATTTTGAAGATAAGAGTTGGGTAGTACAATTTTGCATAAGAGTTAAATAATAGGTTAATATCAGTCCTATGCAGTTAATATAAAGTCGTGACGGGATCTATCTAGTTAAGTTAATCAAGTACTCCGTACTATGTATTTAGCTACACCACCTCATTATGAATTTTTATCTCGACTCAAAATTTTATTTAAAAGTTTTCCAGTTGCGAGCGTTATACGTAGTAAGATTATTTTAAAATCGAGTCGATTATAAACAGAGTCAATCTTGGAAATTTAAAAGACTCATTTTGAGCCTAGCTGCTACTAGCCTCTACGTGTCAAACATACTCCCTCATCCTCATCATGCACCGTCCCCCCATTTCTTCAATTTCTCCACCTAACACCTCTTCCTTAACTTCCATCCTCAATCTATACAAAAGTCCACAAAAATCCATCCTTTGTAATTGAACAAAAGAAGAAGAATAGGATCTACAATTTTACAACCTTCCTTCATTGTTTCGTTTGAGCGAGATGATTTTCCCTAAATCCTCAAAATTAGGTGGGTTCATTTCTCTATTTTGAAATCAATTCCTTAAACAAGGTATTAAGAGAAGATTATTATTATTATTATTATTATTTTGCAGAAAAATCATCATTTCATTCATAATCAAGTGAAATTACATTTTGATGCAAAAAAGAGCTACCCACTAATACAGAAAACCTCCATTACATTATCATCCCCTTAATCCTATTATATTTAGGATTATCGACCATAAGAATCCTAGATGACACATAATACTTAATTCTACTGATTATAGTTTCAACAGATGACGATTTGCCAGTAAAGACCCTCTCGTTTCTTTCTCTCCAAACATTGTGTATCACAGTAGCTATACTCACTTGCATCCAAGGCATTTTCCAATGTTTCCTTTTATAGGACAAACACATCCATTTCAAGAGTCCTTTCAGAGCCTGATCCTTCATATAAATCTGCATCCAATCCATGATAGTACTCATGATCTGCCTAGCATAAGGACAGCTAAAGAACAAATGACTGTTAGTTTCTGAATCAGAATAGCATAAGCAACATCTGCTAGCCAACTGGTATCCTTTCTTGCAGAACCTGTCCAAGGTTGCTAATTGATCCTGAGCAGCCATAGAGATAATAACTTTATGGCTAGGGGTAATCAAGGAATGGCTAAAAGCTCTGGCCCAAGGAAGAACTCTCCATTGACAAAAGAGGCTGTAAGCTTTGGAAATGCTAAATTTTGACCCTGCACAATCCCCCAAACTTTGTCGTGCTTGTGACATTGATCCAGTCATATTAATCAATTTATCCCTTATGCATATTATCCCTTTTAATCCTGAAGAATAGGAATCCTTTGAAGTAATGTTCCAGATAGTCTCATCCTTCAAGATGTAGGCATGATTCCACTTCTGCCAAATGCTACTCCCCTCCTCAGAAAGCTGCCAAATCCATTTTGAGAGTAAAGCTGCATTCCAAGCCTCCATGTCTTTTATATTAAATCCTCCTGCAGACCAAGGCGATCAGATCTCTCTCCATTTCTTAAACACCAATCTCCTATCACCTTCCCTTATACCCCAAAAGAAATCTTTGCAAATTTTATTTATCTTTTTACTCACTGCTTTTGGGATCAAAGTACTTGAGCACCAGAAATTTTCAATTCCAAAAATAACTGAACCTATGAGCTGAGCTTTACCAGCATATGACAAAAGGCAGGACGACCAATGATGCAAATGGTGTTGTATTTTCAATATCAAAGCATCAAACATGGCCACAGTAATTCTGCTTTCAGATAAAGGGATCCCCAAATATCTGAAAGGGAATGCGCTTACAGAGAACCCAGTATCATCCACAATACCTTTCTGCACATTACTTGCAACATCACCAAAATAGATGCACATTTTCTCAGAGTTAGCAGCAAGACCTGGGAGAACAGCAAAGTCATTAAGAGCTGTTTTGACAGCAGAAACAGAGGGAATATCACCTCTAGTGAAGATCATAAGGTCATCTGCAAAGACCAAGTGAGTTAGATTGAGTTTGCAGCATTTGGGATGGAATGAGACTTGATCCTTCTTGCACAATATTCTAAGAGACTGTGAGAGAAATTCCATGCTCATGACAAACAAGTAAGGGGATAGAGGGTCCCCCTATCTTATCCCACTTTTGCCTTGGAGGAACCCAGATATACTTCCATTTAGTTTGAAAGAATACCAAGGGCTAGTGATACATCCCATTATCCATTGTATAAAGAGAGTAGGGAATACATAATGCTTGAGCATTTTCTCAATAAAATTCCATTGAAGAGAGTCAAATGCTTTCCTTATATCTACTTTAATAAGACATCTTGAAGAAAGAAATTTCCTGCTATATCCCTTAACAAGAGCTTGCGATAGAAGAATATTATCAAATATGTTTCTTCCTGCAATAAAGGCCGCTTGCTCCATCCCAATAAGAAAAGGTAAAGCACTTTTCAATCTGTTTACTAAAATTTTTGAAACAGTTTTGTAAAAGAGAGTGCAACAAGAAATAGGTCTATAATCTTGTACTGTAGTAGCATTCTTCTTTTTAGGGATTAAGGATACCACAGTTGAATTTGCTTGCTTAGGCATTCTTTTAGACTTAAAAAAACTGAGAACTGCTGCACAAATATCTTTCTCTATCATTGACCAAGAGGCCTTGAAAAAACCTGCAGAAAACCCGTCTATGCCAGGACTGCTATTAGAGTCCATAGAGAAAACTGCAGCCTTAATCTCTGGAATCATAATCAGAGCAGTTATTACATCACTCATGGATGTTTGGAGCTTAGGAAGATCCTAGAATAATCCACTAGTCTTCTTCTCTTGCCCAAGTAAAGTAGCATAATAATCCTGAAAAGCTTCAGAGACCTTCTCAACTCCTTCCTTCAATACACTAGATTTGTCCTTAATAGAACCAATCATTTGATGATGCTTCCTCTCTGCAATCTTAGCAAAAAAATATTTAGAAGAACAGTCTGCTAGTTGCAAGTGCTTCACTTTGGCTCTCTGAAAAAGCATGCTCAATTCAGAATTTTTTAGTGAAGTATAGTTCTCTAGCATCTCTTTTTCCTGACTCAGAAGAATTGGAGATAAAGGCGCTGATCTCTCAGATTCCTTTGGCAATCTAATAACTCAGCATTAGCCTCTTTCACCTGACCAGAGATATTAGTGAAATTTTTAGAATGTAAACTCCTTAGGGGTTTCTTTACTGCCTTGAGTTTTTGAAAAAATCTAAAAATTGGAGAGCCAGCTGAATAGGATCCCAAGCTCGCTGGACCACACTGCCATAGTCTGGGTGAGTAGTCCAACTATTCAAAAAACTGAAACTTCTCTTGACTTTAACATCATGAAAGACTTGAACTAGAATGGGAGAGTGATCAGAAATACTCAGCTCACAAAAAGTTGCAGCAGAATGAGGAATGTTCTGAATCCAATCAGAATTAATCAGGACCCAATCCAACTTAGACCAGACTCTAGTTGTAGGCTCCTGCTTATTAGTCCATGTTAAACTACTTCCAGAACTAGCCATATCATCCACTTTACACTGAAGGAGGCAAGCATTAAAGTCCCACATATCCTGCATATCAGGAGGGTTAGCTCCTAATTTCTCATCAGGAGACCTAACAATATTGAAGTCTCCCATTAGAATCCAAGGAGAGTCCACAGACATAGTTATCAAATCTTGCCAGAGTTGAAGTCTTCTCTGCCCATCATTGTAGGCATAGATTGCAGAAAGCTGAAATCTCTTATTAGTAAGAAAGTGAGATACTGACCCTGAGATATGCTGATCAGTAATCATATTGACAGTAAAAGAAACAGTAGAGGGATTATATAACACCCATATTCTACCATTATGATGATAATCATAATTATCCACCATATTCCAAGAGCCAAAATTGCTTCTGATGATTTTTCCTGCTTTTTTATTCTTTACTGTAGTTTCAATGATGATAAGAATATCAATACTATGGACTGAAATGAAATCCCTAACTTCACTATGCTTCAAGGGGTTGTTAAACCCTCTAACATTTCATGATGCAATCTTCATTGGGCTTGAGCTTTGGAGGAACATTTCTACTATCCCCAATTGAATTGAGCATCCTCTCCTGAGGGTCTACTAAGTGCATTACATCTGCAGAAATGGGGGGACTTCCATCCACCCCCAAATGCGCTGAGGTACCACCTAGCCCTTCACCATTAGATAACCATTTTGTCTCCTCTAAGAAGATATCAAACTTGTTCTTCAAAGGCATTGGCTCTTTCTTTATGACAGGAACTGTCTTAGAAGCAGAAGAGTTCTTCTTTAAAACTGGTTGAAAAGAATCAACCTTCCCTACTGAGCATCCTGAGTGCATTACAGCAACATCCATGGATGGTTTTCCACCGGGGATAGAAGACCCAGTCTTCCAATCCGGGTACTCAACAACATCAAGGAGTTCTGAGGTACCACCTAGCTCCAAGGGCTTAGAAATATCAGCCGTAGAAGGTTCCTTAAGATCCTTACCAAGGTCCTGAGTCTGAGTAGAATAAAACCTGATCTTCCTTTTGCGCAGGAATAGGACTATCCTTAGCATTCTTCTTCTTCTCCCATTTACATTTAGAAATTGTATGGCCAAGTTTGCCACATCCCTTGCAAAAAAATGGAACCCATTCATATTTCACCTGTTGAACTGAGTATTCCACAAAAGGAGTGCTAATAATCACTTCTTCAGGCAATGGTTTTGAAATATCAGCTTCAACTAGAACCCTTGCAAAAGCTAGTTTTGCCTTGGTAGTAGTAGCAATATCAGCACATATAGGCTTGCCCACCTTACTAGCAATCTTACTCAACACCATATTGGACCATAGAAAGGGATCTAGGTCAGGGAAAAGAATCCAAATAGGTACAGTAGCAATTCTGTCCATAGTTGCAGAAAAATATGGTGTCCATTCTTTGAGGATCAAAGTGTACATCCCCATATTCCAAGGCCCCCAACCTAAAACCCTATCCATGGCTTCCTTAGAATCAAATCAAAATGAGAACCATCCTTTTTTGAAATATTGAACAATAGGTGATGCTAAGGATCCCCAGTTTTCCCCAACAAACTTCTTAACTTGTTGCAACGAAGGCTTAGATCCTATTACATTTCCCACAAGAGTATGGCTCCAAATCTTGAGTTCATCCTCAAAATCACTCATTTCAATAGTAATTTCAGGATCATCCACTACTTCTTCAAAGAACGTTAGGTTCATACCATGTTGTTTATGATTAGCAACTACGTTAGACCACTTCGAATTACGTTGTTCATTTCGCAAAACAGAGGGTTTCACAAGTTCTATAACAATTTCATCAGATTTTTCTAAAATCAGCTCAGAATTCTTAGAATTATCAGAAGGAGAAATATTAATACCAGCCGATGCCATAGCATCAAGAATCACGTCATTCAGCGAAGATCTTTGCGAAGAACTCTGAGAATTCTCAGAATTCTGCAATTTCGGCTCCTTAATCTCCAAATTCGGGTTTGGAGGGAGGGAGTGATGAGATTTCTTCGGAGGACGACCTGGCCCGGGCTTAACTGGTTGGGAAGCCATGAACGTAGCTCAAAGAAATTGCGTAACAGAATCGCAGAAAGGAGAGAAAAATTCTAGAGAGAGAAAATTTTCTCTCACTTCGCTGTTTATTATTATTATTATCATTATTATTATTATTATTATTATTATTATTATTATTATTATTATTATTATTATTATTATTATTATGCATTTTACGTAAATAAATAGATTAAAAAAAATATCATGAATGTCAATATTGTAATAAGATCAACTAGTAACATAAAACTAACTTTTACTTTTATCAAATTATAGTGGTGTAATTAGTTCATAGAAATTTTCTTATTTTCTCGTGTTTTCTGTCGAGCGGAAGAAGATTCGGAGGACCTAGAAGCCGCTTCTCGAATCAAGGGAATCGATTTACGGTCCAAGTCGTGATGAAGCCCAAAACCCTTTAGTAGGGTGGGTAAATCGTCACCCTTTTCTAAAAACTTTGATTCTTTTATCAAAAAGGATTTTTATTCTTATGGACTTATATGCTAACATTGATGCATGTGACTATTCTTAATTGCATGCATATGATCATTTAGTTATATGAATTTTTATTACTTATACTTACCTTATAATTAAGTCAAATTTTAAGTTATGAAATTTAATTGGGAAAAAGAAGGACGTATGGCAGGGAGAAGGAAAGGTTCAAGATTTTACAAATTTTATTAAATTTTTAACTTATTAATCTTTAATTATTTAATTATTTTAGGAAAAGAAAAATTATTATTATAATAAATTATTTAATTTCAATATAAAATTTGTTCTATGAAAACCTATTATTTTAGATATGAAATTTAAATAGTATATAAAAATGCGTATTTCTATATATAATTAGAAATTTTACAACTATTTTTATTATCGTCTCAAAGAAGATATGTTAATTGACCTTATCTTATTTTTATTGTTATTATACTAACTATGGGAAACATAGAAAATTTGTAATTTTATTTTATTAGTTATTTTTTTCGACTCTAATGTAACTTAATTGTTGATTGCGAGACCTGACCAAAGATACCCCGAAATAATGTAATATTAAAAGACCTAGCTTATTTTTCTCATGAGTAGGTTAGAATTTAGAACCCTGGCAATCGTTTAGGCCCGACTCACGATGTCACTTGATCTACTTAAAGATTATTACAAATTTCTTAAAATAAATGTCTTATTATATTCGGATACTTTAAAAAGAAAGTTTATTTATGAGACAAGATTTGAGTTTTAACAAGTCTAAAATAAAATAGCGAATTTGTAAGGAATTTGTCAATACGGTCAATTATTTTTAAAACTTTGTCATATTTCAAGAGTCATTATATATTTATCAAATTATTTTCGTTTAAACATACAGATAAAAGTTTTTATTATCAATTCTTTTGGATTTTATTAAATGGTAAAATCTTTATTTAGAATCTCTTTCTCTTACATATCACATAGGAGTATTTGATAAATAAGAGCTTTTAAGACAAATTTTATAAATAATTACTCCTTATATTTTAGTTAAAAAAATTTGGAGTCAAATGTTATAAATTTAACCAAATTGAATTAGGGACAATTCTAATTAATTGACTACACAGGGGGCTGGAAATCGTCCCTTATTTTAATTGATTCACTTGATTAAAGTATGTTCAACGGTCATAATAATTATTTGACTTACTAACCAAGTTCGTTAGCCAAATCCCGGCCTACAAATAGGGACAACCCCGTAAGGAGACCTTTTATTTGATTATGTGTTATGTGGTTATTAATATATATTTATATATATGTATCTGATTTCAAGAAAAGGAAACTCTTATGGAATTTGAGTTGGATAACACATAATGTTTTCAAAATATATTTCAAAAGATTGTATATTTTATTGGGCATTTTTAGGACTTAATTCGAAATCTCTTTGAGCGGGAAAGTAGGTTATCTCTATTGTGTACGAGATGACTTGGAAGAATAACGCTTAGCTTAACCGTATAAAACCGTACGTGCATACGAAGGGTCTTTGGTTGTCCTTGTCATTGACTCGAGAGTAGGCGGAAGTGTGGCCATACTTTAGGTGGGGACCTGATCAGTCCCGTACGTGTTAGGTGGATCGCACCCGGGTTTCCACGAGCCGACGATTGGAGCGTGGCTGCGGGGATAATCAGTCGGGTGGTGAGTAGTCTATGGTGCGGGTAACAACCCCACGTATCCGACATTCGACCCTGGAGATGAGAGGACGAAGTTTGTTTTAAACGTGTTTATGTCCCCACGGTAAACAGGGGTAATAATGTAAGCCCCTTGGTATCGGTGTGATTGGCGGTATATTATTATTGTACAAGTATCAAATACGAAACTTATACGGAACTTGTACAATAATTGGCCGGTATATCGTGATAAAACCTTTCAGAAAAATAATACGGCACTTAAAACATTTCCTGCGATTTTTGAAATTATGTGTTATCGGTTGTGCTTTATATACTGCTATTTGATCTATGTTTGATTTAATATTTTATTCATATTAAATTTTGATAATTTACCCACCTGACGATTTGTTTTTCTATGAAATTCTTTTAAAATATTATAATCGTCAGATTAAGGAAGACTGACCATTCCTCAGACGGGCAAGGTTGGAGATAGCTCAAGATGGGACTCAAATGTATATCTATTTCTTCATAAAATTGTTATAGTTAAATGTAATATTTAAGTACTTTCATAATTATTATGAAGTAATCTAATTAGTTGAGAATAGTAATGACTCGGATATGTATTATGTCTTCCACTATTTCATATTATGGACTTATGTATAAAGTCGGGAAAATCCGGGTTGTTACATCAAGGTAACTCCCACTCCGAGTTTCCCCATATTCATAGGACTGAGTCAAGGTCGATCTAGTTGGTCTGACTAAGTCAACAAAGACGCAATAATCTCAAACATAATAAATAAACAAGTATGCAACAAACCCACTATTCCTTAATTCATATTACCCAAGTTCTTCCTCCCTTAACCTCCTAACAAGAAAACTACTCACGATCCATAAAGGAAACTACAAAAGTAATAGGATATAATAACAAAAGCATGCATAATAATGAAAACTAGAGGAAATAGAACTAAAACAACGAAAAAAATTACGATCAACAACAGAAACTACAAGGTGATCTAAAAACAACGCAAGAAAAATTAATGGAAACGATGCAAGAACGAAAGAGCAATAGTAAATCTAATCTAGAGAGGAAGATAAATATACCAACAATGGATAAAAATAACAATAAAGAAGATGAAGATGGCATAAAATAAGAAGCGTTGATGAAGAAGACAATGAATTTGTCACTAATCCCTTCATAATCTCCCAAGAACTTCAAGATTAAAATTAGAATTCCTTACAAAACCTTAAATCTAAAGCTAGATGAAGATTGATAAAAACTATGAATATCTAATGACATTCTCTCTAAGCTAGTGTAGTATGATGATGGATAATATGATGATAATAAGATTGATGTTCATCTAATTAGGTTTGCTATATATAGAGTAGTAGCTTATTGGATCACTAAACCAAAGCCCAAATCCAACTCTTGCTCCATTAGTGAGACTTTTGCCCAATGAATCTTCATAGGGTGAAACTTCACCCTGCTAATATATGCTAATCACGAGCCAATACCGCCGGGTGAAACCAGGTGAAACTTCATCCGGTTGTTTCACCCGGTGGACTTCCTTCCAGATTTGCATTTGGAGGCCTCTTTATCGTCTGGCGAAACTTCACCCGATGGGTGAAAGTTTCGCTCGGTCATTTCGTCCGGTGGAGAAATTTTCCTGAAGATCTTCGGAGAGGTAGAACTGTCGTCGGGCGAAACTTCGCCTGGTGGTTTCTCATCGGGTGAAGCTTCACCCGATGGTTTCCTTGACCTCTTTTCTGGTCTCGCTCTTTGTTGTTTGATTGTTTGGACTTTTGGTTTCAAGAGTTGCTTTTGGATGGTATTAATAGGGACCGAGCTTAAACAGGCTACTCAAATTTCCGTCTCTATTATTGTCTCAAAATTTGCTACCACGCTTTCGTCGCTAATTTTGGTCGCTAATTCAGTAGCTACATTAGCGACAAGGCGTTTAGCTACTAATGAAATTTAGTCGCGAATTCGATCTCTAAGCTAATTAGCTACGGAATATTGAAGATTTGCTTCTAAACCTCCGACTCTAAAGTGAGTTTACCTTGTAGTGATTAAAGTTACGATAACGACGATAATAATAAAAGATTAATTTCATTAGAAATGTTATTTTTATACATTTCACTTATTTTAATAGCTTACGTATTTTCTATAAGACTATTTTTATTTTAAGTAAGTTTCTAAAATTATTAAGTTTATATTTATAGAAATTTTTCCCTTTTAATATGAAATATTTATTCCTTTTATTTTCATATTATTTATGATGATGATTATGTCTTTTGTTTATATCGATAACGGCTTATGTTGGAGTTATGGAATAAAGACAAGTGTGAGGTTAGAGTAATATAGTCTGGGCTGTACGTTTTTGCCATCAGCTATAAAGTCGGTGTGCCTATTTGGGGCGCATTTGGTCATTGAACTGGGCATAGTTTCGCCGCCCATAAGAGTGTATGTTTTGACCTTAAGGTAGATATCACATCGTGTTATTCGCTGTCAGCTGAACTAGGCATAATTGTTGTCTAGGAGGGATATGCACTACTTAAACCAGGACCTTGCTACACGCAGTCCTGTTATAGTTGAGTTGCCTAGTTAGAGACTTGATTCTGTTATGAGTTAAGTCTACAGTTCTCGAAACTAGTTTCCAGTATTATCGCTAGTGAAAGTCTAGCCTTGTGCACACTGATCGAATATCCATAACGCCAGTTTTGAATATTATTATTATCGATTGATTTTGACTTGCAGGTTGGCAAGTGCTTTAAGTTAGTCCGAAAACTTATTTTATCATATCATTTTAATGTTTTCCATTTTAATATATTTTTATATATTAATACTATTATTTTCCATATGATATAATATGGCTGAGAGAACGTCCGAGTTACTCCCCACTGACGTGGCTATTATGTTTATAACATGACAGATATTTGTTCCTGGGTTTTGGGTGTGACCTAGCAAGTAGCGTGGATCCTACTTTTTTTTTGTTACTTCTGGATTTGTATAAACCTGTTATGAGAAATTTTCTTTTTAGCCCCTTTTGTAAAAAGAGGTCTTTGTATATTGACTTACCATTTCTTTTAATAAGATATAGTTTGTCAGTGTGCTTTAATCCCAACTCTACAGTGTTTCCGCCACTGTATTGCGTTAGAATTTCTAGGGTATTATATTGTAAAGAAAGAAAAGTTTATTTCTCTTTATTGAGAGTAAACGGGCTACGTGCCCGAGATATGGTTTTTTAGGGAGGCGGGGACAGACCCCTCTTCACCTTCTCTCGATGTAAAAAAAATAAAAGGGAAACGACAAAAAAAACTTATTATTATATTAAGTATAGGCCCTTAAGATGAACTAGACTCAGACTTGGATACGGATTTACTTGTCTTGGCGGGAGCCCGTGCGTTCTCGTATTGAATATGCCCCGAACTTCTACTCTTGGATGAGGTATCAGACTTGTTGTCGGAATAAACGACACTCACAAATGTCATGCCCTCGACCTTGGTGGTATCGACACCATTTGCTACCATTCCAGTGTATTGGCCTCTTGCCGGCGGGTGGATCGGGTGTTGGAGCTAGGGGGTATAAGAGTCCGTCGGCTGTTAACATGGTTAGGGCCTGAACGTGCGATAGCCCGAAGTGTTCGAGGAGACGGAGACCTCCTTCCTCAGAATATATCCGTGAGGAAGTGAGTGGGTCTTTTTGTTAGTAATGTCGTTTTCACGACTCCCGTGTTTATTAACCCCTATATTTTATCCTTCAGGAGTGCGCAGGACTCCGTGTCATGACCGTTACCCCTATGAAAGTGACAGTATTTCTCTTTAGACCAATGGCTGGATTTTTGGTTTAGCGGGGGGTCGGCCATTGGTCCTTTAGGTCGTAGGAGGCGGAGGGATGTCAATCTTCGTAGTGCAGATGCGTAGCTAACCCCGATTTGGGTATGCTTTTTCTCAGTCGTCGCATGTTTTGCGGGGTCAACGGGTGTATGTTATGTGTGACTGTCAGGATCTTCTTTGGTATTTAGGACGTCCTCCACTATAGGGTCGAGATGGGAGCAATCGATTTTGTTATCAAAGATGGCATGGACGCTAAAGGGGTTTGTGGTGTTATTTGGTTTCTCGGGTGGAGGGAGAGGAATTGTCCTGTTTTTGATCATGTCTTGTATGACATGTTTGAGTCGAAAACAAGACTCGGTATCATGCCCATTGCCACAGTGGTATGGCAATATTTATTGGCATCCCACATTTTCCCTCTTTTATCCGTGGGAGGATCCGGGGTAGGGCCTACAGGTTCGAGCTTTCCTTGCTCAGTTAACCTCTTTAGAGCTTCGGCGTATGTGATGCCTAGCTTGGAGAACGTTCTAGGGGTGAAGTTTATTCTTCCTCTAGTGGTTGGTAACACTAGGTGCACTTCTTCGGTTTTGCTATTTCCGGATGACCCGTAAGACCGGGTTCCCGTGGACGTAGTCGGACCTTGATAACCTTTCCCCATTATTTTGGAGAACACTCCCTTCTTCATGTCATCTTCTAGGCGTATTCCTAGGGTGGACAATTCCTTGAAGGTATGGATATTTTGGTATCTAAGGTGAGAGGCGTAGGTGGGCCTGAGGTTATTGACGAATTTTTCTACTAAGTTGGCCTCGTCGGGGCAGTTCACTAATTGGGTGCTGACTTTTCTCCACCTTGTCCGAAATTCAGAGAAGCCTTCCTTCTTGTTTTGGGAAAGGACTTCAAGGCTTTGGGTGATGGTTTGTGTTTTAGAGTTATTCGCATATTGTTTTGTGAATTCTATGGAGATATCGTACCAGGTGGATATCTTTTTGGGGTCGAGGGAATGAAACCAGTATCGGGGTGTGTCGCCTAGAAAGGATGGAAATATCCTAGCGAAAAGACTAGGTTTGACCCCCTTAATAGCGATGTAATCTTTAAAGGCCCGGATATGGTTGAGGGGGTCCTCAGTTCCTTTGAACTTAGGTATGTCGGCTAGGGAAAAGTTTTCTGGGAGTTTGTCGTTCACCATCTCGAACTTTTGGTGGTTTTCGAGGTGGACATCGTTGCCTTGGTTTAGGCGCATTTGGTTTTCAAAGAAGTCTATGCGACTCATGGTGGACTGCAGAATGTCGTCCTGGGATGGTGTAACAGGGTCATTAGGGATGACTCCGACGGGAACACCGTCTAATGGCGTAGAGGTTAAAAGAACCTCGTTGAGGATCCGGTTATGATGTTCATCAAAGGCCTTATTTTCCAGGTGGCCTAGGCGGGAATCAATGCTGTTTACGGATGCATTCATGGCAATGACGGAGGCCTGTAAGTCTCGGATCATATTGGCTAAGATTTCTACGGTTTTATCCCTAGATTGTCCGACGTCGTTCCCATCAAGGTTACTTGCGTCTACGCTAGAATTTCCCGACATGACTGTGCAAAAATAGGTATGGATGAGAGTGGATCCACCAGACGACTTTAAGACTCGAGGAATGCTCGCATGCGAGCGACACGGAAACGGGACTCCCTGATTTGCGCATGTTTGCGGTCATTGGTTTAGGGACTCAGGTGATTTAGACTCTTGGTGTATTCGGTGAAACGCCTAACAGACTTATATCTCTAGAACGAGCCGATTTGACTCAAATCTCAGGGGTGAGATTAAAGGAGAGGACTTCTCGAGATGAGATTACTCAAAACATAAGACCTCGAATAGAGGTGACCATTGATAACTTAACACAGACGTCAAAACCCTCTCTCCTTTTTCTCTTCTTCTCGTCATCTTCTTTTCTTCTTTTTCGCATCTTTTTCTATTTTTTATATTATTTCATTCATTGTATTCATAATATCGATAATACTATTAATAGAAAAACATTAAAATACTTATTGATTTGTGTCGAATGTGAGTGATGGTGGGATAAGGAAAACCGCATATACAAGTGTACTGCACACGCGTCGTCGGTCGCTTATCCCATCACCCCGATGTTTGATTATTGAAATAAGTTAACTTAAACAATAATCTTTTTTATTTCGTTTTCATCTTTGTTCGAGTCACATATTTACATCGAATTTTCAAATGCAATCATTGTATTTCAATAAGGGTCGAAACCCGTTGACGCGGATCCGACATCACAATCCCTAGGGATTTATTTTGATGTCGGAGAAATCGAGGGAATCAAGTCCTTTTTTATTCAAGTAAAGCGTCGATTTTAGATTTGGTACCAATTCCATAATTGGATATCGAATCTAACAATCAAGTCACATAAATTAATTAACGTGATTTGTTCATATCACGATAATTAATTTAAGACGACTAAAATTAATCTTTTTTTTATTTTCACTCTAATATTCCGTATCGATTCAAATAATCGAATGTGGGATATAACGAGTATTCAAAATTAGAATCGGGTATAAATTCAACAATATTTATATTCGGTTCAACAAAATTCGCGATTTATAAAAAACCAAGTCGAACATAAATTGTGCAATATTTATGTCCGATTCGGTAAAACCGTCGATTTATCAAAAATCAAAAGCAGTTTCAAAATCAATAATAAAATTGCAAGCGAATTCGTTTCGTACAGCTGCCACTCGACCGAGTGCCTTAGTCACTCGATCGAGTGACACCACAAAATCGAGTAAGAATGGCAATTACGACCTCCACTCGATCGAGTCTCACAGTGACTCGGTCGAGTGGCTATGTACTCGACCGAGTTGGTCAATAACTCGACCGAGTACGGTCTGTAACGCAAAACAGAACCATCTTTTACGGGTCCACTCGATCGAGTCTATCGACCGCTCGATCGAGTAACCTCATAACGACTAATACAACGAGTCGTACATTCTTCTTTTCAAAACTCGGTAGTAATTTATTAATTAGGTCAACACATGTTTAATTAATCACGTGTATTACTACCTTTTCAAACCATGCATCTCATATTTGCATCTTTTCATCTCATCTCATATTTGCATAAACCGTTAAATATCGTTACATCGTTACTAACGCGTTTGTTATTTCTTTTGTCAATTTAATTCTTGTTCGTTTTAGTTTACTAAATGAACCCACATACTAAAATTCCACTTTGACGTAGAATTAATTGCATTAAATTGACATATATAGAAACCCCCTTTTCAATTTCATTCACATGTTTAGGGAAAATAATCTTTGCATATCATTTTTCCGTTTTACTAACGCGCGTATTGGAAAGTCATTCGAATTCTTAGTAGAGGCCGCTAATGTGCGGGCGGGGTTAGGTGTCCTTTGTGGGCTTCCCAACACGTACCCTCACCCCTTACTCAGAACCTCGGTTTCCGGATGCCCGAAACCGTTGGCGCACGAGAGTCATTCAATACACGATATCCGATACTGTCGGTATCGGTATCAAATGCAAAGGGACGAGCCCAATAAACTCCGACATCGGAAATGGGCCGTATTTTATATACGGCCCACTACGACATAGAGTGGGCTCGAATGGTTCCGAATAACCACAAAATTCGGTGGCGACTCCACATAGACCTAAATTTCAATTCGATCCATTCTCATATGGAGATTCATTCGCCTCCCCAAACCCGCGCGTGGCCGCGTCGGGGTGGACCTATGTCACGTCCACAATTTGGCGACTCCGCTGGGGATTAACTGATGCGTGACTTACCATCGGCATCCTCAGGGTGAGACTCGAATAAAAATCGTTTGACTAGTACAATACGCGTTTTAGTTCTACGGTTCATGCATAACCCATATTTTCCCGGAACGGTACTCGTGACCGACGTCCCACTATACCGTTGATGTACTCCAATATGGATATGTCAAAAGGTGTCCATAGACGATTCAAGTGGGTTTCGCGGCATGTTCTAAGATCAACTCGACTTAGGAAGTCCGTCCCGATCAACGTCTAGACTATGTATACTGGTATAGACCCCTTATAGACCGACCGAGACTTATTATAGAGCATACGTGGCGTCGTTATAATGCTTGTGTGACTACGTGCTACTTGGTTTTCGAGTCGTTTTCAAAAACCGTCAATTTTTTAAAGATTTGCATCTTTTTCAAACTATTCAATTTCAAAACCCGGGACACATACCGAACTTAGGACTTATGATTTTACTCAAAATAGCCTATTTTCCAGACGGTATGCTGCCCAACTCGAAACTCGAAAAGCATTTCGAACTTTCGAAAACCCTCGGCCCAATACCTTTTTTTTGTTTTTTCGAAAATTGGGCCTTCAACCGAGTCTTCTCGGACCCTTTTCAAAAAACAATCAATTTTAAAAACCTTCCTCTCCTTAGGACTTATCGTATTTAGCAGTGTCGGGTCGCGTCTTAAGTTGTCAAGGTCCGTAGCGTCGAAACTCTGTCGATCTTACATCACGAGTTTCTTCCCTATCCCAGTCCGCCTTATTAGACTAAGGCAAGGCCCACCTACGTAGGACATATTCCTACAAAGGAGGGCCCGTCAACACAATTGAGTCCAAAAGTCTGGGGATGTCTCACGTGAACCTTCCTTCGAACAAGACTAGGCCCATTCGCCGAATCCTAAGGAAGGCCCACCTTGCACAAGTCACCCGTCTAGGTGTCTTTTCCGAGTCAACCTTCTACAAGGCATAGCCCTACAACAAAAGGTTCAGGGTCCTTACGTCTAAGGGTCGCTCGTTAAACAATCGAGTCTTAACAAAATCTTCAATCTCACTCTGGGGCTACCCCTTAGCAGGGCGATCAATCACGGTTGCCCTAAGGGTCATGTCTTACACGTGTCTCACGTACTCCACTTTCGAGTCACTTAGGTGTCACACCATCTGAGTCCTTAGTCTCACTTGGGGGCTATTCTCCGATGGAGTGATTAATCACAGTCACCCCGAGAATCGTACCCTACACATTTGACCTAGGGGAGTCTAACCCGAGTCAAACTGGGGCCGTCCCTCCTCTTGCGCTATTTCCTATGCCTTGGTGAGTCTGAGTTCCGAAGCAACCTCTCTGATTACGTGGTGTTCTTACAGACAGGCCATCCGAAACCAGACGCCAACGCAAGATGGACGAATTGAAAAATGCTCTGACCAAGATCGAGACCCAACTGGCTGCCATCCAGGCTAACCAAGCGACTTTATCCACCCGCCTAAGCACCAAGGAGAAAACGGCCCCAGTTGAAGGAGCTGAGCCCACTTGGCCCATAGCCGAGTTAATCAGTTTTGTTCGTAGGCTCGAAGAGCAAGTCCACTTATCGACGAACAACTCGATCCACACCGAAAATGCTCGTACTTATTCACCTTTGAATGACGAGCTACCTGCCAACCTCAACTTAAAGGGAATTCCTATGTTTGAGGGTACCGAAGACCCGGTCCACCACATCCGGGCTTTCAAAGACTTCATGGCGGTAAAAGGGGTAAAGTCCACCATGTTTAAGCACTTATTCCCTTCCTCCCTCGAGAAGTACCCCAAAGCCTGGTACTACAGGCTCGATTCCAAGAAATACCCGACTTGGGATGACGTGGCAACGGAGTTCGCTCGGAACTACGCCGATAATATCGAGATCCAGACTACAATGCGTACTCTGGAAGTCATGGCCCAAGAGCCCAAAGAAGGGTTCACTAAATATCTTCAAAGATGGAGGGCCGAGAGTGTAAAGTTGGTAAACAAGCCCAACGAGAAGACACTAGTGGACGCGTTCATCAACAACCTCCTACCTTCTTACCGCGTCCGTCTGAGATATGCCGACATTTCAAACTTTGTCGTGCTTACCGAAATGGGCATTAGAATTGAAGACGATCTTCGATATAATGAAGATCTGGGCGAAGCTTCTACTGAAGGCTATACTGGACATCAACTCGAGTCCTTAGAAGCCGACGACTAATGACAACATCATCCGAGAGTCCGGATTTGGTTTAAGTCTGAATCTGAGTCCGAGTCTAGGATGTATCATTTCTTTCAAAGTCAAAGTCAAAGTCAAAGTCAGAGTCAGAGTCAGAGTCATTTGTATTCTGTCCTCTTTTTCAAAATTCAATAAAATTAGCTTTCAATATTCTTTCTCATATATACTTTCCTTATGTATTTCCGAGAACATGATGAACACCATCATACACTGTGAGCACATGCACGTGACTATTATAGGCACATCTATAATGACTGCAGGAAACCGAGCCCGTGTTTTCCTTTTACCTATTCCATGTCTGGTATAGAAAAGCCACATAACTATCCTTAGCAGGAGCATATCGAATCCTATGACAAATCTGGGTAGTCTCCTAGTTTGGGTCCAAGAAGGGAGGCAAGCCCATTTCCCACAACAAACACCCATCCGATAAGATCAACCGACCCCTACCTTTGGTGTTAGTCTGACCAACGAAAAAAACTGGACGAAAAAAATTCAAAAAACCCATGACCGGGGCTGAGAGGTCAACCAAAATTCAAAAAACCCATGACCGGGGCTGAGAGGTCAACCAACATTCAAAAAACCCATGACCGGGGCTGAGAGGTCAACCAAAATTCAAGAAACCCATGACCGGGGCTGAGAGGTCAACCACAATTCAAAAAAAACCCATGACCGGGGCTAAGAGGTCAACCAGCAAAAATTCAAAAAACCCATGACCGGGGCTAAGAGGTCAATCTAAAAAATCAAATACCCATGACCGTGGTCAACGGTCAACTCAAGTGAAAATCCATTGACCGGGGTACGGTCAAATTCAAAATTATCAATACCATCCAATAGGGGAGTGACAATCAAGCTGGTCAGCTAACACCACACTCAGCCTTCCCACATTACAACCCTCAAGACCTCCTCGAGACCTAGGCTAGAGACAGCTCGGAATTTTAAGGATTCAAGCTCCATAGGATACCCCTAACCATTAGGGCCAGACATGGAAACTAGATCCCACATTATCAAACCAGCCCAATCGAAGTTCGAGCCATCATTACTCGACTTCCCCCTTTCCTACCACATTACAATACCTTACCCTCGAAGCCTCAGCTCCATAAAATCGAGCTCCAGATTTTGAATCATCAAAGCCACTTACTTCCAAGCACCACATTTCCAAAATTATCCAATCCAGTTACCAACCCCGAACACGGGAACTCAACTTGCGGTCGGCATAGAACATGCCCAAATAGTTCACACCATCTCTGGGGGCTATCCCAGCGAACGCTCACAGTCACAGGATCAACATCCTAACCATTTGAGCCCTTTGATCAAGACATCACTGGGAATGCACCTAGCCAACACCATCGTTATGGCTAGTTACACACAAAGTCCTATTAGACTAGGCACCATAATACATCTTTCAATCCACTGAACTACGGCATGGTTTGATTTCATCACACGTGAATACGTAGGCAGCCTTTCAACAGAGGCACAACCACCCACATTGACACACATTCAAAAAGCGCCATTATTCCGGTCACGACACCATCATGTTCTCAGCAGCTAGCCTTGTTGTCCCGGGGGCTTCTCCTAGGCAGAAGTTCTCCATCCACTCACAAAATCCAGATAAATCCAAAAAAAATCTGGCCTCCTTTCTGTAGGGTGTCCTAGTACTCGGCTCAGTCGAAGACAAGAATCTCTCCTTTTTCTCTTCTTCTCGTCATCTTCTTCTCTTCTTTTTCGCATCTTTTTCTATTTTTTATATTATTTCATTCATTGTATTCATAATATCGATTATATTATTAATAGAAAAATATTAAAATAGTTATTGATTTGTGTCGAATGTGAGTGATGGTGGGATAAGGAAAACCGCATATACAAGTGTACTGCACACGCGTCGTCGGTCGCTTATCCCATCACCCCGATCGTTTGATTATTGAAATAAGTTAACTTAAACAATAATCTTTTTTATTTCGTTTTCATCTTTGTTCGAGTCACATATTTACATCGAATTTTCAAAAGCAATCATAGTATTTTAATAAGGGTCGAAACCCGTTGACGCGGATCCGACATCACAATCCCTAGGGATTTATTTCGATGTCGGAGAAATCGAGGGAATCAAGTCCTTTTTTATTCAAGTAAAGCGTCAATTTTAGATTCGGTACCAATTCCATAATTGGATATCGAATCTAACAATCAAGTCACATAAATTAATTAACGTGATTTGTTCATATCACGATAATTAATTTAAGACGACTAAAATTAATCTTTTTTTTTATTTTCACTCTAATATTCCGTATCGATTCAAATAATCGAATGTGGGATATAACGAGTATTCAAAATTAGAATCGGGTATAAATTCAACAATATTTATATTCGGTTCAACAAAATTCGCGATTTATAAAAAACCAAGTCGAACATAAATTGTCCAATATTTATGTCCGATTCGGTAAAACCGTCGAATTATCAAAAATCAAAAGCAATTTCAAAATCAATAATAAAATTGCAAGCAAATTCGTTTCGTACAGGTGCCACTCGACCGAGTGCCTTAGTCACTCTATCGAGTGACACCACAAAATCGAGTCAGAATGGCAATTACGACCTCCACTCGATCGAGTCACACAGTGACTCGGTCGAGTGTCAATGTACTCGACCGAGTTGGTCAATAACTCGGCCGAGTACGGTCTGTAACGCAAAACAGAACCATCTTTTACGGGTCCACTCGATCGAGTCTATCAACCGCTCGATCGAGTAACCTCATAACGACTAATACAACGAGTCGTACATTCTTCTTTTCAAAACTCGGTAGTAATTTATGATTTAGGTCAAAACATGTTTAATTAATCACGTGTATTACTACCTTTTCAAACCATGCATCTCATATTTGCATCTTTTCATCCCATCTCATATTTGCATAAACCGTTAAATATCGTTACATCGTTACTAACGCGTTTGTTATTTCTTTTGTCAATTTAATTCTTGTTCGTTTTATTTTACTAAATGAACCCACATGCTAAAATTCCACTTTGACGTAGAATAATTGCATTAAATTGACATATATAGAAACCCCCTTTTCAATTTCATTCACATGTTTAGGGAAAATAATCTTTGCATATCATTTTTCCGTTTTACTAACGCGCGTATTGGAAAGTCATTCGAATTCTTAGTAGAGGCCGCTAATGTGCGGGCGGGGTTGGGTGTTCTTTGTGGGCTTCCCAACACGTACCCTCACCCCTTACTCAGAACCTCGGTTTCCGAATGCCCGAAACCGTTGGCGCAAGAGAGTCATTCAATACACGATATCCGTTAATGTCGGTATCGGTATCAAATGCAAAGGGACGAGCCCAATAAACTCGGACATCGGAAATGGGCCGTATTTTGTATACGGCCCACTACGATATAGAGTGGGCTCGAATGGTTCCGAATAACCACAAAATTCGGTGGCGACTCCACATAGACCTAAATTTCAATTCGATCCATTCTCATATGGAGATTCATTCGCCTCCTCCAACCCGCGCGTGGCCGCGTCGGGGTGGACCTATGTCACGTCCACACAAATACATCTTTGAGAAACCTGTCCTCAACGGACGACTTGCCCGATGGACACTTATGTTGGCAGAATTTGACTTAACATACATACCCCTTAAGGTCATTAAAGGAAGAGCCGTAGCCGACTTCCTAGCCGAAAACCCAGTAGAGGAAACATCAACGACCGACACCTGGTCCTTTCTTGACGAGGACATTCTATTCGCCGAGAGCGAATCATGGGACCTATATTTCGATGGTGCTTCGAGCATGAGGGGGTACGGCGTAGGAATCCTCCTGATATCCCCAATAGGTGACCATATACTCATATCAGTCAAACTAGAATTCCCCGTTACCAACAACGCAGCTGAATACGAAGCCTGCTTGATAGGATTAAAAGCAGCCTTATCTCTAGGAGTTAAAAACCTCAGAGTACATGGGGATTCATCCTTAGTAATCAACCAAGCCACGAGTACCTGGAAGGTTTATAGCGAAAGCCTAACCCCATACCAACCAAAGTGGAAACAATATCCCGACAATTCACCGAAATCGATTTCATAGACATACCCCGCGAAGAAAATCAATTCGCCGACGCCTTATCCAAACTAGCCTCGCTAATAAACATGTCCGACCACCTTTTCTCTATACCTATCTGCATAGAGAGAAGCGAACAACCAGCCCACATCCATAACCTCAAAACCGACGATACCCCCAAGGAACCCTGGTATAAAGCAATCGTAGACTTTAAAACCGACGGGTCATATCCACCCAACACAAACACCAAAAACAAAAGAGCCTTACGAATACAAGCCGCCCATTACGTCCTGAATCAAGGACTATTATACAAACGAACCCCACAAGGAATCCTCCTTAGGTGGATAAACAAAAACCAATCCGAGAGAGTCATGGAAGAGGTACATGACGGAGAGTGCGGACCCCACATGAGCGCACACCTACTAGCCCGAAAAATAATGAGACTGGGCTATTACTGGGTTACCTTAGAGGCAGACTAACGACGTCACGTTCGTCACTGCCACAATTGCCAAATATTTGCCAACATCCAACACCTACCGCCATATCCTCTCCACACTATAGCCACCCCCTGCCCTTTCTCTACTTGGGGAATAGACATCATAGGAAAAGTACACCCATCCGGGACTGGCGGACATTGCTTTATATTAGTGGCTGTCGATTATTTCACCAAATGGGTAGAAGCCGCCTCTTACACCATACTAACCTCAAAACAAGTAGTCAAATTCTTACAAAATAACATCATCTGCCGCTATGGTATACCTCACGAAATCATCAGTGATCAGGAGGCTCACTTCAGGGTCGACACCCAAAAGCTCCTTGACAAATACAAAATCCTAAGACACAAGTCCTCACCCTATAGACCTCAAACAAACGGGGCCGTAGAAGCAGCCAACAAAACCATCATCATGATCCTTAAGAAAATGATAGACAATTACCGGGATTGGCCAAACAAAATCCCCTTCGCCTTATGGGGGTACCGAATATCCTATCGAACACCCACCGGAGCCACGCCATATTACTTGACCTACGGTTTTGAAGCCGTGCAACCCGTAGAACTAGAAATACCATCACTAAGGATATTAGCCGAGAGCGGTATTCCCGAAGAAGAATGGGACCAAAAACGATATGAGGAGCTAGTACTCATAGACGAGCGTAGAATACATGCATTATCCAATGTACAAGCCTACCAGCAACGTATACAACGAGCCTTTAATAAACGAGTGAAATCCCGAAACATACACGAGGGAGACTTGGTAGTCAAATCCATTAAAGCACCCCTTCCCGTCGACCCTAGAGGGAAATTCAAACCAAACTGGGCGGGCCCCTACCTCGTCAAGAAAATACTCTCGGGGGGCGCCGTGATCCTCACCAACCTAGACGGTCAAGAATTCTCACCTCCAACCAACATGGATCAACTCAAATGATACTACCCATAGACATCCTAACAACCACATCCCGACCTCCGAATTAGGGGGAAACCATGCAAAATAACAAAAAAAAGGGAAACGAACAAATTGACATCGATAATTTGCATAACGAGTCTAAAGCAAAATCACTCACATTTTCGAAAGAACTACGAACATGGTTTGATTCCGTTTAAAAGCTGATATGTAGGTAACCTTCCTTCGGTACAACCAAACAAACAAAAAAACAAAAATCGATTACTCGATTCACGTACAAACCAGGACTCTCACCACGTTCCAGCTAATGAGTGATTTAAGTGGCGAAGAACAAATGACGAGCCGAGGACGGGGTGAAAACCCGAAAGGGCGACCCGGGCAAAATGAAGAAACGAGTTGCGAGCCGTCGTAAAAATAAATGACAAGCCGAGGACGGGGTGAAAACCCGAAAGGGAGCCCCGGGCAAAATGAAGAAACGAGTTGCGAGCCGTCGTAAAAAAAAAAAGTGAGCCGAGGACGGAGTGAAAACCCGAAAGGGCACTCCGGGTCAAATGAAGAATCGAGTTGCGAGCCACCCTTTGTCCTTGTGTCTTTGTGTCGTGTATTTGTCGTATTGTGTGTGCTTGCCTCCCTTTGTCCTTATAGGTTGCTTTAATCGCCGATGACTTTGGAAAGCTCTAAAGACTTCCGGTAACATCTTATCCCTTTTTCTTCTTTACCTCTTGTGGAGTTTGGAGGAGATTGTGATGTTGTGTGCTCGGGTGGAGCTTTGTAAAGTTGTGGTTGACTTGGTGGCTTGTTTGGAAGATAGGGGTGGTGTTTGTGTTGTTTATATGTTCGTTTTGTTTTGTTTTTGTTTTGTTGCTTTTGCTTCTTTTTCTTTCGTTCGTTTTCGTCGTGTCTTTGTTTTGTGTTGTGTTGTGTGTCTTGTGCGTAAACCGTTTTCGAAAACCCGGTTTAGAGGCTAGTGTGTGAGTGTTTACTTTCCCTTTCTAGTAGTGTAAATCGAGTCTTGGACTTTAGCCTAGTAGAATGACCCTAAATCAATGAATTCGTTGGTCCTTACCTTGAGTCCACCTAGCTTACTAGGAATTTACTACGGGATTTGCACTTTTGACCATTATGACCACCCACGGTGTGAAAAGGCCTTGGTTACCAAGTCTCGTCCCTTAGGTGACCGTGTTTAGGATCGTTTGATTAGTCCAAGTTCTCCCCTTTTTGTGGGTTTGAAGGGAAATCGCGACCCCCAACTTACCCATTCACCTACCTCTCACACATTCCACACAAATAAAATGCAATTTGTTGATTTCTCTCTTTCTCAATTGTCAAAAAAGTGCCAAAAAGTCAAATCTTGCGAAAAAGGGCAAAGAAAAGAAAAGAAAGAAAAAAAAATGAAAGAAAGAAAAGTAATGGAGAAAAAGAAAAGGCACAAAAGCCAAAAAGAAAATAGAAAATAAGAAAAAGAAATGGCATGGCAACAAACAAATCAAAACGTCGAAAAGAAAGAAAATGCCAATAGAAAACCCGTCTCACAAAAAGAAATCCCCATAAAAATAAGCCTTCTTCCGACTTTTGCCGTGAAGAGCCTACCAAAAGACCGAGTCCCGAGGAAGGATGATAGCGGCATTAGTCGGTCTTCCCTCATTTTGCATGTTTTCCACCTTTTTACTTGAACTAGTTAGGCGGTTTTGGACACGGGACGACCCTCTTGGCTCACGCTAAAGGGGGCGGGGTCTCACTTACCTACAGTGTCGACTAACACCGTGGTTCTTCACTTTTCCACTCCGCCGATCGTCCCGTAGTACGTTTTTAGAAAGTTAGGAGGACCTAGGTAAGTTACCAACGTTTTTGTTGCTTTATCGTCATACTATTAGGGTTTAGTCCACCTCGGTTTGTATTGCTAGCTCTGGAACGTTGTCACTTGCCTCGAGTCCTAAACCGGTGTTTCTTTCACCGCATTTTGAGGGAAGCGGTATTTATTTTTCTCTTGGGTGCAACCGATTTTGTGTTTGTTTGTGTGTTTGGTGTCCGGTTGCATCCACAGTTTTTGTCGCAAGACCCGAATTGCCTTGCGGAGTGCACTTTTCCTCTAAGTGCACTCGCGTGAGTTGAAGGGGCGTAGGGTGCGCTAATACCCACTCGGCTAGTTTAGTATTTAGTGTGTGCTTACTCGAGGGCGAGTAAGGGTTAAGCGTGGGGGAGTTGATAAGTGTGATTTGTAGTGCCTATTTTGTAGTGTTTTGGTCCCATTTTCCTTGTAGAATCGCTCCATGGGAGCGGTTTAGGGGCTTCTTATGCTTCCTTTAGTTCGTTTCAGGTTCCCGAGACCGATTTGGAAGAGTTGGAGCGATTCCGACTCGATACATACACATTTTGGAGCCAACGGAGTAAAGGAACGATCACTCGATGCCTTGGAATGGACCCCGAGACCTTGGGACCCAGTCCCGAGCCTCTTAGACTCGATCCCGAGACCCGAGATTCGGTGAGAAGCCCATGAGAAGCAAGGAGAGACCATAGAGAGCATATTGGAGGCCTACAGAGCCTTCCCGACCGAGACCAAGTGCCATCTCGGTCGGGAAGAGGTGCACGTTTAAGGAGGTTGATGTGAAGAGCCGTCCCGGCCGAGACCAACCTTGTCTCGGTCGGGACCACCCCTTCCCGACCAGGACCACCCCGTCTCGGCCGGGACGGGCCTGCTGCAGCTCCGCCTTGTTTTCTTTCTTCTTCCTTCCACTTATAACCCTATAAATACCCTTCCCTTGTTTTGTAAAGCTTATGCACTTCATTAGACACTAAACCCTAGACTACTTTAGGTTAGATTAGATTAGATTAGTGTAGATTAGTCGGTAATTAGTAGTTAATCCTAGTTTAGCCTTGTATTAAAGGAATTCTTCAAGATCCATCCAAGATTGACAACCTTGGGTGTTTGTTTTGGGTTTTCTTCATTAATGCAAGTTTTGTTCTTTCTTCTTCCTCTAGTATGGTATTCTCCTCTTCCTTTCTCTTAATTTTGTTTATGTTATTCAAGTTTCAATCTTTAGTTCTTGATTGTTGTTTTGTTCTTCATACTTGTTAGTTTCATTGTGTTTGTTTTGGTTTCTTATGTTGATTCCTATTGTTCTTGTTAGATGTAGTTTGATGATGTTAGAGTAGTGTTCTTGCTAGGGTTAGTAGGGTGATTAGGGTGTTAATTGGATGATTAAGGGATAATTGGAGATGTTGGTGGAAGATTTGGGTTTCATCTTGGTTTGATGCATATCACATGTTTGTTGAAATGCTTGAATGACTAAGTAGTTGTGAATGCTTGTTCTTCTTGCCTTTCTGTTGTGGGTGTTAGTTTGTTGTGGGTTCGGTTCCCCCACTAAGTTGCGAGAGCCCGGTGAGGACGACCCCTAGGTCGGTCTAAGTAGCGAGAGCCCGGATGCGACCTAGGCCACCATAGCGCGCTAGAACCCCGTTTGTCATGTGTGTCGCCGAGATGGGTTCTAGGTGGAACCTCTAGGTAGGTCTAAGTTGCGAGAGCCCGGACCAACCTAGATTACCCTACTACCTCCTTCGCTCTAGTTATCCCTTGACCATTCCGTTACCCCTTTGACCCCGACCTAATCCTAGCCCGTTTTCCTTGTTTGCTTTCTCCCTAGCCATAGTCTTAGTCTAGTTTTCTCCCCTCTTATTATTCTTGTTTAGTTTATCTCGTTGACTTAGTCTCGTATTTAGGCGACCTTAGTCTAGGCTATACATTACCGTCCCCGTGGATTCGACCCGACTTGCCCTATCTACCGTAGGAATAGCCGGTTATATTACTGATGGGACCTCTCCTCTTCTTTAGAGTACTTGTGTTTGTATTTGTGTGATTTTTCTCTTGATTTTTGTTGTTTTGTGAAGCTCTTGTAATTGATTTTGTATTTTGATGAGCGATGTGAGGGAGGGAATTTGATGTTGTATTTGAGCTTAATGTCATACGTGTGAAGTGAAGATGATTCCTAGAGAGAAATGGTTAATGATAAAGCTCGGATCGTGAGTATAGAAGTCGGTTTTTGAAGCTTCGGTGAAGCTTTTGGGGTTTTGGAGGTCAAGAAGACCCATCCCGGGCGGGAAGGGAGCTTTCCGATCGGGAAGGATGTGCCATCCCGACCGGGAAGAAGCCATCCCGATCGGGATGGAGGTGCAAAAATTGGGGTTTGCTGGAGTGCCGTCCCGACCAGGAAGGTGGCTTCCCGACCGAGACGAGTGTGTCTTCCCGATCGGGACCATCCATCCCGACCGGGATGGTCTCTTTTCTCCTCTTTTGGCCTCTTCTTTGACATTTGAGCCTACCCAACCATTGTATACCCCCACCCAACCTACCTACCCATCCTTGCTCATGTCATATGACCCTTACACTTCATTTACATACCCTCACCTCATTTCTCTTCCCTTTACACCGAGTTTCACATCAAATCCCACCCCCCTCACACCTTTACCACCTCTACCATGCGTTATTATCGAGAATGAAGAGGAATAGCAATGATGAAGACAAGCTTTGTGCCTATAATGATCATTGAGATGATGGAGCGAGTGAGTTACTAGCCGATTGGTTTCGGTAACTATCCTTACTTTTCCGTCTTTTATTGCTTGTTTTCCTTTGTTTATTCCCTTCCCCTTGAGTCATGGTATCTTAGTGGCCTTCGAGGCCTCGGTAGTTGTTGCTCCCAACTCTCGATGATGTGACTACATCGAGAGTCATTTTCAAAATCCAAATTTTACAAGTTTTTCACTCTTTCTTTTTGAGGATTTAGTCGGATTTAGGCGGAATCCGGGCTAGGTGACTTGATTACACCTAGCCCACCCCTCCCATTTCCTTTTATTTCCTTCTTTTTATTTTCTTCCCCCATCCATACCCTTTTCTCGTCTCGGCCCATGGTGACTTGACTACACCCCGGCCGGACACCTTCTACCTTTTTCTTCACTTTATTTTTTGATTTTTAGCTTTATTTTCGTAGTTTCTTTTCTTTTTCTTTTGTCTCTCCGCACACTACAATTGAGCAATGAGGACATTGCTCGGTTTAAGTGTGGGGGGGGGCGATATTCTAGTATAGCTTAGTTTATTTTCTTAGTTTTTCGAAAAAATCTTAAAAACCCTAAAAATTTGCAAAATTTCACAAAAATCAAAAAGATTTTCTTTTGTGTGTTTTCATTTTGTGTCTTCGTGTCGTGTATTTGTCGTATTGTGTGTGCTTGCCTCCCTTTGTCCTTATAGGTTGCTTTAATCGCCGATGACTTTGGAAAGCTCTAAAGACTTCCGGTAACATCTTATCCCTTTTTCTTCTTTACCTCTTGTGGATTTTGGAGGAGATTGTGATGTTGTGTGCTCGGGTGGAGCTTTGTAAAGTTGTGGTTGACTTGGTGGCTTGTTTGGAAGATAGGGGTGGTGTTTGTGTTGTTTATATGTTCGTTTTGTTTTGTTTTTGTTTTGTTTCTTTTGCTTCTTTTTCTTTCGTTCGTTTTCGTTGTGTCTTTGTTTTGTGTTGTGTTGTGTGTCTTGTGCGTAAACCATTTTCGAAAACCCGGTTTAGAGGCTAGTGTGCGAGTGTTTACTTTCCCTTTCTAGAAGTGTAAATCGTGTCTTGGACTTTAGCCTAGTAGAATGACCCTAAATCAATGAATTCGTTGGTCCTTTACCTTGAGTCCACCTAGCTTACTAGGAATTTACTACGGGATTTGCACTTTTGACCATTATGACCACCCACGGTGTGAAAAGGCCTTGGTTACCGAGTCTCGTCCCTTAGGTGACCGTGTTTAGGATCGTTTGATTAGTCCAAGTTCTCCCCTTTTTGTGGGTTTGAAGGGAAATCGCGACCCAAACTTACCCATTTACCTACCTCTCACACATTCCACACAAATAAAATGCAATTTGTTGATTTCTCTCTTTCTCAATTGTCAAAGAAGTGCCAAAAAGTCAAATCTTGCCAAAAAGGGCAAAGAAAAGAAAAGAAAGAAAAAAAAAATGAAAGAAAGAAAAGTAATGAAGAAAAAGAAAAGCCACAAAAGCCAAAAAGAAAATAGAAAAGAAGAAAAAGAAATGGCATGGCAACAAACGAATCAAAACGTCGAAAAGAAAGAAAATGCCAAAAGAAAACCCGTCTCACAAAAAGAAATCCCCACAAAAATAAGCCTTTTTCCGACTTTTGCCGTGAAGAGCCTACCAAAGGACCGAGTCCCGAGGAAGGATGATAGCGGCATTAGTCGGTCTTCCCTCATTTTGCATGTTTTCCACCTTTTTACTTGGACTAGTTAGGCGGTTTTGGACACGGGACGACCCTCTTGGCTCACGCTAAAGGGGGCGGGGTCTCACTTACCTACAGTGTCGACTAACACCGTGGTTCTTCACTTTTCCACTCCGTCGTTCGTCCCGTAGTACGTTTTTAGAAAGTTAGGAGGACCTAGGTAAGTTACCAACGTTTTTGTTGCTTTATCGTCATACTATTAGGGTGTAGTCCACCTCGGTTTGTATTGCTAGCTCTGGAACGTTGTCACTTGCCTCGAGTCCTAAACCGGTGTTTCTTTCACCGCTTGTTTGAGGGAAGCGGTATTTGTTTTTCTCTTGGGTGCAACCGATTTTGTGTTTGTTTGTGTGTTTGGTGTCCGGTTGCATCCACAGTTTTGTCGCAAGACCCGACTTGCCTTGCGGAGTGCACTTTTCCTCTAAGTGCACTCGCGTGAGTTGAAGGGGCGTAGGGTGCGCTAATACCCACTCGGCTAGTTTAGTATTTAGTGTGTGCTTACTCGAGGGCGAGTAAGGGTTAAGCGTGGGGGAGTTGATAAGTGTGATTTGTAGTGCCTATTTTGTAGTGTTTTGGTCCCATTTTCCTTGTAGAATCGCTCCTTGGGAGCGGTTTAGGGGCTTCTTATGCTTCCTTTAGTTCGTTTCAGGTTCCCGAGACCGATTTGGAAGAGTTGGAGCGATTCCGACTCGATACATACACATTTTGGAGCCAACGGAGTAAAGGAACGATCACTCGATGCCTTGGAGTCGACCCCGAGACCTTGGGACCCAATCCCGAGCCTCTTAGACTCGATCCCGAGACCCGAGATTCGGTGAGAAGCCCATGAGAAGCAAAGAGGGACCATAGAGAGCATATTGGAGGCCTACAGAGCCTTCCCGACCGAGACCAAGTGCCATCTCGGTCGGGAAGAGGTGCACGTTTAAGGAGGTTGCTGTGAAGAGCCGTCCCGGCCGAGACCAACCTTGTCTCGTTCGGGACCACCCCTTCCCGACCAGGACCACCCCGTCTCGCCCGGGACGGGCCTGCTGCAGCTCCGCCTTGTTTTCTTTCTTCTTCCTTCCACTTATAACCCTATATATACCCTTCCCTTGTTTTGTAAAGCTTATGCACTTCATTAGACACTAAACCCTAGACTACTTTAGGTTAGATTAAATTAGATTAGTTTAGATTAGTCGGTAATTAGTAGTTAATCCTAGTTTAGCCTTGCATTAAGGGAATTCTTCAAGATCCATCCAAGATTGACAACCTTGGGTGTTTGTTTTGGGTTTTCTTCATTAATGCAAGTTTTGTTCTTTCTTCTTCCTCTAGTATGGTATTCTCCTCTTCCTTTCTCTTAATTTTGTTTATGTTATTCAAGTTTCAATCTTTAGTTCTTGATTGTTGTTTTGTTCTTCATACTTGTTAGTTTCATTGTGTTTGTTTTGGTTTCTTATGTTGATTCCTATTGTTCTTGTTAGATGTAGTTTGATGATGTTACAGTAGTGTTCTTGCTAGGGTTAGTAGGGTGATTAGGGTGTTAATTGGATGATTAAGGGATTGTTGGAGATGTTGGTGGAAGATTTGGGTTTCATCTTGGTTTGATGCATATCACATGTTTGTTGAAATGCTTGAATGACTAAGTAGTTGTGAATGCTTGTTCTTCTTGCCTTTCTGTTGTGGGTGTTAGTTTGTTGTGGGTTCGGTTCCCCCACTAAGTTGCGAGAGCCCGGTGAGGACGACCCCTAGGTCGGTCTAAGTAGCGAGAGCCCGGATGCGACCTAGGCCACCATAGCGCGCTAGAACCCCGTTTGTCATGTGTGTCGCCGAGATGGGTTCTAGGTGGAACCTCTAGGTAGGTCTAAGTTGCGAGATCCCGGACCAACCTAGATTACCCTACTACCTCCTTCGCTCTAGTTATCCCTTGACCATTCCGTTACCCCTTTGACCCCGACCTAATCCTAGCCCGTTTTCCTTGTTTGCTTTCTCCCTAGCCATAGTCTTAGTCTAGTTTTCTCCCCTCTTATCATTCTTGTTTAGTTTAGCTCGTTGACTTAGTCTCGTATTTAGGCGACCTTAGTCTAGGCTATACATTACCGTCCCCGTAGATTCGACCCAACTTGCCCTATCTACCGTAGGAATAGCCGGTTATATTACTGACGGTTGGGATTCCGCGACAAATCCCTCCCATCATCTAATTATTTATTTCTATCAACTTCATTTTCGTTTCGAGTACTTTATTTACTAATTTATTTGTCGACCCGATTATTTATTAATTTTTATTAACTTGTTTAAATTTGATTTGTGGATCAATCAACTATCGTTTCGGAATTCGTTTCCTACCCGATTTAATTAATCAATCCGTATACTACGTAAACTTGTTCTCGGAATCCGTACACTTATTTCTTTTGTGCGATTTGAATTCAGCCCACTATACGTTCTTTTCCCATTCCTTTTCATTTTCCATTATTTAACGTACACCTCTCCTTTGCCTTCATTTTTCCTCCACCGCTTCTTTTGTTTTTCCCTCATGCTTCCCCTTTTCTCTTCCTTTTTCTGTGTTTTTCGACTTTCTCAAACGCACTCCTTTTCCCGACTTTCTCTTCGTCCATCACCCTCACGCACAATCCCCTTCTGCGTGTGGTTTTGATGCGTTGCTGCTGCTTTTTCCCATGTTGCTGCGTATCTCCGCTATTCTCGTCCGTTCATGACCGTTTTGCTTCGTTGCTGCTGCGTTCTGTCTGCCCTTTGCCTGGTTTCGTGAGGGTAATTCCCTTTTCCCTTCTTCTTTTGTCGTCCTACTCGTGTTGCTGCTGTTCGTTGTATTTATCCAGTCTTTTCTTCTCTTTTTCTGTTGCGTTTTCCTCCTCCTCCTCTTCTTTTTCTTCTTCCTTTTCGTTCTTCTTCATCAAATGATGTTGCTGCTGCTGCGTTTACTGCTCTGATTTTATTCGTTCGTCACGCGGTTGCTGCTATTTTTATTCTGATCGAACTGTTGCTATGTTTTTTTGGTCCTTCGTCTCATCTGTTTCTGCTGTCGTCTTATGATTCCGGATGTTGTTCATTGCTGCTCGCTGCTACTGTTGTTTTCGTGCCTGATTCTTCTTGCTGCTAATTGTTCGTCCTCAATCCCTTTGGTCTGCCTATGTTGCTGCCGCCTCGTTGTTTTCTTTCTTAGCTGATGCTGCTGATTTGTGTTTCTGCTACACTGTGGTGTGTCGTTCTCTGCCGCGTCCTTTCTATGTTCATCATTTTCACTGCAGCTCCTAGTCGTAGTCCTTGGTTGTGCGTTGCATCTGCTGTGTTTGTTGATTTCGGTCCTCGTGCTCCTTTCTCTCCTGTCATTTTATCTTTCGTCTACTGCTACTAGTTGTTGTCTTGCTGTTCAGCGTATCCGTTTCCTATTCCTCCTTTTTCCTTCCCTTTTCTTTCGGTATTTTGCTACCCTTGCTGCTGCATCTCGTCGTGTTTATGCTAGTGCATGTGGTCGAGTTGTATCGTGACAATTTCGCCGCTGTCTTGTATTTGGCTGCAGTTCTCTCGGTGTAGAAAGTGTTATCGTTTTGCGCTCTTGTGTTTACTCTGCTGTGGACCGTTGCTGCTCCTGGTGCTCAGTTTTGTCCGTGTTGTGCCATGCTAGAACGCTCGTCAATATCGCTCCGTTCTTGTTCTAATTTCTCCTTCATCTCTTATTCTGGTAATCGCGAGGACCTGACGAGGACAATACATGTATATGATCGATTCGGGTGCCGATTCTAGGTAACTTTTGGACGTTACTCGATTTTATATCGTATGTTTGAGTAGTAGTATGTAGTAGATATTTTAACTTCGGTTATCTAATTTTTAGCTCTTTATTAATTTCTAAAAATATTATTTTAAATTGTGTACTTTATAAATATTTTTCAACTTTCGATATCGTTTTATAAATCGTTAGTAATTTAATTATTTACGATCGTTATAATATTTTGTTGGTTTTCGTGACACTAGTAACTGAATAGTAACGATTTCATATTTTCTTCATATTACGTTAATTTATAATTTTAACTCAATATCGTATTTTTATATTATAATCGAGGTTTGTATACTTGTTTAATAAATTAATTTTCGTTTTACGATTTATACTAATAAATGAGAAAATAGTCGATTTAGTTTTAGATATATTTTTAGTCGAGACTATTTTCACTAATAATTTCCTATTTGTTTCCGATTAATTATTTTTAATTAAAATCCGTATTATTTATTAATAAAAGCTATTTGTTAAAAATAATTTCAAATCTTTGTAAATCTCATTTCATTTATAAAACTCGTTGACTCAATTAATTTTGGATATCGTTTTTCTTAAAAGATCTCTTTTCTAAAATTTATAGTTTTAACTCGATTTCCTAATTACTTATAAAGTACTATATATTGACTTATTATATTATATTTATATTTTTAGTAATGAATTTAGAAATATAATAAGGTTACAATAACGACGATAATAATAAAATGTTAATTTCGTTAGAAATGTTAATTTTTTTTTATACATTTCACTTATTTTAATGACTTACGTATTTTCTATAAGACTATTTCTATTTTAAGTAAGTTTCTAAAATTAGTACATTTCTATTTATAAAAAGTTTCCTTTTATTATAAAATGTTTATTCCTCTTTATGTTCATATTATTTACAATGATTATCTCGTTTGAATATCGATAATGGGTTTGTTTTGGAGTTATAGAAGAAGGACAAGTATGAGGTTTAGAGTAATATAATCTGGGGTTTACGGTTTTGCCATCAACAATAAGGCTACTGTATAAGGAATCAGTACATTGGTTGTTGAACCGGGTGACAGGTATCTCGGGAGTTGTGTACATTTTGACCTTAAGCCTAGGCCTCGCAGTAAGTCGCCGTCATAAGTTGAACTGGGTGACAGGTAATCCCAAGAGGGGTGTGCATTGTCTTAAACTAGGGTCACGCATTTATAAGTCGCCGTCCTATTATGGTTGAGTAGCCTAGTTAGAGACCGAAGTTTGATTTGTTTGAACTAGGTTCTCGAATCTAGTTTTTAGTATTCTCCTAGTGAAAGTCTAGCCGTCGACACTAATCCTATCCATAACGCCATCTTGAATATTTTTAATAATATCGATACATTTTGGTTTGCAGGTTGGCAAATATTTTAAGTTTTTTTCTGAAAACTTGTTCTGATTTTATTATTACAATATTTTAAGTTTTCTCCGAAAGCTTATTTTTGTTATATTATTTAATGTTTTCCCTTTTAATTATTTTGATATAGTTATACTATTATTTTTCCTTATGGTATAATATGGTTGGGAGAACGTCCGAGTCACTCCACACTGACGTGGCTGTTATGTTTATGGTATAATATGGTGCTGTTGGGTTTTGGGTGTGAGCTAGCGAGTAACATGGATCCTACCCTTTCTTTTTTTCATGTAATTTATGGATTTGTATAACTCGTTTGGAGAATTTCCTTTTTAGTCCTTTTGTAAAAAGAAGCCTTTGTATTGACTTACCATTTTTTTTAATAAGATATAGTTTGTCAGTGTGTTTTAATCCCAACTTTATAGTGTTTCCGCCACTGTATTGCGTTAGATTTTCTAGGGGATTACAAACACTGTCTTTGGTCAGGCACTTAGTGACATTTCCTCGAGTCACCTCCTCGTCCATTAGCGGCGCTGTTTTCGTAACTTTTGAGTTACTCTATCCTGACGGGCGTTAACAAACCCCCTGCCGGACGGGAGCAGTGTCGGCCGGCCGGACACCCTCAATAACGACGAGACGCGAAAACCTCTGTCTCCAAGACACCCTAAATTCCTTAAGCGAATTCTTTGTCCATGAGTCGAACCTAGAAACACCCTGGGCAGCCACCAAAGTGGATGGTTTAACGCCCATTCGATTCGACAACACGCACGGATAAATATAAACCGGATCCCTCATGGATAGTATTAACAAAGCCTCGGTCGAAGATGAAAAAGGAAATCCGGTACGCCCACTGATATTCCACCACGGGATAGACCACCTAATGACCAAATGCCCTTTAGCCAAACAGGAAAGCCACTCCTTTTCGATGTGACCTTTACTCCACACCTACACCGTTTTCCGGCCCGTGAAACCCCTGTAGTTATAACCTGTGAAGCCCCGAGGAAGGTCGACTAAACCAAGCTGCTCCTGTAGCCAAACCTGCACAAACCACGACCAAACGTCACACCTTCAAACCAAAGCAACCACAAAAACAAAAAAAAAGAAAAAAAAAAAGAAGCCAAGCAACAAGGAAGCATGACACAAAAAACACTTGTAAAATGATCCTGGAACCCCGAAAAGATGTCTTGTGGAGTCGGGCACAAGCATCGAGACCTAGAATAAGCTCACCCAAAATAAGCAAAGAGGGTGATCGTCCATGTTCCATTCGCATCGTCACATTTAAAACTCGAGGGTTACCCCAACCCTCACGCGCCCTCGCATCCTCGAAAAGATAATAACAAGCCACCGCGATGTTAAAAGCACGCCTACATGCTAAGGCCGAAATATCATAGGAACCAGCCTACATAAGCATCATTCCCCGAAGGCACGCAAGGCCGAACTGAATTCCACCCACCTATAGCGTCTATCTCTTCGGGAAGAGGACAAATTTTACCCCCGGGGAAAGCGAAAACATGGCCTTTTGAGTCCCAAAACTTAGAGCATGCCAATAAGAAGTCATCTTGTATCTTCACTCGACTCAGCACAACGACCATTGACAAGCCGTCATTTGAACAAACCTCGGGGTCACATTTCTTAAAATAACCCGCCCACTCGGTGAGGAGATTCCCGAAATTGGACATGACCCTAAAAATGGAGGTTCTAGACCCTATGGATATTCTAGTGTGTCTAAAACGAGCACCCACGACCCGTATATATAGTCCTAACCCCACAACAATCCCCCTTTCCACTAACCAAATAACACAACTCATATATTTTCCCGCCTAAAGCTATCTACAACAAAAATAAAAAAAATATACCAAATGATCTAGGTGTGAATCGAACCCTTGACCTCACGTGTATGACCCTTCTCCTCTCCAACTACACTCTAACATCTTACTAATTTAAATATCACCACATCACATATAAAGCTATACACCACAGAAATTATGTAATTAAGGAAATCTGATTGATTACATTGATTACAGAAATCACATGTTCGAAATGGAACATATCACATAAAATATTTAATATGGAATGTATGATCAAATTTTTTAAAAAAAGGTATAAACATATTGTATTCCGTTTTAACAAAATAGTTGCATTATTTTTGTTAATAGGAGATTGTTTTATCCCGTACAATATTTTACATAGAATATAAAATAGTTATGATTATTATTGTATATCTTTCTGATCATATTTGTAGAAAATATAATTGATTGATTGATTAGAATATAATTGATTTGTTGATTGAATAGAATATGCAAATTTTTATACAATTATACCGTTGATTAGTAGATTTCTATGATTGGTTGATTGATTAGAATATGCAAATATTTATTCTCCGAAATATATGTACCATGCCATAAATTCTCTTACCACTAAGAGATTAACTCTTACTAACATTTTTTCCGCCTAAAGATATCCACTAACAAAAATTAAAAAATAGATCAAATGCGCAATGTGCAAATCGAACTCTTAACCTTATGTGTGTCACCCACTCAACATTCTTCTTTCCAACTACAAACATCTTAGTGATTAAAATATCACTAAATCACACATAAAACTATACACCACAAAAATTATGTAATTAAGAAAATTTGATTGATTACATTGATTAGGAAAATCACGTGTTTTACATATGACATGCAATATTTAATAAGGAATGTATGGTCAATTTTTTTTTAAAAGTATAAACATAATGTATATTTCGTTTTTAACCAAATAGTTGCACTATTTTTTGTTAATAGGAGATTGCACTATCCCATACAAATTTTTACGTGGAATATAAAATAGTTATGATTGTTATTGTATATCTTTCTTATCATATTCGAAGATCATATTCTTAACATCGATATAAATTTAGTAACTATATAAAAACGGAATATATACCGATTGTTCATACAAAGCCTAATATATAGTAAAACGGTTTTTCTAACGTGTGCCCACTGGACACACGTTAAGATGCTAATTAAAGCAAAAACTCACCGAAATACTCTATATACTACTCTAAGACAATAACAGTTACTAACATTTTCCTAAAAAAATACACTAATTTAAATCGGGAAGTAAAAGAACATTTCACTAATGAATTCACAAACTATTCATTTTCATTAATGTTAAAGAAATTGAGAAAAACAATTATGAAAAAAATTAGAGAAATTTTAAGATATGATGTCATTAACCATAGAAAGAAAACATGGTTCTATGAAAATTTTATTTTTGAAATGAACTATTTACTTACTTTTACAAAAATATATACTCACTCGAATACCACTAAGATCTTATCATTTACTATTCAAATATGAGAATTATAACTATCATATAGAAAGATCATTTTGGTACAGGGAGTAAAAAATATGGAATATACTATTAAAATCCGTATAAAAAAAAGTTTCAGAAATTACATAATATAAGTCTTATGTCTGAGACAGGCCATTTAAAAAAAACTAATGAAAAATTGAATATTTTTTTTATACAAAGAGAATATATCGCGGTGTGGTAACCATTAAAAAAGTTCAATATTATACAATTTTTGATAAATATTTATGTGTTTTAAGCTATGTTAAAGAGAGAAGTGGGTATCTCGAAACGTGAGATGACATAAACAGAATATATAAAATATAAAAAATATTTTCATTAATTACACATTATTTAATACATTTCAAGACATTACTCAAGTATTTTGATTAATTTTGCGATTTAAAAAATATTTTCTTATATCTAAAGTACGCGGTCGATAAATAGTAAAAATAAAATAATGAATTTTTTATTTTAAATCTTAAATGAAATATTATATAAGATATTTATATTATAAATACCGTGCATTGCACGGGGTCTACACTAGTTAGGAAACAACAAAAATTTCCATAAACAAGGCTCGAACCGCCCTGGCCCAGGCTCCCGAGTCTCCAGCCGCCCGAGCCCAGGCGACCCAGAACCCGAGAGCCTTAGCCCAGGCGCCTATCCCTAGGCAGACAATGTCTAGGGCGACCCAAAAAAAATAGAGACACTGAACCAGCATTATCACCATAAGCTACAACATGACACCTCAGACATCGGGAACGACCTCCCGAAATCACTAAAGCTCGCTCCGGAGACCGAAATACCCATGCAGGAACTACAGGAACGTGAGTTCACCCGTCGGACACACGAGACTTAGGTGTCTTTTCATTTTTTAGGGGGATAAGCTACCCCACCTAGGCGTGTTGTAGCCTTTTAACGGTTATTGTCAAGTCGCGTCTGCAGCCTAAAAAGGCAATGTTATGAATATGCAAAAAGTGGTCTAACTTTTTTTTTTTTCAAAAGTTGTACGGATTTTAACTTCGACATTGTTCTGAATGTCAAAACAACCACACTTATCTCCTAATACACTTGGACAGAACACGTTAATGTTTTACATCTCACGCGTCTCAAGTCAAAATATTTTAATCGACGTACTACCTGATTCGATTCCCGGCTCAAACTAACGCATTTCAAAACATCCAACAGGAACTGTTTATTTCGTACTCCCATGCAACGCCAACGCACCCTAAACTAAGATCAAATCGCAAATAAATGAACGCAAAGTGATTACTTGTCGATCTAGGTAAACAATTCACCAAACGAAAACACAAGACTAATCCAACTAATGCAAATACTAAAAATCTCAAGAAAATATACAAAACATACAAATCCATACCAAAATCGAGGCTAGGAAGGACCCCTAGAAGCCGCGCCAATGGTGATCACGACTTCACAAATGTTGTCGTCCAAACCCAGATCCTCCAGATCTAGAAGAGGAGACTCACTACCATCCTTTCGCGACCACATGTCTAAGGTAACCGTCTCGTGGACTCCTCCAACCTCCTCGGTACCATCCGTAGCATGACCCGTAGCCTCAACCTCAGTCTCCCTCTCAATCTGATGCCTAGTTACACCCTGCGCGGAGGTCTTTCACCTTTCAGGATTCATCAGCGGTTGTGGCAGGCTGCAACCCGCTTCCGGGCCTATGCCTCGAGGGTTTCCGTGACACTTCGGGACCTCGATCAGTGAGTTTGCGTGACTAGGGTGGTTTTCTAGGTTGCTTGCGTGTTTTCCTAATGCTTAGGTGTATTTGCGAGACCGAGCCATCTGCTCCTTAAGCTGGGCAATCTCGTCGGCCCGAGATTGCAGGAGCTATCGCGCCTCCGCCTCAAGCTAGTCACCCGAGTCTCTAGCTGCCCCACCTTATCCGGGACATCCTACAAATACACCTAAGCATTAGGAAAACACGCAAGCAGTCTAGAAAACCACCGTAGTCCCGCAAACTCACCGATCGAGGTCCGGAAGTGTCACGAGAAACCCTCGATGCATAGGCCCGGAAGCGGGTTGCGGCCTGCCACAACCGCTGATGCCAAGCTGATGAAACCTGAAAGGTGAAACCACAGAAATTAGACAAACCAACCCTAACTCTTAAGATCAAACCAAAAACGAAAGCCAAAACTCACATGGTATACCCGGTCACGCCACTCTATCCCATCGTCCATCTCCTCGGCAGAACACGGGGGGAGGGGCTCAATTAAAGCTATCCCGGCCGCATCCACCGTAAGCAGCGTCAAGAGGAATTCTGGTGGCTGAATAGCATCAGCCGGATCGGCCAGCTGAGAGAGCAACAAATCGGTCGGTCAGGGGGCAAGAAAACACTAAACCATGAAACAAACCTTAGAGGCAAAGATTAAAACCTTACCACAAGGCGGTGGCAAGCTAGCCGCTGGCTGACGTGAGATAGATAGGAGGCACCAGGCACCAGGAGCGCATCTCCTCCTTCGCTGTCCTTACCCTCGAGGACCTCTGCGATGGTCGGTGGTCTAAACGTGGTCCGGGGAGGATCAACCGGCACCCTGAAATTGTGATACAAACACTGACGCACCAACCGCTCGCCCAGATGCCAAACGGGCGAAACAACGCAGGAAGGAGCATCTTCCTATAACTCCGAGGCCTCAGCTCCGCAGCCACATACCCAGGCACGCCCTCATAATTAGCCCAAGGGCGGGGCACAAACTGCACAAATGAAAATAGCACTTCAACAACCCTAAACCCACGATAGACGCTAAATAAAGCAAGACATAAAGGGAATACTTACATCCCCAAGGCGAAGCTGGTTGACCAGCACGTTCTCCGACGGGTAGTGGCTGATTGTGTAACACCCCTGATTTTATAAATTTAAATTAAAATAAAGTTTTGTTCGTATTTTAATTTTTACGATTTAACTAGTAATTCTTAAAGTTATTATAAACGAATTTATCGTTTAATTGTTTCAAACTTCAAAAATTCTATTTGACTCGAAAACTCTTCTTATATTGAAAACATATTTTTATTTTTATTTCGATTTATTTTATACATTTAAATTAATTCTTATCGAAAGTCTATTTCGACAATTTGAATTCTAAATTCTTTTTATTTATTTATTTTTAAGCTCGAATTTCTATTTTCGACTCGAAGTTCATTTATTTTAAGTTTCGTCAAAATATTTATTTCCTTCCTCGAGAAATCAATTTAATTCACTTTATCGAAAATTTATTATTTATCGGGAAATACTATTTCATCGCCTAATTATTTATTTCTATAAACTTCATTTTCGTCTCAAATAATTTATTTACTCATTTTATTTGACGGCTCGATTATTTATTAATTTTATTAACTCGTTTTAATCCGATTCGTGGGTCAGTCAAGCCGATTTATTTAAAGGTGCTGATTCAACCAGATTCGTTACGGAAATCGTCATCTATCCGATTTATTTAGAGGTGCTGATTCTTTTCCCCTTTCCACTTGTTAAATTAACGCACCCCCTTTGCCTTCCTTAGCTTATCCACCGTTTCATTCTTCTTCATTCATCTCCTCTGCTTTCTTTTTTTTATTATTAATCACGCCATACCAGCCATTCATCCCCTTTCACCCATTTCATCTACTTCACATTCAGTCACCATCATCTTCAATCTTCACGAATTAGATTTGTGTTGCCTTGCTCTTGCCTTTCCCTCGCTTATCCTCCTTTCCTCTGTTTTTTTTCCCGTTTCCGTCGTCGATCAGTCATGTTGATGAAAGGTAATTTCGTTCTTCTCTTCAGCTATGTGATGCTGCGTTTTGTTGTTCTTTGTTCCTGTTCTTCTCCCTTCCTTCTTTCTTCTTCTGCTTGTTGTCGTTGTTGTCGTGTTTTACTGTCCACGCCCCTATTTTCTGGTTCTTTACCGTGCCTCTATCTGCTCTGTTCTGTCATCACTTTCTGCTGTAACTCGATTACCTATCTTGTTGCTATTTCAATCTCAACATGTTGTACGCTATTTCGATTCTTCGACTTTACGGGCTGTTGTTGCTGCTGCTTTGATGCTTTTCTGCCACGGTTTCCTTGTTTTCGTTCTCTTTGTCGTTCTTCTTGCTGATGTCCGTTGTCTTCTTCCTCTTATTCTTCTTGTTCTTCTTGCTATCATTCTTTGGCTGCTGATAAGTGTAGTTTGTAGTTCCTTTCTCACTATGTTTTGGTCCCATTTCCTTGTGGAATCGCTCCTTGGGAGCGATTTATGGGCTTCTTATGCTTCCTTAACTTCGTTTCAGGTTCCCGAGACCGATTTGGAAGAGTTGGAGCGATTCCGACTCTATACATACACATTTTGGAGCCAACGGAGTAAAGGAACGATGACTCGATGCCTTGGAATCGACCCCGAGACCTTGGAACCCAATCCCGAGCCTCCGAGACCCGATCCCGAGTCCCGAGAATCGGCGAGAAACCCATGAGAGGCAAGGAGGGACCAAAGAGCTCTTAAGGGAGGCCTACAAGACCCATCCCGTTCGGGATGGCCTCATCCCGTTCGGGAGGAGGTGCGCTTTGAAGAAGGCCACTGTGAGCCCATCCCGATCGGGACCAACCCGTCCCGGTCGGGATGACAGGGCCGTCCCGATCGGGATGATCCCGTCCCGGTCGGGACGCTACAGGGGCAGCACGAGCTCTTTTCTTTCTTCTCCTTCATTCTTGTACCCATATATATACTTCCCCCTTGTAATGTTGAGACATCTTATCATACCCTAGACTAATTTAAGCCTCCATTAGACTTTCAAAACCCTAGATTAGTGTTCTCTTATTAGCTTTAATCTTCCTTTAATTATTAGTTAATCTTTGTAATTAGTTCTTGTATTAAGAAGTTCTTGAAGATTGTTCCAAGCTTGACAACCTTGGGATTCTATTTGGGTTCTTATTTATACAAGATTGTATCTTTTCTTCATCTAGTGTTGGTATAATCTTTTTCATCCTTATTCTTTGTTATTTATTTAAGTTTCTATCTTTTTATATTGTGATTGTTATTGTTCTTGTTATTCATTATGGATGTTTGGATATTCATGTTGTTTTCTCTTATTGTTGTTAGTTTGTTCTCTTCATCATGAGTGAGTAGTAATCTTGTGGGGTTACTAGGGGGATTAGGGGTAGATTATGGATGATTAGGGTTGATTATGGGAAAAGGGTGAAACTTTGTTGTTAGTCACATTGTGGGCACTCCATGTGTTTGTTGATATGTTTGTGTGAGTTGTAGTGGCCATGCTTCCCATACTTGTGTTCATCTTCTCATTGTTTGTCTATTATGTGGAAATGTTGAGAATAGTCGTAGTCACGAGAGTGCAGACTAGGGTCCAAGTTGCGAGAGCCCGGACCCACCTTGACATCGGTCTAAGTTGCAAGAGCCCGGATCGACCCTAGCAAGTAGGAGACACCTATACCCTTGATCACCCAATTACCCATCTACTCTTATGAACCCGACCTACCCCACTTCTTTCTTTATTTGAGTTCATCCTCTTAGTTAGTCATTATTCCATTAGTTTCATTGTTTAGTTTGTTTCTAGTTAATTCTCTTAATCTTAATTTAGCTAGTTCATCATTAGTCTAGATCCTACCTATCCTCCACCATAGTTTGTCAATTACCGTTTCTTTGTGTTTGTTTGGTGATTTAGTCTCGTTTTAGGTAGACATAGTCTAAACTTCGCCTTACCGTCCTCGTGGATACGATCCCGACTTGCCCTAGCTACCCACTAGGTTAGTTGGTTGTTTTATTGACGGTTAGGGACGTGACAAATCCCTACCATCAATTTGGCGCCGCTGCCGGGGACGGTGCATTGTTTAGACTTAGTTTTCTTATTTCTAGACTTAGTTACCCTTCTTTGTGCCCTTCTACTCTCTCTTGTGCATATTCTCTAGATTTTTCTTTTTTTCATTTCTTCCTTTTCTCTTTGTCTCTAGTTGGGCTTGTTTATTGTCGTTGCCTAGTGCCCATAAAGCACTAGGTGTTCTCACGTTTGTTCTAGTGTGTAGTGTATGCCTAGGAGGGGAGGCGACTTCTATCTCTTTAATCCAGAGCCGGAGAGACTCTTTCGAGCCTTTCGCCAACGAACGATTAACCGGGTTAGGATCTCTCAACCAAGTGCAAGCAATACTCATCAAGGGCAAGCTCAAGGAGCCGACTTTAGCGAGTCACCTCGAGAGACGGCCGGAGGGACCTTCATCAATCCCTTCGGTAACTCTTCTTCTCCTAGTTCCCCCTCTTCATCTACATCAACGCCGTCTACACCACCATCTTCTCCCTTATATCCAATCATGCCGAAGTTTTCATCTCACTCCACTTTTACCGAGGATGTCTTGCCGGGACCGAGTGCATTACCGGAAGCCTATACCGGGAATTTTGTGGCAAAGACTCAATTTATCCAACTTGTGGAGAGGAGCCCATTTAGTGGTTTGCCCACCGAAGACCCGCACCAACATATGGAGACCTTCTCCGATTATTGTGACGCTATATCTCAAACCGGGGTTACTCAAGATCAAATTCGTTGGGTACTTTTCCCGTTCTCTCTTATTGGAAAAGCGAAGCAATGGATCAAGAGTCTCGATAGGGCAACGATGGGTATCGAGACTTGGAAAAAGCTTGCCTTGGCGTTCTACCAAAAGTTTTACCCTCCGGAAAAGACCAATTTGCTTAGGGCCTCCATTACCGGGTTCCAACAAAGGGATGAAGAGAGCCTATATGAAGCTTGGGAGCGGTTTAAATCTTTGGTTAGGTCGTTCCCTCATCATGGACTCTCACAATGGTTCTTGGTGCAACAATTTTGGAACGGTCTTTATGAGGACTCGAGAGCTATACTTAATATGGGTTCCAATGGTAGGTTCACCGAGGTCGATGACGACCAAACTTGGGCGAGAATCGAAGAGATGGCGGTGCATAATTCGCAATACTCTAGGCCTAGGAAGGCACATCGAGGAGGCATGCATGAGGTTGATGCTATCACTAGGTTAAGCATTGACCTTGGAGCTCAATTGAAAACACACATGGAGACTATTGACAAGAAGCTCCAAAGCCACCTCAACCAAGTCCAAGGCACTAGTTCCTCCCACCATCAACCGATTCAAGAAGTGAATGCTTTGGAGTTTGCACCTCCTTTGCCTTATTTTGGGATGTGTGATACTTGTGGAATCGTTGGTCATGATCCTATGAATTGTAGAGGAAGTATTGAGCAAGTGAACGCCTTTCAAGCGTTCAAGCAAGGTGCCTCCTACTCTAATCAATACCAAGCTTCCAATCAAGTCCCTCAACAACAAGCCTTTCAACATCAACAACAACATCGTCCTTATGTTCCACCTCCCTTAAGGGACAACACTCAAGGTTATCAAGGTTATGTGGGTAACCCAAGACCCTTCAACAACTTCAAGCAAAATAACCAAGGTACCTTTCACAACAACAATCAAGGGTTCCAACAAGGGAACTTCAATCATGGTGGTTTCCAAGGAAACCAAAATTTCCAAGGAAACCGAAACCACAACCAAAGCTATCAAAATCACAATCAAGGCAATTCTCATGGGTTCCAAGGGAACCATCAACAACAAGGTAATTCTCAAGGGAACCGTCAACAAGCAACTCAAAATCAACAACAACAAAGCAAGCCTAGGAGCCGGTCTCCTATTCATGACTATGGTACTCCGTTAGCCCTCACCGATACTCCACATAATCCATCATCCCCACCACGGGATTTCGACATGCAAAAGCAAATGATGAATATGCAAAGGAATACTCAAGAAATGCAAAAGAGTCAATTGGAGGCACAAATGTCACAACAAGGAATCATTGCTCAAATTCTAATGGATAACAAGGAAATGAAAACTCACATGAAGATGATTGAGAATCAAGTATCACAACTTGCATCGGGAAGTTCTTCAAGGCAAAGAGGGCAATTACCTCCTCAAGGTGTAACTCCGAGTTTTGAGCATGTCAATGCCATCACCTTAAGGAGCGGTGCCACCTATAATCCTCCCGTGTTTCCTAGTGAGCAAGAAGCAATGAAGGAAGTTGTGTCTCCAAATCAAGAAGAATCAAGCTTTGATAATCCTATGGAGGAGCAAGTCATATGGGAGGTCGAGAAACCCCAAGAAGACAACCCTCCCCCACTTCAAGATAAAGACAAGGGAAAAAGGAAAGTGTTATTTGAGGAGTCTACCTCGATTGAGCAAAATAAATACCAAATCAAGTTGCCTTTCCCATCAAAGCAAATGAAGACTAAGGTGGATACTCACTATGACAAGTTCCTTAACATCGTGAAGAAATTGGATGTTAGCGTCCCGTTTACCGAACTACTTACCCAAATCCCGGCATATGGAAGATTTATGAGAGAAATCTTAGCTAGGAAGAGATCCGTCGACAAGGAAGAGACCGTAGCATTCACAAGGGTGGTGAGCGAGCTCATCCAAGGTTCCACGGTTCCGAAGTTGAAGGATCCGGGTAGTTTTTCGATCCCTTGCACCATAGGCAACTTCTTGATCAAGAATGCGTTATGTGACTTGGGCGCGAGTGTGAGCATCATTCCCTATTCTATTTGTTGCCGACTCGGAATGAAGGAGTTGAAATGTACGTCCCTCACCCTCCAAATGGCCGATAAATCATTCAATAGACCATTAGGAATGTTAGAAGACGTACCGGTACGAGTCGGGAAATTCTTTATTCTAGTCGACTTCATTGTGCTTGACATGCTGGAGGATGCCAACACTCCCATTATCCTTGGGCGCCCATTTTTACACACCGCGGGTGCCATGATCGATGTGAAGAACGGTAGGATCACATTTGAGTTAGGCGAGGAAAAGCTAGTGTTCGACCTCCAAGGCAACACTTTGCCTACTAAGGATGAATCATGCAATATGATCCAAGCCAAGAAAGACATCGATCTAGGGGGTGAACCGGAACAAAGCTTGAAGAAGTACTCTTATGTACTTGAGGATGATGACTCCGATTTGGAGGAAGATGAGTGCCCATTTCATGGGTTTGATGACAAGTGCAATGACAAGGAAGAAGATGAGCCTCCCTTGGGGCCACATGATGACCGGTGGACGTTCGGGTATATCCCGAAAGACCAAAAGTACAAGTTCAAACCGTTGAACTTGGAAGATCGGGATGCCCCGGGAACGTCAAAGCAAGGCCATGAAGAGTCTTGGGATGTGGTTGGTTATATGACATGCTTCATTGAAGACTTTGCTAGGGCCTTCGACTTGTTCTTACGTGCCCTTGATGGAGATGGAATTGGTCATGGTTGTTGAAAAAGATTGAAGAAAGCGTCATCTTGGTTTGACAGAGTTCCACAAGAACCGTCTCATTGTATATATTTCTTACTTGTAGTTAGTTTGAGTTTGGTGATATTCTTGTTGTTTGGATTGATTGATGAGCGTAGTGAGGGAGAGAATTCAATGTGTGGTGGAGCTTTGTTGATAGGTGAAGTGCATGTGATTCCTAGAAAGGAATGGTTGATGATGGAGTTTGGTTTGCGAGCGAGGAAGTCGGTTTTTGAAGCTTATGATAAGCTTTTGGGTTTGGGGAAGGCCAAGAAGACTCATCCCGACCGGGAAGGATGAGGAATCCCGACCGGGAAGGAGCCATCCCGATCGGGATGAAGGTGCCAAAAATTGGACTCACTGGAGTGCATTCCCGACCGGGACGAGAGCTTCCCGATCGGGAAGGGTTCATCAACCCGATCGGGAAGGGTTCATCCATCCCGATCGGGACCATCCATCCCGACCGCGATGGTCCCCTTTCTCCCTTTTGAGCATTTTCTTAGGCGTTTGACTCCACCCATCCATTATACCCCCTCCCAGCCTCCCTACTCCTCCTTACTCCTATGATATGACCCGTACACCTCATCTTACACCGAAATCCACATAAATTTTCATCTCCTCGCACCATTACTACCCCAACCGTGAGTCCTTCTTGAGTGTGAAGCAAGATGGCAACCGAGAAGACAAACGACGAGCCTCTAATGATCATCGAGACGATGGAGCAAGTGAGTTACTAGCCGCTCGGTTTGGGTAACTATCCTTACTTTTCCGTCTTTTTATCGCTTGTTTTTCATTGTTCGCCCCCTTCCCTTGAGTCATGGGATCTTAGTGGCCTTCGAGGCCATAGTATGATTGCTCCCGACTCTCGACGACGTGATTGCGTCGAAAGTCAATCGAAAAATCCATTTTACAAGATTTTCACCCCCTTTTTAGGAGTTAGTCGGATTTGGACGGAATCCGGGCTAGGTGACTTGATTACACCTAGCCCTCCCCTCCCATTTCCTTTTATTTCTTTCTTTTATTTCCCCCCCCCCCCTTCCATATATTTTCTTGTCTCGGCCCATGGTGACTTGACTACACCCCGGCCGGACGCATTCTACCCTTTTCTCCACTTTTCTTTTTGATTTTTAGCTTTATTTTCGTAGTTTCTTTTCTTTTTCTTTTGTCTCTCCGCACACTACGATCGAGCATGAGGACATTGCTCGGTTTAAGTGTGGGGGAGCGATATTCTAGCGTAGTTAGTTTTATTTTCTTAGTTTTTCGAAAAATCTTTAAAAACCATAAAAATTTGAAAAATTTCGCAAAAATCAAAAAGATTTTCTTTTGTGTGTTTTCCTTTTTTTGTCTTTGTGTCGTATATTTGTTTTGTATTGTGTGTATTTTGCCTCCCTTTTCCTTATAGGTTGCTTAATCACCGTTGTTTGGAAAGCTTTGAAGACATCCGGTAACATCTTCTAACCCTCTTTCCCTCTTTATTCCTTGTGATGTTTGGAGAAGGTTGTGTTGAGGTGTGCTCGGGTGGAGCTTGTACATACTTGTGGTGGATTTGATGACTTGTTTGGAAATTCGGGGTGGTGTTTGCTTTGTTTATGTGTTTGTCTTGTTTTGTTTTATTTTGTTGCCTTTTTGTTTCTTTTTCTTTCGTTCTCGTTGAGTCTTTATTTTGTGTTATGTTTGTTGAGTCTTGTGTGTAAATGGTTTTCGAAAACCCGGTTTAGAGGCTAGTGTGTGAGGGTTTACTTTCCCTTCCTAGTTGTATAAATTGAGTCTTGGACTTAGGCCTAGTAGAATGACCCTAAATCATCGAGTTCGTTGGTCCTTTACCTTGAGTCCACCTAGCTTACTAGGGATTTACTACGGGATTTGCATTTTGACCATTATGACCACCCATGGTGTGAAAAGGCCTTGGTTACCGAGTCTCGTCCCTTAGGTGACCGTGTTAAGGATCGTTTGATTAGTCCAAGTTATCCACTTTTTGTGGGTTTGAAGGGAAGGACGCTCCCCAACTCTCCCATTTCCCTACCTTTCACACATATCCATACAATAAAATTGCAAAGTGTTGAAATCTCTCTTTCTTATTTTTCAAGAAATGCCAAAAAGCCAAATCTTGCCAAAAAAAAGGGCAAACAAAAGAAAAGAAAGAAAAGAATGAAGAAAAAGAAAAGGCACAAAAGCCAAAAAGAAAATAGAAAAGAAGAAAAAAAGAAATGGCATGGCAACAAACAAATCAAAATGTCGAAAAGAAAGAAAATGCCAAAAGAAAACCCGTCTCACAAAAAGAAATCCCCACAAAAATAAGCCTTTTTCCGACTTTTGCCGTGAAGAGCCTACCAAAGGACCGAGTCCCGAGGAAGGGTGATAGCGGCATTAGTCGGTCTTCCCTCATTTTGCATGTTTTCCACCTTTTTACTTGGACTAGTTAGGCGGTTTTGGACACGGGACGACCCTCTTGGCTCACGCTAAAGGGGGCGGGGTCTCACTTACCTACAGTGTCGACTAACACCGTGGTTCTTCACTTTTCCACTCCACCGATCGTCCCGTAGTACATTTTTAGAAAGTTAGGAGAACCTAGGTAAGTTACCAACGTTTTTGTTGCTTTACCGTCATACTATTAGGGCTTAGTTCACCTTGATTTGTGTTGCTAGCTTGGGAACGTTGTCACTTACCTCGAGTCCTAAACTGGTGTTTCATTCACCGCTTTTAGAGGGAAGCGGTATTTCTTTTGATTTGGGTGCAACCGTCTAAGTGTTTGTTTGTGTGTTTGTTTGTTTGTTTGTTTGTGTGTTTTGTGTCCGGTTGCATCCGCGGTTTTGTCGCAAGAACCCACTTGCCTTGCGGAGTGCACCTTTCCTCTAAGTGCACTCGCGTGAGTTGAAAGGGCGTTGGGTGCGCTAATACCCACTCGGTTAGTTTAGTACTTAGTTTGTGCTTACTCGAGGGCGAGTAAGGGTTAAGTGTGGGGGAGTTGATAAGTGTAGTTCGTAGTGCCTTTTTCACTATGTTTTGGTCCCATTTCCTTGTGGAATCACTCATTGGGAGCGATTTATGGGCTTCTTATGCTTCCTTTAGTTTGTTTCAGTTCCCGAGACCGATTTGGAAGAGTTGGAGCGATTCCGACTCTATACATACACATTTTGGAGCCAACGGAGTAAAAGAACGATGACTCGATGCCTTGGAATCGACCCCGAGACCTTGGGACCCAATCCCGAGCCTCCGATACTCGATCCCGAGTCCCGAGAATCGGCAAGAAACCCATGAGAGGCAAGGAGGGACCAAAGAGCTCTTAAGGGAGGCCTACAAGACCCATCCCGTTCGGGATGGCCTCATCCCGTTCGGGATGAGGTGCGCTTTGAAGAAGGCCACTGTGAGCCCATCCCGATCGGGACCAACCCGTCCCGGTCGGGATGACAGGGCCGTCCCGATCGGGATGATCCCGTCCCGTTCGGGACGCTACAGGGGCAGCACGGGCTCTTTTCTTTCTTCTCCTTCATTCTTGTACCCATATATATACTTCCCCCTTGTAATGTTGAGACATCTTATCATTACCTAGACTAATTTAAGCCTCCATTAGACTTTCAAAACCCTAGATTAGTGTTCTCTTATTAGCTTTAATCTTCCTTTAATTATTAGTTAATCTTTGTAATTAGTTCTTGTATTAAGAAGTTCTTGAAGATTGTTCCAAGCTTGACAACCTTGGGATTCTATTTGGGTTCTTATTTATACAAGATTGCATGTTTTCTTCATCTAGTGTTGGAATAATCTTTTTCATCCTTATTCTTTGTTATTTATTTAAGTTTCTATCTTTTTATATTGTGATTGTTATTGTTCTTGTTATTCATTATGGATGTTTGGATATTCATGTTGTTTTCTCTTATTGTTGTTAGTTTGTTCTCTTCATCATGAGTGAGTAGTAATCTTGTGGGGTTACTAGGGGGATTAGGGGTAGATTATGGATGATTAGGGTTGATTATGGGAAAAGGGTGAAACTTTGTTGTTAGTCACATTGTGGGCACTCCATGTGTTTGTCGATATGCTTGTGTGAGTTGTAGTGGCCATGCTTTCCATACTTGTGTTCATCTTCTCATTGTTTGTCTATTATGTGGAAATGTTGAGAATAGTCGTAGTCACGAGAGTGCGGACTAGGGTCCAAGTTGCGAGAGCCCGGACCCACCTTGACATCGGTCTAAGTTGCGAGAGCCCGAATCGACCCTAGCAAGTAGGAGACACCTATACCCTTGATCACCCAATTACCCATCTACTCTTATGAACCCGACCTACCCCACTTCTTTCCTTATTTGAGTTCATCCTCTTAGTTAGTCATTATTCCATTAGTTTCATTGTTTAGTTTGTTTCTAGTTAATTCTCTTAATCTTAATTTAGCTAGTTCATCATTAGTCTAGATCCTACCTATCCTCCACCATAGTTTGTCAATTACCGTTTCTTTGTGTTTGTTTGGTGATTTAGTCTCGTTTTAGGTAGACATAGTCTAAACTTCGCCTTACCGTCCTCGTGGATACGATCCCGACTTGCCCTAGCTACCCACTAGGTTAGTTGGTTGTTTTATTGACGGTTAGGGACGTGACAAATCCCTACCATCAGCTGCTACTGTCAACATTCCCGCTGCTGTTTCATTTTGCTAGTTGTGTGTCGTTCTGCTTGTTGCTGTTGCGCCGTTGTTGTCTTGTTTCGTTGTCGACCTCGTCGTCTTGTCACTTCTACTGTCGATTTTTGTTGCTGTTCATAGGCTGCAGTTTTTTGGTGACATATTTCGAGTCCATTGACGGGCTTAAGTCGTATGCCTCAAATTAGAATTTATAAGCACTTAAATCTAGATACTAAAACGTAGTATAGTAGAAATAAGGGTCGAACCCAAGGGAATCAGATTAATCTAATTATGCTAACTAAAGTGTAGATGAAATCGACCTCTAACGTAATTAAAGACCGTAGTAACCAATGGGGGGTTTTGGATGATTTTCTAACAACTAAAATTGATAAAGATTAAAACTTTAACTAAATCAAATGATGAGAAATAACTTAGACACAAGCACAAATCCACACTCAATAGCGTTTGATCATCGTAAGACGGTTTCAATTAATAACCTTGACTACTCTATCGTGAATATGAAATTCCAATTCTCTTAAGAATAGTTAACTAAAACGAATCCCGTTCTTAATTAACCCTAACCGTAAAACAACCTAAACAATCCAGTTCTAGGCTCAATTAGACGGAAGCAATATAGATCTGAGAATTCGATAGAGAATAAATAGCGCGTACAATCCAGTCGCACCTTAGATATTTATGTGAATCGCTTCTAAGTACTAATATCAACGTATCCCGTTCAATATTAATTCCTAGTTGTTACTAATGTAAAGTTAATCAGTAAATCCTACTCAATTAACGATACTAACGATAGAATGAAGAAATCAAGTACTAGTTGCGCACCTAGCAATCAATAACAACATTCATAAATTTAATAACAAAGCAATTCACAATAATCAAGATTAATAATTAAAACATTCAAACTCACAAACGATTATCAAGTGCTTCAAAGGCTTGAATCTAAGTAAAGAAATTAGTTACACATACTTGCGATGGAAAATTAGGGTTCTTCAAAGTTCTCCCTTTTCTTCCTTGATGGAATGTAAAACTAGATGTGAATGATCTTTTTCTAAAACTAAGGCTAAACTTCACCTAATAAAAGTTTACTAATAATAAAATAATAATAAAAATATCCTAGGGTAATAATAAAGTTTCCTAATTAAAATCCAAGTCTTAAAACGTAATAAAATAGAACAAAATAAGACGGAACGCGTAGTATGTCACAGGCCACCGTGCGAGTCGCATAAGGTCCGCGCGACTCGCCTGACCGCGCGACTCGCCTGAGCTCTGGGCGACTCGCGTGGCGAGCTGTTACTGTTTCGTTCCATTCTTCGATTCTTATCGTTCCGGGTCTTCAAGCGGGCTTCCTTTTCCTTCGTTCTTAGCCCAAATCAACGGTCCAGTGGTTAACATCTTCAAATTAGCCTGTATTACATTCATACCAAACTGACACCAATGCAATACAAGACAACCGATTTAGCTCACAAAATACCCCAAAACCGTCGTAATAAATACGACTAAATACGGCCCATCAAATATCCCCACGTTTGAAACTTTACTCGTCCTCGAGTAAAACTCAAGGAATACAAATAAACACAACCATCACCGGTCCAAAATATGCGGGAATAACATTACACACCGGCCCTCACTCGTCTTCCACCAAACTCCCTCATTTTGAGATAATGCACCTTCTAATAACATTCTCATGAAACTCAACTCAAAGGCTCATGACTTAACACCCAATATCAAACTATTATCATTGACCCAATTCATCAAAACAGGGCACATTAGCAAATAAATATAAGCTAAAATTCACATCTAACGCCCCTTATTTCTCCAATCCTAGAACGGATCACATGTGCTACAAATGTCACCGGTGGTACAAGACATATACCACAATATTCCACAACCCACACATGCAATCAATCCTAAACGCCTTTAATAGTTCAATATACCAAACAAAATATCACCAATCGCATAGAATTTAGTGCTACGACTACACCGCACCGCGATTCTTCTCACCTTAGCCAACTAATCCTACCCTTCCGACCTTCTATGTCACCCTTCTTATGACGCCAACACCAAAAACGGAGAAAGTAGTAGTGATTTTTTTTCCTAATTCCCTCATTTTGCCTAGAGCGTCCGCCCTTGCGGATTTTCACTCTAGCTTTCATTTTTCCTCACACTACTCTCGTGGCACGCAACTCGATTTTTCTTTTTACCCGGAGCGCCCTTTCGGGTTTTCACTCCGTCCTCGGCCACATTCCCCATTCTTGCCTATGCGCCCTTTCCGGGTTTTCACCTAGCCGGGTTTATTTATTTCTTTTTTTGTTTTTTTTTCCCATTTTTTCTCTTTTTTTCCGTTTTTTTTTTGAAATTAAAAGACGTAAAACAAGCTAACTACTATATACAACGAGATAATTCCCCTCCCCTTGCTTGAATAACACATCGTCCTCGAATGTGTGAACTAAGGACAATTAAAAGAAATGGGGAGAGAAATACCTCGGGCTCAAGAGTGAGAAGAGGAGCCGACGTCACGTGACTTAGCCTCACGTTCCGCCCTCCTAGATGATCTTGCTTGCTCACGGGCTGCAAGCTCTCCATAAAACTCGGGAGATGGTTCCGAGTAGTCATTAGGGTGCAACTTCAACTGCAACCGATTCATACACCGACCGAACTCAACGGCCAACCTACTGTTATCAACCGATTCTTCGACTCGATCTTCTATTGATTCGCGCCAATCTCTCCAACGATCGAAATCAGACGTACCCTCGGGCTCCTCCACAACCGGGGCACTAGGCTCAGTAGTCGGTCTAGGAAATTGCTCATCATGTTCAAGGTAAAATGCAGCTGCGGTAGGCCCCAACGGTAACGAGTTCCCATCTGGACGAGGCAAAATCATGAAATGCTGGTGGGACGTGCCGAGCGTCCAGATTAGGTAGGTTTTCGCAATCGGTCGCGAAATCATAGAACAACTCTCCATGAACTTAATACTAATGGTAGTATCACCTACGACAGGAGAATCTGTCATCTGTGGTAGTCCAAGATACCGAGCTAAAAGAGTAATCATACCACCCATCGAATATTCCCTGAGACCGCCTTCTGGTGCTTCTCACACAAATTCAAGAATATATCGAGAAAATACGGGGTCCCCAAACATTCGGGAATCATGGCCCACAAATACATCAAATCCGCCCTAGGTAGATGTGTCGGTTCACCTTTGCAAAGAAATGTGGAGTTCAAAAGTCGGTGAACATAACGAAGGGCAGGATGAATAATATCGGCATTCTTAGCCCCCTCATAAGCATTCCCAGATATTTTCCTCCAAAATTCATCCATCATGCGCGTAGTGGGAGTAAAAAATTCCGTCCCCCCTCTCGGTGCTATACCCCACGCCTCCCTCAATTCTGTGAAGTCTACATCTCGTTCTGAGTCTCCGAGATGAAAAGTAATGTGAGGGGGGTCGTCATTACGATGGACCTCTAAGGTGGACAAGAATTCAAGTGTGTAGCGCTTATACGTGTTCGCGTGCTTATCATAAAAGTTCGCTAGCCCAATACGAGTCAATAGCGTGAACATCTCATCACTAATCCCGAGCGTCTCTAATGCCAAATTATCGACAAAGTTAGTCGACATAACAACTCGATCAAATAGTTGGCGCCATACCGCTTTCTGTTTCGTACTCAAATTCTTACACCCCATATAGTCAACCGGGGTCGTTTTTTGCTTCTTTGGGGCCATGACTACACAGACTTAGACAACCAAATCTAACCCGATACAGAACCACTGTCAAAACTGACCAACTAGACAGAGAATGGAGCCGGATTATGACTCGAATCGGCAACCCACAACACACAACCAAGACAAACCCAACACCCACAATTTGACAAATCGACAAGCTCGAATCAACAACTCACAAAACAATTGACAGGAGCAATATGAAAGGAGGGAGTTGGGTGACTTACTATCAACACACAAGGAGGGATTTGAACTGAACCACGGATGCGAACTCGACGAGATGTACCCACTCGACACCGACGACAGACCAGGCGGCAGACCCACACGCGAGTCGCCTGAACCCTACGCGACTCGCTTGAACACGGCCCGACGCACACGCCCCGCCTGAACCTTACTCGACAGATCCACCCGCGAGTCGCCTGAACCCTACGCGACTCGCCTGAACACGGCCCGACGACGACGCACAAGCACCGGCGACTAATGACCGGCGACCAATGACCGGCGACGATGACGACCAGTGACAAACCAGGCGACGCGTGTGAACACGGTGATTGTGAAGTGATGAGGAGAGGGATTTGGGGACGGAATAATGGTGATAGTGATGGGTTATGAAATTGATTTGGGGGGAAGAATTAATTTGAGAAATTGGGTGGTGGAGGGTTAGGAATTTAGGGTTTTGAATTTGATTTGGGGAAATTGGTTTCTGAATGAGGATAGATGAAGTGAAGATAGGGAGAGTCGGGTAAGTTGTTTCAAATTTTTGATTTTTTGATTTTTATTTTATTTTATTTTATTTAAATAACAATAAAATAACAGACCTGTGAGAGGAGGGCCACGCGAGTCGCATAGAGTCCGCGCGACTCGCGCGGATGCCTGGAAATCCGTCCTCTTTTTTCTTCAATTTTCGCTCAGATTTCGAGAGATCTCCATGCTAGTCGCCCAGGACCCATGCTAGTCGCCCCATCTCCTGGAAAATCGACGCTTTTCACCTAATAAAACAACAAAAGTTAGTAATAAAAACTAAGTTTAGGAAAAACAACGATTAAGAAAAACAACGAAATTAATGCTACGACCTATGATCCGTAAAATAAAATTTTACAATAAAAGTCTACAAAACGGGTTGCCTCCCGGAAGCGCTTTTGTTTAAAGTCGTTTGCTCGACTGAGACGGAGGTTAGGTAGAAATCGTCATGTCCGAGAGCTTGCTTCTCCCGACACCCGATCCGTCACTCCTTTCACTAGTCGGCTTAAGCCTTATGCCGACTAAATCTTTCACTTTTCCCTTTTGAAATTGCAAGACCGTTGGACGCTTGCTTGAGCTCTTCTGAATCATCCATTGATCGAACCATGATCTCGTTTTACTTTTGTTTAACTCCGCGTCCTTACGCGACTCCCAAATAATGACACACTTGGGTCCCTTAGAAGGAGGTTCCTGCACATGCTTACGAAACAAAAATTCCTTGCTAGAAGGGGTAGACGAAATCGGTTTAGGAACCGATTTCACCACTTCTTCTTGTGAGTTAGGAGATAAATGATCAAAAATATCAACACGACACAAGGTATTGTCTTTCGGGGAGTGGAAACTAGGCTTATTTATGTCGAATTTAACGACACTACCCTCAAATTGCATGCTAAGTGAGCCATTAGGGACATCGATTTTTGTTCCCGCAGTCTTTAGGAACGGTCGTCCTAGAATGATAGGAGTTGCACTATAGTCATGTTCCATGTCTAACACATAAAAATCGGCCGGAAAGACCAACTTATCAACTTTAACTAGAACATTCTCTACAACTCCCTTAGGATAGACACTCGATCGATCAGCTAGTTGCACTACTTTCCCGGTTTCCCTCATAGGACCAAGTCTAAGAGATTCATAGATAGAAAGAGGGATGACATTAATCGAGGCTCCCAAATCTAACATAGACTTGTCAAACAAGGTATCTCCTATGGTGCAAGGTATAGTGAACATGCCCGGGTCGCCACATTTAGAGGGTAATTTCTTTTGAAAAATAGCGGTCACATACTCACTACCCTTCCCTTTCTTAGCTCCCTTCAACTTGTTATTCCTTTTAATAGTACATAATTCTTTCAAGAATTTAGCATATTTAGGAATACTCTTTAAAAGATTAAGAAGGGGAATGTTTACCTCACACTTTTCAAATACCTCGTAGATATCCTTGTCATGTTCATAACGACGGGTCCTCTTAAGTGCCTCGGGAAAAGGAACATCCGGTTCTGTCACCGGTGTGGTAGGAGTAATTAACTCCTTCTCTCGCACATTCGGAGTTTCCTCACCTTCCTCGATCACTAGCTCCTCTTCTTGAACCATAGCTTCTTTGGCCTTCCTCTTCGGCTTGTCGGCCTCCACCAATTGTCTCCCATTCCTTAAAGATACGGCACTCACGTTTTCCTTCGTAAGAATGGTTTGACTAGGTAGTTTTCCCGAATCTCGAGCCTCCAACCTACCAATGGCGGTCGCCATTTGGCCCATTTGAACTTCCAAATTTTGAATGCTAGCTTTGTTCTCCGTGTGATTTTGAAGAACCGTAGCTTGGAGATTGGACATTTGACTCGCAATTGTAGCTTGATTAGCAACTAAGGCACGTATCATGTCCTCGGTGGACATTTGACTACTAGGGGGAGGCTTAGTAGGAACCGTATTTGCTACTTGTTGCTTAGGAAATAACTGTTGATTCGATTGACCAAATTTATTACCTTGATTAATTTCTTGGTCGCCTTCTCGATTCCTCCACCTCATGTTCGGGTGATGTCTCCATCCGGGATTGAAAGTGTTAGAGTATGGATCCCATTTTTTGTTTTGCCCGGTTTCCCACACTCCGTTCACCTCCTCTTGACTTTCATACATTTGAGGACAATGCTCACTCGGATGTCCCTCGTTCGAACAAATACCACACACCATAGCTTGATTTGTTTTCCCCGACATCATATTTTGGACAAGGTTTGTCAAGCTATCAACTTTATGTTCGAGACTCGAGGATGATGAATTACCTACGGCATGCACTCCCCGTTTATATTTTCGAGAAAAATCTCGAGAGCTTTCAGCTAGCTTCTGGATCACCTCTATAGTGGCATCTGGACTCTTGTTCACGATCGATCCCCCACATGCCGCATTCACAGTGCGAGCATCCTCCACACAAAGACCTCCACAAAAACACATCACAAGGTCTTGAGGATTGTAGCCATGATATGGGCATGTAGCACACAGCTTCTTAAAACGTTCCCAATACTCATACATCGTCTCATTGTCTCGTTGCTCCGCATTACTAATCTGCTTCTTCAATTGGGAAGCTCGAGACGCCGGAAAGTATTTATCAAGGAACGCCTTCTTCATCTTCACCCATGTATCAATACTTTCTGGTGGCAAGTAATATAGCCAATCTCTCGCAGAATCCTTCAATAAAAAGGGAAAGGCCCTTAGCTTCAGCTGCTCATCAGTGACAGACGCCGGTTTCATACTTAAGCATACAATATGAAAATCCGACAAATGCTTATTAGGGTCCTCATCGCTTAATCCATGGAATGTGGGTAGTTGATGGATCAAACCCGACTTCAATTCGAAAGTGGCATTCGCACCCAATGGTGGGTACGTAATGCACAAAGGTTGTTGTGCGAGATCGGGTGCCGTCAGCTGCTTAATTGTGTCGGCCATGGTATACGACTCGTCTTCGGATTCGGAAGAATCTTCGTTCACCTCTGGAATAACAAGAATATCGTTATTAAACTCTAGATCCTCGAATTCCTGTGTTCCGATAACTATTGCTCCCTCTTCGATTCTCCGTGACCTGTGAAGAGTGCGTTCAATCTCTGAGTCGAAAGGCTCGAGGTTCAGGTTAGAAGAACGAGTATTATACATAAACTACACAAAATAAAATAAAATAAAATAAAATTAGCTATAATAAAAAGAAAATTAAAAACTACACTAGAAAACAAAAAAATAATTAATACCAATTCCCCGGCAACGGCGCCAAAAATTTGACGGGCTTAAGTCGTATGCCTCAAATTAGAATTTATAAGCACTTAAATCTAGATACTAAAACGTAGTATAGTAGAAATAAGGGTCGAACCCAAGGGAATCAGATTAATCTAATTATGCTAACTAAAGTGTAGATGAAATCGACCTCTAACGTAATTAAAGACCGTAGTAACCAATGGGGGGTTTTGGATGATTTTCTAACAACTAAAATTGATAAAGATTAAAACTTTAACTAAATCAAATGATGAGAAATAACTTAGACACAAGCACAAATCCACACTCAATAGCGTTTGATCATCGTAAGACGGTTTCAATTAATAACCTTGACTACTCTATCGTGAATATGAAATTCCAATTCTCTTAAGAATAGTTAACTAAGACAAATCCCGTTCTTAATTAACCCTAACCGTAAAACAACCTAAACAATCCAGTTCTAGGTTCAATTAGACGGAAGCAATATAGATCTGAGCATTCGATAGAGAATAAATAGCGTGTACAATCCAGTCGCACCTTAGATATTTATGTGAATCGCTTCTAAATACTAATATCAACGTATCCCGTTCAATATTAATTCCTAGTTGTTACTAATGTAAAGTTAATCAGTAAATCCTACTCAATTAACGATACTAACGATAGAATGAAGAAATCAAGTACTAGTTGCGCACCTAGCAATCAATAACAACATTCATAAATTTAATAACAAAGCAATTCACAATAATCAAGATTAATAATTAAAACATTCAAACTCACAAATGATTATCAAGTGCTTCAAAGGCTTGAATCTAAGTAAAGAAATTAGTTACACATACTTGCGATGGAAAATTAGGGTTCTTCAAAGTTCTCCATTTTCTTCCTTGATGGAATGTAAAACTAGATGTGAATGATCTTTTTCTAAAACTAAGGCTAAACTTCACCTAATAAAAGTTTACTAATAATAAAATAATAATAAAAATATCCTAGGGTAATAATAAAGTTTCCTAGTTAAAATCCAAGTCTTAAAACGTAATAAAATAGAACAAAATAAGACGGAACGCGTAGTATGTCACAGGCCACCGTGCGAGTCGCATAAGGTCCGCGCGATTCGCCTGACCGCGCGACTCGCCTGAGCTCTGGGCGACTCGCGTGGCGAGCTGTTACTGTTTCGTTCCATTCTTCGATTCTTATCGTTCCGGGTTTTCAAGCGGGCTTCCTTTTCCTTCGTTCTTAGCCCAAATCAACGGTCCAGTGGTTAACATCTTCAAATTAGCCTGTATTACATTCATACCAAACTGACACCAATGCAATACAAGACAACCGATTTAGCTCACAAAATACCCCAAAACCGTCGTAATAAATACGACCCATCATCCATGTTCTCCATTCCCAATGTTCCTCCTCCGTTCCCTTATTAAACGCTCCGTTCATCTTCGAGTTTTCTTGGATTTTGCAAAGACGCAACTGTGGACATGTACAAGATCACTCGGTTATCGTCTCGAGGTAACTTTAGGACGTTACTCGATTTTATATCGTATGTTTGAGTAGTAGTATGTAGTAAATATTTTTAATTTCGGTTTTCTAGTTTTAGCTAATTATTAATTGCTAAAAATATTATTTTTTAAATTTTGTACCTTATAAACATTTTTATAACTTTCGATATCGTTTCATAAATCGTTAGTATCTTACTATTAATGATCGTTATAATATTTTGTTGGTTATCGTGATACTAATAACTAAATAATATTGATTTCATATTTTCGTCATATTTCGTTAATTTGTAATTTTTAACTCAAAATCATATTTTTATATTATAATCGAGATTTGTATATTCGTTCAATTAATTAATTTTCGTTTTACGATTTATTCTAATAAATGAGAAAATAGTCGATTTTGTTTTAAATATATTTTTAGTTGAGACTATTTTCACTAATAATTTCCTATTTGTTTCCGATTGACTATTTTTATTAAAATTCGTAATATTTATTAATAAAAATTATCTGTTAAAATTAATTTGAAAAATAAAAATTCCGATTGACTTTGTAAATCTCATTTCATTTATAAAACTCGTTGACTTAATTAATTTTGATATCGTTTTTCTTAAAACGTCTCTTTTCTAAAATTTATAGTTTTAACTCGATTTCCTAATCCTTTATTAATTACTCTCCTTTGACTTATTATATTTTATTTATATTTTGAGTAACGAATTTGCAAATATATTAAAGTTACGATAACGACGATAATAATAAAATGTTAATTTCGTTAGAAATGCTATTTTTATACATTTCACTCATTTTAATCACTTACGTATTTTCTATAATAATTTACGTATTTTTATAAGAATATTTCTATTTTAAGTAAGTTTCTAAAATTAGTAAGTTTCTATTTATGGAAATTTTCCTTTTTAATATAAAGTGTTTATGCTTTTATCCTCGTAATGATTATATTTATTTTGAATATTGATAATGGCTATTTTCGAGTTATGGAATAAAGACAAGTGTGGGGTTAGAGTAATATATTCTGGGGTTTACGTTTTTGCCATCAACTATAGGGCTGGTGTGTCTTTATGGGGCACACTGGTTGTTGAACCGAGCATATATGGTGTTCGGGAGTGTGTGTATATTTTGACCTTAAACTCGTGCCTCGCAGTGTAAGACGTGGTCGGGTTGAACTGAGTATTTATGGTGCTCGGGAGGGGTGTGCATATTATCTTAAACTAGGGCCACACATTTATAAGTCGCCGTCCTATTATGGTTGAGTAGCCTAGTTAGAGATCGAGGTTTGATTTGTCTGAACTGAGTTCTTGAAACTAGTTTTAGTACTCTCCTAGTGAAAGTCTAACCGTCTACACTAATTCTATCCATAACGCCATTTTGAATATTTTTGTTATTATCGATACAGTTTGGTTTGCAGCTTGACAAATATTTGAAGTTTTCTTCTGAAAACATGTTCGGTTTTTATGGTTCCAATATTTTAAGTTTTACTGAAAAATTATTTTATTATATCGTTTTAATGTTTTCCCATTTTAATTATTTTGATATAATAATACTATTATTTTTCCATATGGTATAATATGGCTGGGAGAACGTCCGAGTTACTCCCCACTGACGTGGCTGTTATGTTTATCACATGACAAGTTTTTGCTGCTGGGTTTTAGGTGTGAGCTAGCGAGTACCGTGGATCCTACTCTTTCTTCATTCATGTTTATTTATGGATTTGTATAACCCTGTTTGGAGAATTTCCTTTTAGCCCTTTTGTAAAAAGAGGTCTTTGTATTGACTTACCATTTCTTTTAATAAGATATAGTTCGTCAGTGTGTTTTAATCCCGACTCTACAGTGTTTCCGCCACTGTATCGCGTTAGATTTTCTCGGGGATTACAGTTGGTATCAGAGCATTGTTGCTCCCGATGCTTACACCTGATTTTAGGAAAAAGACTAGTAAATGACTTGAACATTAAAGAAATGTTAGTGAGAGATGGGTAGAAACCAAAATAAGGACTTAACTGTTAGGTTTATATGTTCTTGTAACTCAATGATTAGCATTGAATATTTGTTGCTTTCGTCTGGAAGAATATGAATGAACAAGATGCTGATATGCTGCTCCAGAACGAAACAAGACCTGCTTAGAACTCTCAACGCCTGCCGACTCGAGTGGACAACTTGGTGCTCCAAGAAAGATGTCGATGGTGACTTTTCAGCTCAGATTTAGTTTGCTCAAGCTACAGGTTAGATGATCAAGGCTGGATTCATGTTCCCTGATGTTGCAGTAGATCCAGATGGAGCGACCCAAGGCTAGCGTGCTCGTTCATCTATAAGAAGATGAATTAATCCTTTTGGTTCCCTCGTGAACCTTAGAGGTCTAAACTTTCCCTTCTCATTTTAGGTCTTTATCATCCAGAATCATTGATTCTTTTCTTTCAACTTCTGTCTTTTCCAATTCTTCTCTTATTAATTCTCGTATTCATTCTTGAGATAAATGTACGATTAATTATGCTACTCTACCATCTTTCTCTTGAGATTCTTTGGTGTGACCGTTTCTGTCGTAGTAAACCCTGTGAGAGTTAAGTTATTGATGTTTGAGGTTTAGTAAATCCTTGTTACCTGGTTTGAGGATTGTGAGTTATACCCTGTTATCTATCTTGGTAAGCTTTTGAGGATCGATTTGGATGATAAATTGTTGATTAATGGAATTAGGTTGATACTTTAGACACTGAACCTTGGGTTATAGGTCACTTTGATTATTTTGGAGTACTTAGAGTTGAGCATATTTGGGAATGGTAAGAGTATGTCATATTTGATGGATACCTAGTACCCAACCTAGAACCGAACTAAGTGTAACCGATAATATTACTTTGGGATTCTTACCAAATGCTTATTTGATGGATGCATCGCGAATATTTGAGATCATAGAGTATTGTTTAAAGTGTTAGCCTGAGTGTTGAGGTACCATTGAAGGTTTTCATTAATATCGTTAGAAATTTTGATTGACATAGATTACCCGTGTTTCTTAAGGATTAGTTCCTCGATCATTGTTTAAGGTTGTCACCTATGGGCCTTTGAGTTGAGTTATATAAACTGGGATAAATTGTTGTTAACCTTGAAAAGGAGAAACATAGTGTCGTTGGAGGTTGGATTTATCGCGTTGTTTTGAGGAATACTTAATGTTAAACATCTTGCTGGATTTATAGTTCAGAACCCTTAGACCAACGAGATTGTGGCCTCGTTAAGTTAATAAATATTTTGGTGGTTTCGCTGATATAATATGAAATTTGATGGAATTTTTAGAAACCTTAGCCCAATGACGTGTTTGAAGATGTGCGTGTTCGCTATTACCTGTAGGTTTGGGCATGCTTGAGGATTTGTTATACGTTCCTTAACTTTTGTACTTTTGGCATTATATAGAGGTTGGTGATCATTTTTGAGGATTTTTGTGCCCAAACATTATTAATTGATGGATCTTGTTTACCGTTCCTTACTTGAGAAATTTGAGATGTACCTCGAGTTCAAACTTTATGAGCTTTGGATTTAGGAAGCTTATCGATCACAAGTTTGGGTGTGTTTTTGATGACCGTTGGAATTTTAATGGATGAGATTAGATTGTAAAATAATTGTGGATTAGTATCGTGTCGTTTGAATGATTGGATAGTCATGTAAGACATTTTTGGGATTGTGACTGAGTAGTACCACCTATCGCCTAATATTGAACTTAGTGTATTATTTAATGGTAATTAGGAACCCGTGCTGTGGGAGTCGTACTGGGAATCTCAAGATGGTTAACTTCTTCTGTATTTCCATGAGAGCTCCGTTTGACTCTCAATTTCGTTCCTCCCATTAGCTTTTCTTAAATCTTGCTACTTCTCTTCGGCCAATCCCTTCGACTTCTTTATCGGGTTTGAAAATTTCTGTTTCGATTTGTTGTTGACTCTGACTCTATTTATCCGTTTACCTCTTTTCCAAACTTATGTTCCGAAAAGTTTGACTAATTTAAAATTTGGGCTATCGTAAAATTTTAACATTTTGAGTTATAAATTTCAAAACTGTGTACTTCATTTTTATTTTATTTTTGGTTGATAACATCTATTTAATCATGTTCAAAAGGGTCTTAATAATTTATTTTAAAGTATTTCGAAATTGTTTAAAATTTTAATTTTGATTTTCAAGTAATCGAGATTTTTATGAAAATTCTCGTAGTTGCAAATATTCTGATTTCTATAGGATTATTTTCTAAAAATGGTCTAACAATTTCGAAAAAATTGGTATGTCTAAATTTTTATTTTAATGTCCATAAACTTTAAATCTATTATTGAAAATGTTAGACGAATGGTTCGATTTTCATTTACTAGCTACAAAATTTGATTTCTCAAATTTTTTGTTTGGTCTTAAAACAAAGTATTGTCGAATTTCTTAATTAAAAGTTTTACCGTTGTTTTGAAATTATTTGGCTACCCTTCCCCCTCGAGTACGTTTAAAAATATTATTTATCGACATTATTTTATATAATAATTTTTAACTTGCGATTTTACGATTTTAACGTTGGGAATTGAGTCCAACTCTTCTTGAAATAAATTTTGTCTTCGATTTCAATTTCATATCACGTTTGAACCTATAAAATTTTTTTAAACTGAGATTGTGATGCGAGTTAAGCATTCTCCTTTTAATCAAATGATATAACCTTGTTTTCCATTCTATTATTATGTTTTTGTTAGTTTCGAGGACGAAACTTCTTCTTAGTGGGGAAGATTGTAACACCCTGATTTTATAAATTTAAATTAAAATAAAATTTTGTTCGTATTTTTATTTTTACGATTTAACTCGTAATTCTTAAAATTATTATAAACGAATTTATTGTTTAATTGTTTCAAACTTCTAAAATTCTATTTGACTCGAAAACTCTTCTTATATTGAAAACATATTTTTATTTTTATTTCGATTTATTTTATACATTTAAATTAATTCTTATCGAAAGTCTATTTCGACGATTTGAATTCTAAATTCTTTTTATTTATTTATTTATTTATTTTTAAGCTCGAATTTCTATTTTCGACTCAAAGTTCATTTATTTTAAGTTTCGTCAAAATATTTATTTCCTTCCTCGAGAAATCAATTTAATTCACTTTATTGAAAATTTATTATTTATCGGGAAATACTATTTCATCGCCTAATTATTTATTTCTATAAACTTCGTTTTCGTCTCAAATAATTTATTTACTCATTTTATTTGACGGCCCGATTTATTTTTTTTTTGGTGAAAGGTAAGTATATATATATATATGTGGGAATTTACAAATCGACTACATTAATGTATGCAGCCAACGAGCATCTTTAGCAAGAATCGGAAATTTGATCTTACACCTTATTCTGTTTTGGACATCTAACTTAATCCTTTGAAAGACACAATTAGGTTGCTGCATTACTCCATCAATTCTGCTCACATTCCTTTGCCTCCAAATATAATAGATAGTCGCGTTAATTAATGCCCGAATGATGTTGCACTGAAGTTTTGAACCACGCAGTTTACACGCCCAAACGAAGCCTCTTCTCCTCGGCAATCGTTTACCCGCGCAATTGCCCACTAACTCAATCACCCGAGAACTCCACGAGCAATCGAAAAACAAATGCTCTAAGCTCTCCTCTTCTTGCTCACACAGATAACAACGATCAGAGTCGGCTACCCCAATCTTAAAGAGATTCAGCCGCGTGTTCAAAGCACCCCTAAACACCAGCCAAGCAATAAAGCTATGTTTCGGGATACTCCAAGCACTCCAGACGAGACGGGCCCACTGAACCTTCGGTCTCAGAGGCCGAATTTCCTGGTAGGCTCTCGCAATAGAATAATGGACGCACGACCCATGCCATACTCCATTACCAAACATGCTCTTGATCTTCTCCTTAGCCTGACAAATTTTTCTCCACGCCCAAGTAGCATCAGTGTTAGGCTGATAATCACTCCAGCTGACTCCCTTCAGATAGATACTATTAACCCACCGTACCCAAAGCCGATCCGGTTGGTCAAATACCCATGAAACAAGCTTCGCTACCGCTACCTCATTCCAAATATATAAATCACGGATTCCAAGACCACCCTCCTCCTTAGAACAGCAAATTTTCTCCCAACTTACTAAAGCTCGATTAGTCCCTTCCACCCCGCCATCCCACAAGAAATCGCGACACAGGGAATTAATTCGGGCCATAATATATTTTAGGATAATGAATACCATTGCCCAATAATTATGCAGCTGAGATAAAACAGCCTGCACCAAGGTCAGCCTGCCCGCATATGAAAGCTTACGAGCACCAATACTCGAAATTCTCGTAATAATACGGGCAAGTAATTTTTCGCAGTCAGCCTTACCTAGTCTAGTACTTTGAATAGGTAGTCCAAGATACCGCAAAAGGTAACGTACCTTCCACACAGCCAGAAAATTGAAAAATAGCTGCTTTCCTGTCCGGATCCACTCCCGCAAAATAGGCATAACACTTGCCATTACTAATAGTTAACCCCGAGTCTCGACTAAATGTTGCAAACGCCCTCCAAATAAACTCCATCGATTCCGTCTCCCCTTTACAAAAAAGGAGTAGATCATCAGCAAAGAGTAAATGGGTCAGCTTCATCGGGGCACACCTTGGATGATATTTAAACTTCCTATCCATCTCGCCATAAGACATAATTCGGGAAAAATACTCCATACTAATCGTGAAAAATAAAGGGTACATAGGATCCCCCTGTCTCAATCCAAGTTTCCCACGAAAAAACCCAAAATTGTCCCCATTAGCATACAGCGAATACGAGACCGTCTGAACACATTCCATGACCAACCGGCAAAAATGATCAGGAAAATTTAGCGCACGAAGCATCTGGTCGAGAAAACACCACTCCACACTATCATAAGCCTTATGAATGTCGACTTTAAACAGGCATCGAGGTGAAATACGACCTCTCTAATACAAACGGACTAGGTCCTGACAGATCAGGACATTCTCAACAATGCTTCTCCCTTCAATAAAACCTCCTTGTGTAGGAGATATTATGTCAGGCAAAACTTTCGCCAGTCTCGAGCAAATAATCTTCGCGATACACTTGTACAAAACATTGCAACAAGCAATCGGCCTGAACTCCTTCACTGTTTGTGGTCTATTCCACCTTCGGGGTCAGAACAATATTAGCACAATTTAATTGTTTTAGTAGCTTACCCGAAACAAAGAAGTCTTGTATAGCTACAACAATATCATCTCCAGTTACGTCCCACGAATCAATAAAAAATTGATTCGAGAAACCGTCAGGTCCCGGCGCTTTGTCCCGAGGAATGGACAGTAAAGCCTGCTTGATTTCATCCGGGCTCACAACCGCCTCGAGGATCGAGATATGATCCTGGGTGCAAGTCTTCCCCCGTCGAACCAATCCAAAATTTACCGAATCAACCTCTCGAGACTCTCCAAGCAACGATTTATAATAATTCAGAAACGCACCCTCAATGGCCTCTTGACTTGCACATTCACGCCCCTCGTCATCAATTATTTTAACAATGGCGTTCTAGGCCCTTCGAGCCCGAAGAATACCATGAAAATAAGCCGAATTTATGTCTCCGTCTCTTATCCATTTTTGCTTCGACTTCTGAGCCCAGAACTCAGCTCTCGCTGACTGCAAGAATCGAACCAGTTCGTTCTGATCAGACTCTGCACGCAGCACGTCCGCAGACCTGGAAACACGAATGTCAGTCTGCAAACGTTCCAATTCTAGCTCCGCCACACTGCACTTATTCTCGATATCTGCAAAACAGTCCGCATTGAGGCACTTCAAGGGCTGTTTCAGTTTACGCAATTTCTTCACAACTTTAAACATCGCAGTTCCTGCAATCGGAGAACCCCAAACAGCCGAAACACAAGCTATGAAACTAGGAGCCTTGCTCCACATATTCATATATTTAAAGCTCCGATTCTTTCTAACCGGGGGCTGCTCCAATTGCACAATACATGGGCAATGATCGAACGTCCCTTCGGGCAAGAAATTCGCAACTCCATTCGGATATACACCCATCAACTCATAATTAACTAAACAACGATCAATGCGGCTATATACCCTCGTTTCAGCCACTCTATGTTTATTGTTCCAAGTGAACCAAGACCCACTAGCCTTACAGTCACCCACCTCACAATTAGCCAAGCAGTCTCGAAATTGAGCCATCTCCACATCCGAAGACACGCCTCCTCCAAGACGCTCCCGAGCCTCAATTACACAACTAAAATCCCCCATAATCATCCAAGGTCCACTCAAAGCATAGGACTCCAGACGTCTCCAAAGATCAACTCTCTCTGAGGCCGAGTTAAAGGCATAAACGATAGTCAGCCAATACTCTTTCCCAAAGTTGGTTGAAACTTTGACATGAATACTCTGTTTACTATACTCCATAATCGTCAAATTCACCTTATCATGTTTCCATAATAGCCAAACTCGACCACCTCCATGACACTGATTATTAGTCGTAATGCTCCATTCATAGAACACATTCTGTTGAACTTTCGCATACGCTTTATTCTTTATTTTAGTCTCAAGTAGACCAAAGATGTCCACTTGCTGCTTCCTAATGAAATTACAAATTGTACGCTGCTTATTTATATTACACATGCCGCGTACATTCCAAAACCCAATATTATGTGTCACCATGGATCACCAATTCCAACCCGACCCCCTTCTTTTCCCCGACCGTATCTATTTTTTGTGGTGACCCTTTAAGTATTTCAACAAAAGAGGTACCTGGTTTCAGAAACGGATCACCAGCGTCTGCCTTAGAAGTAGCCATGTTCCTAGCAACAGGGTTCCTAGGATCGCCCAATGTCTTGACAGCAGGCTGTTTCGTGACACCCTTCCCCATCTGTGTACGGACAGCAGGCTACTTCGAGACAGCTACCTCGCTTTTCTTCTGTTTCACCTCTAACCTGGCCTTTCTCAACTCCTCGCGTTTGCAGTCAACCATTTCGTGTCCATAAGCTTTACACTTCGTGCACCAAACTGGTTTCCAGTCAAATTTGATCGGGATTTCTACGACATATCCATGCTCGTCCAAAAATTTGATCGAGTTTTTGAATTTCTGACCGACCTTTACTAGCACCATTACCCTCGCATACCCTAGCCTCGACCGTTGCTCCTTTGCTAAGTCAGACTTAACATACGGCCCTACCAACGAGGCAATTCTGGGTAGGCACCGACCCTAGAATTTGAGAGGGAGGTCGTGAAGCTGTATCCAAACGGGCACATCTCGACCATGATGGGTCTTGTAGGCCTAAAATATGATCATTAAGGTCCCTCCTTGCTTCTCATGGGCTTCTCATCGACTCTTGGGGTTCGGGATCGAGTCTAAGGGCCTCGGAAATGGGTCCCAAGGTCTCGGGATCGAACTTAAGGCACCGAATGATCGTTCCTTCTTTTCGTTGGCTCCAATTCTCCATGAACGGTCTCGGGAACCTAAAACGAACTACATGAGTAGCCAAGAAACCGCTCCAAAGAGCGGTTTCACAAGGTAAAACAAGTCCAAATACAACAAGATAGGCACTGCATACTACACTTATCAACTCCCCCACACTTAACCCTTACTCGCCCTCGAGTAAGCACAAACTAACTACTAAACTAGCCGAGCGGGTATTAGCGCACCCTACGCCCTTTCAACTCACGCGAGTACACCTAGAGGAAAAGTGCACTCCACAAGGCAAGTGAGGTCTTGCAACAAAACTGTGGATGCAACCGGACACAAAAACACATAAACAAACAAGCATACAAGCAAACAAACAAACGGTTGCACCCAAAAAGAAACAAATACCGCTTCCCTCTAAAAAGCGGTAAAAGAAGCACCGGTTTAGGACTCAAGGCAGGTGACAACGTTCCCGAGCTAATAATACAAATCGAGATGAGCTAAATCCTAATAGTATGACAACAAAGCAACAAAAACGTTGGTAACTTACCTAGGTCCTCCTAACTTTCTAAGAACGTACTACGGGACGATCGGCGGGATGGAAAAAGGATGAACCACGGTGTTAGTCGACACTGTAGGTAAATGAGACCCCGCCCCCTTTAGCGATGAGCCAAGAGGGTCGTCCCATGTCCAAAACCGCTCAACTAGTCGAAGTAAAAAGGTGGAAATATTTGCAAAAAGAGGGAAGATCGACCATTACCGCTATCATCCTTCCTAGGGACTCGGTCCTTTGGTAGGCTCTTCACGGCAATAGTTGGAAAAAGGCTTATTTTTGTGGAGTTAAAATCTTTTTGTGAGATGATTTTCTTTTTGGCATTTTTCTTTCTTTTTGTATTTTTGCTTTGTTTGTTGCCATGCCATTTCTTTTTTTTTTTTTCTCTTTTTCTTTTCTATTTTCTTTTTGGCTTTTTGTGCCTTTTCTTTTTCTTCAATCTTTTTTTTTTTTTTTTTTTATTTTCTTTCATTTTTCTTTTCTTTGCCCTTTTGGCTTGATTTGAGTTGTAGGCATTTCCTTGCAACTAGAAAAGAGAGATTTCAACAATTTGCAAATTTATTTGGTGGATATGTGTGGAAGGTAGGGGAATGGGTAAGTAGGGACGGGTCCTTCCCTTCAAACCCACAAAAAGGGGAGAACTTGGACTAATCAAACAATCCTAAACACGGTCACCTAAGGGACGGGACTCAGCAACCAAGGCCTTTTCACACCGTGGGTGGTCATAATGGTCAAAATGCAAATCCCTTAGTAAATCCCTAGTAAGCTAGGTGGACTCAAGGTAAAGGACCAACGAAACTATTGATTTAGGGTCATTCTACTAGACTAAAGTCCAAGACTCGATTCATACTACTAGAAACGGAAGGTAAACACTTGCACACTAGCCTCAAAACCGGGTTTTCAAAAACCTATTTACACACTAGACACAACCACACATCACAAGACGAAGACATGACGAAAACGAAAGAAAAAGAGGCAAAGGCAACAAAACAAACACATAACAAGAACAAACACCACCCCGAATTTCCAAATAAGCAACCAATCAACCACGAATCTTCACAAAGCTCTACCCGAGCACACATCGTCACAAATCTCCTCCAAACTCCACAAGAGACAAGGAGGGAAAAGGGATAAAAAGAGGTTACCAGATGTCTTGAAGCTTTCCAAAGTTAGCGGTGATTAAGTGACCTACAAGGAAAACGGGAGGCAAACACGCACAACACAACAAATATACGACACAACGACACAAGAGGAAAACACACAAAAGAAAATCTTTTTGATTTTTGTGAATTTTTTTTCAAATTTTTAGGGATTTTTTTTTTAGATTTTTTGAAAAACTAAGAAAATAAAACTAACTACGATAGGATATCGCTCCCCCACACTTAAACCGAGCAATGTCCTCATGCTCAATCGTAGTGTGTGGAGAGACCAAAAAGGAAAAAGAAACTACGAAAATAAAGCTATAAATCAAAAAGAAAAGCAAAGAAAGGGTAGAATGTGTCCGGCCGGGGTGTAGTCAAGTCACCATAGGCCGAGACGAGAAAAGATATGGATGGGGAAAGAAATCAAAAGAAGAAAAGAAAAGGAAATGGGCGGGGAGGACTAGGTGTAATCAAGTCACCTAGCCCGGATTCCGCCCAAATCCGACTAAATCTCTACAAAAAGGTGAAAATCTTGTAAATTTGAATTTTGAAATGACTCTCGATGTAGTCACGTCAACGAGAGTCGGGAGCGATCACCATAAAGGCCCCGAGGGCCAACAAAATACTCATAACAAGGGGGAAATAAAATAGACGAGCATCAAAAACAGAAAAGAAAAGAAAGTTGCCATACCAAAGGTTAGCAACTAACGAATCTCCATCGTTTCAGTAATCAAAAGTCATCGTGCTCGTCATCATCCCCCTCCTCATTTCCATTGTTATCATCATCATCGTCCCCACTTTCATCATCTTCTTCTTCTTCTTGATCTTCTTTTTCTTGATTACCCTCCCCCTATCAACATCGAAGGCATCTTCGGCCTCAAACTCCTCGTCATCCATCATAGCGCCACTACTACTAGAATTAACGTAGTTCGGAAAGTATTCGGGCCTATACCACGATGGGAGATAGCCTTGCGGATTTATATACCCTTGTTGAGCCAAAAGATGATATATGTGGTATTGAGCATAGTAATCGTCCCTCCTCTGCTCATATTGCCCAATGTGTAGAGCATTAATCATAGCGGCCATAGATGGATCGTCCGGGGGCGAAGGGTTGGCAAAGGGGGTGTATGGTGCATACTGAGGGACATCAATAAAGGACGGGGGTGAAGTGTAAAAGGGGTAGTGTTGGGTATTGCCTTGTTGTTGTTGTTGTTGTTGGGTTGGTTGTTGTTGTGCCACACTTGGACGTGGAAGCGGGGTACGGGAGGAAGAACCATCGGGGTTACCTACCGCACTCGGCACTACTAGGTTAAGCTCTTGGACCGGAACGATGGAATGTTTCATAGGCTTAAGGGTCGGTAACGTATCGCATGGTAAAGTGAAGTGTGGCCAACCCGAGGTAATCCATGTATACCTCTTATGCTCCCTCTCATAGGTAATCCACTTATGGTACCTAGTTAAACACTCCTCGTCTATGGTTGTATCCCCCGGTACGGGGGTCAACTCCTCCTCACTAAAATTTTCATCAGTCGCCTTAGCCACGTGTGTAATGAGCTCCCCTAGAACAATCTCACTCATATTTTTCCCCGCCTTACTAATCTTTAGAAAATGTTTCGCCAAAGCAAGGAGAAGGTCGGTTTCAAACCTAGGTTTGCTCTTGATATTCAAATAAGCACCTAGTATTGTCAACTCTTGTTGAGTGAAGGTGCTCATTTCGGGCCTCCCAAATATTGTTCCCGCAATAAGACGATGCCAAATACGCACAACCGGATGGTGGACATGACGGCTAGACAACCGTCAAAAGTCGACGAGGGTGAGACCAGTTATGCATTTCCAAACATCGACTACATTAAAGTCGGCGGGTATGCTACCACGAGGAGAAGGGGGAAGGCCAAAAATGTCACCAAATTGTGGTAGGGTGTAGTGGTAATCAACATTGTTCAACCGAAACGCAACTCGGGGAGGGTTGACTCTAGTGTTTAGGGTATAGCTACTAAAGAACTCTAGAGTTAGTTGCTTGTAAGTCAATTCTTGCATATTGAACAACAACTCCAAGCCTATACCCTCAAAAAACTCTCTAGTTTGCCTAAGAATGCCTAATTTTCTAAGTATGATTTTACAAAGAAATCTAGTAGGCTCAAAAGGCTTACCAAGAAGCTTAATGAACTGCTCCCTTTGCAATTCCGAGCCAAAGACAAGATTAGGAAAACCCGGTAGATGAGGAATTTCCGGTTCCTCGACTTCGGGCTCGACTTCGGTTCTTGATGTGGATGCATTTTTCCTTTTCTTGCTTTGAATCACCTCACTTTTCTTCTTTGGAGCCATTGAAGATGAAGAAGCTTCAAAAATGGTAAACACCCAAACTCGAATTTTACCCAAAAACACTAGCTAGAACCCACAAAAACACCCAATAGAAGCTTAAAAATGGTGTAATAAGCTTCCAAGACCAACTCCAACAAGCTAAATCGAGTTTTGAAACAAAACCCCAAACTCGGATTTTGGAAAAAATGGTGATAAAAACTCGATTTTTTTTCGTTTTTGGTGATTTAAATGGTAGAAAATGGGTCTATGATAGGTAATAATGTGATAGAAACTGATTTTGGGGTGTTTAGGAGGTGATTTGATGAGATTTGGTGGAGTATTTGAAGATTTATGGTGTTTTGGGGTTTTTGAAATTTGGGGTTTATTTTGTGTGTTATGGAAGATGAAGAAGGTTGAAGATGAGTTAGTATGAGATGGGAATGGGTTGGGTTGGGTTGGGTATTTTTGTATGAGAGAAGTGTATAGGGCGGGGCGGGCTTAATGAAGGTGAGCTGGGTTCGGGCTGCAAGGAGGAAACGAAGTGTGCTGTAAACAGCCCCGTCTCAGCCGAGATGAACTCGTCTCGCCCGAGATGAACTCGTCTCGCCCGAGATGTTCTCGTCTCGCCCGAGATGAGCCTCCAGTAGCTGAGAATTTTTGCCATATCATCTCGGCCGAGATGGTATCCTCTCGCCCGAGAAGATCCGTCGTCTCGCCCGAGATGATCTTGTCTCGCCCGAGTTGGGCTCACAGTAGTTGTGTTCTTATGCCCACTCATCGTCTCGCCCGAGTAGAACTCGTTCTCGCCCGGGATGCCTTTGAATCTTCCTTTCAATAAGAACACGCCGAACCTACCTCCCAATCAACAAATAACACCCCGGAATCCGAAATCCCGTCCCCAAAAGCTTATTATAAGCTCAAAAATTACCATCTAGCTCCCATCTTCCAATAAAAATCCCATCAAGCCGACACTTGTAGGAAAAATAGAAGACCGAGCATGCAATACTTGATGCTAATCATGGGAGATAAAAAAATGGAGCTTCTCTTAATTTGCGAACATTCATCTAGGCACATAACTTCATCAAAGCTCCAAACCGCTCCCAAGATCGCTTCAAGCGTTCACCTTCAAAAACTCACATAATCACCCTTCAAACATCAATCATCCTACACAACTTCACAATAATCATTAGAATCCCCTCCCTCACATTACTCAACAAAAATTCCAAATTACAAGAATTCCACAAAGCAAAACAAATGAATTACAAGGAAGGGATATATACAATGAGACGGTTCTTTTGGAACTCCGTCAAACCAAGGATGGTATATTCTTCAATCATTTTTCAACAACACTTGGCCAATTCCATCGCCATCAAGGGCACGAAGAAATAAATCGAAGGCTCTCGCGAAATCTTCGATCAAAGTAGTGGAATACCAACCTCCACTCCAAGGATCATCACATCCTAACCTCGACGTTCCCGGGGCATCCCGATCTACTAAGTTCAAGGGCTTGAACTTGTACTTTCGATCCTTCGGTATATACCCAAACGTCCACCTATCTTCATGTGGTCCCAAGGGAGGCTCATCTTTCTTCTTGCCTTGCAACATGTCTTCAAATTCATGATATGGGCATTCATTCGCCCCAAGATCGGAATCATCATCTTCAATTCCAAAGAAGTCGTTCTTCAAGCTTTTCCCCGACTCATCCCCTAGATCAAAGTCTTTCGTGGCATGGATCATATTACATGACTCGTTCATAGGTGAGGTGTTGCCTTGGAGATCAAACACTAACTCCTCGTCGCCTAGCTCAAAAGTGATCCTACCCTTCTTGACATCGATCATGGCACCGGCGGTATGTAGAAATGGGCGCCCAAGGATAATGGGAGTGATAGCATCTTCCGGCATGTCAAGTACAAGGAAATCGACCGGAATGAAATACTTCCCGATTCTAATTGGCATATCTTCTAACATCCTCAATGGTCAGTTGAGTGAACTATCGGCCATTCGGAGAGTAACGGAAGTGCACTTGAGCTCCTTCATTCCAAGTCGCTCACAAATAGAGTAAGGAATGATGCTTACACTCGCACCCAAATCACATAATGCTCTCTCAATCTTGAAGTTGCCTATGGTGCATGGGATCGAGAAACTACCTGGATCCTTCAACTTAGGAAGCGTAGAACCTTGAATAAGCTCGCTCACCACCCTCGTGAACGCTATCGTCTCCCCCTTGTTGATGGATCTCTTCCTAGCCAAGATTTCTTTCATAAATCTTCCATATGCCGGGATTTGGGTAAGTAGCTCGGTAAACGGGACACTCACATCCAATTTCTTCACAATGTCTAGGAATTTGTCGAATTGGACATCCACCTTAGTCTTCATTTGCCTTGTTGGGAAAGGCAACTTGATATGAATCTTGTTTTGCTCAATAGGGGTGGACTTCTCAAATGACACTTTCCCTTTACCTTTGTCTTTTCCTTGAAGTGGGGGAAGCTTGTCTTCATAGGGTTTCTCAATCTCCCATAAGACTTGCTCCTCCATTGGATTTTCAAAGCTTGAATTGTCTTGAGAGGGGGGTATAACTTCTTGCCTTGATTCTTGCTCACTAGGGGGTAAGGGGGAATTATAAGATGCGCCACTCCTCGTGGTAATAGCATTTACATGCTCGAATTTCGGAGTTTCACCTTGAGGAGGTAATTGCCCCCTTTGTCTTGAAGAACTTCCCGAAGCAAGTTGAGATATTTGAGTCTCAAGCATCTTCATATGAGTTTTTGTTTCCTTGTTATCCATTAGAAGTTGGGCAATGAGCTCTTGTTGTGACCTTTGTGTCTCCAATTGACTCCTTTGCATCTCCAATATTTGCTTTTGTATATCCATATCCCGAGGTGGAGATTGTTGATTGTGTGGAGTATCGGTGAGGGCTAATGGATTACCGTAATCATGAATAGGAGACCGGCTCCTTGGCTTGCTTTCATGTCGGTTACCTTGAGTTGCTTGTTGTTGTTGATGGTTCCCTTGGAACCCATGAGAATTGCCTTGATTAAGGCCTTGATTGTTGCCATGGTTGTGGTTTTGATGTCCTTGATTGTGTTGGTTTCCTTGGTAACCACCTTGATTGAAGTTCCCTTGTTGGAACCCTTGATTGTTGTTGAAGGTACCTTGGTTATTTTGCTTGAAATTGTTGAATGGCCTTGGGTTGCCCATATAACCTTGGTAACCTTGATTGTTGTCCCTTAAGGAAGGTGGAACATAGGGACGGTGTTGTAGAGCTTGTTGATTGGAAGCTTGATGGGAAGCTTGGAACATGTTGGGATAAGGGGCACCTTGCTTGAACGCTTGAAAGGCGTTCACATGCTCAATACTACCTCGGCATTGTTGAGGTTCATGCCCAAATATCCCGCAAATCTCGCACATCCCATAATAAGTTGTAGGAGATACAACTCCCAAAGCATTAACTTCATGAATCGAGTGTTGGTTAGAGGAACTAGTGCTTTGTGCTTGATTGAGGTGGCTTTGGAGCTTCTTGTCAATAGTCTCCATGTGGGTTTTTAGTTGAGCTCCAAGATCAATGCTTAGTTGTGTAATGGCATTGACCTCGTGCGTACCTTCTCGATTCGCCTTTCTAGGCCTTGAGTATTGGGAGTTATGCACCGCCATCTCCTCGATTCTTGCCCAAGTTTGATCGTTATCGACCACGGTAAACCTACCATTGGAGCCCATATTGAGTATAGCTCTTGAGTCCTCATATAAACCGTTCCAAAACTGTTGGACTAAGAACCATTGTGAAAGTCCATGGTGGGGGCATGATCTAACCAAAGATTTAAACCATCCCAAGCTTCATAAAGGCTCTCCTCATCCCGTTGTTGGAAACCGGTGATGGAAGCCCTTAGCAAATTTGTTTTCTCCGGAGGGTAAAACTTTTGGTAAAACGCCAATGCAAGTTTCTTCCAAGTATCGATACCCATGGTTGCCCTATCGCGACTCTTTATCCATTGCTTTGCTTTACCAATGAGAGAGAACGGGAAGAGTACCCAACGGATTTGATCTTGAGTAACCCCGGTTTGGGAGATAGCATCGCAATAATCGGAGAAGGTCTCCACGTGTTGGTGCGGGTCTTCGGTGGGCAAACCACTAAATTGATTTCTCTCCACAAGTTGGATGAATTGTGTCTTTGCCACAAAATTCCCGGTATAAGTATCCGGTAAAGCACTCGGTCCTGGCAAGACATCTTCCGTAAAAGTGGAGTGAGATGAGAACTTCGACATGATTAGATATGCGGGAGAAGATGGTGTAGACGGTGTTGATGTAGAACTAGACGGAGAACTAGGTGAAGAAGAATGGATAGATGAACCAAAGGGATTTATGAAGATCCCTTCGGCCGTCTCTCGAGATGACTCGTTAAAGTCGGATCCTTGAGCTTTCTCTTCAATGGTATTGCTAGTACCCGGTTGAGAGTGTCTAACCCGGTCAATCGTCCGTTGGCGAAAGGCTATAAAGAGTCTCTCGTTCCGGCTCTGGATTGAAGAGAAAGAAGTCGCCTCTCCTCCTAGGCATACACTACGCACTTGAACAAACGTAAGACCACCTAGTGCTTTTTGGGCACTAGGCAAAGACAATAAACGAACACAACGAAAAACAAAGAGAAAAGAAAGCTAAGAAAACAAGAGAAACCTACAAAATATGCACAAGAGATGATAGAAGGGCACAAAGAAGGGTAACTAAGTCAAGCTGGAAGTAAACTAAGTCTAAACAATTGATGGTAAGGATTTGTCGCCGATCCTAGCCAACAAATAGAGTCCAACTATACCTAGTGGGTAGCTAGGGTAAGTCGGGTCGTGTCCACGGAGACGGTATTGTAAAGTCTAGACTATGTCGACCTAAAAACGAGACTAGGCTACCAAAACAACACAAAGAAAGTGATAATTGATAAACTATGATGGTTGAGGAGGATGAGAATGGACTATCAATATACTATGTATGACCTAAACTAAGTGAAACAACTAAGATTAACTAAACAATGAAACTAGAGAAATGATCGACTAAAGAGGTAGAGAAATCAAATATGGGAAAGAGCAGGGTTAGGTCGGGTTCATAAATGTGGTAGGATGATTGGGTAATCAAGGGTGTAGGTGTCTCTTAGTTACTAGGGTCGGTTTGCGCTCTCGCGCCATATCCAAAGTCCGCACTCTCGTGTCAAAGACTAGACCCGAATACTCATGCTAGATGCTACTCAAAACACAAGCATTCAATAACAAACCAAACATACAATGAGTAGAGAAAGACAAGTATGAGAAGCATTGGCCACTACTACCCACACAAGCAATTCAACAAACACATAGAGTGCCTAATAAGTGACTAGCAACAAAGGAATCACCTTTACCCATAATCAAACCCTAAACACCCATAATCCACATTTAATCTCCCTACTAACCCCACAAATAATCTACTCACACATTATGAAACTAATTCTAAGAATAACAAGAGAAATCAACATAACAATCAAAACATCCATTATGAACAAACAAGAACAATGAACAATATGTAAAGATTCAAACTTGATAAATAAACAAAGAACAAAAGTAAAAGGGAGGAGAGATTATACCAAACTAGCAAAGGATGAAAAAGATTGGAACTTGAATTAATAAGAAACCCAAATAAAACTCCAAGGTTGTCAAGCTTGGAATAATCTTCAAGAATCCCCTTAATACAAGACTAATTACAATGATTAACTAAAGATTAACTAAGGATTAAAAGGGGATTAAAACTAATGTGAGGAACATTAATCTAGGGTTTGAATGCTTAAGAGAGGCCTAAGAGAGTCTAGGGTCTTTCCCCCTTTAAATAAAACAAGGAGGAAGTATTTATAAGGTTACAAGAATGAAGGAGAATAAAAGAAGTGACGCGGGTCTGCCAGTGCTCCATCTCGGCGAGAAGAGGGCATCTCGGCCGAGATGGTGGTGGTCTTGACCGAGATGCCACTCCAGTAGCTCGGTTTTGCTTGTACTATTGTAGACACCCGCATTTTGACCGCCAGATGTCTATGGCAGTTTCCAAAAAACACCCGATGATGATCGGACGCTAACGTGTTTCTATGCGCTCGGATACGGGCTCAAATCCATTAATCGCTGGCTAATACACTTACAGAGTACAAATCTCACAAAAACAACCTCAAATCCAGGCCCAGTGGATCATTCCGAGTCAAACAAGACTAATTTGGGCCAAAACAGACACCGGAATTAAAACCAACTTTTTGCGATTGGGTCAACCCCGGTCAAAATTGTTTCCGAGACACACAAAACAGCCCCTCACAACCATCAAAAGTCCAAGTCAAACACAAAACCTATCAAACACCCAAAGTCAAGGTCCAAACCAAAGGACCCGTGCAACCCGACTTGGCCACTCGATCGAGTGACCCACCCACTCGATCAAGTGGGCTTGTTTTGAGCCCGGCTGCAGGCTTCACGGGCCACTCGACCGAGTTAGCCCCATACTCGGTCGAGTAACCCTAAACCGGTGCCCTAGCCATGCCTATATAAGCAACCCCCATGCAACACAATTACACATCTTTTTGACACCTCTTACAAACCCTAAACTTTTCACAACCCTAAAAAAAACCATAGAGCAACCATACACACACATACTACGTTTTTTACAAACCCTAATCAAACCCTAGCAATTCGACACTAGCAAAACCCTAAACCTAGTTTTAGGAATCAATCCCGAGCCACCACAACTTAACCTACGTAAAACCTCGAAGACTCTTGTGTAGAAGCCACGATTACGAGTCCGCACCGAGACAAGAACGTGTAGGTTGAGGGTGTCAAAACCCTCTCTTTCCTTTCCTTTTTCTCTTCGTCGTCCGTACCTTTTTCTCCGTCTTCTTTCGTTTTTTTTAGTTATTCTCGTTGCATCATAATATCGATAATACTACTAATATCAAAGCATTAAAATATTTATCGATTTGTGTCGAATAAGAAGGATACCGGGATAAGGAAAATCGCATATACAAGTGTATTGCACACGCGTCGTCGGTCGCTTATCCCGATACCCAGACTATTTGATTATTGAGATAAATTAACTTAAACAACAATTCGTTATTATTTCTCGTCATCATCATCATTAATCTTACATTCATCATTTTTTTAAAAACAATTTTAATAGGGGTCGAAACCGTTGACACGGATCCGGCATCACAATCCCTAGGGATTTATTTTGATGTCGGAGAAGTCGAGGGAATCAAGTTTTTTTTATTCAAGTAAAGCGCCGATTTTGGATTCGATACCAATTCCATAATTGGATATCGAATCTAACAATCAAGTCATATGAATTAATTAACGTGATTTGTTCAAATCACGATAATTAATTTAAAAGCGACTAAAATTAATTTATCTTTTTTTTTACATTTCACTCTAATATCCCATATCGATTCAATAATCGAATATGGGATACGATGAGTATTCAAATTTAGAATCGGGTATAAATTCAACAATATTTATATTCGGTTCAACAAAATTCGCGATTTATAAAAAAGCCAAGTCTAACATAAATTGTGCAATATTTATGTCCGATTCGGTAAAACCGTCGAATTATCAAAAATCAAAAGCAATTTCAAAATCAACAATTAAATTGCAAACGAACCAAGTTCGTACAGGTGCCACTCGACCGAGTGCTTTAGTCAGTCGATCGAGTGACACCCTAAAATCGAGTCAGAATGCTTATTTCGACCCCCACTCGGTCGAGTCTCACAGTTACTCGATCGAGTGGCCATGTACTCGACCGAGTTGGTCAATAACTCGGCCGAGTACAGTCTGCAACGCAAAACAAAATCATCTTTTACGGGTCTACTCGATCGAGTCCATCGACCACTCGATCGAGTGACCTTATAACGACTAAAACAATGAGTCGTACATTCTTCTATTTTCAAACTCGATAGTATTTTACGACTTAAGTCAACACGTGCATAATTAATCACGTGTATACTATCTTTTCAAACCATGCATCATCTTGTACATCATTAAATTCAATTCATCATTTGTACAAACCGTTATTATTCGTTATATTATTACATCGTTACTAACGCGTTAGTTATTTCTTTTGTCAATTTATTTCTTGTTCGTTTATTGTACTATATGAACCCACATGCTAAAATTCCACTTTGACGTAGAATTAATTGCATTAAATTGACATAGAAACCCGTTTCAATTCCATTCACATGCCTAGGAAAAACAATGTTTGCATAAGCATTTTTCCCGTTTTACTAGCACGCGTATTAGAAAGTCACTCGAGTTCTTAGTAGAGGCCGCTAATGTGCGGGCGGGGTTGGGTGTCCTTTGTGGGCTTACCAACACGTACCCTCACCCCTTACCCAGAACCTCGGTTTCCGGATGCCCGAAACCGTTGGCGCACGAGAGTCATTCATACACGATATTCGATAATGTCGGTATCGGTATCAAATGCAAAGGGACGGGCCCAATAAACTCTGACATCTCAAATGGGCCGTATTTTGTATACGACCCACTACGACATAGAGTGGGCTCGAATGGTTCCGAATAACCACAAAATTCGGTGGCGACTCCACATAGACCTAAATTTCAATTCGATCCATTCTCATATGGAGATTCATTCGCCTCCCCAAACCCGCGCGTGGCCGCGTCGAGGTGGACCTATGTCATGTCCACAATTTGGCGACTCCGCTGGGGATTAACTGATGCGTGACTTACCATCGGCATCCTCAGGGTGAGACTCGAATAGAAATCGTTTGACTAGTACAATACGCGTTTTAGTTCTACGGTTCATGCATAACCCATATTTTCCCGGGCCGGTACTCGCGACCGACGTCCCACTATACCGTGGATGTACTCCAATATGGATATGTCAAAAGGTGTCCATAGTCGATTCGAGTGGGTTTCGCGGCATGTTCTAAATTCAACTCGACTTAGGAAGTCCGTCCTGATCAACGTCTAGACTATGTACACTGGTATAGACCCCTTATAGACCGACCGAGACTTAGTATAGAGCATACATGGCGTCGTTATAATGCTTGTGTGACTACGTGCTACTTGATTTCCGAGTCTTTTTTAAAAACCGTCTTTTTTCAAAGATTGCATTTTTTTCAAACTATTCAATTTCAAAATCCGGGACACATACCGAATTTAGAACTTATGATTTTACTCAAAATAGCCTATTTTCTAGCCGGTATGCTGCCCAAATCAAAACTCGAACTTTCAAAACCCGTGGCCCAATGACTTTTCGTCCTCTTTTTCGGAAATTTGGGCCATTCACCGAGTCCACTCAGTCCTTTTTCAAAAATCATCAATTTTCAAAACCTTCCACTTCTAGGACTTCCCGTATTTAGCAGTGTCGGGTCGAGTCTTAAGTTGTCAAGGTCTTTAGCGTCGAAACTCTGTCGATCTTACATCAAGAGTTTCTTCCCTATCCCAGTCCACCTTATTAGACTAAGGCAAGGCCCACCTACGTAGGACAAACTCCTATAAAGGAGGGTCCGTCAACACACTCGAGTCTAAAAGTCTGGGGATGTCTCACGAGAACCTTCCTTCGAACAGGACTCGGCCCACATGCCGAATCCTAAGGAAGGCCCACCTTGCACAAGTCACCCGTCTAGGTGTCTTTTCCGAGTCAACCTTTTACAAGGCATAGCCCTACAAAAAAAAGGTTCGGGGTCCTTACGTCTAAGGGTCACTCGTCAACACTCGAGTCTTAATAAAATCTTCAATCCCACTTGGGGGCTACCCCTTAGCAGGGTGATCAATCACGGTTGCTCTAAGGGTCATGGCTTACACGTGTCTCACATAACCCACCTTTGAGTCACTTAGATGCCACACCATCTAAGTCCTTAGTCTCACATTGGGGGCTATTCTCCGACGAAGTGACTAATCACAGTCACTCCGATAATCGTACCCTACACGTTCGTCTTAGGAGGGTATAACCCAAGTCAAACATGGTCGCCCCATTTTCGGACTCACCCTTCTGTAGCTCGAGTCTAATTTGCGGTCGTTACCTCGTCTAGGTCAACATTCAAGTATCCCGGTCCGAGAGTCTTTGTCGACCCGTCGCCCCGGGCCGTGTCTAGTTTGACTCTCTCTCTTGCGCAAAGCCTAGTTTAGGCGAGTTCTAACACCTGTCGTTTCTTCCAATCAGGGACCCTATGAACGAGACACTACCAAACCACAACAAATCCCACGCCGTCAAGAAACGGGATATCCAGGGGAGTATGCTTATGCTATCTTGCTCCATTAACAACATCTTCTCGAAAATCAATACTGCCCTAGATAACCTAAGTTCCAGGGTAACCACCATCGAAGAAGACCTTGTAAGAACCCGATCTCGTCTAACACAGCTAGAGCGGGCAAGGCAGGCGATCACCCAACCGAGCCATTTGAAGGGTGAAAAATCTTACGAAACTGGCCGATACCCTCAAGATGGCAAGGCCGAGAGAGGTAACCCTCAAGTCACCTCTCCAAAAATCAAGAACCAGTCAAAGGAAAGGACATTTACCTACTTGGATATGTCCTACACCGTCGCTTTCCAGAGGTTGGTTCCGTAGGGCCTAGTGCTACCTATAGGCCCAACAGCCGACCCACCTGTGGAGAAACGTTCCAAAGCATGGAACGCCGAGCATTACTGTAAATTCCACAGAGGGAGGGGACACGATACAGAACAATGCTGGAAGCTGAAACACCTCATTCAAGACTTCCTCGATGCCGGGAAGACTCCCGTTTTGGAAACATTGTCACTTGCCAAGCCCCTCATGGACTACATGGGGCCCGATAACCGAAGCATCCAATCTACCTCTCATGCACCCAAGAGTCTGGATTTGATTTAAATCCGAGTCTGAGTCTGAGTCTGAGTCTAGGATGTTCTATTCCAAAGTCAAAGTCAAAGACAGAGTCAGAGTCAATTGTGTTCTGTCCTCTTTTTCAAAATTCAATAAAATCAGCTTTCAATATTCTTTCCTTATGTGTCTCCGAGAACATGATGAACACCATCATACACTGTGAGCACACGCACGTGACTATTATAGGCACATCTATAATGACTGCAGGAAACCGAGTCCGTGTTTTCTTTTTACCTATTCCGTGTCTGGTATAGAAAAGCCACATAACTACCCCTAGCAGGAGCGGTATCGAATCCTATGACAAATCTAGGTAATCTCCTAGTTTGGGTTCAAGACGGGAGGCAAGCCCATTTCCCACAATAAAACACCCCTCCAACAAGACTAACCAATCCCTACCTTAGGTGTTAGTCTGACCGGCCAAAAAAAAAACGAAAGAACACTGGACAAAAAATCAAAAGTCAAAAAAAAGAAAAAAAGAAAGGGCCAAAGCAAAAAGAAGGCCATCAAAAAAAGAAAACTGGACAAAAAAAAAATCGAAAGTCCATGAAAAAAAAAAAACAAAAGGCCAAAACAAAAAAAGCAGGCCATCATCAAAAAATTCAGAATACCCATGACCGTGGTCAACGGTCAATTCCAGTGAAAGCCCCACGACCAGGGTACGGTCAAAATTATCAATACCCATGACCGTGGTCAACGGTCAACTCAAGTGAAAATCCTTTGACCGTGGTACGGTCAAATTCAAAATTATCCATGCCATCCAATAGTGGAGTAACAATCAAGATGGTCAGTTAACACAACACTCGGCCTTCCCACATTACAACCCTCAAGACCTTCCCGAGACCGAGGCCAGAGACAGCCTGGAATTCTGAGGATTCAAGCTCCATAGGATACCCCTAACAATTAGGGCCAGACATCAAAACCAGATCCCGCATTATCAAACCGGCTCTCGAAGCCTTAGCTCCACAGAACCGAGCTTCATATTTCGAGTCATCAAGGCCATTTATTTCCTAGCACCACATTCCCAAATACATCAAATCCCGAGAACAAAACTCGTTAAAATCCCGAGAACAAAACTCGTTAAAATCCCGAGAACAAAACTCGTTAAAATCCCATCCAAACCAGTTACCAACCCCGAACACGGGAACTCAACTTGCAGTCGGCATAGAACATGCCCAAATAGTTCACACCACCTCTGGGGGCTACCCCGGAGAACGCTCACAGTCACAGGATTAATATCCTAACCATTCAAGCCCTTTGATCAAGACATCACTGGGAATGCACCTAGCCTACACCGTCATTATGGCTAGTTACACACAAAGTCCTATTAGAATAGGCACCATAATACATCTTTCAATCCACTGAACTACGACATGGTTTGATTTCACTACACGTGAATACGTAGGCAGCCTTTCAACAGAGGCACAACCACCCACATTGACACACATTCAAAAAAGCATTATCATTCCGGGCACGACACTGTCATGTTCTCAGTAGCTAGCTTTGTCGTCCTGGGGGCTTTTCTTAGACAGAAGACCTCCATCCACTCACAAAATCCAGATAAATCCAACAAAAAAAATCTAGCCTCCTTTCTGTAGTGTGTCCTAGTACTCGGCTCAGTCGAAGACAAGAATCTGTCAGGACTCGAGGCAATACCCACTTTGGAAATGTATCCTAAAATAGGAAATCCTGAAGGACACCAGACTAAAACAGTCTCATTACAGGCCACTGCAATCCCCCCATAGCATATCTATCCCATTTCGATGTGCGACCGTGTTGCCACTCGCCTAGGCTACGGGATAGCGCGACTTAAGAGTTTTGTTAGGCGGCCCAATACCCTACCGAATCACGGTCCAATCCTTAAAGAGTCCAGTCCGTGTCAGTCAACTTGTCCTGTCGTATCCAGAGTCGAGTCTGTCGGTAGGTCCCTCTCTTCAGATTCCACTTTGAAATTTGTAAAATTTAGCCATTTGAAAAAAAGATCTTTTTCGACAAGGTCAGATTTCAGTCTATTTAAACTGCGAATTTCTTTTATATCCCTTTCCATTTTGAAAACCTAGCTCGTGATTGCTTTCAGGATTTCAAATTCAAAATTTCAAAAACTTCAAAAAATCATTTTCCCCAGCACGAGTCATTTTACTACCTACGTGTTGCATGCATTCTATGTGACTTATACAGGTACGACTCAAACAGGGACATGCAAGTCATCAAATCTCCCCAGCAGCATTTTCCGGGATAGCACGGGATGGGCCAACAGACAGGCACACCCAGGGCTTACGCGACAAGCCCAAATTCCCCACGGAGTACAATCATCAAGCTCAGGTATGATTTCTGTCTTGCGGCTGGCGAGCCCTTCACGCGAGTCTAACGGACTATAAACGACCCGACCGGAAGTCTACCAGGTATTAACGGGCTTGGTAGGTACTCTGACTTTCGCCTTGTCCAAGCCTCACTCAGAGTGGGGGCTCTGTAGACACCCGCATTTTGACCGCCAGGGATTGACAGATGGCACCGCCGTTACAGATTGTACGCGTGGCACTCGATCGTATTAATGGCGGAAACGAAACAATGTCTCTCTCACGTGCCTTTCCTTTCATAGGCCGGCACCGCCCCCGGCCCCTTCTCTTACCTTTACCTCTCAGACGGGTATACCTGATATAACCTTAAAAACTTAAAATCAGACCTGACGACAAACGGATTAATCGAATCATTTTCAGCCGTTCAGGTCAAGTTCAGTCCATATTCGGGTTTACTAATTTTCAACTTTTAAGGATACCCGACTCGTACAAATTTTTTCATTGGGTTGGTGGGAACGTCCACACAAAATGTGAGTAGCAACGAAGAATGTTTGGGGATTTGAATAAGTGTTAAACCACCTCTACTTGACAATCAGTTTATTGTCTAAAAGTGACTTATATCCCGAACATACCCTAGTAACGTTGTATGAAAAACAGGTTGAGGAGGATGAGAATGGACTATCAATATACTATGTATGACCTAAACTAAGTGAAACAACTAAGATTAACTAAACAATGAAACTAGAGAAATGATCGACTAAAGAGGTAGAGAAATCAAATATGGGAAAGAGTAGGGTTAGGTCGGGTTCATAAATGTGGTAGGATGATTGGGTAATCAAGGGCGTAGGTGTCTCTTAGTTACTAGGGTCGGTTTGCGCTCTCGCGCCAAATCCAAAGTCCGCACTCTCGTGTCAAAGACTAGACCCGAATACTCATGCTAGATGCTACTCAAAACACAAGCATTCAATCACAAACCAAACATACAATGAGTAGAGAAAGAAAGTATGAGAAGCATTGGCAACTACTACTGATAAGTGTAGTTTGTAGTGCCTATTTCGTAGTGTTTTGGTCCTATTTTCCTTGTGGAATCGCTCCTTGGGAGCGATTTATGGGTTAATTATGCTTCCTTAGCTCGTTTCAGGTTCCCGAGACCATTCATGAAGAATTGGAACGAGTCCGACTTGTTTCATACACTTTTGGAGCCAACGAAGAGAAGGAACGATCACTCGATGCCTTGGATTCGACCCCGAGACCTTGGGACCCAATCCCGAGCCTCTTAGAATCGATCCCGAGACCCGAGAGTCGGTGAGAAGCCCATGAGAACCAATAAGGGACCAAAAAGATCATAATGGAGGCCTACAAGGTCCTTCCCGGGCGGGATAGTGGCCTTCCCGACCGGGAAGGAGTGCACAAAACCAACAGCTCCTGTCTTGAGCCCGTCCCGGCCGAGAAGGACTCGTCTCGGGCGGGACCATCTCGTCCTGGGCGGGACCATCTCGTCCCGGGCGGGATGAGTGAGCTGTAGCACGCAACTCATTGTTTTCTTCTCCTTACTCATTGTAACCCTATATATACTCTTCCCTTGTTTTGTTAAGCTCATGTTCCTCATTAGACATTAAACCCTAGACTATTTTAGGATAGATTAGCATAGATTAGTGTAGATTAGTTGGTAATTAGTCCTTAATCCTAGTTTAACTCTTGTATTAAGAGAATTCTTCAAGATCTCCACCAAGATTGACAACCTTGGGTGTTTGTTTTGTGTTTTCTCATTAATGCAAGTTTTCATTCTTCCTTTCATCTTGTTAGTAGGTATAATCTTCTTTTCCCTTCCTTTAGTCTTGTTTTATCATTAAAGATTGAATCTTAGTTGATTGTATTGTTCATTGTTCATTGTTTCTCTAGTTTCATTATGCAAGTTTTGTTATTTGAGTTAGTTGTTCTTGTTCTTGTTAGTTTTAGTATAGATATGTTAGAGTAGATCTTTGATAGGGTTATTAGGGTGATTGGATGTGATTGTGGGTGTTAAGGGTTTGTTGGAGATGTTGGTGGAAGTTTTGGGTTTCCTCTTGGTTTGATGCATGATACATGTTTGTTGAAATGCTTGAATGACATGTATATGCTTATGCTTGTTTTCTTGCCTTTTCTCTTGTGGGTGATAGTTAGCTTTTGGGTCTGGTTCCCTCACTATGTAGCGAGAGCCCGGTGAGGACGACCCCTAGGTCGGTTTACGTAGCGAGAACCCGGATGCGACCTAGGCTTCGATAGCACGCTAGTAAGCCCGTTTGTCACATGTGTCGCTAAGGTGGGTTCTATCAAGAACCTCTAGGTCGGTCTACGTAGCGAGAGCCCGGACCATACCTAGATTACCCGACTACCCTTTCACTTTAGCTCTTCCTTGACCACTCCATCACCCCATGAACCCGACCTAACCCTAGTCTTCCTTCTTTTGTTATCTTTTTGTCTTCCTTTCCCGTGTTTTAGACCTAGTTTAGTCCTTAGCCTCCTCCTTAGAATAGCTCGTCTCGAACCGAACCTAGTCCAAGACCGTAGCACCCATTAGTCCGAACGCATTTTCTGTCCCCGTGGATTCGACCCGACTTGCCCTAGCTACCCACTAGGTATAGTTGGTTTTATTTGACGGTTGGGACCCACGACAAATCCTTCCCATCAAATTGGCGCCGTTGCCGGGGACGGCGTAGTTTAGACTTTTGTTTGCTTAGTTCTGGACTTTGTTCTTGATTTTTGTGTTTTCTTCTCCTTGTGTATCTCCGTTTTTCTTCTTGTGTGCTATTCTCCCTTCCTAGTGCCTCACAAGCACTAGGCTACTAACGTTTGCTCAAGTGCTTCTAGCTCATCCTAGGTACCAAAGCGACGTTATGGACATGGCTCGTCCAAGCTACCATCAACCATCACGGGACAACTTTGGGGCAAATGGCCAAGTCCCGAAATTTCACCAACCATATCAACCTCATCAACAATCTTATGAACGCCCTCCTTATGGTTACCAAGAAAGTTGTCAAGGATCATTCCAACATCCTAACAACTACCAAACACCCTCACATAACCCACAACCAAAAATCCCCGACTTTGAGACTTGTCAAATGTTGGTCCAAACGCAAAAGAGTCAACAAGAGGCGATAATGACATTGCAAAAGGGTCAACATGAGATGATGAATTTATTGCAAAAAGTTCAACAAGTGATGATGACTTACATACAAGGGGTTGAAAGGGAGCTCAAGGGCCAAATAGGAGTGCAAGATGCTCGCATCAATGCATTCATGGCTCATATCACGATGTCGGCCACTCGAGCTCCACAACATGTTGAGGAAAGTTCATTTGGGCAAGGAGGTCGGGTGTCTCCACAAGAAAGTCAACCCAATCTTGAAGCTACAAATGAAGAAGAGAGGGTCGATCAAGAGACCATTGTTGAGTGTTGCTTGGGCGGTGAAGATAGGGAAAGAATAGAGGGAGTTGAGGCTTCAAGGGCCAACAATGAGGAGGGGAGTGAACATGATTCTCGAGATAACTCTTGGGGAGCCGATGTTTTGGCTATCTAATTGGATTTGTTCGATTTTCTTCGTGATGAACCGGATCTAGACAATCCAAAGCCAAGTGAAGACATACCTCCTCTAGGCCATATTGACAAAGTGAGTGAAAAGGAGCGCAATACTTGGGAAAAAGAAGTAGATGCCTTGGAACTTGCCTTGAACGGGAAATTGCAGGATCCTAAACCCTCCAATGAAGAAAACTTGATGCCTTCTCCTCCTCTACCGCACTCGATGTCTAGTCCCTTGTCTTGTGAGACGGTTGGTGAAGAGGATCCTTGTCGGGCGGTGGAAAAGAGTTCCATTCTCGACCCCGTGGAAGAAGCGACACCCCTAGGGTGTGATCTCCCGCATCATATTGCCGAGCATGACTCTAGACCACTATACCTACCGAATGGTCATAAGAGTCGTTGCTATCATGGTTCCGAAGACCCGGAAGATCACGAGAACCCCGAGCATAATGAAGATGATCGCTTCTTCTCTCCGACTTGGAAGCTCTTGGAAGTGGCTAGGCTCGGCCATGTGAGCTTAATTGAAGATGTTGCTAGAGCATTTGACTTACTCCTTCGAGCTCTTGATGGCTATGGAGGCGTAGTTGGTGAGAGTAGCTAGTGTAAATATATTTTCCCTTTTCTTTTGTGCTTGTATTTGTGTTTATGTTTGTTTGGTTATTTTGGTTTTTAGGATTGTTAGCTTTTGTGGAATCCTTGTAATATTGGTATTTTGATGAGCGATGTGAGGGAGGGAATTTGATGTTGAGTTTGAGTTTATTTGATAGGTGTGAAGTGAAGGTGATTCCTAGAAAGGAATGGCTAATGATAGAGCTTGGATCGTGAGTAGGGGAATCGGTTTTTTTGAAGCTTTGGTGAAGCTTTTGGGGTTTTGGAGGTCAAGAAGACCCATCCCGGGCGGGAAAGGAGCTTCCCGACCGGGACAAGTGTGTCATCCCGACCGGGAAGGAGCCGTCCCGATCGGGATGAGGGTGCCATATTTCGAGTCTTCTGGAGTGCCATCCCGACCAGGAAGGGGGTTTCCCGACCGGGACGGACGTGTCATCCCGACCGGGATTATCCATCCCGACCGGGATTATCCATCCCGACCGGGATTATCCATCCCGACCGGGATGGTCCCCTACTCCTTTATGGTGCCTCTTCTTCGACATTTAAGCCCACCCAACCGTTGTATACCCCCACCCAACCTCCCTACCTATCCTTTCTCTTATCATACCACCCATATACTTCATTTTCATACCCTCACTTCATCTTCTATCCACTTGGCACCGACTTTCACATCAATTTCCACCCCCCTCACACCATTACTACCTTTACCATGCGGTTTTCTCAAGTATGAAGTGGAATGACAATGATGACAACAAGCATAGTGCCTATATTGATCATGAAGACGATGGAGAGAGTGAGTTGCTAACCTATAGGTACGGCAACTATCCTTCCTTTTCCGTTTTTGTTGTTGCTTGTTTTCCATTGTTTGTCCCCTTCCCCTTGTACACTTTTGTGTCTTGGTGTCATGGTGGCCTTCGAGGCCTTGGTATTTGTTGCTCCCGACTCTCGATGACGTGACTACATCGAGAGTCATTTCAAAATCCAAAATTTACAAGTTTTTCACCCTTTTTTGTTGGATTTAATCGGATTTAGGCGGAATCCGGGCTAGGTGACTTGATTACACCTAGCCCTCCCCTCCCATTTCCTTCTTTTTATTTCGTCCCCCATCCATATCTTTTCTTGTCTCGGCCCATGGTGACTTGACTACACCCCGGCCGGACGCCTTCTACCCTTTTCTTCACTTTATTTTTGATTTTTTAGCTTTATTTTCGTAGTTTCTTTTCTTTTCTTTTGTCTCTCCGCATACTACGATTGAGCATGAGGACATTGCTCGGTTTAAGTGTGGGGGAGCGATATTCTAGTGTAGTTAGTTTTATTTTCGTTGTTTTACGAAAAATCTTAAAAATACCTAAAAATTTGAAAAAATTTCACAAAAATCAAAAAGATTTTCCTTTTGTGTGTTTTCCTTTCATGTCTTTGTGTCGTATGTTTGTTTTGTTGTGTGTGTTTTGCCTCCCTTTTCCTTATAGGTTGCTTAATCACCGATTAGTTTTGGAAGGCTTTCAAGACATCCGGTAACATCTTCTATCCCTTTTCCCTCTTTATTTCTTGTGGAGTTTGGAGGAAATTGTGATGTTGTGTGCTCGGGTGGAGCTTTGTGCATATTGGTGGATGATTTGGTGACTTGTATGGAATATCATGGTGGTGTTTATGTTGTTTATGTGTTTATTTCCTTTTGTTTCGTTTTGTTGTCTTTTGTCTCTTTTTCTTTCATTTTCGTCGTGTCTTTGTTTTATGTGTGTAAGTGTGTCGTGTGTGTAAACAGTTTTCGAAAACCCGGTTTAGAGGCTAGTGTGCGAGTGTCTACTTTTCCTTCCTAGTAATGTAAATCGAGTCTTGGACTTTAATCTAGTAGAATGACCCTAAATCAATGATTTCGTTGGTTCTTTACCTTGTGTCCACCTAGCTTACTAGGGATTTACTACGGGATTTGCACTTTTGACCATTATGACCACCCACGGTGTGAAAAGGCCTTGGTTACCGAGTCTCGTCCCTTAGGTGACCGTGTCTAGGATCGTTTAATTAGTCCAAGTTTTTCCCCCTTTTGTGGGTTTGAAGAAAAGGACGCTCCCCGACTCTCCCATTTCCCTACCTCCTACACTTATCCACACAATAAATTGCAATTTGTTGAATTCTCCCTTTCTTGTTACACAAAGAAATGCCAAAAAACCAAATCAAGCCAAAAAGGGCAAAGAAAAGAAAGAAAAGAATGAAGAAAAAGAAAAGGCACAAAAGCCAAAAAGAAAATAGAAAAGAAGAAAAAGAAGTGGCATGGCAACAAACAAGGCAAAAATGCAAAAGAAAGAAAAATGCCAAAAAGAAAATCGTCTCACAAAAAGAATCCCTACATCTCAAAATAAGCCTTTTACCGACTACTACCGTGAAGAGCCTACCAAAGGACCGAGTCCCTAGGAAGGATGATAGCGGTAATGGTCGGTCTTCCCTCACTTTGCATATATTTCCACCTTTTTACTTGAACTAGTTGGGCGGTTTTGGGCATGGGACGACCCTCTTGGCTCATCGCTAAAGGGGGCGGGGTCTCACTTACCTACAGTGTCGACTAACACCGTGGTTCATCCCTTTTCCACTCCGCCGATCGTCCCGTAGTACATTCTTAGAAAGTTAGGAGGACCTAGGTAAGTTACCAACGTTTTTGTTGCTTTATCGTCATACTATTAGGGTTTAGTTCACCTTGGTTTGTATTACTAGCTTGGGAACGTTGTCACTTGCCTCGAGTCCTAAAACCGGTGCTTCTTTCACCGTTTGTTTGAGGGAAGCGATATTTGTTTTCTTTTGGGTGCAACCGATTATGTGTTTGTTTGTGTGCTTGTTTGTCCTTGTGTTTTGTGTCCGGTTGCATCCACGGTTTTGTCGCAAGACCCCACTTGCCTTGCGGAGTGCACTTTTCCTCTAAGTGTACTCGCGTGAGTTGAAAGGGCGTAGGGTGCGCTAATACCCACTCGGCTAGTTTAGTAGATAGTATGTGCTTACTCGAGGGCGAGTAAGGGTTAAGTGTGGGGGAGTTGATAAGTGTAGTTTTTAGTGCCTATTTCGTAGTGTTTTGGTCCTATTTTCCTTGTGGAATCGCTCCTTGGGAGCGATTTATTGGTTACTTATGCTTCCTTTAGCTCGTTTCAGGTTCCCGAGACCATTCATGAAGAATTGGAACGATTCCGACAAGTTTCATACACTTTCGGAGCCAACGAAGAGAAGGAACGATCACTCGATGCCTTGGGTTCGACCCCGAGACCTTGGGACCCAATCCCGAGCCTCTTAGACTCGATCCCGAGACCCGAGAGTCGGTGAGAAGCCAATGAAAACCAAGGAGGGACCAAAAAGATCATAATGGAGGCCTACAAGGTCCTTCCCGGGCGGGATAGTGGCCTTCCCGACCGGGAAGGAGTGCACAAAACCAACAGCTCCTGTCTTGAGTCCGTCCCGGCCGAGAAGGACTCGTCTCGGGCGAGACCATCTCGTCTCGGGCGAGACCATCTCGTCCCGGGCGGGATGAGTGAGCTGTAGCATGCAAGTCATTGTTTTCTTCTCCTTACTCATTGTAACCCTATATATACTCTTCCCTTGTTTTGTTAAACTCATGTTCCTCATTAGACATTAAACTCTAGACTATTTTAGGATAGATTAGCATAGATTAGTGTAGATTAGTCGGTAATTAGTCCTTAATCCTAGTTTAACTCTTGTATTAAGAGAATTCTTCAAGATCTCCACCAAGATTGACAACCTTGGGTGTTTGTTTTGTGTTTTCTCATTAATGCAAGTTTTCATTCTTCCTTTCATCTTGTTAGTAGGTATAATCTTATTTTCCCTTCCTTTAGTCTTGTTTTATCATTAATGTTTGAATCTTAGTTGATTGTATTGTTCATTGTTCATTGTTTCTCTTGTTTCATTATGCAAGTTTTGTTATTTGAGTTAGTTGTTCTTATTCTTGTTAGTTTTAGTATAGATATGTTAGAGTAGATCTTTGATAGGGTTATTAGGGTGATTGGATGTGATTGTGGGTGATTAAGGGTTTGTTGGAGATGTTGGTGGAAGTTTTGGGTTTCCTCTTGGTTTGATGCATGATACATGTTTGTTGAAATGCTTGAATGACATGTATATGCTTATGCTTGTTTTCTTGCCTTTTCTCTTGTGGGTGATAGTTAGCTTTTGGGTCTGGTTCCCTCACTATGTAGCGAGAGCCCGGTGAGGATGACCCCTAGGTCGGTCTACGTAGCGAGAGCCCGGATGCGACCTAGGCTTCGATAGCACGCTAGTAACCCCGTTTGTCACATGTGTCGCTAAGGTGGGTTCTATCAAGAACCTCTAGGTCGGTCTACGTAGCGAGAGCCCGGACCATACCTAGATTACCCGACTACCCCTTCACTTTAGCTCTTCCTTGACCACTCCATCACCCCATGAACCCGACCTAACCCTAGTCTTCCTTCTTTTGTTATCTTTTTGTCTTCCTTTCCCGCGTTTTAGACCTAGTTTAGTCCTTAGCCTCCCCCTTAGAATAGCTCGTCTCGAACCTAGTCCAAGACCGTAGCACCCATTAGTCCGAACGCATTTTCCGTCCCTGTGGATTAGAACCCGACTTGCCCTAGCTACCCACTAGGTATAGTGGTTTTATTTGACGGTTGGGACCACGACAAATCCTTCCCATCAACTACCCACACAAGCAATTCAACAAACACATAGAGTGCCTAATAAGTGACTAGCAACAAAAGAATCACCTTTACCCATAATCAAACCCTATACACCCATAATCCACATTTAATCTCCCTACTAACCCCAAAAATAATCTACTCACACATTATGAAACTAATTCTAAGAATAACAAGAGAAATCAACATAACAATCAAAACATCCATTATGAACAAACAAGAACAATGAACAATATGTAAAGATTCAAACTTGATAAATAAACAAACAACCAAAGTAAAAGGGAGGAAAGATTATACCAAACTAGCAAAGGATGAAAAAGATTGGAACTTGAATTAATAAGAAACCCAAATAAAACTCCAAGGTTGACAAGCTTGGAATAATCTTCAAGAATCTCCTTAATACAAGACTAATTACAATGATTAACTAAAGATTAACTAAGGATTAAAAGAGGATTAAAACTAATGTGAGGAACATTAATCTAGGGTTTGAATGCTTAAGAGAGGCCTAAGAGAGTCTAGGGTCTTTCCCCCTTTAAATAAAACAAGGAGGAAGTATTTATAAGGTTACAAGAATGAAGGAGAATAAAAGAAGTGACGCGGGTCTGCCAGTGCTCCATCTCGGGCGAGAAGAGGGCATCTCGGCCGAGATGGTGGTGGTCTCGGCCGAGATGCCACTCCAGTAGCTCGGTTTTGCTTGTACTCTTGTAGACACCCGCATTTTGACCGCCAGGTGTCTATGGCAGTTTCCAAAAAACACCCGATGATGATCGGACGCTAACGTGTTTCTATGCGCTCGTATACGGGCTCAAATCCATTAATCGCTGGCTAATACACTTACAGAGTACAAATCTCACAAAAACAACCTCAAATCCAGGCCCAGTGGATCATTCCGAGTCAAACAAGACTAATTTGGGCCAAAACCGACACCGGAATTAAAACCGACTTTTGGCGATTGGGTCAACCCCGGTCAAAGCTGTTTCCGAGACACACAAAACAGCCCCTCACAACCATCAAAAGTCCAAGTCAAACACAAAACCCATCAAACACCCAAAGTCAAGGTCCAAAACAAAGGACCCGTGCAACCCGACTGGGCCACTCGATCGAGTGACCCACCCACTCGATCAAGTGGGCTTGTTTTGAGCCCGGCTGCAGGCTTCACGGGCCACTCGACCGAGTTAGCCCCATACTCGGTCGAGTAACCCTAAACCGGTGCCCTAGCCATGCCTATATAAGCAACCCCCATGCAACGCAATTACACATCTTTTTGACACCTCTTACAAACCCTAAACTTTTCACAACCCTAAAAAAAACCCTAGAGCAACCATACACACATACTACGTTTTTTACAAACCCTAATCAAACCCTAGCAATTCGACACTAGCAAAACCCTAAACCTAGTTTTAGGAATCAATCCCGAGCCACCACAACTTAACCTACGTAAAACCTCGAAGACTCTTGTGTAGAAGCCACGATTACGAGTCCGCACCGAGACAAGAACATGTAGGTTGAGGGTGTGAAAACCCTCTCTTTCCTTTCCTTTTTATCTTCGTCGTCCGTCCCTTTTTCTCCGTCTTCTTTCGTTTTTTTTACTTATTCTCGTTGCATCATAATATCGATAATACTACTAATATCAAAGCATTAAAATATTTATCGATTTGTGTCGAATAAGAAGGATACCGGGATAAGGAAAATCGCATATACAAGTGTATTGCACACGCGTCGTCGGTCGCTTATCCCGATACCCCGACTATTTGATTATTGAGATAAATTAACTTAAACAACAATTCGTTATTATTTCTCGTCATCATCATCATTAATCTTACATTCATCATTTTTTAAAATCAATTTTAATAGGGGTCGAAACCCGTTGACACGGATCCGGCATCACAATCCCTAGGGATTTATTTCGATGTCGGAGAAGTCGAGGGAATCAAGTTTTTTTTATTCAAGTAAAGCGTTGATTTTGGATTCGATACCAATTGCATAATTGGATATCGAATCTAACAATCAAGTCATATGAATTAATTAACGTGATTTGTTCATATCAAGATAATTAATTTAAAAGCGACTAAAATTAATCTATCTTTTTTTTTACATTTCACTCTAATATCCCATATCGATTCAATAATCGAATATGGGATACGATGAGTATTCAAATTTAGAATCGGGTATATATTCAACAATATTTATATTCGGTTCAACAAAATTCGCGATTTATAAAAAAGCCAAGTCGAACATAAATTGTGCAATATTTATGTCCGATTCGGTAAAACCGTCGAATTATCAAAAATCAAAATCAATTTCAAAATCAACAATTAAATTGCAAACGAACCAAGTTCGTACAGGTGCCACTCGACCGAGTGCTTTAGTCACTCGATCGAGTGACACCCTAAAATCGAGTCAGAATGCTTATTTCGACCCCCACTCGGTCGAGTCCCACAGTGACTCGATCGAGTGGCCATGTACTCGACCGAGTTGGTCAATAACTCGGCCGAGTACAGTCTGCAACGCAAAACAGAATCATCTTTTACGGGTCTACTCGATCGAGTCCATCGACCACTCGATCGAGTGACCTTATAACGACTAAAACAATGAGTTGTACACTCTTCTATTTTTAAACTCGATAGTATTTTACGACTTAAGTCAACACGTGCATAATTAATCACGTGTATACTATCTTTTCAAACCATGCATCATCTTGTACATCATTCAATTCAATTCATCATTTGCACAAACCGTTATTATTCGTTATATTATTACATCGTTACTAACGCGTTAGTTATTTCTTTTGTCAATTTATTTCTTGCTCGTTTATTGTACTATATGAACCCACATGCTAAAATTCCACTTTGACGTAGAATTAATTGCATTAAATTGACATAGAAACCCGTTTCAATTCCATGCACATGCCTAGGAAAAACAATGTTTGCATAAGCATTTTTCCCGATTTACTAGCACGCGTATTAGAAAGTCACTCGAGTTCTTAGTAGAGGCCGCTAATGTGCGGGCGGGGTTGGGTGTCCTTTGTGGGCTTCCCAACACGTACCCTCACCCCTTACTCGGAACCTCGGTTTCCGGATGCCCGAAACCGTTGGCGCACGAGAGTCATTCATACACGATATCCGATAATATCGGTATCGGTATCAAATGCAAAGGGACGAGCCCAATAAACTCTGACATCGAAAATGGGCCGTATTTTGTATACGACCCACTACGACATAGAGTGGGCTCGAATGGTTCCGAATAACCACAAAATTCGGTGGCGACTCCACATAGACCTAAATTTCAATTCGATCCATTCTCATATGGAGATTCATTCGCCTCCCCAAACCCGCGCGTGGCCACGTCGGGGTGGACCTATGTCATGTCCACAACTCTTCATCCCGACCATGAGGCCTCTTATCTCGACCATGATGGGTCTTGTAGGCCTCAAATATGATCATTAAGGTCCCTCCTTGCTTCTCATGGGCTTCTCATCGACTCTTGGGGCTCGGGATCGAGTCTAAGGGCCTCGGGAATGGGTCCCAAGGTCTCGGGATCGAACTTAAGGCACCGAATGATCGTTCCTTCTCTTCGTTGGCTCCAAAAGTGTATGAAACGAGCCGGAATCGTTCCAATTCTCCATGAACGGTCTCGGGAACCTAAAACGAACTAAAGGAAGCATGAGTAGCCAAGAAACCGCTCCAAAGAGCGGTTTCACAAGGTAAAACAAGACCAAATACAACAAGATAGGCACTACAAACTACACTTATCAGGTAACTTTAGGACGTTTCTCGATTTTATATCGTATGTTTGAGTAGAGTATGTAGTAAATATTTTTAATTTCGGTTTTCTATTTTAGCTAATTATTAATTGCTAAAAATATTATTTTTAAAATTTTGTACCGTGTAAACATTTTTGTAACTTTCGATATCGTTTCATAAATCGTTAGTATCTTACTATTAATGATCGTTATAATATTTTGTAGGTTATCGTGATACTAATAACTAAATAATATTGATTTCATATTTTCGTCATATTTCGTTAATTTGTAATTTTTAACTCAAAATCGTATTTTTATATTATAATCGAGATTTCTATATTCGTTCAATAAATTAATTGTTGATTTACGATTTATTCTAATAAATGAGAAAATAGTCGATTTTGTTTTAAATATATTTTTAGCTGAGACTATTTTCACTAATAATTTCCTATTTGTTTTCGATTGACTCTATTTATTAAAATTCGTAATATTTATTAATAAAAATTACCTGTTAAAAATAATTTGAAATCTTTGTAAATGTCATTTCATTTATAAAACTCGTTGACTTAATTAATTTTGATATCGTTTTTCTTAAAATGTCTCTTTTCTAAAATTTATAGTTTTAACTCGATTTGCTAATCCTTTATAAATTACTATCCTTTGACTTATTATATTTTATTTATATTTTGAGTAACGAATTTGGAAATATATTAAAGTTACGATAACGACAATAATAATAAATAAAATGTTAATTTCGTTAGAAATCCTATTTTTATACATTTCACTCATTTTAATCAATTACGTATTTTCTATAATAATTTACGTATTTTTATAAGAATATTTCTATTTTAAGTAAGTTTCTAAAATTAGTAAGTTTCTATTTATGAAATGTTTCCTTTTTAATATAAAGTGTTTATTCTTTTATCCTCGTAATGATTATATTTATTTTGAATATTGATAATGGCTGTTTTGGAGTTATGGAAAAAACACAAGTGTGGGGTTAGAGTAATATATAATGGGATTTACGTTTTTGCCATCAACTATAAGGCTGGTGTGTCTTTATGGGGCACACTGGTTGTTGAACCGAGCATATATGGTGTTCGGGAGTGTGTGTACATTTTGACCTTAAACTCGTGCCTCGTAGTGTAAGACGTCGTCGGGTTGAACTGAGTATTAATGGTGCTCGGGAGAGGTGTGCATATTATCTTAAACTAGGGCCACGCATTTATAAGTCGCCGTCTATTATGGTTGAGTAGCCTAGTTAGAGATCGAGGTTTGATTTGTTTGAACTGAGTTCTCGAAGCTAGTTTTAGTATTCTCCTAGTGAAAGTCTAGTCGTCTACACTAATTCTATCCATAACGCCATTTTGAATATTTGTATTATTATCGATACAGTTTGGTTTGCAGGTTGACAAATATTTGAAGTTTTCTTCTGAAAACTTGTTCGGTTTTTATGGTTCCAATATTTTAAGTTTTATTAAAAACTTATTTTATTATATCGTTTTAATGTTTTCCCATTTTAATTATTTTGATATACTAATACTATTATTTTTTCCATATGGTATAATATGGCTGGGAGAACGGCCGAGTTACTCTCCACTGACGTGGCTGTTATGTTTATCACATGACAGGTTTTTGTTGCTGGGTTTTGGGTGTGAGCTAGCGAGTAGCGTGGATCCTACTCTATCTTCATTCAGGTTTATTTATGGATTTGTATAACCCTGTTTGGAGAATTTTCTTTTGGCCCTTTTGTAAAAAAAGGTCTTTGTATTGACTTACCATTTCTTTTAATAAGATATAGTTCGTCAGTGTGTTTTAATCCCGACTCTACAGTGTTTCCGCCACTGTATCGCGTTAGATTTTCTAGGGGATTCCAGATTGTACTCTTAGGCTGAGCCAGCCTCCACTCGATCCCCGTCGGGAATCTTGTCGGATGAACCCGCACCCTTTTAGGTGCCAAACAAGGGAAGTAGGAATAGATCCAAGCCTCTAAAATCCCAAAACATCTTTAGCAAAACTAATCCAAAACTAAGCAGAACATGAGATGCAAAAATGAGAATAGCAACTAACCTCCAATCCAAGGGCCGGACCCACAATGGGCAAAGCTGAGGCCGACTCCACCTCCAACGGCCTCACCATGACTTGCAAACAGCGAGTCATCTCCGCGAAAGCCGCGGTCACCCAGTCAAAACGTCCCAGCTATTCTAGATCAGCTAAGAGAGGCAAAATCCTAGTACTAAACCTCTCGCCTTTATCCGAGAAGTGGGTCGATCCTAGGAAATACCACAACCACAACCGGGCATCCTGCTCCGGCATGTTGGGTGCTCGACCGTCTAACACCGCCACCCGCTCAAAGTGATTGGTGATATACGAGCTCACCAAAGCATGAGGCGCACTATATGCCTCACGCTCCAAACAATCCCCGATGAGGCCCCGCACCTCATCACTATCTAGCCTAGGGCCCTCAGTAGCCCACCTAATCCTCTCCGAACCCCAGGGCAAACCTGTAATCACCCCGAAATCCTCTAAAGTCATCCCGACCTCCCCAAAGAACATATGGAAGGTCGAGGTAGTATCATGAAAGCGATCTACCATCGCTCTAATCACCATAAGGTTGCACTTAGTCTTGCAACCCACCAACCGGACCCACTACTCGACCGCGGGACCTAGAGCAGTCCTCGCGATAATTCCCTTTACCGCGGGGGTCAACTTTCGAGAATAAATATCGAGACATGTAGTAAAGCCCGAGAAAGTCCTCATCGGACCTGGGGGCCGCAAACCAAAACAATACAAGTATAAACGAAACAAATATAACCCAACCCGAGCCAAAATCCAAAACATAACTAATAAACATGAATAAGACACTCACCAGACCATGCACGATGCGATGAGAAATGTGTAGGTCAGGACGAAACAACAACTGGCGACCATCCCAGCCCCGAGCCCACTCAGGATCCTCGTAACCAATCTCCTCATTCTCCGGTACATGAGCCGGAACATGGACCCTCCTAGAAACAGTCTCGGAAGTCTACGCTTCCTCACCCTGCAAAATCGACCTCATTTATGGCCTCCGGATCACGACGCTGAGATGAAATGCTCCGTCGTCTCCTGCGAATCCCACGGGGAGTCTGTGAGCTCGTCCCGGCGGTTTCGCCCCTAGCACCAACCGTGGATGCTCCCTCGAGGCGCTCGGTATCACCTCTAGCTGTAAAATCATACAAAACGTGAAAAACCCATGCCTCAGGTAAGTCCAAAGCAGCTTCAACAGGTCAAAATGGGGTCAAAATTTCGGATAAAGACATTAAAATTCCGAAAAGGTTGCTAACACCCATTTTCGATCCCGGTCATGATAGAAGTTGTTTCGGAAAAATCCGGCATCGTTACGACACCTTTTGGCCCGTCGCAAGACACACAAAACCTCACGGAAAGCCCTAAGAGCCACCCTAGCCCATAAAAATCGACAAGGGAGCTACCCGTATCCTCACAAACACTAATTGAGCAAGATTACGCAAAAAAAATGCGGAAATATCCGGGAAAACGGTCTCTAACCCTAGCATCTCGAACCTATCATTATAGGGAGCCATTGTCGTACCTCAAAATCCCCTATCGAGCTTATAACTACTCTAACGAGCTCTAATCGACCTTAACTTAACAATGGGATTAAGCAAAAGCATCGAAACTTAGTAAATTAAAAACACCCAAATCAATATTCTAGGGTTTCGACAAAACAAACTCACAATCAACCAAATCAAGCAAAACCGACAATAAACAAGTAAAGAACACTTACCCGGAGTCGAAATTCTCGCGTATGGCGGAAATCAAGATGGGAATCGCGTAGAAAAATCGAGAAAGCGATATAAGGGCGAAGGGGGTGACGCGTTCGGCTTTTGGTTCAAATGAACAAATCGCCCCCAACTTTCGTTTACTTAAACAAACCCGATACACGAGAACCCGACCGCTTCAGGCGACGTGCCCAGATCCTGAAACGCTGGGGGCTAGGCGCCTGAGGATTGAGGCGCTGATGTGCGTGCGTCAGAACATTCCAGCACATACTAAAACGGAAACAAACGAGGCTTAACATCCAATATACACGAAACACACACTCTTTAATATAAGCAAAATAACAATGCCGAAGCAATTACTAATCGATATCGATAAAGCACGATAGTGAAACAAGCATAAAAACGACACTTAGCATGAACGTTGCACTCGAAGACATAATAAAACAACCCAAACCGAACCAATCTAAGCAAACTCCGAACAGATCTCAAATGCATAACAAACCAAGACAAAGCAAAAGCAAACTCGAACAAAATAAGAGAAACCGGCAAAACAAAAGCCACATAACTAAAACAAATAAACAACAACTTTTGCCTAACGAGTCATAGTTATCCAAGAGGCATTGGAGCCCTATACCTCCACAGCAACTTTTGCGTAACGGGTCTTAGTCATTCGAGAGGCATTGGAGTCCTATACCTCCACAGCATCTTTTGCCTAACGGGTCTTAGTCATCCAAGAGGCATTGGAGTCCTATACCTCCACAACATCTTTCGCCTAACGGGTCTTAGTTATCCAAGAGGCATTGGAGTCCTATACCTCCACATAAATCTTTTGCCTAATGGGTCTTAGTTATCCGGGAGGCATGGGAGTCTTATACCTTCGCAACAATTTTTGCCTAACAGGGTCTTAGTTATCCGAGAGGCATAGGAGTCTTATACCTCCACAGCAACTTAATTCGACTGGAGACCAACGTCCTCGAAGGAGTCTGATACCACCACAGCAATTTAATTCGAGTGGAGACCAACGCCCTCAAAGGAGTCTGATACCTCCACAATAATTTAATTCGAGTGGAGACCAACACCCTCGAAGGAATTTGATACCTCCACAGCAGTTTAATTCGAGTGGAGACCAACGCCCTCGAAGAAGTCTGATACCTCCACAACATTTTTCATTCGAGTGGAGACTGACGCCCTCGACTGGTTTATTTTGTCCTAGGGGTCATAGGCATCCCGAAAGACACCTATTCGAGTGGAGACTGACGCCCTCGAATAGTTTATCTTGTTTTACTTTGTCCTAGGGGTCATAGGCATCCCGAAAGACAGCTATCCTAGTGGAGACTGACGCCCTCGAACAGTTCATCTTGTTTTTACTTTGTCCTAGGGGTCAGAGGCATCCCAAAGACAGCCGCTCGAATGGAGACCGACGCCCTCGAGCATTTTATATTGCTCTGTTTTGTGCTAGGGGTCATAGGCATCCCGAAGACAAGTGTTCGAGTGGAGACTGACGCCCTCGAACATTTTATCTCACTTTATTTTGTCCAAGAGGTCACAGACATCCCAAAGACGACCTCTCGAGTGGAGACTGACGCCCTCGAACGTTTTATTTCATTAAGTCCAAGGGTTCACAAGCATCCCAAAGACATTTGTTCAAATGGAAGCCAACACATACGAACATTTTTCGCATCTACGCTTAACGCGTCACCCACACACAAGGCATTTGAAATCGAACAAACTTTTAAGCAATTCAAAAAACGCAAAACACACGAGCATGAAGAACTGAGAACGAGATGACAAGCACCGGCCCGGGCCCAAGCAAGCAACCGCAAGCAAACATGTCAGGTACGATTTCCAAGTCTTGGCTGGCGAGCCTCAACACGTAGTCCAATGGACATAAAACGACCCGACCAGACAGCCACCAGGTCGTAATCCTGGATTGACCTGGGTGGCTATACTTTGACTTTCACCTTGTCCAAGCCTCAGTCAAAGTGGGGGCTTCTGTAGACATCCAGATTTGGACCTGGTGGCTGCAGAAGTGCCCAACAAACACCCGATGACGATCAGAATGCAACGCGACGCGGGTTCGCGATGTTTTAGGTAGTTTTTCTATAGAACGGATCAAATAAATTACTCGTAAAAATTAAACTAACATATTGGCAGCCTTAGTCGTGTCGTTACAGTCGCATAGACACTAATTAGAGTCAATTCTGACACTGGGACCCCGAGTCGGTCCCGATACTCGAACCGAGTCAGCACCGCGCCAAGCGAACCTCGAGATGCATACTCGAGGCCCACTAAACTCACGGCACTAGGTCAAACCTGGGGAAACCATAGTCCCCAAGCTTCGTATTATACACCCACTCCTCGGTTTTGGAAAGTATCAAAATTGTATCTTCAAAACACCGAGCGCCTAACCTCGCGCTCCTGACTCTTCACACGCCTAAACCCAGGCGCCTGAGACTTCGTTCGCCTGGACTCAGACGCCTATCTGGGTCACGAGGGCCGAAAACACCTATAAATACCCCCTCTCCTTCCCCTCATTTCGAGACACAATTCACAACTCTTCTCTTCTCCCTCTATATTCTCGCTAAGGGCTCGCACTCCGACACCCGAGGCAAACGATCCACTCGATTGTAGTTCCGATAAAAGCGACATCGACACTACTCCTCACCTTCAAGCACTCCACTCGATCCCGAGGTGCCTGTGTTTGACTAGCTATAGCCTAGTAACGAAACTCTGCCGGATTAGCCGCAGAATCAGTCTATAGTAACGGAGTTCTGCCGGAGTAGCCGCAGGAAGGGTTGACGGTAATGGAACTCTGCCGAAATCACCAAGCAACTAGGAGGATCCGCCTTTGAAGTCGAATCGTCACTAGGTTGTCGTCTAATCAAAACTTTACATTTTCGCACTTTGTTTTATTATGCACTACGATAATGTCAAACGTGGTGTGGACATGACATAGGTCGACCCCGACGCGGCCACGCGCGGGTTTTGGGGAGGCGAATGAATCTCATGTGAAATGGATCGAATTGAAATTTAAATCGAAATGGAGTTGCAACCAAACTTTGTGGGGGTTCGGGCCCATTCGAACCCACTCTATATCTTAGTGGGCCGTTCACAAAGTACGGCCCATTCGGATGTCAGAATTTATAGGGTTCGTCCCTTTGGATTGCGATACTGATACCGACATTATCGGATACCGTGTATTGAATGACTCTCGTGTGCCAATGGATTCGGATATCCGGAAACCATGGTTCTGAGTAAGAGGTGAGGGTACGTGCTGGGAAGTTCACAAAGAACACCCAACCCCGCCCGCACTTAGCGGCCTCTACTAAGATATCGCTTGACTTTTGAATACGCGCGTTAGTAATACGTTGAGATGTTATGCAAACAGTATTTTACCTAAACATGTGAAGATTAGTGATGGGAGGGATTTGCCGTAGATCCCTACCGATCAATAATAACCAACTACACCTAACACGTAGATAAGGTAAGTCGGGTCGAGTCCACAAGGACGGTTATAAGGTGTCTACACTAAGGTCGCCCAAAAACAAGACTAAGTCAACAAGGCTAAACTAACAAAAACAATTAAAAGGGGAGAAGACTATGACTAGAACTAGGCTAAGTGCAATAACTAAAGCTAGGGAATCAACTATCTAACGAAATAATAGCTAAGACGAAGAAGAAAACAAATAAGAAAAGGGCTAGGATTAGGTCGGGTTCAAGGGTGATGGAATGATCGAGGAAGAGCAAAGGTGAAGGGGTAGTCGGGTTATCTAGATGTAGTTCGGGCTCTCGCTACTTAAACCGACCTAGAGGTTCCTCGCTCTCGCGCAAGAACCCAACTTAGCGACACACAAGACCGCAAGAGGAAGGCAAGAAAAACAAGCATTTGCAACTACATGTCATTCAAGCAATTCAACAAACATGTTCTATGCATATAACCAAGAAGCAATCCAAACTTCCACCAACATCTTAAACAAACCCTTAATCACCCACTAAGACACCAAATTCCCCTAATAATCCTAGCAAGAGACTACTCACTCATGTTCAAGATAGTAAACCCAACACCCATAATGAAACAAACATAAACATGAACATTCATAATGGATTATTGAATATTACTAAACATAAACACAAATGAAAACTAAATAAAAGAGATTAAAGAGAAGAGGAATTATACCAACACTAGAAGAAAGGAAAAAGATTGAATCTTTGCATAAATAAACCCAAAGGAAGATCTCCAATGTTGTCAATAGAGTAGATCAACCCAAAAAGTCTTCAATATTACAAAGATAAAACTAGGATTAAACTAGGATTAAGGAGTAATTAAGACTAATCTATATTAATCTAGGCTAATCTATGCTAAGTAGTCTAGGGTTTCATGCCTAATGTCTAATATATATAAGATTACAAGAGGGGGGGGGGGTATATATAGGGTTACAATGAATAAGGAGAAGAAAAGAAATGAGGCGGAGCTGTAACTGGCTCATCCCGGCCGAGAAGGAGGGCGTCTCGGCCGAGACGGGATGGTCCCGACCGAGACGAGGTTGGTCTCGGCCGAGATGGCCCAACCAGTAGGCTGTCTTTTCTCGCCCTCCTTCCCGGCCGAGAAGGCCCGACCGAGAAGGCACTTGTTCTCGGCCGGGAAGGCTCTTGTAGGCCTCCAATACGATCAAGAAGGTCCCTCCTTGCTTCTCATGGGCTTCTCATCGACTCTCGGGGCTCGGGATCGAGTCTAAGGGGCTCGGGAACGGGTCCCAACGTCTCGGGATCGAATCCAAGGCACCGAGTGATCGTTCCTTCTCTTCGTTGGCTCCAAAAGTAAAGGAAACGAGTCGAAATCGTTCCAATTCTCCATGAATGGTCTTGGGAACCTAAAACGAGCTAGAAGTATAAGTAGCCCATAAATCGCTCCAAAGAGCGATTTCACAAGGGAAAACGGGACCAAACACAACAAATTAGGCACTACAAACTACACTTATCAACTCCCCCACACTTAACCCTTACTCGCCCTCGAGTAAGCACGAACTAACTACTAAACTAATAAAAACTAATATACTAGCCGAGCGGATATCAGCGCACCCTACGCCCTTTCAACTCACCCGAGTACACTTAGAGGAAACGTGCACTCCGCAAGGCAAGTAAGGTCTTGCGACAAAGCTGTGGATGCAACCGGACACAAAAACACAAAAAAAAAACATACAAACAAACAAGTAATCGGTTGCACCCAAAGAAGAAATGAATACCGCTTCCCTCAAACAAGCGGTAAAGAGACACCGGTTAAGGACTCAAGGCAAGTGACAACGTTCCCAAGCTAATAACACAAATCAAGATGGACTAAACCCTAATAGTATGACAACAAAGCAGTAAAAACGTTGATAACTTACCTAGGTTCCTCCTAATCTTCTAAGAACGTACTACGGGACGATCGGCGGGATGGAAAAAGGATGAACCACGGTGTTGGTCGACATTGTAGGTAACTGAGACCCCGTCCCCTTTAGCGATGAGCCAAAAGGGTCGTCCCATATTCACAATCGCCCAACTAGTCCAAGTAAAAAGGTGGATATGATTGCAAAATGGGGGAATACCGATCATTACCGCTATCATCCTTCCTAGGGACTCGGTCCTTTGGTAGGCTCTTCACGGTAACGATCGAAAAAAGGCTTATTTTTTAGAGGGGGAGAATCTCTTTGTAAGGTGATTTTCTTTGGCATTTTCATTCTTTTGCATTTGGCTTTTGATTTTCTATGCCATTTGTTTTTCTTCTTTTGTATTTTCTTTTTGATTGTTGTGCCTTTTCTTTTTCTTCTCTCTTTTCTTTCTTTCTTTTTCTCTTTTTTCTTTCTTTTGACTTGGCTTGCCTTTTGCATGATTTTGTTTTGTGAGCATTTCTTGCAACCAAGTAAGAGCTTCAACGATTTTGCAAATTATTTGTGGATATGTGTAGGAGGTAGGGAAATGGGTTAGTTGGGACGGGCCCTTCCCTTCAAACCCACAAAAGGGGAAAAACTTGGACTAGTCAAAGCAATTCCGAACATGGTCACCTAAGGGACGGGACTCGGCAACCAAGGCCTTTTCACACCGTGGGTGGTCATAATGGTCAAAATGTAAATCCCGTAGTAACTCCCTAGTAGACTAGGTGGACTCAAGGTAAAGAACCAACGAGACTATTGATTTAGGGTCATTCTACTAGACTAATGTCCAAGACTCGATTCATACTACTAGAAAGGGAAAGTAAACACTTGCACGCTAGCCTTAAAACCGGGTTTTTGAAAACCTTTTTACACACTAGACACAACTACACATCATAAAACAAAGACATGACAAAAACGAGAGAAAATGAGACAAAGACAACAAAACAAAATGAAAAAAAACAAACATACATAGATAACAAACACCACCCCGAATTTCCAAATAAGCAACCAATCAACCACAAATCTTCGCAAGGCTCCACCCGAGCACACATCATCACAAATCTCCTCCAAACTCCACAAGAGACAAAGAGGAAAAAGGGATAAAAGATGTTACCGGATGTCTTGAAAGCCCTCCAAAGTTAACGGTGATAAGGCGACCTACAAGGAAAAAGGGAGGCAAAACACGCACAAAAAACAAATATACGATATAACGACATAGAAAGGAAAACACACAAAAGAAAATCTTTTTGATTTTTGTGAAATTTTTCAAATTTTTATGGTTTTTTAAGATTTTTCGAAAAAACTACGAAAATAAAACTAAACTATACTAGAATATCGCTCCCCCACACTTAAACCGAGCAATGTCCTCATGCTCGATCGCAGTGTATGGAGACACTAAAGAAAAGAAAAGAAACTATGAAAATAAAGCTAAAAATCAAAAATAAAGCGGAGAAAATGGTAGAATGTGTCCGGCCGGGGTGTAGTCAAGTCACCATGGGCCGAGACGAGAAAAGATATGGATGGGGGAAGAAATAAAAAGAAGGAAATAAAAGGAAATGGAAGGGGAGGACTAGGTGTAATCAAGTCACCTAGCCCGAATTCCGCCTAAATCCGACTAATTCCTACTAAAAGAAAAATAAAATAAAGAAAGAAAAGAAAAGACTTGTAAATTTGGATTTTTCAAATGATTCTCGATGTAATCACGTCATCGAGAATCGGGAGCGATCACCACAAAGGCCCCGAGGGCCAACAAAATATTCATAACAAGAGGGAAATAAAATAGACGAGCATCAAAAACGGAAAAGAAAAGAAAGTTGTCATACCAAAGGTTAGTAACTAACGCATCTCCATCGTTTCAATAATCAAAAGTCATCTTGCTCGTCATCATCCCTCTCCTCACTTCCATTGTTACCATCATCATCTTCATCACTATCTTCTTCTTCTTCTTCTTCATGATTACCCTCCCCCCCATTAACATCGAAGGCATCTTCGGCCTCAAACTCCTCGTCATCCATCATAGCGCCACTACTACTAGGATTAACGTAGTTCGGAAAGTATTCGGGCCTAAAGATGATACCCGGGGTATTGAGCATAGTAATCGTCCCTCCTCTGCTCATATTGCCCAATGTGTAGAGCATTAAGCATAGCGGCCATAGATGGATCGGCCAGGGGCGAAGGGTAGGAAAAAGGGGTGTATGGTGCATACTGAGGGACATCAATAAAGGCCGGGGGTGAAGTGTAAAAGGGGTAGTGTTGGGTATTGCTTTGTTGTTGTTGTTGTTGGGTTGGTTGTTGTTGTGCCACACTTAGAAGTGGAAGCGGGGTACGGGAGGAAGAAGCACCGGGGTCACCTACCGCACCCGGCACTAACAGGTTAAGCTCTTGGACCGGGACGATGGAATGTTTCATAGGCTTAAGGGTCGGTAGCGTATCGCATGGTAAAGTGAAGTGTGGCCGACCCGAGGTATTCCATGTATACCTCTTATGTTCCCTCTCATAGGTAATCCACTTATGGAACCTAACTAAAGACTCCTCGTCTATGGTCGTATCCCCCGGTACAGGGGTCAACTCTTCTTCACTAAAATTTTCATCAATTGCCTTAGCCACGTGTGTAATGAGCCCCCCAAGAACAATTTCACTCATATTTTTACCCGCCTTACTAATCTTTTGAAAATGTTTCGCTAAAGCAAGGGGAAGGTCGGTTTCAAACCTAGGTTTGCTCTTGATATTCAAATAAGCACCTAGTATTGTCAACTCTTGTTGAGTGAAGGTCCTCATTTCGGGCCTCCCAAATATTGTACCCGCAATAAGACGATTCCAAATACGCAGAACCGGATGGTGGACATGACGGCTAGATAACCGTCTAAAGTCAATGAGGGTTAGACCGGTTAAACATTTCCAATCATGGACTACATTAAAGTCGGCGGGTATGCTACCACTAGGAGAGGGGGGGAGGCCAAAAATGTCACCAAATTGTGCTAGGGTGTAGTGGTAATCAACATTGTTCAACCGAAAAGCAACTCGGGAAGGGTCGACTCTAGTGTTTAGAGTAAAACTGCTAAAGAACTCTAGAGTGAGCTGCTTGTAAGTCAATTCATGTATATTGAACAACAATCCCAAGCCCATACCCTAAAAAAACTCTCTAGTTTGCATAAGAATGCCTAATTTTGTAAGTATGATTTTACATAGAAATCTAGTAGGCTCAAAAGGCTTACCAAGAAGCTTAATGAACTGCTCCCTTTGCAATTCCGAGCCAAAGACAAGTGTTGGAAAATCCGGATGACAAGGAATTTCCGGTTCTTCGACTTCAACCTCGGCTCTTGAAGTTGAAGCACTCTTTCTTTTCTTGTTGGCTACCACCATCCCTTTCTTCTTTGGAGCCGTTTAAGATGAAGAAGCTTCAAAAATGTTAAACACCCAAAATCGAATTTCACCCAAAAACACAGCTAGAACCCACAAAAACACCCAATAGAAGCTTAAAAATGGTGTAATAAGCTTCCAAGACCAACTCCAACAAGCTAAATCGAGTTTTGAAACAAAACCCCAAACTCGGATTTTGGGAAAAATGGTGATAAAAACTCGATTTTTTTTCGTTTTTGGTGATTTAAATGGTAGAAAATGGGTCTAGGATAGGTATTAATGTGATAGAAACTGATTTTGGGGTGTTTAGGAAGTGATTTGATGAGATTTGGTGGAGTATTTGAAGATTTATGGTGTTTTGGGGGTTTTGAAATTGGGTTTTTTTTTGTGTTATGGAGGATGAAGAAGGTTGAAGATGAGTTAGTATGAGATGGGAATAGGTTGGGTTGGGGTTGGGTATTTGTGTGAGAGGGAAGTATGGGGTGGGGCGGGCTGTTTAATGAAGGTGGGCTGGGTTCGGGCTGCAAGGAGGAAAAAAAATGAACCGTGTTGTAATCAGACCCGTCTCGGCCGAGATGATCTCGTCTCGCCCGAGATGAGTCTTCGTCTCGCCCGAGATGGGCTCGTCTCACCTGAGATGAGCTCTCAGTAGCTGAAAATTTTTGTCATATCGTCCCGACCGAGAAGGTCTCATCTCGCCCGAGATGAGTCATCGTCCCGCCCGAGATGGGCTCGTCTCGTCCGAGACGAGCTCACAGTAGCTAGGTTCTTGCGCCCACTTGTCCCAACCGAGAAGGACCGGTCTCGCCCGGGATGAGACGTTGTCTCGCCCGAGATGGCACGTTGTCTCGCCCGAGATGAAGGATTCTCGCCCGGGATGCCTTTGAAGATTCCTTTCAATAAGAACACACCGAACCCTCCTCCCAATCGACAAATAACACCTCGGGATCCGAAATCCCGTCCCCAAAAGCTTATTCTAAGCTCAAAAACGACCATCTAGCTCCCGTCTTCCAATAAAAATCCCACCGAACCGACACTTGTAGGAAAAATAATAGAAGACTGAGCATGCAATACTTGACGCTAATCATGGGAGATAAAAGTGGAGCTTCTCTTGATTTGAGAATATTCACCTAAGCACATAGCTTCATCAAAGCTCCCAAAAATCAATAATAGAACCGCTCCCACGATCGCTTCAAGCATTCACCTCCAAAACTCAACATAATCACCCATCAACTTCAATCATCCTACACAACTTCACAATAATCATTAGAAACTCCTCTCTCACATCACTCAACAAAATTCCAAATTACAAGAATTCAACAAAACAAAACAAATCCTAGAACCTAACAATCAAAACACACAAACACAAATACAATCACAAAAATTTAAAAGAAGAGGGAAAGGGGAATATACAACATGACGGTTCTTTAGGAACTCCATCAAACCAAGGACGGAGGACTCTCATTCTTCAACCATAGCCATCAAGGGCTCGGAGGAGCAAGTCAAACGCCCGAGCCACATCATAATGAGAGCTCACGCTACCGAGCCAAGCTATCCTCCAAAGCCTCCAAGTCGAAAGCAAGAAGTAGTCACCTAAAGACCCAACGTCATCTTTCATGTTGTCTCCGGGGTTGTTTTATTTAGCATGCGATGTTCGTTTTAATATTATAAAATAAACGATGAAAATAAATCGCTAAAACATGAACAAACAGGTTAGTAACGATGATAACGATTTGTAAACGATATGAATATAATGCGTTGCATGGTTTTTGAAAAGATGAATCACGTGATAGACTTGACACGTGATGACCGAAGTCATTAAAAGAATTTTATCGGGACTCGAAAGATGCTGAAAAACTCACGGTTTTGATAAACCAGAAGCCACTCGATCGAGTCATAGGGAGGACTCGACCGAGTGGTCCTCAAAAAAGTTTATGCCCGGTTTTTTGGGGTGCCACTCGATCGAGTGCCCCCTGTACGAACAATGGTTCGCTTTGTTTTTGATTTCCAAATTGCTTTTTGAAAAATCGATAATTTTGTTAAGTCGCGTAAAAATATAATATGATTTATACTCGACTTAAATTTTCGATACTCGTTATAATCGACATTCGATTATGGAATCGATATCAAATATTCGGAGTGATTTTTAGAAAAGTTGCTTGAAAATCGAACTAAGATGAAATAAATTCTCTCCGCGTTGAAAACGTCGTAATTTGTCTTTGACGATTATCTTAGCATCAACAAGATTGATTTAATTCTTTTAGATACGATATTCGACAATAAAGTTGGTATCGTATTTTAAGAATGACCATTTTGCATAAAAAATAGATAGTTGTTGAGATAATTCGGTATTAGAAACGATGAAAATAGAAATAAATAAAAAACGTGACGACTGATTTGATAATGACGGACGGATGACACGAAAAAAAACGAGAGAGAGAGAGAGAGAGAGAGAGAGAAGGGAGAAGACGGGATTGAATTTGCACCCTCAACCTACATGCTTTGTATTCTCGGAACGGGGCTCGTCTAACTGTGGCTTAGGCACGGGATCTTCGAGATGATATAGGAAGAGTTATGGTGGTTTATAATTGGGAAGGGATTTAACGAGTTTTCCTCTCGGGTCTTTGACGAGTTTTGCTCTCGGGTTTGTATATGGTTTGCCTAAAATTGCCTAAAATTTCGAGTTGTGAATTGTCGAGAATTGTGTATGTGTAGCTGTTGTATCGTGGATGTTGTAATTTTTGATGATTTGTGTTTGTGCAAGGAGGTCTATTTATAGGAGAGGTTCCCGACCTTGGCTAGGAAAGGTAGCTTTGCTTAGGTGAGAAGAAACACCGCTTTTGATAGGAAAAGCACACAATCCTAGAGGAAAAGGGGTTATGTCGAGTGCCCGGTCTAACACTGGTTTTGCTGGTTTTACAAGCCTACTCGACCGAGTGGGCTAGTTCACTCGATCGAGTAGGTCTAGCTCGGGTAGAAGGCCCTTTTTAGAGATCAAATTCTATCTCTAATGGAATTGTTTAATCTTTTTGTAGCTGATTTTTTGTAGTATTGGACTTCTAGTCGTATTTATTAAGTGACGCGGCAGATATTTATGCTTCGGAAACGCCTTTGACTGGGGTTTGACTCGGTCGCTAAAAGACGGTTTTGCCCTTGGTATCGGATTCGACCCAAATTAGTCTTATTTGATTGGAAATGACCCAGTGGGCCTGGATTTGTGGTTGGTTTTGTGACATTTGTACTCCGTAAAAAGCCCAAGCCAAATGCTAATGATTTTGAACCCATATTCGAGTATGTTAAAGCATGTTTGCGTCCGATCATCATCGGGTATTTTTTGGAAACTGCTATAGACACCTAGCAGCCAAATGTTGGTGTCTACAGAGCCCCCACTCTGACTGAGGCTTGGACAAGGCGAAAGTCAGAGTAGCTACCAGGCCAGTCGAGCATTACGACCTGGTAGACTTCCGGTCGGGTCGTTTATAGTCCATTAGACTTGCGTAAAAGGGCTCGCCAGCCATAAGATAGAAATCATACCTGAGTTCTATTATCAGGGATAGCTCCGTGGGACTTGTTTTCGAAGCCCTGGGTGTATCTGTATGTGAATACATCCCATCTTGGAGCTTCGCGGGAGCTTGACTAAGAAGCCCTGGGTGTGCCCGTTTGCAGACACATCCCGATTCAGAATTGTGCAGGAGCTTGCCTAAGAAGCCCTGGGTGTGACCGTTTGTAGACACATCCCAACTCAGAATTACGCGGGAGCCTGCCTAAGAAGCCCTGGGTGTGTCCGTTTGCAAACACATCCCAACTCAGAATTGCCTAAGAAGCCCTGAGTTGTACATGCTTTGTACGGTTACACAAAACATTGCATGTAAAGCTTAGGTGAAACACGACTCACGTTGGGGAATAAAAAAACTTGATGTTCCTTTGGGAAGCCAAGCTGGTACATGAAATGTTAGATATGTAGACAAAAATAGCAAACATAGCAGATACATACAGGAAATGCAGTTAGCATCTATAGACTGACTTCCGCTGGGGAAAATGATTTTTGCTTTTTTTTTTTTTGAAATCGAAGTCCTGAAAGCAACTCACGTGCTAGGAGATAGGTTTTCAAAATTGAAAGGGGTAGAAAAGAAATTTGCAGTTTAAATAGACTGAAATTTGACCTTGTCGAAAAGGATTTTCTCAAATGGCTAAGTTTTGCAAATTTTTAAGTGAGAATTTGAATAGAGATGCCTACCGACAGACTCAACTCTAGACGCGACTGAACGAGTTGACAAACATGAATGGACTCTCGAGGGGTTGGATCGTGACTCGATAGGGGGTGGGCCACCTAAGATGACAAGACTCATAAGTTGCGCTACTCCGTAGCCTAGGCGAGTGGCAACACAGTCGACATCAAAATGGGAAGGATGTGCTATAGGGGGATTGCAGTAGTTTGTAATGAGACTGTTGTAGTCTAGTGCTCTTTTGAATCTTTTTTGGTTTCGGGGTATATTCCCAAGGTAAGTGTTGTTTCGAGTCCCTGACAGATTCTTGTCTTCGACTGAGCCGAGCACTAGGACACACTATAGAAGGAGGCTAGATTTTGATAGTATTTGGATTATGTGAGTGCGTGGATGGAGAACTTCTGCCTAGAAGAAGCCCCCAGAATGACAAAGCTAATTGTTGAGAACATGACAGTGTCGTGACTGGAATGATGATGCTTTTTGAATTTGTGTCAAAGTGGGTGGTTGTGCCTCTGTTGAAAGGTTGCCTACGTATTAATGTATAGTGAAATCAAACCAAGCCGTAGTTCAGTGGATTGGAAGATATGTTTTGGTGCCTAGTCTATTAGGGCTTTGTGTGTAACTAGCCTTAGCGATGGTGTAGGCTAGGTGCTTTCCAAATGATGTCTTGATCAAAGGGCTAGAATAGTTAGGATATTGATCCTGTGATTGTGAGCGTTCTCCGGGGTAGCCCTCAGAGGTGGTGTGAACTATTTGGGCATGTTTTATGCCGACCGCAGGTTGAGTTCCCATGTTTGGGGCTGGTAACTGGTTTGGATGTTTTTGGAAATGTGGAGCTAGGTCGTAAGTGGCTTTGATGATTTCGAAATCTGGAGCTCGATTTTGTGGAGCTAAGGCTTCGAGGGTATGGTATTGTAATGTGGTAGGAAAGGGGGAAGTCGAGTAAAAATGACTCGAACTTCAAACGGGGTATGTTGATAATGCGGGATCTGGTTTCCATGTCTAGCCCTAGTGGCTAGGGTGTATCCTATGGAGCTTGAATCCTCAAAATTCCGGGCTGTCTTTTAGCCTAGGTCTCGAGAAGGTCTTGAGGGTCGTAATGTGGGAAGGTTAGATGTGGTGCTAGCTAACCAGCTTGATTGTCTCTCCCCTATTTGATTGTATGGGCATTGATAAATTTTGAATTGTCCGTACCCTGGTCAAGGGACATTCACTTGAGTTGACCGTTGACCACGGTCATGGATATTTGAGTTTTTGTTGGTTAACCTCTTAGCCCCGGTCATGGGATTGACCGTATTCGGTCGAAGGATGTTGGGTCATGGCCAGCTCTTTTGTTTTAGCCTTTTGCTTTTTTCCTTGGACTTTTGATTTTTTGTCCAGTTTTTTTCTCTTCTTTTTCTGTTGGTCAGACTACCACGTAGGATAGGGATTGGTCGATCTTATTGGAGGGGTGTTTATTGTGGGAAATGGGCTTGCCTCCCGTCTTGAACTCAAACTAGGAGACTACCTAGATTTGTCATAGTTTTCGATACCGCTCTTGCTAAGGATAGTTATGTGGCTTTCTATGTCAGACATGGAACAGGTAAAGGAAAACACGGGTCTCAGCTTCCTGCAGTCATTATAGATATGCCTATAATAGTCACGTGCATGAGCTCACAGTGTATTGATGGTGTTCATCATGTTCTCGGAAACACATAAGGAAAGTATATATGAGAAATAGAAAGGCTGATTTTATTGAATTTGAAAAGAGGACAGAATAAACCTGACTCTGGCTCTGACTTTGACTTTGACTTTGACTTTGAAAGAAATAGTACATCCTAGACTCGGACTCAGACTCGGACTTAAACCAAATCTAAACTCTCGGATGGTGTTGTCAATTCAGCTTCTAAGGACTCAAGTTGATGTCCAGTATAGCCTCCAATAGACGCTTCACCCAGATCTTTATTTTTTCGAAGATCATCTTCAATCCTAGTGCCCATTTCAGTTAAAGTGGTGAAGTTGGGTATGATAACATACCGGAGATGGACCTGGTAGGAAGGGAGAAGGTTCTTGACAAAGCCCTCCACTAAAGTTTTTTCATTGGGCTTTTCCACCAGTTTCACACTTTCGGTCCTCCAACGTTGAAGGTATTTAGTAAAACCTTCTTTGGGCTCCTGGGCCATAACTTCCAAAGTGCGCATCGTGGCCAGGATCTCGGTATTATCAGCGTAATTCCGAGCGAACTCCGTTGCCACGTCGTCCCAAGTCGGGTATTTCTTGGAGTCTAGCCTTTAGTACCAGGCTTTCGGATGCTTCTTGAGGGAAGAGGCCAACAGGTGCCTAAACATGGTCGATTTCACCCCCTTAACGGCCATGAACTCCTTGAAGACTCTGATGTGAAGCACCGGGTCTTCGGTCCCGTTAAACATTGGCAAGCCCGTAAGGTTGAGGTCGGCGGGCAGTTCATCATTCAGGGGTGAATAGGCACGGGCATTTTTCGTGTGGATGGTGTTGTTTGTCGACAAGTGGACCTGTTTTTCCAGTTTACGGACTGCGCTGACCAGTTCATCCAAAGGCCCAATACTCTCAACCCCACCATTAGGAGTCCCTTGTTCTATGGCGCTCAAACGGGTACCAATAGCTATCTGGTCGGACTTGATAGCTGTCAGTTGGGCCTCAATCTTAGCCAGCGAGGGAGCCAACTGGTCCAAAGTTTTTTGCATCTTGTGCTTATGTCTGGTTACCGGTGGCCTGTCTGTAAGAATACCGCGTAATCAAAAAAGTTGCTTCGGAACTCAAATACACCAAGGCATAGGAAATAGCGCGGGAGGAGAGACGACTCTAGTTTGACTCGGGTTAGACTCTCCTAAGATAAATGTGTAGGGTACGATTCTCAGAGTGACCGTGATTAATCGCTCCGTTGGAGAATAGCCCCTAAGTGAGACTAAGGACTCAGATGGTGTGATATCTAAGTGATTCGAAAATGGGGTACGTGAGACAACACGTGTAAGACATGACCCTTAGAGCAACCGTGATTGTCTGCTCTGCTGAAGGGTAGCCTCCGAGTGGGATTGAAGACTTTGTTAAGACGCGAGTGTCGGACGAGTGACCCCTAGATGTAATGATCAAGAACCTTCTGTTACCGGGCTACGTCTCGAGGTAAGGGAAGAAACTTGCGATGTAAGATCGGCAGAGTTTCGACGCTAGAGACCCTCACATGACTCGAATAATTATGATCCTGTGATTAGGGTAGACACTTAAGTTAAAGGGTTCGCGAATTGGGATGACTCGACTAATGGATAGAAAGATGGGTGAAATTTCCTTAGGAAAGGGCTTGGGGACCGTCCTGCTAGAGGGAAAGGTCGTGTGGGACTTTCTAGTTTGGACTCGAGTGTGTAAGTGAGCTTTCCTTGGTAGGGGTATGCCATACGTCGGTTAGCCTTGCCTTAGTCAAATAAGGCGGACTGGGATAGGGAGGAGACCCGTGATGTAACATTGACGGAGTTTCGACGCTAAAGACCTTCGAGGACTTATGACAAGACCCGACACTACTAAAAACGGGAAGTCCTAAGGAGAGGAAAGTTTGGAAAATGAAGTTGGAATTCCGAGAATATCGGTGGGCCGCCCGATTTTTGAAACCGGCAAAATCCCATCAGACCGCAAATTTGAAGGTTTGAAAAATTTTGAATTTTGAAATGGGCAGCATACCGGCTAGAAATAGGCTATTTTGAGCAAAATCATAAGTCCTAATTTTCTGTAGCATTCCGGATTTTTGAAAAGTTGAATATTTGAAATTATGAAAATTTGAATATCGAAAAAAATTTCGAAAAATTTGAGAAAATAGAAAACGGGATCCCGAAGATTTGAAAATCGAAAACGGCATCTCGAAGATTTGAAAATTGATATGGAACCTCGAAGATTTGAAAATTGAAATAGAATTTTGAAAATTCGAAAAATCGAATAGTGATCGAAAATTAGAATATTGAAATGGACAGGATGCCGGCTAGAAAATATTCTTGTTTTGAGTCAAATCTTAAGTCTAAATTTCGGCAGCTTTCCGAGTTTCTTGAAAATTGGATATTTTTGAAAAGATGCATGTTTTGAAATGACGGTTTTTGAAAAATGACACGGGAACCAAGTAGCACATAGTCACACAAGCATTATAACGACACCATGTATGCTCTACACTAAGTCTCGGTTGGTCTAAATAGCGTCTACACCAGTGTACATGGCCTTTCAGAGAATCGGGAAGGACTTCCTAAGTCGAGTTGAGCTTAGAACATGCCGCGAAACCCATACGAATTAGCCATGGACACCTTTGACATATCCATGTTGGAGTATATCATGGTATAGTAGGACGTCGGTCGCCAGTACCGGCCCGGGTAAAAATGGGGTTATGCATGAACCGTAGAACTAAAACGCGTATTGTACTAGTCAAACGATTTCTATTCGAGTCTCACCCTGAGGATGCCGATGCTAAGTCACGCATCAGTTATCCCCAGCGGAGTCGCCAAATTGTGGACATGACATAGGTCCACCCCGACGCGGCCACGCGCGGGTTTTTGGGAGGCGAATGAATCTCATGTGAGATGGATCGAATTGAAATTTAAATCGAAATGGAGTCGCCACCGAACTTTGTGGGGGTTTAGGCCCATTCGAACCCACTCTATATCTTAGTGGGCCGTGCACAAAGTACGGCCCATTCGGATGTCAGTGTTTATAGGGTTCGTCCCTTTGGATTGCGATACCGATACCGACATTATCGGATACCGTGTATTGAATGACTCTCTTGTGCCAATGGATTCAGATATCCGGAAACCATGGTTCTGAGTAAGGGGTGAAGGTACGTGTTGGGAAGTTCACAAAGAACACCAAACCCCGCCCGCACTTAGCGGCCTCTACTAAGATATCGCTTGACTTTTGAATACGCGCGTTAGTAATACATTGAGATGTTATGCAAACAGTATTTTACCTAAACATGTGAAGATTAGAATAAGTTGATATGTCAATTTAATGCATCTAAATTATGTCGAAGTTGTATTTAGCATGCGAGGTTCGTTTTAGTATAATAAAATAAACGATGTAAATAAATCGCTAAAACATGAACAAACAGGTTAGTAACGATGATAACGATTTGTAAACGATATGAATATACAGCGTTGCATGGTTTTTGAAAAGATGAATCACGTGATAGACTTGACACGTGATGACCGTAGTCATTAAAAGAATTTTATCGGGACTCGGAAGATGCTGAAAAACTCACGGTTTTGATAAACCAGGAGCCACTTGATCGAGTCATAGGGAGGACTCGACCGAGTGGTCCTCAAAAAAGTTTATGCCCGATTTTTTGGGGTGCCACTCGATCGAGTGGGCTAGGCACTCGATCGATTGCCCCCTGTACGAACAATGGTTTGCTTTGTTTTTCATTTCGAAATTGCTTTTTGAAAAATCAATATTTTAGTTAAGTCGCGTAAAAATATAATATGATTTATACTTGACTTAAATTTTCGATACTCGTTATAATCGACATTCGATTATGGAATCGATATCAAATATTCGGAGTGATTTTTAGAAAAGTTGCTTGAAAATCGAACTAAGATGAAATAAATTCTCTCCGCGTTGAAACCGTCGTAATTTGTCTTTGACGATTATCTTAGCATCAACGAGATTGATTTAATTCTTTTCGATACGATATTCGACTAGAGAGTCGGTATCGTATTTTAAGAATGACCGTTTTGCATAAAAAATAGATAGTTGTTGCGATAATTCGGTATTAGAAACGATGAAAAAAGAAATAAATAAAAAACCTGACAACTGATTTGATAATGACGGACAGATGACACGAAAACAAAACGAGAGAGAGAAGGGAGAAGACGTGATTGAATTTGCACCCTCAACCTACATGCTTTGTATTCTCGGAACGGGGCTCGTCCAACTGTGGCTTAGGCACGCGAGCTTCGAGATGATATAGGAAGAGTTATGGTGGTTTATAATTGTGAAGGGATTTGACGAGTTTTGCTCTCGGGTCTTTGACGACTTTTGCTCTCGGGTTTGTATATGGTTTGCCTAAAATTGCCTAGAATTTCGGGTTGTGAATTGTCGGGAATTGTGTATGTGTAGCTGTTGTATCGTGGATGTTGTAATTGTTAATGATTTGTGTATGTGCAAGGAGGTCTATTTATAGTAGAGGTTCCCGACCTTGGCTAGGAAAGGTAGCTTTGCTTGGGTGAGAAGAAACACCGCTTTGGATAGGAAAAGCACACAATCCTAGAGGAAAAGAGATTCCGTCGTTGGGTGGAAGAGGAATCCTTTCCGGCTGGAAAAGGTATCACTCGACCGAGTGATGCCTAATACTCGGTCGAGTGCCCGGTCTGACGCTGGTTTTGCGGGTTTTACAAGCCTACTCGACCGAGTTGGCTGGTCCACTCGATCGAGTAGGTCTAGCTCGGGTAGAAGGCCCTTTTTAAAGATCGAATTCTATCTCTAATGCAATTGTTTAATTTTTTTTGTAGCTGATTTTTTGTAGTATTGGACTTCTAGTCGGATTTCTGAAGTGACGCGGCAGATATTTAAGCTTCGGAAATGCCTTTGCCGGGGTTTGACTCGGTCGCTAAAAGACGGTTTTGCCCTTGGTATCGGATTCGACCAAATTAGTCTTATTTGATTGGAAGTGACCCAATGGTCCTGGATTTGTGGTTGGTTTTGTTAGATTTGTACTCCGTAAAAAGCCCAAGCCAAATGCTAATGATTTTGAACCCATATTCGAGTATGTTAAAGCATGTTTGCGTCCGATCATCATCGGGTGTTTTTTGGAAACTACAATAGACACCTAGCAGTCAAATGTGGGTGTCTACACGTGGACATTAGGTCCACTACACATACTAAAACACGTAACAGCCCTACTTCACCCGCAAACACTAAAATATACTAAATAGACCCTAGTAATTCCGAGATCAGTTCTCAACTATTTATGCATCGTGTCCCGTTTAGTGTATACTCCGAGGGTGCAATTCCTCACAATGTGATTTACTTACATTCGCATTTACAGTTTTCGTATGATTTATTGCTTTTATGACCTTATAATCGCATGCTAAATCACCTAACATGGAATTCAAAACGTAAAACAACTAAAATTGAACAAAGTGATGGTCGGGTTCCGTATTAGTCCGGGTCCTCGCCGTACCAGGTTCGACGCATCTCTATTAATACCGAATCGACGCATCTTAAGCAGAATACCAGGTAAGGTATACTACGAGAATGACTAATATCCGTATTATCCTGTTAAAACTGACTTGCTAATACGTATAATACTAGTACTCTCTACTCTCCTATGTACATCTTCTCATGGCCTGCTTGTCACGTGAAATCGCATGCAAAGAATGTAAACGCAACTACTTTGACGACAAAACCTACTTGTCTTAAAATAACCGACGTAGCAAAAGGTACAGGGTGAAAACAATGGATGTTACAGTACTTCCGCCACAACAAAAGAACAAAGTTATCAACCCACCGATTGATTCGTACAGGCCGCTATAGTGCGGGCGGGATTGGGTGTCGATGTCTATCGGATGTTGGCTTCCCAATATGTACCCTCACCTCTTACTCGGAATCGACGGTTTCCAGATGTCCGAAACCATTGGCAATGAGAGTCATTCCAGGCATGGAGTGCTTAAGGGTACAAGTCTTTATCTTTAGGTCCCGTGCCTGAACTTTTAGCCGGCTAAGGATAAAAGTTGACTTGAACGGTTTCCAGTCCCCATAATTGACTCGGTGGCGACTCCACAAATCGGCAACGAATTCAGTTCACTAAAAAGGTCGCCTTACCAAACGAATCGGCCTTTAAACATTTACAACCACGACTCGATCGATTCCAAACGGAAACACGGGTGCACGCACCCGTCTAGTACAAGTCCGGATCGTCATCCGAATCAAGGTCCGAAACATCGCCCCGTAGGCGAGATCGGACCTGCCCCCGACCGGGAGGAGGCCGCGTGGGTGGCCGTCGCCACACGTTGACAAATCGGGTCGGTCCTGCGCAGGCGCGCGCGGGGCGCCGGGCTGTGCGGACGGACGTCCACATATGCATATTCTCCGTTTTGCGATGTTTTAAAATCAGATCTTCAAAAAGTCAAACGCCTCACACCAGGCTTTCCTAAACTGTACTGCCTCACACCAGGCGTCTGAGTTCTGAGTCGCTAGACAGCATGCGTCTGAATAGGCAAAGTGAATTGCGCGAACAACTATAAATACCCCCCTCATTTCGCTCATTCACAACACAATTCCCATTCTTCTCTTCTCCCTCTTACTCATTACGAGTTTCTCTTAGCTTGGGCTTGCACTCCGACACCCAAAGCAAACGATCCACTCGATCGTAGTCCCGATAACCGAATCAACGCTACTCCTTACCTTCGAGCACTCCACTCGATCCTGAGGTGCCTGTGTTCGACCAGCTACTCCGAGTCTAGCAATGGAACCCTGCCGGATTAGCCGAAGAACCAGCAATTGGTAACGAAACTCTGCCGGAATCACTACAAGGCGAACAAGGAGGATCCGCCCTAAAGTCGAACCGTCACTAGGTTGTCATCTAGACAAAACTTTACTTTTCGGTACTTTTATTATGCACTACGATAATGTCAAATGTGGACACTAGGTCCATAACACGTACTAAAGCACGTAACATCCCAACTTCAACCATAAACACTAAAACACTCTAAATAGACCAGAGTAGTTCCGAGAACCGTTCTCATCTATCTATGCATTGTGTCCCGTTTAACGTATACTCCGAGGGTGTAACTCCTCACTATGTGATTTACTTACATTTCGCATTTACCGCTTTTGTATGATTTATTGCTTTTATGACTTTATAATCACATGCTAAATCACCTAACATGGAATTCAAAATGTAAACAAGCAAAAACTGAACAAAGCAATGGTCGGTTTCCTTATTAGTCCCGATGCTCACCATACATGGTTCAACGCATCCCTATTAATACCGAGCTGACACATCTTAAGTAGAATACTAGGTAAGGTATACCACGAGAACGACTAATATCCGTATTATCACGTTCAAACTGACTTGCTAATACGTATAATATTTAGTACTCTTTATTCTCCTACGTGCATCTTTTCATGGCATGCTTGTCACGTGAAATCGCATGCAAAGAATGTAAGCACACCTACTTTGACGACAAAACTTACTTGTCCTTAAACAACCGACATAGAAAAGACATAGGGTTAAAATAATTGATGTTACAGTACTTCCGCTACAACAAAGGAACAAAGTTATCAGCCCACCGTTTGATTAGTAGAGGCCGCTGTAACACCCCCGTTTATCCAAGAGCCTTAACTAGGCCTTCCCGGATAAATGAAAGTGTTACCATCTCGGTTTAATCGAGTCAGTGTCCCATCACAAAACAATACTGAAACACAACCGAGTTTAATAGATTATTCATAGGATGCAAACCAAGTTCGAGAACTAAGTATGGTTACAAAAATCCAAAACGACTACATGAATTAAATGGTCTATTAAGTACTAATAATGGAAACATGCTAAGAGTATAACAATGATGGCCACACACTCCCTTCCCGAACAGAAATTCCCTTCAATTAAGCACGCATCGATGGCCCATATCAGCATCAATACTCTGCTCCGCAAAAGACCGGAAATGTCAATTGGATCGTCGCAGGCCCCCCCAGTAAAATAAGGTGACAATTTAGACAATGAAAACACGGTTAGAACATGCTAACACTAATATACAAGTACAGAATATGAAACACCAAGTCTCAACAATCCTAGTACCATCATCGGTACCAAGTAACAATATCATTTCACGTTCTCAGTACCATCACGGTACCGATCAATATTCCCATCTCAATATTCTCAGTACCAACATCGGTACCAATCAAAAATCTCATCTCAAATCTTCTGGTAGGCCCTTTCATTCCGAGTGTGCACACCCCCCACAGGTTCAACAACCTGCAGGAGAAATCAGGAAGGGGACCGTGATCAAAGGCCTCGGCTAGGTCTAAAGCTAGCCTCACCAACTCAAATATATCAATATTCATTAATCATTCTCCCATCAATATTCAACATTATTCTTCTTATCACAGTATCATATCATACTCATCACTCATTTATGCATAATAATATTAACATATTCCAAGTAAGGAGGACCTTACCTAGTTAGCAGGTCACCACCGGGTCGGTAGTACAGATCACCACGGAAACTCTACAAAGTCCGATCCTAATAAAATATTTTATACTTCAATTAATATCGGTCGTATGGTATTTATAAATACAAACCGACTCCGTTCTAATTAAATTAGGCTCCGACAAAATTACTATTATTACTATACCCTTACAGAAACAGGTTAGTATTAATATTACTATTATACACACTACCGCAAACCCTTAATTGTTATAGATATTATCAACACTAATATACACTAATCTACTCACAACTTCACTAATAATTCACAAGACGCATGACAGACGTAAACAACTACTATTAACAATATTACTTAACCATCCACACCATCTCATTAATATTAATCCCAAGTATACCATCATCATCATTTTCATTAAACCATCATCACCATCATCATAAGACAATACCATCAGGATCATCATTAAACTATCGCCATCATCATAATACGACAAAGGCAACCACAAGAACCAACCGATGATAGTAGTAACACCGCATTAACCCGACACCATTCCCGACAATACTAGTACGACACGGATGCAACAGAGACAACGACGATCTGACAAAATACGGAACAGCAATAGTGCACATCAACGGCTAACCCGACATACCGATCCCGACTCGTATAATTCGACACAATGAACACTAACCATGCTATAAAACATAGAAGATGGAGTATAATACCCGAGTGGCGTGACTTGTTAAGGTTTAGCTTGTCGATGGTCCGGTCCGACTCCTAGGGTTCCTCTATCCCATCCCTTGCTTCGTGCGGCCGCTTGGATGTGCTCTTTGTTTTGTGTCATGCGGAACGAGTGTTTGTATGGTGTATTTAGAAGGGTAGGAATTGGTTAGGGTGAGAATAATTAGCAATTAGGTTCTGGAGTTCTTAACACGCACACCCTTTGGGCCTCAGTTTTATATATTTAACTGGTTTGTTTAAGGATCAATACGCGGTGTTCGGGTTTTATTAGTATAAATTATTGACTCGGTTCGACCCACTATAAACACGGATATTACAATCTACCCTACTTATAAGGAACTTCGTCCCGAAGTTCAGGATCCGCTCAATCATGACCCCTCTTGACTAACGACACCTCTAATGATTGACTACCTCACCAGACTTATTACATGATTAACTGTTGTACCTGCCTCATGTAAATTAACAATATACGCGCAATTAAAACTAGAACTAGTGACAGCCAATCCAGCTTATCACAAAGTGACTGACACAGTCACTAAGCAAACATGATATAGGAAAATAATTGGGTATGACATTCTACCCTCCTTAAAGACAAGGTTACGTCCCCGTAACTGAAGTAATTACCTGGTCGAAGAGATGAGGGAAACGTTTCCGCATTGACGCTTCTGTTTCCCAGGTGGCCTCCTCGACATTGTGATTAGTCCACAAAACTTTAACAACGGGTGTTTCTCCTCCCCGGGTTTTTCAAACTTTCTAGTCTAGAATTTCCTTAGGCACCTCCTCATAGGTAAAAGAATCATTTAACTAGATCGTCTCGAGTTCAATAATGTGAGACGGGTCACTCAAGTATTTTCTCAACTGAGAAACATGAAACACATTGTGGACTTTATCGAGAGCTCAGGGAAGTGCTAAACGATACGCCACCTCCCCTATCCTATCCAGAATTTCATACGGCCCAATAAACTTTTGACTCAACTTGCCCTTCTTCCCGAACCTCATAACCCCTCTCATAGGTGACACTTTCAACAAGACCTTATCACCCACAGCGAACTCAACTTCTCGGCGGTGGAGATCAGCATAGCTCTTTTGACGATCTTGTGCTGCTCGCATCTTCTTTCGGATGACATGTACCTGCTCGATCATCTCCTGAATCATGTGGAGTCCCAGCACTACTGCGTTGGCCTTCTCATCCCAACATACCGGGCTCCTACACTTCCTCCCATACAAAGCTTCAAATGGTTCCATCTGGATGTTAGCATGGTAGCTGTTGTTGTAAGAGAACTCAATCAAATCTAGTCGATCCTCCCACGAACCCTGAAATTCCAAGGCACAGGCCCGCAACATGTCTTCTAGAGTCTGTATGGTTCGTTCTGTCTGACCGTCAGTCGCAAGGTGAAAGGCTGTACTCATCTTCAATTGTGTACCCAAGGATTCCTGCAGCTTCTGCCAAAATTTCGATTTGAACCTCGAATCACGATCTGACACAATGTCCTTAGGTACTTCATGTAATTTCAGAACATGCTTCCTATAAGCCATTGCTAGATCAGCCTTACTCCACGTATCCTTCATTGGCACGAATTGAGCCGACTTGGTGAGTCGATCTACTATCATCCAAATCATGTTATTCCCCTTCGGGGTTCTAGGAAAACCTACAATGAAATCCATGGAAATGGAGTCCCACTTCCACTCAGGTACCTCTAAGGGTTATAGCTTACCCTGTGGTCGTTTCTGTTCACTCTTACCCTTCTGACAAGTCAGACATCTGGACACAAACTCGGCCACCTCTCTCTTCATGTTCTCCCACCAGAATGTCTTCTTCAGATCCTTATACAGTTTGTCCCCACCCGGATGTACCGAGTAAGGACTATAATGCGCCTCGGTCATGATTTTCCTCCTTAATTCTCCTCCTTCAGGCACCCACCACCTGTCATTGAGCCTGAGGCTCCCGTCTGAGTGAATGTTGAGATTTGAAAGTTCACCCCTCTCAATACGGGCTCGCCACATTAGGTACTTCTGATCCAAAATTTGCGCTTCTCGTATTTTGGCGTACAACTCTGGTTGAATCGCCAAGTCAGACATTGCTTTCCCTTTCCTTATCACATGAATCCCCATCTGTTGCACTTCATTCCTTAGTCTCAATCTGGACATATCCAAACACAAAGAATGCACAGATTTCCTGCTTAGAGCATCGGCCACCACGTTTGCCTTTCCCTCGTGGTACAAAATCTCCATATCATAATCTCCAATCAATTCTATCCATCGCCTCAGCCGCATATTCAACTCCTTCTGTGTGTAGATGTACTTCAAACTCTAGTGGTCTGAAAACACCTTGAATGTTGCCCCATACAAATAATGTTTCCATATTTTCAGAGCAAACACCACTGCCCCAAGTTCTAGGTCATGAGTTGGGTAGTTCTCTTCGTAAGTCTTCAGCTGACGTGAAGCATACGCAATGACTTTGCCATTATGCATTAGTACACAACCCAACCAATTTTTCGATGCATCAGTGTACACTTCAAAATTTTCGCTCCCTTCGGGTAAGGCTAGGATTGGTGCCGTAGTCAGACGCTCCTTCAAGGTTCGGAATGCCCTCTCACCACTGTCATCCAACCTGTACCAGATCTTCTTCCTCATATGGTTAGTCAACGGTCTTGCTATCTTTGAGAAGTCCTTCACGAACCTTCGATAGTACCCGGCTAACCCCAAGAAACTTCGAATCTCTGCCACATTCTTTGGTGCCTGCCACTTTGAGACAGCTTCGATCTTGCTCGGGTCTACAGATACCCCCTCCTTCGAAATAACGTGTCCAAAAATGCGACCTTCTCCAACTAGAACTCGCACTTTGATAACTTAGCGTACAACTGGTTGTCTCAGATAGTTGCAATACGATCATCAGATGCTCTGCATGCTCTTCCCGGTTCCTTGAATAAACCAGGATATCATCGATAAACACCACCACGAACTGGTCCAAGTAGGGCCGGAAAATTCGGTTCATCAAATCCATGAAGACGGCAGGAGCATTTGTTAGACCAAACGGCATCACCACAAATTCATAGTGGCCAGACCGAGTTCTGATGCGGTCTTACGGATATTTTCGTTCTTGACCCTCAACTAATGATAACCAGACCTTAAATCAATCTTTGAAAAGATACCAGCCCCACTCAGTTGATCGAATAGATCATCAATACGAGGAAAAGGGTACCGATTCTTCACAGTGACATTGTTCAGCTCCCTGTAATCGATGCACAACCTCATGCTCCCATCCTTCTCTGCACAAACAAAACAGGAGCACCCCACGGGGACACACTTGGTCTGATATACCCCTTATCCATCAATTCCTCCAACTGCTTCTTCAACTTAGTCAACTCCTTAGGCCCCATATGGTATGGTGCCTTAGAAATCGGCCCCATCCCTGGCTTCAGCTCAACACTGAAATCGACCTCTCGCCTTGGTGGTAAACCTGGGATCTCCTCCGGAAATACGTCTCCAAACTCGCTCACTACAAGAATTGAATCGGAAGACAACTTCTCGGCTCGAGTATCCCGTACATGGCACAAGAATAACGGACTTCCCTTCTTCAGATGGGTCTTCAGGGTAATGGCAGCTATGATCTTCACAGTTGGCTTCATCTCAAAGCCTCTATAAGACACTCTAACGCCCTTCAGACCACTTAAAGACACTTTCTTGAGGTTACAATTAATCTGGGCTTTAAATCGTCGCAACCAATCCATCCCCAGGATAATGTGCAAGTCATCTAGGGGAAACTCTATTAAATTAACTTGCAAATCAACCCCCCAACTATCAAGGACACATTACGAAAGACTCTTGTACACCTAACCGGTTTCTCCGAGGTTGTGATTATATCATCAGCTATGTTTTCAAAATAAACTAACCCCAGACTCGGTACATGATTACAAGCTACAAAAGAATAGGTTGCCCCAGAATCGAATAGAGCAAAAGAAGGTTTCGAGTTAACGAGAAAGGTACCCGTGATAACTTGTGTGTCCTCCTTTGCAGCTTGCTTCCCCATAGCAATGAGCTTCCCAGTGTTTTTACTTCCTTCAGGTGCCCCATTAAAAGACGTAGTTGGTTTGGCGGCTGCAGTTGACTGGTTAGTGCTCCCAGATCCCTGGTTGTAACTCCCTTGTGGCCAGTTCTAGTTCCCCTGTGATCGGTTCCAGTTTCCTTGGTATTGATTCCCTGCCTTAACGCTCTCGGATCCCGATACCGGAACAAAACTAGGGTTACCCTTCTTCACTCGGCACTCATAAGCTCGGTGCCTTGATTTTCTACATGTGAAGCACTTAACTGGTTGTCCATTGCAATCCGTCCCTGGGTGGTTATAGTTGCAATTCTTACAGTTATAGCTTCTTAAATCTCTCCTACCCGTGTTGTAACTACCACCCCCATAACTATACCCCCCAGAATATTGAGGCCTTCGTACCTGAGGTCCATTATTCCCATGTCTTTTCGCATCCCCTTGCACAGCTCCCTCAGACTCGGCTTTCCTCTTTTCACTCTTCTGACCGTTCAGCTATTCGCTCGGCGTGCCCGGCTCTTAGGTATACCTCTTTCACATCGGCATTATTCCCCATGGGTAGCTTCTCGAGGATCCTAACAGACAGGCCCTTCTCGAAGCGGGAAGCCAGAAGATCAGAACTCAGATTGAGGTCGGCAGAATACGTGGCCAACTCCATAAATTTGTCGTAATAGTCCTCGACAGTTATATCGTCTGTCATGGTGAAACGATCAAATTCCGTTCTTTTTGTAGTACGGATATGTTCCGGAAAGAATTCCGCCCTCGGCACTTCTTGAAGACTCTTCCACCCAAAGGCATACTCCCCATAATCCCCTTCCTCATGCTCTGCAATAAGCTTGTCATAGTTAAGGTGCCAACATAAATCGGCCTTGCCACTCAAATAGAATGCAGCTTGATTCAGCTCCAAATGCTCCGGACACTTTACGGTCTAGAACACCTTCTTCATTTCCCTCACCCAGTTCTCTAGCTGCGACGGCCCACCAGTCCCGTCATATTTACTGAGACGAAGGCGTGCTATCGCAGCGCTGATGGTGGTCGCGTCTGTCGCAAGTGGTTTCGGGGCGTTGATGTTTCTCAGAGCTTCCAAAAGCGCATCATTGGTTGCCTTTAAGCGCGCCATTTCCTCGGCACTCGGAGTGGCTGGGGTAGAACCGGTAGCTGCTTCGTTTGACATGATTACTTCAAAACAACAATAACATACACATGAGCCTTAAATGCTCATACATCATAACAATAAATTACTATTAACGTTGTAATTAATCATATCATTGTAATAATCACACTTGTAACTACTCGTACAATTATGCAATTCAAAGGAAATACATATCATCTTCGCGGACCCATCCTATTCTACCCCCTCTCAAACTCACACGTAGTTACCGAGTCAAAACCAAAAGGGCCGGAGGTTGGTATGAGGACGTCTCCCCAACCAGAGATTTTAAGTGGGCTTCTAATGGTCTATCACCGGGGTTCATTTTAATTCCTATGTTCTTTTATTCAGGCTCCAGAATCGATCGCTCTGATACCACTTTGTAACACCCCCGTTTATCCAAGAGCCTTAACTAGGCCTTCCCGGATAAATGGAAGTGTTACCATCTCGGTTTAACTGAGGCAGCGTCCCATCACAAAACAATACTGAAACACAACCGAGTTTAATAGATTATTCATAGGATGCAAACCAAGTTCGAGAACAAAAGTATGGTTACAAAAATCCAAAACGACTACATGAATTAAATGGTCTATTAAGTACTAATAATGGAAACATGCTAAGAGTATAACAACGATGGCCACACACTCCCTTCCCGAACAACAATTCCCTTCAATTAAGCACGCATCGATGCTCCATATCTGCATGAATACTCTGCTCCCCAAAAGACCGGAAATGTCAATTGGATCATCGCAGGCCCCAGGTAAAATAGGGTGACAATTTAGACAATGAAAACACGGTGAGAACATGCTAACACTAATATACAATTACGGAATATGAAACATCAAGTCCTAACAATCTTAGTACCATCATCAGTACCAAGTAACAATATCATCTCATGTTCTCAGTACCATCACGGTACCGATCAATATTCCCATCTCAATATTCTCAGTACCAACATCGGTACCAATCAATAATCTCATCTCAACTCTTCTAGCAGGCCCTTTCTTTCCGAGTGTGCACACCCCCCGCAGGTTCAATAACCCGCGAAGAGAAATCAGGGAGGGGACCGTGATCAAAGGCCCCGGCTAGGTCTAAAGCTAGCCTCACCAACTCCAATATATCACTATTCAACAATCATTCTCCCATCAATATTCAACATTATTCTTCTTATCACAGTATATTATCATACTCGTCACTCATTCATGCATAATAATATTAACATATTCTAAGTAAGGACGACCTTACCTAATTAGCAGGTCACCACCGGGTCGGTAGTACAGATCACCACGGAAACTCTACAAAGTCCGATCCTAATAAAATATTGTATACTTCAATTAATATCGATCGTAAGGTATTTATAAAAACAAACCGACTCCGTTCTAATTAAATTAGGCTCCGGCAAAATTACTTTTATTACTATACACCTTATAGAAACAGGTTAGTATTAATATTACTATTATACACACTACCGCAAACCCTTAGTTGTTATAGCTATTATCAACACTAATATACACTAATCTACTCACAACTTCATTAATAATTCACAATGCGCATGACAGACGTAAAAAAGTACTATTGTTTAATACTACTTAACCATCCACACCATCTCATTAATATTACTCCCAAGTATACCATCATCATCATTTTCATTTAACTATCATCACCATCATCATAAGACAATACCATCAGTATCATCATTAAACTATCATCATCATCATCATACGACAATACCATGAGCATCATCATTAAACTATCGCCATCATCATAATACGACAAAGGCAACCACAAGAACCAACCGATGATAGTAGTAACACCGCATTAACCCGACACCATTCCCGACAATACTAGTACGACACGGATGCAACAGAGACAACGACGATCTGACAAAATACGGAACAACAATAGTGCACATCAACGGCTAACCCGACATACCGATCCCGACTCGTATAATTCGACACAATGAACACTAACCATGCTATAAAATGTAGAAGACGGTGTAGCATACCCGAGTGGCGTGACTTGTTAAGGTTTAGCCTGCCGATGGTCCGGTCCGACTCCTAGGGTTCCGCTATTCCTTCCCTTGCTTTGTGTGGCCGCTTGGATGTGCGCTTTGTTTTGTGTCATGCGGAACGAGTGTTTGTATGGTGTATTTAGAAGGGTAGGAATTGGTTAGGGTGAGAATAATTAGCAATTAGGTTCTGGAGTTCTTAACACGCACACCCTTTGGGCCTCAGTTTTATATATTTAACTGGTTTGTTTAAGGATCAATACGCGGTGTTCGGGTTTTATTAGTATAAATTATTGACTCGGTTCGACCCACTATAAACACGGATATTACAATCTACCCTACTTATAAGGAACTTCGTCCCGAAGTTCAGGATCCGCTCAATCATGACCCCTCTTGACTAACGACACCTCTAATGATTGACTACCTCACCAGACTTATTACATGATTAACTGTTGTACCTGCCTCATGTAAATTAACAATATACGCGTAATTAAAACTAGAACTAGTGACAGCCAATCCAGCTTATCACAAAGTGACTGACACAGTCACTAAGCAAACATGATATAGGAAAATAATTGGGTATGACATTCTACCCTCCTTAAAGACAAGGTTACGTCCCCGTAACTGAAGTAATTACCTGGTCGAAGAGATGAGGGAAACGTTTCCGCATTGACGCTTCTGTTTCCCAGGTGGCCTCCTCGACATTGTGATTAGTCCACAAAACTTTAACAACGGGTGTTTCTCCTCCCCGGGTTTTTCGAACTTTCTAGTCTAGAATTTCCTTAGGCACCTCCTCATAGGTAAAAGAATCATCTAACTAGATCGTCTCGAGTTCAATAATGTGAGACGGGTCACTCAAGTATTTTCTCAACTGAGAAACATGAAACACATTGTGGACTTTATCGAGAGCTCAGGGAAGTGCTAAACGATACGCCACCTCCCCTATCCTATCCAGAATTTCATACGGCCCAATAAACTTTTGACTCAACTTGCCCTTCTTCCCGAACCTCATAACCCCTCTCATAGGTGACACTTTCAACAAGACCTTATCACCCACAGCGAACTCAACTTCTCGGCGGTGGAGATCAGCATAGCTCTTTTGACGATCTTGTGCTGCTCGCATCTTCTTTCGGATGACATGTACCTGCTCGATCATCTCCTGAATCATGTGGAGTCCCAGCACTACTGCGTTGGCCTTCTCATCCCAACATACCGGGCTCCTACACTTCCTCCCATACAAAGCTTCAAATGGTTCCATCTGGATGTTAGCATGGTAGCTGTTGTTGTAAGAGAACTCAATCAAATCTAGTCGATCCTCCCACGAACCCTGAAATTCCAAGGCACAGGCCCGCAACATGTCTTCTAGAGTCTGTATGGTTCGTTCTGTCTGACCGTCAGTCGCAAGGTGAAAGGCTGTACTCATCTTCAATTGTGTACCCAAGGATTCCTGCAGCTTCTGCCAAAATTTCGATTTGAACCTCGAATCACGATCTGACACAATGTCCTTAGGTACTTCATGTAATTTCAGAACATGCTTCCTATAAGCCATTGCTAGATCAGCCTTACTCCACGTATCCTTCATTGGCACGAATTGAGCCGACTTGGTGAGTCGATCTACTATCATCCAAATCATGTTATTCCCCTTCGGGGTTCTAGGAAAACCTACAATGAAATCCATGGAAATGGAGTCCCACTTCCACTCAGGTACCTCTAAGGGTTATAGCTTACCCTGTGGTCGTTTCTGTTCACTCTTACCCTTCTGACAAGTCAGACATCTGGACACAAACTCGGCCACCTCTCTCTTCATGTTCTCCCACCAGAATGTCTTCTTCAGATCCTTATACAGTTTGTCCCCACCCGGATGTACCGAGTAAGGACTATAATGCGCCTCGGTCATGATTTTCCTCCTTAATTCTCCTCCTTCAGGCACCCACCACCTGTCATTGAGCCTGAGGCTCCCGTCTGAGTGAATGTTGAGATTTGAAAGTTCACCCCTCTCAATACGGGCTCGCCACATTAGGTACTTCTGATCCAAAATTTGCGCTTCTCGTATTTTGGCGTACAACTCTGGTTGAATCGCCAAGTCAGACATTGCTTTCCCTTTCCTTATCACATGAATCCCCATCTGTTGCACTTCATTCCTTAGTCTCAATCTGGACATATCCAAACACAAAGAATGCACAGATTTCCTGCTTAGAGCATCGGCCACCACGTTTGCCTTTCCCTCGTGGTACAAAATCTCCATATCATAATCTCCAATCAATTCTATCCATCGCCTCAGCCGCATATTCAACTCCTTCTGTGTGTAGATGTACTTCAAACTCTAGTGGTCTGAAAACACCTTGAATGTTGCCCCATACAAATAATGTTTCCATATTTTCAGAGCAAACACCACTGCCCCAAGTTCTAGGTCATGAGTTGGGTAGTTCTCTTCGTAAGTCTTCAGCTGACGTGAAGCATACGCAATGACTTTGCCATTATGCATTAGTACACAACCCAACCAATTTTTCGATGCATCAGTGTACACTTCAAAATTTTCGCTCCCTTCGGGTAAGGCTAGGATTGGTGCCGTAGTCAGACGCTCCTTCAAGGTTCGGAATGCCCTCTCACCACTGTCATCCAACCTGTACCAGATCTTCTTCCTCATATGGTTAGTCAACGGTCTTGCTATCTTTGAGAAGTCCTTCACGAACCTTCGATAGTACCCGGCTAACCCCAAGAAACTTCGAATCTCTGCCACATTCTTTGGTGCCTGCCACTTTGAGACAGCTTCGATCTTGCTCGGGTCTACAGATACCCCCTCCTTCGAAATAACGTGTCCAAAAATGCGACCTTCTCCAACTAGAACTCGCACTTTGATAACTTAGCGTACAACTGGTTGTCTCAGATAGTTGCAATACGATCATCAGATGCTCTGCATGCTCTTCCCGGTTCCTTGAATAAACCAGGATATCATCGATAAACACCACCACGAACTGGTCCAAGTAGGGCCGGAAAATTCGGTTCATCAAATCCATGAAGACGGCAGGAGCATTTGTTAGACCAAACGGCATCACCACAAATTCATAGTGGCCATACCGAGTTCTGATGCGGTCTTACGGATATTTTCGTTCTTGACCCTCAACTAATGATAACCAGACCTTAAATCAATCTTTGAAAAGATACCAGCCCCACTCAGTTGATCGAATAGATCATCAATACGAGGAAAAGGGTACCGATTCTTCACAGTGACATTGTTCAGCTCCCTGTAATCGATGCACAACCTCATGCTCCCATCCTTCTCTGCACAAACAAAACAGGAGCACCCCACGGGGACACACTTGGTCTGATATACCCCTTATCCATCAATTCCTCCAACTGCTTCTTCAACTTAGTCAACTCCTTAGGCCCCATATGGTATGGTGCCTTAGAAATCGGCCCCATCCCTGGCTTCAGCTCAACACTGAAATCGACCTCTCGCCTTGGTGGTAAACCTGGGATCTCCTCCGGAAATACGTCTCCAAACTCGCTCACTACAAGAATTGAATCGGAAGACAACTTCTCGGCTCGAGTATCCCGTACATGGCACAAGAATAACGGACTTCCCTTCTTCAGATGGGTCTTCAGGGTAATGGCAGCTATGATCTTCACAGTTGGCTTCATCTCAAAGCCTCTATAAGACACTCTAACGCCCTTCAGACCACTTAAAGACACTTTCTTGAGGTTACAATTAATCTGGGCTTTAAATCGTCGCAACCAATCCATCCCCAGGATAATGTGCAAGTCATCTAGGGGAAACTCTATTAAATTAACTTGCAAATCAACCCCCCAACTATCAAGGACACATTACGAAAGACTCTTGTACACCTAACCGGTTTCTCCGAGGTTGTGATTATATCATCAGCTATGTTTTCAAAATAAACTAACCCCAGACTCGGTACATGATTACAAGCTACAAAAGAATAGGTTGCCCCAGAATCGAATAGAGCAAAAGAAGGTTTCGAGTTAACGAGAAAGGTACCCGTGATAACTTGTGTGTCCTCCTTTGCAGCTTGCTTCCCCATAGCAATGAGCTTCCCAGTGTTTTTACTTCCTTCAGGTGCCCCATTAAAAGACGTAGTTGGTTTGGCGGCTGCAGTTGACTGGTTAGTGCTCCCAGATCCCTGGTTGTAACTCCCTTGTGGCCAGTTCTAGTTCCCCTGTGATCGGTTCCAGTTTCCTTGGTATTGATTCCCTGCCTTAACGCTCTCGGATCCCGATACCGGAACAAAACTAGGGTTACCCTTCTTCACTCGGCACTCATAAGCTCGGTGCCTTGATTTTCTACATGTGAAGCACTTAACTGGTTGTCCATTGCAATCCGTCCCTGGGTGGTTATAGTTGCAATTCTTACAGTTATAGCTTCTTAAATCTCTCCTACCCGTGTTGTAACTACCACCCCCATAACTATACCCCCCAGAATATTGAGGCCTTCGTACCTGAGGTCCATTATTCCCATGTCTTTTCGCATCCCCTTGCACAGCTCCCTCAGACTCGGCTTTCCTCTTTTCACTCTTCTGACCGTTCAGCTATTCGCTCGGCGTGCCCGGCTCTTAGGTATACCTCTTTCACATCGGCATTATTCCCCATGGGTAGCTTCTCGAGGATCCTAACAGACAGGCCCTTCTCGAAGCGGGAAGCCAGAAGATAAGAACTCAGATTGAGGTCGGCAGAATACGTGGCCAACTCCATAAATTTGTCGTAATAGTCCTCGACAGTTATATCGTCTGTCATGGTGAAACGATCAAATTCCGTTCTTTTTGTAGTACGGATATGTTCCGGAAAGAATTCCGCCCTCGGCACTTCTTGAAGACTCTTCCACCCAAAGGCATACTCCCCATAATCCCCTTCCTCATGCTCTGCAATAAGCTTGTCATAGTTAAGGTGCCAACATAAATCGGCCTTGCCACTCAAATAGAATGCAGCTTGATTCAGCTCCAAATGCTCCGGACACTTTACGGTCTAGAACACCTTCTTCATTTCCCTCACCCAGTTCTCTAGCTGCGACGGCCCACCAGTCCCGTCATATTTACTGAGACGAAGGCGTGCTATCGCAGCGCTGATGGTGGCCGCGTCTGTCGCAAGTGGTTTCGGGGCGTTGATGTTTCTCAGAGCTTCCAAAAGCGCATCATTGGTTGCCTTTAAGCGCGCCATTTCCTCGGCACTCGGAGTGGCTGGGGTAGAACCGGTAGCTGCTTCGTTTGACATGATTACTTCAAAACAACAATAACATACACATGAGCCTTAAATGCTCATACATCATAACAATAAATTACTATTAACGTTGTAATTAATCATATCATTGTAATAATCACACTTGTAACTACTCGTACAATTATGCAATTCAAAGGAAATACATATCATCTTCGCGGACCCATCCTATTCTACCCCCTCTCAAACTCACACGTAGTTACCGAGTCAAAACCAAAAGGGCCGGAGGTTGGTATGAGGACGTCTCCCCAACCAGAGATTTTAAGTGGGCTTCTAATGGTCTATCACCGGGGTTCATTTTAATTCCTATGTTCTTTTATTCAGGCTCCAGAATCGATCGCTCTGATACCACTTTGTAACACCCCCGTTTATCCAAGAGCCTTAACTAGGCCTTCCCGGATAAATGGAAGTGTTACCATCTCGGTTTAACTGAGGCAGCGTCCCATCACAAAACAATACTGAAACACAACCGAGTTTAATAGATTATTCATAGGATGCAAACCAAGTTCGAGAACAAAAGTATGGTTACAAAAATCCAAAACGACTACATGAATTAAATGGTCTATTAAGTACTAATAATGGAAACATGCTAAGAGTATAACAACGATGGCCACACACTCCCTTCCCGAACAACAATTCCCTTCAATTAAGCACGCATCGATGCTCCATATCTGCATGAATACTCTGCTCCCCAAAAGACCGGAAATGTCAATTGGATCATCGCAGGCCCCAGGTAAAATAGGGTGACAATTTAGACAATGAAAACACGGTGAGAACATGCTAACACTAATATACAATTACGGAATATGAAACATCAAGTCCTAACAATCTTAGTACCATCATCAGTACCAAGTAACAATATCATCTCATGTTCTCAGTACCATCACGGTACCGATCAATATTCCCATCTCAATATTCTCAGTACCAACATCGGTACCAATCAATAATCTCATCTCAACTCTTCTAGCAGGCCCTTTCTTTCCGAGTGTGCACACCCCCCGCAGGTTCAATAACCCGCGAAGAGAAATCAGGGAGGGGACCGTGATCAAAGGCCCCGGCTAGGTCTAAAGCTAGCCTCACCAACTCCAATATATCACTATTCAACAATCATTCTCCCATCAATATTCAACATTATTCTTCTTATCACAGTATATTATCATACTCGTCACTCATTCATGCATAATAATATTAACATATTCTAAGTAAGGACGACCTTACCTAATTAGCAGGTCACCACCGGGTCGGTAGTACAGATCACCACGGAAACTCTACAAAGTCCGATCCTAATAAAATATTGTATACTTCAATTAATATCGATCGTAAGGTATTTATAAAAACAAACCGACTCCGTTCTAATTAAATTAGGCTCCGGCAAAATTACTTTTATTACTATACACCTTATAGAAACAGGTTAGTATTAATATTACTATTATACACACTACCGCAAACCCTTAGTTGTTATAGCTATTATCAACACTAATATACACTAATCTACTCACAACTTCATTAATAATTCACAATGCGCATGACAGACGTAAAAAAGTACTATTGTTTAATACTACTTAACCATCCACACCATCTCATTAATATTACTCCCAAGTATACCATCATCATCATTTTCATTTAACTATCATCACCATCATCATAAGACAATACCATCAGTATCATCATTAAACTATCATCATCATCATCATACGACAATACCATGAGCATCATCATTAAACTATCGCCATCATCATAATACGACAAAGGCAACCACAAGAACCAACCGATGATAGTAGTAACACCGCATTAACCCGACACCATTCCCGACAATACTAGTACGACACGGATGCAACAGAGACAACGACGATCTGACAAAATACGGAACAGCAATAGTGCACATCAACGGCTAACCCGACATACCGATCCCGACTCGTATAATTCGACACAATGAACACTAACCATGCTATAAAATGTAGAAGACGGTGTAGCATACCCGAGTGGCGTGACTTGTTAAGGTTTAGCCTGCCGATGGTCCGGTCCGACTCCTAGGGTTCCGCTATTCCTTCCCTTGCTTTGTGTGGCCGCTTGGATGTGCGCTTTGTTTTGTGTCATGCGGAACGAGTGTTTGTATGGTGTATTTATAAGAGTGGGAATAGGTTAGGGTGAGAATAATTAGCAATTGGGTTCCGGAGTTGTTAACATGCACACCCTTTGTGCCTAAGTTTTATATATTTAACTGGATTGTTTAAGGATCAATACATGTTGTTCGGGTTTTACTAGTATAAATTATTGACTCGTTTGACCCACAATAAACACGGATATTACAGCCGCTATGTGCGGGCGGGATTGGGTGTCGATGTCTAGCGGACGTTGGTTTCCCAATACGTACCCTCACCCCTTACTCAGAAATGACGGTTTCCGGATGTCCCAAACCATTGGCAATGAGAGTCATTCCAGGCATGGAGTGCTTAAGGGTACAAGTCTTTATCTTTAGGTCCCGTGCCACTCAACTTTGAGCCGGCTAAAGATCAAAGTTGACTCGAACGGTTTCGGGGTCCTCATAATTGACTCGGTGGCGACTACACAAATCGGTAACGAATCCGATTCACTAAAAGATCGTCATACCAAACATATCGGCCTTTAAACATTTACAACCACAACTCGATCGATTCCAACGGAAACACGGGTGCCTGCACCTGTCTAGTACAAGTCTTAATCGTGATCCAAATAGATGTTCGAAACATCGCCCCGAATGCGAGACGAAACTAGGTCGGTCCCGCGCGGGCGCTGGGCGGTGCGGACGGACGTCCACAGTTTGGCGACTCCTCTGGGGATTTGGAAACAAGTTTCCAGCGGTGGTGTAACTCGAACGAGGTCGGTGAAGCTTATTTCCTAGTTTCTTGTTGTGGTTAATTACTATAGGTTTTGGCCTTAAAAAGCCCACCTTAACCGATATTAGGACCAATCGACCTCTTCGCGGTAAGATCCTTACGGACACACTGAGAGATCCTCGGTTGACGCTCCGGCCGTCCAAGGTAGCCACGTATTCCGTGGATATACCAAACGATTGGTTCTAAGCAGACGGTATGACACCCACCTCCCCAGGTGACCTGTCGTCACCTAAACAAAGACTATTCGTGGGTGGTAGCCTACCCTAACCTACCCATGTCTACATCCTGCATGAGTGTACGCATTCCTAGTTATGTGTATTGAAGAACCCAAATAAAACACTAAAATCTGGATTCGACCATGACAACATATTCAACCGCACCCAACTCCGTTTTCGAAAAAAGAACATCTACTTTTCAAAGCCACCTTTTAAGAGCCAATGCCCCGGCAAAATCAAAATGTTTTTAAAAAAAAAATTGAGCACCGTTACCATGGCTAGTTTTACACTCAAAAGACATTTTTGAGCGCCACTGCTCTGGCCAAAGTAAAACTCGTCATTTTTCCAAACAATAACGAGGACCGTTAGTATCTCCGAACTCCTAACTAATGGGATCGAGATATCCCATACTGTGGACATGACATAGGTCCACCGCGACGCGGCCACGCGCGGGTTTGGGGAGGCGAATGAATCTCCATATGAGATGGTCAAATTGAAATTTAAATCGAAGTAGGAGTCGCCACCGAATTTTGTGGTTATTCGGAACCATTCGAGCCCACTCTATGTCGTAGTAGGCCGTATACAAAATACGGCCCATTTCCGATGTCAGAGTTTATTGGGCTCGTCCCTTTGCATTACGATACCGATACCGACATTATCGGATATCGTGTATTGAATGACTCTCGTTGCCAATAAATTCGGACATCCGGAAACCATGGTTCTGAGTAAGGGGTGAGGGTACGTGTTGGGAAGTTCACTAAGAACACCCAACCCCGCCCGCACTTAGCGGCCTTTACTAAGATATCGTTCGTTTTTGGTGTACACGGGTTAGTTCGACGGTTGAATGATATGCAAACATTATTTTCCTAAGCATGTGATAAAAATAAAATGGGTTGCTAAGTCATTTAATGCATATTAAACTAATAACGTCAAAGTTATTTTAGCATGTGAATTCGTTTTAGTCTAATAAAACGATAAAAACAAATAAATAGCTACAAACACGAGAAAACGAGTTAGTAACGATGAAATAAATCGAATAAAGACATGAATAAATAATATGCATGACTCGAAAAAAGTTTTAATGACACGTGATGGATTAACACGTGTTGACCGAGGTCGAAAAAAGTATTTATTGAAATATGTCTAGAAAGTCGCTTTTTATGTAAGGTTCGAAAAGAATAAAAAATAGAAAGCGAGGAAACGAGAAAAAAAAGAAAGGACCGGCGAACCAGGCCGCCGCGCGGGTCGCCTGACAGGCGCGCGACTCGCGTGACGGTCTGTCCGTATTTTTTATTTGTCGAAAACCGTCAATTTATAAATCGCATACAAATATGGATTAATTTATACTCGATTTATATTTTCGATATTCGTCGTATTCGATATTCGATTATGAAATTGATATCGAATAGTCGGAATGTTTTAGAAAAAGTTTTTAAAAAAAATAAAAAAATTGTTTTGAGCGAAAAGTATAAAAAAAAAAGAATTTGAACGAAAAAGATGTTAATTCTCTCCTCGTTTAAAATCATCGAATTTTTTTAAAAAAAGATGTAATGATTTTGTTAGCATCAACGAGAATTAATTAAGTTAGTTCTTGTAGATACGATGTTCGATTAGAGAATCGGTATCGTATTTTAAGAACGTTATAAAAATAGTTTTTTGTAGTATCGATTATTAGTAATAAATAGAAATATGCGACGAACGGCCCATATTAATAATACGAAACGACCGACGACCCGTAAAGAAAAGTGACGGACGAAAAAAAGGAAAAAAGACGTGAGAGAGAGAGAGAGAAAGGAGAAGAATCGGGTTTGATTTACACCCTCAACCTACATGCTTTACTTTCTCGGTATAGAGCTCGTCGGACGGTGGCTTAGGCATGGGAGCGTCGAGATGATGCGGGATGAGTTAAGGTGTCGGTTTGGTGCGTTTTTTTATGTGTGAGGTGACGGTGGATTCGGCCGGATGACGGGGTCGGTTTCGTCGGTATTTCGAGACTACTTCGGGATTACGTCGGGAATTCTTACTAGATGTTAAGGATATGTGAATGGTAGATTTATGATGTTTAATTGTTTTATAGAATCGTTGTCCTTTGTGTTGGACGGGAGGTCCTATTTATAGGGGTCAAGGTAGTCTTGCTTGTGTGACAAGAAATACCAGTTTGGATAGGAAACACGAGAGTTCGAAAGGGAACGAAAGTCTCGTTTCTTGGTGGGGAAGCCAAGTATTTCGGCTGTCATGAAGAGTTGGCCGAGTATTTTGGCTGTCTTGGCCGAGTATTTGGAGCTCGGTCGGTGTCTGATTCGGTTTCCGGATAGAATTCCTACTTGAGATCGAATTCTACCCTTAAACGGATTTGTTTAATATTTATGAAAGCTGATTTTTGTAGTATTTGGGACCGAATCAGCCGTGTGAGGTGTCACGGCTGACTCGTGTGTCTCGAGAATATTTTTCGACCGGGTTTTAACTCGGTCGTAAAAAGATGGTTTTACCCCTGGTGCCGGAATCGACCCAAGTTAGTCTCATTTGACTCGAAACGACCCACTGGGCCTGGATTTGAGGTTGGTTTTGTAAGATTTGTACTCCGTAATAAGCCTAAACCAAATGTCCATGATTTCGAGCCCATATCCGAGTCCATTAAAGCATGTTTGCGTCCTATCATAATCGGGTGTTTGGCGGGACCTACTATAGACACCTGGCGGTCAAAATGTGGGTGTCTACACATACGGTCACATCTTATTTTTCAAAAAACATTTTTTTCGCACATACCGTTAACACAACCGAAACTTCAATTAATGAAGTCAAGGAAACCAAATTAAAATGGTTATACTCTCAAAATGTTTTCACAATACACCACCGCCACTGTCGAAATGTTAGTTAATGGAGTCGACAAGCGTGGGTCACCCATTTTTAAAAGTTTTTCTAAAAAAAAGACACTTTCACCACCTGAATTCTATAATAAGGATTTAGTCACAGCTTTCAAAGCACCGGCACAGACATCACATTCTCTCACGAACACCGTCCACACCGCAAATATCGAACTAACTAATTAATAGTAGTCTCGATAAAAGCACGATACCGTTACTTTCAAAATTGGTTCCTTTAGAGCCACGACTTTTGTAAAACCAACATTTACACTTTTTGCTATCGACGAGTCTTCAACGCGCATGTAGCAATAACACTTTTCACGTCACGAACGATGTCACTAAACCATCGTAGTGCCAATTTGTTACAAACTCTCACTTTCAAAAAACATTTGTTTTCAAAACCTACCAGTTTTCGAAATATCAAAATTCTTTGATTCCGAGCCGGGATCGAGATCAATTCCTTACGTCGTACAGCCGTGTGATTAACTGTCTGTGTTAGTTACTAAGGCCACCTCCATTCGAGGTTTTTTTTTGGGTCGTCTCATTTTGAGAAGTCCTCTTCTTTAAATCTCACTCCCGTGTTTTATGTCAAATCGTCTCGTTCTAGAGACAGAAGTCTATTAGACGCTTTGCCGAATACAGCGAGAGTCTAAAGCACGCGAGTCCCTAATTCGATGACCGCAAATGCGCGCAAATCAAGGGTCTTGTTTCCGTGTCGCTCAACTACGAGCCTCCCTTGAGTCTTTAAGCCGTCAGGTAGATCCATTCTCATTAATACCACCTCTTACGCAGTCATGCCAAGAGATTCAAGCGTAGACACAAGTAACCATAGTGGGATCAATGCCGAACAATTCGGGGATAACACCGTAAGAACCCTAGCCAACATGATCCGAGACTTATAGGCCACCATCATTACCATGATATTAAATCAACACAACCATCCGCCAAGGATATTAAATCAGAACTAAGACATACACCAACAAAAGACTTAAGCAAAAGACCCATGTCAAAAAACGAAATCACTAAAACAGCAAACGCAAAAGCAGACCGACAATACCGGACCCGAGCTCCAACCAGAAACCATAGGCAAGGATGTCAGGTATGATTTCTAAGCCTTCGCTGACGAGCCTCAAATACGTAGTCCAACGGACTTAAAACGACCCGAGCGGACAGCCACCAAGTCGTAATCCTCGATTGACCTGGGCAGCTATACTTTGACTTTCACCTTGTCCAAGCTTCAGTCAAAGTGGGGGGTTCTTTAGACACCCACATTTGAACATGGTGGCTGCAGAAGTGTAATCCCCTAGAAATTCTAACGCAATACAGTGGCGGAAACACTGTAGAGTTGGGATTAAAACACATTGACAAACTATATCTTATAAAAAGAAATGATAAGTTAATACAAAGCCTCTTTTTACAAAAGGGCTAAAAGTAAAATCTCCAAACGGGTTTATACAAATCCATAAATCAACATGAATGAAGGAAGAGTAGGATCCACGCTACTCGCTAGCTCACACCCAAAACCCAGCAGCAAATACCTGTCATGTTATAAACATAACAGCCACGTCAGTGGGGAGTAACTCGGACGTTCTCCCAACCATATTATATCATATGGAAAAATAATAGTATTATTATATCAAAATATTTAAAAAGATAAAACATTAAAACGATATAATAAAAATAAGTTTTCAACGAAACTTAAAACACTTGCCAACCTGCAAGTCAAAATCAATCGATAATATATATATTCAAAAATAGCGTTATGAAAATTCGATCAGTGTGCACAATGCTATAATTTCACTAGGACAATACTAAACTAGCTTCGAGAACTCAGTCAAAACAAATCAGACTTCAGTGTCTCTAACTAGGCAACTCAAACTATAACAGGACTGCGTGCAGCGAGGTCCTGGCTTAAGTAATGTACACCCCTCCTAGACACCAACCGTAATCCAGTTCAACCCGACGGCGACTTACAAGATGCGGTATCTAAGTTTAAGGTCAAAATATACACACTCCCGAACACAAACCATGCTTAGTTCAACGACCAATGTGTCTCAACATAGACACACCAGCTTTATAGTTGATGGCAAAAACGTACATCCCAGACTATATTACTCTAACCCCACACTTCTGTTTATTACATCCGTAACTTTATTATATTTCTAAATTCGTTACTCAAAATATAAATAAAATATGATAAGTCAATATATAGTATTCTATAAATAATTAGGAATCGAGTTAAAACTATAAATTTTAGAAAAGAGATGTTTTAAGAAAAACGATATCAAAATTAATTGAGTTGACGAATTTTTATAAATGAAATGAATTGTACAAAGGTTTCAAATCATTTTTAACAAATAACTTTTATTAATAAATAATACGGATTTTACTAAAAATAATCAATCGTAGACAAATGAGAAAATATTAGGGAAAATAGTCTCGACTAAAAATGTATTTAAAACGAAATCGACAACTTTCTCACTTATTAATATAAGTCGTAGAACGAAATTAATTTAATAAACAAGTTTACAAACCTCGATTATAATATAAAAATTTACGATTTGAGTTAAAATTATAAATTAACGAAATATGAAGAAAATATGAAATCGTTATAATTTAGTTACTAGTGTCACGATAACCAGCAAAATATTATAACGATCATAAATAATTAAATTATTAATGATTTATAAAACCATATCGAAAGTTGTAAAAATATTTAAAAAGCATACGATCTATTAAATAATATTTTTAGCAAATAATAAATAGCTAAAAAAATTAGAAAACTGAACTTAAAATATTTACTACATACTACTACTCAAACATATGATATAAAATCGAGTAACGTCCTGAAGTTACCTTAAGATGACTTCGGAAAGATCACGTTCTTGACCTTGATCAGTCCAAGCTTCAAATCGTAGTACTGTCTTTAAGCTCCCAGTTGTAATAACATTGGTCTTCTCAGCAAGATTCATCGCGGGAATCGAGAAAACAAAACAAAAGGATGAGACGAGCGTAATAGACAAAAGACGCAAACGAAAAAGAATGGATATGATCGAATTACTAGGACTAGAGGTGAAGGGACGCTAAGCAAGAACGGAGAAGGGAAAGGATAAAGGTAAAAGAAGACAGACACGGACTCGAAGGTACAAAATGGGTGCAGTAGATCAACCAACAACGATATACATCGGAATTGACGAACACGCACGAGCAGGAATGCGAATAGGAAACCGAAATAGAAAAGAAGAAAGAGAGGGAGGACAGTAGGACACTAACAGCAGCAGGACAACAACTACTCACGATGCGAGACGATTACCGAAAAACCGAGGATCAAACAGCAGCATCGACAATAGCAGAAACAAAAGACGAGCAGCAGAAAGAAGAAGAAGAAGAAGAATACGGACAGCATACGACAGTATACGAACAGTAGCCACAAGAAACAACACGATGACGGAACGAAAAGGGGCGCGAAGAAGAGAAGAAAAACAGCAGTAAAAATAGTGAAAACAGCAACTGTACGACACAAAATGACAGCAGCAAAACGAAATACAACAACAGTAGCATCAGCAACAACGCGGAAAGTCAGCAGCAGCGATTAGCATTGAAAAAAAAAAGAATAAGAAGAAGAAGGAAGAGAGAGCGGAGCTGAGCAGCAGCAGCAAAATAGAACCAAACAGAGAACAATAGCAGCTGAATGAAACTAACAGAATATATAGAACAACAACAAGTAGTAGCAAATGATGACATTTAAACGAACGAAATCGGAAGATGAAGAAGAAAAGAGGAGTCACGGACCAGCAACAGTGACCAACGACAGTAGTAGCAGAAGCACGCAGCAACAAACATAGAAGGAAGAAGAAGAAGAAGAAGAAGAAGAAGAAGGGGACTAGCTCGACAAAAATCGGCAGCAACGGACCGACAACGGCAGCAGTAATGGCGGAATAGTGACAAAGGACATCAAACAGCAGCAGCAACCCAAATCAGGGAAGAAGAACGAAGAGCAGTCAAAACGAGAGAAATCAGGATGAGTTGAAGGGGAAGCAAGAGAACGAAAGAAAAAAAAAGAAGGAAACAGAGGGAACGGAAATCACCTCACGCTGAGACATGGACCAAAACGGAGCAGCAGCAACATAGATGATGAGCAATGATGATTGAAAAAGAAGAAGATGATGAAAGGGGAAAATGAACGTAAAAGCAAGGAGGGATAAGTGGATGAATGAGAGGGAGTGCAGGGGCGGACCCAAGAATCCAAAGTAGGTGGTGCTAAAATAATTAACACCAAAAAAAAACTAATCTTGAATATTAGCATAAAAAAATTACGATAAAAAACACCGTAAACATATAAATTACATAACTAACTAAATTTTACTCTACGGGATCCACTTAGTTCAAATTCAGCAATTACATCATCGTTGTCAATTTTACAAGGAAATGTTCTTTCAATATAAAGAACCATCAAATCATCAAAAAATTCTTCGTTCATCTTATTTCTCAACTTGTTTTTGATGATGCTCATACTTGAAAATGCTCTCTCTGTTGTTGCTGTGGAAACTGGAAGTGTCAAGATAAGACTAAGTAACCGATAAATCATCGGATAAAGGAATATCTTATCAAAGTCAACCATCCTTCGACACAAATCTGAGGCTGAAGTTGTATTTGCAAATCTGGGATCTTTCTGAATATCTGCTACAAAGAATCCACACTCTAAATCAAGAGCACGTCGGTCATTTGATGAAAAGTCTAAAGGATAATACTTTAGAGCAAGCTTAGCAACATCTTCACTTTTAAATGCTCGAAAATTATGGCGTGGATCAAATGAAGCACCAAGTATAAGAATCTCCCTAGAGCTCTCCGTAAATCTGCTATCAAGTTCCGCCAATTGAAAGTCTATCACACAATAAAATACATTAACACGATAATAATGTTCATTTGTGATATTCTTTTCACAATTCCTTAACCCTTTCTTGTAAGATTCGGACATATCCGACATAGAAATATCATGCTCATAACAAAAATTTCTAACCTTCTCAATCAATTCATCCCAACCTTTTTCTCTCATCTCTTGAAGTTTATCTTTCGTAATTGAAAGAGAATGAAGAGCATTCAATATGTCAATATCTTTTCTTTGCAATGTTTGGCATAAAAAATCTGTGATCCCCATGATACCATGCATCATATGTAAACAATACACAAAATCAAATTTTTTCAAAGCCTTACCGACAGCCTTAGCATCTCCTCGCACTTTATCTACCCCATTAACATATAAATCATCAATAGTAGATCTAGTAGCTCCAAACAACTTAATAAGACTTGAAATGGAATGCAAATGTGAACCCCAACGAGTTGCCCCTGCTCTTTGCAAAGTGGTGGCTTGATTTTTCCCTGAACCCGTCTCAAGTGTACCCGCAGCCACTAAATCAGAGAGTTCCCCTTCCTTGTAAGCTTTTAAAATAGAATATCTTTTAGGGGAGGAATCAACAAAATTCACAATCATAGTCAGAGTAGAAAAAAATTGCCACAAATCATGCACCCCTTTAGCCGCGGCATTTAAAGCCAATTGTAAGCGATGGGCAAAACAATGCACATAATATGCATATGGACATTCTCTTTGAAACAAAGCTTGCAAACCATTGAATTGGCCTCGCATGTTACTAGCACCATCATATCCTTGGCCTCGTATATTTTCCACTTGAAGTTTATAAAGAGTAAGGATTTGTACTATTTTATCCTTTAAAGTTTGAGAACAAGTATTATCAACGCTAATAACCTTGAAGAATCGTTCTCTAATGAATCCTCCACTATCAAAAAAGCGAAGAATTATCGCCATTTGTTCCTTATTTGACACATCAAGAGCTTCATCAACAAGAATTGCAAATTTAGAATCTCCTATTTCATCACGAATCATAGCTCGAACTTTGTTGGCAAGAATATTTGCAATTTTCTTTTGAATCTTCGGACAAGTATACTTGGCATTTTTAGGAGCTATGTCTATAACTCTTTTCACTTCATTGTTCATTCTTGTGAAAGAATTCAAAACGGCATCATAATTACCACCATTAAGAGAATCAAAAGATTCATCATGACCTCTAAAAGAGCATCCTTGTCGTGCCAACAATCTTACAACTTCTATAGTAGCAACAAGACGAAGTCGGTTATTTGCTATTTCTTGTGAAGAGAATGTGTTAAACATTCTCTCTATATGTTTCGAAGGATTTCTCAAATTCTCCCACATGTGTATTCTAGTATTGTGTAATGATTTTATGTCCCCTACATGCAATAAAATGCCCGAGTGTTTACTCATCACATTCTTCCATCCGTTAAATCCAACTTCGGTAAAAGATGGATGTCGAGATGGATATTCATCAAATAAAAAACAAGGGAAACAATATGCTTTATCTTGATAAGGTGAATACTCAAGCCAAGACCACTCTTTGAACCACTTGTAACAAAATCTTCTCTTTTGACTTCCCTCTTGAGTACTTGGATAGCTCGCCAATTGAGGTTGGTAAGGACCATATACCACATAAGCTCTTCGAACACTATCACGTTCATTCAAACAATAGGTACCAATAGGACGACGTAATCCGGGATCTCTTTCAATAGATGTAACATCATAATCTTGATCTCTACAATCACTTGCTTCTCCTTGATTATCTTGGTTTTCAACTTCATCCCCTCTCTCATCATCTTGTTCATTAGGTTGTTCATCGCTTATCTCAAATCCTTCATCTTGTTCGTCTCTTATCTCAACATCTTCCTCTTGCTCATCTCTTATCTCAACATTTTCATCTTGCTCGTTTTTATCTTGAGGAATTAGCAAAGTGTCACTTTTGAAAAATGAGAATAAGTTCTTATAGCGTTTGGGGTTGCGATTATCCGTCATTGTTCTTCATATACCTACAACAATAAGTTAAAAAATATACATCAATATTGGATAACCAAATGTATATCCCTACCTCACAACTATTTATCTATAGAGTATATATTAAGATTAAGATGCAAACTTTAAATTAATGCCTTACAACCCTTTTTTTGATTAATTAATTATAATTAGTCCTCCACTAAGCATTTAAAGTCATTTTCTACATTAAACTACTCCATAAGTCCATATGCATTTATGTTACCAACTACAAATGAAAAAAAAAACAAATCTCACGTTTGGCAGAAGGTATGGAGTCTGAAAAATTAACTTAAAAAATTAATTTCAACCACAAATTAACTATAATTAACTATAATTAATTCATCAGCACTAAGGAACTTCAATACTCCATATCCCCAAATCTCAAATCTATCAATTTTGTCATTAAAATAAAAAAATCAACTCCCAACTCAAATCAAATCAATACTCCTCCATTTCTGAAATCTGGAATTCACAATATGAGTTTTCAATTCCAAAATCGAAACCCCAACAAGAAGCAACAAATCAAATACTAATTAATAAGAAAATAAATAAGTATCCAACAAATGAACAAATTAAAAACTCAAGTTCTCCACTACAAATCTACAATTAAACATTGAGACTAGCATAATTCAAACTTTAGAGTTTAGAGAATCAATCTTCAAAAGTTTTAAGTTCAAACACAAAAGACAATAAAAAAAAATTACCTTATCAGTGGCGAGTTTAGGGTTTAAAGTGCCGGCGAGTTGGTGGTTGGTGCCTGCGGTGGTTGGTGGAGTGGGCGAGTAGCGGCGGCCGGCGAGTCAGGCGATAGTGGTTGGTGGAGAGGCGCTAGACAAGGAGTTTAGGGTTTGATTGTTTTGTTTGGTCTGTTCTCTGTTGGGTTTACGTTACTTCTTCCCAGTTTCTCTTTCCTGGGTTTGATTTTTAATATTTTTTTTTTTTTTTAAAAGATGTCGGCTATAGCCCAATAAGCCCAGGCCCAGGTCCGCCCCTGAGGGAGTGAAACGGTGGAAGGCAAAAGAAAAAGGAAGGCAAAGAGTGTACGTAAATGAGTGGGAAGACAAAAGATAGGGGATTTATGTGATTAACATGTGGGACTCAAATTAAGTGGGTAAGAAATACCGAATAAACGAATTCCGTAACGATAAATTGACTGACCCATTAATTGAATTAAAATCGAGTCAATAAAATTAATAAATAATCGGGCCATCAAATAAAATGAGTAAAATAACGTTTCTCGAGATATAAGTAATATTCGAGACGGAAATGAAGTTTATAGAAATAAATAATTAGACGACGAAATAGTATTTCCTGATAAATAATAAATTTTCGAGGAAGTGAATTAAATTAATTTCTCGAGGAAAGGTAATAAATGTTTTGACGAAGTTTAAAATAAATGAAACTCGTGCTAGAAATAGAAATTCGAGCTTAAATATAGGTCATGTTTGGCCTTGCTTATGTGCAAGTGTTTTTCCTTTTTAAAAGGAGTTTATTGATAAGCTACTTCTCGAAAAAATTACATCTGTTTGGTTCTCTAAAAAAGCTTTTTTTACTTACCAACATGAAAAAATGAAAAATTATGTTTTAAAAGTATATCAAGATGGATCTCTATTTGTAGAGAATGCAAAAATGTGAATGAATAACTATTTTTATTATTTTTATTAAAAAATTTACAAGATGCAAATTTGTTATTTGTGCATTAAATGACATTGAAACAAAAAAAAGTAGAAGTAGAAGCATCAATTTGATGCTTCTACTTTTGAGGGCAAAAAACTCATTTTAAGCTTCTAAAAACTAGTTTTTTGGACACAAAAAAAATGTGTTTGGCCAAGTTTAAGTTTTTTAGAAGTAAAAGCTAATAAAAAAGCTAGTCCAAACACCACCATAAATAGATAAAATAATTTAGAATTTAAATCGTCGAAATAGGCTTTCGATAAAAATTAAATTAAATGTATAAAATAAATCGAAACAGAAATAAAAATGTTCAAATATAAGAAGGGTTTCCGAGACAAATAGAATTTTAGGAGTTTGAAACGATTGAATGGTAAATTCGTTTTATAATAATTTTAAGAATTACAAGTTAAATCGTCGAAATAAAAATACGAACAAAATTTCAATTGTAATTTATAAAATCAGGGGTGTTACAATCTTCCCCACTAAAAAGAAGTTTCGTCCTCGAAACTAACAAAAACATAATAATAGAATTGAAAACAAGATTATATCAATTGAACAAAATGAGAATGCTTAACTCGCATCACAATCTCGGTCTTTAAAAATTTTACAACTTTAAATGTGATATGAAATCGAGGTCGAAGACAAAATTTGTTTCAAGAAGAGTTGGGATCAATTCTCAAAGTTTAAAACCATTTAAATTAATAAAATCGCAAGTTAAAAAATTATTTTATAAAATACTGACTGTAAATAATATTTGTAAACGAACTCGAAGGGAGAGTACCCAAATATTTTCAAAGCTACTATAAAACGTTTTGATTAAGAAATTTGACATTATTTTGTTTTAAGATCAAACAAATATTTGAGAAATCAAATTTGTTGTTAGTAATTAAAATCGAACTAGTCATCAAATATTTTCAATAACAAATTTAAAGTCTAACGAAAGTAAAAAAAAACTTAGACATACGTAGTTTTTCAAAAATCTTAAACTGTTTTACCTAAAAATTCTTATAGAAATCAAAATATTAGCTATCATGAAAGTTCAATCAAATTTTTATTGTTCGAAAATCAAAATTTAAAACAATACCGAAGTATTTTAAAATAAATTTATAGGACATTTTCAAACACGACTAAAATATGTTATCAACTAAAAATAAAACAAAAACAAAGTACAAAGTTTTAGAATTTATAACTCAAAATGTCAAAATTTCACGAAAATCAAATTTTGTAAATTAGTCAAATTTTTCGTAATGTAAGTTTGAGGAAATGATGAACGGCTAAATAGAGTCAAAGTAAACGACAAAGTGAAACAAAAGTTTTCAAACCCAATAAAGAGTTCGAAAGGGATTGGCTGAAGAAGAAGTAACATGATTTAAGAGAAGCTAAGGGAAGGACGAAATTGAGAGTCAAAAGAGCCCTCGAGGAATGAAGAATAAATTAACCATCTCGAGATTCCTGGTACGACTCCCACAACACGGGTTCCTAATTTCCATCAAATGACGTTAAGTCCAAAGTTGGGCACTAGGTGGTACTACTCGATCATGATCCCAAAAATTTCTTACGTGACTTTCCAATCGTTCAAACGACAAGATACAATCCACAATTGCTTTAAAATCTAATCTCTAGTTAAAATTCCAACGATTATCAACATACTCAAACTTGCCCTCGATAAGGTTCCTAAATCCAAAGCTCATAAAGTCTGATCGAACTCGAGGTACACCCCAAATTTCTCGAGTAAGGAACAGTAAACGAGATCCACCAATTTAACAATGTTCGGGCACAAAATCCTCAAAAATGATCACCAACATATTTATAATGCCACAAGTACAGAATTAGAGAAAAGTACAATTAATAAATCCTTAGACACGCTCAAACCTATAGGTAATGGCGCAAACACTCATATCTTCAAACACGTCATTCAACTAAGGTTACTGAAAATTCCATCAAATCTCATATTGACAGGGAAACCACTAAAATATTTATTAACTCAACGAATCCACAATCTCGTTGGTCTAAGGGTTCTGAACTGTAAATCCATTAAGATGATTGGCATTAAGTAATCCTCAATACAACGCGATAAATTCAACCTTTAATTGTGCAATATGTTTCTCTTCTTCAAGGTTAAGAATAATTAATCCAATCAAGTTTAGATCACTCAACTCCAAAGTTCATAGGTTACAACCTTAAATAACGATCAACGACCTAATCCTTAAGAAACACGGGTAATCTATGTCAACCAAAATTTCTAACGGTATTAATGAAAACCTCTGATGGTACCACAACACTCATATTTTAAACAATACTCTATGATCCCAAATATTCACGATGCATCCATCAAATAAGCATTAGGTAAGAATCCAAAGTGATATTATTAGTTACACTTAGTTCGGTTCTAGGTTAGGTACTAGGTATCCATCATATATGACATACTCTTACTACTCCAAAAGATTATTCAACTTTAAGTCCTCCAAATAATCAAGTAACCTATAACCCAAGGTTCAATGTCTAAAGTATCATCCTAATTCCATCAATCAACAAATACCATTCAACTCAATCCACAAAATATTTCTTACTTTCATAGAAAATAGGGTAGAATCACAATCCTCAAATAAGGTAACAAGGGTTTACTAAACCTCAAACATCTATAACTCGGGGTTCACTAAGATAGAATCCGGTCTAACCAAAGAATCTCAAGAGAAAGATGGTAGTATAGAAGAATAGAACAAGGATTCACCAAGAGAATGAAGATGAGAATACAAAGGAGAAGAATTGGAAGAAGCAAAAGCAGGAAGAAAAGAATCAATAATTCAAGATGATAGAGACCTAAAATGAGAAGGAAAAGTTCGGACCTCTAAGGTTCACGAGGGAACTAAAAGGATTACTTCATCTTCTTGCAGAGGAACGAGCACGGAAGTCTTGGGTCGCTCGATCTGGATCTACTGCAACATCATGGAACAGGAATCCACTCTTGATCGTCTGGCCTGTAGCTGGAGCAAACTAAATCGAAACTGCAAAGTCACCAATGACATCTTTCTTGGAGCACCAAGTTGTCCACTCGAGTCAGCAGGCGTTTAAGAGTTCTAAGTAGGTCTTGTCCCGATCAGGAGCAGCATCTCGTCAGCATCTTGTTCATTCAGATTCTTCCAGACAAAAGCAACAAATATTCAATGCTAATCATTGAGTTACAAGAACATATAAACCTAACAGTTAAGTCCTTATTTTGTTTCTACCCATCTCTCACTAATATTTCTTTTAATGTTCAAATCATTTACTGGTATTTTTCCTAGAATAAGGTGTAAGCGTCGGGAGCAACAATGCTCTGATACCAACTGTAATCCCCTAGAAATTCTAACGCAATATAGTGGCGGAAACACTGTAGAGTTGGGATTAAAACACTGACAAACTATATCTTATAAAAAGAAATGGTAAGTCAATGCAAAGGTCTCTTTTTACAAAAGGGCTAAAAGTAAAATCTCCAAACGGGTTTATACAAATCCATAAATCAACATGAATGAAGGAAGATTAGGATCCACGCTACTCGCTAGCTCACACCCAAAACCCAGCAGCAAATACTTGTCATGTTATAAACATAACAGCCACGTCAGTGGGGAGTAACTCGGACGTTCTCCCTGCCATATTATATCATATGGAAAAATAATACTTCCTCCATTTTCTTTTTATCTTCCCAATTTCCTTTTTTGGCCACTTTTTTTTTAGCTTCCCATTTCATTTCTTTCCATTTTAGTCCATAATTTTTACCATACTACCCTTACTATTTACAACACTTTATACCTTTATTCTTTCCTATTTACACACATTTTACCCTTCTACTCTCAATATTTACTAAATTTATCATTTTATATTCATTACAAAAAAAATTGTGTCAAAAGTGAATGGGAAGATAAAAAGAAAATGGAGGAAGTAGTATTATTATATCAAAAATATTTAAAAAGAGAAAACATTAAAATGATATAATAAAAATAAGTTTTCAACGAAACATAAAGCACTTGCCAACCTGCAAGTCAAAATCAATCGATAATATAAATATTGAAAAATGGCGTTATGGAAATTCGATCAGTGTGCACAAGGCTAGACTTTCACTAGGACAATACTAAACTAGCTTCGAGAACTCAGTCAAAACAAATCAGACTTCGGTCTCTAACTAGGCAACTCAAACTATAACAGGACTGCGTGAAGCGAGGTCCTGGCTTAAGTAATGTACACCCCTCCTGGACACCAACCGTAATCCAGTTCAACCCGACGGCGACTTACACGATGCGATATCTAAGTTTAAGGTCAAAATATACACACTCCCGAACACAAACCATGCTCAGTTCAATGACCAATGTAACAACCCGGTTCTTCTAATGACATTAATTAACAAGGCGGAAAATAATTAAGTCGTAAAAAGTTGTAAAAATTAAACCGTTAACTCCGAGTGAGTCTTTCATTAATACAAAGAACCGATCATCACTTACAATATCATAAAACGAATTACAACTAAAGTACGAGCTTGATAATGTTTAGGGTTACATGTGGACAGGTTAACAGAAAACTCAAAATTTAGCAAGACTACTCCTCACTTGCACACGTTTCCCCTGTAAGCCTAGTAATTTGACATCCTGCAAAATTTACAAGAATACAAAACTATCCCACTTAGTAGGAGTAACCTAACCGTCCTTCTAACACGGCCCCGAATAATCAATGTAGTACAACATTTAGGTTATCTAATTAACAGATAAGCAGGCATGTTACATTACAAATCGACATGTCTACAATGTGAGATACACATGAAGTGATTTCAGTTAACATGCGAATCAATTTAAATATATAAGACATGTAGGTTATATAAAATAAAGTAATACATACATCATATGAGTATCATGTGAATAATACAGTAAAGCATAGATCATGGATTCATAGAAGTGTCATGTGAAAATAGAGTAAGACATACCTAATACAAATCATATGAAACATAATATCAATCATAATCAATATTCATGCAAGACATATAACAAAACATCACTTCACATTATCAAGCATTTTAATCACATCATTAGGCATAAGAGTATAGAACAGTGACGAAGCATACTAACACATATGATTTATAAAACTGTAGTCATTTACTTTAAAAAAAAAATGGTTTCCATTCATATAATGCACGGGACGTGACTACTAATGTCTCACGCACACTTAAGGCTTGCATCTCACCATAAGTGCGGATGGGAACATCAATCCCGCTAATCATATCGATACTAGGAGGTTTACATCTCACCCCTAGTGCTCAATAGGATCGAACACCTAAATTGACTCGGTTTAGTCGACTGACATACGGAGAAGAAGGACTGCAAGTGCATGGACTCAGAGGCCCCCGCTAAACCGAACATGTCCCATACACTGCAAAGGCAAAGGTCGGAAAGTATTCCGCCCCCAAAGATATCCGATATAGAGAGTGAGAGCTGATCAGTGCCCTTGTCTATGTATGCGCACACACCCAATCCATACTCTTGGTCTCGGGAAAGAGAACCTTTACACAACCGAGCACCTCAATGGCAACTGGACGACTACTACTCTACCGACAAACTCATAAAGAGCTGGCTGCCCATTTACTTCTTAGCATTTTTCTCGCACCCGCGGGATGCATCATGGCCTCCCATGAGCAGTGACTCCGAGTGTCGTAGTCTACTTTCGAAGCTGTCTTCTATCGCATCGTCTTCTAAACTTTACCAAGATAGCGCCCAACACGAAACGTAGGCTGAACTTGGGTGTCTTATAAAGACAGAGTCTCTGGAATATCGAGCTCAGCGGTCATCATGGGGCACATGTCTGATGTCCAGAGGGATGAAACAATACCGGGTTCCATAAGGATGACCGGTCTGTAGGGTGTGCATTGACTCGGAACAAGTCATTACAACATGGAATGGTGAAGACAACTCAGAGGGTACTGCCAGGGCACATGTTCATTTTCACCATGATTGGTGTCGATAACATCGTTCGTGAAAAACGTGTCTGATCACCGGCTTAGGTAACACACCGACTAGAAGTACGGCTGTTCCTATGGAATTTGAGTGTGTCGATTTTAAGATTAACAAACAATATCAATCGTCGTAAAATTTATCTTAACTGATATTTTTAGTATACTGATGCAAGAGATTTGGAACATTTTATTTGAGATATATTATTTGAAGCGTTCATTAGTTGAGATTTGATTAAAGATTCAATTATTTCTAAGTACATTATTTAATATGAGTTCCTTTATCTTGATATGGTCTATGCTGACTTAAAAAGCCAAAGTTTGACCAAGATAGACTAGTCAACCCTTAGTTTTGACTTAGTCGCTAATTAGTCCTTACGTGCTTATTATAAAGTTTAAGTGTTGTTTTGCACATTTAAGCATTGTTTAACTTAGTACTTTTGGGTTATTCGTCTTTTAGTACTCTATACTTTTTGGGCACAAGTATATAGTACATTTATTGTTCAAGTGTACGTATTTAGTATTTTTATACAGTTTCGTATTTGTACAAGTATACTTATCTCTTAAAGCCTATTTGTACTTAGTAAAATATTTTCAAACACCAAATAAATCAATAATAATTATAAAATTCATTTTTAACCTTATTAGGTATCATATTTCTCAAAACATAGAGTTTTACAAAAGTAACTTTAAGTAATAACGAAACCGATAATATTATTAAGGATACTAAATGAGTCATTTTTGAAATGTTATTATTAAGTTTCGATTTTCATACTCTACATACTTTTACAAGTTAGGTTTCCAGATATAAAGTCATTTTTCAAACAAAATAAGGTTTATTATTTTTAACAAATTAAAAACGAAAACATTGCGGTTTTCAATACTTTCTTTTAAATCATTTAAAATACTTAAACGTCATTAAAGTGAACCAATTTTTTTTTTGGATACCTATACTTGTACATAACGTATACCCAGAAATTTAGATTAAAATATTTTATAGATGTTCTGAAATAAAATATTCTTTCCAGATCTGACCCATTTTAGTACAAATTTTATAAATGAAAATATATATATTGGATTTATATGAAAGTTTACATACACATTATAGGCATCATCAGGAACATAACATAAATTTTCCAAGTCCAAAAGAAACGTTTAACATCACGAAACATATCATTTTCTCAGACAGTACATAAAATCATACAGTACCAGTTTACGAAATAAATCATTACTAAATACTCCCTCCGTTTCTATGATTTCTTCCACCTTAAAAGTGGCACATTTCTTAAGAAAAATAATAAAATAAGTAAAAGTAGAGAGGGAGTAAAGTAAGTGGGCCACCTAGGTAAGAGAGAAGTGTGATAGAAAAAAGGAAAGTGGAAGAAATCAAAGAAATGGTTGAAAAAGGAAATGTGGAAGATATCAAAGAAACAGAGGGAGTATATATATTTTCATAAAAACTTACTTTTAATATATTTATCATATTCTAGACATTCTGATCTACAACGTTCATGAAGGAATCTAAGGCTAATTCGAAACATATTTTACACAGAAAAATCGTGAACATACATCATACATCACAGAATCCATTTTACAGCATGTATTGTTAAATGATAAATCAACAAATAGTTAAGTTTAAACTTGGTGATCTAATGATTTAGTCCTAAACATGATGTTATATGTTTGTTAGAGTCTAAACACTATACTACGAGATTTGAGGGCGAAGAAAAGTTAGGTTACCTATTATCAATTCTCCGGATCAACTATGAAATCAAATATACTAAGATCGAAGCCCCCTTCCTCTTGCTCCTCTTCATGAATAAGTTAGAAGGACACGCAAACAAATTAAGTTAGTAAATATACTAGGAATGAGACTTAAAAATAAAGACTATAAGGTAAGGAAAAGAAAGAGTATGTTCTCTTGAGGTATGGTGGTGTAAACACCTTAGAACTTAAAAGAACTTGTATGATTTTCTTTGGTTTTTAGATGGATCTTTGAAGGAGTGTTTAAGTGAGTGAATGGATGAGTAAATGAAGAGAAAATGTCTGGTTATAAGCACACAAGTCTTGCATAAGATGGGGGAGCAAAGGGTGGACAAGAACTTGACAATTACCAAAAGTAACTAAGCATACTTTAAAAAGTACATACTAGAAATGGTGCTTTTGATTAGTTAAGCATATTTTGAGGCTAGGGATTCAAAGTCACGGTTTGGCATGCCTTAGTATTATATTTATGAATTTATTTGGTCACACAATGGTTAAGAAAGAAGTACGGAAATAGAAAGTCGAGAAACGAACGATCGGATGACAATTTTCGTTGCAAAGGAGCTGTCTAGTATAATTTTCTTTATTTTCACTTTGAATGAATATTTGTATATTACCATTGTGTATATCTTGGAAAAATAATAAATTTAGGCTTTTGAAACGCCTCAATCGGAGTCTGTATGAGAAAATAGGAACCGTTTTACGAAATCGCGCAGAATTGAGATAACGATAAAAATGTCAGTTTTGCAAACTGTGAAATGAAATAGAAATGTTCCAAAAACACAAGAATTGAATATCGATATTTAAAATACTTTGTCGTGACTCGTTTTATTAATATTAATCGTTATTAGAAATAACTAAAATGGTCAAAAACATGGGGTGTTACAACCAATGTGTCTCAACATAGACACAACAGCTTTATAGTTGATGGCAAAACGTACATCCCAGACTATATTACTCTAACCCCACACTTATTCTTATTCCATAACTCCAAAATAGCCATTATCGATATAGACAAAAGATATAATAATTATGAGGATAAAAGGAATAAACATTTTATATTAAAAGGGAAACTTTCTACAAATAGAAACTTACTAAAAATAGCCTTATAGAAAATACGTAAGATATTAAAATTAGTGAAATATATAAAATCGCATTTCTAACGAAATTAACATTTTATTATTATCGTCGTTATCGTAACTTTATTATATTTCTAAATTCGTTACTCAAAATATAAATAAAATATAATAAGTCAATATATAGTATTTTATAAATAATTAGGAATCGAGTTAAAACTATAAATTTTAGAAAAGAGATGTTTCAAGAAAAACGATATCAAAATTAATTGAGTTGACGACTTTTTATAAATGAAATGGATTTTACAAAGGTTTCAAATCATTTTTAACAAAAAATTTTTATTAATAAATAATACGGATTTTACTAAAACTAATCAATCGTTAACAAATGAGAAATTATTCGGAAAAATAGTCTCGACTACAAATGTATTTAAAACGAAATCGACTACTTTCTCATTTATTAATATAAGTCGTAGAACGAAATTAATTTAATAAACAAGTTTACAAACCTCGATTATAATATAAAAATTTACGATTTGAGTTAAAATTATAAATTAACGAAATATGAAGAAAATATGAAATCGTTATTATTTAGTTATTAGTGTCACGATAACCAACAAAATATTATAACGATCATAAATAATTAAATTATTAATGATTTATAAAACGATATCGAAAGTAAAAAAATATTTAAAAAGCATACGATCTATCAAATAATATTTTTAGCAAATAATAAATAGCTAAAAAATTAGAAAACCGAAGTTAAAATATTTACTACATACTACTACTCAAACATACGATATAAAATCGAGTAACGTCCTAAAGTTACCTTAAGACAACTTCGGAACGATCACGTTCTTGACCTTGATCAGTCCAAGCTCCAAATCATAGTACTGTCTTTAAGCTCCCAGTTGTAAAATCATTGGTCTTCTCAACAAGATTCATCGCGGGAATCGAGAAAACAAAACAAAAGGATGAGACGAGCGTAATAGACAAAAGACGGAAACGGAAAAGATTGGATATGATCAAATTACTAAGACTAGAGGTGAAGGGACGCTAAGCAAGAATGGAGAAGGGAAAGGATAAAGGTAAAAGAAGACCGACACGGACTCGAAGGTACAAAATGGGTGCAGTAGATCAGCCAACAACGATATACATAGGAATTGACGAACATGCACCAGGAGGAATGCGAATAGGAAACCGAAATAGAAAAGAAGAAAGAGAGGGAGGAAAGTAGGACACTAACAGCAGCAGGACAACAACTACTCACGATGCGAGACGATGACCGAAAAACCGAGGATCAAATAGCAGCATCTACAATAGTAGAAACAAAAGACGAGCAGCAGAAAGAAGAAGATGAAGAATAAGGACAGCATACGACAGTATACGAACAGTAGCCACAAGAAACAACACGATGACAGAACGAAAAGGGGCGCGAAGAAGAGAAGAAAAACGGCAGTAAAAATAGTGAAAACAACAGCTGTACGACATAAAACAACAGCAGCAAAACAAAATACAACAGCAACAACGCGCAAAGGCAGCAGCAGCGATTAGCATCGAAAAAAAGAATAAGAAGAAGAAGGAAGAGAGAGAGGAGCTGAGCAGCAGCAGCAAAATAGAACCAAACAGAGAACAATAGCAGCTGAATGAAACTAACAGAACAGACCAACAACAAGTAGCAGCAAACGATGACATTCAAACGAACGAAATCGGAAGATGAAGAAGAAAAGAGGAGCCACGGACCAGCAGCAGTTGTTAGAAATAATGCAAAGACAATAGATTGATCATTGTTGCATTGTAAGGGTATCTCCCATTAAGTAGCACATTGACACCAATATTCATGATGGTTATGAATATCATTATCTTTATAGTAATGACAATTCATTACCATCATGAATAGTCTTGGATACCCTTTGATATTAGTCTCATACTCTCATGTAGTCTTATATAAGGTGATATAAGAGAATGAGAATGGGGATGAGACATACATCAAATACTTCCTCATTCAAATATCTTGATAAATTCTGAGTATACCATCGAGTTCCAACTCCTAATGGTTGAGTACGCAACCTTTTAGGAGTGTTGTGTGACCTTGGGGGACGACTCCCATTCCGATTTGCACCGTAGTCAGGGCGATTTCGTTTCTCATTCAGTGGCCTTCATACCACGACACAACAACGTATGTTTACTATTTATATATCGCCCCTATAGTGACCCTATATTTCCAACAATTGAGAAACGAAATTATGTCACTATTATTGTGGTTGTGTTCATCACTTGTCATTGGAATTGTTTCAATTGGCTATCTTGTTTCGTTGGTAAGATTCATCTCGTTGAGGGTGAGACAGCAGTTCGCTATTATGGCAATAACTCCGTCTCTAGACCTCTGATTGGGACGTGTAATATGGCGTTGGAAAGCTAAGCAGAAGGGCTACAACTATTTAGTTAAAGTCGTGAGCTGATTCTGCCATTTACCCTTCAGAAAACGGGACACAATGTCGTGGTAGTATGCTGAAATTTTTGAAGGTTTATGAGTGGATGGTATTATCTTATTTTATTATCAATATTCATCCTTGAGAATGAGGTATGGTATCTATGTTTTTTTGTTCTTGCCTTCTTGTGATTCATGATGGTAAAATAATTACGTTTGGTAGATGAGTATTATTTATCGTCATTGATTGGAAGATAAATTATCTGATAAAAGTAAGATGTTAATGTTGTTTCTGAACATATGTTGAATGTGTTAGTCTCAATATTTCATGATGGATGATGAATTTGCACACATGTTTGTATTAGTATACAACTAAAAGGTGAATGTTTTTCTGTGTTAATGGAAAATATTATATGCCTATGATCAAAATAATTAATGTGATTATTAGTGGAGTAATAATTAATTATTAATGATTTTGTGCAAATTATGTTGTCTTGGGAGATACCATGTGGAGATTATATGCTCTTATGAGTAATGAGAGAAATATTATAAATTTATTATATAGCCGTTATAAATTTATTCTATGCACTTAATATATATGATATTGAATATTATTCATTAATCAATTTAAGAACATTATGTATGTTTTGCTTGAGAAAATTGAATGTATAATATATGTTGAGATTATATATTAGTGTGACTTTTCGTATCCTTAGTAATGTTTTGAAAAGACACGTGTGTACTTGTCTTGTAAATTATTTTGGATACATTTGGAAGAAGAATTTAACTTCACACTAGAGATGCATCAATGCTCACTTGAGTAAAATAAGCTATATGTGGGGGTTAAATATTTTATTTTTATTGACATGCATAATCTTGATCAAGTATGTATTAAATAATTGGATGAATTATTTGATAAATTACTCTAAGAATAGATTATGGAATAGATAAATTGTCAGGCATAATTATTTGATATCTAAAAGTTGGGATGATTAATGAATGAATAATTTGTATATTTTGTTTGAACGATTATGTTTGTCACTATTTCGTGGTGTGACAACATGTGGGGGAAGTCATTCAACTTATTTGATAAAATTATTCATGAATCAATTTTTGAGTTGATATCTTATAATTTGTGAAGAGTATGTATATCTCTAATTGTGGGGGAAAGTGATGATCGATAACATGTTTTATACATGAATAATTGAACCAAATGTAAGAGTTTTAATTTGTTGACTAAGTCAATAAATAATGGTTGTGTAAGGTCCATTTATTTATGTTATACATTTGGCTTACACCACACTATATAAGATTATGATGATTGATTTTTTGTGAGTAAAGGATATATATTTTAATTTGTGGATTTGCAAAAAGAAAATATAAGTGAAACAATCATCGAGATCGTTGTTCTCTAATATAAGAATGATGGTGTATACATGGTACAATATTGAGAATTGCAACATGTTGGATATTTATAAAGATCTTGGATCACAAGGTGAGATGCACAATGATCATGAGTAAAGTTTCATCTTTATAATAATTTTATTATAAGTCTATTGAGAAGACTGTTATAATTTTATGTATTATGTATGCGTATTATTATGCTCTTTTAACCTTACCGGAGTAATGCATGGTGATTGTGAGCTTAATATTTATTGCATAATTGTGGGGGCATCAATTGCTATGCAATGTTTGATGCTGATTTCAGCTTCATATTGCTAAAAATGATGTGTAGTGAATTACACACATGTATTATGCAGATTTGAAGGAGTTGAAATCATCAAATATAATTTGGTGTATTTGAAAGGTTGAGCATATAGCTCTTTATGTTCTTATAGCCCAAATTTGGGTGGTCCTTGTGAGACGGACTTGATGAGATCACCGTAATGATAGAGGTTGAGCATATAGCTCTTAATGATCTGATAGCCCAAATTTGGGTGGTCCTTGTGAGACGGACTTGATGAGATCACCGTAGTGATAGAGGTTGAGATATTTCTCTTAATGAATCTATATCCCTATGTTTGGGTGGTCCTGTTGTGAAGGACTTGATGGATTCACCGTAGTATTGAGAGGTTGAGCTTTAGAGCTCTTAATGATTCTATAGCTCATAAGTGAGTGGGTTATGTGGAGATATCCTTGATTGAATCACCTAAGTGGGTGTGAAAGGTTGACCTCCTTCTATGAGAGATTGAGTTATCTTTCTAGAGTAATCATCAAAATCCCAAGGTTCATTTGGCCATAAATTTGTTGAATCGTATTGCGGAACTCGTGTGGAACTTAAGGTATGATATGTGTTGTGAGGGTAATTCAACCGAAGTTCAATAAGGAATTCAAATCGAAAGATATTCTCTTGTTGTAAGTAAGTTGTTGACTCATTTCACTAATACGTTAATTCAAATCGAAAGATATTAACGTCTAAGTGTCAACCTTTTCATATGCTCATAATTTTTGTTATTGGTTGTCATTTGCATTAGTGGGGGATTGTTAGAAATAATGCAAAGACAATAGATTGATCATTGTTGCATTGTAAGGGTATCTCCCATTAAGTAGCACATTGACACCAATATTCATGATGGTTATGAATATCATTATCTTTATAGTAATGACAATTCATTACCATCATGAATAGCCTTGGATACCCTTTGATATTAGTCTCATACTCTCATGTAGTCTTATATAAGGTGATATAAGAGAATGAGAATGGGGATGAGACATACATCAAATACTTCCTCATCCAAATATCTTGATAAATTCTGAGTATACCATCGAGTTCCAACTCCTAATGGTTGAGTACACAACCTTTTAGGAGTGTTGTGTGACCTTGGGGGACGACGCCTATTCCGATTTGTACCGTAGTCGGAGTGATTTCGTTTCTCATTCAGTGGCCTTCATACCACGACACAACAACGTATGTTTACTATTTATATATCGCCCCTATAGTGATCCTATATTTCCAACAGCAGTGACCAATGACAGTAGCAGCAGAAGCACGCAGCAACAAACATAGAAGAAAGAAGAAGAAGAAGAAGAAGAAGAAGAAGAAGAAGAAGAGGGGGACTAGCTCGACAAAAATCGGTAGCAACGGACCGACAACAGCAGCAGTAATGGCGGAACAGTGACAAAGGACATCAAACAGCAACAGCAGCCTAAATCAGGGAAGAAGAACGAAGAGCAGCCAAAACGAGAGAAACCAGGATGAGATGAAGGGGAAGCAAGAGAACGAAAGAAAAAAAAAGGAAACAGAGGGAACGGAAATCACCTCACGCTGAGATATGGACCAAAACGGAGCAGCAGCAACATAGATGATGAGCAATGATGATTGAAAAAGAATAAGACGATGAAAGGGGAAAATGAATGTAAAAGCAAGGAGGGATAAGGGAATGAATGAGAGGGAGTGAAACGGTGGAAGGCAAAAGAAAAAGGAAGGCAAAGAGTGTACGTAAATGAGTGGGAAGACAAAAGATAGGGGATGTATGTGATTAACATGTGGGACTCAAATTAAGTGGGTAAGAAATACCGAATAAACGAATTCCATAACGATAAGTTGACTTACCCATGAATTGAATTAAAATCGAGTCAATAAAATTAATAAATAATCGGGCCATCAAATAAAATGAGTAAAATAACGTTTCTCGAGATATAAGTAATATTCGAGACGGAAATGAAGTTTATAGAAATAAATAATTAGACGACGAAATAGTATTTTCCGATAAATAATAAATTTTTGAGGACGTGAATTAAATTAATTTCTCGAGGAAAGGTAATAAATGTTTTGACGAAGTTTAAAATAAATGAAACTCGTGCTAAAAATAGAAATTCGAGCTTAAATATAAATAGATAAAATAATTTAGAATTTAAATCGTCGAAATAGGCTTTCGATAAGAATTAAATTAAATGTATAAAATAAATCGAAACAGAAATAAAAATGTTCAAATATAAGAAGGGTTTCCGAGACAAATAGAATTTTAGGAGTTTGAAACGATTGAATGGTAAATTCGTTTTATAATAATTTTAAGAATTACGAGTTAAATCGTCAAAATAAAAATACGAACAAAATTTCAATTGTAATTTATAAAATCAGGGGTGTTTCAAGGAGTGCCCAACAAACACCAGATGACGATCAGACTGCAACGCGACGCGAGATTGCGATGTTTTAGATAGTTTTTCTATAGAACGGATCAAATAATTACTCGGAAAGATTAATTTAACATCAAGACAGCCTTAGTCGTGTCATTACGGTCGCATCGACACTAATTAGAGTCAATTCCGACACCGGGACCGAGTGGCCACCTTGATGAAGCCAGGTCGGTCCCGGGCGGGACATTTGGCGGTGCGGACGGACGTTCACATAATCGAATTAAAATCGAATCAATAAAATTAATAAATAATTGGACCATCTAATAAAATGAGTAAATAAATTATTCAAGACGAAAACAGAGTTATAGAAATAAAAAATTAGACGATGAAATAGTATTTCCCGATAAATAATAAATCTTCGATAAAATGAATTAAATTGATTCTTTAGGGAACAGATGCTTTGACAAAACTTAAAATAAATGAGCTTTGAGCAGAAAATAGAAATTCGAGCTTTAATACAAATAAATAAAAAGAATTTAGAATTCAGATCGCCGAAATAGACTTTCGATAAGAATTAAATTAAATGTATAAAATAAATCGAAACAGAAATAAAAATATGTTTTAAATATAAGAGTTTCCGAGACAAATAGAATTTTAGGAGTTTGAAATGATTAAACGATAAATTCGTTTTATAATAATTTTAATAATTACGAGTTAAATCATAAACAAAATAAAAATAAGAACATAACTTTAAATTAATTTAATTTATAAAATTAGGGGTGTTACATACAATGCGTCTCGAAAATCGCTTGATTTAAAAAAACGCACTTTCTCGCTCACGACTCAATACTATGCCATTTGTCGACAGCGACCAATCAAAACGTAAGGGCAACAACTAACGGCCCACTCAATTTCACCCTAGGCGGGATCAATACGATCATCCCAACACTCAACCCAACCCGTAACCGATTCCCTAGCCGAAAACCCGATATAGGAAACCCACACAACCGATAACCCACAAGGTGACCACACACCCCTGTCAGTCAAACTAGACTCCCCGGTAAGAAATAGCATAGCTGAATATGAAGCTTGTCTAATATGGGTAAAAGACGCAACAACACTAGGAATTAAAAACCTTATATTCCATGGAGATTCATCCCTAGTAGTCAACCAAGCAACAGACACCTGGAAGGTTTATAGCAAAAGCCTAGCCCCATACCCAACCGAAATCGAGACAATATCCCGAGAGTTCACCGGAATCAACTTCATACACATACCCTGCGAGAAAAACCAATTCGTTAATGCTCCATCCAAGTTAGCCTCACTAATAAACATGCCCGACATCGTTTTCTCTATGCCTGTCTTCGTACAGAAAAGTGAGCAACCTGCCTATATCCACCACATCAAAATCGATGACACCCCCGAAGAACCCTAGTATAAAGCGATCCTAGACTTCAAAGCTGACAAATCATACCCGCCTAATACAAACACCAAAAACAAAAGAGCCTTAAGGCTACAAGCCACCCACTACGTCCTGAACAAAGGATTACTATACAAACGAACCCCTCAAGGGGTACTCCTTAGATTCATAAACAAAACCCAGTCCATAAAGGTCATGAAAGAAGTACATGACGGATAATGTGGACCCCACATGAGCGCACACTGGTTAGCCCGTAAGATAATGAGATTAGATTATTACTAGATCACCCTAGAGGCAGATGGCCGGCATCACGTCCGTCACTATCACAACTGTCAAATATTCGCCAACATTCAACACCTACCACCATATCCGCTCCACATCGTGATAACACCCACTACAACAAATTGTCACTTGCGCCACGAATTATGCCACGGTAATTTGTTATTCGTGGCTAATTTTTACCTAGCCACGGGAAAATTTTGATTCACTACCTGAGAAAAAAAATATGCCACGGGACAATTTTTCCCGTGGCTAAAGTTCACTTGCGCCACGAATTTTATTAAAGTCGTGGCCAATAATCACTCTTGCCACGAAAGTTGCCACACCCGTGGCAAAAATATATTTAGCCACAAATTTGTTGTGTGGCAAATATTTTTTAGCCACGATGTAATTAATTTCCATGGCGAAATTATTTTTTAGCCACTGATGTAATAAACGCATGTGGCTAATGTGGTTCTTCAAACTTTAATAAATTGCTTTCAAGTTAAGCCAAATGTCAAATTTTGGTCTTAAAAAATTCCTTAAAATTTAAAGTTATAGATAATATGAAATTAAATAAAAAATTTAAATTTGAAAATATTTTATTACTCAAAAAAAAATGTTATTCTTTTATTAACTTTTAAAAAATATTAAAAAAATTGTAAAACAAAATACAAGTACAGAAAACTTTGGTTGTCTTATTTGTTGATTTTTAACTAATCATAATTTTTGAAGTCATTGATTTCTCTTAATTTGACAATATGTTTAACTAAAATTATATAAGCTAAAGTATGACTTTTGAAAGATTGGATGACATTTAAATAGTGTAATATATATGCTAGCTAATATGCGGCGTACAGAGCATATCAAGTAAAAAGAAGTATGTGATTTATCATCCATCGTTGAGATCTTTCACTTTTACCGCTTAATTAATTAATTAATATATTTTTCACATGTATTAAACCTCTTTTGAAGACAAAAAAACTTTAAAAGAAAGGGACCGAGCATGACTCATAACCGCAACTTTCGAGCGTTGTATTATTTTTTTTCAAATTATTGATTTATTTTCTTACTATATTTCAGTGTGAAAAAAATTATTTTTAACTCGTATTTAAGAATTCTAATCGATCAATATTTTTTTTATGGAATTAACTTTGACTGTGAAAATAATGATTAGTTTTGTAAATTAATTGTTTTCAAGTTATTTGGTTTGGAAGAAAGATTAATGTTTTGAAAAGTCGTACCTAAGTTTAATAATCAGTTAAAATTATTTTTCAAAAAAAGAGGGGTATAATTGAGAAAAACAAATGACTTACAAATACATGTAAGAAAATCTAATAATTAAGGACCACTGGTGAGAAAATAAAAAATTAATTTATCGTCAACTATCTAATTCAATAATTATTTTATAATATTATTTGGAAGATATTTTAAAAAATGAATATAAAACAAAATTAATTTAATGAAAAATAAAATTATGGTGAAACTTAGAGTAGACAAGAGGAAACTGGATGAGGATAAAAACTAATGAAATAAAATAACGACCGATAGTTCACAGCAAATAAAATATCTAATTAAACCAACAACAAAAAGAAAAAACATGTCGAAAGAACTAGCAATAAAAGAACGTGAAAAATAGAAATTAAAATACAAATATCGATAAATTAATGAAATCATGAGTCCGAGAGTCAATTTCGAAACTTGATTTTTTTTTACGGGAACAATTTTTTTTAATCATAAATAGTAAATCATTTGGGGAAAAACCAATTATATACTCAAAAGAAACGTAGTTTGTGGTAAAAAAACATTTTAAAGGAATTCAAACAATGATTATGTCAACAAAGTTCAAATTTATTTCTGGTAGCTGGGCATAAGAACTCCACAGTTAAGCGTGCTTGAGTGAGAGTAGTGTTAAGATGGGTGACCTCCTGGGAAGGCTCTTCGATGGGTGCGACTGGTGAAATTAAATGATATTGAAATGACTCAGATGTGACTATAAAGATAGTAACCATTTCAGATGTGACTAAGAATTATTACGGTTATTAATTAATTAATTAATTTATTATATATTTTCACCAAATAAATGTTTTCCCACAAGCGTAATTAGCCACGGGATAACCCGTGGCAAAAAGTTAATTGTAGCCACGGGAGACTCTGTGGCAATAAAATCAATACTTGCCACAGGTTTTTTTTTCCGTGGCTATTTGTTCGCCACGGCCACTTGCGCCACGTATGATTTTTCCGTGCCAAAGTACTTTAGCCACGAAAATTTAGCACTTTTGCCACAAATTCAACCGTCGCCCAAGTGCTCTTTTGTAGTAGTGACCCTATCCCTTCTCTACCTGGGGAATAGACATTATAGGAAAGGTACACCCATCCGGGATCGATGGAAACTGTTTTATATTAGTAGCCATTGATTACTTTACCAAATGAGTAGAAGCAGCCTCATATACCATACTAACCTCCAAACAAGCAGTCAAATTCATACAAAACAAGATCATCTGCCGCTACGACATACCACATGAAATCATCATTGATCAGGGGGCTCAAATTAGGGCCAACACCCAAAAACTCCTAGAAAAACACAAAATCCAACGACACAAATCGTCACCCTACAGACCTCAGACAAACGGGGCTATGGAAGCAGCAAACAAAACCATCGTCACAATCCTTAAGAAGATGATAGACAACTACCGGGATTGGCCCAGCAAAATACCCTTTGCATTATGGAGATACCGAACCTCCCATTGAACTCCCACCAGAGCCACACATTATTACCTAACCTACGGCTCCGAAGTCATATAGCCAATAGATTTAGAAATACCCTCGCTAAGGATACTAGACGAAAGCGGAATTTTCGAAGAAGAGTGGAACCAAAAACGTTATGATGAGCTAGTACTCCTAGATGAGCGTAGAATACATGCATTGTCTGACGTGCAAGCTTACCAACGAAGAATACAACAAGCTTTTTACAAACGGGTTAATTCTCAAAACATACACGAGAGAGACTTAGTATGCAATCCGTTAGAGAACCCCTTCCCGTCGGCCCCAGAGGAAAATTCAAACCAAACTGGGCAGACCCCTACCTTGTCAAGAAAATCCTCACATGAGGCGCTGTGATCCATACTAACCTAGGCGGTCAAAAATTCTCAACCCCGGCCAACATGGACCAGCTTAAACGCCACTATCCTTGACCTCCTAAACAACCACATCCTGATCTCTAAGCTAGGGTGAAAACCCATACAAAATGCTTAAACCCAATTCGTGTCGATAAATGGCATAACAAGTCTAAAGCAAAATCACTCACATCTATTATGAACTACGAACATGGTTTCATTCAGTCTAAACATGGATACGTAGGCAACCCTTCAAAGGGTACAACCAACAAAAAAATTAATAACAAAATCGATTACTCAATTCGTATGCAAATCGGAACCCCCATGTTCCGATTAACGAGTGATTTCAATGACGAAGTACAAGCGACGAGCCGAGGACGGGGTGAAAACCCGAAAGGGAGCCCCGGGAAAAATGAAGAAATAAGTTGCGAGCAATCTTAAAATATATATATATATATATAGTAAGGCTTTCATGAGTCCTTCTCTATATATGAGTCCACAAGTCCTCATCTCATCCATTGGATGGGATGAGGATGGATGGACAAGATGCATTCTAATATTTGTATTTAAAAAAAAAAAAAATTAGTATCCTAAAATAACTCTCATGATTTTAGGAAACAATAACTCCCATAATCATCTTCATTCCTCATTCATTCATTTACGTTACACCTTCATCAAAACCTAAAAAGAAATGCTTCCATCATCACGTTCATTCATTCATTCAATCAAATATGTGCTCGAAATCCCATTACTGTGAATTCAATGATCGCGACATCGTCATCAACTGTTGATAAGAAATTCATCGAGTATAACTATGGTGAGTTTCGATATTGCTTTCATGTTTTGCGTTAATTTTTATTCATCATCTTGATTAATTTGCGTTCATGTTTTGAGTCAATTTTCATGTTGATATTGCTTTCATGGTCGTTTCATTCATCATAGATTCATATCAATGGTTAATTGGTCTCTTGTTAGTATAGATTCCAGAGTTTTATGTTTTTTATTTAGGATTTTCGTAATCTCCACTGATATTATTGTTTTGTTGTCTATTGAAGCAGACACGGCGTTGAAGTAACATACGTTCCAATTTACAGTAACACTTAATTTTAATTAGCGTAACACAAACTGAACGTTGAGAAAAGGTTTTTGACGATGATGTTAGAGTAACGTACTGTACGAGTTAGAGTAACTCAACTTATAAGTTGAAGTAACACATTGGTTGCATGGACATAACGTTGTTTAATTTTGTGCAGGTGGAATTGGCAAAGATGCGAATGCACAGGACAACACTGGAATAGGTGGAATTTTATTCATTTGATTAATCATAGATTCATATCAATGATTTTTGGATTTGATTAATCATAGATTAAGCAGACAAGGCATTGAAGTAACATACGTTTTAAGTTACAGTAACACCTTATTTTAATTAGAGTGACACACACTGAACATTAAAAAAGGTTTTTGGCGCTGATGTTGAAGTAACTTGCTTTACGAGTTAGAGTAACACATATGTCTCATCGGCGTAACATTGTTTATTTTTTTGCAGGTAGCATTGGCAAAGAAGCGAATGCACAAGAATGGTGCAGAGATGTGGGTGAGGTGTTCACTCCGTACATGGGGCAAGTATTCGGGGAAATAGATGAGGCGGTGGAATTTTAAAAAATTTACGCGCTGACTTGCGGATTCGAAGTTGTTTTTTTTGTGGGTTTACAAGAATAACTGATTTTGTACATATTTTTTACACATAATGATGTGCAACATTGTCGTAAACTCTCTATTTATTTAATACATATGTTGTTGGTTAGAGTAACGATTTGTTCGTTAAAGTAACAGCTATACTGCGTTAGAGTAACACATATTTTTTTGCTAGGGTAAGACCCCAATCCCTGATGATGAAACCAACTTTGTAATGCGGGTTAACAACCTTCTTTCTTAGGTTATAACCATTCATTACCAAAGTAACAACATTCGTTCCTTGAAATAACATATATAATGCGTCAGAGTAACTGATGCAAACAACGTTGTTTAACCACCATTATGAAAATACCACCATTTTATCACTTAGAGTAACATTATTTAATCGTTAAAGTAACAACTACAATGTGTCGCTGTAACACACTAATCGTTAAATTATTTTGATTAATCCATGTCACGCAAGATGATGATTGTTGAATATGACGATTGAAAATTACGAAGAGAAAATAATTATGAAGATGAAGAGAAAGTGTTTTAAATTTTGATTAATTATGAGGATATTTAGGTTTTGTGGGTGAGTGAGAAAGAATTTGATGAGAGAGGTTAATAATTATTATTTGGTAGAGGGAAATAAGGAGTATTAATTAGTAGTTGGAGAGAATTAAGGGAAGAGAGAGGAATTTAATATATTTTTACCAAATATGTTAGTTATTTCCTTTATTGCTCAAATCAATCACCACCATCCATCTTCCTCTAGATCAATGGATATATATATAGAGGTAGGTTCAAATAAGGGCACCATGTTTCAGTAAGTGTATATTAAAGTTACAGATGATATACGATAAAGTTGCATTTGTTTAAAATTGATATGTAACTATAACATTCAGCTCTTTTATCACTTCAAGTGATAAAGTGCAACTTTATCACTCATCTCGTGTAACTTTAAGCACTTTTTGTGTAACTTTAACACTTGACCTTATGCCCTTAAAATAGTTGTTGCCCTTATTTAAACCTACCTCTATATATATATATATATATATATATATATATATATATATATATATATATATATATATATATATATATATATATTGAAAACCCGAAAGGGTGTTCCGGGAAAAATGAAGACCCTCCGCTCACAACCTCCATCATCTTAGCCCGAGGCGAGCCCTGTCAGTCCAATTTTTCCTCCTCACTCACATTTTCAATATGGGTCTTGTCAGTCTTGGCCCGTGTAGCTGAATTGACGGTACTAGGATCGGTAACACTGCCTTTGGTCGAGTGCTAAGTGACATTAACTCGTACTTCCTTATTATCCGTTAGCATCACGGTCTTCCTGACATTCGACTTGTCCCGCACTGACGGATATACATAAGCTTCACGCCGAGAATAAGTCGGGAGTGTTGGTGAACGTTTTCTAAAGAAACATAGTGCGTAGTCCTTTGTCTCCTTGACATTTCGAACTTCCTAAGGGAATCCTCCTTCCACAGGTAAGAGTTGGTAGCACTAGCGGTAACCTCTGGTATGGCTTGCCTCAACCCCATTTGGCGCGTCAACCTATCCCGATAAATATGAACGCAGTCGCTTAAAGACAGTATCTGCATAGCACGGGCCGTTAATGAGAGTGGGAGCCCGATATATCCATTGATATGCAACCACGGTATCGTCCACCTAATGGTGACCCCTCCGCTAGCCCTCAAGTGGGAAAGCCATTTCTCTTTGGTATAGCCATCGTTCCATGGTTGCACCACATTCCAACCAGCAAAGCCTTTATAACTATAACCTTTAATAAGCCGAGGGGGTTCGATCAAACCTAACATCTCTTGTAACCAAACCTGCACAAATCACAACATAGTGTCAAACTTTCGAAATAAGACATGTTTCGAAAAAGGAAAATAGTACCCCGACGTACCTGCAAAATAATCCTAGAACCCCGAAAGGGAGCACAATGTATCCGTGCATGGGGGTCGAGACCCATGATAAGCTCACCCAGAATAAGCCAAGAGCACGATCGCCCATGCTCCATCTCCATCATAACATCCAAACCCCAAGGATTACCCCAACCATCATGCATCGACGCATCCTCAAAAAGATAATGACATGCCACCGCAATACTAAGAGCCCGCTTACGGGCTAAAGGCAAAATATCACGAGAGCCTTTCTATGAGAATGTCTTAATAAGTAACTTTAAAACAATACCATTTTCTCCAAAGAAAGCATTAGCTTCCTCCAACAGGGGGATGTCCAAAAAATGAGGAAGTCGTTCCATGGGAACACCACCCCCAACAGGTATTCAAGGACGAACCAAATGCCACCCATCTATAGCATCTAGCTCCTCAGGGAGAGGACAAACATTACCCCCGGGAAAGCAAAAATGTGGTTCTTAGCATCCCAAAAGTGAGAACATGCCAGCAAAAACACATCTTGCACTTTAACCTGTTTTAGCGCGGTAACAATAGACAAACCGTCACCTAGCAAAACCTCAAGATCACCTTTCTTAAGACGACCAATCCACCCGGTTAAGACACTCCCAAAATCCGACATGACTCCAAATAATAAAAGGAAGCTATAAAGAAACTATGGGTAATCTAGCATGTCTAAGACGAGCATCCATAACCCGCATATATATAGCCTTAATCGCATAGAAATTGCGGAAAATTTCCATAATCGAGGACCGGGCCGCCTCAACCCAGGCGCCCCATGACCGGGCCGCCCGAACCCAAGCGTCCGAAAATCAAGCCGCTAGATCCCAGGCGCCAATGACCTTGACCGTCAGCCTCCTGGCATCTGAATCCTATGCTGTCAGCCATGATTTACCTCATCAGCTATCACTTGACAACCCCGGACGTCAAGAACGACCTCCTGAAGTCACTCAACCCCTTTTACAAAAGCCGGAGAGTCCATTACGAGACACGTGCGAGAATTCAAACGGAAAAGACAGTAGCAACAGTAACAAAACGCAGCAAACGATGACGACGACCACGAAGAAGAGGAAAAGAAGGAAAATAAAAGAGAATCAATAGGAAGAAGAACAGATGACGTGACACACGCAGTAGCATCAACAAAACGCAGCAGAAAAAATGCAGCAGCAGCAGCAAATCAGGCGAAGAAGAAGAAGAAGGAGAAGGAGGAGGAGATTACCTCGACAGATGACGACAAAGGCGAAAAACAGGGACGAAAGCAGCAGAATAAGACGAGAGGTTCAGCGGGAGATTGATGATGATGAAGATGGTGTACGGTGAAGGTGAAATGAATTAAAGTGTTACGTTGAATGTGTGAAAGAAAAGTGAAGCGGTGGAAATCAAATGAAAAGGAAGAGGGGATGGATCAAAAGGAAAACAAGGGGGTTGGATGTAAGTGGGGGATGAATCACTCAATTAGAGTGAGTAAGAACATACAGATTAATTAAATAAATCGGGTAGGAGACGAATTCCGTAACAATAAGTTGACTGACCCATGAATCGAATTAAAATCGAATCAAAAAAATTAATAAAACATTGGACCATCAAATAAAATGAGTAAATAAATTATTCGAGACGAAAAGAAAGTTTATAGAAATAAATAATTAGACGATGAAAATATTATTTCCCGATAAATAATAAATCTTCGATAAAATGAATTAAATTGATTCTTTCGAGGAAAGGTAATAGATGCTTTCACGAAACTTAAAATAAATGAGCTTCGAGCCGAAAATAGAAATTTGTGCTTAAATACAAATAAATAAAAAGAATTTAGAATTTAAATCACCGAAATAGACTTTCGATAAGAATTAAATTAAATGTATAAAATAAATCGAAACATAAATAAAAATATGTTTTAAATATAAGAAGAATTTTCGAGGCAAACAGAATTTTAGGAGTTTGAAACGATTAAACAATAAATTCATTTTATAATAATTTTAAGAATTACGAGTTAAATCAAAAACAAAATAAAAATAAAAACATAACTTTAAATTAATTTAATTTATAAAATTAGGGGTGTTACATACAATGCGCCTCGACAATTGCTTGATTTCAAATAACACACTTTTTCACTCACCACTCAATACAATGTCATTTTTCGACAACGACCAATCAAAACGTAAGGGCAACAACTAACGGCTCACTCAATTTCACCCTAGGCGGGATCAATACGATCATCCCAACACTCAATCCAACCCGTAAACGATTTCCTAGCCAAAAACCCGATATAGGAAACCCACACAACCAATAGCCCACAAGGCGACCACACACCCCTATCAATCAAACTAGACTCCCTAGTAACAAATAGCGCAGCCGAATACGAAGCTTGTCTAATAGAGCTAAAAGCCGCAACAGCACTAGGAATTAAAAACCTTAGAGTCCATGGAGATTCATCCTTAGTAGTCAACCAGCCACAGGCACCTGGAAGGTTTATAGCGAAAGCCTAGCCCCATACCCAACCGAAATCGAGACCATATCCCGAGAGTTCACCGGAATCAATTTCATACACATACCCCGCAAGGAAAACCAATTCGCTGATGCCCCATCCAAGTTAACCTCACTAATAAACATGCCCGACAACCTTTTCTCTATGCCTATCTGCGTGGAGAGAAGTGAGCAACCTGCCTATATCCACAACATCGAAACCGATGACACCCCCGAAAAACCCTGGTACAAAGTGATCCTAGACTTCAAAGCTGACATATCGTACCCGTCTAATAAAAATACAAAAAACAAAAGAGCCTTAAGGATACAAGCCACCCACTACGTCCTGAACCAAGGATTACTATACAAACGAGCCCCTCAAGGAGTACTCCTTAGATGCATAAACAAAACCCAGTCCAAAAATGTCATGAAAGAAGTACGTGACGGAGAATGTGGACCCCACATGAGCGCACATTGATTAGCCTGTAAGATAATGAGATTAGGTTATTACTGGATCACCCTAGAGGCAGACTGCCGGCATCACGTTCGTCACTATCACAACTATCAAATATTCGCCAACATTCAACACCTACCACCATATCCGCTCCACACCGTGACAACACTCTGGCCCTTCTTTACCTGGGGAATAGACATTATAGGAAAGGTACACAAATCCGGGACCGGCGGACACTGTTTTATATTAGTAGCCGTTGATTACTTTACCAAATGGGTAGAAGCAGCCTCATATACCATACTAACCTCCAAACAAGTAGTCAAATTCATAGAAAACAACATCATCTGCCGCTACGACATAACACACGAAATCATCAGTGATCAGGGGGCTCACTTTAGGGCCGACACCCAAAAAATCCTAGACAAATATAAAATCCAACGACACAAATCCTCACCCTACAGACCTCAGGCAAACATGGCTGTGAAAGTAGCAAACAAAACCATCGTCACAATCGTTAAGAAGATGATAGATAACTACCGGGATTGGCGCAGCAAAATACCCTTTGCATTATTGGGATACCGAACCTCCTACCGAACTCCCACCGGAGCCACACCTTACTACCTAACCTATGGCTCCGAAGCCATATAGCCAATAGAGTTAGAAATACCCTCGTTAAGGATACTAGCCATAAGCGGAATTTTCGAAGAAGAGTGGAACCAAAAACGTTATGATGAGCTACTACTCCTAGATGAGCGTAGAATACATGCACTGTCCAACGTGCAAGCTTACCAACGAAGAATACAACGAGCCTTTTACAAACGGGTTAAGTATCGAAACATTCGCGAGGGAGACTTAGTATGCAATTCATTAGAACACCTCTTCCCGTCGACCCCAGAGGAAAATTCAAACCAATATGGGCAGGCCCCTACCTTGTCAAGAAAATCCTCACATGAGGCGCCGTGATCCTTACCGACTTAAACAGTCAGGAATTCTAAACCCCAATCAACATGGACCAGCTTAAACGCTAATATCCTTGACCTCCTAAACAACCTCATCCTGATCTCTAAGCTAGGGTGGAAACCCGTACAAAATGCTTAAAAACAATTCGCGTCGATAAATGGCATAACAAGTCTAAAGCAAAATCACTCACGTCTATTATGAACTACGAACATGGTTTGATTTAGTCTAAACACGGATACGTAGGCAACCCTTCCAAGGGTACAACCAACAAAAAAAATAACAAAATCGATTACTCGATTCATATGCAAATCGGAACCCCCCCACGTTCCAATTAACGAGTGATTTCAATGACGAAGCACAAGCGACGATCCGAGAACGAGGTGAAAACCCGAAAGGGAATCCCGGGCAAAATGAAGAAACAAGTTGCGATCCGTCGTCAAAAAAAAAAATAACAAAATATGATGAGCCGAGGACGAAGTGAAAACCCAAAAGGGCGCTCCCGACAAAATGAAGAATCGATTTGCGAGCTGTAAAAAAAAAGCGGGTGAGCCGAGGACGGAGTGAAAACACGAAAGAGCGTTCCGGGCAAAATGAAGAATCGAGTTGCGAACCACCACAAAAAAAAATTAATAACAAAAAAAAGTGCTTCTCATTAATCTAAAATTAATTAAATCAAGCCTTTGTTGAGGCCCTTTACATCGAGCATCTATTACTCGGCTACTCCGAAAAATGAGAATGTGTCCAGCAAAACCCTACAAAAAAACTAGTACTAGTACGCCACATAATATAAATTAATACAACATAGTACTAAACGGTTGGGTCTACCGGTCCAACTTTTCCTTCCCTTTACCATTCAGGTGTGCTTCTTTGGGTCTCTCACTACAGACCCTCCGCTCACAAGCCTCCACCTTCTTAGCCCGAGGCGAGCCCAGGCAGTCCAACTCACATTTTCAATATGGGTCTTGTCAGTCTTGGCCCATTTAGATGAATTGACGGTACTAGGACCGATAACACTGCCTTTGGTCGAGTGCTAAGTGACATTAACTCGTACTGCCTCCTTATTCTGTAGCATCATGGTCTTCCTGACATTCGACTTGTCCCAAGCCTGCTTAGCCTCCTTATGTACATCACGGATGTACATAAGCTTCCCGCTGGGCATAAGTCGGGAGTGACTGCTGAACGTTTTCTAAAGAAACATAGTGCATAGTCCTTTGTCTCCATGACATTTCGAACTTCCTAAGAGAATCCTCCTTCCATGGGTAAGAGTGGGTAGCACTAGCAGTAACCTCTGGTATGGCTTGCCTCACGCGCATTTGGTGCGTCAGCCTATCCGGATAAATATGAACGTAGTCGCTTAAAGAAAGTATCTGCATAGCACGGGCCGGTAATGAGAGCGGGAGCCCGATGTATCCATTGATATGCCAACACGGTATCGTCCACATAATGATGACCCCTCCGCTAGCCCGCAAGTGGAAAGTCATTTCTCTTCGGTATAGCCATCGTTCCATAGCTGCACCACATTCCGACCAGCAAAGCCTTTATAGCTATAACCCTTAATAAGCCGAGGGGGTTCGATCAAACCTAACCTCTCTTGTAGCCAAACCTGCACAAATCACAACATAGTGTCAAACTTTTGAAATAAGACAAGTTTCAAAAAAGGAAAATAGTACCCGGACGTACCTGCAAAATAATCCTAGAACCCTGAAAGGGAGCACGATGTATGTATCCGTGCACGGGTGTCGAGACCCATGATAAGTTTACCCAGAATGAGCCAAGAGGGCGATCGCCTATGCTCCATCCTCATCACAACATCCAAAACCAAAGGATTACCCCAACCTTCATGCACCGACGCATCCTCAAATAGATAATAGCATGCCACCGCAATACTAAGAGCCCGCTTACGGGCTAAAGGGAAAATATCACGAGAGCCTTTCTGTGAGAATGCCTTAATAAGTAACTTTAAAACAATACCACCTTCTCCAAAGAAAGCATTAGCTTCCTCCAACAGGGGGATGTCCAAAAAATGACGAATTCGTTCCACTGGAACACCACCCCCAACGGGTATAGAAGGATAAACCAAATTCCACCCATCTATAGCATCTAGCTTCTCAGGGAGAGGACAAAAATTACCCCCCGGGAAAGCGAAAATCTGTTTATTAGCATCCCAAAAGTGAGAACATGCCAGCAAAAAGTCATCTTGCACTTTAATCTGTTTTAGCGCAGTAACAATAGACAAACCGTCACCTACAAAAACCTCAAGATCACCTTTCTTAAGACGACCAATCCACCCGGTTAAGACACTCCCAAAATCCGACATGACTCCAAATAATACAAGGAAGCTATAAAGAAACTATGGGTAATCTAGCATGTCTAAGACGAGCATCCATAACCCGCATATATAGCCTTAATCGCACAAAAATTGCAGAAAATTTCGATAATCGAGAACCGGGCCTCCTGAACCCAGGTGCCCCAAGACCGAGCAGCCCGAACCCAAGCGTCCGAAAATCAAGCCGCTAGATCCCAGGCGCCAATGACCTTGACCGTCAGCCTCCTGGGCTCTGAATCCTATGTTGTCAGCCATTCTTTACCCCATCAGCTATCACTTGACAACCCCGGACGTCAGGAACAACCTTCTGAACTCACTCAACCCCTTTTTCAAAAGCCGAAGAGTCCATTACGAGCCACGTGCGATAATGGGAGGACTACACGAACGACACGTTTTCGCCCATCGTATCCACCAGACTTACACTTTTTTTTTTCCGGGGGATATGCTACCCCACCTACGCGTGTTATAGCCCCAAGTGGCATCGTCAATTCGCATTTGTAGCAAATAAAACATTAACATTAAGACATAAAAAGTGGTCTAACATTAAGACATAAAAAGTGGTATAACATATTTTTTCTTTTTGAACACAAGTATCGAAACAATTACACTCATCTCCCAGCACTGAACACGCACTCAGTCAAAACAGTACATTTTAGCTATGAAGCGCTTTTTACGTATTTTGCAGTCTCGAGTCAAACATTTTAATTGACGTACTACTTGATCCAACTCCGGACACAAACTAACGCTTTTAAAATGCCTTGAACTACGACGAGACCGCAGACAAACCGAACTTGAATTGATTACTTGTCATCTAAGTCAACATTTCGAAAACCACAAGAATAATAAGTCAATCAAAGTACTAAATGTTTAGAATACACAAGATATACAACATCTAGGCTTGAATCAGGTTTACAATCTGGGGAAGACCCCTAGAGGCTGCAGCTACAGCCAGTCAAGCTCACCGAGATCGTCATCGAAGCCTAGATCATCCAGATCAACGGTCGGATACTCGGTGCCACCCATACCCGTCAGCATATCCAGAGTAGCCGTCTCGGGAACTACTCCTCCAACATCCTCGGTAGTGCCCGTAGCCTAACCCTCAGCCTCGGCCTCTCTCTCCACTTCGACCCCAATCCTAGCTTCCCCTACGCCGAGGTCTCGTGCTGAGCTCGAGCCAACTGCTCCTTAAGCTTAGCGATCTCGTTGTCCCGAGATTACAGAAATTGCAGCAGGCTAGCCTCAATCGCCTCAAGCTCAGTGACCCGAGTCTCTAGCTACCTTACCATAGCCGGGACATCCTGCAATACAACTACCCTTTAGGAAAAGACGCAACCAGCCTAGAAAACCAACCCTAGAAAAAAACTACTTACCGATCGAGATCCCGATGTATCACTGGAAGAGGCGGCAACCGTCCTCGACGCATAGCCCCGGAATCAGTTGGTGGCTTCCCACAACCGCTGATGGAAGAGGACGAAACCTGAAAGACAAAACCAAACAAATTAGTCAAACAAAACATAACCCTCAAAAGTCGAGTTCAAGGCAAATCCCGAAACTTACCCGGTACACCCGGTCACACTACTCGATCCCAGCCTCAATCTCCTCCACAGAACGAGGGGAAAGAGGCTCTGTAAAGGCCACCCCAGCCGCGTCCACCCAAAGTAGTGTTAAGGGGAAGTCCGGGGGCTGAACAGCATCAGCGGGATCGGCCAGCTGAAGGAAAAGCAAACCGTTCAAAATGCAAACAGACACTAAACCGCGGAACAAAACAAAAAAACTAAATACTCACCACGAGGCGGTGGCAAGCTAGCCTCTGGCAAACGTGAGACACATAGGAGGCACCAGGCACCAATAATGCATCGCCTCCCTCTCCATCCCTATCCTCACGGGCCTCGGCAGTATTCGGAGGCCTAAACATCGTCCGAGGAGGGTGAATTGGCACCCTGAACTCCTCGTACAAGCACTGGCGCACTAACCTTGTAACACCCGCTATTTTTCCTATCACTTTTAATCTTTCCGTTAGGACTCCGTCTTAACTCTGTCACTTTTCGGCCTTATATTTCATCACTTTACTAAGCTCTATTTTAATTTTCGAGTTTAATAATTTGTATTTTTAATTTTAAAGATTTTAATTCTTTTAAATCCATTTATGTGGTTCTTCGTAAACTAATTAATTTTTCTGCAAGGAATTCTATTTATATTCGAATTGACGTTTTTAAACTCGGATTTAAGTTATTCCTTTTCCTAAAAATGTTTGGATACGTTTATATAATATTTTCACTAGTAAATATTTTTATTTACAAGTATTTAGTCGTTAAAAAATTTTATTACGAAACTTCGCGAATAATTATTTTCTTACGCGAGGTTTACTCGAATTTCCTTGAAATGCCTTTAACTATTTTACGATTATACTTTATCAACTTATAAATCATTTGAGACATTTTCCTCATATTTTGGACCGACAAAGCTTCTTGTCGCAATTTAACTACGTTTTACTAACACGTTTCATTTTATCACTTTAAACCGTAAACATAAGATTCCTTTCTTGTCATTGAATTGAGGCTTTAATACTCAAACTTTTCATTCCTTCCCTTATCCTTTTTGGCCGATCAACCTATGCTAATAAGCACATTGGATTCTTCATCCACCTTAATTCCATTTATGCTCATTTAACTTTAGTAACCTCCTCCTCATTTACATTCATTTTTGCATTAACAAAAAAATATTCAACATCATCTTCTTCCTCCCTTTGGCCGTGTACCCCCTCTTCTCTCTAGGATTATTTTTGCTCCATTTCGAGTCACAATCGCATCAGTTTTATCGTCATAATAATCCTCTTTCCAATTCCTTCGTTAAGGTAATAATCGATGTCGTTTTCGATCATTATTTACCTTGATTTTTAGCTTTTCTCTTGGTAATTTTTCTGCCATGATTTTCGTGTTTGGTAGGATTTGTGGACGATCCCGAGGCCGACGAGTATATAATCGATTCAGACTTGGAGTAGAGGTAACGTCGATGTTACTCGGTATTTCATGATTTTAATTTTGTATTTGCATGTATATATTTTTATGTTTTATTTTGACAATATATGTATGTCACTAAATCTGGAAAAAATTTAAAAGTTGAAAATTTGCATGTTTCGGTATTTTTATAGCTTTTACGAGATTAACGATTAAATTGTTATATTAATTTGTAAAATCATAATATTCGGCCTAAACATGTAATATATGTTTATATTCTGTAAAATTGATATTTTGATGATTTATAATAATTTAGGATTTTTCTGATATTTTAAATATCGATTATTGAATTATTACCGTTTACGGACAAAAATGATTAAAAGCGATTTTTAGTTCTAGTACCTAAATATTTTATTTTAATCTGATTTTTGGCGTGGTGAAACTTTCTGGTGAAATAAAACTTTCTGATTTTTTTCATAATTATTCGGAATTGTTAAGTGGATGAATTAATTAATCACTTTAAGTCATCGTTTATCGTTAAAACCGTGTTTGTTGTTTAAACTCTCGAATTCTGGTCTTTGGTTTAAATCTGGAAAAAAATGTGATTCTGATGATTTCATATTAAAATATATTTTTATGATTTTTAGTGCCTTAATAAAATGTTTGGAACGATAAGTTTATTAATGAAATCGTTAATTGTGAAAACGGGTTTAAATGACGGTTTTGTTGGAATTTGTTGAATCTGGAATTTTGGAAAAATCTGGAAAATTTATATTCTGGAAATCAGGATTTTAGAGTGTAATAATAATTTTTGGATATTAATACTTAAATCGTTTTGTAATTACTATTTTTATTAATCGTTATTGTCGAGATTAGACGATTAACGGGAAAACGCTTTAAAAACCGAGGTTTAGGATTCTGGAAAATTTTAATTTCTGGACAGAACGTCCATAATTATGTTTTAACTATTTTACGTAATTTTTGTACTATTTATTAAAGTCTTTAATTAATAATTATTGATTTTCGGACAAATTGTGTTTTATCGATAAAATTCTTCGTCTTACCTAAAAGAATTATTTTTCCAGCAATTTTGAATGTATTTAAATCTGAAACTTTAAGAGTTAAATCATCCCTTAACATATTCTAAATATATTCAATGGTTTAATTAAATAAAAGATGTTAAAAGATTTTATTTGACATTTGCCGTAAAATCCTATTTATAATCGTATTGTCGAAACTAATAATAATGAGGGAATTTTAATTTTGTAGATTTTGGAAACACCCTAATTAGTAGTATTTAAAATGTTTAAGACATTTCTAAATCATTTTATAAACACTTGTATGACGTTTCAATAATTTCACTAACGCAAAAGTTCTCGTTTTAAGAATTAATATCGTTAAGGCCGAAAGTACTAGTTTTATAAATCTATATCGTTTACTAAAAATGTTGTATTAGTTTAAACTAATATTTTGATATTTTCATATGATGCTATTTTTAGTAAGTTTCTAAAAATAGAAGTTTCCTAAAATAGAATGTTTCCTCTTTTAGAATATTGTGATTACTTCTTTTGTTCTCTTATTATTATGATGATTATATCTTTTGAATATCGATAATGGCTTTGTTTTGGAGTTATGGAATAAGGAAAAGTGTGGGTTTAGAGTAATATAGTCTGGGCTGTACGTTTTGCCATCAACTATAATGCTGGTGTGTCTATGTTGAGACACATTGGTCGTTGAACTGAGCATGGTTTGTGTTCAGGAGAGTGTATGTTTACCTTAAACTTAGATATCGCATCGTGTAAGTCGCGTCGGGTTGAACTGGATATGGTTTGTATCCAGGAGGGGTGTGCACTACTTAAACCAGGATCTCGCTGCACGCAGTCCTATTATAGTTGAGTTGCCTAGTTAGAGACCAAAGTCTGATTTGTTTTGACTAAGTTCTCGAAACTAGATTTTAGTATTGTCCTAGTGAAAGTCTAGATTCTACATTAATCCTATCCATAACGCCATTTTGATTATTTTATTTATTATCGATATAAATTGGTTTGCAGGTTGGCAAATATTTTTATGTTTCTTCGGTAACCATTTTAATATTTTGGTTTTGTGCCGAAAACTTATTTTAATATGATGTTTTACTGTTTTCCATTTTTATTATTTTTCTATAGTAGTAAGTACAGTTTTAAAATCCTGTTATACGGCTGGGAGAACGTTGACGTTGCTCCCCAGTGATTGTGGCTGTTATGTTTTAACATGGCAGGTATACGTGTTTGTTTCCGGTGGGTGTGGGCTAGCGAGCAGTCTTGGATCCTGCTTGATTTTCTTTTTATAATTATGTCTTACGGATTGTTTAAACCTTTTTACGGATTGTTTTAAATTTTAGCCATTTTTATGTATGGCATACGTTTGACTTTACCAATTTAATTTACTAAGACATAGTTACAGTGTGTTTTAATCCCGACTCTACAGTGTTTCCGCCACTGTATCGCGTTAGAATATCTAGGGGATTACAAACCTCTTACCCAAGTACCACACCGGGCGAACCAGCGTTGGAAAGAGCATCCGCCTGTAGCTCCTAGGTCTCAACTCTACCCTCACGTACTAGAGAAAACCCTCATAGTCGGCCCAAGGACGGGCCACGAACTTTATAAACAAACCAACACTTTAAACTCCTAACCTTGGGGGCTACCAAAGAAAATAAACCGTAAGAAGGAAACTTACATCCTCGAGGCACAGCTGGTTCACCAGCACATTCTCCGACGAGTAGTAACTTGTCGTGCTCTTAGCCTAAGCCAACCTCCACTCAATCCCAAACCAAACTAAGTGAAACCCTGAAACCAATTACAAAGACAATAACTAACCTCCAGTACGAGACCTGGACCCACGATGGGTATAGGCGAGCCAGAGTCCACCCTCTGCGGCCTCACCATGACCTGTAGACAGTGGGTCATCTCCGCGAAAGTTGCGATCACCTAGTCAAAATGTCCCAGCTGACCCAAGTCAGCTAGGAAGGGCAAATTCCTAGTACTAAACCTCTCGCCCTTATCCGAGAAATGGGTCGACCCTAAGAAGTACCACAACCATAGACGGGCATCCTGCACCATCATGTTGGGCACTCGACCCTCTAACACTGCCACCCTATCAAAGTGGTCGTTAATGTATGAACTCACTAAAGCATGGGGAGCACTATAAGTCGAGGGCTCTAAACAGTCCCCAATCCAGTCCTTAACCTCATCGCTATCCAACCTAGGGCCCTCCGGAGCCCACCTAATCCTCTCTGGACCCCAAGGCAAACCCATAATAACCCCGAAGTTCGCTAAAGTCATGCCTACCTCACCAAATGACATATGGAATATCGAGGTCGTATCATGAAAGCGATCTACCGTCGCTCTAATCACCATTAGGTTGCACTTAGTCTTGCAACCTACTAACCGAACCCAGTGCCCGACCAAGGGGCCCAAGGCCGACCCCGTAATTATATCCTTAGCCGTAGGGCTAAACTTTTGGGAGTAAATCTCCAGGCATGTCGTGAAGTCCGAGAAGGTCCTCATCGGACCTGGGGGCTGAAAGGCGAGATGACGCAAGCATAAATAAACAAGCTAGCGTAAGTTAAAGTTAAAGCCCGAGCCAATAAATATGAGTCAAGGCACTCACCTGGCTATTTATGGCACGGCTGGAAACGTGTAAGTCAGGGCATAGAAATAATTGATGATCGTCCCAATCCCGAGCCCAAACAGGATCCTCAAATATGGCTTCCTCACCCTCATCAGCAGGTCTAGGAATATGTGTCCTCCTAGCAACCGTCATAGCCAATCTACGCCTTGTGACCCGATCAAAACCGACCTCATCCACGACTCTTGGCTCAAGGCATTGCGTATGAGCGCCCTGTCGTAACTTACGAGCCCCCCGGGAGTCAACGAGCTCGACCCGGTGACCTCACCACTAGTACCAGCCGAAGGGGCTTCCTCGAGACGCCCTGTGCCATCTAGAGCTGGAAAATAAAAGCAAAACGCATCTCGGGTTAGATCAAAGCAGCCCAAACAAGTCTAAATAAGCTCAAATTTTTTATTAATTATATCAAAAGTCCGGTAGGTCAACTAGCACCCATTTTTGACCCCGATCACAATAAAAGTGGTTTCGAGAAAATCCGACATCGATACGCTATCATTTGGTCCGTCGTAAGTGATAAGTGTAGTTTGTAGTGCCTAATTTGTTGTGTTTTGGTCCCGTTTTCCTTGTGGAATCGCTCTTTGGAGCGATTTCTGGGCTACTTATACTTCCTCTAGCTCTTTTTAGGTTCCCAAGACTATTCAAGGAGAATTTGGAACGATTCCAACTCGTTTCATACACTTTTGGAGCCAACGAAGAGAAGGAACGATCAATTGATGCCTTGGATTCGATCCCGAGACCTTGGGACCCATTCCCGAGCCCCTTAGACTCGATCTCGAGCATCGAGAATCGATGAGAAGCCCATGAGAAGCAAGGAGGGACCCTTGAGATCATATTTGAGGGCTACAAGACCCATCATGGTCGAGATAAGAGCCATCATGGTCGGGATGAAGAGTACAAGCAAAACCGAGATACTGGAGTGGCATCTCGGCCGAGATCACCACCATCTCGGTCGAGACAACTTCATCTCGGCCGAGATGCCCTCTTCTCGCCCGAGACTGACCACCTGCAGACCCGCGTCACTTCTTTTCTTCTCCTTCATTCTTGTAACCTTATAAATACTTCCCTCTTGTTTTGTTTAAGCATCACACATTACCTTAGACTATCATACATTATTAAAAACCCTAATTAGCCTCTCTTCATCTCTAGTTTAGTTTCATATTAATCTTTAGATAATCTTAGTTTAATCTAGTGGATTAGTCTTGTATTAAGGGATTTCTTCAAGATTCATCCAAGATTGATAACCTTGGGAGTTTCATTTGGGTTTATCTTTTCAATACAAGTTCTCATCTTTTTCATATTCTTGCTAGTTTGGTATAATCTTCTTCTCCTCTTTACTTTTAATCTTTGTTAATCTTGCAAGTTTTAATCTTTACATATTGTTTACTGTTATTGTTTGTTCATAACGGATGTTTGGATTATTATGTTGATTTCTCTTGTTAGTCTTAGATTTAGTTTCATTATGAGTGAGTAGATTCCTTGTGGGGTTAGTAGGGGGATTAAGTGTGGATTATGGGTAATTAGGGTTTGATTAAGGGAAAGGTGGAATCTTTGTCACTAGTCACATGTTGAGCACTCTATGTGTTTGTTGAATTGCTTGTTTGAGTTGTAGTGGCCATGCTTCTCATGCTTGTTTTCATCTTCTCATCTTGTAATCGATATGTGGTTGAATTCTTATGTTTTGGGTAATACTTTGCATGAGTATTCGGGTCTAGTCTTAGATACGAGAGTGCGGACTTAGGCTTTGGTGCGAGAGCGCAAACCGACCCTAGTGGCGTAGAGAAACCTACACCCTTGACCTCCCAATTATCCTACTACACTTGTGAACCCGACCTAACCCTACTCCCTTTTCATATTTAAGTTCTCCATCTTCTTAGTCTTTAGTCGTTTCTTTAGTCTTTGTTATAGCTAGTTTATTGTTAGTCCACTTTCATCACCTTCAACCATCATAGTTTGTCAATTATCGTCTTCTTTGTGTTGTTTTGGTAGCCTTGTCTCGTTTTTTAGGTCGACCTAGTCTAGACATTACATATAACCGTCTCCGTGGACACGACCCAACTTACCCTAGCTACCGTTAGGATTAGTTGGACTTTACTTGATCGGTAGGGCACGCGGCGAGACTCTACCATCAATTTGGTGCCGTTGCCGGGGACGGTGCATGTTTAGACTTAGTTTACTTATAACTCGACTTAGTTACCCTTCTTTGTGCTCTTCTTCTATCTCTTGTGCATATTTAGTAGTCTTTTCCCTTGTTTTTATCTTTTTCTTTCTTCTTTGTCTCCCGTTGTGCTTGTTTATTGTCTTTGCCTAGTGCCCAAAAAGGAACAGGTGTTCTTACGTTTGTTCGAGTGTGTAGTGTATGCCTAGGAGGAGAGGCGATTTCTTTCTCTTCAATCCAGAGCCGGAAAGACGCTTTAGAGCCTTTCGCCAACGGACGATTGATCGGGTTAGAATCTCTCAACCAAGTGCTAGCAATACCGATCAAGAACAAGCTCAAGGTTCTGACTTGAACGAGATACCTCGAGAGACAGCCGAAGGGAATTTCATCAATCCTTTCGGTACTTCTAGTCCTAGTTCTCCTTCTACATCTACATCAACACCGTCTACACCATCATCTCACTCCACTTTTACTGAGGATGTCTTGCCGGGACCGAGTACTTTACCGGATACATATACCGGAAATTTCGTGGCAAAGACACAATTCATCCAACTTGTGGAGAGAAATCAATTTAGTGGTTTGCCACCGAAGACCTGCACCAACACATGGAGACCTTCTCTGATTATTGCGATGCTATCTCCCAAACCGGGATTACTCAATATCAAATCCGTTGGGTACTTTTCCCGTTCTCTCTCATTGGAAAAGCGAAGCAATGGATCAAGAGTCTCGATAGGGCAACCATGGGTATCGATACTTGGAAGAAACATGCATTGGCGTTCTACCAAAAGTTTTACCCTCCGGAGAAGACAAATTTGCTAAGGGCCTCCATCACCGGTTTTCAACAATGGGATGAGGAGAGCCTTTATGAAGCTTGGGAACGGTTCAAATCTTTGGTTAGATCGTGCCCCCACCATGGACTTTCACAATGGTTCTTAGTCCAACAATTTTGGAACGGTCTATATGAGGACTTAAGAGCTATACTCAATATGGGCTCCAATGGTAGGTTTACCGAGGTCGATGACGATCAAACTTGGTCAAGAATCGAGGAGATGGTGGTGCACAACTCCCAATACTCAAGGCCTAGAAAGGCGAATCGAGGAGATAGGCACGAGGTCGATGCCATTACACAACTAAGCATTGATCTTGGAGCTCAATTGAAAACTCACATGGAGACTATTGATAAGAAGCTCCAAAGCCACCTCAATCAAGTTCAAAGTACTAGTTCCTCCAACCAACACTCGATTCATGAAGTTAATGCTTTGGGAGTTGTAGCTCCTACACCTTATTATGGGATGTGCGATATTTGCGGGATAGTTGGACATGAGCCTCTACATTGTCGGGGTAGTATTGAGCAAGTGAACGCCTTTCAAGCGTTCAAGCAAGGTGCCTCCTATCCCCATATGTTCCAAGCTTCCAAACAACAATCTCTACAACACCGTCCATATGTGCCACCTCCCTTAAGGGACAACAACCAAGGTTACCAAGGTTATGGGGGCAACCAAAGGCCATTCAACAATTTCAAGCAACATAACCAAGGTAACTTCAACAACAATCAAGGGTTCCAACAAGGGAACTTCAATCAAGGTGGTTTCCAAGGAAACAAACACAACCAAGGACATCAAAACCACAACCATGGCAACAATCAAGGCCTTAATCAAGGCAACTCTCATGGGTTCCAAGGGAACCATCAACAACAACAAGCAACCCAAGGTAATAGACAAGAAATCAAGCCAAGGAGCCGGTCTCCCACTTATGACTATGGCATTCCTCTAGCCATCACCGATACTTCGCACAATCCACAATCTCCACCCTGAGATTTCAACATTCAAAAATCTATGTTGGATGTGCAAAAGAGTAATCAGGAATTGCGAAGAAGCCAAATGGAGATGGTAAGAAACCAACAAGAATTCTTTGCTCAACTTCAAAGGGATAACATAGCAAGAGATGCTCATATGAAGATGCTTGAGACTCAAATAGCTCAAGTTGCTTCGGGAAGCTCTTCAAGACAAAAGGGGCAACTACCGCCTCAAAGTGACGGCTAAATTTGAGCATGTAAATGCTATTACCACGAGGAGTGGTGCATCTTATGATTCCGCCTTATCCCCTAGTGAGCAAGTATTAATGCAAGAAGTTATACCCCCCCTCTCAAGACAATTCAAGCTTTGGAAATCCAATGGAGGAACAAGTCTTGTGGGAGATTGAGAAACCCCATGAAGACAAGCTTCCCCCACTTCAAGGAAAAGACAAAGGTAAAGGGAAAATGTCATTTGAAAAGTCCACCCCTATCGAGCAAGACAAAGTGCATATCAAGTTGTCTTTCCCAACAAGGCAAATGAAGACCAAGGTGGATGTTCAATACGACAAATTCCTTAATATTGTGAAGAAATTGGATGTGAGTGTCCCATTTACCGAGCTACTTACCCAAATCCCGGCATATGGAAGATTTATAAAAGAAATCTTGGCTAGGAAGAGATCCGTCGACAAGGAAGAGACTATTGCGTTCACAAGAGTGGTGAGCGAGCTTATTCAAGATTCTACGCTTCCCAAGTTGAAGGATCCAGGTAGTTTCTCGATCCCGTGCACCATAGGCAACTTCAATATTGAGAGAGCATTATGTGATTTGGGTGCGAGTGTAAGCATCATTCCCTATTCCATTTGTGAGCGACTTGAGATGAAGGAGCTCAAGTGTACTTCTATTACACTCCAAATGGCCGATAGTTCACTCAACCGACCATTAGGGATGTTAGAGGATGTGCCAATAAGAATCTGGAAGTACTTCATTCCGGTCGACTTCCTCGTGCTCGATATGCCGGAAGATGCTATCACTCCCATTATCCTTGGGCGCCCATTTCTACATACCGCCGGTGCCATGATCGATGTGAAGAATGGTAGGATCACATTTGAGCTAGGCGACGAGAAGCTCATGTTTGACCTCCAAGGCAACACCTCGCCTACTAATGATGAGTCTTGTAAAATGATCACCGCCATGAAAGACATCGATCTAGGGGATGAGTCGGGTGGAAGCTTGAAGATCAACTTCTATGAGCTTGAGGATGATGATTCCGAGCTTGGGGCGGATGAATGCCCATATCATGAATTTGAAGACAAGTTGCAAGACAAGAAGAAAGATGAGCCTCCCTTGGGGCCACATGAAGATAGATGGACGTTTGGGTATATACCGAAGGATCGCAAGTACAAGTTCAAGCCATTGAACTTAGTAGATCGGGATGCCCCGGGAACATCGAGGTTAGGATGTGATAATCCTTGGAGTGGAGGTTGGTATTCCGCTAGCTTGATCGAAGACTTCTCGAGAGCCTTCGATTTGTTTCTTCGTGCCCTTGATGGTGATGGGATTGGCCATAGTGTTCTTGAAAAATGATTGAAGAATGCACCATCCTTGGTTTGACGGAGTTCCAAAAGAACCGTCTCATTGTATATATCTCTTTCTTGTAATTCTTTTGAGTTTTTGTGGAATTCTTGTGATTTGGTATGTTGATGAGTGATGTGAGGAAGGGATATTGATGAATGTTACTTGAGTTTATTTGATAGGTCTTAGTGAAGATGAAGTCTCGAGGAGAGTAGATGATGATAGAAGCTTGGATTTGGGCATAGGAGTTGGTTTTTGAAGCTTTTGACAAGCTTTTGGGGACGAGATTTTAGATCTCGGAGTATTAGTTGTCATGTGGGAGAAGCTTTCATGATGATTGAAGAGGTATATGAGTCATCCCGGCCGAGAAATACTTCATCTCGACCGAGATGAAGTGTGCGCGAAAGTTGGAGCTACTGCCTGTCCATCTTGGCCGAGAAGGTGTTTCATCTCGCCCGAAAAGGTATCTTCCCGACCGAGATGGGATCATCTCGCCCGAGATGAGGCCCAGCTCCCCCATTTCGCTTCCTCTTCGCCATTTGAGCCCACACAACCACTTTATACCCCCTCCCAACCTCCCTACCTACCCTTGCACCTATCATATGACCCCTACACTCCATATACATACCCTCACCTCATCTTATCTTCACTACACACCGACTTTCACATCAAATCCCACCTCCTAATACCTTTGTACTTCAACCATGCGGTGCTATCAAGTTTGAAGTGGGATGACAATGACGAAGACTAGCTATGTGCCGATATTGAATTATGAGACGATGGAGCGAGTGAGTTGCTAACCGATGGGTACGACAACTATCCTTTCTTTTCCGTCTTTTATCGCTTGTCTTCCTTTGTTTGTCCCATTCCCCTTATACACCTTTGTGTCATGGTGGCCCTCGGGGCCTTGGTAGTCATTGCTCCCGACTCTTGATGATGTGACTACAGCGAGAGTCATTTCAAAATCCAAATTTACAAGTATTTTTTCACTTTTTCACTTTATTTTACAATTTTTGGATTTAGTCGGATTTAGGCGGAATCCGGGCTATGTGACTTGATTACACCTAGTCCTCCCCTCCCATTTCCTTTTATTTCCTTCTTTTTATTTCTTCCCCGATCCATATCTTTTCTCGTCTCGGCCCATGGTGACTTGACTACACCCCGGCCGGACACATTCTACCCTTTTCTCCGCTTTCTTTTTTATTTTTAGCTTTATTTTTGTAGTTTTCTTTTCTTTAGTGTCTCCATACACTACGATCGAGCATGAGGACATTGCTCGGTTTAAGTGTGGGGGAGCGATATTCTCGTATAGTCTATTTTATTTTCTTAGTTTCTTCGAAAAATCTTTAAAATCCCTAAAAATTTGAAAAAAAATTCACAAAAATCAAAAAGATTTTCTTTTGTGTGTTTTCCTTTTAGGTCTTTGTATCGTATGTTTGTTTCGTTGTGCGTGTTTTGCCTCCCTTTTTCCTTGTAGGTCGCTTAATCACCGCTAACTTTGGAAAGCTTTAAGACATCCGGTAACCTCTTTTTATCCCTTTCTCCTCTTTGTCTCTTGTGGAGTTTGGAGGAGATTTGTGATGATGTGTGCTCGGGTGGAGCTTTGTGAAGATTTGTGGTTGATTGGTTGCTTATTTGGAAATTCGGGGTGGTGTTGTTCTCCTTATGTGTTTGTTTTGTTTTGTTTTGTTTTGTTTTGTATGTCTCATTTTCTTTCATTTTTGTCGTGTCTTCGTCTTGTGATGTGTAGTTGTGTCTAGTATGTAAAAAGGTTTTCGAAAACCCGGTTTTGAGGCTAGTGTGCAAGTATTTACTTTCCCTTTCTAGTAGTATGAATCGAGTCTTGGACTTTAGTCTAGTAGAATGACACTAAATCAATAGTTTCGTCAGTCCTTTACCTTGAGCCACCTAACTTACTAGGGATTTACTACGGGATTTGCATTTTGACCATTATGACCACCCACGGTGTGAAAAGGCCTTGGTTGCCGAGTCCCGTCCCTTAGGTGACAGTGTTCGGAAATGTTTGATTAGGCCAAATTTCTCCCCTTTTTGTGGGTTTGAAGGGAAGGCGTCGTCCCGACTCACCCATTCCCCTACCTCCTACACATATCCACAAAATAAAGTTGCAATTTGTTGAAATCTCTTTCTTAGTTGCAAAGAAATGCCTGCAACTCAAATCTAGCCAAAAGGGCAAAGAAAATAAAAGAAAGAAAATGAAAGAAAGAAAAGATTGAAGAAAAAGAAAAGGCACAAAAAGCCAAAAAGAAAATACAAAAGATGAAAAAGAAATGGCATAGCAACACACAAAGAAAAAATGCAAAAGAAAGAAAAATTCCAAAAGAAAACCGTCTCACAAAAAGAATCCCCACATCTAAAAAATAAGCCTTTTACCGACTATTACCGTGAAGAGCCTACCAAAGGACCGAGTCCCTAGGAAGGATGATAGTGGTAATGGTCGGTCTTCCCTCATTTTGCAATCACATTCACCTTTTTACTTGGATTAGTCGAGCGGTTTTGAACATGGGATGACCCTCTTGGCTCATCGCTAAAGGGGGCGGGGTCTCACTTACCTACAGTGTCGACTAACACCGTGGTTCATCCTTTTTCCATCCCGCCGATCGTCCCGTAGTACGTTCTTAGAAGGTTAGGAGGACCTAGGTAAGTTATCAACGTTTTTATTGCTTTGTTGTCATACTATTAGGGTTTAGTTCATTTCGATTTGTATTATTAGCTTAGGAACGTTGTTACTTGCCTTGAGTCCTAAACCGGTGCTTCTTTCACCACTTTTTAGAGGGAAGCGGTATTTGTTTCTTTTTGGGTGCAACCGTTTGTTTGTTTGTTCGTATGCTTGTTTGTTTAGGTGTTTTTGTGTCCGGTTGCATTCACAGTTTTGTCGCAAAACCTTACTTGCCTTGCGGAGTGCACTTTTCCTCTAAGTGTACTCGCGTGAGTTGAAAAGGCGTAGGGTGCGCTAATACCCGCTCGGCTAGTTTAGTAGTTAGTTTGTGCTTACTCGAGGGCGAGTAAGTGTTAAGTGTGGGGGAGTTGATAAGTGTAGTTTGTAGTGCCTAATTTGTTGTGTTTTGGTCCCGTTTTCCTTGTGGAATCGCTCTTTGGAGCGATTTCTGGGCTACTTATACTTCCTCTAGCTCGTTTTAGTTTCCCAAGACTATTCATGGAGAATTTGGAACGATTCCGACTCGTTTCATACACTTTTGGAGCCAACGAAGAGAAGGAACGATCACTTGATGCCTTGGATTCGATCCCGAGACCTTGGGACCCATTCCCGAGCCCCTTAGACTCGATCTCGAGCACCGAGAATCGATGAGAAGCCCATGAGAAGCAAGGAAGGATCCTTGAGATCATATTTGAGGCCTACAAGACACATCATGGTCGAGATAAGAGCCATCATGGTCGTGATAAAGAGTACAAGCAAAACCGAGCTACTGGAGTGGCATCTCGGCCGAGATCACCACCATCTCGGTCGAGACCACTTCATGTCGGCCGAGATGCCTTCTTCTCGCCCGAGACTGACCACCTACAGACCCGCATCACTTATTTTCTTCTCCTTCATTCTTGTAACCTTATAAATACTTCCCCCTTGTTTTGTCTAAGCATCACACATTACCTTAGACTATCATACATTATTAAAAACCATAATTAGCCTCTCTTCATCTCTAGTTTAGTTTCATATTAATGTTTAGATAATCTTAGTTTAATCTAGTGGATTAATCTTGAATTAAGGGATTTCTTCAAGATTCATCCACGAATGACAACCTTGGGAGTTTCATTTGGGTTTATATTTTCAATACAAGTTCTCATCTTTTTCATATTCTTGCTAGTTTGGTATAATATTCTTCTCCTCTTTACTTTTAATCTTTGTTAATCTCGCAAGTTTTAATCTTTACATATTGTTTACTGTTATTGTTTGTTCATAATGGATGTTTGGATTATTATGTTGATTTCTCTTGTTAGTCTTAGATTTAGTTTCATTATGAGTGAGTAGATTCCTTGTGAGGTTAGTAGGGGGATTAAGTGTGGATTATGGGTAATTAGGGTTTGATTAAGGGAAAGGTGGAATCTTTGTCACTAGTCACATATTGAGCACTCTATGTGTTTGTTGAATTGCTTGTTTGAGTTGTAGTAGCCATGCTTCTCATGCTTGTTTTCATCTTCTCATCTTGTAATCGATATGTGGTTGAATGCTTATGTTTTGGGTAATACTTTGCATGAGTATTCGGGTCTAGTCTTAGACACGAGAGTGCGGACTTAGGCTTTGGTGCGAGAACGCAAACCGACCCTAGTGGCGTAGAGAAACCTACACCCTTGACCTCCCAATTATCCTACTACACTTCTGAACCCGACCTAACCCTACTCCCTTTTCATATTTAAGTTCTCCATCTTCTTAGTCTTTAGTCGTTTCTTTAGTTTTTGTTATAGCTAGTTTATTGTTAGTCCACTTTCATCACCTTCAACCATCATAGTTTGTCAATTATCGTCTTCTTTGTGTTGTTTTGGTAGCCTTGCCTCGTTTTTTAGGTCGACCTAGTCTATACATTAAATAACCGTCTCCGTGGACACGACCCGACTTACCCTAGCTACCGTTAGGTATAGTTGACGGTGGGGGACGCGGCAAAACCCTACCATCAGTAAGCCACACAAACTTTCACAGAATGACTTAGAGTACATTTTGACTCACAAAAGTCGACATGTGAGCCACCCATAGCGTCACAAAAACTAATCGAGCGAGATTACAAAGATCAAGTACGGGAATAATCGAGAAAATGATCGCTAAACCCTAGCATTCCAGTTTTCACCCATAGGAAGCCATTAAAGCAGCTCTAAGCTTCATCTCAAACAAATAACTACCCCATCAAGCTCTACTCTACCCTAATCTAGCTATGGGACCAAGAGTAAACATCGAGGCATAGCAAAAACAAAATGCCCAAATCAATTTCTAGGGTTTAGCAAAATCAACCCACCATCACACTAATCAAGCACAAATCGACAATAGGTTAGTAAGGAACCCTTACCCGAGGTCGACATGATCGAATGTGACAAAAATCAAGTCGGAAATAGATTGAACAAATTCGAAAATACGAGCTTGGGGAGAAGGCGTCGCGCGTTCAATGTTTGTAAAGTAGGTGTATGAGCAAAAAAACTATCTATGGATCAAATGAGTTAACATTAACTACCTGAAGGAAGCAGATTGGCAGTCCTATACCCCTCCACCTGACTCTACCCGGACATGGAGAACCATTTGTAAAGCAAAAGATAAGCTTAAGGATGGTTATAATCTGGATACTTGGTCGACACATCCCCTGAACTACTCAATTGATCGAGGATACCATTGGCTTAGAGGTAATTATCCAAAACCTGTTTGGTATAATCTGGTTTGGAGCAAATGGAATATCCCCAAGCACTCCATTATTACTTAGATCCTTATTCGCGGTGGGCTAAGTTTGAAGGATAGACTGTATATAAAATTGGTTACAGCAAAGACGACAAATGTTGTATGTGTGACAGCGAGGCGGAAACTGCTGAACTTGTCTTCCAGGAATGCACTTACAGCTACAGACTTAGAAGGAAAATACAGGACTGGACTGGTTTCAGACTTCCCCAGATGCATGAGTTCAGAAATATTAAAGCTGATGAGAAATTAATTCCTATGGTCACTACTGCAATCATACTCCCGGTATGGATTGCAAGAAATAAAGCTAGAGTGGAAGGGATTGTCCAACGACCGGAGTTCATGACTAAGAACATCCAAGATTCTATCAAAATCAAAGCTAGAGAGATCCTTAAAACTGCTACAAACAACCAAGAAACGAACTGCTTACTTAAACTGCTTTAATTTTGGCTTGGTCTTGCTTTGTCAGCTGTTTAGTGGTGTTATCAGGTCTTGTATGATGTAGAGGTCTCCCCTCTCCTCCCCCTTGTATATTGCTTGTGAATGATATAATAATACTCACATTTCACCAAAAAAAAAGAATTGCCCCCTTACTTCGCAGCCTTAAAACGAATTTGGGAGTCGAAATCTGAAGACATCCAGATTTGGACCTGGTGGCTGCAGAAGTGCCTAACAAACACCCAATGACGATAGGACTGCAACGCGACGCGGGTTCGCGATGTTTTAGGTATTTTTTCTATAGAACGGATCAAATAAATTACTCGGAAAAATTAAACTTATATGATGGCAGCCTTAGTCGTGTCGTTACGGTCGCATAGACACTAATTCTGATACCGGGATCCCGAGTCGGTCCCGAAACTCGAAGCGAGTTGGCACCGCGCCAAGCGAACTTCGGGATGCACACCCGAGGCCCACTAAGCTAACGGCGCTAGGGTAATACGGAGAAATTTTAGGCCCCAAGATACATATTATACTCCTCCCTCTCGGTTTTGGAAAGTATCAAAATCATATCTTCAAAACTCCAATCGCCTCACCACACGCGTCTGAGACTCCCCACGCCTGAACCCATGCGCCTGAGTCTTGGTGCACCACAACTCAGGCGCCCATATGAGTGACGAGGGCCGAAAACACCTATAAATACCCCCCTCACCTCATTCATTCGACACACAATTCTCTTCTCCCCCCCACATTCTCGCTAAGGGCTTGCACTCTGACACCCAAGGCAAACAATCCACTCGATCGTAGTTCCGATAAAAGCGACATCGACGCTACTCCTCACTTTCGAGCACCCCACTCGATACCGAGGTGCCTGTGTTCGACTAGCTCAAGTCTAGTAACGAAGTTCTGCCGGATTAGCCGCAGAATCAGCCCATAGTAACGAAGCTCTGCCGGGATAGCCGCGAGAAGGGTCAACGGCCTCTGCCGAAATCACTGGTCAAGGTAGGAGGTTCCGCCTGTTGAAGTCGAGTCGTCACTAGGTTGCCATCTAAACAAAACTTTACATTTTCGTACTTTCTAAAACACTAGATGCGGACACTAGGTCCGCAAGCACTTACTAAAACACGTAACGTCCCAACTTCAACAACAAACACTAAAACACACTAAATAGACCCGAGTAATTCCGAGATCCGTTCTCAACTATCTATGCATCGTGTCCCGTTTAGTGTATACTTCGAGGGTGCAACTCCTCACAACGTGATTTACTTACATTCGCATTTACAGTTTTTCGTATGATTTATTGCTTTTATGACCTTATAATCGCATGCTAAATCACCTAACACGGAATCAAAACGTAAAACAACTCAAACTGAATAAAGTGATGGTCGGGTTCCGTATTAGTCTGGGTGCTCGCCTTGCTAGGTTCGACACATCTCTATTAATACCGAACCGACGCATCTTAAGCAGAATACCATGTAAGGTATACCACGAGAACGACTAATATCTGTATTACCGCGTTAAAACTGATTTGCTAATACGTATAATACTAGTATTCTCTACTCTCCTACGTGCATCTTTTCATGGCATGCTTGTCACGTGAAATCGCATGCAAAGAATGTAAACACAACAACTTTGACAGCAAAACTTACTTGTCCTTAAACAACCGACGTAGCAAAAGGTATAAGGTGGAAACAACGGATGTTACAGTATTTTCGCCACAAAAAAAGAACTAGGATATCAGCCCACCGATTGATTAGTAGAGGTCGCTATAGTGCGGGCGGGATTGGGTGTTGACATCTATTGGATGTTGGCTTCCCAATACGTACCCTCACCCCTTACTCAGAATCGACGGTTTCTGGATGTCCGAAACCATTGGCAATGAGAGTCATTCCAGGCATGGAGTACTTAAGGGTACAAGTCTTTATCTTTAGGTCCCGTGCCCCTCAACTTTGAGCCGGCAAGGGATCAAAGTTGACCTGAACGGTTTCCGAGTCCCCATAATTGACTCGGTGGCGACTCCACAAATTGGCAACGAATTCAGTTCACTAAAAAGGTCGCCTTACCAAACAAATCGACCTATAAACATTTACAACCATGACTCGATCGATTCCAAACGGAAACACGGGTGCCCGCAACCGGCTAGTACAAGTCTGGATCGTCATCCGAATTGAGGTCCGACACATCGCCCCGTACGCCAGATCGGACCAGCCCCCAACCGAGAGGGGGCCACGTCGGTGGTCGCCGCCACACGTTGAAAAACCGGGTCGGTCCCACGCGGGAGCGCGCGGAGTGCCAGGCGGTGCGGACGGACGTCCACAGTTTGGCGACTCTGCTGGGGAATTGGAAACAAGTTTCCAGCGGTGGTGTAACTTGAACGAGGTTGGTGATGCTCATTTCTTAGTTCCTAGTTGTGGTCACTACAGGTTTTGGCCCTAAAAAGCCCACCCGAACCGATATCAGGACCAATCGACCTCTTCGCGGTAAGATCTTTAGGGACATGCGGGAAGATCCTCGATTGACGCTCCGGCCGCCTAACACGTACCCCGCGGAAATAATAACCGGATAGCTCCGAACGGACGGTATGACACTCGTCTCCCCAGATGATTCGTCAATGCCTAAGTAAAGACTATTCGTGGGCGGTAGCCTACCCTAACCTACCCGTGTCTGCATACTGCATGAGTGTATGCATTCCTAGTTATGTGTAGCGTATTTGAACAACCCAACCCAAATAAAGCACTAAAATCTGGATTCAACCACGCCAACATATTCAACCGCACCGAATTTCGTTTTCGAAAAATATCTCCTCTTTTCAAATCGACCTTTTGAACACCGATAGTCCGGTCAAACCGTAATTTTCAAAAAAAATATCTTAGACGCCGTTATCTTGGCAAATTTGACACTCACTATTTTTCTCAAAATTCTTTCTTTTAAAGCGCCATCACTTTGGCCAAAATAAAACAACAAATACCATTAATGCCACCGAAACTCCCAATTAATGGTATCAAGCTACCCTAAACGGTTACATTTTATTTTTAAAAAAAAATGTTTTTACACACATACCGTTAACACAACCGAAGCTTCAATTAACGAAGTCAAGGAATCCGAAACGGTCACAAAACAATCATTTTCAAAACACTGTCACCAGACATCACGTTATGTCACAAACACCGCATACACCATAAATGTCGAACTGGCTAATTAATAGTAGTTTCGATAAAAGCACCACGTCATCATTTTCAAAACCGGTTCCGCTAAGAACTGTGCTCCTTTAAAAAACATTTACACTTTTGCTATCGTCGGATTCCGGCACACATATAGCAACACACCTTTACATTACGAACGATGTCGTCACGCCAATCACCCCATTTTTTAGAAATCATCCTTTTAAAAAATTTCCTCGGCAAAGATTGGTCGTTTTCGAAAAAAAACTCTTTGATCCTGAGTCGAGATCGCGATCAACTTCTTACGTCGTACAACCGTGTGATTAACTGTCTGTGTTAGTTACTAGGATCGCCTCTACTCGAGGTCTTACATTTTGGGTCGTCTCGTTCCGAGAAGTCCTCTGAATCTCACCCCCATGATTAGTGTCAAATTATCTCGCTCTAGAGACATAATTCCACTTAAGGCGTCTCGCCGAACACACCGAGAGTTTAAAGCACCCGAGTCCCTAAGCTAGTGACCGCACACACTCGCGAGTCGAGGGTCTTACCTCCGCGTCGCTCAATCATGAGCATTCCTCGAGTCCTTAAATCGTCTGGTGGACCCAACCTCATGTTCCTTTTTCTCCCTAGGAATGGCGCCAAGTGGCAACGAAAGTAGCATCGACCAGCTCAATGCCTTGATGAACGTGGTCCATGGGATACTGGGGATAGTATCGTCGATTTCCTCGTCCATCGACGATGTCAGGCGCCGCCTTGAGTCCCTCGAAGGCCCCGAAAAGAAACCCTAAGGGGGACCGATAAGTCGGGAGCTGGTACTCAGTGGGGACCCATATGTCGAGTATGCCAGGCTCACACACCCTATCGAACCTGCAGGCCTTCGTCGCCCCTTTAGGCAAGTTACTGAGTTAGGAGAGTCCTACGCCAAAGCCCTCAGAAAATTGCAAGAGGCCTAGATATTATGGCCAATAGGACCTACCCCAGACTCGTCCATAGAAAAAAGGGGAGCGACTTGGAATCCAAACGCTTACTGCTTGTACCATCAGGGTCGGGGGCATGAGACCCAAGTGTGCACCTAGCTCAAGCATGAAGTGCAAGACCTGCTTGATAAGGGGATCTATGTGCCTGTAAGGTGTCTTCGAAGGAGGGCTGGCTCCAAGTACCAAGCCCATCAAGAGGGCGACCCCCGTGAGCACCGAGAGCCCAACCAGAGGAGGTTCTTTTAAAGGCACGTACAACCGATCTTAGCCAGAATCTAGTTCATCCTAGGGCTTAGGCTTACGAATAATAATAATAATAATAATAATAATAATAATAATAATAATAATAATAATAATAATGATTTTTTTTTCGAGTCCAGGGAGGTGTGAGGGAACATGTCCTCCACCTCCCCCAAACTTAATCACGGGCATCTAGCCCGTTTTACTATCTATCAATAAAGCAACTCTCTTTCTTTTTACGAACACGCCTCGACAATCGCTTGATTTTTTTTAATAACTTACTTTAACGCTTAAAGACTCGACATTGTGCCATTTATCGATAACAATTGACGAAAACGTAAGGGCTACAACAAACGGCCCGCTTAACTTCACCCTAAAAAGAGGTCGGGACCAATAACCCTGGGTTCAACCCATCACCGACCCCATAACCAAACGACGGTAAGCCTGTAACGAACTAACCTCCATCCAACTAGATTTCCCCAAACATAGTCGAATACGAAGCCTGCCTAATAGGCCTAAAAGCAGCCATGCCTTTAGGAGATAAAACAAAAACCTTAGAGTACACGGGGATTCATCCTTAGTGGTTAACCAAGCCACAGGAACCTGGAAAGTTTATTGCGAAAGCCTAACCCCATACCAAACCAAAGTGGAAGCAATGTCCCGGGAATTCACCAAAATTGACTTCATACACATACCCCGCGAAGAAAATCAATTCGCCGACGCCTTATCCAAACTAGCATCACTCATAAATATGCCCGATCACCTTTTCTCTATGCCTATCTGCGTAGAGAGAAGCGAACAACCAGCCCACATCCATACCCTCGAAACCGACGATACCCCCGAGGAACCCTGGTACAAAGCCATCTTAGACTTTAAAACCCACGGGTTATACCCACCCAACACTAACATCAAGAACAAAAGAGCCCTACGAATACAAGCCGCCCAATACGTCCTAAGTCAAGGACTATTATAATAACGAACCCCACAGGGAGTCCTCCTTAGGTGCATAAACAAAAGCCAATCCGAGAGAGTCATGGAAGAGTTACTTGACGGAGAGTTCGGACCCCACATGAGTGCACACCTACTAGCCCGAAAAAATAATGAGATTGGGTTATTACCGGATTAGCTTAGAGGCAGACAGTCGACGTCACGTTCGTCACTGCCACAATTGCAAAGTATTTGCCTACATCCAACACCTACCGCCATATCCTGTACACACTATAGCCACACCTTGGCCTTTCTCTACTTAGGGAATAGACATCATAGGAAAAGTACATTCATCCGGGACCGGCGGACACTGCTTTATATTGGTGGCCGTCGATTATTTCACCAAGTGGGTAGAAGCCGCCTCTTACACCGTACTAACCTCAAAGCAAGTAGTCAAATTCTTACAAATTACTAGTAGAAAAAACCCCTATCATGTCGGTGCTATCGTGTCGGTTCTAACATAAACGACATATTAGGTGTAAATTACAAGTGGAAAAGGTCTTCAGTGGCGGTTTTTTGAAAAAATGACACAGTAAGTGCTAACTTTTGTGGCGCTTTTATTTTAGAACTGACACCGTAGGGTCTTTGTGGCGGTTCTATTTACAACTGACGTGAAAAGCGACACAATAGAGTGTTACCTTTGGTGGCGGTTTTACTTTATAGCAGACACTATGGACTTTTTGTGACAGTTGTATCTACAACTGACATAAAAAGTGACACAATAGAGTGCTACTTTTCGTGGCGATTTATTTTAGAACCGACACTATAGAGTTTTGTGGTGTTGTCTTTACAACCGACGTAAAATGGTGACACAGTAGATATTATAACTAACACTATAGGGATTTTTGTGACGGATGTTAAAATAACCGTCATTATAAGTCTTTCATGTCGGTCTCTATGACAAACGCCACCATAGGAAGACTAATAGAAAATAAGAAAATTATATATGTGCGAATCATTGAAAAAAAATACTACGTAGTTGGTTATCAAAACTAGACTCAATGAAACGGCTAAAGCCGGATGGTCCAACCCGAGTACCCGCGTCGAGTAACCCGAATAGAGTTCAAAGGTTGCAACGATCCAAAATAGACATGATCCAATGATGACCCGTAACTCGATACAACCACTTAATGTCAGGCTCGTCATATGGCACGTTCACCCGATTCTTGGAACCGGGCCCAGTCAATGAGACGTCCTCTATAGCTGATAATACATTATATAGTCCTTACGACCGTAGGAAAATTACTAGTAGTGATTGTAGCGTACTGGTAGCTTTCTTCAATTACAATCATTTTTAATTTTTCATCCCCTCATTGCTAAGCTTATTCACTAATATTATTTTTCTTCCCTCTTTCCTAAGTTTATGGAGTTTATGATCTTTATAATAGATATTCATTTTAATTACTTCTTTTGTGTCTATACGTTCTTCTCTTATTTTTCTTTGGACAATATCTTTATGTTATTCCTTTTTCTTTTATTCCTTATTTGACAAATCTCATCTAACCAGATCCCATATTCACTAAAACAAAAACCAAGGGACAAGACCGTCTTTTCAACTTTCCCGCCAAAATACTCTTCCTAAATTAAGCAACTTGGGCTCTTGCAATGTGGGCTTCGGCAACTGCTAATTAACAAACAACTATGAAGTTTGAAAGATTAAAGCCATATTCAATCAGCATCCAATTATCCAATTATACAGATTTATTATAATGTATAATATATTATACAATTTTTATTTTTAGTTTTTTTTTTAAAAATATTGTCTAATAGTTTAAAAATTATAATAAAAAAAAATATTGTCTAATATAATTATACATTATAATAAATTTGTATAGGTGGACGTAAAACTATTACATTATAATTTTTAAACTATTAGACAATTTTTTTTTTTAAAACTATTATATTTATTTAGTTTCTTATAGGTGGACGTAAAATCACTCTTAGATAAATAATTGGATGAAGTACTAAAATAAACAAAGATGGAAATAAAATTTATAATGTTTAATTAATTTATTTTATTATAATTTTTAAACTATTAGACAATATTTTTTTTAAAACTGTTATATTTATTTAGTTTCTTATAGGTGGACGTAAAATCACTCTTATATAAATAATTACATGAAGTACTAAAATAAATAAAGATGGAAATAAAATGTATGATGTTTAATAAGTTGTATAATACTCCTAAGTGAAAAAAAAGAGCTAGGATTAATTTCATTTTTAATTACAGACATAAAATCCATTGCTACTAAAAAATGAGGCCTAATTATCACGTAAAAATAAATTATATTCTATTAATATAAGCAAGAATTTTTTTCCTAACAAAAAGATACATAAGCTGTATCCTAACAAAAAGATTCCTAATAAATTACTCCCTCCGTTTCTATGATTTCTTCCACCTTAAAAGTGACACATTTCTTAAGAAAAACAATAAAATAAGTAAAAGTAGAGAGGGAGTAGAGTATGTGAGCCACCTAGGTAGGAGAGAAGCGTGATAGAAAAAAGAAAAGTGGAAGAAATCAAAGAAATGGTTGAAAAAGGAAATGTGGAAGATATCAAAGAAACGGAGGGAGTATATTCTATCATGATACTAATCTCACGAAAATATCGTGATACCTAAGTTAACTTCTGTCCAAATTCATTAAATATAGCTCAATTGTGTATGATTCATTCATCCACTTACAATATTTAGGAAAAAATACAGTATATTTTTAGACATAATATATTGTGATTACATTTACAAATATCCTCTATTCACTAAAACAAAAATTAATGGACAAATGAATCATTTCAACTTTCTCGCCAAAATTCTACCTCTTCATTACCTAATTGGGCTTGACAAAATAAACTTTTGTCTACCTTAATTAAAAGCTCAATTTTTCAATGTCCAACCATAGAATAACAAAAAAATTTAATATCAATCAATTTTTACCAATTACTCCATACATAAATTTGGGGGAAAAAAATATATTATATTGTAACATGAAGAGTAATAACCAAAAATCTCTTCCATACTTTGAATAAACATGTTAAACGGGATGAACGAGTTAGGTCATACGGGTTGGACAAATTACGGGTTCGGGTCAAATAAATGTCACAGATCGAGTTAAGTCAGAATATCAAGCATATATAATTTCTAACGCCTTACATTTTATCAAATAAAAAATACAAAGTATTTCTTTTAATATTAATCATATTTAACATTACTAATGTTGTTAAATTAAATAATTATCGTATTTATAAGTAAAAAAATTATATTATTCATAAAAAAATATATTTTACTATTAGATGCTATAAAATGTATATAGCTATAAAATTTATATAAAATTATTCTTTTCGTAATTTATATTATTAAATTTAATAATTTTTTAATTGTTATTTTAAATATTATATATATACTCATATAAATACTAATATCAAGATAGTTTTAATGACATGTCATGATCCAAGTATCCAACGTGTCGACCCATTCGGTCGGATTTTGACGAGTCATCTTATCCTAACAAAATATTATTTTATACAAAAAAAATAAGGCAATGAGATTTGTATTTATTATGCTTTAAAACAAAAATTAAAGGGTAAAATAATCAAAATACAGAAACGTGAACGGTTGACTGAAATACTAAAAAAAAAGATTAAGTTATTATAGACTTGGACAGAGATAATATAATTTAGTAAGTAACTAAATAAACAAAAACAAACAAAAAATAATTAAAAAAACATAATAAAAAAACCGTGCGTAGACACGGGTTTTGTACTAGTGTTTACATGTACTCACTTTTTCTAACTTTTTTTCCCCTAATTGAATCCGTCGTGCATTACTTTTGCATTATATGGAATAATAATAATCAGTTCTTAAGACTTGTATCAATATGGAAGGGAAAGAACATATAGATACAGAAAGAGTATAATTTGTGGCTGATTTATTATTTGTTTATGGTTTTCTTAAAATCGTGTAACAAATACTACGTATCATGATTCATAACTATACAACTATGAGATTTACTACCTCAAGTCTAAATAAACTATTTTAGAAAAATTTTACGGTAAAAACATAATAACAATGGGTCGTAACGCGTAAATCTCAAATATTCGGATTATTACTCACCTATTTTAGACAGGTAAATACTTTGTAATATCTATGGATCACATGATGACACTTGGTTATATTTAAAAAATTCAAAACACAATCAATTGTGTATTACTCCTTCCGTCTCATTGATTTATTTACCTTTTATAGTATTATTTATGAGAAACATTATTTCAAAGGTAATAACAACAAATGATTCAAATAGAAGTAGTATAATATCAAATTTCAAAATAACATAAAATATTCGAGCAAGTATTTGGTACAAGGTCTCCGGAAAATATATGGTTTCGAGCCTCTAAAAATCATTTGACGGCACTGCTTAATGTGGACCCATAACTTAGCTCGACATGAGTGACCCGATTTCCACGTTAATGAAATGATATCTTTCATAAAAAATTTCCACGTCAAACTACCCACGATGTTCTCAAATTTTTACAATCTCATAAAATTACATTTTGTCCCAAAAGCCTCCTAAAGTCGATACGGCTGGCCTTAAGCTGACTATATAAACCCGCATTATTATCCTGAGCAGACAAAATCATCGAGTATAGACGGTTTTTTACGACAAAATCGGGCCCGGCCCAAACCATGATCACTTCACTTTAATTAAATTAAAACCTAACTAGTAATTTTTGCAAAAAAAACCTAATTAGTAGTGGATCTACTTACAAATACGTAAAACTGCCTACCCCTTCACTTGATCATTAACATCACGCACAACCCTATACCTCTAGCACTATCTCTCTTTCTCAACCTGACGCACAACCTCAGAACAACAATGCCTCTAGCATACTACTCCATCCCCTCTTTGCATAACGCTGCTGTGAGACCCGCACCTTCGTCAACTGCTCTTACCTTGTTCGCTACTGCACAACACTTCGTACTGCCTTCTTTGCTGCTGTCCAGAATGTATCAACACTATTTGAAATCTCATACCTGGTATTGTTCCAAATTCTCGACGTTAATATGTGTTTACATTTTAATTTAGTTTTGTTACTGTGTTTGGTCTTAACATCATAGAATGCAAGTAGTAATCTGAAATAATCAAAGAAAATAGTTTACCTTATTACTGCGTAGGTTAGTTAATCAAATAATATGGTTCCTGCTTCCTTGGTACTTTCCAAAGTAAGTAAATAGTTGTTTAACGTTATATGCATCTGAAATAATCAAAGAAAATGGTTTGTGACGTAAGTCTTTCTCAAAAGCCATTAAACTTTCAGACTTTTTCATATACTATAAATACCTCAAGCATTACTGAAAATTAAACAAAACAACTCAAGCATTACTGAAAAATCTAATTGACTAACATGATTAAACAAATAATCAACTCCTAATCAATTAAACAGCCATCAAATCACCAGAATTCACAAAACATTGAAGTTTAAATTACTTGGAAATATGCCGCATAGCAAAAGTGAATTCACTACATTAAGTTTCAAAACAAACATAAAATAAGTACCTAAGATAATTATAGCCATATAAATTACACTCCTATATACTACAATAACTACACAAATTAATTATTAGAATATGCGGTTAATAAAGCAATAACGACCCATATTGATCATTGAAACAGCAAGCTGCATGCGGAATGGTTCACCAACATTGAATAACATGATTGAGAATGAAACTCGTGAGCTTATGATCCTCTTCAATACTCCAAGGCCCTAGCCTTGCTTAAATTGGTTGTTATAAATGATGCATGTAGGCCGGGGACAGCAGGGCTAATTGCATGAGATGAACTTAGTTTAATGGTTTTATACCATTGTTCTGTTCAAACGAGTTAGGAAAGGCACAAAAGGCACAGGGCAGACTATAAAGGAACTTACACTCGAAGCAAAGATGCTGCCAGATTATAGTATACATTTTAAAACAATGTTGCGTAGTTTTTTAAGGGGAGAAAATTTATTTATACAAATATACAATCATATGCAGAGTATAGTGTAGACCCGAATAGAAAAGCATGTAGTATGTGATTTGGGTAGCTTAGCTTTTCTTGAGAACATTCAAGAGTCCAATTTTTGTATGCACAAATATTTATTATTAGCATACTGCATATATAAGAAGAAAATGAAGAAATCAAACGCGGTTGATCCTAATTCCTATGTTGATAATTAAGTCTCGTTAAGTTAGTGGAAGACGTAACAATACATGAACGTGAATGTGAATATCGATAGGTACAATGTGAATGTTGCTTTGACACTATAGGACAAACCCACTTATTCTACTCAAGATTGGATTAGTAGAACTACATCCATTAATAAGAAAATTAGTAGGACTAGAAACCTCGTATATTAACTATAATAACCAAATAAAGTTCTGACAGACAGTACTGAATGTATCGCGCTCAAATCAGGCATTTTAGTACCATGATTTTCATCATGTAGAAATTCAATATACATAATCTAACCTAAACAGCTTGTAGCTCATCATCATCATCATCACTTTTAAGTCTAGAAATTAAACTTTGCTACCATTTGATGACATAGTTTGTGAGTATATAACAATAATAGATGAAAATAAAACAACACAAAACTTGGAATTCCGGAAAAAAAATCGTACCCAAATCGAACAGTAACAACCAAATGAAGTTCTGACGGACAGTAATGAAAGTATCGTGCTCAAATCAGGCCTCTTAGTACCATGATTTTCATCATGTAGAAATTCAACACACATAATCTAACCTAAACAACTTGTAGCTCATCATCATCATCACTTTTAAGTCTAGAAATTAAACTTTGCTACCATTTGATGACATAATTTGTGAGTATATAACAATAATAGATGAAAATAAAACAACAACAAAATTGGAATTTCAGAAAGAAAATCATACCTAAATCGGATTAGGAATTGGACGATTAGAAAAAGGGAAGCGTAATCAACGATGACAGAGTGAAGGGACGCAGTGCAGGAGTGAACGGTCGGCGTTGCTGGGGTGAAAGGTCGGCGATGTAGGGGTGAGGAATGCAATGTGTGGGTAAGGAGTATTGTATTTTTTGAGATGGAGTACTAGCTTGAGTACTAGTGAGGCAATAAGTTTCACACCGTCTCATCCAAGGTTATCGCGAGACTTAAATGTAGCACACTAATAACTAATAAGAAAGTAAAATTAAAATAACATCATGGATGTTGTTTGTCGCTTGCTTGGGGTTGAACATTATGTATATTTTGGACTCCCAACAAAGGGCATCAAAGAAGTTGATCATCAAGGGAAGGTTAAAGGCTGCTTGGTTATTACACGGTGTTAACGACGGAAAGCGTAATTATAGTCTAAAGAATCAACTTCAAATCAAAGTGATCGAGGTAATCATGATAAACTAACTAACTAACTAACTAACTAACTAACTATATATATATATATATATCTAGGATCCTTTGAGGCAGCTCAACTCGCTGCACCCATTGAGGCACAATCTCAACCATTAGATTAAAATCGAATTAAAGACTAAGATTAAAACAAAAACTCATACATAAAAAAAATTTCCCCCAATTTTTTTTCCGGGGAAAAAAAATCGATATTTTTCGGGAATTTTTTTTTTTCCGGAAACAAAAAATTCCGAATATTTTTTTCCAATTTTTTTTTTTTTCCGAAAAAAAAAATCGGAATTTTTTTTTCCAAAAAAAAAAATTTCCGAAAAAAAAAAAATCAGAATTTAAAATAATATTGGTGTATATAAAAACAATTTCAGTGTACATAATAACTGTTTTAATGTAAGTGTATATATGTTGATTAATTGGTGTACATAATAACCATTTGAGTGTATATATAACAATAACTATTTTACTGTATATATATTTAGTTCTTAAGTGTATATATGTATTTAGTGAGTTTAATAGTGTATATAATGAGTTTTTGAGTGTATATAACAGTTATTTTGATGTATGTTCCATTGTTGATTAACTGATGTACATGTTAATTATTTGGGTGTATATAACAATTATTTTACTGTATATATTGAGTTCTTAAGTGTATATATGCAGTGAGTTTAATACCGTATATAATGAGTTTTTTTAGTGTATATAACAGTTATTTTGATGTATGTTCCATTGCTGATTAATTGGTGTACATAATAACTATTTGAGTGTATATAACATTTTTTTATTTGAGTGTATATAACATTTTTTTTACTGTATGTATTGAGTTCTTAAGTGTGTGTATATAGTGAGTTTAATAACGTATATAATGAGTTTTTTAGTGTATATAACACTTATTTCGATGTATGTCCCATCTTAATCTAATGGTCTAGATTGTGCCTCAATGGGTGTAGGGAGTTACCCCGCCTCACCGGAACCCACCTCTCTCTCTCTCTCTATATATATATATATATATATATATATATATATATATATATATATATATATATATATATATATATATATATATATATATATATATATATATATATATATATATATATATATATATATATATATAGAGGGGGGATCAAGGGAGTTACTAACTCTCCAACTCTCCCTTAGTGTTAATCCCCTCCATCCATTCATCCTAAGATGGATGGTGGATGGATGGGGTTCAATTATTAAAAAAAAAAAAAAAAACAATAAACTGACACAGCAGCAGTGGAGAGAGGGAAACATCCCCTCACCCAAATCAATCCCTACATTACTTCCCTCATACACTTCCCAATCCCCTCATTTTCAATTCATTTCTCAACTCAATTTATTTCTCTCTAACAAAACCCCAACAAATAATCACCATTAATTACTCCGACCATACTCCGTCAACTACTCCGACCATACTCCGTCAACTACTCCGACCATACTGCGTTTTTAACCCAACATAATCCGTCAGTAACTTCGATCATCATACGAAGGTATGTTCATCTTCATTTTCGTGCTTCATCTTCATCTTCATTTTCGTGCTTCATCTTCATCTTCATGCTTCTTTTTATTTTTCATGTCTTTTTTTTTGTATTTATAAAATTATTCATCTTCATTATCTAAAAAAAAAAGAACAACTTCATCTTTAAGATGAAGTTTGAAGATGAAGTTGTTATTTTTTTGTGGGATGAATGGAGCTTGAAGATGAAGATGAAAATGAACAAGTCATTTAGTGCGTAATATTTTTGCAGAATTGCAAAGTCACACTCATTATGCTGTACAGTCACACTCATTATGTTGTAGAATCACGCAGATGTACACTCATTGTTGTCACATATTCAGTTGTATAGTCATACTCATTATGCTGTACAGTCACACTCGCTATATTATAGAATCACGCAGCTGTAGAATACCTTTAAATTAAGGTATCATTCGTTGAATCATCTTCATCTTCATGCTTGGTTTACTTTTCATACTTTTTTTTTTTTTATAAAATTATTCATCTTCATTATCAAAAAAAAAATGAAGATTAAATATGGATTAAAATGAAGGTTGAATATGAATGAATGAAGATTGAATATTTAATGAATGTTATAATTTAGTTGTATAGTCACAGAGATTATGTTGCACAGTCACACATGTTGATGTGTACAACCACACGCTATAAGGCGTATAGTCACACACTTTATGTTGTACAGTCACACACTTTATTCGGTATAGTCACAAATATTGAGGTGTACAATCGCGTGATATGAGATGCACAGTCACACATGTTGATGTGTACAACCACACGCTATAAGGCGTACAGTCACACACTTTATTCCGTATAGTCATACTCATTATGCTGTACAATCATGCAGTTGTAGAGTCATTGTAGTTATATATTCAGTTGTTTTGTGTGATTTAGATTGATTGTGTGTTTTGTTGCAGCGAAATGATTGGTGGAAAGAGGAATGTTGGTAAAAGGGGCGGTGGGAAGAAGAAGGTCGTGGAAGATACAGCGATCGACCACGTAATTGGACAATGTATTGTTTCGAAGATAAAAATGAAGGTTGAATATGAATGAATGAAGGTTGAATATTTAATGAATGTTTAGATAATTTGTTCTGAATCGTATGTATAATCATCTTTCAAATTATGAATGTGACTTTGCTAACGATGATTGAAGAATAATTGACTATATGGCTTTTATTTTCCATTTTACGGTTTCAGTTTTGTACTTACACACTTTAGGTTGTATAGTCACACTCATTATATTGTATAGTCACACTCATTATATTGTAGAATCACACAAATTCTTGCAGTGATTAGTGTATGTAACCATCTTTGCTAATGATGATTGAAGTATAAATAAGTACGAGTATAATTTAGTTGTATAGTCACAGAGATTATGTATTATAGTCACACAGTTGAAGTTGTATAGTCATACTCGTTATGTTGTGGGATCACAGTCATTATGTTGTAGGATCACACAGTTTATGTTGTATAGTCACACAGTTAAAGTTGTACAGTCACACTCATTATGTTGTACAATCATGCAGTTGTAGTGTCATTGTATTGTAGAATCACACAAATTCTTGCAGTGATTAGTGTATGTAATCATCTTTGCTAATGATGATTGAAGTATAAATAAGTACGAGTAGAATTTAGTTGTGTAGTCACAAAGATTATGTTGTATAGTCACACAGGTGGAAGGATAAGTGATTTTGCTATAGACCTCGCGTGATTAATTATGAAACCAGAAAATAGCGATGAAAATATATTTACATTGGACAAAGTCCATCCTTTACATATAGTACGTCAAACATAAAAACATTCTAACCCACCAAACATCATTTACACATAGTACGTTCATCCTAAAGCAAATATTTTATCTCACATAAACACACAAGAGCTTAATGATGGTCTCCGGTACGTGCGCAACAATACATTGTCCAATTACGTGGTCGGTCGTTGTATCTTCCACGACCTTCTTCTTCTCACCGCCCCTTTTACCAACATTCCTCTTTCCACCAATCATTTCGCTGCAACAAAACACACAATCAATCTAAATCACACAACACAAATAAATATATAACTACAATGACTCTACAACTGCATGATTGTACAGCATAATGAGTGTGACTATACGGAATAAAGTGTGTGACTGTATGCCTTATAGCGTGTGGTTGTACACATCAACATGTGTGACTGTGCATCTCATATCACGCGATTGTACACCTCAATATTTGTGACTATACCGAATAAAGTGTGTGACTGTTGTAGACACCCACATTTTGACCGCCAGGTGTTTATAGCAGTTTCCGACAACTACCCGATGATGATCGGACGCAAACGTGCTTTAACTACTCAGAAACGGGCTCAAAATCATTGGCATTTGGCTTGGGCTCATTATGGAGTACATATCTCACAAAACCAACCTCAAAATCAGGCCCAGTGGATCGTTTCGAGTCAAATAAGACTAATTTGGGTTGATTCCGACACCAGGGATAAAACCGTCTTTTTACGACCGAGTCAAAACCCGGTCAAAGATTTTCCCGAGACACGTGAGTCAGCCGTGACACCTCACACGGCTGATTCCTACTCTAATCCTACAAAAAATAAGCTTTTCAAAATATTAAACAAATCCGTTTGAGGATAGGATTCGATCTCAAGTAGGAATTCTATCCGGAAACCGAATCGGATATCGACCGAGCACCAAATACTCGGCCAAGACACTCAAGGTAGCCGAAATACTCCTCCATTCAGCCGAGATTTTGACTTCTCCACTAAGAAACGCAATTTGCGTTCCTTTCGAACTCTTGCATTTCCTATCCAAAAACCGATTCAAACACCCGACCGAGTGCAAACACTCGGCCGAGCAGCACAAACCAGCCGTGTTTCCCTTGCTTCTTCGACAAGTAAGCGGAATTCTCATGCCTTACAACTTCTACATTTCCTATCCTAAGCGGTAGTTCAAACTCCCCTAGCCAAGGTCGGGAATTTCCTATAAATAGCCCCTTGCACACGAGATTCAAAGGAATTCATTCAGAAACAATATTAATTATTATCGACTATCAATCAATTATCATCAAAATGCACATCTATTATTAGCATCATACGTCCATACACATCACACACCTAAAAACTTAGCATCGATATTACAAACCCGAAGGAAACCGGTCCGAATCCCGACACCCTTCACGCACGTCACGCCCGAGCCGAACCACCACCAACTCACCGACATCTACTCGACGCTCTTGTGCCCAAGCCACGTCCCGACGAGCCCCGATCCGAGTAAACAGAAGTATGTAGGTTGAGGGTGCACAAAACTCGATCTCTCCTTTTCCTTCTCTTCTCTCTCGTCCTTTTTCATACGGGTCGTGTCTTTTTTTTTTGGTCATTCGTCGAGTCTTTTATTATTTCTAATATTGATAATATCAAAAAACTATTTTCATATAACAACATTCTTAAAAATATGATATCGATTTTCTATAATCGAATATCATATTAAAAGAATTATATTAAGATCTCGACGATATTAAAAATCGTTACATCTTTTTTCGTTCAAACCTCTTTTTGCAAAACCCTTTTTTTTAATTCATTCTGAATATTCGATATCGATTTCATAATCGAATATCGGATACGACGAATATCGGATACGACGAATCGAGTACAAATTAATTCATATTTTGTACGCGATTTATCAAAATTAGCAATTTCGAACAAAAAATAAAAAACCGGACAGACCCGCACGCGAGTCGCGCCATGCCCAGGCGACTCGCGCACGGGCCTGAAATCCGAGACGTTTTTTTAGCTTTTTCGTTCGTTTTATTTTATTCTTCTACGAAACGATTTCAAAATTTACATCTTTTCTAAAACTATTCCGAATATTTGATATTGATTTCATAGTCAACTATTAAATATAACGAATATCGAAAATATTAGATCGAGTGCGAATTATGCAATATTTGTACGCGGTTTAATAAAAACGTCGAGTCTTCGAAAATCGTCTCAAAAAATCAGACCGACAGCGAGGGCCGAGTCTACAAGCTCACTACCGGCGAAAGGGACATGCAAGGCGACGAGTCTGAATCCGAGTCTGAGTCAGAGTCAGAGTCGGAGTCAGAGTCAAAGTCTAGAGGGTCCAGTACTAAGGTCGAGTCTGTAACCCCTTTTCCTTCGATCATTCCTCTGGGAGCCTCGGATTCTGTCCCGAGAGCACTCCCCATACCGCCTCTGACCAGCGATCAGATGGCAGCTCTCTTCGAGCTATTTTCAAAACTTTCAATCAATAATAACGATAACTGTTCTGCTTACGACTTGTCTTATTTTCAAAACATTTTCAAAAACTTTACTTGCAATGACATTGAGGAACCCGACGAACAGGTACCACTACCTCAGCATCTAGTCGAGCAACTCGAACGAAGGGAGTCCCGAGATCCGGTGATCGAAGAAACCGATTCCATCAATCTAGGAACCCCTTTAGAGCCTCAGATGCTTAAGTTAGGTTTATCCCTAGACCCCGAGGAGAAGCAACAATTTACGGAGCTCCTCCACGAATTCAAAGACGTCTTCGCATGGTCCTACAAGGACGTGCCAGGAATAGACCGGGAGATAGCCGAACACCGTATACCCATCAAAGACGGGTGTAAGCCGGTAAAGCAAAAACTCCGAAGAATGAGGCCCGAGTGGTCTCTCAAAGTCAAAGAAGAAGTCGACAAGCAATTCAAAGCGGGCTTTATCCAAGTGTCTGAATATCCAGACTGGGTCGCAAATATCGTGCCAGTACCCAAGAAATATGGAAAGATACGAGTTTGTGTAGATTTCCGGGACCTTAATAAGGCCAGCCAAAAAGACGATTTCCCGTTGCCACACATCGACATACTGGTGGACAACACGGCCGACCATGCCCTTCTATCCTTTATGGACGGGTATGCCGGATCAAAATGGCGAAAGAAGACATGAGTAAGACCACCTTCACTACACCTTGGGGGACTTACTATTACACGATTATGCCATTTTGGCTTATCAACGCCGGTGCCACTTATCAACGGACCGCCACTACCCTATTACATGACATGATGCATATGGAAGTGGAAGTCTACGTGGACGATATGATAGTCAAGTCCAAAGAACGAAACGGGCATATTCCGGCCCTTAGAAAGTTCTTCACCCGACTACGCAAGTACAACATGAGACTAAATCCTCAAAAATGCAGTTTTGGGGTAACGTCGGGTAAGTTACTGGGCCATATCGTCAGCCAGCGCGGCATCGAGGTTGACCCGGCCAAAATCAAGGCCATTACCGAGATGCGGCCACCTAAAACCGAAAAGGAGATCAGGGGGTTTCTCGGGAAAGTCCAATATATCAGCAGGTTCATTTCGAAGCTAACCATGGTATGTGAACCCATTTTCAAAAAACTGAAGATAGGAGAACGGGTACTATGGGACGACAAATGTCAAGCAGCTTTCGATAAGATCAAGGAGATTCTGTCATCTCCGCCGGTATTAATGCCACCTCACGACGGTTTGCCTTTGTCGTTATACTTGACAACGACCGAGACAGCCATGGGGGCTATGCTAGCCCAGACAGTCGACTCAGAAGAACGAGCCATTTACTACATCAGTAAAAAATTCCAAGAGTACGAATGCAAATACACGATGCTCGAAAAGACGTGTCTAGCTCTAGTTTGGGCCACTAAAAAGCTCCGACATTACATGCTTAGTCACGAAGTGCACGTACTATCAAGAATGGATCCAATCAAGTATCTGTTCGAAAAGCCCATCCTCAACGGTAGAATATCTAGATGGACTTTAATGCTAGCCGAGTTCGACCTCAAGTTTATACCATTAAAAGCCATCAAGGGCCGGGTAGTAGCCGAGTTCCTCGCCGATAGTCCGGTATCTGAAGAGGGACACACCGATACTTGGGCCTTCCCTAACGAAGATATATTCCATACCGACACAGAGACATGGGATCTATATTTTGACGGGGCATCCAACTTTCGAGGATTTGGTGTCGGGATTTTGATGATCTCACCACAAGGGGAGCACACCCCGTTATCCATCAAGTTAGATTTCGATGTGACTAATAACGCAGCCGAATACGAAGCATGCATTCATGGGTTGCAAGCCGCCGCTGATTTAGGAGTAACAAACCTCCGGGTCCACGGTGACTCATCATTAGTCATCAATCAAGCACTTCAAAAATGGAAAACTCAGAACGCAAATATTGTAGCTTACCAAGCGCGAGTAAGGGTTCTCGAAAAGCAGTTCCAAAAGGTGGAATACATTTATCTGCCTCGGGAAGAAAACCAGTTTGTAGATGCATTATCCAAATTAGCATCTTTACTGAACATCCCGGAGCATTTGACTAGCATGCCGATTTGCGTCGAAAGACGGTCCGAGCCGGCATATATCAACGCTATTCAAGACATCGAAATAACTGACCCAGAACCTTGGTACCAGGCTGTTCTTACCTACTTGACGTCGGGAGAATATCCTCCGGGATCTGAAAACCGGGCCAAGAAGGCCCTACGAAGATGGGCCACTCAGTTCATCCGCACGGACGATGGACCGTTGTACAAAAAGACGGCACATGGGGCTTTACTCCTATGCATCGAGAAAACGCAGGCCGAAAAAGTCATGGCCGAGGTACACGATGGCGAGAACGGCCCGCATATGAATGCCCATATGCTAGCTCGAAAAATCGCAAGACTCGGGTATTATTGGAATAGCATGGAGACCGACTGTCAGTTATACGTCAACCATTGTCACAACTGTCAGATTTTCGGCAATGTCCAGCATATGCCGTCATCCCTATTATATACCATGACATCACCATGGCCATTTTCAACATGAGGAATTGATATAATCGGGAAGGTGAACCCTTCCGGGACGGGAGGTCACTGTTTCATTCTTGTGGCTATTGACTATTTACCAAATGGGTCGAAGCCGAGTCGTATCGTGTCTTGAACGCCAAGCACGTTGCCAAATTTATCCAAGATAAAATTATATGCCGATACGGGATCCCACACGAATTCATTAGTGATCACGGGACCCATTTCCAAGCTGAAACTGCTACTTTGCTAGCAAAATATAAAATTCAAAGGCATACGTCATCGCCTTACCGTCCCCAAACAAATGGAGCGGTAGAGGCAGCAAATAAAACCATTGTCACCATGCTTAAAAAGATGGCTGATAATTATCGGGATTGGCCCGATAAAATCCTTTTTGTCTTATGGGGATACCGGACCTCAATCCGCACTTCAACCGGAGCAACACCGTACTATCTGACGTATGGCATGGAGGCGGTCCAACCGGTTGAGCTGGAGGTACCATCTCTAAGGATTCTACTCGAAAGTCAGGTGCCTGAAGCAGATTGGGTCCAAGCCCGATACGACTCGTTGATTCTGTTAGACGAACGACGATCTCGAGCCCTTAACAACATCCAGATATACCAAAAAAGGATAAAACGGGCTTTCAACAAAAGGGTTAGGCCCAGAAATATCAAAGTGGGCGACCTAGTCCTAAAATCTGTCCGGGCTTTGCTACCAGTCGACCCAAGGGGAAAATTCAAACCTAATTGGGCCGGACCGTATCTAGTCAAGAAGGTTTTATCAGGAGGAGCAGTAATGCTGACAGATTTGGACGGGAACGAATTCGTCAACCCAACCAACTTGGACCAGCTGAAGCGCTATTACCCCTAAAACCTTATCTCAATGTCATCTGCTAAAAGTTTACTTTTATATTTTCAAAAATTAAGCAAGTCAATGAGTTAGGATTACTGATCCTACTGTCACATATCTCGAACTAATAGTCTTGATATCCTTCGAAAATTGCAAAATTACGGTCGGTTTGATTCCACTAATCGTGGATACGTAGGCAACCCCTCAAAAGGGTACAACCACTGCAATAACGAAAAGACAGGAACGGTTTTCACTAATATGTCTTTTATTATTTCAAAAAATGCCTCACGCAAAAATAAATCACAAAAATCACACAAAAATAGTAGTAATATTTAAATAATAAAATTTAGGAGACTACTCGTACATTTTTCCCTTCCCCTTATCTTTCGGGTCACGCGGATCCCGAGGCCGGCGAGGTGGGGGCGAACGTTCCCTAATCACGAGTGGAACTTCCTTTGCTCGAACCCACTTCTTCGACTTCGGCTTCTCCGCCCTCTGCACGGGTTCGATCCGAGCCCGGATGCGCTCGGGTAGTCTATCCCGAGGACCAAGTCGGTCCTTAGCTGCCAGTCTTGGACCCAGTCTCCTTTCTAAGTCCGTCTGGGGGCTCGTCTTCCCCCATTTACCTTTAGAGCTGGACCCTTTAGTCAGAGTCTTGGTCTTCCCTTTCTGGCCTGACATCAATCGGACCATCGTAGCCGGGGTATCGCCATCATCAAAGAAGCCTCGATTATCCTTAACCTGTTCTCGGCGCAGCAAGTCAAAGGCTTCGTCAGTCTTCAAAGCGGCACGGGCTTTAGCAGAATCGGCCTGGGTCCACTTCATATAAGAGTCTGATACCCAGATTGAGGGAGAAGCTTTAGAAACGGGCCAAGTATGTCGGGTATACCATCTTTGCGCCCAAATGTCGCACATTACATCCGTTAGCTGAGTAGATTCACTCACGACCGCTTCAATCTCTGGGATTCTTTGGGTCCGACCATATTGCCTAAGTATGCGATCGGGATAAAGATGAATCGTCTGCCTAAAAGATAGGATTAGCTGATAACGGGCCCTATCTCGCAATTCCAACCCGGTCCAGACATAAATGGGCCACCAAGGTACGGTCCAACGGATCAGTGGGCCTCCGTGGAAAGATAACAGCTCGTCCCAGAATTTTTGGGTAGTAAGGATAGAAAAGTCAACAGTCCGTCTCCTCGTCATCACTTGATTCGGGCGATATCGGCTTACATCTAGAGGAGGATCCAGGATCGATAACCTCTCAAAAAGCCATAGCTGAAAAGTCAAAATTGCAAAAAAAAAAGTCAATGTCGAATTTCGAAAAAAAAAATTCGCAAAATCGCAAAAATCGGAAAAACCGAGAAAAGCGAAAAGAACCGCGAAAGCCGCGCAAAAATCGAAGACCCGAAAATTCGGAAATCGCAAAAAAATCGAAAATTGCGAAAATCAAGGAAAAATCAGCCTACCTGTAGAAGACGGGTGCTACCGGACAGCTTGATCGATGGATCCCTCTTACGATTATCTAAGCCTTGGATAATCTCCCCTGAAATCAGCCAAGCTGGGCTGTGCTCTGTCTCCATTTGATCTGCAACGGCAAGAAGTCTGACATGGCCCATACAAGATAACCAATCCATATGACCTTCAAAAGCATAGACATGGAGCATACAAATAGTGAAGGCCCTACGGCTATATACCGGCCTGACCCGAACGTCATCCTGATTCATAAATTTTTCAGCCAGGTCGATGAAGGAGACTGTATTTCCTTCTAGCATGCGGGATACCTCCATATGAGAAAGCCCTAAAAATTCTCTCAATTTCCTCCTTGGATAACGAACTGAAAAGGGGATAGCAGGACGAAGAATAGGATTCTACCCTCCTACAGCAGCTATTTCCTCAGGAATGGGACAAACTTCGCCTCGAGGAAACCTAAAAACATGATAAGTATCATCCCAATAAGATAGGCAAGCATCCAGAAAGTGACGATCCACTTGCATCTGACGGATAACGGATAACTGGGTAACGCCGTTTTGGTTCAGAATAACCTTGTCAGCATCTCTGAAAATTCGGGACCAATCTTGCAACATTCCGACTAATCGATCGATTCCCATAATGAATTTCTAAAAAGGAGGACTAAGTTTTTCAGAGCTTGTTTTTCTTTGAAGGAAGGAAGGGAGTTGTGAGAATTATGAATAAATTGTGAGCAGGGAGATGAGTATTTATAACATGAAATCGGATTCTCCTCCTCACTTTGGGATTCTTAATCCCAAGGGATTTAGCATACATGCCTTTAATCCTAGGATCTGGCTAAGACATCCAGAGCATTCCTATTCCTTCTCAGAGCCAAAAAATACTTTAATCCTTCAAATTCTTTCATTCAAAAAATCTTCTTCAAATTTTTATTCCCCAGCACGAGTCATTTCTCCTAAAAAATGTGTTACATGCAAACCTTGCATAAATCATTATACAGAACGACTCAAGCAAAACCATGCAATCAACTCCCCAGCGGCATAGACTTATACGACAAGTCTTGTTCCTCACGGAGTCATCATCATCAACTCAGGTACATTTCTAGTCTTCGGCCGGCGGGCCCTTCACGCAGGTCTAACGGACCTTGAACGACCCGATCGGAAGTCTGCCAGGTTTTAATCTTTGATTGACCTGGTAGCTACTCTGACTTTTGCCTTGTCCAAGCCTCAGTCAGAGTGGGGGCTCTGTAGACACCCACATTTTGACCGCCAGGTGTCTATAGCAGTTTCCGACAAACACCCGATGTTGATCGGACGCAAACGTGCTTTAACTACTCAGAAACGGGCTCAAAATCATTGGCATTTGGCTTGGGCTCATTACGGAGTACATATCTCACAAAACCAACCTCAAAATCAGGCCCAGTGGATCGTTTCGAGTCAAATAAGACTAATTTGGGTCGATTCCGACACCAGGGGTAAAACCGTCTTTTTACGACCGAGTCAAAACCCGGTCAAAGATTTTCCCGAGACACGTGAGTCAGCCGTGACACCTCACACGGCTGATTCCTACTCTAATCCTACAAAAAATCAGCTTTTCAAAATATTAAACAAATCCGTTTGAGGATAGGATTCGGTAGGAATTCTATCCGGAAACCGAATCGGATATCGACCGAGCACCAAATACTCGGCCAAGACACTCAAGGTAGCCGAAATACTCCTCCATTCAGCCGAGATTTTGACTTCTCCACTAAGAAACGGAATTTGCGTTCCTTCGAACTCTTGCATTTCCTATCCAAAAACCGATTCAAACACCCGACCGAGTGCAAACACTCGGCCGAGCAGCACAAACCAGCCGTGTTTCCATTGCTTCTTCGACAAGTAAGCGGAATTCTCATGCCTTACAACTTCTACATTTCCTATCCTAAGCGGTAGTTCAAACTCCCCTAGCCAAGGTCGGGAATTTCCTATAAATAGCCCCTTGTACACGAGATTCAAAGGAATTCATTCAGAAACAATATTAATTATCATCGACTATCAATCAATTATCATCAAAATACACATCTATTATTAGCATCATACGTCCATACACATCACACACCTAAAAACTTAGCATCGATATTACAAACCCGAAGGAAACCGGTCCGAATCCCGACACCCTTCACGCACGTCACGCCCGAGCCGAACCACCACCAACTCACCGACATCTACTCGACGCTCTTGTGCCCAAGCCACGTCCCGACGAGCCCCGATCCGAGTAAACAGAAGCATGTAGGTTGAGGGTGCACAAAACTCGATCTCTCCTTTTCCTTCTCTTCTCTCTCGTCCTTTTTCATACGGGTCGTGTCTTTTTTTTTTTTTGGTCATTCGTCGAGTCTTTTATTATTTCAAATATCGATAATATCAAAAAACTATTTTCATATAACAACATTCTTAAAAATATGATATCGATTTTCTATAATCGAATATCATATTAAAAGAATTATATTAAGATCTCGACGATATTAAAAATCGTTACATCTTTTTTCGTTCAAACCTCTTTTTGCAAAACCCTTTTTTTTAATTCATTCTGAATATTCGATATCGATTTCATAATAGAATATCGGATACGACGAATATCGAAAACGTAAATCGAGTACAAATTAATTCATATTTTGTACGCGATTTATCAAAATTAGCAATTTCGAACAAAAAATAAAAAACCGGACAGACCCGCACGCGAGTCGCGCCATGCCCAGGCGACTCGCGCACGGGCCTGAAATCCGAGATGTTTTTTTAGCTTTTTCGTTCGTTTTATTTTATTCTTCTACGAAATGATTTCAAAATTTACATCTTTTCTAAAACTATTCCGAATATTTGATATTGATTTCATAGTCAACTATTAAATATAACGAATATCGAAAATATTAGATCGAGTGCGAATTATGCAATATTTGTACGCGGTTTAATAAAAACGTCGAGTCTTCGAAAATCGTCTCAAAAAATCAGACCGACACGCGACTCGCCGGCATCCCGGGCGAGCCGCGCGGCCGGCTGCCTCGACCCCCCTTTTTCTCGCTTTTTATTATTTTTTTCGAACTTCGTTTTTTATTCAAAACATCGTTTTAACAATATTTTCCAGATTTCGATTAATATTTTTTTTTTTTCGATCTCGTATATTTATTTGCAATATTATTTTTTACAAATCGATACTAACTCGTTTGTTCATCTTTTATAGCAAATTCATCTTTTCATCTTTTGCTTTATTGTACTAAAACGAATCTCACATGCTAAATTCAACTTTGACGTTAATTTTAGTTGCATTAAACCGACTTAGCAACCCATTCAATTCCTCGCATGCTTAGGAAAACAATGTTTGCATATCATTCATCGTACTACTAACGCGCGTATTAAAAAATCATTCGATATCCTAGTAGAGGCCGCTAATGTGCGGGCGGGGTTAGGTGTTCTTAGTAAACTTCCCAACACGTACCCTCACCCCTTACTCAGAACCGTGGTTTCCGGATGTCCGAATCCATTGGCAACGAGAGTCATTCAATATACGATTAACCGCTCAAGTCGGCATCTATATCGATATGCAAAGGGACGAGCCCAATAAACTCTGACATCGGAAATGGGCCGTATTTTGTATACGGCCCACTACGACATAGAGTGGGCTCGAACGGTTCCGAATAACCATAAAATTCGGTGGCGACTCCAACTTCGATTTAAATTTGACCATCTCATGGAGATTCATTCGCCTCCTCAAACCCGCGCGTGGCCGCGTCGGGGTGGACCTATGTCATGTCTACAACTGTACAGCATAAAGTGTGTGACTGTACGCCTTATAGCGTGTGGTTGTACACATCAACATGTGTGATTGTGCATCTCATATCACGCGATTGTACACCTCAATATTTGTGACTACACCGAATAAAGTGTGTGACTATTTTGGGGGCAGCATCTGATTGAGGGGGCAGCTTGTAATCATCATTATCAAAGTCACATTCATAATTAGAAAGATGATCATACATACGAATCAGAGCAAATTATTTAAACATTCATTAAATATTCAACTTTCTTTCATCCATATTCAACCTTCATTCATTAAAAAAAATACCTGAAAAAAGTCACACAATTTAAGTTGTATAGTCACACACTTTAAGTTGTACAGTTACATTCATTATGTTGTAGAATCACGCAGCTGTAGAATACCTTGGGATTAGGGTATCATGCGTTTAACCATCTTCATTTTCATGCTTGTTTTATTTTTCATACCTTTTTTTTGTATTTATAAAATTATTCATCTTCACTATCCAAAAAAAATGAAATTTGAATATATATGGATGAATGAATGACTATGACTTTAAAAAAATGAAAATATCTAAACATTCATTAAATATTCAACATCCATTCATCCATATTCAACCTTCATTTTTTTGGATAATGAAGATGAATAATTTTATAAATACAAAAAAAAAGTATGAAAAATAAAACAAGCATGAAGATGAAGATGATTCAACGAATGATACCTTAATCCCAAGGTATTCTACAGCTGCGTGATTCTACAACATAGCGAGTGTGACTGTACAACATAATGAGTATGACTATACAACTGAATATGTGACTACAATAAGTGTACATCTGCGTGATTCTACAATATAATGAGTGTAACTGTACAGCATAATGAGTGTGACTTTACAATTCTGCAAAAACATTACGCACTAAATGACTTGTTCATCTTCATCTTCATCTTCAAGCTCCATTCATCCCACAAAAAAAGAACGACTTCATCTTCAAACTTCATCTTAAAGATGAAGTTGTTCTTTTTTTTTTTAGATAATGAAGATGAATAATTTTATAAATACCAAAAAAAAGATATGAAAAATAAAAAGAAGTTTGAAGAAGATGAAGATGATCGAAGATGAAGATGAGGATGAAGAAGAAGCTAAAAAAAATGAAGATGATCAAAGCTTATGCATAAACATACCTTGGTATAATTATCCGTCATGTTGTGTTAAAAACGGAGTATGATCGGAGTTGTTGACGGAGTATGGTCGGAGTTATTAATGGAGCTTATTTGATGGAGTTTTGTTAGGGAGAGATGAATTGAATTAGGGAAATGAATTGAAAAGGAGAGGAGGAAAGTAATGAAGAAGGGAGAGTTTGATTGAGGAGAGGTTGCTCCCCTCTCTCCACTGTTGCGAAGTGTGATTGAGGGAGGGTTGCTTCCTCTCTCCACTGCTGCTTGTCAGTTTGCTTTCTCCTTTTTTTTTTTTTTTTTTTACACATCATCCATCTAAGCCATCCATTCAACCCAAGATCAAGGGCCAAAAACACAACTTCCCAACTTCCCACTTTTCACCAAACTCCCTTTATCCCTTTATCCCTTTTCTATATATATATATATATATATATATATATATATATATATATATATATATATATAAAGGTAGGTTCAAATAAGGTCCACAATTTTTTGAAGTCTATATTGAAGTTACAGATGATATACGCTAAAGTTGCATTTGTTCAAAATTGATATATATATACAAATGCAACTTTAGCGTATGTCATCTGTAACTTCAATATAGACTTAAAAAAATTGTGGACCTTATTTGAACCTACCTATATATATATATATATATATATATATATATATATATATAGGAAGGATCAAGTGAGTCTCTTTTTCTTTTTTGAGTCCGTGAGTCCTATTCTTAGCCATTGATCTAAACAAGATGAATGGTTGAGATTGCATATGCTAATTAAGGTAGCAACTACCAAATTTTGGAAAAAAAATAAAAAAAAATTCTTCCTCCCTAGATTAGTGCCAACTGCAACCTTCTCTCTCATCTCATTTATTTTTTTTGCATTCAAACGCCCGCTTAAGAAAACCCTTCATCTTCATCTTTTCTCTCATCTCGCTCAATTTTTTCGCTCAACTCAAGCACAGCCTTACACTCAAACGCTCAACTCAAACTCAATCGCTCAACTTCAACTTCAACTTTTGCGCTCAACTCAGGCATACCCGAGCACTCAATCCTTCAACTCGCACTCAATCCTTCAACTCAACTCAATCGCTCGCTCAACTCTAGGATTCTCGAGCACTCGCTCAACTGAACTCTGTCGCTCAACTCAATTCAATCGCTGTCCTCAACTCGAGCAAGGTTATTATTTTACTGAAGATCTAGGTTTTGTTTACATCTGTGTTATATTTCATTACCTCTTTCGCTAATTAATGATTCATTAATTTTGCTGCGTCTGTGCCATATAATTAGTTTTTTTCACTGAAGACTGTTTTGCTATCTGGGTTTTCATCTGTTTCGTGTAATTGAATTCAACTACAGACGAACATATATCGAATGTTACTTTAATGCACATACGCTGTTACTGTAATAAACTTGATGTGTTACTGTAAGGGGTGCTTCGTTACTGTGTTTGATGTACGGTGTTATTTCAAAGACAACCATGTGTTACTGTAATGCATAAGAGGTGTTACTTTAACTCTCATCTTCGTGATACTTCGAATCCTTGTAAACCCTCAATTGTGTACATTTGTTACTCTAATCTGCTTCTTATGTTACTCCACACTTCTATTGGCAGACAGGAACATTGTGCGATCGCAATTGTTGGAAAACGTAGCCAAGTATGAGAACACTAGACAAAAAATCATCGATGGTCCCAAGAGCAAGCCAACAAAGGGCCGAAAAAAATAGCGTGTTTACTGAATCATGTCATCTCTTTTGTAACTACGATTTAATGGTCTCTATTCTTTAGTTACCTGTCTAATTACATTGGTATTTTGACTATCACCAATACATTGAAGCTGTGAAACTCTGTTACAATGACCAGCTGCACCTGTTACTCTAATTCATTGTTGGTGTTACTATGGGGATTATTGAAATTAACACAATTTTCTTTGGTCTCACATTCTGTGTGTTACACCGAAGCACTGTGTGTGTTACTTTGATGAACAAATTATGTTACTTTAAGTGATTAATGCCGTTAGTACAATGATATTGCAATCACCAATATTGGTACTCTTTCAATGAATGAACAACACTGCTGTCCTCAGTTACTACAATGCATTTTTTTCTATTACTGTAACAAATTAATAGTGTTACTTCAACGCACATGAGATGTTACTCTAACCAAAAACACATTTATTAAATAAATATAGTGTTAATTGCAAAAATGTGTACAACATTAGTTTTTCGTGTAAACCAGGAAAAAAGAAAAAATTCTTGTAATGTCAAAGAACACGAGTATTATCAAAACACTTGTTCATCCTCGTCTTCCTCTGTGTCTTCTTCAGTACGAAGTGAAAACCTCACCCACATCTCTGCACCATTCTTGTGCATTCGGCTCTTTACCAATGTTTCCTGCCAAAAATTAAGAAATGTCAGGCCCATGGGCATAAGTGTTACTGTAACTCCTAAGTTGCGTTACTTTAACTCTAAAAAGATGTTACTCCAACGTCAGCGCCAAAAGCCCTTTTTTAGTGTTACATTTTTGTGTTACTCTAATTAAAATTAGGTATTACTGTAATTCATTACTTGTGTTACTTCAATGCCATGTATGCTTCAACATAAAGCAAAACAATAATATCAATGAACCATAATATTAATCCATAATTAATCAAACGAATTAAATTCCACCTTTTCCAGTGTTGTCTTGTGCGTTCGCATCTCTGGCGCAACTACCTGCACAAAATCAAACAGCGTTACATCAATGCAAATAATGTGTTACTGTAATTCATAAGTGGTGTTACCCTAACGTGTACAATACGTTACTCTAGCATATCAAAAAACCCTTTTCCTGAACGTTCAGTTGTGTTACTGTGATTGCAATGAAGTGTTACTTTAACTCAGAAGACATGTTACTTCAACGACGAATCTGCGTTAACTGAAATCAAAAAAATAGAATCAATGGATATCAGGGAAAATATTAATAAGAAGCATAAAGACCTGTAATCTATAAAGATCGAGATATCAAAATACCATTGATACGAAACTGTGATATCAAAACGCAATGACATCAAAACAACGCAAATTGATACGAACTGTGATACAGAATGACAATTGAAGCACTATAAACATGAAGATCGACGTAAAAAAACGCAATTCGACGCGATAAAACAATGATATGAAAACGCAAATTGAAAGCGCCATCTGACTATTGAAATCCATGAAGAAAAAAGCGAATAAAAACGTGAATGAAAAACTGAAACTCACCATTGTTATACTCGATTAGTTGCATATCAACCGTTGAAGACGATGATGCGGTCATTGAATCCATGGTAGCAGAATTTCGAGTTCAAAATCGATGAATGAGCGTGAATGAATCTGAGTTTTTTTTTTTAGGTGTGAATGAACGTGAATGAAAATTGTGATGATGAACGTGAATGATAGGAAGTTATTGTTTCCTCTTGTGAGTTATTTTAGGAACGTAAATCTTCCTTTTTTTTTTTTTTTAATGCAACGCATCTTGTCCATCCATCCTCATCTCATCCAACGGATGAGATGAGGACTCATGGACTCATATATAGAGAATGACTCATAAGAGCCTTACTCTATATATATATATAGAGCAAAGATCAAGTGAGTCCTGTTTTTTTTAGTCCATAAGTCCTATATAGAGCCATTGATTTAGATGGGATGGAGGGTGGTGATTGAGCCTAGTAATTAAGGTAATAAATAACATATTTTGGAAAAACTATAATAAAATCATCTCTCCTCCCTTAATTATCTCCAACCACCTAACTCACTTGATCATGTTTGATCACATTCAATTTTTTCATTCAAACTCACCCGCCTAACTAAAACTCTTCATCTTCATCATCCCAAACTCAATCCCTCGACTTCTGATTTCTTTCAAAACACACATCCGCACATTCTTTCATCTTCAACTCAAGCAAGGCTACACACCCGTGTTACATTGACGTATTATAAGTGTTATTTTAATGAACAAATGATGTTACTCCATGTAATTAATGGTGTTATTCTTTGTCTCATGGTTAAACAATGCTATTATCATCAATTACTCTGATGCATTATATATCGTTCTTTAAAGAACGACAATCGTTAATTTTGTAATGAATGGTTTCAATCCAAGTTGTCCTCAATTAATTTGGTAATCATTTGTTTAAACAACGCTGTTGTCCTCAGTTCCTTTAATGCATTATGTCTGTTACTCTAACTGACGAAAGGTGTTACTCCAATAGAACAAAGATGTTACTCTAACTAAATGCACATGTAGTAAATAAAATATAGAGTTAATTGCTACGTAGCACAACACTAGTAAAAAAATGTGTACAAAATCAGTTATTCTTGTAAACAAAAAAAAAAGAAAAATATTTTTATCAGGACCAAAAAGGCAAAAACACAAGTATTCTCAAAACACATGTTCCTCCTCCTCATCTTCTTCAGTGTCTTCCTCAGTTTCCTCATCTTCGTCGTCGTTATCTACTTCATCCTTCTCATCCTCATCCACCTTTATCAGTGTTGTCCTGTACATTCGCATCACTTCCAATACCACCTGCACAAAATTAAACAACGTGTTACTCCCATGCAGCCAATGTATTACTTCAACTCTTATGTTGTGTTACTCTAACTGGTAAAGTACGTTACTCTAACATCATCATCAAAAACTGTTTCTCAACGTTCAGTGTGTTATTGTAATTGCAATTAAGTGTTACTGTAACATTAATACATATGTGTTACGCCTATGCAGCCAATGTGTTACTTCAGCTCTTACGTTGTGTTACTCTAACTGGTAAAGTACGTTACTCTAACATCATCATCAAAAATTGTTTCATAACGTTCAGTGTGTTACTGTAGTTGCAATGAAGTGTTACTGTAATGTAGAGCGTATGTTACTTCAACATCGTGACCGCGTTCATAGAAAACAAAACAATATTATCAGTGGACCTCATTGAAACCCCAAATAACAAACATAAAACTCTGGAATCAATATCATCAATTAACCATCAATATGAATCTATGATGAATGAAATGACAATGAAAACAATATCAACATGAAAATTGACGTAAAATGGGAAGCCAAATCGACATGAAATATCAATTAACCATCAATATGAATCTGTGATGAATGAGATGACAATGAAAACAATATCAACATGAAAATTGACATAAAAAAAGAAGCCAAAGCGACGTGAAAAAAATTTAATTTTTGTTAGTCGATCGCTGAATTAAAATTGAAGCAAAACGTGAAAGAAATATCAAAACTCACCATTCACTACTACAATAAAGGCCTATTGCAACATTTACGATGCAACATTTTATTATTGTGTTGCAATTTCTAATAGTGATATTTATGCAACACTTATCTAAAAAATGTTGCATTTAATCTAAAAATGCAACATTTTTACAAAAATGTTGCAATTATAACACGATTTAGCAACACTTTCTAGAAATTGTTGCATTTAGTAAAACATTTAGCAACACTTTTTTTAATTTGTTGCAATAATATTGTTAGGATAATTTATAACCCACAATTAAATAATAAATAAAATAAAAAAAGATAATGGGAAAGTTCGGTTTGATTTTAGTGTAAAAAACTAAAAGAAAAAAATCGTAATTACGATTTTAACTCTTAGGAAACCAACGTCTCTTATATATTCTTAAGTAATCATTATTTAAGTATTACTTTGTAATTAGTACCAGACATGAGAAACAAGATCGGACGACGTGCGAGTTTGGTCACAAACTCAGAAGTCGGGTCATATGAGTTGTTTAATCTCAATCTCAATCTTGTACGGTTTTTTGGATTGGGAGACTTATTAGAGTTATGTGCTCATTGAATCGTCACAGACTCACTGGTCATAATATTTTGCACGAGCTAAGTCAATGTGGTTGGATCAGTCCATTTTCCATCGGAACATGAAAATAAAGTTCATTTATTTAAGGTTGGAGTCATTTTTTGATTACTACTACAAAATTATTAGTTTCTTAACGATTGAAGCTGGCTTTTATAAGTGTCCACCCTTAATGCAAAAATGCATACGCAAATTAGTGACACCGGGTCAAAAACCGCTCTGAAACCGGTTAAATAAACCGGTTTTTAACGAAAATAACCATATTTTTTAAAATCGGGTCATAAAAATTGGTTCGGTTTCAGTTTACAATATGGAAAAAATAAAATAAAACGGATACCCGATTTGAACCGGGTTGATTTCGGTTCGAGAAAAAGTAGTTTTTAAAAACCGGGTACCCGATTTTGTTCATCCTAATCGAGAATTGTTTTTTTTTTATAATTCATAAATGAATTAAAACCTCTAAATAAACTGATACAAAAGAAATGAGCGGTGAATGAAACAATTGAAGAACATTCATCCCGCTCCAATCTTTTGGAAATCCCAAAAACCCCAAAATCGTCACCCCGCAAAATCAGAACCAAATTTGGAAATCCCCAAATCAAACCTTTTTGATTTCGCGTATAACTCTGCTGCTCCTCCTTCATTTTGCGTATAAATTCGATCCTTGATTATATATTTCGATCCTTCATCAATAAAATTGTCACTGTTCATACCACCGTTCGTATCGTATATGTGCACTGCATAATTCATCAATACCTTCGTATCATATGCTGTTGTGCTGTTGATTTTGCGTCAATGTTGTGCTATTGATTTCACGATCGCTACTGCCGATTATTGATTTCAGGTATGAATTTTATTTCAGGTCTGATATTGATTTCACTTTTGATTTTGCGTCACTGTTGTGCTATTGATTTCTCATCACCGTTTTTCTGATTTTATCACAGTTTGTTTAGATACACAGTACGCATCACCGTTCCGATTATCGCTGTATATCACTGTGCTGCTATCTTCACCTTATCTCGCTAAATCAGGTAACATTCGTCGATTAATTTCTTAATTTGTTTTTCAATTTATAAACTTTGTCGGTTTGAATAGATTTAACTTTATCGTGATTACGATACTAGTTGTGTATTTTGTTGACTTTTCTGTGAATTTTTACTGTTAATTGATGTCGCTGTTGTTAGTTGTTGTGCTTGCTGCTGTTTTTAATTGCTGTAATTGCTGTTGCTGCTGCTGTTAATTGTTGTAATTACTGCTGCTCATTGCTGTAAACTTATGCTGCTGCCGCTGTTAATTGCTGTAAACTGATGCTATTGCTGCTGTTAGTTGCTGTAATCTGATGCTGTTGTTGCTGTAAATTGCTGTAATTGATGTTGCTGTAAACTGTTGTTGCTGTAAATTGCTGTAATTGCTGTTGCTGTAAACTGTTGCTGCTGTTAATTGCTGTAAAATGTTATTGCTGTTGCTGGTTATTAACGGTTGCTGTTTTTGCTGCTGTTAATATAGATTAATTAGACAAACAAAAAATTCCTTGCGAAATTGAAGTCAATAAAAGTTATTTCTTATAAATTATCATCATCATTCACAATTAAATCAAGAAAAAGTACAAATTTATTTCTTATACATTTGTTTTTTCAAATCAAATTCTAATTTTTTTCTAGAATTAGCGATCGGAAGATGGAAATGAATAGAAGTTGGGTGTATTTACCTAGACGATTACCAGAGTTTGAATATGGAGTTGTTGAATTCCTTGATCAATCATTTTCTAAGGTCGCTGTAGGGGGTCAAATAAGGTGTCCATGTAAGCGGTGTAAAAACCGTTTTTGGTTAAGACGTGCCGAGGTTAGGGATCATCTAAAAGTTTTTGGTTTTGTTGACGACTATTATTTGTGGACTTTCCATGGTGAAGAACGTACACAAACTGAAGTTGAGAGGCAAACATTTCTATACGATACAAGTGAATTTCTTCGTGATGAGCCGGATGTTGACAATCCAAACCCAAGTGAAGAGATGACCCCTCAAGACCGAATTGACAAGGCGAGTGTAAAGGAACGTAATATTTGGGAAAAAGAGGTAGATGCCTTGGAACTTGCCTTGTATGGGAAATTGGAGGAGCCTAAAGCCTCCAATGAAGAAAACTTGATGCCTTCTCCTCCTCTATCGCACTCGATTTCTAGTCCCTTGTCTTGTGAGACGGTTGATGAAGAGAATCCTTGTCGGGCGGTGGAAAAGAGTTCTACTCTCGACCCCGTAGAAGAAGCAACCACCTTAGGGTGTGATCTCCCAACTCATAATGCCGAGCTTGACTCTAGACCACTATACCTACCGGATGGTCATAAGAATCGTTGCTATGTTGGTTTGGAAGACCTGGAAGATCACGAGAACCCCGAGCATAATGAAGAAGATCGCTTCTTGCCTCCGACTTGGAAACTCTTGAAAGTAGCTAGGCTCGGCCATGTGAGCTTCAATGAAGATGTTGCTAGGGCATTTGACTTACTCCTTCGAGCTCTTGATGGCTATGGAGGTGTAGTTGGTGAGAGTAGCTTAGTGTAAATATCTTTTCTATTTTCTTTTGTGCTTGTATTTGTGTTTATGTTTGTTTAGATATTTTGGTTTTTAGGATTGTTAGTTTTTGTGGAAATCTTGTAATTTGGTATTTTGATGAGTGATGTGAGGGAGGGATCTTGATGAATGTTTATTGAGTTTATTTGATAGGTTATAGTGAAGATGAAGTCTCGAGGAGAGTAGATGATGATAGAAGCTTGGTTTTGAGCAACGGAGTCGGTTTTTGAAGCTTTGGACAAGCTTTTTGGGTTATAGAAGGTTAGAAGATCTACCCCGGGCGAGAAGAAGGCTTCCCGACCGGGACGAGTGATCCATCCCGACCGGGAAGGAGCCGTCCCGACCGGGATGAGGGTACCAAAATTCGAGTTTTCTGGAGCGTCGTCCCGACCGGGAAGGGAGCTTCCCGACTGGGACGGGTGCGTCATCCCGATCGGGACGGGTGTGTCGTCCCGACCGGGACCATCCATCCCGACCGGGATGGTCCCCTGCTCCACATTTTGCCTCTTCTTGGACATTCGAGCCCACCCAACCATTTTATACCGCCTCCCAACCTCCCTACCTACCCTTGCACCTATCATATGACCTTACAATTCATATGCATACTCTCACCTCACCTTATCTTCACTTCAAATCCCACTCCCTTCTACCATTGCAAGCTTAATACTTCAACCATGCGGGCTTATCAAGATTGAAGAGGAATAGCAATGACGAAGACAAGCTATGTGACGATATTGAACTATGAGACGATGGAGCGAGTGAGTTGCTAACCGATGGGTACGGCAACTATCCTTTCTTTTCCGTCTTTTATCGCTTGTTTTCCTTTGTTTGTCCCCTTCCCCTTATACACTTTTGTGTCATGGTGGCCCTCGGGGCCTTGGTAGTTATTGCTCCCGACTCTCGATGACGTGACTACATCGAGAGTCATTTCAAAATCCAAATTTACAAGCCTTTTCACTTTATTTTTCACTTTTTGGGATTTAGTCGGATTTAGGCGGAATCCGGGCTAGGTGACTTGATTACACCTAGTCCTCCCCTCCCATTTCCTTTTATTTCCTTCTTTTTATTTCTTCCCCCATCCATATATTTTCTTGTCTCGGCCCATGGTGACTTGACTACACCCCGGCCGGACACATTCTACCCTTTCTCCGCTTTATTTTTTGATTTTTAGTTTTATTTTCTTAGTTTCTTTTCTTTTCTTTAGTGTCTCCATACACTACGATCGAGCATGAGGACATTGCTCGGTTTAAGTGTGGGGGAGCGATATTCTATCGTAGTTAGTTTTATTTTCGTAGTTTTTCAAAAAATCTTTAAAAGCCCTAAAAATTTGAAAAATTTTCACAAAAATCAAAAGGATTTTCTTTTGTGTCTTTTCCTTTTGTGTCGTATTTTTGTTTTGTTGTGTGTGTTTTGCCTCCCTTTTTCCTTTATAGGTTGCCTAATTACTGTTAGCTTTGGAAAGCTTTCAAGACATCCGGTAATGCCCTTTTATCCCTTCCTCCTCTTTATCTCTTGTAATGTTTGGAGGAGATTTGTGATGAGGTGTGCTCGGGTGGAGCTTTGTAGAGTTTGTGGTTGATTTGGTGACTTGTTTGGAAGTTCGGGGTGGTGTTTGTTTTGTTTATGTGTTTGTTTTATCTTGTTTTGTTTTGTTGCCTTTTTGTCTCTTTTTCTTTTGTTTTGTCGCGTCTTTGTTTTGTGTGTGTACTCGTGTCTTGTGTGTAAAACGGTTTTTCGAAAACCCGGTTTTGAGGCTAATGTGCAAGTGTCTACTTTCCCTTTCTAGTAGTATGAATTGAGTCTTGGACTTTAGTCTATTAGAATGACCCTAAATCAATAGTTTCGTTGGTCCTTTACCTTGAGTCCACCTAGCTTACTAGGGATTTACTACGGGATTTGCATTTTGACCACTGTGATCACCCACGGTGTGAAAAGGCCTTGGTTGCCGAGTCCCGTCCCTTAGGTGACCGTGTTTGGGATTGTTTGACTAGTCCAAGTTCTCCCCTTTTTTGTGAGTATGAAGGGAAGACGTCGTCCCGACATACCCATTACCCTACCTCCTACACATATCCACACAATAAAATTGCAATTTGTTGAAATCATCTTTCTTAGTTGCAAAGAAATGCCTATCACTCAAATCATGCCAAAAAGAGCAAAGAAAAGAAAGAAAATGAAAGAAAAAAAAGATTGAAGAAAAAAAAAAGCACAAAAAGCCGAAAAGAAAATAGAAAAGAAGAAAAAGAAATGGCATGGCAACATACAAAGCAAATATGCAACAGAAAGAAATAATGCCAAAAAGAAAATCATCTCACAAAAAGATATTAACCCCACAAAAAAAAGCCTTTTACCGACTATTACCGTGAAGAGCCTACCAAAGGACCGAGTCCGTAGTAAGGATGATAGCGGTAATGGTCGGTCTTCCCTCACTTTGCAAATATTTCCACCTTTTTACTTGGACTAGTTAAGCGGTTTTGGACATGGGACGACCCTCTTGGCTCATCGCTAAAGGGGGCGGGGTCTCACTTACCTACACTGTCGACTAACACCGTGGTTCATCCTTTTTCCATTCCGCCGATCGTCCCGTAGTACGTTCTTAGAAGATTAGGAGGACCTAGGTAAGTTACCAACGTTTTTATTGCTTTGTTGTCATACTATTAGGATTTAGTTCATCTCGATTTGTATTACTAGCTCGGGAACGTTGTCACTTGCCTCGAGTCCTAAACCGGTGCTTCTTTCACTACTTGTTTGAGGGAAGCGGTATTTGTTTTCTTTAGGGTGCAACCGATTATTTGTTTGTTTGTATGTTTGTTTGTCTATGTGTTTTGTGTCCGGTTCCATCCACGGTTTTGTCGCAAGACCTTACTTGCCTTGCGGAGTACACTTTTACTCTAAGTGTACTCGCGTGAGTTGAAAGGGCGTAGGTTGCGCTAATACCCACTCGGCTAGTTTAGTAGTTAGTATGTGCTTACTCGAGGGCGAGTAATGGTTAAGTGTGGGGGAGTTGATAAGTGTAGTTTGTAGTGCCTAATTTGTTGTGTTTTGGTCCCGTTTTCCTTGTGGAATCGCTCCTTGGGAGCGGTTTTTGGGTTACTTATGCTACCTTTAGTTCGTTTTAGGTTCCCGGGACCATTCATGAAGAATTGGAACGATTCCGACTCGTTTCATACACTTTTGGAGCCAACGAAGAGACGGAACGATCACTCGATGCCTTGGATTCGATCCCGAGACCTTGGGACCCATTCCCAAGCCCCTTAGGCTCGATCCCGAGTCCCGAGAATCGATGAGAAACCCATGAGAGGCAAGGAGGGACCTTAAAGATCATATTGGAGGCCTACAAGACTCATCCCCGACGGGAAGGACCTCATCCCGTCCGGGATGAGGTGCACAAATACGATAGCTTCTGTCATGGGTCCATCCCGACCGGGACCACCTCATCCCGACCGGGAAGAGCAATAACACAGCCTGGTGTTATTTATAACACAGCCCGGTGTTATGCCTGATCCCGACCGGGATGAGTTCATCCCGACCGGGACCACCTCATCCCGACCGGGGCTACCTCATCCCGACCGGGATGAGCCCAGTTCAGACCCGTGCTTCATCTTTTCTTCTCCTTACTCATTGTAACCCTATATATACCCTTCCTCTTGTATTCTTAGGGGATGTTCTTCATTACCCACTAAACCCTAGACTACTTTAGGTTAGATTAGCTTAAATTAGTGTAGATTAGTCCTTAATTACTCCATAATCTAGTGATTACTCTTGTATTATTTGATCTCTTGAAGAATCTACCAAGATTGACAACCTTGGTGGAATTGTTTGAGTTTCTTTTATGCAAGTGTTCATCTTTTCCATTTCTTTCTAGTTGGTATAATCTTTTTTCTCCTTTTACTCTTAATCTTTCATAGTTAATCAAGTTTTCATCTTTGTTTTTGATTGTTGTTCATCCCTTTTGTTCTTCATAATGGATGTTGTTGTTCTTGTGCTTGTTTCTCTAGTTATTGTTAGTTTTCCATTAGATATGTTTGAGTAGATTCTTGCTAGGGTTATTAGGGAAATTGTATGTGATTAGGGATGATTAGTGTGAGATGGGTGGTATTAGATGTTGTTTTTGTTGTTTCCCATTTACCTTGCACTCCACATGTTCGATGAAATGCTTGTGAGACTTGAGACGATCAATCCTTGTTTTTCTTGCATATTCTCTTGTATGTGTGTGTTTGGTGGGTTGGTTTGGTTCCCTCATTACGTAGCGAGAGCCCGATGAGGACGACCCCTAGGCCGATTACGTAGCGAGAGCCCGATCGGTAGAATCTAGGCCACAAAAGCATGCTAGTGACTCCGTTTTTCCCCTTTTTGTCTTCTTTGCACCCATGAACCCGACCTAGCCCTAGTTTTCCTTCTTATTGTTATTCTTGCTTCCCTTAGTCATTAGTTACTTGTTTGTCTTCCTTTTCCTTGTTTTAGACCTAGTTTAGTCATTAGTCTATCCCCTAGATTAGCTTGTCTTGAACCTAGTCCTAGACCGTAGCACCCATTAGTCGAAACCCATTTCCGTCCCTGTGGATCGACCCGACTTGCCCTAGCTACCCAGTTAGGTTAGTTGGTTATTATTTGACGGCGTGATAGACGGCGAATCCCCGACAAGGGAGCTACCTACATCCTCACAAACACTATTTGAGCAAGATTACGCAAAATAAATGCGGGAATATTCGGAAAAATGGTCCCTAACCCTAGCATTCCGAACTTATCACCATAGGGCACAATTGTCGTACCTCGAAAATCCATACCAAGCTTATAACTACCTTAACAAGCTCTAATTGACCCTAATTTAACAATGAGATTAAGCACAAACATCGAAACTTGGTAAATTAAAAATACCCAAATCGATTTTCTAAGGTTTCAACAAACAAATTCACAATCAACTAAATCAAGCAAAACCAACAATAAACAAAGTAAAGAACACTTAACCGGAATCGACATTGTCACGTATGACGGAAATCGAGACGAAAATTGGCTAGAAAAATCGAAAAGACGACTTTGGGGCGAAAGAGGCGACGCGTTCGAATTTTGGATCGAATGAACGATCGCCCCCGACTTTCGTTTACTTAAGCATACCCGGTCCACGAGAGCCCTACCGCCTCAGGTGACGCGCCCGGATCCTGAACCGCTGGGGGCTAGGCGTCTGAAGTTTAGGGCGCTGATGGGTGCGCGTCTGAACAGTCCAGCACAGACTAAAACAAAGACAAACGAGGCTTAACATTTGATACACATGAAACACGCACCTTTTAAGACAAGCAAAATAACAATAATGGAACAGCTACTAAACGATATCGATAATACGCACTCGATAATGATGAAACAAGCATAGAAGCCGCACTTAACACTGCGCCCGAGCACGAAATAAAGCAACCTAAACCGAACCAATCAAAGCAAACTCTGAACAAATCTCAAATGCATAACAAACCAAGATAAAGCAAGAACAAACCCGAACAAAATAAGACAAACCTGCAAAACAAACTAAAACAAATGAACAAACAACAATTTTTCGCTTAACGGGTCTTAGTTATCCGAGGGGCATTGGAGTCTGAAACCTCCACAGCATTTTGATTCGAGTGGATACCAACGCCCTCGAAGGAGTCTGAAGCCTCCACAGCATTTTAATTCGAGTGGATGCCAACGCCCTCGAAGGAGTTTGAAACCTCCACAGCATTTTGATTCGAGTAGATACCAACGCCCTCGAAGAAGTCTGAAACCCCCACAGCATTTTTATTCGAGTGGATACCAACGCCCTCGAAGGAGTCTGAAGCCTCCACAGCATTTTGATTCGAGTGGATACCAACGCGCTCGAAGGAGTCTGAAACCTCCACAGCATTTTGATTCGACTGGATACCAACGCCCTCGTAGGCGTCTAAAACTTCCACAACAATTTGATTCAAGTAGATACCGACGCTCTCGAAGGAGTCTGAAACCTCCACAGCAATTTTCATTCAAGTGGAGACTAACGCCCTCGAATGGTTAATTTTGTCCTAGGGGTTAGAGAAATCCCGAAAGACAACTATTCGAGTGGAGACTGACGCCCACGAATAGTTTTATCTCATCTTGTTTTGTCCTAGGGGTCAGAGGCATCCCGAAAGACAGCTACTCGATTGCAGACTGACGCCCTCGAGTAGTTTATCTTGGTTTATTTTGTCCTAGAGGTCAGAGGCATCCCGAAAAATAGCTATTCGAGTGGAGACTGACGCCCTCGAATAGTTTTATCTCATCTTGTTTTGTCGTAGGGGTCAGAGGCATCCCGAAAGACAGCTACACGAGTGGAGACTGACGCCCTCGAGTAGTTTATCTTGCTTCGTTTTGTCCTAGGGGTCAGAGGTATCCCAAAGAAAAGTGTTCGAGTGGAGATTGACGCCCTCGAACATTTATGTTTAGCTTCATTTCGCCCAAGGGGTCACAAGCATCCCAAGGACGACCGCTCGAGTGGAGACTGACGCCCTCGAATGTTTAATTTCATCAAGGGTTCACAAGCATCCCAAGAATATTTGTTCAAATGGAAGCCAACACATTTAAAATTGGACAAACTTTAAAACAAACCGAAGAAGATAAAGCACAACGGCCCGGGCCCAAGCAAGCAACCGCAAACGAAGACTTCAGGTATGATTTCTAAGCCTTGGCTGACGAGCCTCAACACGTAGTCCAATGGACTCAAAACGTCCCAACGGGAAAGCCACCAGGTCATAATCCTCGATTGACCTGGGTGGCTATACTTTGACTTTCGCCTTGTCCAAGCCTCAGTCAAAGTGGGGGCTTCTGCAGACACTCAGATTTGGACCTGGTGTAGAAGTGCCCAACAAACACCCAATGACGATAGGACTGCAACGCGACGCGGGTTCGCGATGTTTAAGGTAGTTTTTCTATAGAACGGATCAAATTAATTACTCGGAAAAATTAAACTAACATGATGGCAGCCTTAGTCATGTCGTTACGGTCGCATTGACACTAATTAGAGTCAATTCTGACACCGGGACCCTGAGTCGGTCCCGAAACTCGCAGCGAGTCGGTACCGCACCAAGCAAACCTCAGGATGCACAGCCGAGGCCCACTAAGCTCACGGCGCTAGGGTAACACGGACAAACCTTAGGCCCCAAGATACATATTATACTCCTCCCTCTCGGTTTTGGAAAGTATCAAAATCATATCCTCAAAACTCCAACCGCCTCACCCCACGCGTCTGAGACTCCCCACGCCTGAACCCAGGCGCCTGAGTCTTGGTGAGCCACAACTCTTGCGCCCATATGGGTGACGAGGCCGAAAACACCTATAAATACTTCCCCTCACCTCATTCATTCAACACACAATTCTCTCAATTCTCTTCCCCCCCCCCCCCCACATTCTCTTCGTATTAGTCCGGGTGCTCGCCTTGCTAGGTTCGACGCATCTCTATTAATACCAAACTAACGCACCTTAAGCAGAATACCAGGTAAAGTATACCACGAGAACGACTAATATCCGTATTATCACGTTAAAACTGATTTGCTAATACGTATAATATCTAGTACTCTCTACTCTCCTACGTGCATCTTTTCATTGTCTGCTTGTCACGTGAAATCGCATGCAAAGAATCTAAATACATTTACTTCGACGACAAAAGCTTACTTGTCCTTAAAACAACCGACATAGGAAAGACATAGGGTTAAAACAACGGATGTTATCGCATTTCCATCATAATTAAGAAACAAAGTTATCAGCCCACCGATTGATAAGTAGAGGCCGTTATGTGCGGGCGGGATTGCGTGTTGATGTCTATTGGACGTTGGCTTCCCAATACGTACCCTCACCCCTTACTCAGAATCTACAGTTTCTAGATATCCGAAACCATTAGCAATGATAGTCGTTCTAGGCATAGAATGCTTAAGGGTACAAGTCTTTATCTTTAGGTCCCCATGCCACTCAATTTTGAGCCGGCTAAGGATTAAAATTTACTTGAACGGTTTTCGAGTTGCCAAAATTAACTCAGTGGCGACTCCACAAATCAACAACGAATTCGGTTCACTAAAAAGGTCGTTTTACCAAACATATCGGCCTTTAAACAATTACAACCACGTCTAGATATGATTCTAACGGAAACACGGGTGTCCGCACCCGTCTAGTACATTCAAATTGTCAACCAAATCGAGGTCCGGCACATCGCTCTGTACGCAAGATTGGACCGGTCCCATGGAACGGACGGGGCCGTGTGGGTGGCCGCCGCAATCGGGGGTCCTGCACGGACATGCGCGGGGCGCCGGGCGGTGCGGACGAGCATCCACGCATACGAAAGATGTAAATGCAAAATGTAAGTAAATCACATTATATGAGGAGTTGCACCCTCAGAGTGTACACTAAACGAGACACGATGCGTAGACGAACGAGAACGGATATCACGACTACTCGGATTTAGTTTAGGTGTTTTAGTGCTTCGGGTTGAAGTTGTGGACGTTACGTATGTTTACGACGCGTAGTGGAATTAACATCCACATGGGTCAGACTCGATGTTATGTAAATTTATGTTTAGATGACAACCTAGTGACGATGCAACTTTTACTGGCTGATCCTCCTAGCTTCCTGCCGCGATTCCGTACGGTGAGTTGAATCGACAAGTCAACACGGGTGCCCTTTTTCATTATTGTCGAGTCAATAACTCGAGGAACTCGAAGAGTAGTGTTGATTCGTGGTATGCAAATCGAAGAGAAAACGATTGAGTCGATCGTGCCTAATGTCGGAGTGCAACGCTAAAGAAGAGCTGCAAGTTGTGTGGAGCTCGTAGAGAGGAGAGGAAGGATCGAAATTCTGAATTGTGTCGATTATGAGTGGAGGGGGGGGGGTATTTATTTCTTTTCTCGTAGTTGAAATCCAAATTTCAGGTGCAAGACATTGTTGGAACCAGTGTTAGGGCGCCTGAGACAAGGCGATGCAGAATAGAGGCGCCAGGGAGGAGGCGATTGAGATTTTGATATCCGATTTGAAAACTTTCCAAAGCGGAGATTATACGTAATCTTTGATCTTGCTTGGTTGCTAACGTTTCACCCTTTTCCCTAACGCATGCACCGTTGGGCCTCGGACACGCATCTCGAGGCTCGAATCAGCCTAACGCGCTGACTCGGGTTTGACTTTTCGTATTTCGGGACCGATTCGAAGCCTCGGTGTCGGATTGACTCTAATTAGTGTTGACGCGACCGTAATAACACGACTAAGACCGTCTTGATGTATGTTGAATTAATTTTTCAGATTAATTATTTGATCCGTTCTATAGAAAAACCGTTTAAAATATTGTAATCATGTCGTGTTACAGTCCAATCATCATCGGGTGTTTGTCGGGCACTCCTGTAGCCACTAGGTCCAAATCTGGGTGTTTATAGAAGCCCCTACTTTGACTGAGGCTTGAAAAAGGCGAAAGTCAAAGTATAGCCGCCCACGTCAATCGAGGATTATGGCCTGGTGGCTGTCCGCTCGAGTCGTTTTAAGTCCGTTGGACTACGTACTAAGGCTCGGCATCCAATGTTGAGAAATCATACTTAACCTCCTTGCCTGCGATTGTTATTGAGGATTTGGCTTGGGTTTGTTTGTTTTGCTTTGGGTTTGCGGGGCTATTGTAGTTGATTAATATTTTGGTCCTGATCCCTAGAATAGACCCTTTGTTTTGAGCTTTTTTCTCAACTTGGTTTTGACTTAATCCCTTGCGTGTGGCTGCGTTGAATTGTGTTAATCCCGTCGGGTAGCTTCATTGAATTGTATTCTTTGGAACAAATTTCTGTGTAACACCCGCTATTTTTCCTAACACTTTTATTTTCCGTTATGACTTCGTCATAACTCTATCATGTTTCGGCCTTCTGTTTCATCATTTTTCCAAGCTTTATTTTTATTTTTGAGTCAAATAATATTTATTTTTAGTTTAAGAGATTTATTTCTTTTAAACCTATTTATTTGATTTTCTTCATAAGCTATTTATTTTTCCGCGAAGAATTCTATTTCTCTACGAATTAACGTTTTTTGCTCGGATTTAAGTTATTTCTTTTCCTACAAATGTCTAATCACATTTATATAATATTTTCAACAAAGAAATGTTAAAATTTAGCCTTTAATGATTTTATTACGAAGTTTCGTAAATAGTTATTTTCCAACGCGAGGTTTACTCAAATTGCTTTGAAATAGCTTTAATGATTTTATGATTCTTCTTTTTATCAACTTACAAATTATTTGAGACAGTTTTCCCATGTTTTGGACCGACACACCTCTTTTGTCACACCCTTAGTACGTTTTTCATTATACGTTTTATTTTATTATGTTAAAACTTATAGAGTTAATTGTAACGACACTTCTGATTTTATAACTTAAATTAAAGTTATGTTCGTATTTCTATTTTGTTTACGATTTAACTCGTAATTCTTAAAATTATTGTTAAACGAATTTATCGTTTAATCATTTCAAACTCCTAAAATTCTATTTGTCTCGGAAACTCTTCTAATATTTAAAACATAATTTTATTTCTGTTTTGATTTATTTTATACATTTAATTTAATTCTTATCGAAAGTCTATTTCGGCAAATTAAATTCTAAATTCTTTTTATTTATTTATATTTAGCCTCGAATTTCTATTTTCGGCTCGAAACCCATTTATTTTAATTTTTTTCTAAACATCTATTACCTTTCCTCAAGAAATCAATTTAATTCACTTTATCGAAGATTTATTATTTACCGGGAAATACTATTTCATCGTCTAATTATTAATTTCTATAAGCTTTGTTTTCGTCTCGAATACTTTATTTACTCATTTTATTTGACGACCTAAATATTTAATAATTTTATTAACTCGTTTTAATTCGATTCATGGGTCAGTCAACTTATCGTTTTGAAATTTGTCTCATACCCAATTCATTTATTTAATCTGTATTTCTAACCGGAGCTGCTTCAGCCCCACTTCCCATTACTTCTTTATTAACGTACAACCCCCCTGTCACCCTCTTGTTTTTCCCACTTAATTACGTACTCCCCCCTTTCTCTTGTTCCCACCACTTCATTTGATTCACCTCCCTTATTTTCCACCTCTTTTTCTTTGTTCTACATCTCCATCATCGCACTCCTCTTCTTCGTCCTTCCATCACCGTCCACCTTCTTCATCATCCCTATATTTTTTTTCAACTATAGTTCTCCTCGGTTATCTTTGCGTCATTGCTGTTGCTAAGTCGAGGTAGATCCTCTTCTCATTTCTTTTTCTTCTTTTCCTCTTCTTCGTCCTATCTTTCCTGTAGTTGTCGCCTTTGTTGTTGGAGTTGTTGTCGTCTGTTGTCATGGTTAATTGCTGCTGTTGCACGTTTGATTGCCGTTATATCCATCACTGTTCTTTGTTGGCATGACTGCGTTTTGTACGTTACGACTATGACTGTCCTGTTGTGGGCTGCTTCTTCTTCTTTTTCGTTCTTCTTCTTCTTCTCTTCCCTTCTTCTTCAACTTTTGCTGCTGCTAGTGTTGTGCGTATTTCTTGTCATCACCGTTCCTTCCTGTTGTTCTTTCGTTTTTGCTGCTGTTCGGTTTCTAACATTAGTGTTGTTGTCTATGTTCTCTATTGTCTTGTGCCTTTGCTGCTGCTGTTCGTGGTTGGTTCGTTGTTACTGATCAGTTGCTTCCCCGTTTTCTCGTCCGTCAAAGCTATTTTTTATTCGAGTCCAGCATCGTTCCTCCAACTCATCACTTCGTTCTTCGCCTCTGTTCAGCTCTTTATTTTTGGGGATTCGTGAGGACCCGACGAGGACAGTACACGTATATGATCGATTCGGATGCCGACTCAAGGTAAGTTTAGGACGTTACTCAATTTTATATCGTATGTTTGAGTAGTAGTATGTAGTAAATATTTTAACTTCGGTTTTCTAATTTTAGCTATTAATTATTTGCTAATAAAATTATTTTTAAATTGTGTAACTTAAATATTTTACAATTTTCGATATCATTTTATAAATCATTAGTATTTTTATTATTTATGATCGTTATAATAGTTTGTTGGTTAACGTGACACTAGTAACTAAATAATGTTGATTTCATATTTTCGTCATTGTTCGTTAATTTCCAATTTTTAACTTAAAATCGTATGTTAATACAATAATCGAGATTAGAGGACTTGTTAATTAAATTAATTTCGTCCTACGACTTATATTTATAAATGAGAAAATAGTTGCTTTTGTTTTAAATATATTTTTAGTCGAGACTATTTTCACTAATAATCTCTTTTTTTTCCGTATTATTTTTAGTAAATCCTTATTATTTATTAATAAAAGGTATTTATTAATAAAAGGCATTTGTTAAAAATAATTTACAATCCTTATAAATCTCATTTCATTTATAAAACTCGTTAACTCAATTAATTTTGATATCGTTTTTCTTAAAACATCTTTTTCCTAAAATTTATAGTTTTGACTCGATTTCCTACTTATTTATAAAATACTATATATTGACTTTTTATATTTTATTTATATTTTGAGTAACGAATTTAGAAATATATTAAAGTTACGATAACGACGATAATAATAAAATGTTAATTTTGTTGAAATTCTAATTTTATACATTTCACTTATTATAATCACTTACGTATTTTCTATAACAATATTTTTATTTAAGTAAGTTTCTAAAATTAGTAAGTTTCTATTTATAGAAAGTTTCCTTTTTTACATAAAATGTTTATTTTTTTGTTTTCATATTATTTATAATGATTATATCTTTTGTTTATATCGATAATGGCTTGTTTTGGAGTTATGGAATAATAGCAAGTGCGGGGTTAGAGTAATATAGTCTAGGATGTACGTTTTTGCTAAAAACTGTAAGGCTGATGTGTCTTTATGGGACACATTGGTTGTTGAACTGAGCATGGTTTGTGTTCAGGAGAGTGTACATTGTGGTCTTAAGCTAGATATCGCATCATGTTAGTCGTCGTCCGTTGAACTGCATACATTTGGTATCCAGAAGGGGTGTATACTACTTAAATCAGGACCTCGCTGCACACAGTCCTGTTATGGTTAAGTTGCTTAGTTAGAGACCGGAGTCTGTTATGAGTTAAGTCTACAGTTCTCAAAGCTAGTTTCCAGTATTATCCCTAGTAAAAGCCTCGCCTTGTCAACACTGATGGAATATCCATAACGCCAATTTTTGAAGATTATTATTATCGATTGATTTTGACTTGCAGGTTGGCAAGTGCCTTCAGTTTCGCTGAAAACTTATTTTTATTATATCGTTTTAATGTTTTCTCTTTTTAAATATTTGGATATAATAATACTTTTATTTTTCCATGTAACATAATATGGCTGGGAGAACGTCCGAGTTGCTGCCCACTAACGTTTCTATTATGTTTATAACATGACAGGTATTTGTTGTTGGGTTTTGGTTGTGAGCTAGCGAGTAGCGTGTCTCCTACTCTTTCTTCATTCACTATTTATGAATTTCTATAAACTTGTTTGGAGAATTTCCTTTTTAGACCTTTTGTAAAAACAGACATTTGTATTGACTTACCATTCTTGTAATAAGATATAGTTTGTCAGTGTGTTTTAATCCCAACTCTACAGTGTTTCCGGCACTGTATTGCGTTACAATTTCTAAGGGATTACAGTTGGTATCAGAGCATTGTTTCTCCCGACGCTTACACCTGATTCTAGGAAAAAATACTTGTAAATGATTTGAACATTAAAGAAAGATTAGTGAGAGATGGGTAGAAACCAAAATAAGGACTTAACAGTTAGGTTTATATGTTCTTGTAACTCAATGACTAGCATTGAATATTTGCTTCTTTTCTGTGGAGAAAAAGACCAATGAACAAGATGTTGATATTATGCTGCTCAAAATCTGGACAAGACCTGCTTAGACCTCTCAACGCCTGCCGACTCGAGTAGACAACTTGGTGCTCCAAGAAAGATGTCGATGGTGACTTTTCAGCTCCAATTCAGTTTGCTAAAGCTATAGGCCAGACGATCAAGAGTAGATCACTACAAAAAGTAGGTCGAATTGCGTCGGCCTTTACGACGTATAACGACACAGACTACAGGTACGTTGGTACAGAATTAGCGCCAAAAAATTTGCATTGGAGTACGACGACAACTCCGACGTAGGATAACAATTGCGTCGGATATACCGTCGCACAGTCTGTAAGACGCTGACACACATGGAGGCTAATGGTTGGCAGTTCGACATCAATTTTTCACAACCCTATGACGGAGTCTGCGTCGGAATCGCCGACGCCGGCGTATAATTACGACGGACATTCTGTCGCATATATGTTAATTTCGACGCAATGCCAGCCGGTAACCCACTTCCAACGGTTTTAAAAAATATCGTCTGCGATGGAGAATGCGACGGAATATCCGTCGAAAAAGGTCAATTGCGACGGCTTATGCGACGGAAAGTCCGTAGCAATGCATGGTAAAAAAAATAAAAAACAAAGATATGTCCCCTCCTTTAGCCCGACCCCTCATTCAGTCATTCAACATTCATAACCTCAAACCCCCAAATCGCAAACCCTAACCCCTAAATTTCAGAACCCTAACCTCCGTCCGGCCACCGGCAATACCTCCGTCGGCGACCTCCATTCGCGCCGTCGTGGTCTGTCCTTCACGCCGCCGCGACCCATCGTCATCCCTTCCGTCGTCTCCCCTCCACACGTCTCCTCCCTTCTGTCGTCGTCGTCGTTTTCAGTCCGCTTCCGGCAAGACGTCTGGCGAACCATCTCCTCCGCACCTCCTCCTTTCCGTCGTCGTCATTTTCTGGCAGCGCCGGCGAACTCCTTTCCATCGTCGTTTTCTGGGCATTCACTCGTAATCCGACGACCTTCGTCGTAAACCCGATGTATGTGTTCAAAAGTTCATTTTAGTGTTATTGTTTTGTTATTGTTATTGGTGTTGTTATTGTGTTATTATTGTTATTGTTATTGTTATTTTGTTGTTATTGTTAGTGTTATTGAATTGGTTTAATTCAATTGATTAATTGAGTTAATTTAGTTAATTTAGTTTGGTTAATTGAGTTGTTGTCATTATTATTGTTAGTTGTAGTAATCTTTAGTTGGAGAAGTAATGTTCACGAGTTAATGTACACGAGTTATACCATACACAAGTGATGTTCACGAAAAAAATCGGAAAGAAATGGTGTTATGAATGTATGGGTTTAGTGGGAGAATTAATAATGGTGTAGTGAAGGGGATGGGGAAGAACAAAATAATGAGAGAGAATGAATAAGGGAATGAGGGAAGGAAATGAGAGAAAGACGTTGGTTGGGTTGGGTTAGGTTGGGTTGATAAAAGGGGTGGAGAAGAAAATAAAGAACTTAATAGAACTTAGTTTGAAATTAATAATTCCCTGAATTAGTTTGAAATTATATAGAATTTAGTTAGCATAAGCTACACGTGACCTAAATTATATTAGTTTGAATATATATATATATATATATATATATATATATATATATATATATATATATATCCGATCTAAAATGAACTTAATAGAACTTGTAGTGCCTATACAATATTAATTGAATTGAACCAACTTCAATTCGAAATTAAAAGAAGCCTATTGTAACACCCTGTATTTTTTAAATAGAGTTAAAATTTTAAACATTTATTTAAACAAATTTTAACGCTTGAAAAATTATTTTTGTGAATAAAATTATTTTATTTCGTTTAATTAAAAATTATTCTGTTATAAAAACAAGAGAATTCATTTATCGAATTTTAAAAATTTTATCTTTCGTTACATAAAGTTTAAAACTCGAAAATATATTTTTATAATGAACCGTCGTTTTGACGTTTTCTCGTCTCGTAAAAATTTAAAAATAATTTATTGAATTTTTAAAATAATAATTACTTATAACTATTGTCTCATAAAACCGTTTACCGTCTATTTTATTTACCGTCTTACAAATTCCATTTTAAAAAAATATTTTACGGTTTCCATTATTTTAATTTTCGTAATCTTATATTTTAACTTTTTAAAGAAAGACGTTTGTACGCAGACCGAAACATAGACTCCCAATAGCATCCCACGTTTCCTACCTACTCCCTCCTTGTTCCCCCACGTTAGCCTACTTCACTCTCACTCACCTGCTACACCTATCTCCCTCCTCACTCACTCACAGTACCCCCTCCTCCGTTTCATACATTACGTATATCTTCCTCACCTTCAACCTCTATCATCGTCCTACTCCTCCGTCCTGAACCTCCATTTTATGCAACTCAGGCCATCAGGCCATCGGAGAACAACCACCACCATCGATACTTTTTCCCTCTGTTCACGCGTGCTCGACCAACGCTGACGGGCTCCGGCCGCCACCACCGTCATCTCCGTCCTAATGCTGCCACCTCGTCCTGGTGCCGCTGTCTGGTCCGGCTGTTATGGCCGCTGCTGTAAGCTGTTGTTGCTACTGGCACGACCCCGAACGAACTCTCCCCGACTTTCCCCTATTCCTACAAGTCCTTCCGACACTCGCCTTGTTAGCTCAGATGAGCAACTCCGGTGTCCTCCGTCTCCCTGCCTTCCTCGTTCCTGGCCTACCGGATCGGAGCTCCTCCTCCTTCACCATTGTCGGTTCCGGAAGGCAGTCTCCCTGCCTCTTTGTTCCTCGTTTTAATTTCATATTATTCTTATAATCGATTTTGATAAATTCTGTATTTTCTTTGTTACTTGTTGACCCAATTCGACCTACAACTCTTTCAGGTCGCTCTTCTCCGAGAAAATAGGTCCATTTCGTTGAATTGAGTGCGACCAACACCGAGCCACGGTTGACACACCGCTGCTACCTCCGTCAAACTAGAACATAATGATGAGGTAGTCTTCTCATTTTCCGGTTCCATCTCGATTCTCGTGCCTTAGCTGGTGCGTTGTTAGTGTTAGTGTTGTGGTTCGTGATGTTGAAGTCCCGTGTATTATTATCATCATTATTATTTTATTAGTATTGCTATGCTGATGTTGTGTTGTTAGCTAGTACTTTTATTATTATATTTTTATAATTATTATTACTAGTTATTATTATTATTATTAATTTTTTTATTTTTTTTATAAACTAGAACTTGTATTAAGACCGAAACAAATGACAAGAAGTTAGTGGGTAACCGAGATACTATCTGGACACCCACTCCTTTAGCAATAGAAAAACTAAGACGAGTAAAAATAAAAGCAGCTGCCCGAGCTCCCGCGTCCTGAGAGATAGAGAATTTTTGAATCCGCTTGAGTAAAGCAGCGGCCTAACTATTATTACTACACTTGATAAAAATTATAATAATAATAATAATAATAATAATAATAATAATAATTATTATTATTATTATTATTAGGGTTATTTAATGACAATAATACCAACTATAGAGCGTCTTCCCAAAATAATACTAATTTCAATAAATCTGAGAATAATACGTATTATTGGAGTAGTTAAACAAGAGTAGTATAAGTAAGTTTATCACCTGTTACATCAGGTCACCTATTAATATTTAACCTATCACTTATCCTCCATCCTCGTCCTTAGGCCTGGATAACGGCTGAACCGTGTCGTGTCAGCTTCGTGTCGGGCCAATTTCGGGTTATAATAATCGGGTTGACTTTGGGTCGGGTTAGATAATTTTGGGTTCGGCTCATTATCGGGTTTGTTTGTTTTCAATTTTTTTAGGGATATCATCTCGTTTTCAATTATAATAGTCGGGTCAGTTTCGGGTTAGCTCGGGTCAATTCGGATTACGGGTCAAACTCATGTCTTCAGTTCGGGTGTCGGGTCGGGTCAGTTTTGTCAGGTCTACTCCTTCTTACTTCTCTCCTTCATCCTCCATCTCCATTACCCTTCATATTCTTCTTCAGTTTTTTTTCTATACGTTTCGTTTAGATTAACGTGTTGATTTTGGTGTAGGATTGTGTTGTTAGCTAGATTTGGTGAGGTTGAAGGAAGAGGAATACGTAAGACATTAATGACGTTTAATGCTATGTACACTGAGTAAGTGAAAAGGAGTGAAGTAATATGAAATAAATTAAAGGCGAAAAGGAAGGTGAACGTGTTCTACCGGTAACTGGTCATCTATACTACTCTGGTTTAACTACTTCAAAAATATGTATTTTTCTCATATTTATTAAAATTGGATTTATTTTCGAAAGATGATCTATAGTTGGTATTATTGTCATTAACTAAAATTAAAGGTGAAAAAGGAAGGTGGAAGGGTTCTACAGGTAACCGGTCACCTATACTACTCTAGTTTAACTACTCTAATAATACGTATTATTCCCAGATTTATTAAAATTGATATTATTTTGGGAAGACGCCCTATAGTTGGTATTATTGTTATTAAATAACCCTTATTATTATTATTATTATTATTATTATTATTATTATTATTATTACTGCTGCTGCTGCTCCTACTCCTGCTGCTGCTGCTGCTGCTACTACTACTGCTGCTGCTGCTGCTACTGCTGCTACTGGTACTACTGTTACTGCTGCTGCTGCTACTACTACTACTACTGATGCTGCTGCTACTACTACTACTACCACTACTGCTACTGCTACTACTGCTACTATTACTACTACTGCTACTGCTACTATTGCTATTGCTATTGTTATTGTTATTGTTATTGTTAGTGTTAATGTTAGTGTTAGTGTACTATTATTATTACTACACTTGATGTTGTTATCGTTGGTAACTTATTGGCGGTACATTATCATCATTATTACTAGTATTACTATTTTTACTACTACAAAGGTTGTTGTTACTTTATTATTATTATTATTATTATTAATTTTTTTTTTTGAATGAATGAATTTTATTAATAAATCAAAACGCAGTTTACAAAAAATTGGTGGGCAGCCGAGATACAATCTGGGCCCCCACCCCCTTAGCTATAGCAAAGCTAAGTCTAGTAAAAATAAAAGGAGCAGCGCGTGCTCCGGCATCCTGCGCTATCGAAAATTTTTGAATTCTCTTGAGTAAGGCGATAGCATCCGCCTCCAATTCCCCCAACGAAGAAAAGGAAAAAGGTAAGAATCCATAACCAAGCCCCACACACAAGTCCCGATACTTAGCACATTTGCGCCGAGCAGCGTCACCCACAGCACGACCTGACATGAAATCGGAAAGCCCGGACTGGGTCAAAGGAGAAGACCCGGTAAGATCTACACAAACGTCACGCCCCTGGTCCCACGAATAAAGGAGAAAATCCGCAGGACGGAAGGATCTGTCATGGTCATCGATCAAGCCAATATCGACTTCATTACCTGCCGAGACCCCGGAACGGAAACAGATATCCAATAGAGTGTCATGAACGAGGTTATGCCGATGCTTAATACCAACAATTCCCGCACATGACACGGCATGGTCCCCATAAATGTCATCCCGAAAAACCCGAGAGCAGGCAGAACACGGCCCAGGCATGGAAAACAAAGGAATGCCCAACCGATAGCTAAGCACACACCGGTATGTCCGCCCGTTCATAGTCTGACCCAACCCAGAAATAGGGACAGCACGCAGTCAATCAGAAGCATGACGGCCTTGCTGAGACTTCCATAAAGCAATCTGGCGGGAGGTCAAAGAGTAAACAGATTCTGCAGTAGCAACAATCCTCGTGAAATATATATCTGCCAAAGACTTCATAAGTTTGGGGGCAGCGATCTCACAAGGGTTACACACAACAGAACCCAGAACCTCCTTAAGCCTACACAAGGCTGCATCAAAAGTCGGGCGAGGAGCCAAGACACCAGTAGCACGAAGCAACGTAGCCTGCAAACCCAAAGACTGCAGCCGAGATGCCACAAAGGCATAATGAAGGACATCTCCAGCGGCGTACACCCCAAGCCCCCCCAAAGAAAAGGGAAGGGTGGCAAGACGCCACTGCCACTCGCCAAAACCGGGCCCAGACGTAGTAACAATACGTTCTAAATGAGAACGAAGTGCCCCGTCAAAAGCAAGCTTAGCTGACTCAAAAACAGTGGGTGAGCAAGTACGTAAAGCAAAATAAAGTTAGGAAATACCAGTACAAGCCCGGAGCAACAGCATCTCACACTGCGGATCATCAAGCAGAGCGACAGAACCCATAAGCGCGATGGTTCTTGACACTCTACTCATTACAAGCTCACTGCTGAACTCATGGCACGCACTAACAGGCCCGCCAAGGACTTTGACACCACGCATCGGTCGGGCAATTGCAGAGGGGAAGACGCCCGGGAGCCTACTTCTAGGATCTTCCGTAGGCCAAAAAACTTCGACTTTACCGACATTAAGGTGAAGCCCCAACCGAGGACCATCAGCCATAATCAGCTCCAGAACCTTCCCCACAATCAAGGTATCCCCGAGGATAGTGCCATCATCCAAGTACCAAGCCTGCAACCTCAAATCAAAGGAGTCCCTGATCTTACAAACCAAGGGATGTAACACCAAAGAAAAAAGCAAAGGACCCAAAGGATCACCCCGCTGGACCCCCTGACAAGACCACAGGCTTTGGTCACCAAAATATAACCGGGCAGGACTAGAATAACAAAATTCCACCCACCGAGAGAGAACAGGGCTGTGACAACAAACCTCGCGCAACATGATCTCTCGATCGACCATGTTGAAAGCATTCTGAAAGTCCACCAAGAGCATGGAAAGACCCACCTCATCACCCTGGTCCTCAACAAGCCAGTTCAAGGAATGCAAGATAGCCTCACCCCCACCGGATACTCCAACTCCAAACTGAAGACCAGAAAAATAGCCACTCAGCGATGGACCGATCAGGAAAGCACCAACCTTAGAGACAAGCCATCTCCAAATCGTACCAACAGCAATAGGACGGATACCCCCGCCCCGCTTAACAAGCGGGGTGAGCGGAGCACTAGCAATGTACTCCCCGAGGACCTGCGGGCAGCTGCCCTCGAGAAAGAGATTAACCACCCGAGTGACAGATGTGATCAAATCATCCGAAACAGCAACTGCGGCACCACTCAAACAATCCAAAAGGTATTGGGCACGAAAACCATCCCTCCCACAGGAAGTGCCACGCGGGAAACCCCTAATCATATCCAGAATCACAGACGCAGACGCGGTAAGGGAACGGTGATTACCAGGCAAAGGTGGCAAGATGGGAGAAGGGACGACGGGGTGCTTATTCTTCAAAGCCACTAGAGTGTCATCCGAGTAAGGAGCAACACCAGAGGAAGAAAGAACTCGAACAGCAGCAGTGTAATGTCCGTCACAAATCTTCCTCCGACACTGCCTAATGTTGAGTTCACTCAAGTCGAGGTCCTCATTCACACTAAAAGAAGGAGCAACCTGAGCCAAAGAATCTTGCAGAAGCAACAAACGACCACCCGACTCTCCCCAACAACGAATGGCACTAGAAATACTCTCCTCCTGACGCTGCCGCCGAATAACAGATCGACACTCAAGGTTACTCCTAGGGGAGAAAGACTTAAGTATGCAAAGGGGCAACGCAAGTAAGGTGACCCAAAAAGAGAGATCACGAGGAGAGGCAGCCACATCATCAAGGGCCCCCCTAAGAATCCGAGAAAAACCTAACCGACACTTAGGAGGGATGGATTTAACAGTACGTAACCCCTTGGCTAGTAAGCGATCAAGAGAAGTCACATTAAACCCGACATCTGGCGGACCAACAAAAGAACGAGGCGACTAAACATCAGGGGCAGAAGGTCAGAGAATGCCGTAAAGAACAAAACGGATAACACCATCACCGCAATTAGGAGCCTCAACAGACTCCCCATTGTGCTTACACCCTTTGCTATGAGTGTGAGTGCTAAAACAAACCCCACATAACCAAATACCCATCCGACGAAACGTAGTCTCAGTAGCTAAAAAAACAGGTAAAGAAGTAAGAGCTTGACGCGTGACCGCCTGAGCCTCCCCCTTACAGTGATAATCACGGAGGTGGAAGATCAAAGAGCTTCTAACAAGTCCCTTACCCCAACCGTCCTTACACTCACAGTGACCTACGAAAGGACAATGGAACCGTACAAGGTTGGGCATAATGGGATAGAAGAAGTCGACACGCCAAAGCAAACCAAAAAGGAAACCCGAAGAAGAGAAAACGACAAAGGCAACGTCGACCAGCCAACACCAGCAACCGCAACCTAATCACAGCAAAGAAGGCTGAAACGAAACGGGACCCAAGCAAAAAACAACCAAACGGAAACGAAAAAGGAAACCAAACGGAGAGGGAAACAACCGACCAAAGGGCTGACGGAGGACCCTCTGGCATCGGCAAAAAGAGGTCACCGGTGCAGGGTGGTAACGTCAGGAACGACGCAGCACGCAAACCGAGGAGAAGCAGGTCGCACATAACGATGCACCACGACGGAGAAGCAGGTCGCACAAAGCGCAACCACCCAAGCCGGCGTCAGGGTTCATGCGAGGTGGTCCGTCCGCCATTATTATTATTATTTATTTATTTATTTATTATTATTATTATTATTATTTAATTTTTTTTAAAAAAAACCGAACTTTCATTAATACCAGAACAAATTACAAGAAGTTAGAGGGAAGCCGAGATACTATCTGAGCCCCCACTCCCTTAGCGATCGCAAAACTAATTCTAGTGAAAATATGAACTGCGGCACGCGCTCCAGCATCCTGAGATATAGCGAATTTACGAATCCGCTGGAGCAGAGAAACAACATCCGTGTCGAGCTCACCGAGAGAGGAGAAGGAGAAAGGAAGGAAAGCATACTCAATGGCCGTGCAGCGTGCATGATAATTGGCACACTTACGGCGAGCAGCATCAGCAACGACCCATCCAGGCTCAAAAGAAGTCAAGCCGGACTTGGTCAAAGGAGAGGACCCAGTCAAATCAACACACATATCACGCCCCCTATCCCAGGAATAAAGAAGCAGATCCGCCAGGCGTAGGGGGTTGTCGTGCCCATCCATCAAACCGACATCCACCTCCTTACCGGCAGAAATACCAGATCGGAAACAGATATCCAAAAGGGTGTCGCGAACCAGGTTATGTCTATGCTTAATACCAACGGTACCAGCACACGACACAGCATGATCTCCAAAAATGTCGCCAACAAACACTCGAGAACAGGCGGGACAAGGTCTAGGTATCGTACGTCGTATTATTATTATTATTATTAGTAGTAGTAGTAGTAGTAGTAGTAGTAGTAGTAGTAGTAGTAGTAGTAGTAATAGTAGTATTAGTAGTAGTAGTAGTAGTAGTAGTAGTATTACTGTTAATGTTGTTGTTGTTGTCCCGTACGTCTTATGAGCCGTCTCTATTTTTACTCAATTTTCATCCAATTTCAGATCAGTCCTGCTGCTATTTTTGTTCTCATCGTTACTGTCCACATTTTCAATCACTGTCTTCTGTTCTATTCTTACTCCATCTTCCGTAGTTATCATCCATCCTCACATCTTGTTTCAGTCATCTCTATTCCTCTCTTAATTTAATGAGTTATTCGATTACTCATTTCTCCTCTTCCATTCTGCTCGTGCTATATGGTATTTTATACCGTATATTTCTGTTTCATAGGATTTCAAGAGCACCCTGACAAGGACGTGCATATTAAAGACTATAGCTATCAGCGTAACCAAATTTTCTTCTAACAATATTTTATATATATATATAAGTATATTGTGTTACTAACTTAATAAATTGCTTATTTAAATATTTAGGCTTGTTTGTATGACTAAATTACTTAGGTATATAAAAAGGGTTACGTGATATTTTATTTATGTTATGTATTTATTTATGACTAAATTGAAATTAACTAAATTATCACTTGTTAAATTTATTTATCACCTTTACATTTCTGTTTATTTGAGAAACTGATAAAATGGTTAAAAAAACCTAAAAAGAATAAAATTAACTTGCAATATGTTAAATTCCTGTTAATTGTACTTTTATGTGTCATTTATGTTTTTATAATTATAAACTCCATTTTATATTATTTGTTCATCGTGTTAAATTTGTACTTACTTATAGTCTGTTCAAGTTTAAATTGGTTTAATACATTTGTTGTTTATTTACGGATGTAATTTTTACCCCATTTATATTTATAAAATATAAACTTATAATTATGTTTTCTATAATAAATAAATTTAATTTATTCTGAAACTTTTATACGACGATCATAATTATTTAAAGTGATTCCACGTCAAATTTAAAGTACGACTTATTTTATATATTCTTTTAGAAACTTTTATATTTTACGGAAACTTCAAATTTTAAAATAAAACTTTGAATTTCGAAAATTAATATTTTATTCTACTTTAACTTTATTTTAGTATAAAACATCTTTTAAATAAACTCTTATTTTTAAAAGAAGTTATACGATATTTGGGATATAATATTTCGGGTGACACTTGAAGATTAAAGTATAACGTTGTCACACTGAAAGTAAGTATTTGAAGATTTGACTGTTTAAATGAGTCCGACCAATTATTAAAGGTCATTAAATAAAATACTACTTGTTCACGGGCGACTTTTATATAAAGTTTACGATGCGAGTTTGGGACGAATAGCTTGTGTTGGATTCTACCATATGTGCTGTTTCGACTGCACTTTTAATGAAAAGCACACTCGGAGGCCGCGGTCCGAGAGTCGACCTAGTGTTTAAGGTAGTCATCCTACGGCAGTGAGAGCTGCAGTTCAAGAGTCTGCGTAGGGTATGTGTGCATGTATAGACAAGTACTTGATTAGTATTACCACCTAGGTAGCGGGGGCAGAACAGGATTCTGAAAACTGTGGGTTCCCTCTTGGTGATGCAGAGAATGTAATCATCAGCTTTCATTTCAACCTAGAGCCCTGTTTGAAAAACGTATAATATAATAGAAGTTCGGGCCAAATTGAGCCTTATGGGTGAGATGTAAACCTCATAAGATCGGTTCGGTCTACGAGTCGGTAACATGGTTACTTCTGTTGGTGAGATGCAAGCCAATAGGATGTAGCGTTGATACTAGGAGCCACGACTCGTGTGTTTATTCTCTGTTTACGTGAAAATGATTTTTAAAATCAAATGGCTGCCAATGTCCCATCTTTTAAACTTTATCGTTTTCATCACCTCACATGTTGGTTAATTGAGTTAAAGGAAACTATCTGTTACGTGATATCCTTTAAAATTTTTGTAAGCATATTATTTATTATTCACATGGTTGTCTTATGTATATGAGGTGATGTTAGATGAACGACTTGGTTGCTGTCCCGCTCAGCGTCCACTGTTTTATTTTTTTGTAGGTCCATGACGTTGGGGAATCGAGCGAGAAAGATTTTAATAATATGTTTGTATACAAATACAATCTATATTCTTTACTAAGTGAATCAAGACTATGTAATTAATAGTCGTTGTTGTAAGGATCCGTAGCGATCCAGAATTATTTACACTCTGATATAATTTTAATTAAATGACTTAGATAACTTTCCGCATTATCTATTTTACACTCTGATACAATTTTAATTAAATGACTTAGATAACTTTTCGCATTATCTATTAATTTAAGTCATCGAAAATCCGGGTTGTTACACCTATAAGTTAGTGTAAATAGTTTGTAATCTACCAAGGATAATAAGATGCTACGATTATAATTTCTGAAAAAAAAACACTGTTAATGACGTATTATGGTTTAGTAACACCACTTTTTACGAATATTGTTATTATTATGGCGGGGTATTTCTGTGGGTTGTTGTTTGTATGAGGTGTTACTAAGTAGTATGAGGTTTTGGTTTTATTGACTATGTTTGATTAGACCTAGTAATAGTCCCCAATTTGGGACTGTCTTTGTACAGTTCATGTAACTTAGGTGGTAAACGCGAAATTTGTGCTGTTGATAAGAACAAAAGTTTGGTGACAATTCCCTCATTGTTCTCCAAATGCAGATGTGGAGTATTCTTTTTTTTTGGTGAAATGTAAGTAGTGCATTCATCAAAAAAATATACAGTGTAGCGCCATATACAAACCAACCAATATAATTACATCAGAAAGATCAAAGCAAATCTAACAACTGTATCCTATCTTACGAAGCCAATTAAAATCGTCAGTCGTAAGATCATTGTGTGCCTTGAGCTTCACTCGACCTCTTACTTCAGATATAATTTTCTTCGCTATTAAATCAGGTCGCGTCACAGCTTCTTCTATTCTCCCTTTATTTCTTTGGGTCCAGACATGGTAATAGCAGGCAGCTAGCAAACTAGCCTGAATCTTCCATCTAACCGAATCATCCTCATTGTCGAGAATACTTTGGAGCGTTAGCCTATACCCGATCATCTGAAAAATAATGCTGATCAGCTTGGAGCTGTAAGGGCATTCAAAGAACAGATGTGCACAAGTCTCTTCATCATTCTGGCAAATACAACATTTATCATCCATCAAATAACCAAAATTGCATAGCTTGACTTATGTGGAGTATTCATATACTCCACATTGTGCGTTTGGAGAACTGAGGCGAATTGCTGCTGAATTTTGTTCTTATAAACAGAACAAATTTCATGTTTATCAGTGACATGGAACGTACAAGGACGGGTTTAGGTAGGAGTGATAAGGTCCCAACGTGGCGCATATGTCCAGAAATGATTCCAGTGACGATAGTCCTAAATTTTAATGATACGTAGCTGAAATCATTGTTTATGTGTGCTTCATGTTGTCGTATCTCTTGTAATGACTCTTTGATGTTGTTGAAAAAATCCCCCACGCTGATTATAATATATCTATGTACCTGGTGTGTGTGTGTGTGTGTGTGTGTATATATGTACATATATAGAATGAAGAGAGTAGAAAGGAATAAAGTTGATGTACGAGAGATTAGATGAGCGAAAGAAGGCAAAGAGGGAATATAGAGACGGTATGGAGGAGTTTATACGGTTTGCCTTAGATAATAATCCCCTCTACACGAGAGAAGAACTTAGGTGTCATGCAAATTTTTTGCTGCAATACATGTTGACGATGTGAGAGATCATCTTTACAATTATGGGTTTACTGCTGACTACTACGTCTGGACGTATCACGGCGAGAATGAAAATATCGGTACTGCTGCCCTAGGTGGGGTGAGCGAGAACCCATATCGGGACTTCGTAGAGGACGCATTACGATCCAGAGTTGAAGACATAATGGAGGAGGAGCGTAACCCGAACGACATAAGCGATGAAGAAGTTCAGCATGAACCCAACCCAGAAGTCACTTCTTTTTTCAAAATACTGAAAACGCTGAGCTCCATGTTTACGACGGATGTGACATGAGTTTGCTACTAGTTGCTTCGCGGATGTTGACGTTGTAGATGGATGGATCTAAGATGTCTAGATGGATGGATATCTTTGATTGCTGAACTCCTCCCCAAAAAATCCAATGTCATGTCCCGTAACTCCTAATGGGTGCATGTTGTTTTGGAAGGCCTTCAACTACCGTCGAGATTCAGAAGTCAACAGTAAGTAATGGCGTCTGCGTGAGTTCTACCGATGGGTCTGATTATTATGGGACCCTAGATGAGGTGATAGAGCTGAACTACTTTGACAGCGAGACTTGTTGTAAGGCCATATTATTCAAATGTGATTGGATTGACAACTCCGTAGCTACTGTCAATGTTCATAAGTTATACAAACTAGTGGATGTGGATCGGTCAAAAAAATTACGAGGTCACAATCCTTTTGTGCTTGCATACCAAGTGGATCAAGTATGCTACACCCCTTACCTAAATGGGAAAAAGGGTACGAACCGGTCGGCGGTGTTTAAGATCAAAGCAAGGTCAATGGTCGACGCTCCAATCAATGAAGAAATTGTGTACCAGGAAGACATAGCTACTAATAGTTAACCAATCTCATCTTGTGTTGTGATTGAAGACACTAATGTCAGTGGAGAAGAACCAGGAGTGAACGTTGGTGTCGACGATGAGGACTCAGAATTTGAGGATTGGATGGCCCCATAAGGACATGTCGAGGAAGAGGTTGTCGCTGAAGAAGCGGGTTGGGAAGAGGTTGATATTGACTCAGATGACGACGATGATGATGATGAGGGCTTCATTGAGGAAGACACAAATGGAGAAGATGATACTGATGATGATTAGTTACGTAGTACATTTTGTTTTCTTTGTAGTTTCAAACAATTTATGTAATCATGGAATTATTCAATTTAATTTTAATGTACGGATCCCAGTTGCAAAAAATTTATACTACTTGTCCTTTTGTTTCTCGTAGAACACTTGTAATGGCAGCCATGAACAGGTAGAGGATATTAACGAAGAGATGGAGATGGAACAGGAATATGTTGTTGCAAACGTTGGCGGAAACGTAGGTGGAAATGCAGGTGCAGGCGGAGCACAGAGAATATACTTGTCTCGGCTTCCCGCAGGAGTATGGTAAGTGATTTTGGCAAATGAATTATAGTATCCAACTTTAAGATATACAATTGCTTAAGTGTGACATTGTTAGTAAAGGTGGGAGGATAAGCCAATTTCGGATGCCTTGTGCAATTCAGTGGTTGGCACTTACATGGCTGCCACCAACACCTACAGGAGTTGGACCAAGGCGCCCCAACGGGACAGGGACGTTATGTACGCCCTCTTTGAGGTAAAGTGTAAATCCAACTCCCAAATCTACAGTTTGTACTATTTACTTTGTAATTTCTAACTACATGATTTCTCTGTGTAAGGACAAAGTCATGATTGACGTCGGGTATGATCTACGGACTCAGTACGAGAAGAGGATCAAGAAACGCGTGTCCAATATCTTCTACAATGCCTTGAAAGCAAGTAACAGGCCTCTGTGGATACCGCGGGGTAAGTGAACTGAGTTATAGAGGAGGAGGAGTGTTCCATAATTCAAGAAGAAGTCAGAAGTGAAGAAAGCGAACTGGCGATGCGGAGATAAGGACTATGTCGCAAAACCGATGAGCTGCCTCTAGAGTAAAACCGCAGCGGCCCATTACAGAGCGATGGAATGTCTTCTAAAGTTCAATTATTAAATGGTCATTTGTTTCGAATAAATTAACCCACAAAACTAAAGGCATTTCGCAAGTTCTAAGGGGCCGGACGCTACCCTAATCCAGGTGTTGGAAAAGACAAAGAAGACCAAGAAGGGAACGTGGATTGAACCGAGGGCGGAGGTTGTGCATGTGAGTCATCTTACCATATCATTGTATTAGTACGTTATGGTTGTTATCTAAGTACATTTCTTAGCTTTGTTGTTTCCCTAATAATATATTTTCTTATTGAAGGAGAAGTATGACAAAGCGAAGGAGGCGGCGTTGGCGTCAAATCCAGAGAAAATTGATGAGGCTCAGCTATACCATGAGGCCACAGGCGGGTACGACGTGAAGAAACGTTGACGGAAGGATTTATCGTGGATCCCACCGGTCAAAGTAAACCAACTAACCTAACTGGGTAGCTAGGGCAAGTCGGGTCGAGATCCTCAGGGACGGAAAATGGGTTTAGACTAAGGTGAGCTACGATTCTAGACTAGGTTCAAGACAAACTAAACTATGGCTAGGGTGACAGCTAAGGTCGACTAATAACTAGGCTAAACAAACAACTAATGACAAACGGAAGCAAAATAAATCAACAAGAAGAAACTAGGGCTAGGTGGGGTTCATGAATGTCAAGGAGATCAAAATGAGGAAACGGGGGTTACTAACATGCTTTCGTAGCCTAGGTTACGATCGGGCTCTCGCTACTTAAACGACCTAGGGGTCATCCTCACCACGCTCTCGCTACTAATGAGGGAACAAAACCTACAACCAAACAAACACATACAAGAGAAGAGGCAAGAAAAACAAGGAATGATCATCTCAAGTCTCACAAACATTTCATCAAACATGTAGAGTGCAAGGCAAATAGAAAACAACCAAAAACAACAACCAATACTACCCATCTCACCCTAATCATCCCTAATCACACCCAATCCCCCTACTAAACCTAGGGGAAAACTACTCACACATAATCAAACAAACTAACACAAACAAGGGAAACCAACACAAGAATCAAAACATTCATAATGGAAAACAAGGATGAACAACAAATAATGAATAAACATGAAAACTTGTATAACAATAAAGATTAAGTGTAAAGGGATGAGAAAGATTATACCAAACTAAAAGATGAATGGAAAAGACGAGAACTTGCATATATAGAGAAAACCCAAAATAAATCCACAAAGGTTGTCAATCTTGATAGAAATTTTCAAGAATTCCAATAATACAAGAGTAATTAACTAGATTAAGGAATAATTAAGGCCTAATCTACACTAATCTAAGCTAATCTAACCTAAATTAGTCTAGGGTTTAGTGGGTAATGTAAAGGATAAAAAAAGTGCTTAAACAATACAAGAGGGGGGTATATATAGGGTTACAATGAATAAGGGAGGCGGAAAAGCGAAACAGCCCCGATCTGGGCCCATCCCGGCTGGGAAGGAGGTGATCCCGGTCGAGAAACAACTCTTCTTCCTTTGCTTCTTCATCCAGGTCGTGATGGATGTGTTCCCGACCAGGATGGGTCTTGTAGGCTTCAAATATGGTCTCATAGGTCCCCACTTGCTCTCCCTAGGCCTCTCATCGATTCTCGGTGCTTGGGAATGGGTCCCAAGGGCTCGGGATCGAGTCTAAGCTACCGAGTGATCGTCGCTTCTCTTCGTTGGCTCCAAATGTGTCGGAAACGAGTCAGAATCGTTCCAATTCTCCAAGATTGGTCTTAGGAACCTAAAACAAACTAGAAAAAGCGTAAGTAGCCTCGAAAACCGCTCCAGAGAGCATATTCCACAAGAGAAACCGGGACCAAACACAAGGAACAAGCACTACAAACCACACTTATCAACTCCCCCACACTTAACCCTTACTCGCCCTCGAGTAAGCATGACAAGGCTAAAGTGGTATCACCTTAATCAAAATAATCCTAACGAACAACTAACAGGTAGCTAGCAGTAAGTAAGGGTCGAATCCACAGAGAGACGGATGAAAATCGCTAATTATCTAATAATTGATTCTAAACTATTTAAATTCGATTGTTTGTGTTTGTTCTAAACTAATGCAATTATATAAATGAAGAGATTCTAATATTATTAAAAGGATCTAGGGTCTTACAGTTCACTATGTAATTAAATTGGGTAAAGTTAATTAATCATTCAATCGATCAATCACAGTTATTTAGGGCAAAGACACGGCCTCTCGGATCTTATGTCAACCTTAGGATAGATTCTGACGGGCTCTCGCAACTTACTAGATTATCCTACCCACTTACTTGTAAGTCTACCCTTACCAGGCTTTCGATCTTAGGTTCGGGTTCCTAAACATTCAACTAGTTCAACGTCTCAAACCAATTAAACAACGATACAAGACAAGTAGTAAAGCAATAACATATGAATGATCAATCAAATAAATAATCAAGCGAACATCCCCAATTCAATTAACATAGATCCCCTTCAACCCTAGATAAATAAATTAGCTACTTATACTAAAAGATAAAGTAATAAAGAAATTAAGCATAATAAAAGACAATATGAAAATAAGATAAAAGAGAAAAATACCAATTACGTAGAACTAAAAGATTAACGATCTAAAAGTATGACTACAAACTAGAAGAATTCTAAAGCTAATAAAAAGTCTAAACTAAACTAATGAATATGAAAGTGTAATTAAGTATAAACTATTGAATATGAAAGTGTAAACTAAACTAATGAATGAGAAAGTGTCCTTAAACTTAACCCCAAGGAGGTTATATATACTAATAATAAGGAGTCTAACATCTTCTCCTTTCCTAAATAATAAGGAAATACTAACAAGCTAAGAATATTACGTAGATAAGAGTTATGGTAAGTTACGAAGTCTAACAACTGAAACTCTCGCGAAACAGCTTAAAACCGATTGGTTCGGGTCTGAACCGATCGGTTCAAGGTTGTCCCGACCGGTTTGGGTTCGTCCCGACCTGTTCGGGTTTCTCTACACTGCGCGACAAATTTGAAATGACTGTTGTTTCTTTGTTACTTATCGGATTTGGACGTGTGATATACCGTTGGAAAGCTAAGAGAAATAGCTTTCCAAATCTACTAAAATCAGCTCAATCAGAGTTGTATAACTCAAGATATTCACGTTTGAAGTTGACCCTTTTTTTAGCGATCGTTCTTTCTACTCGATTTGCATTTGTTTGAGCTTTCCAACTTATTTTTTTTATCGTTTCTTATTGTTTCTTCACTTCACGTCCTTGCTCAAGTATTCACTTAGTATGCTCTAACTTTTATCACTTCTTTCTTGTAGATTTCATGGTTCGACTCTCGTCATTGCCCAAAATATAGCTCAATCGCCTTCATTTGTTTCGTTTCCTACAAAAAGTAAACAAAATACCCGGCATAACAAAGAAGGATGAAAAGCTAGAAAAACGACTCCTAAGATACATAAAATGAACCAAAATAAAGGAAAAGGATTAAATATATATACAAAATGAGTTCATCAAAGCACGAACTAACTACTATAAAAACAAAAATACTAGCCGAGCGGGTATTAGCGCACCCAACGCCCTTTCAACTCACGCGAGAACACTTAGAGTAAAAGTGCTCTCCGCAAGGCAAGTGAGGTCTTGCGAAAAAACTGTGGATACAACTGAACACGAAAACACACTAACAAACAAACAATCGGTTGCATCCAAAAAGAAACAAATACCGCTTCCCTCAATAAAGCGGTGAACGAAGCACCGAATAAGGACTCAAGGCAAGTGACAACATTCCCAAGCTAATAACACAAATCGATATGAACAAAACACTAATAGTATGACAACAAAGCAAAAAAAACGTTGGTAACTTACCTAGGTCCTCCTAACCTTCCAAGAACGTACTACGGGACGAAAGGCGGGATGGAAAAAGGATGAACCACGGAGTTAGTCGACACTGTAGGTAAGTGAAACCCCGCCCCCTTTAGCGTTAAGCCAAGAGGTTCGTCCCATTCTCAAAAATAGCCTAACTAGTCCAAGTAAAAAGGTGGATAATGGTTGCAAAATGAGGGAAGACCGACTATTACCACTATCATCCTCCCTAGGGACTCGGTCCTTTGGTAGGCTCTTCACGATAACGATCGGTAAAAGGCTTATTTTTGAGGGGGTAAGATTTTTGTGTGAAATGATTTTATTTGGCACTTTTCTTTTGTATTTTGCTTTTGATTTGCTATGCCATTTCTTTTTCTTCTTTTCTATTATGTTTTTGATTTGTTGTGCATTTTCTTCTTCTTCTTCTTCTTCTTTCTTTTCTTTCTTTCTTTTTCTTTCTCTTTTTTGACATGGTTTGCCTTTTGGATAAATCTTGTATTGTAGGCATTCAATCACAACCAAGTAAGAAACTTCAACAATTTGCAACTTATTTGTGGAAATGTGTAAGAGGTAGGGAAATGGGTAAGTCGAGGGTCGTAATTTCCCTTCAAACCCACAAAAGGGGGGAAAACTTAGACTAATCAAAGCAATTCCGAACACGGTCACCTAAGGGACGGGACTCGGCAACCAAGGCCTTTTCACTCCGTGGATGGTCAAAGTGGTCAAAATGCAAATCCCGTAGTAAATCCCTAGTAGACTAGGTGGACACAAGGTAAAGAACCAACAAAATTATTGATTTAAAGTCATTTTATTAGACTAAAGTCCAAGACTCGATTCATATCACTAGAAAGGGAAAGTAAACACTTGCGCACTAGCCTCAAAACCGGGTTTTCGAAAACCTTTTCTACACTAGACACAAACTAAACAAGACAAAGCAAAGATGCAACAAAAACGAAAGAAAAAGAGACAAACAAACAAAACAAAACAAAACAAACATACAAAATAAACAATCATCACCCCGAAACATCCAAACAAGCCACCAATCGACCACGAATTCCAAAAAGCTCCGCCCGAGCACACTTCATCACAAAATCTCCTCCAAACTCCACAATAGACAAAGAGGAAAAAGGGATAAAATGATGTTACCGGATGTCTTGAAAGCTCTCCAAAGTTAACGGTGATCAAGCGACCTACAAGGGAAAAGGGGGCAAAACACACACGCAAAACACAAAAACACGACACAAAGACACAAAAGAAAAAGACACATAAGAAAATCTTTTTGGTTTTTTATGAAATTTTCAAATTTTTAGGAAATTTTAAATTTTATCGAAAAAACTACGAAAATAAAATTAAACTAGACGAAGATATCGCTCCCCCACACTTAAACCGCGCAATGTCCTCATACTCGATCGATAGTGTGTGGAAGGTACAAAAAAAGAAGAGAAAAAGGGAAAATAAAGCTAAGAATCAAAAACAAAAGCGAAGAAAGGATAGAATGTGTCGGCCGGTGTGTAATCAGGTCACCAAGGGCCGAGACAAGAAAAAATATGGATGGGGGAAGAAATAAAAATAAGAAAATAAAAGGAAATGGGAGGGGAGGGCTAGGTGTAATCAAGTCACCTAGCCCGGATTCCGCCTAAATCCGATTAAATTCAACCAAATGAAAAATAAAAACAAGGAAAAAGTGTAACACCCATAAAATTTACAACTTTGATATCCGTCCCGTTGCGATTAAACCGACTCCTATCGAGTCTCGTTATTTTTCATCCTGCTTAATTTCGATCTTCGTATAACACTTTAATAAATTTTCGTTCAAAACCAATTTTAATTTCCTTGTTCGCGAGAATTTTAATTAATCTCGAGAAATTGCTATTTAATATTTTTCTACGCGATTTCATATATATTTTTTTTTGAAACGTGATTTTAATACTTGTTTCTCATAAACACGTTCTCATATGTTTTCCGTCTTATTATTATTTTTAAAAGTGATCCATTAACGATTTTAATCGCGAATCGGGCTCAGACTGTAGCAGACCCGACCGTTTCCCTCAGCGGACTGAGATATTTTCGTAGTCGGTTGAGAAAGTCAAAACCGACTCCTCTATTTCCTTCCTTATCCTGTTGCACGTTCCCCCTTAACCACCTTTTTGCAGTTACCCCAATTCCCTTTAAACTCCAACTATATCCCCCCTTTCCCTATTGTACGTTCTCCTCTCCTCTACTCAAAAAAAAAAGAACGTAAACAACAACAGTCAGTTCGCTGTTCTTCATTTTTTTTTCCGTTTTCGATCATTCTCTTCATTCCGTGTTGATCTTAATTCAAGGGCAATCAGCGAAACCCCTATTCCTCCTTCCTACTTCTCAATTTACGACGCTAATAAGGGTCTTGTACCTTTTTATATTTTTTTTATAGGTTTTCGAGACAACCCCGAGGAGGACGAGTACATTATTGACTCAGATCTCGATTAAGGTAACACGACGATCTCGGTATTGCTTGATATTTTTTCGTAGTTACATGTATAGAATTTAAGTTTTTGTTTGGCTATTATAGTATTTTATTTTATTTATTTTATTTAAAAGTTTTAGAATCGTTAATTTTCAAGTATTTCGTTGTTGAGTTCGTTTTTACGAGATTAGTGAATAAATCGTTATAATAGTTATTAAATCATAATATTTGGCCGATATACTAATATAATTTTAAAGTTCCTGTCAAAAAAATAAATTTTACAGATTTCGAGTTTTTAGAGTCGTTTAATGGATTTTTAACCGATTTCGTACAAAATTGATTTAAAACCGATTTAATGTTCAAATGCCTAAATTACGTATTTAAATCTGAAATTTTTTTGTGTAAGAACATTCTGACCAAAATTAATTTTCTAGAAATTTTCGTATTTTTTTGATTTTTATAAGTGGGTAAAAAAAATTAATGGTCCTAAAACACCGTTTATCTTTAAAACCGAATATTTCTTTTAATTTCTGATTTTTATTTTTAATTCTCGATTCAAAATGAAGTTTCTGATATTTTTTAACAAAATAATTATTTTAGTGACATTCGAGATTTAATAAAATAAAAAGAGCGATAAATCGTTATTTAACCTTTTAAAACGAAACCGATGATTAAAAGACGGTTTTCCTTTTTTGTTTTTTTTTTTTTTAAATTCTGGAATTTTCATTTCTTTTTTTTTATATTGAAAAGTTTCTGGAAAATTTTTATTTCCTTGATAAGTTATGATTTTAACAACCGTGCACAAATCATTTTGAATTTAGCTTTTATTTTTAATCGTTAACGTTTAATTAACGTGTTTTCCGTAAAAGCCTTTAAAACCGAGTTTCCAGATTTTGAAAAAAATTATTTTCTGGACAGATTGTCTAAATATTAGTTTTAATTATTTATGTAATTTTTACACTATTTTTCGAAGCTTTTAAATGATAGAATCAATTTTTAAGCGAAATCGTGAATAATCGTTAAAACACGATTTACAACAACTTATTTAATTTTCCAGCAATTTCGAACCTTCTAGAAAATGTAACCGTTTCATCTTAAGCCACTCTTTATATTATTCAAAAATAATTTAAATGTTTAATAAAATAAAGAAGGTTAAATAAATTACTTCTATAAAGATGATTGTCGTAAAACATTATTTTATACTCGTTCCGTCGAAACTAATAATAATTAAAGAATTTTAGTTTTATATATTTTCGAAACCCCCTAATTCATAATAATAATAATAATAATAATAATAATAATAATAATAATAATAATAATAATAATAATAATAATAATAATAATAATAATAATAATAATAATAATAATAATACGTTTGTGAAGTATTTCGTTAGTTCTTATAAATAATTTATACTCGATTTAGAACTTAAAAATTGTTAAGGCCGAAAGTAGTAGTTTGCGAAATTAATAATATTTACTTTATAGTTAGAGTAAATTACTATTCTCGATATTTTTCTATAACGCTATTTTCATCGTATTGTTATTCCGAGAAAATTTCCTAAAATAGAAAATTTCCTAAAATAGAAAGTTTCCTAAATCAGATAGTTTCCTATATTAGAAATTTTCCCAAATTAGAAAGTTTCCTTTTAAGAACGTTTTGTCAACGGCTTTGTTTTGGAGTTATGGAATAAGAATAAGTGTACGGGTAGAGTAATACAGTCTAGGGTATACGTTTTGCCATCAACTATAAAGCTGGTGTGTCTAGTTAGAGACATATTGGTCGTTGAACTAAGCATGGTTTGTGTTCAGGAGTGTGTATATTTTGACCTTAAACTTAGATATCGCATCGTGTAATTAAGTCGCCGTCGGGTTGAACTGGATTACGGTTGGTGTGCAGGAGGGGGGTACATTACTTAAGCCAGGACCTCACTGCACGCAGTCCTGTTATAGTTGAGTTGCCTAGTTAGAGACTGAAGTCTAATTTGTTTTGACTAAATTCTCGAACCTAGTTTAGTATGATCCTAATGAAAGTCTATTCCGTTACACTGATTGACTTCCGTAGCGCCGTTATTTTTATTGATTGACATGGATTTGCAGGTTGACAATCATTTCGAATTATTTTACCGTATCATTTTAAATGTTTTCCATTTTTCAACTATTTTGATATAGTAGTAATTGTGCATTAATAGCATGTTATATGGCTGGGAGAACGTCGTCGTTACTCCCCACTGAATTGTGGCTGTTATGTTTATAACATGGCAGGTATTATCTGTTCGGGTTTGTGTGGGCTAGCGAGCGGCATTTAGTCTTGCGCCGTTGAATTTATTTTCATATTATGGTTTGTATGTTAAACATTTTTGAGGATTTTAATTTTTGCCCTTTTTATAAAAAGTGGCAGTTGTACTGACTTACCTTTTCATTATTAAAATTTAGTTATCAGTGTGTTAATCCCAACTCAACAGTGATTCCGCCACTGTTTCGCATTAGAATTTATAGGGGATTACAGTTGGTATCAGAGCATCGTTGCTCCCGACGCTCACACATGATTTTAGGAAAAATATCAGTAAATGGGTTAAACATTAAATAAGATATTAGTGAGAGATGGGTAGAAACCAAAATAAGGACTTACTTGTTTAGTTTATAGGTTCTTGAACTCAATGATTAGCATTGATTATGTGTTTCTTTTGTGGTTGAAGATGAACGGCCGAACGAACCAGAATGACATCAATGTTGCGTTTGTCAACAACATGAATGCGATGGTGCAAACACTCCGGGAATTGACCAACAGGAACACAAACAACCAGCGACCCTTTAGCTTCTCGCACGCAGCTGAAGGAATGGCCAAGAGCAAGTTAGAATTTTACGACGGCTCTGTAGATACTGAAGTCATGAATCGTTGGTTCCGGTTGATGGAGAGGCAATTCGGGATTTATTCTGCTCCCAAGGACCAGAAGGTGGGCCTGGCCGTGCTTTACTTATCTGATGAAGCCGATCGATGGTGGACCCTAGTTGGCCCAACTACCTTGCAGACTCCGGGTTTTGGATGGGCTCAATTCAAGATCCTGTTGGAGCGTAGGTTCTATCCCAAGGAGCTAAAGCAGCAAAGAATGAGGGAGTTCAGCAACCTTGTCCAAGGAACCAGCATGACCGTGGCTTAGTACTCGCAACAATTCCATTTCCTGGCGCATTATGCTGAAGGCCTGCTACAAACTGAGGACGATCGAGCCTTTTATTTCAGAGGGGGGCTCAGGGAAGATATTGCGCACAACATTCCCAGAGATTTGGAGATTGTACAAGATATCTACAATGCCGCGCTGTTTACCGAGTCCTCACTGAAGGAAGTCAAGAAAATGGAGACCACTGCTGCTGGCTACAAGAGACCATTCCAATCTTCTGGCAACACCTCTTCTTCATCGAAGAAATTCCATTCTTCTGGAGGTCTGAAATATTCCTCTGTTTTCTTTCTTCTTATCTTGTTACATATCAGAATTACATCATATATTTTACAGGAAAAAGGAACAACTCCAACTCCCGATTTCTAGACAAGAAGAGCACTGCCTGCTTCAAATGCAAGAAGGATCTCCACCCGGGCAAGAACTGTGATGGCTCTCCCATCGTCTGTTTCACTTGCGGAGAACCGGGACATATTTCGACCAGATGTCCGAAGAAGGCTACAACCAGCGATGCTGTCACCAGACCTGCTCGAAAGGGGCGCATATTCTTCATGAGCCAAGTCGACGCTGAGGCTAACCCTGACGTAGTTACGGGTATGTTTACGATCTCTGGTGTTAGTGCCTTTATATTATTTGATACTGGTGCCTCCATATCCGCTATCTCCTCCAGCTTTGCTTCGAAATTATCTCTTATTCATTCCCAAGCCGAGCCTATCTCTATCACTCTTCCTTCTGGTGAAATCGTTGCTTGTTCTAAAGCATATCAAGTTGTTCCTATTCTTTTTGCTGGTATAATCCTTCCTTCGACTCTTCTCGAGTTTCCTCTGGCAGAGTTCGATGTTATTTGGGGCATGGATTGGTTATCCCTCTATGATGCAAGATTTCAGTGCCAAGACCAGAAGATTTTTCTGAAGACTCCTAGTGGTTCTCGTATTACTTATCGTGGTGGTCGACGCCAGAAGGGTATCAAGATCATTTCTGCTATGAAAGCTATTCGTTTGCAGAGAAAAGGTTGCCAAGCATTTTTATGTACGGTGACTGTAACTGCAGAATTACCCAAACTTGAGAAAGTACGCATAGTCAGTGAATATGCAGATGTACTTCTCGAGGAATTACCTGGTATTCCCCCTGAGCGAGATGTGGAATTCACCATCGAGCTCGTACCAGGTACTGGCCTTATTGCCAAGGCTCCTTATAGAATGGCTCCAGCTGAGCTGCAAGAATTGCGTAAACAGTTGGATGATATGATTGAGAAGGACTTTATTCGTCCTAGTTCATCTCCATGGGGCGCTCCTGTACTGTTTGTAAAGAAGAAAGACGGTACTATGCGCTTATGTATTGACTATCGTGACCTAAACAAGGTTACGATCAAGAACAAATATCCCTTGCCCAGAATCGATGATCTCTTTGATCAACTTAAGGGCGCTTCGGTACTTTCCAAGATCGATCTCAGATCGGGTTATCATCAAATCCCTGTCCGTGAATCACAAGACGGCTTTCAGTTCGAGGTATGGACACTATGAGTTCAAAGTTATGCCTTTTGGACTGACCAATGCTCCTGCAGTATTCATGGATCAGATGAACCGAACGTTCCGGAAGTATCTAAACTAGTGTGTTGTTGTCTTTATTGACGACATCCTAATCTATTCTAAATTCGAGGCTGAGCATGCCGAGCATCTTAAGATCATTCTTGGCATCCTGCGAGATCAAAAGTGGTATGCTAAGTTCTCTAAGTGTGAATTTTGGCTCTCTGAAGTGGCTTTCTTGGGTCATGTCATTGCTAAGGACGGTATTAAAGTGGACCCGGCTAAGATTTCCGCTATCGAGAACTGGACAAGTCCGAAAGATGTTGGTGTGATTCGAAGTTTCTTAGGTCTTGGTGGATATTACCGAAGATTCGTTCAAGATTTCTCTAAGGTGGTCCGTCCTATGACCCAGTTGCTTAAGAAAGAGTCTAAGTTCCTATGGAACCAGGCCTGTGAAGATGCGTTCTCCGAACTTAAGAGACGGCTTAATACTACTCCAGTTTTGACCCTACCCGAGGAAGGCGTTAACTTTGAAGTTTATGGTGACGCTTCTAAGCATGGTTTGGGTTGTGTTCTCATGCAAGGTGGTAAGGTAGTCGCTTATGCCTCTAGACAGTTAAAAGTTCATGAGGTGAATTACCCTACCCACGATCTTGAGTTAGCTGCTGTTGTTCATGCTCTAAAGGTCTGGCGACATTATCTCTATGGAGTAAGGTGCAAGGTGTACACTGACCACAAAAGCCTACGATATCTCTTTACGCAGAAAGACCATAATGCGAGACAAAGACGGTGGGTAGAGTTGGTGAACGATTACGACCTTGAATTGGTGTACTGCGAGGGTAAAGCCAATGTGGTTGCATATGCTCTTAGCAGAAAGATCCTACATTCCTTAACTCCATGTTCTAGCATTTCTGAAGATCTGTCCCGAGAGTTCGCAAAGATGACAATTGATGTGGTTATCGAAGGTTCTGATGGGCGGATCAATGCCTTAGTTGCTGAACCAGCTCTTTTTCAGGAGATTCGTGATAACCAGTTGGAAGATTCTCTCGTTGCCGGTATCCGTGAGAAGATGAAACAGGGTAAAGCTCTCGATTTCTCTGTGGATTCTAATGGAGCTCTGAAGTTTAGGGACCGTTGGGTCGTTCCAGATGAGGTGGAAGTCATGAAGTAGATTTTGACCGAAGCTCATAAGTCGAGATATTCTGTACATCCCAGAGGTGGTAAAATGTACAAGGATTTGAAGCTTCATTTCTGGTGGCCATTCATGAGGGACGACATTGCCAAATTTGTGAGCAAGTGTTTGACTTGTCAGCAGGTTAAGTTTGAACATAAGAAACCTGCTGGTATTCTACAGCCGCTCCCTGTTCCAGAGTGGAAGTGGCAGTGTGTAGCCATGGATTTTGTAATGGCATTACCGAGAACCGTAAATGGAAGAAACGGTATTTGGGTCATAATAGATCGTTTGACCAAGTGTGCACGATTTGTTCCTATTCGTGACACTTGGAGTCTGGAGAAGCTTGCAGAAGTCTATATTGCCGAGGTGGTCCGTCATCACGGTGTTCCACTCGAGATCGTGTCCGACCGAGATCCGAGGTTCTATTCTATGTTCTGGAAGGCGTTACAAAGTGCCTTGGGAAGTCAATTGTTGATGAGTACCGCTTTTCATGCCGCTAATGATGGTCAATCCGAGAGGACGATTCAGACCTTAGAAGACATGTTACGGGCTTGTGCGTTGGATTTTCAGGATAATTGGATCCGACATCTTCCATTGGTGGAATTCTCCTACAACAACAATTATCATGCTTCCATCAAGATGGCCCCTTTTGAAGCACTGTATGGTCGTAAATGTCGTAGGCCATTGTGTTGGGACGTACCTGGTGAGGTGAAGACTTTGGGTCCTGATCTGTTGGCCGAGACCGTTGACGCAGTGGAATTAATTCGTTCCAGGATGAAAGTTGCTCAGGATCGTCAGAAATCCTATGCTGATGTCCACCGCCGACCTATGGAGTTTGCAGTTGGTGATCTGGTATTTCTTAAGGTATCGCCGATGAAAGGGGTGAAACGATTCGGGATCAAAGGTAAACTTAGTCCTAAGTTCATTGGACCGTACCCCATGATCGAGAAGGTAGGTGAAGTGGCTTACAAGCTAGAATTGCCTGCTTCGATGGGCAAAGTTCATGACGTCTTTCATGTATCTCAGCTGAGGAGGTATGTTAGTGACCCCGAGCACGTTCTAGAATCAGAAATAGTTCATGTAGAACCTGACCTGACATACGAGGAGAGACCTGTGAAGATTACTGATCGACGGGAGAAGCGCTTGAGGAATAAAGTTGTATCCTTGGTGAAGGTTTTATGGCGTTGTAACAAGTTCGAAGAAGAAACTTGGGAAACTGAAGCGGCGATGCAAGCCAAGCATCCTCATCTCTTCGAGTAAGGTAATCTAGATTCCTTCCTTTCTGTCTTTTCTAGTTTCGAGGACGAAACTACTTTTTAGTGGGGAGGGTTGTAACACCCGTAAAATTTACAACTTTGATATCCGTCCCGTTGCGATTAAATCAACTCTATCGAGTCTCGTTATTTTTCATCCAGCTTAATTTCGATCTTCGTATAACACTTTGATAAATTTTTGTTCAAAACCAATTTTAATTTCCTTGTTCGCGAGAATTTTAATTAATCTCGAGAAATTGCTATTTAATATTTTTCTACGCGATTTCGTATATAATTATTTTTGAAACGTGATTTTAATACTTGTTTCTCATAAACACGTTCTCATATGTTTTCCGTCTTATTATTATTTTTAAAAGTGATCCATTAACGATTTAATCGCGAATCGGGCTCAGATTGTAGCGGACCCGACCGTTTCCCTCAGCGGACTGAGATATTTTCGTAGTCGGTTGAGAAAGTCAAAACCAACTCCTCTATTTCCTTCCTTATCCTGTTGCACGTTCCCCCTTAACCACCTTTTTGCAGTTACCCCAATTCCCTTTAAACTCCAACTATATCCCCCCTTTCCTTATTGTATGTTCTCCTCTCCTCTACTCAAAAAAAAAGAAGAACGTAAACAACAACAGTCAGTGCACTGTTCTTCATTTTTTTTTTCCGTTTTCGATCATTCTCTTCATTCCGTGTTCATTTTAATTCAAGGGTAATCATCGAAACCCCTATTCCTCCTTCCTACTTCTCGATTACGACGCAAATAAGGGTCTTGTACCTTTTTATATTTTTTTATAGGTTTTCGAGACAACCTCGAGGAGGACGAGTACATTATTGACTCAGATCTCAATTAAGGTAACACGACGATCTCAGTATTGCTTGATATTTTGTCGTAGTTACATGTATAGAATTTAATTTTTTTGTTTGGCTATTATAGTATGTCATTTTATTTAAAAGTTTTAGAATCGTTAATTTTCAATTATTTCGTTGTTGTGTTCGTTTTTACGAGATTAGTGAATAAATCGTTCTAATAGTTATTAAATCATATTATTTGGCCGATACACTAATATAATTTTAAAGTTCCTGTCAAAAACAATAAATTTTACAGATTTCGAGTTTTTAGAGTCGTTTAATGGATTTTTAACCGATTTCGTACAAAATTGATTTAAAACCGATTTAATGTTCAAATGCCTAAATTACGTATTTAAATCTGAAATTTTATGTGTAAGTACATTCTGACCAAAATTAATTTTCTGGAAATTTTCGTATTTTTTTGAATTTTATAAGTGGGTAAAAAAAATTAATAGTCCTAAAACACCGTTTATCTTTAAAACCGAATATTCCTTTTAATTTCTGATTTTTATTTTTATTTCTCGATTCAAAATGAAGTTTCTGATATTTTCTAACAAAATAATTATTTTAGTGACATTCGAGATTTAATAAAATAAAAAGAGCGATAAATCGTTATTTAACCTTTTAAAACGAAACCGATGATTAAAAGACGGTTTTTCCTATTTTTTTTAACTCTGGAATTATTTTTTTTTAAAAAAAAAAATTGAAAAGTTTCTGGAAAATTTTTATTTCCTTGATAAGTTATGATTTTTAACAACCGTGCACAAATCGTTTTGAATTTAGCTTTTATTTTTAATCGTTAACGTTTAATTAACGCATTTTCCGTAAAAGCCTTTAAAACCAAGTTTCCAGATTTTGAAAAAAAATATTTTCTGGACATATTGTCTAAATATTAGTTTTAATTATTTATCGTAATTTTTACACTATTTTTCGAAGCTTTTAAATGATAGAATCAATTTTTAAGCGAAATCGTGAATAATCGTTAAAACACGATTTTACAGCAACTTATTTAATTTTCCAGAAATTTCGAACCTTCTAAAAAATTTAACCGTTTCATCTTAAGTCACCCTTTATATTATTCGAAAATAATTTAAATGTTTAATAAAATAAAGAAGGTTAAATAAATTACTTCTATAAAGATGATTGTCGTAAAACATTATTTTGTACTCGTTCCGTCGAAACTAATAATAATTAGGGAATTTTAGTTTTATATATTTTCGAAACACCCTAATTCATAATAATAATAATAATAATAATAATAATAATAATAATAATAATAATAATAATAATAATAATAATAATAATAATACGTTTGTGAAGTATTTCGATAGTTCTTATAAATAATTTATACTCGATTTAGAACTTAAAAATAGTTAAGGCCGAAAGTAGTAGTTTGCGAAATTAATAATATTTACTTTATAGTTAGAGTAAATTACTATTCTCGATATTTTTCTATAACCCTATTTTCATCGTATTGTTATTCCGAGAAAATTTCCTAAAATAGAAAGTTTCCTATATTCGAAACTTTCCCAAATTAGAAACTTTCCTTTTAAGAACGTTTTGTCAACGACTTTGTTTTGGAGTTATGGAATAAGAGTAAGTGTACGGGTAGAGTAATACAGTCTAGGGTATACGTTTTGCCATCAACTATAAAGCTGGTATGTCTAGTTAGAGACGCATTGGTCGTTGAACTGAGCATGGTTTGTGTTCAGGAGTGTGTATATTTTGACCTTAAACTTAGATATCGCATCGTGTAAGTCGCCATCGGGTTGAACTGGATTACGGTTGGTGTCCAGGAGGGGTGTACATTACTTAAGCCAGGACCACGCTGCACGCAGTCCTGTTATAGTTGACTTGCCTAGTTAGAGACTGAAGTCTAATTTGTTTTGACTAAATTCTCGAACCTAGTTTAGTATGATCCTAGTGAAGGTCTATTCCGTTACACTGATTGACTTCCATAGCGCCGTTATTTTTATTGATTGACATGGATTTGCAGGTTGACAATCATTTCGAATTATTTTACCGTATCATTTTAAATGTTTTCCATTTTTCAACTATTTTGATATAGTAGTAATTGTGCATTAATAGCATGTTATATGGCTGGGAGAACGTCGTCGTTACTCCCCACTGAATTGTGGCTGTTATGTTTATAACATGGCAGGTATTATCTGTTCGGGTTTGTGTGGGCTAGCGAGCGGCATTTAGTCTTGCGCCGTTGAATTTATTTTCATATTATGGTTTGTATGTTAAACATTTTTGAGGATTTTAATTTTTGCCCTTTTTATAAAAAGTGGCAGTTGTACTGACTTACCTTTTCATTATTAAAATTTAGTTATCAGTGTGTTAATCCCAACTCAACAGTGATTCCGCCACTGTTTCGCATTAGAATTTATAGGGGATTACAGTTGGTATCAGAGCATCGTTGCTCCCGACAGTCACATATGATTTTAGGAAAAATATCAGTAAATGGGTTAAACATTAAATAAGATATTAGTGAGAGATGGGTAGTGTGGACATGACATAGGTCCACCCCGACGCGGCCACGCGCGGGTTTGGGGAGGCGAATGAATCTCCATATGAGATGGTCAAATTGAAATTTAAATCGAAGTAGGAGTCGCCACCGAATTTTGTGGTTATTCGGAACCATTCGAGCCCACTCTATGTCATAGTGGGCCGTATACAAAATACGGCCCATTTCCGATGTCAGAGTTTATTGGGCTCGTCCCTTTGCATTACGATACCGACACCGACATTATCGGATACCGTGTATTGAATGACTCTCGTTGCCAATGGGTTCGGACATCCGGAAACCATGGTTCTGAGTAAGAGGTGAGGGTACGTGTTGGGAAGTTCACTAAGAACACCCAACCCCACCCGCACTTAGCGGCCTTTACTAAGATATCGTTCGTTTTTGGTGTACACGGGTTAGTTCGACGATTGAATGATATGCAAACATTATTTTCCTAAGCATGTGAGAAAAATAAAATGGGTTGCTAAGTCGTTTAATGCATGTTAAACTAATAACGTCAAAGTTATTTTAGCATGTGAAGATTCGTTTTAGTCTAATAAAACAATAGAAAATAAATTGCTAAAAACACGAGAAAACGAGTTAGTAACAATTGAATAAATTGAATAAAGACGTAAATAAATAATATGCATGATTTGAAAAAGATTTAGTGACACGTGATGGATTAACACGTGTTGACCGAGGTCAAAAAAAAATATTTATCGAAATATGTCGCGAAAGTCGCTTTTTATGTAAGGTTCGAAAAGAATAAAAAATAGAAAAGAGAGGAAACGAGAAAAACAGACCCGGCGAACCAGGCCACCGCGCGAGTCGCCTGGAGGGCGCGCGACTCGCGTGGCAGTCTGTTCGGGTTTTTTATTTTGTCGAAAATCGTTAATTTTTATAAACCGCGTACAAATATGGACTAATTTATACTCGATTTATATTTTCGATATTCGACGTATTCGATATTCGATTATGAAATCGATATCGAATAGTCGGAATGATTTTAGAAAAGGTTTTGAAAAAAAAGTTTGTTTTGAACGAAAAGTGAAAAAAAAGAATTTTGAACGAAAAAAGATGTTAATTCTCTCCGCGTATAAAATCGTCGAATTTTGTTTAAAAAAAGATGTAACGACTTTATTAGCATCAACGAGAATTAATTAATTTAGTTCTTGTTAGATACGATATTCGACTAAAGAATCGATATCGTATTTTAAGAACGTTATAAAAAAATAGTTTTTTTAGTATCGATTATTAGAAATAAATAAAAATATGTGACGAACGACCCATATTAAAAATACGACCGACGACACGACGCAAAAAAAAGGAAAAAAAAATGAGAAAGAGGGAGAGAAAAGAGAAGAGTCGGGTTTGATTTACACCCTCAACCTACATGCTTCGTTTTCTCGGTATAAGGCTCGTTGGACGGTGGCTTAGGTACAGGAGCGTCAAGATGATGCGAATGAGTTAAGGTGTCGGTTTTTTGGACGTGGGAGGTCGCGGATTTGGCCGGATGACGGGGTCGAATTCATCGGTATTTCGGTATTTCTTCGGAGGTGTATCGGGATTTTGCTTTTCGCTAGGCGTCGAGGATGCGTGTGTATGAATGATAGATGTGTATGTATTTTTCGGTCTATGAATTGTGTGTCCTTCAATGTTGAATGGAGGGTTCTATTTATAGGCGCAGAGGTTTAGGAGAGGTGTCTTGCTTGGATAACAAGAAACACCGGTTTGGATAGGAAATGTAAGAAGTCGAGAGGAACGTAAATTCCGTTGCTTGGCGGGGAAGCAAGGATCTCGGCTGAATGGAGGAGTGTTTCGGCTGTTTGGGGTGTTCTAGCCGAGTATTTGAGCTCGGTTTGTGAACTGTTTCGGTTTTCAGATAGAATTCCCACTTGAGATCGAATTCTATCCTTAAACGGATTTGTTTAATATTTTTTGAAGCTGATTTTTTGTGGTGTTGGAGACCGAATCAGCCACGTCAGGTGTCACGGCTGACTCACGTGTCTCGGGAATATTTTTGACCGGGTTTTGACTCGGTTGCTAAAAAACGGTTTTACCCCTGGTGTCGGAATCGACCCAAATTAGTCTCATTTGACTCGAAACGACCCACTGGGCCTGGATTTGAGGTTGGTTTTGTAAGATTTGTACTCCGTAATAAGCCCAAACCAGATGTCCATGATTTCGAGTCCATATCTGAGTCCATTAAAGTATGTTCGCGTCCTATCATCATCGGGTGTTTGGCGGGAACTACTATAGACACCTGGCGGTCAAAATGCGGGTGTCTACAGAGCCCCCACTCTGACTGAGGCTTGGACAAGGCGAAAGTCAGAGTAGCTACCAGGCCAATCAAGGATTAAGACCTGGCAGACTTCCGATCGGGTCGTTTAGAGTCCATTAGACTTGCGTGAAGGGCTCGCCAGCCATAAGATAAAAATCATACCTGGATAGATGTCAATAATATCGCGGGGACTTTCTTCTAAAAAAGTCTTGGGTGTGTCTGTTTACAGACAATCCCATCTTCGAATTGCGCGGGTGCTTGCCTTGGCAGCTATGGGTGTGTCTGTTTACAGACACATCCCATCTTTGAATGGCGTGGGAGCCTGCATTGGAGGCTACGGGTGTACCTGTTTACAGATACATCCAGAAAATGTGGCTTGTACCTTTCCACTGAAGAATTTTTGAGAATTCTTCGGGAGTCTGGGGTATCTGTCTGTAAATTGCACGTAATATTCAGATAAAATACCGACTCACGCTGGGGAAGGAAATGATTTTTTGATTTTTGGAAATGCCGAATTTTTTTGAAAAGATTTTGTAAATAGGAATTCTTGGGATGACTTGATTCCTAATCATATTGTGACACTGACTGCTAAAATCTTCTGGTTAGGCCTGTATGCCTAGATGAAATAGGGAACATCATAAAAATCCCTATTCCAGGGGTGACTAGGAAAAGGGGTTTCTCTATTATAAATAGAGAGTTCTTGCCCTTAATCTTCTCATATTCCAACCCAAATATTTCCTTCTATCTTAAAATCCCTTTAGACTTTTAAGACAAAACAAAACTTTCTGCTATGGGTATTGAACATTTGACTGTGATGCTTCATGCGTGGGCCCAGAATTTTCGAGATGAAGATAAAGTTCAGCTAACTCAGATGGGAATTGTGGCTTTGTTCCCGCTTCAGCGACTCAAGGTGGATGCACATTTCCTGGACGCTTGCTTATCTTTTTGGGATACTACCCACCATGTTTTTGCTTTTCCCCGGGAAGAAATATGTCCCCTTCCCGAAGAAATTGCAGCCGTAGGGGGTTGGTGTCCAAATGCTCATTCTGCCATTCCTCCTTTTTATCCCGATCCAAGGAGGAGACTGAGGGATTTTCTTGGGTTGTCTCATGCTGAGACAGCCCGTATGGTAAAGGGAAATTCTGTTTCTCTGTTTGATCTGGCCGACAAGTTTATGGATCCAAATGGTGCCCAAATTTCTTCTATCCATAGGCGTAGGGCCTTTGACTTTTGTATGCTGCATCGATACGCCTTCGAAGGTCGGATGGATGCTGACTCATGTCTAGGTGAAATCAGGCTGATCAGCATAGTGGATCAGATGGAGGCAGGTTACAGCCCAGCCTGGCTGATAACTGGGGAGATTATCATGGGCCTTGATGCTAGGAGGCTTGCCCCGGATCGGCAATTAACGAGCAGTATTCGTCTTCTGCAGGTATTTGACCTTTTCCTTTTTTTTTTCGAAATTTTTTTTTTTGAAAAAATTAATTTTAATTTCCGAAAAAAAAAAATTGATTTTTTTTTTCGAATTTTCCGAATTTTTTTTTTGAATATTCCGAAAATTTTTGAATTTCCGAAAATTTTGATTTTTTGATTTTTTCGGAATTTTTCTATTTTTCGAAATTTTTAATTTTTTCGAAAGTTTTTGACTTTTCGAAAATTTTGCAGATCTGGTTATCCGAGCGCCTGTCG